>CM070584.1:23527756-25017938 GCA_036346355.1 Rhipidocladum racemiflorum | reverse complement strand
GTCCGCGGGTATTGGACATCGCCGGGAATTACAAATCAAGGGTTAGATTTTCTCAAAATAACTTTGGTTTGAAAGGTTACTGGATTAATAATGAAGTTGATGGAAATGTGGATTAGGATGGGAAAGATGTTTATTAAATTCCTTGAAAAGTTATCTATGCTATACTTGCTTCTATCGCTTTCAATCTACTTATGCTACTTGTCAAATGTCAAGCATCGCAAATATACCTTGAGCTATTCCTTTGTACCAAGCCATGCATATAGTATATTAGCTTGCATTCTCAGATGACTTGCCGAGTACCAAGTACTCACCCTTGCCACAATACAACACCGCTGAAGAGGAGATCGCACAAGCTTTGGAGGAGGAACTCCAAGAGGATCCGCCTACTTAGGGAAGCTTAAGCCCAGCCACTGCCTGTCGTGGTATACTGGATGGCGCCACGGGTTATTTGATTTTCCGCCGCTATTATTTTTCTCTCGAATAAGTTTCGCTTTATGCAGGCATATATTTGTAACTCTGACCATAAGGTCGAGTAAATCCAGCTTGGACTATTTAAATAAAGTACTTATTTAGTATCGAGTGGTATGATTGTGATATTTACCGATGTTAAGATCGTGTGCACTAGCGTGTTCCTCGACTAGTGCCGAATACACAATGTAGGGTCCTGATTTGCAAATCTCGGGGTCCCGACAGTAGGTGGTATCAGAGCCATACCGACCATAGGCTCAACCCTAAGATAGAATGGTCGTAGCGAGGATAAAACCTATTTTCTAAAGTTAAAAAGTTGTCAAGATAAGAAATGACATCTCGACTTATCCCATTCTTTCTTTTTCTTGTCTCTTGCTGAATTTTCCTTACCTTGTCACGATTTAAAGATTCCGGAAGTTCTACGTAAAGCACTCT
Organism: Rhipidocladum racemiflorum; assembly: GCA_036346355.1. Classification (NCBI taxonomy): domain Eukaryota; kingdom Viridiplantae; phylum Streptophyta; class Magnoliopsida; order Poales; family Poaceae; genus Rhipidocladum; species Rhipidocladum racemiflorum. The sequence continues at coordinate 25,017,035 of CM070584.1, read as the reverse complement.
TGTGACAGATGGAGGAAGAGTTCAACCACGCTGATCTGGGAGTTGGTCACGCCGCTAAGGAACTTTGGCATATGCTACAAACTCTCTGGGAGATTTTGAGAAGCCGCAATACCAAGTGGAAGTGATCGACATAAGCCGGGATTGATCAAGGCTTGTGACGTGAAGATTGAGGTACTGCTAGAAAAAGGGCCTGTGCAATCGCCTCGATACATCAAGACCGCCAGAGATCTACAATGCAGATGGGTATCCAAGAGGTATCACGACGAGCAATGCGGCACGTTATCCCGTGATCTACGCCAGAGAGTTGGAGAGCACGGTGTTCCGTTATCATCTCGCAAGGCAGCGATAACCTTCTTGGACCCAAAGGCGTATTCAGATGAGGATGCCACTGCCATACACGCTTGGCACGATTTGTTGTCGCCAGGAGGATGTACTAGATAATACAAGCAAGGAGCTGCAGTAAGGCCCGCAAGGAGATCACGCACAGAGAAGAACAGATGGCGAGAAGCTCAAGAGTATGTGGCACACCTTCATGCGAAGGATTGACGAGTTGGAGATGACCTTGTACCTGACCGCACTGCAGCCAAGATTTGAGCTACACGAGCCGATCCGGAGGAGTCGATCTCGATGAGGACACTACTTCTTCGACTACCACAGAGGACACAGCTTGCTGGACATGGCAATCGCTTGCCGCCTATGCCGCAACACCCGCACTCGTGCCGTGGAGGTTTTCTCGATGAGTGAGCATAGGTTCTATAGTGAGACTCCTTCGCCGAGTCACAGCCATAGAATAAAGAGTCACCCTTTAGGCGTTAGGACTCAGAGTTAGTTCGATTTGGATTTTCATTGTTTGTCGAGTGTGCAAAGATGTGTTGCAAGGCCCTTAGGCATTGTAAGCAACCATACCAAGTTATTAATATCAATAATAAAGTTGGACCTTAAAGTTACACCCGTCACCTCGCATAAGTTCCATATTACTTGTCTATTCTTGTTTCCCTCTCATCTCTAAACCTAGAGCAAATCGGACAGATGGTGAACACCCGTGGAAACTTTGAGGCAATGGAAGCTGTTCTCGCCAAAGAGAAACCCCAATGAGGGAGCACCAAAGACCGCCATCGATGTGCAGACTTCTGAGCTTTTCTCGGCCGCCAGCACTCGCTTGATGCATGCTATGATGCAACAAATGCAACACGCCACCGCCAAAGCATCGCTAATCAAGTTAATCAGTGACCACGCTGTATCACAAGACTGGCCGAGTTCATGAGAACTCACCCACCCACTTTCTCGGGAATGCCAATCCATTGGAGGCCGATGATTGGTTAAGATCAATCGAGAGGAAGCTACACATAGCTCAATGCATAGGAAATGAGAAGGTACTTTACGCTTCTCATCACCGGAAGGAACAAAATTACCAGAATGGTGGGAGAACTTCGTGCCACGCAAGAGAACCCTCAAGATATCACTTGGGAAGAGTTCACACCGCATTCGACAAGATCACGTGCCTCGAAGGAATCATGGACCTTAAGAAGGAGGAGTTTAGAGCACCGGAAGCAAGGTAATCAGCCAAGGTGGCCGACTACCCGAACAAGTTCACACAGCCTAGCACGCTACGCACTGAGGATGTAGCTGACGGATAAATCCAGCATAGCCTCGCTTTTATGAAGGGACTTAACTCAGATTGCAAGTAGGATTGATCACCCACACCTTCCTGCATTTCCAAGAGTTGGTGAATAAGGCGCTTATTCTTGAGGACAAGCGCAAGGAACCTGGATGATGAGGAACAGAAGCGCAGGATGCAACAAAGAAGGATCACGCCAGTGGAACGCACAACAGCTCTCGAGAGTTGCACCAAATCAATTCTTCGTATTCCAACCACGTAATGCAACAAGGACACCATCCTCACACCAAGACCTGTCAATCGTAACTACCGCACCCCACCCGCTAGAAACGCTTACTCCAGCAACAAGAAGGAACAGTGAGACGCCGGCAATCAAGTAACGGTAGCCAGGACACTTTGCCAACAGCTTGTCCAAAGAAGACAAAGCAGGAGTGACCCCAGTTCGCTTCAATCTAGGAACCACCCCAGCTAGGACGCCAAAGATCAGGAGCCACACCCTGCACTGTGGTGAGAGGCCGAAGTCAACTATGTCACTGCAGATGCATCTGCAGAATGCTACTGACGTCAGATCGGGTAAGTTACTTGTTAACTCAAGACCTGCAACAGCTTTTGTTTGACTCGAGCTTCAGATTCGCTTGTTTCGCAAGGCTTTGCTACTAGAAATGATTTGAGGATTGCAAGACTTAAGTGCATGCTTTTAGTTCAAACCCCTGGTTCAACTCCGAATCGAAAGTAGGATGTTCCCGGTGAGAATACTAATAGGTGGAATAGAGTTCCTAGCAAACCTTATAATTTTGGAGACCTGCACCTTAGACGTCATATTGGGAATGGATTGGTTATCCAAGCACAAGGCCGTATTGGATTGTGGACTCAAGGACTATCTCGCTTGAGAGCCCGTGTGGAAAGAAAGTGGAATTTCAAGCCACCGCAGCTTAGAGATGGACAGCTTGATGGTTAACAGCATCAAGGCAATCAGCATAGATGATGTCTCAAGAGTGAATGAGTACCCAGATGTTTTTCCCGAAGATCTACCTGGTATGCCGCGACAGTGTGACATAGAGTTTGTGATAGAGCTTGTACTGCACAAAGACCGATAGCAAAGAGACCCTATCTGATGTCCACCGAGGAGTTGGTAGAGATGAAGAAACAAATTTAGAAGAGTTAATGGAGAAAGGATTTATCAGCCGAGCTCGCTGCCGTGGGGAGCACCGCTTTGTTTGTCAAGAAGAAGGACGGAAGTTTCAGGATGTGCATCGACTACCGTGCACTCAATGAAGTCACCATGAAGAATAAGTATCCGCTACCTGTGATTGATGATTTGTTTGATCAGCCGAGAGGAGCCTGAGTTTCTCCAAGATTGATCTCGAGATCGGATACCATCGCTTGAAGATCCGATCGTAAGATATTCAAGATCGCATTCTCGGCCAAGATATGGACATTACGAAGTTTACGCTATGTCCTTTGAATCGATTTAATGCGCCAAATTATTTCACGAATATGATGAATAAGGTGTTCATGGAATATTTGGACAAGTTTGTCGCCGTGTTCATAGATGATATTCTAATCTACTCCAAAATGGAGGATGAACATGCTTCAACACTTAAGGCGAAGTTTTGGAAAATGAGGAACAAAGAACTTTTCGCCAAGTTCAAAGCAAGTGTGATTTTTGGAAGGACAAGGTGGAGTTTCTTGGACATGTAATGACCGCAGAAGGAGTCGCCAGAGATCCAAGCAAAGTAGAAGTCGTGTTACATTGGGAGCAAACCAAAGACTGTGACCTGCATTCTGAGTTTCCTTGAATGGCGGGATACTACCGCTGCTTTCATCGAAGGCTTCTCGACAATTGCGAAACCTCTTACGCAATTGTCAAGAAGGAAAAGAAGTTTGCATGGACGCCGTAATGTGAGAAAGGATTTCAGAGCTCAAGAAGCGATTGACATCAAGACCGTGTTAGTTCTACCTGATGTTGCTCAAAGCTTCGATATTTATTGTGACGATCGCGCCAAGGACTTGGATGTGTGCCGATGCGTAATGGAAAGGTCGCCGCTATGCATCAAGGCGCTTGAGGCCGCATGAGGAAAATTATCCGACACATGACCTAGAGTTAGCCGCCGTAGTGTATGCCTTGAAGATATGGCGCCACTATCTGATCGGGAACAGATGTGAAGTGTATACGGATCATAAGAGCCTTAAGTACATATTCACCCAAATGGATTCGGCTATGAGGCAGAGGAGATGGTTAGAATTGATCAAGGACTATAATGTTGGAATCCATTACCATCCCGGAAGGCCAACGTAGTAGCCGATGCTCGAGTCGGAAAAGCCATACCGTGAGTACGCTTGCTAGCCACAAGTCGATGAGTTATGTGAGGATTTTAAAATGAAGATTGAGGTGGTACTCTAGCGGATTCTTGGCCACATTGGAAGTAAAGCCTACCCTAGAGGATCAGATCCGAGAAGGACGTATGATGATGACAAGATCCGCAGGATTAAGTTCATCAAGGAGGAAGGCAAGGCAGAGGACTTCAAGTTGGATGAGCAAGGCACGCTGTGGATGAAGGATCGTGATTTGTGTGCCTAACAAGAAGGAGTTAAAGCAACTGATTCGAAGAAGCCCATGACTCCAAGTACTCAATTCATCCTGAAGCGCCAAGATGTATCAGATCTCAAGGAGAGATTCGTGGCCGAGTATGAAACGTGAAGTTGCCGAGCATGTTGCATTATGCGGCGATGCCGTGAGAGTCAAGGCAATGCATCGTGAGACCGCCAGGATTGCTACATTACTGAAAATACCTCGAGTGGAAGTGGGAGGAAATCAAATGGATTTCATTACGGCTTGTCGAAGACTCAAGGAGGTTATGACTCCATATGGGTTATAGTGGATCGCTTGACTAAAGTAGCCCATTTTATCCCCGTGAAGACCACTTACTCGGAGATAAATTAGCGTAATTGTACATGATCAGATTGTCTGCTTGCAACGAGTGCCAAAGAGGATTGTATCTGATGCAGGTACCCAATTTACCTCAAGGTTCTCGAATAAGTTGCATGAAGCCATGGGAACCCGCTTTGAACTTCAAGATGCCTTATCATCCACAGCACGGATGGACAGACCGGAAAGAGTCAACCAGATTCCTCGAGGATATGTTGAGAGCTTGTGCATTAGCTTATGCTACCTCTTGGGATAAGAGTTTGCCGTATGCCGAGTTCGGGCCACAACAATAGTTATCGTGCTAGTTTACGTGATGTCACCTTGAGGCACTCAGATGGTCGACCATGCCTGACGCCATTGAATTGGAATGAGATCACGAGCCGTGTCTTTGGGCCTCGATATTCTTCAAGAGGTCAAGAGCGGACGCCATGATTAGGAAAGGTTGAAGATAGCCCAATCACGATAAAAGAGTTATGCCGACAATCGCCGCAGGATTTGAGTTTTGAAACCGTAAGACTTTGTTTACCTCGTAGTTACGCCTCAGGGGAGTTAAGAGGTTCCATGCCAAAGGGAAACTCACACCCTGCTATGTTGGACCATTTAAGATTTTGAGCCGCAGAGGCGGTTGCTTATCACCGGAGTTGCCGCAAATGCTAGCGTGGAGTGCATGACGTATTCCATGTGTCCTGGGCCTTGAAGAAGTGTCTCCTGAGTTCCCCGAGGAAATGTACACCGCTAGAGTCAATTGAGTTGCAAGAGGATTTGACTTATAAGGAGCATCCCGTGAGGATTCTAGACACAATGGATCGAGAAACTAGAAACAAGTCAACCCGCTTTAGAGTTCAAAGGAGCAACCATGAAGAAAGCGAAGCGAAGTTGGGAGCGCGAAGAGGATTTGAAGAAAGAGTTTCCAAACCTATTCCTTTAGTAAGCCCCTAATCTCTGGACTAGATTCTATTAAGGGGGAGGTTTGTAACACCCCAAAATTTTGCTTTTCTTAAATTCATGTGTCATTTGGCACTTTGGTGAATTTTTGGAATTTTCTCGAATTTATTTGGATTTATTTGGAATTTATTTGAATTTATTCCATTTCAAATAACTAAAGAATTTAATTTTGCAAATAAAATTTTGTTGGAAATATTTTATTTGAGTCCAAAATGTTCCAAAATATTTTCCAGAATTTTTCTCGAATTTTTCTCGAGTATTTTGCTATTTTTAATGAATTAAATGAATTATCAAATTATTTTAAATATTAAATCGCTGGAAAATGCGAGTGGGTTTGTATCGCTCATCCGATCGAGCCCGAGTCGTGACTCGAAGTTCGAAGTCCGACCCACCTGACCCGAGCCGTGGTTGAGTCGAACCCACTCTACCGAACTCAGTCTCAGGCGATCGCTGGATCAAGATCCAACGGCCACGATTGAGCCACGCCATCGACCCGAGCCCGACTGAGCCACCAAATCGCCCCGAAGTCCGACTCAAACTCAAACTTCACGCGACCGCTGGATCTCGATCCAACGGCCGCAAGGCTGCTAACGTAGCCTCCGGGCCTCCGAAGTCCTCGCCGGACTCGCCACTGCCAAGAACGGAGCAGTGTCTCGGTCTCCGCGGCGTTTACCTGACGCCGAGGGCCCTATTTAATGCGCCGCCACCCGTGCCGTGACGCCGACTTCCGCGGCGCACCAGTAGCCTAGACAACGCCGCCGAGCCGCCGCCTCAGCCGCAATCGCCGCCGGAGTTGCCGTAGCGCTCGCCAGAAGTTTTTCGCCGACAGCCGCCATCTCCGCTGCCCTCCGGGCCGCCGTTGAGGTCGATTCGAACCGGAGGCCAAGCCGCGCTTCGGGAGGGACCTTCACATCGCCGAGCACGCCCGAGCGCTGCCGTGGTCGCCGCCCCTAACTCCGGCAAGCAGCCGCCGGCCAGGCCATCGACGACTTCAAGATCTCTCACCGCCGATCTCCATCCAAGGGCCCAGATTGCGCCACGCCATCTCACGGTGAGATTTCGCCCAAAATCCCAGATTCAATCTTGACCGTCCGATCTAGATCCAACGGTCCAGACAACCGCTGCTCACCCCAAACGCTGAGTCCAGATTCATCCGACCGCTGATTTTCAAATCAACTGGCCGAGATCTAGCCACGCAGGCGTAGAGTCGATCACGCGTCGGGCCGCAGTCACGCGCGTGAGCGCTGTCTCTCGACACGCGGGGCCCGCGTGTCGGGCCGGACAACCAAACCGCACCATGACGCCACGCCAAGCGCCATGGCGGGCTCCAAGATGTCGCTGGTCGCCCCACCTAAGCGCCGACGCCAAGAATGACGCCACCCATGGGACCCACCTCCGGGCCATTGGCCGAGCTCACGACGCCAAGAATGACGCTACCCGAGTGGTCCCACATGTCGGGCCTCACGTGAAGCCGTGGACCGGGTCCACTGTGAGACCCGAGCCGAGCGTGGACCGAGTCCATGGACTCTACCGACGCCGCAGACCAATCCAAAGCTGCCACGTGTCCTCGCCGACGCAATAAATGATTTTCCTAAAAGAAAATGATTTAATAAATCGGTTTAATAATTGATTTGAATTTCAAAACTTCAAACGCTTATAACTTTTATGCTTCAACTCCGATTTGAGTGATTCAAATTTCTAAATTTGTATAAAATTGAGATCTACCTAAATATGAATTTTATTTAATTTTTGGACTAAAGTTTTTCTCTGCAAAATTATTTAATTGATTATTTAAACTTTAAATAATCATAACTTTTAAGGCCTTAACTCCAAATTTGACGATTCTAGTTTCTAAAAACTCATAAAATTATGTTCTCTCTGTTTATGGATTTTATTTGGATGTTTGGACACTTTTTGCCTATTGTTTATTCGTGTATTTGCTATTTGCACGCTTTACGAGTAGATGTTGAAGTGCCTAAGGATTCAAGGAGAAGTATTGACTCAGATCCAACTCAAGACCAAGAACAAGTACTTTTTGAAGGCAAGTTGTGCTTTGACCATGTTGATCCTATTTCAAATCTATTTTGATTTAAACTATTGCATGCTAGTTCAATTAGAAAAATACTTTGTTTAAACATGGGGTTAGATAAATACCAATTTGTCGTATGACACCTTGATTATTTAAGTATGTGCCATGACCCCTTGTCACCCTAGTTGTGGATTACTAGTTGGACATTATTAAATCGCCAACATGGGTTTAGACCGCTGTAGTACATCGCTTAGACCTCAAGCTACGTGCTCATGACATGATTTTGGACAATCAAATGTTAATATTGACTTAATGATATATTGAACCTGTTTTGGAAAGGTATCATGTGATGTTGATGGCACGTGGTGCATGGTAATCAACCGGGTTTGATAAACAGCTGACCGGCATGTGGCAAGAGTAATCAGTGGGCCGGTTGTGGCATTGGGAGTGTTGATTTGGTTCTTCTAGTAGTCTTGCCCTGGTCACCCTAAGGACTTAACCTTGCAAGCCTTTGAACTGGTCTAACGTGCAACCACATGTCTCAGAATGGGACGGACCTAGTTGACTAAGTTGCTAATAACGCACTGTGGGACCTCGTGAGGTCAACTACACCCTTTGTGTAAGTTGTACGGGGAGCCGCATCGGGCCGAGGCCAGGTACCCATCTAACGTTGATTGGCCTAGACTTCGCCTTAGCGAAGGGAAGGGTTAGTGCGCCAATAACCGGGAGGACCACTTGTATTGTTAGAAGTCTCCAAAGACTTTGTTACTGAACTCGCCTTTGTGGTGTTTGATCTGTATCTTGTGGGTAAAGTGCATAACCTCTGCAGAGTTTAGAATCTATTCGAATAGCCGTGTCCGCTGTATTGGACATCGCCGGGAATTACAATAAGGGTTAGATTTTCTCAAAAATAACTTTGGTTTGAAAGGTTGGGCTGGATTAATAATGAAGTTGATGGAAATGTGGATTAGGATGGGAAAGATGTTTATTAAATTCCTTGAAAAGTTATCTATGCTATACTTGCTTCTACTGCTTTCGAATCTACTTATGCTACTTGTCAAATGTCATCATCGCAAATATACCTTGAGCTATTCCTTTGTACCAAGCCATGCATATAGTATATTAGCTTGCATTCTGCATGACTTGCCGAGTACCAAGTACTCACCCTTGCCACAATACAACACCGCTTGAAGAGGAGATCGCACAAGCTTTGGAGGAGGAACTCCAAGAGGATCCGCCTACTTAGGGAAGCGAGCCTACCGCCTGCCTCGTGGTATACTGGATGGCGCCACGAAGTTATTTGATTTTCCGCTGCTATTATTTTTCTCTGAATAAGTTTCGCCTTGCGAGGCATATATTTGTAACTTGACCATAAGGTCGAGTAACCAGTTTGACTATTTAAATAAAGTACTTATTTAGTATCGAGTGGTATGATTGTGATATTTACCGATGTTAAGACTGTGTGCACTAGCGTGTTCCTGGACTAGTGCTGAATACACAGAGGGTCCGGATTTGCAAATTCGGGGTCCCGACAGAGGGGTTCAACAAGTATGAAGGAGTGTATGTGCAACGAATGGGTTTTAATACCATCCCCACAATTAAACTCCTAATGCATAACTTAATCATCCAATAAGCAATTTATTTGGCAAAATACAATTACATAAGGTTGAATATACTTAGGTGCTTGCCTGATGCTTCTGCTTGAGGATTGACCACAACTTTCTCTTCGGCAATCCCCTTAGTCACCTCCGCGCCAACCTTCGCGGAGTCGTTCTCTACACGAGTATAATGCATGAATGAGATGCATGCAATGTAATAGAATATAATATGAATGCACTTCCACCACCGAAACAGACTAGGCGGATAGTCCGGATACTTCATCCAGATAGTCCGGATAAGCCGGACATTCCGGACGTTTTGTCCGGACACTACGGATGCCGCGCAACTTGCCCAATGGCACGAGGGATCGAGGTGCTCCAAAGTTCTACGACACCGCGAGGACCCGATCTACATCTTTCCTACACGCGGCCAAGCCGGAGAAGCTCCGAGGTAGCTCAAAGCACGATGAAATGATATGCATTTGTGTAGCCCATGACCAAAACTAAATCCGACACTTGGGATGGCATCATCTACCCCCGATCTCTCACCCTAAACCCAAGCACCGCCTAATCCAACCCCAAATCCAACTACACACCGAAAACCCTAACACCCCAAAGTTTGCCCCAACCCTAATCTACACAACCAAGCCCCAAATCTCCCCAACGATGATCCTAGAACCCAAGAATCATCGAATCAACTCCAGGAAGAGGTCTTACCATCAAGGAGGATGAAGAAGAGGAAGGGAAAGCTAGGTAGAGGAAGGAGGACGCTGGCTTGGAGAGGAGCTGAGGGCACCGGAGTGGAGGAGTCACCGGGGAGGAGCCACGCAAGGACGACGGCCGGTGGGGAGGCGCCGGAGAGGAGCTCGGGTAGAGGAGAGCGCACGGGAATGGGGAGCAACCGGTGGAGGAGAGGAATGACTAATGAGCCAAGAAAAATGGGGTGTTTATACTCAACCCACGCCAAGTCTGGATACTCCGGATCATTAGTCCGGATACTCTGGGTTAGGGCCTTCGGTCGACCCAATCCGAATATCATGACATTTTATCCGATACTCGGGTTGAGTCCTTCGGTCACATCAACTTCGACAGCCCGGACCTTTTTGGATACTCAGGATCGCCGAATTTCCAAAGACATGATTCGATTTCTGTCACCAAGTTTGAACTAGGGTTAGATGTCGGATCTCGGTGCAAACCTCCCATGCCGGAGAGAAAAGTTTCTAGTTTGCGACCAAGCAACATGCACATCTTGGATGATCCCGGATCTCAAGTTGCAAGGCCCCAAATTTGGACGGAAACACATTTGCGGATTGGAGTATTGTAACACCCCAAAATTTTGCTTTTCTTAAATTCATATGTGATTTGGCACTTTGGTGAATTTTTGGAATTTTCTGGAATTTATTTGGATTTATTTGGAATTTATTTGAATTTATTCCATTTTGAAATAATTAAAGAATTAAACTTTGCAAATAAAAATTTGTTGGAAATATTTTATTTGTGTCCAAAATGTTCCAAAATATTTTCCAGAATTTTTCTGGAATTTTTCTGAGTCTTTTGTTATTTTTAATGATTTAATTGAATTTCTGAGAATTTAATTGGATTAATTAAATCGAGTTGGTTTCATCGTTTCATCCGACCAGCCCGAGCCGCACTCGAGTCCGAGTCCGACCAACCCGACCACGCCGCGGGTTGAGCCGAGCCCACTCGGCCGAAACCCTGGCGCTGGCCGATCGCTGGATCTAGATCCAACGGTTCACGCGCAGCCACGCCGCCTCTCTCCGTGTCGCTGCTTGACTCGCGCCAGCGTCGGAGTGGACCTCGCTTCAGCTGCTTCATGGACGCCGAGGGCCCTATTTATGCGCCCGCTTTTCGTGTCGTGACTTAGACTTCCGCGGCGCACCGTAGCCCCTAGACAACGCCGCCCGAGCCGCCGTGGTTGGCGCCGCAATCGCCACGGAGTTGATTGTGTGTTCCGCCGTGGTTTTCCGTTGTTTCCGGCGCCGTCTGCCATCCTCCGCCGCCGGTGAGGTCAGATCCGGTACCTCAAGAGCCAGCCTCGTCGTAGGGAACCTTCCACTTCACCGAGCACACCCGCAACGCCGCCGCTATCGCCGTCGTCTCCATGTCCGCCAAGAAGCACCGCTGCGGACATCGCCGTGACCTCAAGCTTTTCAACCGTCGGATCTCCATCGCACGGACCAGATCGCGCCACGCCACCCGCCCGGTGAGATCTACGTGCTAAACCCCTTATCCAATCTCAGCCGTTAGATCTAGATCGCACGGTTAGCGTTAGCCGCGTTATACGCCAAGTTAGATTGGATCCCAACCGCTGATCTAGATCCAACGGTTCAGATAACCGCGTTAACCCAAACGCGTGAAACTCAGATCCAATCCGAGCCGCCGGATTTCAAATCAACGCCCGGATTGCGCCACGTAGCGGAAGCTTGACCGCCGCGTCACCACGCTGTGGCGTGGTCACCGACATGCCGGGCCCGCGTGTCGACAGAATCGCACCATGACGCCACGCCGACGTCATGGCGACCCGCACGCCGCGTGGCCACCTCAGCCCGGCGGTGACGCCAAAGAATGACGCTACCGGTGGGTCCCACCGCCGCCAACGGGCCGAGTCCTCGCCGACGCCGCAATGACGCTACCCCGATGGGTCCCACTGCCGCCTCACGGAGCCGTGGGACCGGTCCACAGAGACTCCGAGCCAAACCATGGACCACGTCCATGAACCGGCTGACGTCAGCAGACCAATCAGAGGCTGCCACGTGTCCTCGCTGACGCAATAATTAATTTTCGAAAAAGAAAATGATTTATTAATTCGAAATAATGATTTCAGATTTTATTTCAAACTTCAAACGCTTATAACTTTTGCGTTTTAACTCCGAATTGAGTGATTCAAATTTCTAAATTTGTATAAAATTGAGATCTACCTAATGATGAATTTTATTTAATTTTTGGACTAAAGTTGTTCTCTGTAATATTATTTAATTGATTATTTAAACTTCAAAATGCTATAACTTTTGTATTTAAACTCCGAATTTGACGATTCCAGTTTCTAAAAATTCATAAAATTATGTTCTCTCTGGCTATGAACTTTATTTGGAGGTTTGGATACTTTTTGTCTACTGTTTTATTCATTTGTTGCTATTTGCACGCGTTATGAGTAGACGTTGAAGTGCCGGAAGGATTCGAAGGAGAAGTGTTGACCCAGGAGCCAGCTCAGGACCAAGAACAAGTACTTTTTGAAGGCAAGTTATGCTTTGACCATATTGATCCTATTTTGAAACCTATTTTGATTTAACTCATTGCATGCTAGTTCAATTAGAAAATACTTTATTTAATCCCGGGGAATTAGATAAATGCCAATTTGCTGTATGACACCTTGATTAATTAAATATGTGCCATGACCCCTTGTCACCCTAGTTGTGGATTACTAGTTGGACACTACTAAAATTGCAAACATGGGTTTTAGACCGTTGTAGTATATTGCTTAGACCTGCTACGTGCTCATGACATGGTTCTGGACAATCAAATGTTAATATTGACTTAATGATATATTGAACCTGTTTTGGAAAGGTATCATGTGATGTTGATGGCACGTGGTGCATGGTAATCAACTGGGCTTTGATAAATAGCTTTTGACCGGGGCATGTGGCAAGAATGTTCAGGTTGGCCAGTTGTGGCACCGGGAACGTTGGTTTGGTTCTTCGGGTAGTCTTGCCCTGGTCACCCTAAGGACTTAACCTTGCAAGCCTTTGAACTAGGTCAAACGTGCAACCACATGTCTGTAATGGGACGGACCTAGTTGATTAAGTTGCTAATAACGTGCATCGGTGGGACCTCGTGATGTCAACTACACCCTTTGTGTAAGTTGTACGGGGAGCGCGTCAGAGCTGCGGCTAGGTACCCATCTAACGGTTGGTTGGCCTAAACTTCGCCTTAGCTAAGGGAAGGGTTAGTGTGCAACAACCGGAGAGGACCACTTGTATTGTTGGAGGTTTCCAAAGACTTTGTTACGAACTCGCCTTTGTGGTGTTTGACTGTATCTTGTGGGTAAAGTGCATAACCTCATGGAGTGTAAAATCTATTTGAATAGCCATGTCCGCGGTATTGGACATCGCCGAGAATTACAAATAAGGGTTAGACTTTCTTGAAAATAACTTGTACTTGAAAGGTTGGGTTTGGTTAAATAATGATGTTGATGGAAATGTGGTTTAGGAATGGGAATGATGTTGATTAAACTCTTGGAAAGGTTATTTGTGTTATACTTGTTTCTACTGCTTTTGAATCTACTTATGCTACTTGTCAAATGTCGTTTCTTTGCAAATACACCTTGAGCTACTCCTTTGTACCAAGCCATGCATGTAGTATATTAGTTGCATCCTGCAGATGATTTGTCGAGTACCAAAGTACTCACCCTTGCCACAATACAACACCAGTTGAAGAAGAATCTACACCGGCTTTGGAGGAGGAGCTTCCAGAGGAACCGCTCTACTTAGGAGCGAGCCCAGTCAGTTGCCTGTGGTATACTGGATGGCGCCACGAAGTTATCTTATTTTTCCGCTGCTATTATTTCTCTCTTAATAAGTTTCGCCCTGCGTGGCGTATATTTGTAACTTGACTATAAGGTCAAGCAACCAGTTTGACTATTTAATTAAAGTACTTTATTAGTATCGAGTGGTATGATTGTGATATTTACCGATGTTAAGACTGTGTGCACTAGCGCGTTCCTGGACTAGTGCTGAATACACAGAGGGTCCGGATTTGCAGATTCGGGTCCCGACAGAGGTGGTATCAGAGCCATACTGACTGTAGGCTCACCCATAGATAGAATGGTCGTAGTGAGGATAAAACCTATTTTCTAAAGTTAAAAGTGGTCAAGATAATGAATGAATTCTCGACTTACCCCTTTTTCTTTCTTGTTCATACCCCTGCTGAGTTCTTTTCGTCTTCCACATTGATTTTTAAAAGTGCTGCGTTTTTACGCGAGCGTCTTTTGGCAGATGATGATGAAGAACAACTTCGCCGAGCGTGAAGGAGGCTATGCCGCCGAGTTGTGGCGTATGCTTCAGTTTCTTGGAGGTTTTGAGAGGCCGCTCTACCGAGGGACTACACTTGTGCAGGCAGGACTGGTCACAGGATGGGACGTCCGGATCACGGTGTATGCCCGAGAGAAGACCAAGTTCAGTCGCCCTTTCCACTTCACAGCCAGGAGGTCTACCTTTGAGATGGGAATCTAGGAAGTATCGCGTCGAGCGATGCAGCAGATCGCTCGCACTTACTCCAGGGAGCTGGAAGGCACAGTGTTCCATCACCACCCACGCCGAGACAGCAGAGCCCAACGGAAGCCGATCGAAGATGAGGATGCTACCATCACTCACTTAGCCAGATTCGTCGCCGCCCAGGAGGAGCTGATCGAAGACACCGTGCAGGAGTTAAAGAAGGCTTGCGAACAAGTTGAGGAGGAGAAGAAGCACTTGGGGAATGCTCGTGAGTATGTCGCTTTTGTCATGGAAAGAATCGCAGAATTGGAAATCGCATCAGATGGCCATGGTCCCAATCCGGTGTTGGAGTTGGACGCCCGCACCCGGAGGAGGAACCAAGAGGCGCCACCCGGCACTGCGCCATAGTCACAAAGAATGCCAGATCCGTAACTGCAGGAGGACGCCGCGTCATCAACCACAGCTGCAGTTGTGGGGCATGGCGATTGTTTCGCGCCGATGCCGCCGCACCCGCCGCGAGGAGGCAGTGGAGGTTTTCTCGATGAGTGAGCGTAGTCGTTAAGGTTGAGACTCCTTCGTCGAGTCGCGTTATAGAATAAGAGTCACCCTTTAGAGGCGTTGGATTTTCATTGTTTGCTGAGTGTGCAGTATGTGTTGCAAGGCCCTTAGGCATTGTAAGCAACCATACCAAGTTATTACTATTATTAATAATAAAGTTGGATTTTTGAGTTACACTTTTTCGTCGCATAAGTTTCCCCTGTTACTTGTCTATTCTTGTTCCCTCTCATCTCTAAGCCTTGGAGCAACCGACAGGTGGTGAACACCCGCGGAAACCTTGGAGGCAATGGAAGTGGTTCTCGCCGGTAGGAACCCCAATGATGGAGCACCAAAGACCGCCGATTGACATGCAGAATTTGAGCTTTTCTTGCCGCTCGGACTCGGTTGATGCATGCCATGATGCAACAGATGCAAGACGTCACCGCCAGGCTATCGCTAATCAAGTCAATCAGTGACAACGCCGTAATACAAGATCGCCGAGTTCATGAGGACTCATCCACCCACTTTTTCCGGAATGCCAATCCGTTGGAGGCCGATGATTGGTTAAGGTCAATTGAGAGGAAGCTACACATTGGTCAATGCATGGGAAATGAGAAGGTACTCTACGCTTCTCATCAGCTTGGAAGGAAACAATGAATGGTGGGAGAACTTCGCCACGCAAGGGAACCCTCAAGATATCACTTGGGAGGAGTTCACAATTGCGTTTATCAAGATCACGTGCCTGAAGGAATCATGGATCTCAAGAAGGAGGAGTTCGTGAGCATCAAGCAAGGTAATCACCAATGGCGAATACCGAACAAGTTCACATAGCTTGCACGCTACGCACTCGAGGATGTAGCGACAGATAAAGCTGCATACCCGCTTCATGAAGGGACTTAACTCAGACTACAGTGGGACTGATCACCCACACCTTTCCAGATTTTCAAGAGTTAGTGAATAAGGCGCTTATTCTTAGGACAAGCGCAAGGAATCGATGAGAACAGAAGCGCAGGATGCAGCATCGTGATCGCGCCGTGAGCACAAGAACGCTTGAGGGTTGCGCCAAATCGCTTTTTCATTCCACCGCAGAATGCAACCAGACACCGTCACGGCACTCAAGACCCGTCAATCGTAACTATCGATCTCAAACACGAAACGCCGCTTCAGCAACAACAAGGAACAGTGAGACGTTGCTACAACTGCAACGAGCCAGGGCACTTTGCCAACAGTTGTCCTAAGAAGACAGTAGGAATGACCCCAGTTCGCTTCAATCTGGGATCCACACCAGCCAGGACGCCAAAGACCAGAGCAAACCGAGGGACAAGACAAACAGGGGCAGCACCCTGCATCGTGGTGAGAGGCCGAGTCAATCATGTCACCGCAGATGCACTGCAGAATGCCACGGACGTCATACTGGGTAAGTTACTTGTTAACTCAGTACCTACAGCAGTTTTGTTTGATTCTGGAGCTTCGCATTCTTTTGTTTCTCAAAGCTTTGCTGCTAAAAATGATTTGGAGATTGCAAGACTTAAATGCATGCTTTTGATTCAAACCCCTGGTTCCGAACTCCGAACGAAAGTAGGATGTTCTGGGGTGAGAATACTAATAGATGGGATAGAGTTCCTAGCGAACCTTATTATTTTGGAGACCCAGACCTTAGATGTTATTTTGGGAATGGATTGGTTATCCAAGCTGAAGGATCGTTATTTTTTATCCAGTTGATTTTGATGATGAGTATTTGAAAAAGATTTGAAACCAGTTTGATATTTCGACAAGATTTATTTTTTGGTTTCTTTATTTGAAAAGATCTGAAATCAGTTTGATTATTTGAAAAGCTTTTTGATTTTTGCAAAGGTTTTTGTTCGTGTTTTGAAATCGTGTTCTTAGAATATTTAATGCAATGCACTCCTGTGAGTGGTTGCATGGTTTAATGTGAGTCAAGTCGCGGACTTGTGCTCGGAATCGTTTTGTGGTTTGTTCATGTGCAGGTATTGCTCGAGGGCGAATGTGGTCGATGACGGGACTGGAACTAGGTTCATGGAGGAACTGAGGTTCGGGACTAGGTTCAGGGGGAACTGAGGTCTTGGTGGTCAAGGATGTCATGCGGGACGTTCGGGCTAAGAGAATGGTGCACATGAAGAATGGTTAGTCACGTGAGAATGGCATGAGGTCATTCGCGTGCAAAGTGTTAGTCACGTGAGTATGGTAGGGTTGCCATACGCTGCAAGTAAGAGTTGTACTCGGCCAGGTTGGGCCAAGTGGAGTTGTGTTGAATACATGCTCTTTCTAGGATTAGGAGTGGGAATCCTTTTAGGATTAGGAATCCTTCTAGGATTAGGACTCCTTCTAGGATTAGGACTCCTTCTAGGATTAGGTGTGTTTGCCTTCTTTAAATAGAGGGGTTGCCTCCTGTTGAAGGCAATCAAGCTTTGAGCAAGCTTTAAGGTTGTACTCTTTTGTTTGGAGTATTTTAGACAAAAGAAAGGAGAAATAAAGATCAAGTTCATCAAATCTTTGGAGCTACAATTCTAGTTAGATTTATTCTCGCCATCTTCTGGAACAGTAAGCTTGCGAAGGTCATAACTTTTGATCCGTAAGTCCGATTGAGCTGATTCTTTTTGGGTTTGATTCATATTGGAATCTAGTTTCTTCTGTCCAAATTTCAGATCGATCAGACGGGTGGATCTCCGGGAATTTGCGTTTTACCAAACCTCTATCATTTTGTTTTTTTCGAAAACGAGGCAATTATTTGGTTCTATTTTGGGGTAAACTTTTAATAGATCAAGAATTTGGTTTTAGCTTCCGCACAATCATTCACCCCCCTCTGATTGCTATATTCGGTCCTACAAATGGTATCAGAGCTTGGCTCTACTAATCCATCTTAACAGGTGATTAGTAAACGGTAAGTTATGGCAACAGAGATATACTCGAACAAGCCGCCAATCTTCAATGGCACAGACTTTCCCATCAAGTGATTCGGATGATCGCATACCTTCAAGCTCAAGGTAACGCTTATTTGGCGCAAGGTAAAGATTCCATAAGAGCTTACTTCAAATGATGATATTGATAAAATCTAGTTTGAGAAATATGTTGAAAACAATAATAGAGCTAGAAACATATTGCTTCAAGGACTTGCTAGAAAAGAATTCGATAGAGTCTGTCATTTACTCACTGCTCATGAAATTTGGAAATCTCTTCAAGATTATCATGAGGGCAATCGACTCTGTAAAGAAGCTAGGCAAGATCAATTTAAAAAGGAATACACTAGATTTGAAATGAACTCGAGAATCTCTAGATGATTGTTTTGCTCGCTTTAATAGAATCTTAAACAATCTTAGAGCTGTAGATGTAAAGTACATCGACTCTGAAAATGCTAGACATTTCCTATCATCTCTTGATCTTAAAATCGGCAAATGAAAGTGATCGCTTTTAGGAAGCTCACAAGATGAGTGAAATGACTTTGGATAAACTATATTCTAGTCTCAAGACTTTTGAGATAGACATTGTTTCAAGAACATCCAATGATAACTCTATGGCTCTTAATGCTAATTCCTCTTCATATGATAATGCTACTAGTTCTTCATCATCATATTCCATTACTGCTTTTAGTTATCTTAGTGATGAACAGCTAGATAAAATACCATAAGATACAATTTCTCTTCTTTCCAAGCGTGTCAATGCAGCTTATATGAGATCAAGTGAAAGAAAAGGAGCCTCCATCCACTGCTACAACTGCGGCAAGGCAGGGCACATCCGTGCTAAATGTTTCAAGAACAAAGATAGAGAGGAGAAGGAGCAAAGCAACTCCTCCAAGTCCTTCCGGCCAAGAGAGAGCAAGGATAAAAATAAGCAACGGACGAAGAAGATGCTCAACAAAGTCTTCGAGGCAATTGGTCGCTTAGACTTAAGCGACATTGATGACTCCAATCAAGATGAGAAGGAAGCGAAGCAAACGGGCTAAAAGAGAAGGATTTCACCGGATCAGTGCTTCATGGCAAAAGGGAACACTAGTGATTCTAGTGACAACGACAAAGACCTCCAAATGACGGTGATGAGGTAATGCCTTCAGATGATGAGCTTTGTGAAGTTTTAGTCATATTGAGAAAATCTTTAAGAAAATCTTCACTCAAAAATAAAAACTTAGAAAAAGATCTATCCATGCTAAAATCTGAAAACTTTGATCTTAGAAATTCAAATTCTGAAAATATTTGTGATACTTGCTTAGATCTCAAATTTGAAATTAAGTCTCTAAAAGAGGAACATGTCATTAAACTAGAACAAGTTTATGCCGAACAATTGAAAAATGAAAAACTTGTGAAAAATATTGGTTGCTCTACTGATAGTTTACATGATCAAATTGCTTGCTCTAAATGTTCAATTCTTAGTTGAAATTAAAAGATGCAAATTGTAGAGTTACACAATTAACAAATGACATGTTCACTCATGAAATTAACTCGTGTTCAAATTGCCAGAAACAGAAAGCTAAAATTGACACTCCTTGTGATAATTGTTTAACTCTTGCTAAGAAAGTTGATTACTTGCAAAATTCTTTGGAACGTTTCACTGATGGCAAGAAAAACCTAAACATGATTTTGGATCAATCAAAAGTCAGCACTCGTAACAAAGGTTTAGGTTTTGATTCTTATGCTCATCATAAATCACATGCTCCCACTGTTGTCAAAACACTTGGAAGTGGAAAATTTGAAATTGTCAATGAGCCTAAGAAAAATGTCTTTAAATCTGGTGGTCTTTTATCTTCTACTATGATGAATGCAAAATGTGCTTCTCTTGTTAAAGCAAAACATCATGTTAAGTACACTTGCACTCATTGTGGTAGAGATGGACATCTAGTAAACTTTTGCTTTAGACTAGCTAAACAACAAAAGAGAGAAAGGTTTAATGCTAGGTCTAATTTCAGACATGCACGCTTTCATTTCTCATTATGTGCCTAGGGTGATGCAAATACCTCTTGTTGCTAAGAACACGAGAAAAGACTAATCTTCTTTTATGCATAAGAATGCTCGTGTTGTGCCAACTGTTGTGCGTCGTGTGTCTCAAGATCTTTGGATTCCTAAACATCTTATTTCTAACCCCATCGAGACATCGACACTTTCTCGCTTCTATGTAGGCTTCTCACGAGGAAGGAGAACATATGGCTAGTGGATCTCGGATGCTCACGCCACATGTCCGATGATAAGAATTGGTTCTCCTCCTTCACTTGTGCATCTCGTGCTAAAAGTGTTATTTTTCAAGATGCTTCCTCCACTTTCTGCAAAAGGCACTAGTCCAAATAGTGCAGTGCAGTGCATATGTTCAGGGGGAGAGTATCTTTGTTGATGAAGATGATGATGATGCTTTGTTGAGGATGAGATAATTGGAGTTCTTTGTGTGCTTGTGTGCTCGCTTTCAAGCTTCCCGCGTGCTTCACATCGACAAGCTATCAAGAGGATTTTAAGGTATCTCCGTGGTACTCAAGATTTTGGCAAATGGCTTTCTCGCTTCTTCACGCATTAGTTTAAGACCTTTCTCGATGCTGAATTTGGAGGATGTGGAATTGATAGAAAAAGTACATCCGGTTCATGCCACTTCTTGAGTAATTCTCTTTCTTGGACACATTGACATCAGATTTCATTTTCTTAGAGATCATGTTGAAAAAAGAGCTATTGAACTGAAATTTGTTGATTCGGTGCTCACTTTGTCGATATTTTCACTAAACCGCTTGATTTTTCTCGTTTTGCTTTCTTACGCGGTGAACTTGGGATCATTCATCCCCATGGGTTACTTGACTTTGGTTCCTAGAAGTGATTTTTTTATAAGTGGTATTTTGACTTTACACCTCAAGTAAAAACCCTGTTTACATTGCATCATGTAGTACAAAGCTTTGGTGATTATTCTTGTGTATATAGCCAAGTTAATGCTCAATGCTTTACTTATCACTAAAAGGCTAAAATAATTCAATTTGAGATGCTTTTCGAGAATATTTTGGCTCTTGCTCATTATGGTATTGCATTTGTGAAATAGGCTTAAAAGTTTCTTGTCATCTGTTGAAAGGCTAGAGCTGATTAGAAACTATGTGTGAGTTTTTGTTGGACTTCAAATGATCATTATGAGTCTCAAGCAAAATCAGTGTTTTAATGTTAAAAGCAAGTTGCAAAAGATGCAAGCAAAAGCTACTTGGCTAAACACAAGTTTAGTACAATGTGCAGCTTCCTTGCCAGGATTTAAATGCAAAAGATGCAAGAAAAGGCTACTTGTCTAAACAAAAGTTCGTAACAATGTGAAGCCACTTGCCAATTTAAATTGAGAAAGATACAAGAAAGAACTACCTACTCATACACAAGTATGGGCTAGTGTGCGCTACTTGTCATCCCTGTTGATCACAAAGCAAAATTGTCAAACTTGCTAAAAGAAAAAGGAAATTCAAATGGTTGAAAAAGGCTTGAGACAAATATTAGTGAATTTGAAAGTCTCTCTATGCTCATGATAGATTTCTTTTTCGCTTTGGCAAAATCTGATTATGACATTTTACTTGTTTGCTCTAATTTGCTTATGCAATAACTATTCTATGTGTTAGAGCCTCCATATTCTCACAATTTGCTTTCTCATTGGATAATTTGATACAAAATGAGAAAGTTCTCCTAAAAACTCTTCAAATACTTTACTTTGATTATATACCTTGAATATACTTCAAAGCTTGAGATACTGCATTCATTAAGGGGGAGTTTTGAGATCTTGATGACTATTTTGTCAAAAAGGGGGAGAACAAGTCAAGGAGGTTTTTGAATTGGGATTATTTGGTCTTTTGGTTCTTGCTCAATCTCTTGTCAAATCTTATATTGTGTTTTGTCAAATTACTCATCAAGGGGGAGATTGAAGGATCAAGTTATTTTGATCCAGTTGATTTTGATGATGAGTATTTGAAAAAGATTTGAAACCAGTTTGATATTTCGAAAAGATTTATTTTTTGGTTTCTTTATTTGAAAAGATCTAAAATCAGTTTGATTATTTGAAAAGCTTTTTGATTTTTGCAAAGGTTTTTGTTCGTGTTTTGAAATCGTGTTCTTAGAATATTTAATGCAATGCACTCCTGTGAGTGGTTGCATGGTTTAATGTGAGTCAAGTCGCGGACTTGTGCTCGAATCGCTTTTGTGGTTTGTTCATGTGCGTGTATTGCTCGAGGGCGAATGTGGTCGATGACGGATCGAACTAGGTTCATGGAGGAACCGAGGTTCGGACTAGGTTCAGGGGAACCGAGGTCTTGGTGGTCAAGGATGTCATGCGGGACGCTCGGGCTAAGAGAATGGTGCACATGAAGAATGGTTAGTCACGTGAGAATGGCATGAGGTCATTCAAGCGTGCAAAGTGTTAGTCACGTGAGTATGGTAGGGTTGCCATACGCTGCAGTAAGAGTTGTACTCGGCCAGGTTGGGCCAAGTGGAGTTGTGTTGAATACATGCTCTTTCTAGGATTAGGAGTGGGAATCCTTTTAGGATTAGGAATCCTTCTAGGATTAGGAATCCTTCTAGGATTAGGACTCCTTCTAGGATTAGGACTCCTTCTAGGATTAGGTGTGTTTGCCTTCTTTAAATAGAGGGGTTGCCTCCTGTTGAAGGCAATCAAGCTTTGAGCAAGCTTTAAGGTTGTACTCTTTTGTTTGGAGTATTTTAGACAAAAGAAAGGAGAAATAAAGATCAAGTTCATCAAATCTTTCAAGTAGCTACAATTCTAGTTAGATTTATTCTCGCCATCTTTTGGAACAGTAAGCTTGCGAAGGTCATAACTTTTGATCCGTAAGTCCGATTGAGCTGATTCTTTTTGGGTTTGATTCATATTGGAATCTAGTTTCTTGTGTCCAAATTTCAGATCGATCAGACAGGTGGATCTCCGGGAATTCGCATTTTACCAAACCTCTATCATTCTGTTTTTTTCGAAAACGAGGCAATTATTTGGTTCTATTTTGGGGTAAACTTTTAATAGATCAAGAATTTGGTTTTAGCTTCCGCACAATCATTCACCCCCCTCTGATTGCTATATTCGGTCCTACACAAGCACAAGGCCGTACTGGATTGTGGACGAAGGACTATCTCAGTTGAGAGCCCGTGTGGAAAGAAAGTGGAATTTCAAGCCACCGCCGTTAGAGATGGACAGTTGATGGTTAACAGTACCAAGGTAATCAGCATAGAGGATGTCTCAGTGGTGAATGAGTACCCAGATGTTTTTCCTGAAGATCTACCTGGTATGCCGCCAGACAGGGACATAGAGTTTGTGATAGAGCTTGTACCTGGTACAGCGCCGATAGCAAAGAGACCTTACCGGATATCCACCGAAGAATTGGTAGAGATGAAGAAGCAACTTGAAGAGTTAATGGAGAAAGGATTTATCAGACCGAGTTCGTCGCCGTGGGGAGCGCCAATTTTGTTTGTCAAGAAGAAGG
Source organism: Rhipidocladum racemiflorum (assembly GCA_036346355.1). Taxonomy (NCBI): domain Eukaryota; kingdom Viridiplantae; phylum Streptophyta; class Magnoliopsida; order Poales; family Poaceae; genus Rhipidocladum; species Rhipidocladum racemiflorum. The sequence goes on along the minus strand of CM070584.1, from coordinate 24,993,714 downwards.
ACGGGAGTTTCAGGATGTGCATTGACTACCGAGCACTCAATGAAGTCACCGTGAAGAATAAGTACCCGCTACCCACGATCGATGATCTGTTTGATCAGCTGAGAGGAGCTGGAGTTTTCTCCAAGATTGATCTAAGATCGGGATACCATCAGTTGAAGATCTGATCAGAGGATATTCCGAAGACCGCATTCTCGTCAAGATATGGACATTACGAGTTTACAGTTATGTCCTTTGGTCTGACGAATGCGCCAACATATTTCATGAATATGATGAATAAGGTGTTCATGGAGTATTTGGACAAGTTTGTTGTTGTGTTCATAGATATCCTAATCTACTCTAAGACAGAGGATGAACATGCCAAACACTTGAGGCGAGTTTTGGAAAAGCTGAGGGAACAGCAACTCTTCGCCAAGTTCAGCAAGTGTGATTTTTGGAAGGACAAGGTGGAGTTCCTCGGACATGTAATGACCGCAGAAGGAGTCGCCGTTGATCCAAGCAAGGTAGAAGCTGTGTTACATTGGGAGCAGCCAAAGACCGTGACCCAGATCCGAAGTTTCCTAGGAATGGCAGGTTACTACCGCCGTTTCATTGAAGGCTTTTCGATAATTGGGAAACCTCTTACGCAATTGCTGAAAAAGGAGAAGAAGTTTGCATGGACGCCGGAGTGTGAGAAAGGTTTTCGGGAGCTGAAGAAGCGATTGACATCAGCGCCGGTGTTAGTCCTACCGGATGTTAATCAAAGCTTTGATATTTATTGTGATGCATCGCGTCAAGGACTTGGATGTGTGTTGATGCAGAACGGAAAGGTCGTCGCTTATGCATCAAGGCAGTTGAGGCCACATGAGGAGCATTATCCGACGCATGACCTAGAGCTAGCTGCCGTAGTGCACGCTTTGAAATTATGGCGTCACTATTTGATTGGAAACAGATGTGAAGTATACACGAACCATAAGAGTCTTAAGTACATCTTCACCCAATCAGACCTGAACATGAGACAAAGGAGATAGTTAGAGTTGATCAAGGACTACAATGTTGGAATCCATTATCATCCCGGAAAGGCCAACGTAGTTGCCGATGCTCTGAGTCAGAAAAGCCATACGGTGAACATGTTGCTTGCCACAAGTCAGGATGAACTATGTGAGGATTTACATAGAATGCAGATTGAAGTCGTACCAGAAGGATTCTTGGCCGCATTGGAAGTGAAGCCCACCCTGGAGGATCAGATCCGAGAAGGACAGGAGGATGATGACAAGATCCGCAGGATTAAGTCCAACATGGATGAAGGCAAGGTAGAGGACTTCAAGTTGGATGAGCAAGGCACGTTGTGGATGAAGGATCGCATTTGTGTACCGAACAAGAAGGAGCTGAAGCAGTTGATTTTAGAAGAAGCTCATGATTCAAAGTATTCCATTCATCCTGGAAGCGCCAAGATGTATCAGGATTTGAAAGAAAGATTCTGGTGGCCGAACATGAAGCGTGAAGTTGCCGAGCATGCTGATTTGCGCGACATATGCCGTAGAGTCAAAGCAATGCATCGAGACCACAGGATTGCTCTGGCCGTTGAAGATACCAGAGTGGAAATGGGAAGAAATTGGAATGGATTTCATTACCGGTTTGCCAAAAACTCAAGGAGGATACGACTCCATATGGGTCATAATAGACCGCTTGACTAAGGTGGCCCACTTTATTCCTGTGAAGACAACCTACTCGGGAGATAAATTAGCAGAGTTGTACATGATCAGGATCGTCTGTTTGCACGGAGTGCCAAAGAAGATCGTATCGGATAGAGGTACTCGCTTACCTCGAGGTTCGAATAAGCTACATGAAGCCATGGGAACCCGCTTGAACTTCAAGATGCCTTATCATTCACAGACGGATGGTCGATCGAAAGAGTCAATCGATTACGGAAGATATGTTAAGAGCGTGTGCATTGGCTTGTGCTACCTCTTGGGATAAGAGTCCGTCAGATCACGGAGTTCGATTACAACAACAGCTACCAAGCCAGTTTGCAAATGTCGCCATTTGAAGCACTATACGGTCGACCTTGTCGAACACCGTTGAATTGGAACGAGACGGGTGAACGTCGTGTCTTTGGACCAGATATTCTTCAAGAAGCCGAAGAACAAATTGCCATGATCAGGGAGAGATTGAAGATAGCAGTCAAGATGTAAGAGTTATGCTGATAACCGTCGCCGAGACTTGAGTTTTGAACCAGAAGATTTCGTGTATCTCAGAGTCACCCCACTCAGAGGAGTTAAGAGATTCCATGCCAAAGGAAAACTCGCGCCGAGATTTGTTGGACCATTTAAGGTTCTCAGCCGCAGAGGTGAAGTTGCTTATCTGTCGGGACCCCGAATTTGCAAATCCGGACCCTCTGTGTATTCAGCACTAGTCCAGGAACGCGCTAGTGCACACAGTCTTAACATCGGTAAATATCACAATCATACCAATCGATATTATCAAAGTACTTTATTTAAATAACAAAAGGGTTACTTGACCTTATGGCCAAGTTACAAATATATGCCTGGCAAGGCGAAACTTATTAAAAGAGAAATAGCAAAGAATGAAAATCAAATAAACTTCGTGGCGCCATCCAAGATACCACAGTGCAACCTGATCGGGCTCGCATCCCTAAGTAGACGGGTCTTCTTGGAGTTCCTCCTCCAAAGTGGCGTAATCTCCTCTTCAACTGATATTGTGTTGAGGCAAGGGTGAGTACTTGGTACTCAAGAAGTCATGCACAATGCAAGCTAATATACTATATGCATGGCTTAGTACAAAGGAATAGCTCAGGGTATATTTGCAAGAAATGACTTTTGACAAGTAATATAAGTAGATTCGAAAGCGTTAGAAATAAGTAAAGCATAAATAACTTTTCAAGAAGTTTAAATAACATTTTTCCCCATCCTAAACCATATTTCCATCATCTTCCTTGTTAAACCAACCCATCTTTTCAAAACCAAGTTATTTTCGTAAAGTCTACCCTTGATCAGTAATTCCCGAGCATTGTCCAAAGATCAAAGTGGACTCGGCTATTCAAATAGATTCTACACTCTGCAGAGGTTATGCACTTTACCCACAAGATACAATCCACTCACCACGTCACCGTGAATCGCCATACAAGAGTATGCGAATGAGCGATCATAACAAAGCCTTTCGAAGCCTCAAACAACACAGTGGTCCTCTCCCAGACGTGCTCTACACCATCCCTTCCCTTAGCCAAGGCGAAGTATGGGACCAACACACCGTTAGATGGGTACCTGGCCACGCCCACGATACGCTCCCCGCACAATCACACAAACGGTGTAATCGACACCCTGAGGCTCCACAAGTGAGTCCTTAGCGACTTAGTCAACTAGGGCCGTCCCATTCCAGCCATGTGGTTGCAAGTATGACCCAGTTCAAAGGCTTGCAAGGTTAAGTCCTTAGAGTGACCAGGCAAGACTACCCGAAAAACCAAATCAACACTCCCAATGCCACAACCGGCCCACCTGATTACTCTTGCCACATGCCCTTGGCCGAAATCTGTTTATCAAACCCCAGTTGATTACCATGCACCACGTGCCATCAACATCACATGATACTTTTCCAAAACAGGTTCAATATATCATTAAGTCCATATTAGCATTTGATTATCCAAAATCATGTCATGAGCACGTAGCAGGTCTAAGCAGGATACTACATCGATCTAAACCCATGTTGGCAATTTAGTAATGTCCAACTAGTAAACCACAACTAGGGTGACAAGGGATCATGGCACATACTTAAGTAATCAAGGTGTCATATAGCAAATTGGTATTTATCTAACCCCCAGGTTTAAACCAAAGTATCTTTCTAATTGAACTAGCATGCAATAGTTTAAATCAAAATAGATTTCGAAATGGGATCAATATGGTCAAAGCACAACTTGCCTTCAAAAAGCACTTGCTCTTGGTCTTGAGTTGGATCCTGAGTCAATACTTCTCCTTCGAATCCCTCCTTCACTTCAAATTCTACTCGTAAAGCGTGCAAATAGCAAATACACAAATGAACACTATGCAAAAAGATCCCAAAACTCCAAATAAAATCCATAAACAGAGAGAACATAATTTTCTGGATTTTTAGAAACTAGAATCAATCAAATTTGGAGTTAAAACGCATAAAAGTTATGATTATTTAAAGTTTAAACAATCAATTAAATAATTTTACAGAGAAAAACTTTAGTCCAAAAATTAAATAAAATTCATATTTAGGTAGATCTCAATTTTATACAAATTTAGAAATTTGAATCGCTCAAATCGGAGTTGAAACGCAAAAGTTATAAGCGTTTGAAGTTTGAATCTAAATTTGAATCAATATTTCGAATTAATAAATCATTTTCTTTTTCGGAAATTAATTATTGCGTCGGCATGGACACGTGGCAGCCTCGATTGGCCTGCGACGTCGGTCGGTCCATGGACTTGGTCCACGCCGTCTTGGGTCTACTGTGGACTCGGTCCACGACTCTACGTGTCGGCCGACATGTGGGCCCTCTCGGGTGACGCCATCGCCGACGTCGGCGGGGCTCGGCCCGCAGTCGGCGAGTGGGACCCATTGTGACGTCATGGGTGACGTCGGCGCTGGCGGGTCGCCATCGACATGCGCCCCTCGACACGCTGCCTCGCGTCCGTCTACACGCACGCGCTGCGGACGGCGTTGACCGCGCGGTCCATCTTCCCGACACGTGGCGCAATCTCACCGTTGGTTTGAAAATCAACGGCGCGGATTAGATCCAGGGTTAACACGCTGAAACTACTCGTTGCTCGTGGGCCGCTCGATCTAGATCGGACGGTCCAGATCTAATCCTATATTCGCATCGCTACGACGCGTGGCAATTGTGAACCGCTGGATCTTGATCCAACGATCCGCATCTAATCGGGTTTGGGAACACGTGAGCTCACCTCAACCGTCCGATCTGGATCCGACGGTCCTCCGAGCTCGCGACGGCGATGGCTTCACGGCGGCGCCGCTTGACCGGAGACGGGACGACGACGAGCCCGACGGCGTTTGGGGCGTGCTCGGCGAGATGAAGCCTCCTTCGGTGCGTCTCGTCGCGAGGACTCGGATCTGGGCTCCTTCTCGCGGAAGACGACGGACGACGGCGGAAACCGGCGCAAACCGCCGAGGAGGGAAGAGACGACTCCGGCGAGCGATTGCGGCTCAACGGTGTCGGCTCCGGCGAGATGGCTCGGGGGAACGGGTGCGCAAGGATGAGGGCAACCTCGGGGGACGTCTCACGCTTTAAATAGCCTCGGCGTCCGTGCCTAGACGGAAACCTAGTTCGCTACGGCGGCGGCGCGCGGCGAAGTCCGGCTCGGACTCGGCGAAGACGACGAAATCGTGGCCGCCCACGTGGCGCGATCAACGCCACGATCGCATCGGCGCGATCGGATCCGGCCCGATTCTGGCTCGAACCGCAGACGGCCGATCTCACCGTTGGATCTTGATCCAACGGTTGGGATTGATTAGGGTTAGGAGTGGGTTGGTCGAGTCAATCGCTCGGTCGGACTCGAGTCCGACTTCGGTCGGATGAACAGATTTGACCCGAGTTGGATTTTCCAGCGAATTAATATTTAAAATAATTCCCGATAATTCATTTAATTCATTAATAATAGCAAAAGACTTTAAAATTCGGAAAAATTCGGAAAATATTTTGGAACATTTTGGACTCAAATAAAATATTTCCGACAAAATTTTATTTGCAAAATTAAATTCTTTAATTATTTCAAAATGGAATAAATTCAAATAAATTCCAAATAAATCCAAATAAATTCCGTAAAATTCCAAAATTCACCAAAGTGCCAAATCACACATGAATTTAAGAAAAGCAAAATTTTGGGATGTTACAAACCTCCCCTTAATAGAATCTCGCCCCTAGATTCGTGGCTTACTAAAGGAATAGGTTTGGAAACTCTTTCTTCAAATCCTCTTCGCTCCCAAGTCGCCGCTTTCTTCATGGTTGCTCCAATCGAACTCTACAAAACGGGTTGACTTGTTTCTAGTTTCTCGATCCATTGTGTCTAGAATCCTCACAGATGTTCCTTATAAGTCAAATCCTCTTGCAACTCAATTGACTCTAGCGGTGTGCTCCTCAGAACTCTGAGACACTTCTTTAATCGGGACACATGGAATACATCATGTACTCCTCGCCAACGATCGTGGCAACTCCGGTGATAAGCAACTTCGCCTCTGCGGCTCAAAATCTTAAATGGTCCAACATAACGGGTGCGAGTTTCCCTTTGGCATGGAACCTCTTAACTCCCCCGAGAGGCGTAACTCGAGGTATACAAAGTCTTCTCGTTCAAAACTCAAATCTCGCGACGATTGTCAAGATAACTCTTCTTCGAGATTGGGCTATCTTCAACCTTTCCCTAATTATGGCGATCCGCTCTTCACCTCTTGAAGAATATCAGGCCCAAAGACACGGCCACGGTCTCATTCCAATTCAATGGCGTCCGACATGGTCGACCATACAAAGGCCTCAAAAGGTGACATCTGTAAACTAGCCTGATAACTATTGTTGTAACCAAACTCGGCATACGGCAAACTTTTATCCCAAGAGGTAGCATAAGCCAATGCACAAGCTCTAAGCATATCTTCCAGAATCTGGTTGACTCTTTCTGGCCTGGTCCATCCGTCTGTGGATGATAAGTCATCTTGAAGTTCAAACGGGTCCCCATGGCTTCATGCAACTTATTCCAGAACCTTGAGGTAAATTGGGTACCTCTGTCCGATACAATCCTCTTTGGCACTCCGTGCCAACAAACAATCCTGATCATGTACAACTCTGCTAACTTATCTCCCGAGTAAGTGGTCTTCACGGGGATAAAATGGGCTACTTTAGTCAAGCGATCCACTATAACCCATATGGAGTCATAACCTCCTTGAGTCTTCGACAAACCGGTAATGAAATCCATTCCGATTTCCTCCCACTTCCACTCGTATTTTCAATGGTGTAGCAATCCTGCTGGTCTCTCGATGCATTGCCTTGACTCTCTGGCATACGCCGCACAATGCAACATGCTCGGCAACTTCACATTTCATACTCGGCCACCGCATCTCTCCTTGAGATCCTCGATACATCTTGGCGCTTCTAGGATGAATCGAGTACTTAGAGTCATGGGCTTCTTCCGTAATCAGTTGCTTTAACTCCTTTTTGTTAGGCACACAAATGCGATCCTTCATCCATAACGTGCCTTGCTCGTCTAGCTTGAAATCCTTTGCCTTGCCTTCCTCCATTTTGGACTTAATCCTACGGATCTTGTCATCATCCTTCTGTCCTTCTCGGATCTGGTCCTCTAAAGTAGGCTTTACTTCCAAGGCGGCCAAGAATCCGCTAGGTACAACCTCAATCTTCATTTTCTGAAAATCCTCACATAACTCATCCTGACTTGTGGCTAGCAACGTACTCACGGTATGGCTCTTCCGACTCAGAGCATCGGCTACTCCGATGGCCTGCCCGCGCTGGTAATGGATTCCAACATTATAGTCCTTGATCAACTCTAGCCATCTCCTTTGCCTCATATTCAGATCTGACTGGGTGAATATGTACTTAAGGCTCTTATGATCCGTATATACCTCACATCTGTTTCCAATCAGATAGTGACGCCATATCTTCAAAGCATGCACTACGGCAGCTAACTCTAGGTCATGTGTCGGATAATTTTCCTCATGCGGCCTCAACTGCCTTGATGCATAAGCGGCGACCTTTCCATTCTCGCGACAAGACACATCCAAGCCCTTGGCGCGATGCGTCACAATAAATATCGAAGCTTTGAGCAACATCCGTAGAACTAACACCGGTCTTGATGTCAATCGCTTCTTCAGCTCTGAAATCCTTCCTCACATTCTCAAGCGTCCATGCAAACTTCTTTTCCTTCTTCAAGAATTGCGTAAGAGGTTTCGCAATTGTCGAAAAGCCTTCGATGAAACGGCGGTAATATCCTGCCATTCCAAGGAAACTCCGACCGGGTCACGCCTTCTACTGCTCCCAATGTAACACGCCTTCTACTTTGCTTGGATCTACGGCGACTCCTTCAAGCGGTCATCACATGTCCAAGAAACTCCACCTTGTCCTTCCAAAAATCACACTTGCTTAACTTGGCGAAAAGTTGTCGTTCCTCGGCTTTTCCAAAACTTCGCCTTAAGTGTTCGGCATGTTCATCCTCTGTCTTGGAGTAGATTAGGATATCGTCTATGAACACGACGACAAACTTGTCCAAATATTCCATGAACACCTTATTCATCATATTCATGAAATAAGCCGGCGCATTCGTCATCCCAAAGGACATAACTGTAAACTCGTAATGTCCATATCTTGACGAGAATGCGCCTTCGAATATCTTCTCGATCGGATCTTCAATCGATGGTATCCCGATCTCGATCAATCTTGGAGAAAACTACGGCTCCTCTCTCCTGATCAAACTAATCTTCTATCCTGTGTAGCGTATAGTTATTCTTCACGGTGAGTTCATTGAGTGCACGATAGTCAATGCACATCCTGAAACTCCCGCCCTTCTTCTTGACAAACAAAACTGGTGCTCCCCACGGCATTTAACTCGGCCTCGATAAATCCTTTCTCCATTAACTCTTCTAGCTGTTTCTTCATCTCTACCAACTCCTCGGTAGACATCCGATAGGGTCTCTTTGCTATCGGTCTTGTACCCACAAGTTCTATCACAAACTCTATGTCCCCTGTCTCAAGGCATACCGGGTAGATCCTCGGAAAAACATCTGGGTACTCATTCACTACCGACATCCTCTATGCTGATTGCCTTGGTACTGCTAACCATCAATCGTCCATCTCTAATCGCAGTGGCTTGAAATTCCACTTTCTTCCCACACGGCTCTCAACTGAGATGGTCCTTCGTCCACAATCCAATACAGCCTTGTGCTTGGATAACCAATCCATTCCCAATATAACATCTAAGGTCCTGGTCTCCAAAATTATAAGGTTTGCTAGGAACTCTATTCCATCTATTAGTATTCTCACCTCGAACATCCTACTTCCGCTCGGAGTTCGGAACTGTGGGTTTGAACTAAAAGCATGCACTTAAGTCTTGCAATTCTCAAGTCATTTCTAGTAGCAAAGCCTTGCGAAACAAACGAATGCGAAGCTCGAGTCAAACAAAATCAAGCAGGTGTACTTGAGTTAACAAGTAACTTACCCAAGACGACGTCCGTAGCATTCTGCGGTGCATCTGCGGTGACATGGTTGACTCGGCCTCTCACCACGGTCTGGGTGTGGCTCCTGATCTTTGGCGTCCTAGCTGGGTGGTTCCTAGATTGAAGCGAATCGGGTCGCTCTCGCATCTTCTTCGCAACTGTTGGCAAAGTGTCCTGGCTCGTTGCGATTGTAATGCGTCACTGCTTCCTTGCCGATCGCCTGTAGCGTTTCTAGCGGGGCTGAGGTTTGGTAGTTACGATTGGCAGGTCTTGGTGCTGGGGATGGTGTCCTCGTTGCATTCTCGTGGTTGGAATCAGAGAATTGATTTGGTGCAACTCTCAGCGCCGCTATGCGTTCCTCGACGTGATCCTTGCCGTTGCATCCTGCGCTTCTGTTCTCATCCGGTTCCTTGCGCTTGTCCTCAAGAATAAGTGCCTTATTCACCAACTCTTGGAAATCTGGAAAGGTGTGGGTGATCAACCCTACTTGCAATCCCGAGTTAAGTCCCTTCATAAAGCGAGACTGCCTGATTTATCTGTCGCTACATCCTCAAAGCGTAGCGTGCTAGCTGTGTGAACTTGTTCGTAGTCGGCCACCGGCTGATTACCTTGCTTCAGTGCTCTGAACTCCTCCTTCTTAAGGTCCATAATTCCTTCAGCACGTGATCTTGTCGAATGCAGTGAACTCTTCCCAAGTGATATCTTGAGGGTTCTCTGCGTGGCAATGAAGTTCTCCCACCATTCGGCGGCTGTTCCTTTCCAACCGATGAGAAGCGTAAAGTACCTTCTCATTCCCTATGCATTGAGCTATGTGTAGCTTCCTCTCAATTGATCTTAACCAATCGTCGGCCTCCAACGGATTGGCATTCCCAGAGAAAGTGGGTGGGTGAGTCCTCATGAACTCGACACCTTGTATTCTCAAGCGTGGTCCCCGATTAACTTGATTAGCAAAGTGGCTGAGCAAAGGACGTGCTGCATTTGTTGCATCATAGCATGCATCAATCGGGTCTGAGCAGCAAGAAATGCTCCAAAATTCTGCACATCCATGGCGATCTTTGGTGCTCCATCATTGGGGTTTTACATTGGGCGAGATCCACTCCCATTGCTTCCAAAGTTCCCACGGGTGTTCACCATCTGTCGATTTGCTTCTAGGTTTAGAGATGAGAGGGAAACAAGAATAGACAAGTAATATGGAACTTATGCGGGGCAAAAAGGGGTAACTTTAAGGTCCAACTTTATTATTAATAACTTGGTATGGCTGCTTACAATGCCTAAGGGCCTTGCAACACATACTGCACACTCAGCAAACAAAGCAAATCCAAATCGAACTAACTCTGGAGTCTATCGCCTAAAGGGTGACTCTTTATTCTATGACTCGGCGAAGGAGTCTCACTATAGAACCTAAGCTCACTCATCGAGAAAACCTCCACGGCCTGGGTACGGGTGCTGCGGCATAGGCGCGAAACGATCGCCATGTCCAGCGACTATGTCATCTGTGGTAGTCGAAGAAGCAGTGTCCTCATCGAGATCTGACTCCTCCGGATCCTGGCTCGTGTAGCTCGAGCATCTTGGCTCAGTGCAGTCCGTACAAAGTCATCTCCAACTCGTCAATCCTTCGTAGAAGGTGTGCCACATACTCTTGAGCTTCCCGCCATCTGTCACAAGAGTGCTTTACGTAAGAGCTCGGAATTTTTAAATTGTGACAAGGTAAGGGAAAATTTCAGCAAGAGACAAGAAAAGAGAGAAGGGGATAAGTCGAGATGTCATTTCTTATCTTGACAAACTTTTAGCTTTTAGAAAATAGGTTTTATCCTCACTACGACCATTCTAGCTTAGGGTTGAGCCTACAAATAAGTATGGCTCGATACCACCTCTGTCGGGACCCCGAATTTGCAAATCCGGACCCTCTGTGTATTCAGCACTAGTCCAGGAACGCGCTAGTGCACACAGTCTTAACATCGGTAAATATCACAATCATACCAATCGATATTATCAAAGTACTTTATTTAAATAACCAAAGGGTTACTTGACCTTATGGCCAAGTTACAAATATATGCCTGGCAAGGCGAAACTTATTAAAAGAAAAATAGCAGCAGCGGAAAATCAAATAAACTTCGTGGCGCCATCCAGTATACCACAGGCAACTGACTGGGCTCGCATCCCTAAGTAGACGGGTCTTCTTGGAGTTCCTCCTCCAAAGCTGGCGTAATCTCCTCTTCAACTGATATTGTGTTGAGGCAAGGGTGAGTACTTGGTACTCAGCAAGTCATGCACAGAATGCAAGCTAATATACTATATGCATGGCTTAGTACAAAGGAATAGCTCAGGGTATATTTGCGATGCTTGACTTTTGACAAGTAATATAAGTAGATTCGAAAGCGGTAGAAATAAGTAAAGCATAATTAACTTTTCAAGAAGTTTAAATAACATTTTTCCCCATCCTAAACCATATTTCCATCATCTTCCTTGTTAAACCAACCCATCTTTCAAAACCAAGTTATTTTCGTAAAGTCTACCCCTTGATCAGTAATTCCCGAGCATTGTCCAAGATCCGTGACTCGGCTATTCAAATAGATTCTACACTCTGCAGAGGTTATGCACTTTACCCACAAGATACAATCCACTCACCACGTCGGTAGTGAATCGCCATACAAGAGTATGCGAATGAGCGATCATAACAAAGCCTTTCTAAGCCTCAAACAACACAGTGGTCCTCTCCTGCACGTGCTCTACACCATCCCTTCCTTAGCCAAGGCGAAGTATGGGACCAACACACCGTTAGATGGGTACCTGGCCACACCCACGATACGCCCCCGCATAATCACACAAACGGTGTAATCGACACCCTGAGGCTCCACAAGTGAGTCCTTAGCGACTTAGTCAACTAGGGCCGTCCCATTCCAGCCATGTGGTTGCAAGTATGACCCAGTTCAAAGGCTTGCAAGGTTAAGTCCTTAGAGTGACCAGGGCAAGACTACCCGAAAAACCAAATCAACACTCCCAATGCCACAACTGGCCCACCTGATTACTCTTGCCACATGCCCCTGGCCGAATCTGCTTATCAAACCCCGGTTGATTACCATGCACCACGTGCCATCAACATCACATGATACTTTTCCAAAACAGGTTCAATATATCATTAAGTCCATATTAGCATTTGATTATCCAAAATCATGTCATGAGCACGTAGCAGGTCTAAGCAGTATACTACAACGATCTAAACCCATGTTGGCAATTTAGTAATGTCCAACTAGTAAACCACAACTAGGGTGACAAGGGATCATGGCACATACTTAAGTAATCAAGGTGTCATATAGCAAATTGGTATTTATCTAACCCCCAGGTTTAAACCAAAGTATCTTTCTAATTGAACTAGCATGCAATAGTTTAAATCAAAATAGATTTCGAAATGGGATCAATATGGTCAAAGCACAACTTGCCTTCAAAAAGCACTTGCTCTTGGTCTTGAGTTGGATCCTGAGTCAATACTTCTCCTTCGAATCCCTCCGGCACTTCAACGTCTACTCGTAAAGCGTGCAAATAGCAAATACACAAATGAACACTATGCAAAAAGATCCCAAAACTCCAAATAAAATCCATAAACAGAGAGAACATAATTTTCTGGATTTTTAGAAACTAGAATCGTCAAATTTGGAGTTAAAACGCAAAAGTTATGATTATTTAAAGTTTAAACAATCAATTAAATAATTTTACAGAGAAAAACTTTAGTCCAAAAATTAAATAAAATTCATATTTAGGTAGATCTCAATTTTATACAAATTTAGAAATTTGAATCGCTCAAATCGGAGTTGAAACGCAAAAGTTATAAGCGTTTGAAGTTTGAATCTAAATTTGAATCAATATTTCGAATTAATAAATCATTTTCTTTTTCGGAAATTAATTATTGCGTCAGCATGGACACGTGGCAGCCTCTGATTGGCCTGCTGACGTCAGTCGGTCCATGGACTTGGTCCACGCTCGTCTTGGGTCTACCGTGGACTCGGTCCACGACTCTACGTGTCGCTGACATGTGGGCCCTCTCGGGTGACGTCATCGCTGACGTCAGCGGGGCTCACCGCAGTCTTGGCGGCTGTGGGACCCATTGTGACGTCATGGGTGACGTCGGCGCTGGCGGGTCAGCCATCGACATGCGGCCCCTCGACACGCGGGCCTCGCGTCCTGCCTGCACGACGCGTGGGCGGCGTTGACCGCGGCGGTCCATCTTCCCGACACGTGGCGCAATCTCAGTTGGTTTGAAAATCAGCGGCGCGGATTAGATCCGTGGTTAACACGTTGAAACTACTGCGTTGCTCGTGGGCCGTTCGATCTAGATCGGACGGTCGAGATCTAATCCTATATTACGCACCGCCATGAAGACGTGGCAATTGTGAACCGTTGGATCTTGATCCAACGATCCGCATCTAATCGGGTTTGGGAACACGTGAGCTCACCTCAACCGTCCGATCTGGATCCGACGGTCCTCCGAGCTCGCGACGGCGATGGCTTCACTGGCCAGCTTGACCGAGACGGGCGGCGACGAGCCCGACGGCGTTTGGGGCGTGCTCGGCGAGATGAAGCCTCCTTCGGTGCGTCTCGTCGCGAGACTCGGATCTGAGCTCCTTCTCGGCGGAAGACGACGGACGACGGCAGCGAAACCGGCGCAAACCGCGGCGGAGGAAGAGACAACTCCGGCGAGCGATTGCGGCTCAACGGTGGCGGCTCCGGCGAGATGGCTCGAGGAACGGTGCGCAAGGATGAGGGCAACCTCGGGGCGTCTCACGCTTTAAATAGCCTCGGCCTGCGTTCTAGACGGAAACCTAGTTCGCTACGGCGGCGGCGCGGCGCGAAGTCCGGCTCGGACTCGGCGAAGACGAAATCGTGGCGTCCACGTGGCGCGATCAACGCCACGATCGCCGCGAGCGCGATCGGATCCGGCCGATTCTGGCTCGAGCGATGCGAGTGATCTCACCGTTGGATCTTGATCCAACGGTTGGGATTGATTAGGGTTAGAGTGGGTTCGGTCGAGTCAATCGCTCGGTCGGACTTCGAGTCCACTTCGATCCGGATGAACAGTACTTGACCCGAGTTGGATTTTCCAGCGAATTAATATTTAAAATAATTCCCAGTAATTCATTTAATTCATTAATAATAGCAAAAGACTCAGAAAAATTCCAGAAAAATTCTGGAAAATATTTTGGAACATTTTGGACTCAAATAAAATATTTCCGACAAAATTTTATTTGCAAAATTAAATTCTTTAATTATTTCAAAATGGAATAAATTCAAATAAATTCCAAATAAATCCAAATAAATTCCAGAAAATTCCAAAAATTCACCAAAGTGCCAAATCACACATGAATTTAAGAAAAGCAAAATTTTGGGATGTTACATTATCAGCTAGAGTTACCGCAATCACTAGCAGGAGTGCATGACGTGTTCCATGTGTCCCAGCTGAAGAAGTGTCTCCGAGTGCCTGAGGAGCAGACACCGCTAGAGTCAATTGAGCTACAAGAAGATCTGACTTACAAGGAGCATCCCGTGAAGATTCTGGACACCATGGATCGAGAGACGAGAAACAAGTCAACCCGTTTCTGCAGAGTTCAATGGAGCAACCACGCGGAGAGTGAAGCAACTTGGGAGCGCGAAGAGGATTTGAAGAAAGAGTTTAGAACCTATTCTCAGAGAGCCCCGAATCCGGTGCGAGATTCTCAAGTATGGGGAGGTTTGTAACACCCAAAATTTTGCTTTTCTTAAATTCATGTGTGATTTGGCACTTTGGTGAATTTTGGAATTTTCTGGAATTTATTTAGATTTATTTGGAATTTATTTGAATTTATTCCATTTTGAAATAATTAAAGAATTAAACTTTGCAAATAAAAATTTGTTGGAAATATTTTATTTGAGTCCAAAATGTTCCAAAATATTTTCCAGAATTTTTCTGGAATTTTTATGAGTCTTTTGCTATTTTTAATGATTTAATTGAATTTCTGAGAATTTAATTGGATTAATTAAATCGAGTTGGTTTCACTGTTCATCCGACCGAGCCCGAGTCAGACTCGAGTCCGAGTCCGACCCGAACCCGACCACGCCCGTGGTTGAGCCGAACCCACTCGGCCGAAACCCTACGTGCTCGACCGTTGGATCTAGATCCAACGGTTCACGTTGTGCCACGTCGCCCTCTCCGTGTCGCCGTCGGACTCCGCCGCCGCGTCGGAGTGGACCTCGGTTTCCGCGCGTTTCACGGACGCCGAGGGCCCTATTTAATGCGCCGTCTTTCGTGTCGTGACCTAGACTTCCGTGCGCACCCGTAGCCCTAGACAACGTCGCCCGAGCCACCGTGGTTGCGCCGCAATCGCTCGCCGGAGTTGATTGTGTGTTCCGCCGCGGTTTTCCGTTGTTTCCGCCGCCGTCTGCCATCCTCCGCCGCCGTTGAGGTCAGATCCGGAACTGCAAGAGCCAGCCGCGTCGGAGGGAACCTTCCACTTCACCGGAGCACACCCGCAACGCCGCTGCTATCGTCGTCGTCTCCATCTCCGGCCAGCAAGCACCGCCGTGGACATCGCCGTGACCTCGAAGCTTTTCAACCATCGGATCTCCATCGCACGTACCAGACGCGCCACGTCACCCGCTGGTGAGATCCACGTGCGAAACCCCTTATCCAATCTCAGCCGTTAGATCTAGATCGTACGGTTAGCGTTAACCGCGTTAGATTGGATCCCAACCGTTGGATCTAGATCCAACGGTCCAGATTAACCGCATTAACCCTAACGCGTGAAACCCAGATCCAATCCGAGCCGTCGGATTTCAAATCAACGGCCCGGATTGCGCCACGTAGCGGAAGCTTGACCGCCGCGGTCAGCCCACGCGTGGGCGTCGGTCACTGAAATGCCGGGCCCGCTTGTCAGCGACCGCACCATGACGTCACGCTAACGTCATGGCGGACCACGCGTCGGCCGCCACCTCCGCGGCGGTGACGCCAGCAATGACGTCACCAGTGGGTCCCACCTGTCAGCAACGGGCTGAGTCCCCGCTGACGTCAGCAATGACGTCACCCCAGTGGGTCCCACCTGTTAGTCTCACGGGGAGCCGTGGACCGGGTCCACGGTAGACCCGAGCCAAACCATGGACCACGTCCATGAACCGGCTGACGTCAGCAGACCAATCAGAGGCTGCCACGTGTCCTCGCTGACGCAATAATTAATTTTCGAAAAAGAAAATGATTTATTAATTCGAAATAATGATTTCAGATTTTGTTTCAAACTTCAAACGCTTATAACTTTTGCGTTTTAACTCCGAATTGAGTGATTCAAATTTCTAAATTTGTATAAAATTGAGATCTACCTAATGATGAATTTTATTTAATTTTTGGACTAAAGTTGTTCTCTGTAATATTAGTTAATTGATTATTTAAACTTCAAAATGCAAGCCTAAGGACTTAACCTTGCAAGCCTTTGAACTGGGTCAAACGTGCAACCACATGTCTGTAATGGGACGGACCTAGTTGATTAAGTTGCTAATAACGTACCGGTGGGACCTCAGGATGTCAACTACACCATTTGTGTAAGTTGTACGGGGGAGCGTACCGGGGCTGCGGCCAGGTACCCGTCTAACGGTTGGCTAGCCTAAACTTCGCCTTAGCTAAGGGAAGGGTTAGTGTGCAACAACCGGAGAGGACCACTTGTATTGTTGGAGGTTTCCGAAAGACTTTGTTACGGGAACTCGCCTTTGTGGTGTTTGACTGTATCTTGTGGGTAAAGTGCATAACCTCTGCAGAGTGTAAAATCTATTCGAATAGCCGTGTCCGCGGTATTGGACATCGCTCGGGAATTACAGTCAAGGGTTAGACTTTCTTGAAAATAACTTGGACATGAAAGGTTGGGTTTGGTTAAATAATGATGTTGATGGAAATGTGGTTTAGGAATGGGAAGGATGTTGATTAAACTCTTGGAAAGGTTATTTGTGTTATACTTGTTTCTACTGCTTTTGAATCTACTTATGCTACTTGTCAAATGCTGTTTTACTGCAAATACACCTTGAGCTACTCCTTTGTACCAAGCCATGCATGTAGTATATTAGTTGCATCCTGTGCATGACTTGTTGAGTACCAAAGTACTCACCCTTGCCACAATACAACACCAGTTGAAGAAGAATCTACACCAGCTTTGGAGGAGGAGCTTCCAGAGGAACCGTCTACTTAGGGAGCGAGCCCAGTCAGTTGCCTGTGGTATAATGGATGGCGCCACGAAGTTATCTTATTTTTCTGCTGCTATTATTTCTCTCTTAATAAGTTTCGCCCTGTGTGGCGTATATTTGTAACTTGACCATAAAGTCGAGCAATCAGTTTGACTATTTAATTAAAGTACTTTATTAGTATCGAGTGGTATGATTGTGATATTTACCGATGTTAAGACTGTGTGCACTAGCGCGTTCCTGGACTAGTGCTGAATACACAGAGGGTCCGGATTTGCAGATTCGGGTCCTGACAAGTATTCAAGCTCTAAACTCGCGGTTGAGCTTTGGACACTACTAAGGGACGGTTTAGGATACTCTCGGGAGTTACTATTCAATCTCGAATGCGGCTATAGACTGGTTAGGGCTAAAGTTCACCGCGTGAGTCAAATTTATATTCGGGGCCCTAACAAACCCTTCCCCCTTAAGGGAATCTTGCCCCGAGATTCAGAATAAGCGCATAGGTGGAACGGAATGCAAATAAATAGTACTGGCACCTAACGATCGACTTGCCTTGAACTGCGAAGCATTTGCACATTAGCAGTTGTTGTAAGCAAACTCAGCATATGGAAGACACTCATCCCATTTCTTCCCATAAGACAGAACACAAGCCCTCAACATATCCTTAAGGATCTGATTGACCCTCTCGGTTTGGCCGTCAGTTTGCGGATGATATGCTGAGCTGTGTAACAGCTTGGTGCCCAATGCCTCATGCAAACTTCTCCAGAATCGAGAAACAAACTGAGAGCCTCGATCTGAAACTATCCGCTTTGGCACTCCATGAAGGCATACGATTTGAGAGATGTACAACTCCGCATACCTCATGGCTCGATAGGTGGTGCGAACGGCTAGGAAATGGGCGGACTTCGTCAACCGATCGACTATAACCCATATCGAGTCGTGACCCGAAGAAGTCGTTGGCAGGCCGGTAATAAAATCCATTCCAATTTCTTCCCAATTACAACTTGGAATGGGCAGCGGCTGAAGAGTGCCAGCTGGCTTAAGATGTTCTGCCTTCACCCTTTTGCAGACATCGCATTCCGACACATAGCGAGCAATCTCGCGCATCATGCGAGCCCACCAAAACTGTTACTACAAATCTTGATACATTTTGTTGCTGCCCGGATGAATTGTGAGCAAGGAGTTGTGAGCTTCATCGAGAATCTCTCTTCTCAATTCTTGGTCTTTGGGGACGACCAGGCGCTTGCCGAACCACAAAGTTCCATGGTCATCAAGATGGAATCCCGTGGCTTGGCCGGAACTCAGTTCGCCGCAAATTCGGGCAACGCCATTGTCCCTCTTTTGAGCCTCTCTAATCTGATTCAACAGTGTGGAATTCAACTCCGGATTAGCCAAGAACCCTTCTTCAACCATTTCTAAGCTGAGTTTCTGAAATTCGGCACAGAGGGTGGCACTTTAGGGTTGAAGAGTGAGGCAATTGCATCGAGCCTTGCGACTCAATGCATCAGCCACCACATTGGCTTTTCCCGGATGGTAATGCACTTCCAGGCTGTAGTCTTTGATCAACTCAAGCCATCTTTGCCTCATATTCAAATCTGCCTGAGTGAATATGTACTTGAGACTCTTGTGATCTGTATAGATGTTGCACTTATTCCCAAGAAGATAGTGGCGCCAAATTTTTAAAGCATGGATCACTGTTGCCAGCTCTAAATCATGAGTTGGGTAGTGCTCTTCATGATGTTTCAATTGCCGAGATGCATAGGCAACAACCGGCTTTCTTGCATAAGCACATAGCCAAGGCCGATACCTGATGCATCGCAATACACATCGAACGGCTTGTGAATATCAGGTTGTGTGAGGACAGGAGCTGTAGTCAGGCGCTGTTTTAGTGTCTGAAATGCTCGCTCACAGCCCAGTAACCATTTGAACTTGGCACCGTTTTTTAGTAGCTCAGTCATAGGCTTGGCGATCTTTGAGAAATTCTGAATGAAACGGCGATAATAGCCAGCAAGCCCAAGAAAACTACGGACCTCTGTGACAGTGTTGGGCTGCTCCCACTTGAGAACATCTTGTACTTTACTCGGGTCGATAGCAACGCCTTGCTCGGAGAGGATATGTCCCAAGAAAGATACCTCCTTCAGCCAAAACTCGCACTTGCTGAATTTGGCATAGAGGCGATGTTCCCGGAGTCGCCCGAGAATGATGCGAAGATGTTTTGCATGCTCTTCTTCATTGGCTGAATAGATGAGGATGTCATCGATGAATATGACCACAAAAGAATCGAGCTCTTCCATGAAAATGGAGTTCATGAGGTACATGAAGTACGCTAGTGCATTCGTCAGACCGAACGACATGACGGTGTACTCATATAAGCCATAACGAGTGGAGAATGTTGTCTTTGGGATATCTTCTGCTCGAATCTTGATCTGATGATACCCAAGCCTCAAATCAATCTTGGAGAACACCCTCGCACTAGCAAGCTTATCAAATAGGATGTCGATCCGAGGCAGAGGGTACTTGTTCTTGACCGTGACGACGTTCAGCGGTCGATAATCAACACAGAGTAGAAGGGAGCCGTCCTTCTTGGTCACGAAGAGAGCCGAGCAGCCCCAAGGTGAGGTGCTCGGGTGAATGAATCCCTTGTCCATCAGTTCCTTCAGCTGTGTCTTCAGGTTAGCTAATTCGTTTAGTGGCATCCTATACGACCGCTTTGAAACTGGGGCGGTCCCAGGCTGAAGCTCAAGTACGAACTCAATATCCCGATCGGGTGGCATCCCTGGCAATTCCGCTGGGAACACATCCGGGTATTCCGAAACCACGGGAACGGACTCTAACTCCTCGACTTTAGCACCATTCAAGGAGCAAAGAGTGGCCTCACCATCATCGAGAAGCAGAGTTAGCAAGTCGCCCTTCGGTCCCTTGAGCGAGATGGAATGACGAGAACAATCTAGAACGGCCTGCTGCCGTGTTAACCAATTCATGCCTAAGATGGCATCCATCCCACGAAGATCAAGGAGTAGCAAGTTGACAAGGAATGGAACCCCTTGAATTAGCAGAGTTGCCTCCTGGACTACTTGATTAGCAACAACCTTTGAACACGGTGCTTCAATGAGGAACGAGGTGTTGCTACAACTCACTCTCAACTGATGATGCATAGCAAAATCCTTGCGGATGAAGGAATGAGAAGCCCCCGAGTCAAACAAAACCCTAGCAGCATGTCCCTCAATGCATAACGTACCAGTCATTACAGTGGCGCCCTCGGGAATTGCCTCAGCATCAACGTAGTTGACTCGGCCACGGTTCGGCGCAGGAAGTGGAGGTGGTGTAGTCGCGCCCTGAAGTCTTGGGGCATTGGAATTGTTGCCCCTCCTTGGAAAGGGATAATCGCGGATGAAATGCCCCGCACGCCCACAGTTGTAGCATGGGCCCGGTCCAGAGTTCGTCACCATTCGCACTCCCGGCTGTGGCTGCGGAGGGCGAGGAGCAGCGACAGGAGGCTGGGCCATCCCAGCCGGTAGGCGAGGCGCAAGAACAGGGGCCCTCGATGGTGGAAGAGGGATAGTTCGGGCCCGCTGCGAACTACCACCCGCCGAGAATTGTACTGTGCTCTTTCACTTCTTCTCCTCTTGATAGTTCCTCATGTTGTGCTCTACAGTGATCGCCCGGCTCACTAAGGCATTGAAGTCGGCGAAGTCACACACGGAAAGTTTGTCCTGCATCTTGCCGGCCAACCCATTCATGAACCGACCCTGCTTCTTCTGATCGGTATCAACTTCCTCCGACGCATATTGGGCCAAATAATTGAACTCCCACGAGTAGTCCATCACGGACTTGCTCAACTGCCTAAGGGCAAGGAACTGCTGATTCTTAATGTCCATGAGTCCCTTCGGGATATTGTACGCCCGGAAAGCCTCACGGAACTCCGCCCAAGTCACCTGATGACCGGCGGGCTGCATTACCAGGAAGTTGGCCCACCAAGCACCAGCGGGAACCTGGAGCTGCTGCGCGTCGAAGGGTGCCTTCTGAAGATCCTCACAGTGGATGAGAGTAAACTTCTGCTCCATTGTGCACAGCCAATCATCAGTCTCTAACGAATCGCTGGCCCGAGAGAAGGTCAGCGGTTGGGTGTGCAGGAAATCCAGGTAGCCATTCGGTTGGCCTCGCCCTTCACCGCGGCCACCTGGAGCAGCCTGATTCTGGACCAACATCTCCAAGATTCTGTTGGTAGTCTGCTTGTTCTGCTCTGATCGCAGCAATACATCCAGCAGGTTGGGAGGAGGAGGTGGATTGCTACCGCCAGGCTGCGATCGCCTAGCACCCCCATCAACTCCTGAAGTCCCGCTGGTCCTCATTCTATCGTCAACCAAAGTCAGACAGCAAGAGTTAGACCCACACAGAAGGGATAGGTCTTAGACTTGACAACCTCCGAACTAAACCTAAGTTAGACTGTAGCACCCTGCAATGGAGTCCAACAAGTCTATCACAACCAAAACACAATCCATGATACAGAATGGCATGACACATGCATGATATGACATGAAATGCACGGTTCCAACACAATCCTTTCTCCCACACTAACCATTTGTAACATAGGGCGGGAATAAGTATTACCTTCTACCTAATGCATTATGCAAGTCCTAATCAACCCCTAAGTGGTTGTCAAGTTTGGGTTCGTCCTCATGCACCTTGCTCTGATACCAGCGCTGTGAGGAGAGCCGCCCAGACTGTCCTCGGGCTATTTGAAGACTCAGTCATCCCCATCAGATTTGGAGGCTAACAACGGATCGCCGAGGGCGCTCACAGTGTTAGCACCCAAGCCCAATTGAGACAACAGTGAGGCCCTTCGAATAACTCGACAACAATCCCGGTATTCCCCTGGTATGCGACCCGAAGCTCGCCTAGGATTGCCCCGCATACCGGTTTCACTATCATACCAACCCAATTTGCATAAAAGGGGCAACAAACTCAAACCCCCAAAATCAACACGCCACGCGGAAGAACAACAACAACACACGCACGAAGACAAAACCCAACAAAGAACACGAACAACACAAAACAGCACCCCGACAACCACCAAGCAACACGATCCAACGAGAAAGAGAGCACAATAGTATATTAAAGAGTTGCAACGAAGTAACCAAGTGTTAAAATGAGACATAACCTAGTTTAACTAATCTATACAACAAAAGTGAACACCCGACTACTATATTAAAACAAAAGTAAAACTCCCCCGAAAGTGTCCTACCCCTGAACACTCCTGGGCGTGAGCCACACCGCCGGTAACCTCTACTCGGTGCCGCGCCCGGTCACCGAGAGGCAGTACGGACAGAACTCACATCCGTCCGGATCCTCACCTGAAAACCACAAAGCAGAAGCATGAGTACAGAAGGTACTCACAAGACTTACCCGTGGTCCAAATATGACCGACTCGAAAAAATATGCATTCGGATGTAGCAAGGAATGAAGCTTACGGTAACAAGTGCGGAAAAGCTTAACTCTGTGGTTTAATTACATTCCCACTGCTCAATTTACCAAATTTTATAGCATTTATGGACAGCACCAATTACTAGAGTGAAATATGAAACTTTGCAATTAAAGTAAAACAAGAGACATCATCAACAAGTATCACAACCATAACCAACTAGCATCAAGTTCAAGTTGTTACTACGTTGAATGTGCGAAGACCAAGCGTGCTCACATCCGAGAGCGCGGCAATTCGAATCGCTTATTCACCCTGCAGGGGATCATCAATCGCATGACATGTGCCACAACGAACCTCATGTCAACCCTCCTCCCATCCATACCTACTCGTTGGGCCATCTTCATGTGGTCCGAGCACCTAGCACCCCCTCGAGCGGCCCAAGCCTCGCCCTCAACAACGTCCAACCGCATGAGGGCATGACCCATCGGGCAGTATGCGATGAAAGAATAGCTTACCGTACCATTATCAGGCATGCGACTAACAAAGTGTGCTCGATCAAAGGGCAAACAGAGGATCGGTCCTCAACCGACACAGGCGAGACTACACATTTGAGTCTCCACACTCAAATGATCCAACCCTCTCGCCCGGTCTCAATTCCGCATTTCAGTACATAACCACAACCATTGCAGCCAACATTTGTGAAGTAAATTGATCTCAAGCGATGGACCCATCCATCACTTGGCCCATACCCGACATCTAAGCAAAACTAAGCATGGACACAATATAATTACCCACACTAGCTCCAAAGGAGGGGTTCAACAAGTATGAAGGAGTGTATGTGCAACGAATGGGTTTTAATACCGTCCCCCACAATTAAACTCCTAATGCATAACTTAATCATCCAATAAGCAATTTATTTGCCAAAATACAATTACATAAGGTTGAATATGCTTAGGTGCTTGCCTGATTCTTCTGCTTGAGGATTGACCACAACTTGCTCTTCGGCAATCCCCTCAGTCACCTCCGCGCCAACCTCCGCTGAGTCGTTCTCTACACTGTTATAATGCATGAATGAGATGCATGCAATGCAATAGAATATAATATGAATGCACTTCCCCCACCGAAATAGACCAGGCAATCCAGACAGTTCGGATACTTCATCCGGATAGTCCGGATACTTCATCCGGATAGTCCGGAGAAGCTGGACATTCCAGACGTTTTGTCCGGACACTCCGAACGCCGCGCAACTTGCCCAATGGCCCTAGGGATTGAGGTGCTCCTAAGTTCTACGACACCGCGAGGACTCGATCTACAACTTTCCTACAAGCAGCCAAGCCGGAGAAGCTCCGAGGTAGCTCAAAACACGATGAAACGATGCGCATTTGTGTAGCCCATGACCAAAACTAAATCCGACACTTGGGATGCATCATCTACCCCCGATCTCTCACCCTAAACCCAAGCACCGCCTAATCCAACCCCAAATCCAACTAAACACCAAAAACCCTAACACCACAAAGTTTGCCCCAACCCCAATCTACACAATCAAGCCCCAAATCTCCCCAAGGATGATCCTAGAACCCAAGAATCAACGAATGAACTCCAAGAAGAGGTCTTACCTTCAAGGAGGATGAAGAAGAGGAAGGGAAAGCTGGGTAGAGGAAGGAGGACGCCGGCTTGGAGAGGAGCTTGAGGGCACCGGAGTGGAGGAGTCACCGGGGAGGAGCCACGCATGGACGCCGGCCGGTGGGGAGGCGCCAGAGAGGAGCTCGGGTGGAGGAGAGCGCACGGGAATGGGGAGCAACTGGTGGAGGAGAGGAATGACTAATGAGCCAATAAAAACAGGGTGTTTATACTCAACCCACGCCAAGTCGGATACTCCGGATCATTAGTCCGGATACTCCGGGTTAGGGCCTTCGGTCCACCCAATCCGGATACTCCGTACATTTTATCCGGATACTCTGTGTTGAGTCCTTCGGTCACATCAACCCGGACACTCCAGACATAGCGCATTCGCCCAATGACTCAACGGATCGGAGTGTTTCCAAGTTCTACGGCACTGCGAGGGCCCGATCTACAACTTTCCTACACATGGCCAAGCCGGAGAAGCTCCGAGCTAGCCCAAAAGACGATGAATCAAGGCTTATTCCTAAAAACCCCAACCAAAACTTAATCCAACACTTAGGATGGCATCATCTACCCCCAATCTCTCACCCTATACCCAAGCATTGCCTGATCGAACCCCAAATCCAACTACACACTATAAACCCTAACACTCCCAAAGTTAACCCCAACTCCCAACCTACATACCAAGCCCCAAATCCACCCCCATGGATGCCCTAGAACCCAAGAACCCATGAATAGACACTAAGAAGTGGCCTTACCTTCAAGGAGGTTGAAGAAGAAGAAGGGGAAGCCAGGTAGTGGAAGGAAGAAGCCGGCTTGGGGAGGAGCTTGAGTTCACCAGAGTATGTAGTCACCGGGGAGGAGCCACAGTTGATCACCTGCCGGTGGGGTGTCGCCGGAGACGAGCTTGGGGTGGAGGGCAAATAGGAGAAGGAGAAATGAGTGAGGAGCTAAGAAAACCGGAGTTTTTATACCCAACTCCCACAAAGTCCGGACACTCAGGATAATCCGGATACTCCGGGTTAGGGCCTTCGGTTGACCCAATCTGGATACTCTTGACATTTAATCTGGATACTCCGGGTTGAGGTCTTCAGTCACGCCAATCCGGATACTCCGGGCCTTTTGTCCGGATACTCTGGATCACCCAGAAAATCCAGCACAGGATTCGATTTTTGGCGCTAGGTTTAATCTAGGGTTTGACGTCGAATCTTGGTGCAAACCTCACCACGTCAGAGAGAAAGGTTCCTCTTTTGCGACCAAGCAACATGCACATCCTAGATTATCCTGGATCTCAAGTTACATGGCTCCAAACTTGGATGGAAAGCACATTTGTAGATTGGAGTGTTCAAGCTCCAAACTTGCGGTTGAGTTTTGGACTCTTCTAAGGGACGGTTTAGGATAGTCTAGGAAGTTATTATTCGAACCCAACTGTGGCTACAAGCTGGTTTGGGCTTAAGTTTGCCGTGTGAGTCGAATTTAAATTCGGGGCCCTGACAAGCCCTCCCCCCTTAAGGGAATCTCGCCTCGAGATTTAGAATAAACGCATAGGTAGAATGGAAGGCAAACAGACAGTACAGGCACATACCGATCGACTTTCCTTGAATTGCGAGGCATTTGTACACAAGCACTTCAGATGGTATGGAAGAACTCGGGATACTCGGTTCTTAGACGATCTTCGGGCTCCCAAGTGGCCTCGTCTTCAGTGTGATTACTCTACTGAATCTTGTAGAACTTGAGAGTCCTCCGACGGGTCTTGCGTTTAGCTTCATCCAAAACCCGAATAGGATGCTCTTGGTAAGACAGATCTGGTTCAGGCAGAACTTCGAGTTCGTCCACCTCTAGTGACTCGAAGGGAGTACAGAGGCACTTCTTCAATTGGGATATATGGAAAACATCGTGGACCATTGCCAGAGGGAGGAAGCTCCAATTGTTATGCCACTTGACCACGTCTTGCTAGGATCTGAAAAAGTCCTATGTAACGAGGTGCCAACTTCCCCTTAACTCCGAAATGACAGGTGCCCCGGAGGGGAGACACCTTCAAATAGACATAATCACCAACTTCGAAGGAGAGAAGTCTCCTACAGTGGTCAGCATAGCTCTTCTGCCGTGATTGTGCTACCCTCAAAGTCTTGACCACATCAGGTCCAAAGAATGGTCGTTCCCCACTCTCGGACCAGTTCAGGGGCGTCCGACAGCTACGACCATAGAGTGCTTCGAAAGGAGACATTTTGATTCTGGTTTGGTAGCTGTTGTTATAAGCAAACTTAGCATATGGAAGACATTCATCCCATTTCTTCCCATACGACAGAACACAAGCCCTCAACATATCTTCAAGGATCTGATTGACCCTCTCGGTTTGGCCATCAGTTTGCGGATGATATGCTGAGCTGTGTAACAGCTTGGTGCCCAATGCCTCATGCAGACTTCTCTAGAATCGAGAAACTAACTGAGAGCCTCGGTCTAAAACTATCTGCTTTGGCACTCCATGAAGGCATACGATTTGAGAGATGTACAACTCCACATACCTCATGGCTCGATAGGTGGTGCGAATAGCTAGGAAATGGGCGGACTTCGTCAATCGATCGACTATAACCCATATCGAGTCATGACCCGCAGAAGTCGTTGACAGGTCGGTGATGAAATCCATTCCAATCTCTTCCCACTTCCAACTTGGAATGGGTAGCGGCTGAAGAGTGCCAGCTGGATTAAGATGCTCAGCCTTCACCCTTTTGCAGACATCGCATTCCGACACATAGCGAGCAATCTCGCGCTTCACGCAAGTCCACCAAAATCGTTGCTTCAAAACTTGATACATTTTGTTGCTGCCTGGATGGATTGTGAGCAAAGAGTTGTGGGCTTCATCGAGAATCTTTCTTTTCAATTCTAGGTCTTTGGGGACGACCAGGCGCTTGTCGAACCACAAAGTTCCACGGTCATCAAGATGGAACCCCGTGGCTTCGCCGGAACTCAGTTTGCCGCAAATTCGGCCAACGCCATTGTCCCTCCTTTGAGCTTCTCTAATCTGGTCCAGCAGCATGGAATTAAACTCCAGATTAGCCAAGAACCCTTCTTCGACCATCTCTAAGCCGATTTTTTGGAATTCGGCACAGAGGGTGACACTCTGGGGTTGGAGAGTGAGGCAATTGCATCGAGCCTTGTGACTCAACGCGTCAGCCACCACATTGGCTTTTCCCGGATGGTAATGCACTTCCAGGCTGTAGTCTTTGATCAATTCAAGCCATCTTCTTTGCCTCATGTTCAAATCTAACTGCGTAAAGATGTACTTGAGACTCTTGTGATCGGTATAGACATTGCACTTGTTCCCAAGGAGATAGTGGCGCCACATTTTTAAAGCATGGACCACCGCAGCAAGCTCCAAATCATGAGTTGGGTAGTGCTCTTCATGGCATTTCAATTGCCGAGATGCATAGGCAACAATCCGGCTTTCTTGCATAAGCACACAGCCAAGGCCGATGCTTGACGCACCGCAATATACATCAAATGGCTTGTGAATATCAGGTTGTGTGAGGATAGGAGCTGTAGTCAGGCGTTGTTTCAAAATTTGGAATGCTTGCTCACAGCACACTGACCATTTGAATTTGGCACCCTTCTTCAGTTGCTCTGTCATGGGTTTGGCAATCTTGGAGAAGTCCTGAATGAAATGGCGATAATAGCCGGCAAGTCCAAGGAAACTACGGATCTCCGTGACAGTTTTGGGCTGTTCCCACTTGAGAACATCTTGTACTTTACTTGGATCAACAGCGACACCTTGCTCAGAGAGGACGTGTCCCAAGAAAGATACCTCCTTCAGCCAAAACTCGCACTTGCTGAATTTGGCATAAAGGCGATGTTCCCGGAGTAGCCCGAGAACGATGTGAAGGTGTTTTGCATGCTCTTCCTCATTGGATGAATAGACTATGATGTCATCAATGAAGATGACCACAAAAGAATCGAGCTCCTCCAGGAAGATGGAGTTCATAAGGTACATGAAGTACGCCGGTGCGTTCGTCAGACCGAATGACATGACGGTGCTCATATAAACCATAACGGGTAGAGAAGGCTGTCTTCGAGATATCCTCGGCCCGAATCTTGATCTGATGGTACCCAAACCTCAAGTCAATCTTGGAGAACACCCGTGCACCAGCAAGCTGATCAAAGAGGATGTCGATCCGAGGCAGAGAGTACTTGTTCTTGATAGTGATGGCGTTCAGCGGTCGATAATCAACACAGAGTCGAAGGGAGCCATCCTTCTTGGTCACAAAGAGAGCCGAGCAGCCCCAAGGTGATGAGCTCGGGCGAATGAATCCCTTGTCCATCAGTTCCTTCAACTAAGTCTTCAGTTCAGCCAACTCATTCGGCGGCATTCTATACGGCCGCTTGGACACGGGAGCAGTCCCAGGCTGAAGCTCAACTACGAACTCAATGTCCCGATCGGGCGGCATCCCTGGCAATTTCGCTGGAAACACATCTGGGTATTCTGAAACCACCGAAATGGACTCTAATTCCTCGATCTCAGCACCATTCAAGGAGCAAAGAGTGGCCTCGCCATCATCGAGAAGCAGAGTTAGCACGTCGCCCTTCGGTCCCTTGAGCGAGATAGATCAACGAGAACAATCTAGAATGGCCTGCTGCCGTGTGAGCCAATTCATGCCCAAGATAACATCTATCCCATGAAGACCACGGAGTAGCAAGTTGACAAGGAATGGAACCCCTTGAATCAACATAGCTGCCCCTTGGACTACTTGATTAGCAACAACCTTTGAACCCGGTGCTTCAATGAGGAACGAGGTGTTGCTGCAACTCACTCTCATTCTATGTTGCATGGCAAAATCTTTGCAAATGAAAGAATGGGAAGCCACCGAGTCGAATAAAACCCTAGAAGCATGTCCTTCGATGCATAACGTACCAGTCAACACAGTGGCGCCCTCGGGAATCGCCTCGGCATCAACGTAGTTGACTCGGCCACGGTTCGGCATAGGAAGTGGAGGTGGTGCAGTCGCGCCTTGAGGTCTTGGGGCATTAGAATTGTTGCCCTTCCTTGGAAAGGGACAATCGCGGATGAAATGCCCCGCACGCCCACAGTTGTAGCATGGGCCCAGTCCTGAACTCGCCCCCACTCTTTCTCCCTGCGGTGGCGGTGGAGGCTGAGGAGCAGCAGCAGGAGGACGGGTCATCCCAGCCGGTAGGGAAGGCGTAGGGGCAGGTGTTCGAGGTGGAGGAAGGAGGACATCTCGAGCACGCTGCGAACTGCCACCTACTGAAAACTGTGCACCCCGCTTCCGCTTCTTCTCCTCTTGATGGTTCCTCATTTTGTGCTCCACCGTGATCACCCGACTCACCAAGGTGTTAAAGTCCGGGAAATCACATACGGAGAGCCTGTCTTGCATCTTGGATGACAGCCCATTCATGAAGCGATCTTGCTTTTTCCGGTCTGTGTTCACCTCTTCGGGTGCATATTGGGCTAGATAATTGAACTCCCGCGAGTAGTCCATCACGAACTTGTTCAACTGCTTGAGGGAGAGGAATTCCTGCCTCTTGATGTCCATGAGCCCCTTAGGGATATGATATGCCCGAAAGGCCTCACGGAACTCCGCCCATGTCACCTGGTGACCGGCGGACTGCATTACCAGGAAGTTGGCCCACCAAGCACCAGCGGGACCCTGGAGCTGTTGAGCGGCGAAGAGTGCCTTCTGAAGATCCTCACAGTGGATGAGAGCAAACTTCTGCTCCATTGTGCGCAGCCAGTCGTCAGCTTCCAGCGGATCGCTGGCCTGGGAGAAGGTCGGCAGCTGAGTGTGCAGGAAATCCAGGTAGCCATTCGGTCGGGCTCGCCCTTCACCGCGGCCACCTGGAGCAGCCTGATTCTGGGCCAACATCTCCAAGATTCTGTTGGTAGTCTGCTGGTTATGCTCTGATCGTAGCAATACATCCAGCAGGTTGGGAGGAGGAGGTGGATCGCTACCGCCAGGCTACGATCGCCCAGTACCCCCATCATCTCCCGAAGCCCCGCGGGTCCTCATTCTGTCGTCAACCAAAGTCAGACGACAAGAGTTAGACTCCACACGAAAGGGATTGGCCTTAAACTTGGTAAACCTTCGAACTAAACCTAAGTTAGACTGTAGCACCCCGCAATGGAGTCCAACAAGTCTAACAAACCCAAACACATCTCACGATGCAAAATGGCATGACACATGCATGATATGACATGAAATGCATGGTTCCAACGCGATCCTTTCTCCCACACTCACCATTTATAACATAGGGAGGAAATAAGTATTACCTTCTACCTAATGCATTATGCAAGTCCTAATCAATCCCTAAGTGGTTGTCAAGTTTGGGTTCATCTTCATGCACCTTGCTTTGATACCAGCGCTGTCAGGAGCCGCCCAGACCATCCTCGGGCTATTTGAAGACTCAGTTATCCTAATTGGATTTGGAGGCTAACAACGGATCGCTGAGGGCGCTCGCAGTATTAGCACCCAAGCCCAATTCAGACAACAGTGAGACCCTTCAAATAACTCGACAACAATCCCGGTATTCCCCCGATATGCGACCCGAAGCTCGCCCACGATCGCCCCGCATACCGGTTTCACTGTCATATCAACTCAATTTGCATAAAGGGGGCAACGAACTCAAACCCCCACAACCAACACGCCACGCGGAAGCACAACGACCAACACACGCACGCATGAAGACAAAACCCGACGAAGGAACACAACCAACCCCACGACAACCACCAAGCAACACGAAGAGGAACAAATGAGATATGAGAGCGCAACAATATATTAAAGAGTTGCAACGAAGTAACCAAGTGTTCAAATGAGACATAACATAGTTTAAGACCAATTTGTACAACAAAAAGTGGCACACGACTACTAAACCACAACAAAAATACAATTCCTCCTGAAGTGTCCTGCACCTGAACACACCCGGGCGTAAGCGACAACGTCGGTAGCCTCTACTCAGTGCCTTGCCCGGTCACCGAGAGGCAGTACGGACAAAACTCACATCCGTCCGTATCCTCATCTAAAAACTATAAAGCAGCAGCATGTGTACAGAAGGTACTCGCAAGACTTACCCGTGGTCCATATATGACCGACTCGAAAGAATATGCATTTGGATGTAGCAAGGAATCAAGCTTATGGTAAAAGTGCGGAAAAGCTTAACTTTGTTGTTTAATTACGTTCCATTACTCAATTTCACAGCTTTTATAGCACTTATGGACAACACCTATCACTAGAGTGAAATATGAAACTTTACAATTAACGTAAAGCAAGAGACATCATCAACAAGTATCACAACCATAACCAGCTCGCATCAAGTTCAAGTTGTTACTACGTTGAATGTGTGATGACCAAGCGTGCTCATATCCGAGAGCGTGACAATTCGAATCGCTTATTCACCCTGCAGGGGATCATCAATCGCACGACATGTGCTACAAGGAACCTCATGTCGACCCTCCTCCAATCTATACCTACTCGTTGGGCCATCTTCATGCGGTCCGAGCACCTAGCACCCCCTCGAGCGGCCCATGCCTGGCTTGGCCCTCGAGAGTCAGCCTAAGCCTCGCCCTCAACCACGTCCAACCGCATGAGGGCATGACCCATCGAGCAGTATGCGATGAAAGAATAGCTTAACGTACCATTATCAGGCATGCGATCAACAAAGTGTGCTCGATCAAAGGGCAAACAACGGATCGGTCCACAACTGACACAAGCAAGACTACACATTTGAGTCTCCACACTCAAATGATCCAACCTCTCGCCCAGTCCCAATTTCATATTTCAATTCCCACCCAATCCGTTGTAGCCCAATATTCGTGAAGTACATAACCTCAAGCGATGGAACCATCCATCACTTGGCCCATACCCGACATCTAAGCAAACTAAGCTAGGACACAATATAATTACCTATACTAGCTCCAAAGGAGGTGTTCAACAATATCAAAGGATGTATATGCAACAAATAGGATCTAATACCATTCCGACAATCCAACTCCTAATTCATGACTTAATCGCCAAATAAACAATTGATTCACAAAAATATAATTCACATATAAGGTGGAATATGCTTAGGTGATTGCCTTGTGCTTCTGCCAGATTTTCAGCTAAAGTTTGCTCCACGTGTTCTCCCTCAGCCACAGCCACGTCAACCGCCACAAAATCGTTCTCTACACGAGTACAATGCATAATAAGATGCATGCAATGCAGAAGAAATGAAATACAATGTATTCCCCACCGAAATAAACCAGCCAGCCCGGACAGTCTGGATATTTCATCCAGATAGTCTGGACAACTCGGACATTCCGGACATGGCGCATTTTGCCCAATGACTCAAGCGATCAGAGTGTTTCCAAGTTCTATGGCACCGCGAGGGCCCGATCTACAACTTTCCTACACATGGCCAAGCTGGAGAAGCTCCAAGCTAGCCCAAAACACGACGAATCGAGGCTTATTCCTAAAAACCCTAACCAAAACTTAATCCAACGCTTAGGATGGCATCATCTACCCCCGATCTCTCACCCTATACAGAAGCATTGCCTAATCCAACCCCAAATCCAACTACACACTATAAACCCTAACACTCCCAAAGTTAACCCCAACTCCCAACCTACATACCAAGCCCCAAATCCAACTACACACTATAAACCCTAACACTCCCAAAGTTAACCCCAACTCCCAACCTACATACCAAGCCCCAAATCCACCCCCATGGACGCCCTAGAACCCAAGAACCCATGAATAGACTCCAAGAAGAGGCCTTACCTTCATGGGGGATGAAGAAGAAGAAGGGGAAACTGGGTAGGGGAAGGAAGACGCCGGCTTGGGGAGGAGCTTGTGGTCACCGGAGTAGGGAGTCACCGGGGAGGAGCCACGAGAGGTCACCAGCCGGTGGGGAGTCGCCGGAGACGATCTTGGGGTGGAGGTGAGCACACATGAGAGGTGGAGGGCAAATAGGAGAAGGAGAAATGAGTGAGGAGCTAAGAAAACCGGAGTTTTTATACCCAACCCCCGCAAAGTCCAGAAACTCCGGATGTTTAATCCGGATACTCCGGGTTAGGGCCTTCGGTCGACCCAATCCGGATACTCCAGACATTTAATCCGGATACTCCGGGTTGAGGTCTTCGATCACGCCAATCTGGATACTCCGGACCTTTTGTCCGGATACTCTGGATCACCCAGAAAATCCAGCACAGGATTCGATTTTTGGCGCTAGGTTTAATCTAGGGTTTGACGTCGAATCTTGGTGCAAACCTCACCACGTCGGAGAGAAAGGTTCCTAGTTTGCTACCAAGCAACATGCACATCCTAGATTATCCCGGATCTCAAGTTACATGGCTCCAAACTTGGAAGGAAAGCACATTTGTAGATTGGAGTGTTCAAGCTCCAAACTTGCGGTTGAGTTTTGAACTCTTCTAACGGACGGTTTAGGATACTCTAGGAAGTTATTATTCGAACCCAGCTGCGGCTACAGGCTGGTTAGGGCTTAAGTTTGCTATGCGAGTCGAATTTAAATTCAAGGCCCTGACATCGAGTCTCCGGAATATTCAGCAAAGAGTTCTCTAATGGCCTTCTTCAGTTCAGAAAGGTATCCATATGCTCTATTACCAAATCCTTTCCTCAAGCGATACTCAAGAAAGCCCAACTTAAACCTCGGATCAAGGACAACAGGAACACAGATTTGTAAGAATGATAGGTTCCAATATTTCTTAAGTTTCTCATTCATTTCATGCACCATATATGCAATGATAATGTCTGGATTGGAAGACTCCCTTTCCAACCCTTTCTTCACCTCCCAAAGACTGCTGCACTTTACATTACATAGAGGGCATTTGGCAGAGCTCCAGCTCCACTAGATTCGTGAATCTGATGGAGCTAGGTATTCCTAGCTCTACCAAATCTGTGGAGCTGGAGCTGTAGGTTTATTAAGAGTGTTTAAATGTGTCATCTTGTTTACATTTTAGAATAAAAATATAAACTTAATTCACTTTATTTTAACCTCCAAGTTTCAGATCTGAGGTGGAACTGTAATCTGGAGCTCTGCCAAACAGGCCTTTAGTGTTCCTTCAAAAAAAATAAATTACTACAAAAACGCTATAGTTAGCAATTATTAGTGAACGGATTATTCAATGCTTTTAGGATCCCCTGCTATAGAAACGAAATGATTATACCTGCAGCCGAAACATTTCGATTTTGATCTGGTCAATGCAAAAGCAATTTAATGAATACGACTAAACCAGAACTCGAGCTTAATTGTCTGATATTAAGGTCACGTACTCGAGCTGCTCCCATACCTACATTGTCATGTACGGACGCACGTACAGGCGCCGCCGTGACATGCGCCGTGCCACAGAACGCGCTGCGCGCGCGCAGGAGGAGGCCACCGCGAGTGGCTAAGTTTGGAAAAGATAGATTAGTTTCTATCTTTATTCCTTAAGTCTAGGAGAGATTGGTAGTTTCTATTTCTATTCCTTAAGTCTAGGAGAGATTGGTAGTTTCTATTTCTATTCCTTAAGTCTAGGAGGGATTGGTTAAGGCCCTTGGCTATATATTCCTGTATTGACAATTGAGAGGATTAAGCAAGATCATTATCTCTAATCTCCCATCTCTCTCTCTCAAACAAGCCGACGGCAGAGGGGCTAAACCTCGCCGGCGAAGACGGACCGTGGCTACAATCTCCGAAGCCAAGGGCCAGCTACCCTAGGTCCCGAGGCCCTTGACAACCTGGTATCAGCTTCCAGGCGTTCCTCGTCTTCCTCTGCCGCACCGCCGCAACAGCCCGCTACTTCCGCGCCACCACCATCAGCCGCCGCCTCGATTACTTCAGCCATGTCGGATCCGACCATCGCTGATCTGGCCAAGATGGTCGAGTCACTGACCACGACTATGACGAGCCTGCAGACGACCGTGACCACGCTACAGAAGGAGAAGTCCTTCTCATCGTCGGGCTCCCACGGGGGCAATGACGGTCAGCACCACAACGATCGGCCGCGGTTCCGGAAGATGGATTTTCCCAGACGACGGCAAAACCGATCCATTGATCTTCGTCAATCGCCGCAAATCGCATTTCCATCGCCAGCCGGATCATGGAGGAGGAGAAGGTCTGGATGGCCTCTTACAACTTGGAGGACGGGCGCGCAGATGTGGTACGCTCCAGTCCAGAGGGACGAAGGCACCCGTCATGGCGTCTTTCAAGGAGCCGCTGAACTTGCGCTATGGGCCGCCATTGCTCTGCTCACGGCCGAATTGGTGAGTGCCGTCAGACGGCACGGTCGCCGAATATCAAGATCGGTTCCAGGCGCTCCTTCCTCGTGCCGGCCCGCTCGAGGAGTCGCAGCGGGTCCAACTCTTCACCGGTGGTCTCCAGCCGCCGCTCAGCATCGACGTCCGCATCCAGAACCCGCAGTCCCTGGCCGCCGCCATGAGTCTGGCCCGGCAGTTTGAGCTGCGAGCAAGACGCCTCCCTCACCGCCTCCCCGCCACGGCCTTCGTTGCTCGCGCCGCCCGCGCCTCGCTGGCGCCACCGGGTCCCAGAGCGGCCGCACCCGCAATGATCTCCGTCGAGGGCCGCCAGATCAAGCGCCTCACCCAGGCGGAGCAAGAGGAGCGGCGCCGAAAAGGCCTTTGCTATAACTGCGATGAGAAGTTCTCCCGGGGACACAACCGCGTCTGCCAGCGGCTGTTCCTCCTGGAGGGTATCGAGGAGGACGATGCTGACGGGCCCACCGAGGAGTCTGAGGAGACCGCGGACGGGGACGCCCCTGTCTTCTCCCTACAGGCCCTCGCCGGGGTCTCCTTCGCCGACACCATGCAGGTCGCCGTCGCGCTCGGCCCCGTGGCGCTCGTCGCCCTCCTCGACTCCGGCAGCACGCACAACTTCATCTCCGAGGCGGCTGCCCGGCGTTCCGGCCTTCCTCTTCAGCAACGTCCACGCCTCACGGCTATGGTCGCCAACGGCGAAGCGTCTCGTCTTGTCGGGGTCATTCGCGCGCGCGCCGACCATCGACGGCGCCGCATTCCCTGCCGACCTCTTCGTCATGCCATTGGCGGGCTATGACGTGGTCCTCGGCACCCGGTGGCTCGGCGCCTTGGGCCCCATTGTTTGGGACCTCGCCCGGCGCCGGATGACGTTCAAGCACCAGGGGCGCACCATCTGCTGGTCGGGTGTGGCGTCCTCCAGCGTCTTAAACCCTCGGCGCCACGGCGGCCGAGAGCCCTCCTCGACGAGCTCCTCGGATTCCTTCGGGACATCTTCACCGCGCCACCGAAGCCGCCTCGCCAAGACGACCACCGCATTACCCTCAAGACGCGCGCACCGGTGGCCGTTCGCCTGCATCGATACCCGGCCCACAAGGATGAACTTGAGAGGCAAGGCGCCGCCATGATCGAAAGCAGAAATCGTTCGCCGCAGCGACTCCGCTTTCGCTACCACCCTTCGTCAAGAAACCCGACGGTCGTGGCGCTTCGGTGGACTATCGCGCCCTGAACGCACTCACTGTCAAGGACGCATTCCCCATCCCGGTGGTCGACGAGCTTCTCGACGAACTCCACGGCGCGCGGTTCTTCTCCAAGCTGGACCTGCGGTCCGGGTACCACCAGGTGCGGATGCGGCCGGAGGATGTCCACAAGACCGCGTTCCGCACCCACGACAGCTTATATGAGTTCCTGGTGATGGCGTTCGGGCTTTGCAACGCCCGCAACGCGTTCGTGCCCTCATGAATGATGTACTTCGCCCCTTCCTTCGTCGTTTTGTCCTCGTATTTTTTGACGACATTTTGATATATAGCAAGACTTGGGCGGATCACCTTCGCCATCTCCGCGCCGTCCTCTCCGAGCTTCGGCGGCACCGGCTCTTCGTCAAGCGCGCCAAGTGCGCCTTCGGCGCCCCCTCCGTCGCCTACCTCGGCCAAGTCATATCTGAGGCGGGCGTCGCCATGGATCCCGCCAAGGTGCAGACCATCCTCGACTGGCCAGCACCACGTTCTGCTCGGGCGGTGCGTGGCTTCCTCGGCTTAGCGGGCTACTACCGCAAGTTCGTCCACAACTACGGCACGGTCGCCGCGCCACTGACCGCCCTCCTCAAGAAGGACGGCTTCACTTGGGACGACGCAGCGGCCGCGGCGTTCGCAGCGCTCAAGGCCGCAGTCACCACGGCCCCCGTCCTCGCCATGCCGGACTTCTCCAAGCTCTTCATCGTCGAATGTGACGCTTCGTCGCACGGGTTCGGCGCCGTGCTCGTCCAGGACGGACACCCGGTTGCCTTCTTCAGCCGCTCCATCGCTCCCCGACACCGCTCCCTCGCCGCTTACGAGCGGGAACTCATCGGCCTCGTCCAGGCGGTTCGGCATTGGAGGCCGTATTTATGGGGGCGACGCTTCGTCGTTAGGACGGACCACTACAGCCTCAAGTACCTCCTCGACCAGCGCCTGGCCACGATACCCCAACACCATTGGGTCGGCAAGCTCTTGGGGTTCGATTTTTCTGTTGAGTACAGGTCGGGCGCAACGAACACCGTGGCTGACGCCCTCTCCCGCCGCGACACCGACGAGGGCGAGTTGCTGGCAATCTCGGCACCCCGCTTCGACTTCATCGCGCGCCTCCGTCACGCCCAGGCCACTGATCCGGCCCTGGTCGCCATCCATGACGAGATCCACGCCGACACGCGCGCGGCACCATGGGCAGTGGTGGACGACATGGTCGCCTACGAAGGGCGCCTGTACATCCCGCCGGATCACCACTCCTGCAGAGATCTCGCCGCAGCCGACGACGACGCCACGAGGGCATCCACCGACGCCGCACCGCCTCGCCGCGACTTCCATTTCCCCAACATGCGTCGTTTGGTGCAGGACTTCGTGTGGGCGTGCGCGACATGTCAGCGGTACAAGTCCGAACACCTGCACCCGGCCGGCTTGCTGCAACCGTTGCCAATTCCCTCCATCGTCTGGGCAGACATCGGTCTGGACTTCGTCGAGGCGCTGCCCCGGGTGCACGGAAAGACGGTCATCCTCTCCGTCGTGGACCGCTTCAGCAAATACTGCCACTTCATCCCCTTGGCGCACCCGTACACCGCCGAGTCCGTGGCGCAGGCCTTCTTCGCCGACATCGTGCGTCTCCACGGCATTCCGCAGTCCATCGTGTCCGATCGCGACCCGGTGTTCACTTCGGCATTCTGGCGCGAGCTCATGCGCCTCATGGGCACGAAGCTGCACATGTCTTCGGCCTTCCACCCCCAGACGGACGGCCAGACGGAAGCTGCTAACCGCGTCATCATCATGTACCTGCGCTGCTTCACAGGCGATCGCCCCCGACAGTGGCTTCGCTGGCTGCCATGGGCTGAGTACGTCTACAACACAGCCTACCAGTCGTCGCTACACGAGACGCCGTTCCGGGTGGTCTACGGCCGCGACCCGCCCTCCATCCGATCCTACGAGCCCGGTGAGACTCGTGTTGCAGCTGTTGCCCAGGAGATGGAAGATCGCGAGGCCTTCCTCGCCGACGTCCGCTATCGCCTGGAACAGGCGCAGGCGGTGCAGAAGCGCCACTACGACCGGCTCCATCGACCGGTGTCTTACCAGGTCGGCGACTGGGCGTTCCTGCGCCTCCGTCAGCGCGCGGCCAACTCCCTTCCACGCTCGACCACGGGGAAGCTCAAGCCCCGCTTCGTCGGCCCCTACCGCGTCGCCGAACTGATCAACGATGTCATTGTCGCTGGAACTGCCGCCGGGCGCGCGTCTTCATGATGTGTTCCATGTGGGAGTGCTCAAGAAATTCGTCGGGACCCCGCCGGCCACGCCTCCTGATTTGCCCACAGTCCACCATGGCGCGGTGGTTCCCGAGCCACTCCGGGTAGAGCGAGCTCGCCTGGCGCGAGGAGTTCACCAGGTGCTCGTGCATTGGCGCGGCGAGCAGGCCGCATCAGCAACATGGGAAGACCTCGGCGACTTCCGCGCACGGTTCCCGGACTTTCAGCTCGAGGACGAGCTGGATCTCGAGGGGGGGAGAGATGTCATGTACGGACGCACGTACAGGCGCCGCCGTGACATGCGCCAGGTTACGTAATCTGGCCAAGGCTAGGAGGAGGCCACCGCGAGTGGCTAAGTTTGGAAAAGATAGATTAGTTTCTATCTTTATTCCTTAAGTCTAGGAGAGATTGGTAGTTTCTATTTCTATTCCTTAAGTCTAGGAGAGATTGGTAGTTTCTATTTCTATTCCTTAAGTCTAGGAGGGATTGGTTAAGGCCCTTGGCTATATATTCCTGTATCGACAATTGAGAGGATTAAGCAAGATCATTATCTCTAATCTCCCATC
This sequence comes from Rhipidocladum racemiflorum, assembly GCA_036346355.1. Taxonomy (NCBI): domain Eukaryota; kingdom Viridiplantae; phylum Streptophyta; class Magnoliopsida; order Poales; family Poaceae; genus Rhipidocladum; species Rhipidocladum racemiflorum. The sequence continues at coordinate 24,953,988 of CM070584.1, read as the reverse complement.
TCTCTCTCTCAAACAAGCCGACGGCAGAGGGGCTAAAGCTCGCCGGCGAAGACGGACCGTGGCTACAATCTCCGAAGCCAAGGGCCAGCTACCCTAGGTCCCGAGGCCCTTGACATACATATAGCTCCACAAATTCACTTGCAGAACAACTTATGAATGGAACTTCAGCTTCCCCTGCTACAGCAAGAAGTGTCTTTCCGGTTCCTGGAAGGCCCAGCTGTACATAAAGAATTACATTACAGTAACAAACGCAGTAGTCAAGCAACATTCACCACTACTTAATTGACTGCAGAACTAACCAACAAGACACCTCGAGGAGGACCAGCACCCAGACGAATATATCTTTCTGGGTTTCTTAGGAACTCCTGAACATAAAGATAGGACAGAACCAGCTTATTTCCCTCAGTTCAATAGATGGACCAGAACATCTCTGCATATACCAGTAACATTCATCATAAAACCCATACCACAATTTCTTCCAACTCTTCTTTAGCCTCATCTATTACGAAATGTGAAATGGAGATGCAAGAATTGCAAACACCAACATTAAGGCTCTATTACGAAAGACGAAGGAATGAAGAACACACGGATGGATCTAAGGAAGTGCGAAAGTGAGGATCTCACTAGTCAGTCACTCGCGGGGAGTCGCCTGATCGCCGGGTCGCAGGGGGAGTCCGGGCACAGGGGAGTCGCGGGCGCGGGGGAGTCGCCTGATCGCCGGGTCGCGGGGGAGTCACGGGCGCAGAGGATTCGCCGGCGCGGGGGAGTTGCCTGATCGCCAGGTCGCGGGGGAGTCGCCGGCGCGGGGCGCGGAGCCAACGAGGCCGTCGAGCAAAGTTATGGGTAGGGTTTGATACTTCGAGCGGGTTATGCGGCGACCTAGCGGCTATACGGGCTGGCCTGCTTAAAAACGCTAGCGTCAACTAATTTTTTGCGGACAGTTAAGTGGGCTAATATTATGAAGTGGGCTTGTGGCTTAGTGGGCTGCCCTACCCCACTTGCAACCCTAATTGGAGGCAGTACATGTGCACAACGAGTGATTTGTACAAATTGAATTGGAGTAAAAAAAAATTAGTAGAGTTGTATAGACGGAACTTAGATTTCTATTTATACGGTAGAGCTGTAGTTTAAACGTCGGCCTTGTAAGGTTAAGTACATGTCTGATCTGACCTGGAAGCAAGCAAGAAATTCATTACGGACAGTCCCGTGAGGCGTAGCTCAATCCTGTTCACCTTGTTGTGGACCCTTAATATTCTTTTTTTTTTCAATGACTATTTTCTAATCCTACTAATATAAAAACACTCTCTCTTGTCACTTTATATAAACTAATCCGAGAATCTACGGTTGAACGTTGTTGTCAACATATATGCTAAAAGCCGTGTTTTTTTTCGTACAACTTGTGTGATGTTACACTCAGAAAATATAAGAACACTGGATGTCGTCTTATCTTCTCTATTCACCTTCACCCTTTCTTCTTTTCTTCTTCCCTACTTCTCCTATTTCCCATCCTTCCTCTCTAACATTTTTTTTTCAAATTCAAAATTAACATTTAAAATTTTGAACAGGAAGTTTTAAATAGAAAGATTCAAATCCAAAAAATTCATTTTGAAAAAAATCATCAAGTTCACAAAAAGTCAACAGGAAATTTCAACATGAATTTTTTTTAACTTGGACAAATTTCAACTATGAAAATTTCAAATCGAAAATTTTCAACTTAGAAAATTTTGAATCGCTTGAAAATATTTGAATCAGGAAAATTTTCAACTTAGTAGATTTCATCTTGGAAACTTTCAAATGCGTAAATTTTAACTCAGGAAAATTCAAATCTAGAACTTTCAACTAGAAAAATTTTAACTCCAGAAATTTCAAATAAAAAATTTTAAGTGAGGACTTTTAGAATAGGAAATTTTAAAAACTTTCGATTAAAAAATTTCTATGCATGTTGTACTAGTCCAGGATCACGCTAATACACATAGTGGCAACATAGATGAAATATCAACTCTATACACAACGGAATAAGAATAAACAAATAAATTCAATAAATAAATAGATAATGTGATGACCTTATGGTCAAGTTTACAATTATTATGCTTCGCGGGGCTTATTCACTAGATAAGATGAACTGGAGCAGAACAAACTTTAGTGGAAAAGCCATCGGCAAGCTACATGCAATCGACAAGGGTTAAATCCTAATAATCGGCCTCTTCGTGATACTCCTCCTCTAGTGCTACTGTTAACTCTTCTTTTCTAACTAATCGATTGATTATTGTAAGGGTGCACACATAGAGTACTCAACAACTTATGCACATAATGCAAGTATAATATAACTACATACAAGGCTTATTAAAAAGAATGGTTGACATGGTTTTTTTGCATAAAGCGTCATTTGCAATTGAATATAATAATATATTATAAATACAAGTAAAACAAATAACAATAGTAATAAGATTATCAAATACTTCTCAATTAAACTAATCTTAACTGAATTGGCATACTCTATTTACTTTCCTGGTACACAGCTTCCTTTTCAAGTTTTATTTTATAAACTCAACCATTGCATTAAATTCATGAGCATTGTCTATAACCGGGGACACAGCTATTCAAATTGCTTTTACTCTCTACAGAGGTTATACACTTTGCCTACAAAATATGATCAATCTCATCTTTTTGGCCATATTCCTTAGGAGTGCGACTAAGAGTATCACAACAAAACCTTTCGAAAACTCTATTCGAACATCGGCCCTCCTAATAAGCCTTATCTCACTATTTCACCATCATACAAACATATGAATAGGAGGGATTCACCGTTGGACTAGGAATAACAACTATTCAAGATGTAGAGCCACTGCTAACACACCTTCCTCAACTGCGCACACAGCTTGGTTTACCTCCTGAGGTATCATATGTCACGACTCGATATCTTACTGAGTTAGGACTGTCCCATTTTAGATATATGGTTGTATATTTAGCCTAGTTTAGTGGCTAACAAAATTAAGTCCTTAACTAATCGAGGCAAGACTTCTAATCTACTTTTTCACATCAAACCATTATCAATCGATTCACATAGAATCACTGTCCCAATGTAACACAGATCCACCTGACACATAGCTTCTTGCGACTTGCCTCAATCTATATCATTTACCACCCCAATTGATTATTATGCGACACATACCATCAACAACAAATCATCATGTGATAACACATGACACCATTTTCACAAATATGTTCCATAAACATTTAGTCATGTTTGAATTTGCACTTCAAAATGATATCAATAACCTGTTGCGTGGCTAAGCACATTAATCACATTTTAACCAACCCACGTTGGTGATACATTGATGACCAACTATTAATTATCCATCCTAAGGCAACAAATGATCATGGCATAGCAAATGACAAGGTAGGTATAATTCAACAGGTTGCATAACTGATTCACGAAATAATTAAATAGTTGATAATTTGAACTGGCATGCAATAATTTGAAATAAAATAACTTTTGTAAAACTAGATTCAGCATAATCAAAGCACAACTTGCCTTGGAATAATTCCTAGTCTTGATCTTTAATGAACTCTTCTTCTTTTAAAGCTCTCGACACTTCAACATCTAAGCAAAATGATCGATGAAAAATAAAATAAATACCAAACAGAGGCAAAAAAACTCCAAAAAATTAAATAAAATATACTGGTGTGTATGGCTCAATTTTAGATACATTTAGGAACTTGAACGGACTCAATCAGATTCGTATAAAGGAGAATGGACTCTTATTAGATTTATCGGACAAAGAAATCCTATAAATTGAAAGAGAAAGGAGGCCTTGGGAATATTTTGAATTTCATTTTAAGTTTTGAAATTTAAGAAATTAACTTGATACTGACATGCTGGCGTTGGCCTATAGACTGGGTCCATGAACACAGCGCATGGTCTATGGTGAACTCAGTGCATGGCATTGTACTCTGACAAGTGGGCCCCATATGTCATAAACACAACTCATGGTGGACAAGATCTATTTAGATCCGATCTACGTTTATGCTTGTGTGATTGCTGACATGGCTCTAGTGGCTATGATGTGGTTTCCACATCGGTGTTTCCCTGTTGACTTGATCGACGACGACTTGACCACGGTGGCGATCGGTGGTAGATGGCGCTGCATCGCCAGTGAGTGGTGACGCTAGCAAATGTTAGCATTCCAGACAATGCGGAGTAGCACATTTGAGAGAGGAGTGATAGTGGTGTGAGGACCAATCATCACCAGAGATGATCAGTGGTGAGCTCGAAGCGGTGGTAGATCTAGGGTTATTGCAAACACGTGACTCCGGCGACACTTGGTGGAAACCAGGACCTACGCGGGTTAGAGGATGACAAGATGACGGTGATGGTGAGGACCAAAAGCAGCGGGGCTTACTAGTAATGGCAAAAAATCATGGCCGAAGACCTTTAGCTTGGATTTAATGGTAGTGATGAACTTCAGTGAGCTCGATCTATGACGACAGGTGTTGATTCGCGGCACTAGGTTAGGGCTTCAAAGGCACGCTATCTGGGGATGAGTTCATGAGTGTTAGTGGTGGCTTAAATAGTGGGACATGAAACATAAACCAAGGAACCTGGTGTAGATACAGAGGCGGTAGTGGAATACATCCTGGAGATGGGAAGACGAGGACTAACAAGTGGGTCCCACCTGTCAGTGGCTCGACGCGGGCATGGGCCTGCTGGGCTGCGGCATGATGATGGGCTTAGTGACACGGCTGAGCTGAGTAGACTGGGCCAACAGCTTGGGTTTCGACCTGAAGGGAATTTCCAGTATTTAATTTATATTTTCTTTTTAGAAAATACATAAAATGCAAAAGAGCTCAAATAAAATAGCAAATGAACTAAAAAATTCCCAAACAATTTTGGAAAGTACTTCCAAGCATAGGGAACCCAAATAAAATAATTTCCCAATTTTCACTTGATAATTAATCATATTAAATTATTTTTTATTTATAAAAGTCCCATATTAAGCTTTAATTAGCAAATAAAATGCTGAAAAGTTTAGAGGGCTACACTATTGAAAAAGATTTTTAATAGGCAAAAAATTGGGATGTTATAATTATTTAATGAAGTAAATATAGGTATTGTATATCATTGCACATACAAAAGAAAAACAACTGATTTGTTGACTAGTACTTCATGAAGTTCCTTGCTTGTTGATCCCTTGATGCGGTAAACAACAAAATATTGTTGTTCAACCATTGATCTTTTCAATTTGCAGGAATAATGAAAAATTACATGGATGTAAATACAAAGGACATGTGTAGTGCGCTAAAATTTAATGAAGCTAAAATTAACATACACAAAATGAAGACCAAGCAATCGATTTTCCTTTGGTTTGGCCAATTGTGTTGTAGTTCTCCATGGCCTTACCATAACCTCATATTCTTTCATAGGATAATTAACATGCACTTTCCAACATTGGTTACCTAACTTGAAACCACCAACTTCTGCATGTGGATCACTACTCAAGATAGTAGCAAATGCCATAGGCTCTTTGTTTGGATATCGGCTGGCAGACTTGAGTAGCAAGTGGTGCCAAACTGTATTGGAATTTACTAGTTATTAGAAGAAAAATATGAATTAGATCTAGCATAATTTAACATTTTTATGGTTCCTATGTAAGTATTAATTTACATATGTATGAATGATTAAGACATATAATCATTGGGGACCTTGACATAACAAGATATTTACTAGAATATGGAGACCTTGATTTAACATTAGCTATGCTAATTATGTACCAACTAGGACATAACTGCTCTACTTATGATTGAGATTGTTGAGATGCAAATTTTCAGCTAGCCTCTCAATTAGCTTTTATAGGAACTAGAGTTATAAAGGGAAATCAAACATCAATTCCAATAGTGTTTCAGTAATGAAGCACTAGTTCTTTTCTTATCCGGATAGATGTTGAGATTGATTTTTATTTTAAAGGGAACTTTTGTGATTCAAGGGAATTTAGTATCATAAAATTTGTGGATTCAGTAAAATTTCCAAAACAAGAACTAATTGAATTCCAAATTTCAATACCACAAGAATGTATATCCAACATGCATGCGGACGAATAAATGCAGAGGCATGGAGGTAGTGGCGGCAAAGGGGAGAAGGAGGAATTGGTGATGGCAACAATTGATGGGTAGTGGTGGTGCTGTGGAATGTAGATAGCAAAGGAGGAAGGCGTGGGCTGTGGAGCAATGGTGACCGGCAGAGCTAATGGCAGGAGACGGAGAGAGATGATGTGAACTTAGTTGTCAACAATCATTTGGTTGCATGCCATGGACTAGTAGGGTGATGGTGTGGTGATTCGGTGTGAGAAGATGGCGGTGGCGATCTGGTTGCTTGTCGACGGCCTAAGAGGAGGGATGGAAGATAGAGGAGGAGAAGTAGGATGGGATGGGCTTCCTTTTATAGGCAGCGATTAGGTTTGAAACTGGATCGGCCGATTTGGATTTTTTTATAGAGGCTCCTGAAGTTTTTAATATCTACAAATCAGTCCTTTTCTCCTAAGTTTTCTTTTGTTCTGTCCCTCAGGAACTTTGATTTCATCGTGGTTCGGTCCCACATTTCCATGTTGACGCGTAAATATGTACATAGCTATTCCGATAGTCCAAATTTGATGTAATGTGCCTTGATTGTGCCAACCTGCATGAAATGATGAAAAACTTCAAAATGGATCAAATATGGCAATTAATTTTCAAATGTGTAAATGATGAAAAATGTCACACAATTTGAAAAATATATTGGGTAAATGACAGAAAAATATATACAAATATAACATATGTCCGAGAGAAAAATGGTAACTCACATACTTGGAGGGAAAGCAACTAGTGAGGCCAGGGGAGGGAGGGGGCACGACGGTTGGTGGGATCCAAGTTGCTTGCAAGAACCAGCAGTGGGAGGGATCACAATTTGGTGGTGTTAAATGGATCACAATTTTATTTATGCTCACCTACCAATGCATCTACCAAGCGTAGCAACATGACCATTAAGTGTTGTTGGGTAATTAGACTTGCTATGTTTCCATGGATTGAGCCAAGAATTCTACACATGGATGTTAACAACATATAGCATGTATTACAATTGAGTTTTCCTGCAGCACAAGCTATATGTGTTGAAAAGTTTGTGGTATAATAGATTGATCTTGTTGTAGTGATAGCCAAAGAAAGCTGATGGGCCTATGAAAGATGGCAATCTCGAATGATAATTCCATCTCAAATATGTTGTTGGTTGAATATCTAAACTTCAATTTACTTTTGGTTACTCAAATATGTGATTTGGGATTCCATTGTCTATTTATAGAAGGGGGTGTTTCGGTTTTTGATATGTGATTTGGGGTTCCATAGATCTTCAAAGGCTTTTGTTTTCAAAACTTATTCCTTGTGGATTTCTCCTTAAATGCTTCATGCATATCAATGCTCTTAATGGCTAAAGTCTCTCTTGGTTGGCTTTGGCCTGCTATCTTAAACATGTGAGGATGTCTACATTGACAAAGATTTTCAAAATTGGTTTGGTTATGGGCTTGAAGGATGTGCGGTTTGAGAAGGATAAATAATGTAGTGCTTGTCAAGTGGCAAGTACGTGGCAAACTCTCACCTCACAAAAAGTATCATGTCTACATCTAGACTGCTAGAGCTCTTACACATGAATTTATTTGGCCCAACTTCCTATAAGAGCATTGGTGGGAATTTTTTTGTTTAGTCATTGTGGATGATTTCTCAACGTTTAGTTGGGTTTTTTTTACAAAATAATTTCATAGTCACTGGTATTTTCAACAGATTATAAAAAAATGGCCAAAATAAGTTCGAAACCCCAATACAGAAAATCTGGGGTGATGATTGAATGGAACTAAAAAAGTACTAACATTGAAGGTTATTTTGATGTGCTAGGAATCAAACATGAGCTTTCCATAACCTACACACCTCAACAAAATAGAGTCGTTGACTAGAAGAATAGGACCTTTACTGTGGTGACAAGGATGATGCTTGATGAGTAAGGCATAGTCCATCAATGTCACTTGCGATGCTACAAACCGGTCATACCTCCATCGACTATTGAAGAAAACTTCATATGAGCTCTTAGTAAAGAGAAAACCAAATATCTCGTACTTTAGAGTGTTTGGATGTAAGTGCTTCATCTATAAGAAGCATACCCATCTTGGGAAGTTCCTAAGGCGATGTGACATTGGTTTCCTTTACTCCTTCAACTCAAAAGCATATCAAGTCTTTAACAAAGCTACTGAGCTTGTTGAAGAAACTTACGATGTTGAGTTTGATGAATCTAATCGATCTCAAGGAGAGCATGAGAATCTTAAGGATATAGGTGATGAAGGACATCGAAGAGCTATGAAGAACATGACTCTTGAGACATCAAGCCAAAGGAAGTGGTTCAATATGTTGAAGCTCACTGACAGGTCCACCAACCCCCGAGACTGCCCGAAAAAGGGACCCACACACCTGACTAAAATTTTCGTAGCTTGGAGCAAGGTTTTACGATGTTACATTCTCCTCCCCTTAAAGGAATTTGACCCTAAATTCCCAGAATGATAACTAAACGATATGGATATACCAAAGAAGGTAAACCAGAACACATACCCGGTAGGAAAAATTCATGAAATTTCTTTCGCATGTGAGACTCCAATTCCCAAGTCGCTTCCCGCTCGGGTTGATGTGACCATAAAACTTTGACAAATTCAGCGTTCTATTTTTAGCACCTGCTCTGATTCTTCCAATATTTGCACTAATCAAGATTCAAAGGTGAAATCCTGATCAATCACCAACGGCTCAAGCGGGATCACCAACGGCTCAAGCGGGATCACCAAATCATGCAGATATTTCCTCAACATGGATACATGGAATACATTATGCACCCCTTGCATCGATTCGGGAAGCTTCAACCGATAGGCCACCTTTCCAACCTGGGCAATTATAGGGAATGGCCCAATGTACCTTGTACTAAGCTTCCCCTTAGGACCAAATTGAACCACACTCTTAGTGGGAGACACCCTCAACAGCACGCTATCCCCCACCTCAAACTCCAGTTCTTGCCTCCTCACATCAGCATAACTTTTCTGTCTACTATGAGCTGCAAGAAGGTTCTACCTCACCTCTGCCACTCGATCAATAGTTTGTTGAACCCAATCTAGGCCAATAACTGCTCTTTCCCCTACTACAGCCCAACATAGGGGTGAGCGGCACTTTTGCCCATAAAGCACTTCGTAAGGAGCAGCTCGAATGCTTGCATGATAACTGTTATTATAAGCAAATTCAGCCAGGGCCAAATGATCTTCCCAACTACCCTTCCATGCCAAAACACAAGATCTAAGCATATCCTCCAATATCTGAATGGTATGCTTAGATTGCCCAAATGTTTGTGGATGGAAAGTGGTGCTACTACAAAGTTGTGTGCCCAAAGCACTATCCAAATTGTCCCAAAACTTGGAGACAAGCTTTGCATCATGGTTAGAAACGATTATCTTGTGCACACCATGAAGTCTCACTATTTCCCACACAAAAATAGGAGCCAACTCACTCGCTAAGTTTGTTGTGTGAGTAGGAATGAATAGAGCATATTTGCTGAGACTATCCACAATAACCTAAATAGCATCCATCCCTCCCCGAGTACGAGGTAGGCCAATCACAAAGTCCAAGGATATGTCATCCCAAGGCCAAACAGGAATCTCCAAAGGTTGAAGCAACCCAGCGGGTCATTTATGTTCAGCCTTCACCTTCTGACAAATCCCACAAGTTGCTACATACTGAGCAATGTCAACCCTCATCCTCTTCCACCAGAAGCACATTGTAACACCTCGGCACCTAGTGTGCCCAAGATGTCACCACAAAGTACAACAGTAGCAACCAAAACATAACATTGTAATTAAATTACAGCAACTACGCCAATGATTTACTTAACATTTTGATAGAATATACTATGTTTTTCCATGGTTTTAATCATCCATGATAATTGTCGGGACCCAAATTTGCAAATCCGGACCCTCTGTGTATTCAGCACTAGTCCAGGAACGCGCTAGTGCACACAGTCTCAACATTGGCAAATATCACAATCATACTCAACGAATAATAGGGTACTTTAATTAGTTAACCAAACTGGTTGCTCGACCTTATGGTCAAGTTACAAATATACGCCTTGCAGGGCGAAACTTATTAAAAGAGAAACAATAGCAGCGGAAAAAGTGAGATAACATCGTGGCGCCATCCAGTATACCACAGGCAACTGACTGGGCTCGCTCACTAGTTAGACGGTTCCTCTGGGAGCTTCACCTCCAAAGCTGGTGTAGACTCTTCTTCAACTGGTGTTGTATTGCGGCAAGGGTGAGTACTTGGTACTCAGCAAGTCATGCACAGAATGCAGCTAATATACTACATGCATGACTTAATACAAAGGAGTAGCTCAAGGTATATTTGCAGTAAAGAGCATTTAACAAGTATCTTAAGTAGGTTCGAAAGCAGTAGAAACAAGTATAGCATCAATAACTTTTCCAGGAGTAAATAAACATCTTTCCCGATTCTAATCCACATTTCCATCAACATCATTATTAAACCAAACCCAACCTTTCAAGTCCAAGTTGTTTTCAAGAAAGTCTAACCCTTAACTGTAATTCTCGAGCGATGTCCAATACCGCGGACACGGCTATTCGAATAGATTTTACACTCTGCAGAGGTTATGCACTTTACCCACAAGATACAGTCAAACACCACAAAGGCGAGTGTCCGTAACAAAGTCTTTCGGAAACTTCTAACAATACAAGTGGTCCTCCCTGGTGTTGCACACTAACCCTTCCCTTAGTGAAGGCGAAGTTTAGGCCAATTCACCGTTAGATGGGTACCTGGCCGCAGCCCCGGTACGCTCCCCCGTACAACTACACAAAGAGTGTAGTTGACATCCTGAGGTCCCACAGGTACGTTATTAGCAACTTAATCAACTAGGTCTGTCCCATTACAGACATGTGGTTGCACGCTTGACTCAGTTCAAAGGCTTGCAAGGTTAAGTCCTTTGGGTGACCAAGGCAAGACTACCCGAAGAACCAGAACAACGTTCCTGGTGCCACAACTGGCCCACCCGATCGTTCTTGCCACATGCCCCGGTCAAAACTATTTATCAAACCCCCAGTTGATTACCATGCACCACGTGCCATCAACATTACAACACATGATACCTTTCCAAAACAGGTTCAATATATCATTAAGTCAATATTAACATTTTGACTGTCCAAAATCATGTCATGATCACGTAGCAGGTCTAAGCAATATACTACAACGATCTAAATTCCCATGTTGGCAATTTGTGAAATCATGTGCTGAAAAATTGGCTTAGAATTGAATTTGCAAATATGTTTGTTCATGTGTTTTGTCAATTTGACAAGAAGCAGTAAGTTTCGCTTTTCTGTACCAAGATCTCAAAAGCATGAAGTTTCCGTATCACGACGGACAAAGTTTTTGGGTCTATCGTGAACGTGTTTTTGAGCTCATGAGTCGAACTCAATCTTCCAAGAAACCAGTAAGTTTTGCATGTACGGCGGACAAACTTCTTTGGTCAGTCGTGAATGCATTTTTGCTTTAGGGTTTCGTTCGGACCATGTTGTTTTTGAAACCGAGCATGGCACGCTTTGCGCGGACAAGATTTTTGTCCGTCGTGAACATGAATTTGAAAGCGCTTTTGAACTGAGACTTTTGCATGTACGACGGATCGATTTTGGTTGTCCGTCAGAACATGTTTTGGCCGGAATGTTTTCTTTTCAACCGAGTTTCTTGTACAACGGATGACTTTGTTGATCCAGAATCATTTTCAGGGTTTCACTTGGCATTTGCGTCGGATCGTTTTGTTTGTCCGTCATGAATGCGTTTTCTTGAATTAGGGTTTTGAGCAGAATTGAAATAATTTGAATTTGAGATTATGAAATTTGTGATGATTTCATGATGCTTCTTTTGAAGTGGACTTTATGCAATGCTCATGTGAGTAGTTGCATGGATTGACATTGAGTCAAGTCGTGGACTTGTGCTCGATTTGTTTTGTGGTTTGTTCATGTGCGTATTGCTCGAAGGCAATGTGGTCGATGGACGGACCGGAACTAGGTTCATGGAGGAACCGAGGTTCTGGGACTAGGTTCGGGAGGAATTGAGGTCTTGGTGGTTAAGGATGTCATGCGGGGCGTTTCTGCCAAGAGAATGGTGCACATGAAGAATGGTTAGTCACGAGAATGGCGGGAGGTCATTCGCGTGCAAAGTGTTAGTCACGTGAGTATGGCGGTGGCCATACGCGTGCAAAGTGTTAGTCACGTGAGTATGGTAGGGTTTCCACGTTGCAAGAGTTGCTCGGCCGGTTGGGCCAAGTAGAGAGTTGTGTTGGATCACATGGATTCCTTCTAGGGAATAGGAATCGTATTCGTAACTCCTTGTGGGTTGGTGCTTTAAATAGGTGGGGGTCTCTGTTGAAAGGCACCAAGTAGAGCTGATCGCATCAAGCTTTGAGCTTGGTTTTAGGGTTTGTACTCTTTTGATGAGAGTATTTTAGACAAGAAATAAAGATCAATTCTTCCAAGATTTTTATCGTCTCTAAAGAACCACATCGCTACAAGATGTTTTCGTTTTGGTTCTTGTTTGCATGCATGTTCTAATTCTAGATTGGTTTTTGATCGAGTTTCATCTTGATTTGATCCATCAAAACCGTTCTAGGGTATTGATTTAGAGTTTCTCAAAGTCTAGTTGACTAATCTTTTGAAGATCTTGTTTAATCTTGAAGTTTTGATTAGATTAATTCTCGTCAAGTTCTGGATCAAAGCAAGCTTGCGAAGCTTATAACTTTTGATCCGTAAGTCCGATCGAGCTGATTCTTTTGGGTTCGATTCGTCTTGGAATCTAGTTTCTTGTGTCCAAATTTCAGATCGATCCGACGGTTGGATCTCTGAATTCGCTTACCTAACCTCTATCATTCTGTTTTTAAACGAGGCAATTATTTGGTTACATTTTTGGGGTGAACTTTTAATAGATCAAGAATTTGGTTTAGCTTCGCGACAATCATTCACCCTCCGATTGCTATATTCAGATACTTCGATCCTACAAGTGGTATCGAGAGAAAGGTTTTTCTAATCTATCTTAATCGGTGATTAGATCAATGGATCATTATTCGACAAACCTTGTGTGTTCAATGGTGTTGATTTTCGCTTTGGAAGGCCAAGATGGAGGTGTTCATCCAAGCTGGGGATTCGCAATTTGGGAGAAGGTCTACAAGCCATATGAAGTCCCCGCAAAGCGACATAACGCCAACGACACCAATCGCACACATGTTGAAGCAAAACAAGAAGCGCGAACTTGATCATCCAAGGTTTGGGACGCAGCCGACTTTGACCGTGTGATCCATCTCAAGTCCGCATATGAGGTATGGAAATCTCTTTGTGATTACCATGAGGTTCTAACACTATTAAAGAGGTTCGTCAAGATCTTTATAAAAAAGAATACATGCGATTTGAGATGAAACCGGTGAGTCGCTAGATGACTTCTTTGCGTTCAATAAAATTCTTAGTAATCTTCGTCTGTTGGAGTTAGCTTTGATGATGTCGCTAATGCTAGACAATTGCTTGGTGCATTAGACATGTCAATTTGGGAGATGAAAGTTACATCCATTAGAGAATCTAATCATGAGTACACTTACGTTAGATGTTCTTTATTCTAAGTTGAAAACTCATGAATTAGATGTTTTTGCTAGAAAGAATGATTATAAATCAATTGCTTTGACATCTCAATTGAGCATATCTCATAATGGTGCTGCTTCAAGTTTTGCTCTATCTTTCTTGTCTTCATTAACCGATGAACAGTTGAGCAATTCCCAGGAAGAAGACTTATCACTACTCTCTTCGCTTTAACAAAGCTTTGCAAATTATGATAAAGAGAAAGAGAGGTGGTGGTGATCCTCCAAGATGTTATGAGTGTGGTGATCTCGACCATATTCGCTCAAACTGTCCAAAACTTGCAAGTAAAGCATCAAGGGAGGAGAAGGACAACGATAGAAGAAAGAGAAGAAGAAGTTCTCTTCCAAGTGATAGAAAGAAGAAGAACTTCATCAACCGCAGTTGTCCATCGGGTTCTTTTCCGCTCTTGAACAAGTCAATTTGAGCGATGTGGATTCGGAGAGCAGCGAGGATGATGCAACTCCAAGCATGCATGAGTTGGCGGGGTTATGTCTCATGGCCAAAAGCAGCAAATAAATTTTCACCGAGGACGATCATGACAGCGACTTCCAATGAGGTAGATCCTTCTTCACGATGAATTAGCTATTCTGTTGCTAGACTTGGTAAATTGCTTGATAAACGTGACAAGAAAATTAAGAAACATGATTTTGTTGTGAGTCATTGAATACTGAAATTGCTAGACTTAAAACCTTGATTCCTCGATGATGATGCTTGCAAATCATGTGACTTAATTTACAATGAGCTTACGTTGCTTAGGAAGAACATGTTTCCTTGTTAGAGCAAATCAATGCTGAAAATGAGAAAAATGAGAAACTTGTTAAACATGCTAGTTGTTCTACCATTGATTTGCATGATACAACTCTATGTTCTAAATGCTCCATACTAGAATTGAAGTTGCATGATGCAAATGCTAGGCTTCTCAAATGACAAGATTTGCTTACACATGAGGTTCTTTCATGCTCAACTTGTCACAAGCAAAAAGAAAAGTGGATGATCCTGCACACTGTTTAATTCTTGCTAATAAAGTTGATTACTTGCAAAACTCTTTGGAAACGATTCACTAATGGCAAGAAAAAGTTGAACATGATTTTGGATCAATCTAAGGTTAGCTCAAACAAGAAAGGTTTAGGTTTTGATCTTCATGCTTTATATGAAACTAAACCTCGCCTGTTTATGCTCCTTGCAATGACAAACTTGAGATTTCAAATGAGCCTAAGAAAATTGTCTTCAAATCTCGGCCTTTTATCTTCTACTATGATGAATGCAAATGTTTCTTCTACTTCCAAAGCTAAACATAATGTTAAGTACACTTGCACTCATTGTGGTAGAGATGGACATTTAGTAGACTTTTGCTTTAGACTAGCTAAACAACAAAAGAGAGAAAGGTTTAATGCTAGGTCTAATTTCAGAAAGGCACACCCACTTCTCATTATGTGCCTAGGGTGAAACAAACACCTTTTGATGCTAAAAACACAGGAAAAGGCAAATCTGATTTGTGCATAAGAATACTCGTGTTGTGCCTATCAAGCGCGTCGTGTGTCTCAAGATCTGGATTCCTAAACATCTTATTTCTAACCCCTTGATCGAGACCTCGACACTTTCTGCTTCTATGTAGGCTTCTCACGCGAGGAGGGAGAACATGTGGCTAGTGAATTTCGGATGCTCACTTCATATGTTTAGTGATAAGATTTGGTTCTCCTTTACTCATGCATCTCGTGCTAAAAGTGTTATCTTTTGGAGATACTTCTTCCACTTCTGTTTTCGCAAAAGGCACTAGTCCAAATGATGCAAGTACAGGTGCATATGTTCAGGGGGAGAGTGTCTTTGTTCATAAAAGATTATGATGATGATGTTGAAGATGATGTCTTGACTCTTCCTAATGCACAACAAGCTGTAGCACCCTTGGCACCTACTACTACATCACCTACAGCTAACCATCCTCAAGCTACAACATCATCTGTACATGTTGAAAATGAAGAAGGAGAAGGAGAAGTCTCAAAAGCCAATGCTCCCTTGCACATTCAAAAAATGCATCCATCTGAACAAATGATTGGAGACCTAAATGAGAGAGTCACTCGATCCAGGTTTATTCATTCTGACACTCATGCTCATTCTCGCTTTAGTTGCTTCTTTTGAACCTAAAGATATATCTCATGCATTATCGACTAATCTTGGATCAATGCCATGCATGAAGAATTAGAGAATTTTGAAGCTAAATAAAGTTTGGAAACTTGTCTCACCACCTCCTGATTTTAATGTTATTGGAACTAGATGGGTTTTCAAAAATAAACAAAGTGAGGATGGTGTTGTTGTTAGAAACAAGGCTAGATTGGTTGCTCAAGGTTACACTCAAATTGAAGGCTTAGATTTTGATGAAACCTTTGCTCCCTGCTAGAATTGAAGCCATTAGAATCCTTTTAGCTTTTTCGTGCATCCAAAGGTTTCAAATTGTATCAAATGGATGTGAAAAGTGCTTTTCTTAATGGCTACATAAATGAGAAGTTTTTGTCAAGCAACCACCTGGTTTTGAAAATCCAAAGTTTCCAAATCATGTGTTCAAACTATCAAAAGCTTTTGTATGGTTTGAAACAAGCCCTAGAGCATGGTATGATAGGCTAAAACCTTTTACTTGAAAGGGGGTTTTCAATGGGAAAGGTTGATAAAACTCTCTTTTACTCAAGCAAGGCAATGATCAACTATTCGCTCGATTTATGTTGATGATATTATCTTTTGGTGGTTCATCTCATGTTTTAGTGTCTGAGTTTTCTGAAACAATGAGGAAGGAGTTTGAGATGAGTATGATGGGTGAGTTGACATACTTTTGGGATTTCAAATCAAGCAAACGAAGGATGGTACTTTTGTGCATCAAAGCAAATACACAAGAGACTTGCTACATCGTTTTGGGATGGAAAACTTGACAAACAAATCATGACACCTATGGAAAGCAATTGCACGCTTGATCCAGGATGAAAATAGTGAGCCAGTTGATCAAAAGGAATATAGAAGCATGATAGGTTCACTTTGTACCTCAACGCATCAAGGCCGATATACAATTTCTTGTCAGTGCTCTGTGCTGCGTTTTCAAGCTTCCCATGTGCTTCACATCGACTGTCAGCGAGTTTTGTATCTTCATGGAACTCAAGATTTTGGCATTTGGCTTTCTGCTTCCTCATGCATTAGTTTAAGAGCCTTTTCTGATGCCGATTTTGGAGGATGTAGAATTGATAGAAAAAGTACATCACATGTCATTTCTTGGGCAATTCTCTTATTGCATGGTCATCTAGAAAACAATCTTCATTGCACAATCAAGCCGAATCTGAATATGTGGTCTTGCTAGTTGTTGTTCTCAAATTCTTTGGATAAGAGCTACACTTAAAAGATTATGGGGTTAATTTGGATAGTGTTCTCTTTGTGTGATAACACTAGTGCAATTTGCATTGCTAAGAACCCTGTACAACACTCTAGAACAAAACACATTGACATCGATTTCACTTTCTTAGAGATCATGTTGAAAAGGCAACATTGTGCTTCATCATGTGGATCGAACATCAATTGGCAGACATTTTCACAAAACCTTTGTCTTCTTCTCGTTTTGCTTTTATTCTGAGGAGAACTTGGGATTGTTCATCCAATGGGTTTGTTTTGAGGGGAGTTTCTGCCAAGTTCTTTCACTTAATGAGTTCACTTTATCATATTTCTTTATATGTTATGTAATTGAGCTAATATATGATAATCTAATTGTCTCACTTGAACTAAAAATGACATTGCGGAATTCCTCGGATCGATTGCCTATAGCTAAATACTGTGATATCTCACTCTTCTAGGCTTGATATTGAATCTTCTTGACAAATTTGGGCTATGAAGCAAGTGTGTTTTCAACTTTACTCTTTCATAAGACCCTTAATCACTTTTGCATGTTTACAATCAAAGAAAAGGAAAAAGAAAAGGGAATCAATATAAAAAGGGGGTTAAAAGCAAAAGCTTCAAGTTATGTGCTTCGTGCTTGCTTTCCTAAAAGATAAGATGTATGCTTCAAGCATGCCATTCCTCAAAGATAAGATGTATGCTTCAAGCATGCCACTCCTAGAAAATAAAAGAAGTATGCTTCAAGCATGCCACATGCAACTTATTGTTTAAAGATTAAATTGGTCTACTAGATTGGAGTTGAAACTACTTGCTCGCCCTAAGTTGTTAGTTGCTTCAATTTTTAAAGCCTTGCTTTTTCTGCTAAGATCTTGCTTAGTACTTGGCTATAGTTGACTAAATTGAGGTTGAGATGCATGTCATTCCCTAACTTGTTAAAATCACATCAAGATCATGTATTTTACATATTATGTGATATATAAGGTTATATGATCGAATGAGCTCATCTTTTCCTATCTTGGCACTCCATTGTTTCTCCTTGTGAAATCATTGTTACAGGAAAAATTTTGAACATATTCTCTCTTTTGTACTCTTGATGAATCCATTGTCAAAGGGGGAGAAAATTTGGGAATCGTTGAAAAGTTTAAGAAAAAAGGGGGAGAAGAAAAAGGGGGAGTTGTTTTTGGAAATTTGAGAATTTTGGGAGAAGTTTGGAGAATTTTGAAATTTTTGGGCACATTGCACATTCACACACATTTTCCTTCTCAGGGGGAGATTTTGTTTTGCATTTTGGTCAAAGGGGGAATTCTGTGTTTTCTTTTTGGTCCTTGATCCTTTGATTTCAAAATCTTTTGTAAAGTGAATGCCAAATGTTCAATTCTAAGTGGTGTTGCCAATGTTTTCATCAAGGGGGAGATTGTGAAATCATGTGCTGAAAAATTGGCTTAGAATTGAATTTGCAAATATGTTTGTTCATGTGTTTTGTCAATTTGACAAGAAGCAGTAAGTTTCGCTTTTGCACCGGACCAAGATCTCAAGAAACAGTAAGTTTCCCATGTACGACGGACAAAGTTTTTGGGTCTATCGTGAACGTGTTTTTGAGCTCATGAGTCGAACTCAATCTTCCAAGAAACCAGTAAGTTTTGCATGTACGGCGGACAAACTTCTTTGGTCAGTCGTGAATGCATTTTTGCTTTAGGGTTTCGTTCAGACCATGTTGTTTTTGAAACCGAGCATGGCACGCGTTTACGACAAGATTTTTGTCCGTCGTGAACATGAATTTGAAAGCGCTTTTGAATCGAGACTTTTGCATGTACGACGGATCGATTTTGGTTGTCCGTCAGTAAACATGTTTTGGCCGGAATGTTTTCTTTTCAACCGAGAGTTTCCCTTGTACAACGGATGACTTTGTTGGTTCGCTAGAATCGCTTTCTAGGGTTTCACTTGGCATTTGCGCCGGACTGGTTTTGTTTGTCCGTCGTGAATGCGTTTTGTGAATTAGGTTTTGAGCAGAATTGAAATAATTTGAATTTGAGATTATGAAATTTGTGATGATTTCATGATGCTTATTTTGAAGTGGACTTTATGCAATGCTGTCGGGACCCCGAATTTGCAAATCCGGACCCTCTGTGTATTCAGCACTAGTCCAGGAACGCGCTAGTGCACACAGTCTTAACATCGGTAAATATCACAATCATACCATTCAATATTATCAAAGTACTTTATTTAAATAACCAAACTGGTTACTTGACCTTATGGTCAAGTTACAAATGTATGCCTTGCAAGGCTTAAACTTATTAAAAGAGAAATAATAGCAATGAAAATAAGATAATCTCAGTGGCGCCATCCAAAAGATACCACAAAGTAACCTGATCGCTCGTGATCCCTAAGTAGACGGATCCTCTTGGAGTTCCTCCTCCAAAGCCGTGCAGCTTCTTCAACTGACATTGTGTTGAGGCAAGGGTGAGTACTTGGTACTCAAAGCAAGTCATGCAATGCACTGCAAGCTAATATACTATATGCATGGCTTGGTACAAAGGAATAGCTTAAGGTATATTGGCAAGAAACAGCATTTGACAAGTATCATAAATAGATTCGGAAGCAAGAGAAACAAGTAAAGCATAAATAACTTTTCAAGAAGTTTAATAAACATTTTCCCTCATCCTAAACCACATTTCCATCATCTTCATTACTAAACTAACCCACCTTTCAAACCAAAGTTATTTTTGAGAAAATCTAACCCTTGACTGTAATCCCCAGCATTGTCCAAGACTGCTGACTCCTGGCTATTTAAATAGATTCTACACTGGCAGAGGTTATGCACTTTACCCACAAGATACAACAAACACCACAAAGGCGAAGTTCCCGTGAATAAAGCCTTTCGTAAGCCTCAAACAACACAGGGTCCTCTCCTGCCAGGTTTACACCATCCCTTCCTTAGCCAAGGCGGGCATGGGACCAACACACCGCGTTAGATGGGTATCCGCCACAGCCACGATACGCTCCTCGCTTGACCCGACCGCAAATCCGACCCCTTCGTGTATTCTCAGACTAGTCCAGATCACGCTTAGTGCACACAAGACAACAGGATGAAGTACCACAATCATACACGCGAAATAATTAATAAAGTACTTCAAATATTAAATAAATCGTTACAAGACCTTAAGGTCACCTTACAAATAGTTTCACGCAGGCTTACAACAACAAAAGAGAATAAAACCGCAATGAATGAAGAACACCTATGAATCCCATCAATACGCCACAGTGCAATCGACAGGTTCGACTCCTAGATAATCGCCTTCACTAACTTCTTCTTCTTCGACGTTGTAGACTTCTCGCCACCGGTGATTTGTTTGTTGCAAGGGGTGAGTACATAAAGTACCGCCAAGTCATGCAATGCACGCAAGTCTAATAACTATATGCATGGCTTATTCCAAAAGACAGTCAATGGTTATTTTGCAGTAAAAGTAACATTTTGCCTCTATCAAATAATCTTAATAGATTCAAAAGCGTAAATACCATATTATATAATAAGTTATCAATCTCTTTTTCAAACCATTTGGCACAAAGCCCTAAATCACTTTGGCAATTATCTCTCGCATACACCACCCATTTCCACATTTTGTTTTGGAAAATCTATCCTTGATCAGAATCCTCGTAGCTTTGTCCGCATCGTGACTCCGCTATTCGAATAGTTTTGATACACTCGCAGAGGTTGTACACTTTACCCACATGATACAAAGACACCACAAAGGCGATTAACCGTAACGGCTTTTCGTAAACTTCCGCTCACACCAATGACCCTCTCCTAAGTGCCATACACCATCCCTTCCTTAACAAGGCTAAGTATGGGACCGACAACACCGCTGGATAGGTACCAAGCCAGAGTCTTTGACGCCCCCTCGCACATAAAGCTACTCCCCAAAGGTAGCTGCCACCCTTAGGTATCAAAGGTAAGACTTCGTAATCCTACTAACCTAAGACTGTCCCACACCACCATGTGGTTGTACGGAATACTCTGGCCCAAAGGCTTGCAAGGTTAAGTCCTTAAATGTCCAGTGGCAAGACATTCATCACTCATCCTCGACCCAAAAACATCTCACATCGCTCATCCCAAGGCCGCAAAGGTCAAGCTTCTCAATATTCAGGCCATAAAGGCCCACCGGCATAAAGCCTCATACCACTTGCCCTGCATCTCAAATCTTTTCCCCACCTTGTTCAACTATTGTGCAACACATGCCAACAAGAATCTGCTACTCATGTAGAACCACAAAGGTACCTACACTTCACATCTTCCCGTGACAAGTTCACACTTAACATTCCAAAATCATCTCACTTGTCATTAGTCAATATTATTTTGATTATTTTGAAACAAGGTTCACGTAAGCACAACTAAGCATCTAGTCACGTTTCAGCCTCCCGTGTTGGCACAATCATATTATCCAACATTTTAATCCCAACTTAAGGCAACAAGGAAACATATGACATACAAATAATATTAACAAGGGTGAGTTAACAATTAGGTTGATTAACTAATTACCCAAATTAAATTATTTATTTTATTCAACATAACATGCATACTTTAAATCAAATATATCTTTAAAATGCTAGGATCAAATGGTCAAAGCACGACTTGCCTTGAAAGATCACCGGCCAGTGGTCTAGATCTTGATCTTGGTCCTGATCTTCACTTCCGAACACACAACTCGACGCTCACGCCTACAGCAAATAAAGAACCAAATAAACACTTAACAACGATAAACACACATTCAAAACAATGCTACAAATCAAACTAGCTTATAATCCCCATGCAAATTTATAGATAATTAGTTTAGCATTTTTTTAGATTTATAAAATTTATTTTGGAATTTTTGAACGTATAATTTAAGAGATACAAAATTCGTAAGTTTGTACTTTCCGCGAATAATTTAATAGTGTAAATTTGATTGTAAAATTCCAGTAAAAATATTGTAGAAAGGTGTTAATATTTACTAATTTACAAAATTTGTTGCATGCATTTTGGACTTAAAACGAATTCGAGCTTAAAATAACAAATTTCAGCAAATTCCTTAAAAATGCATGTACAACTAGTTTTCAACTTCTTTCTTGCATGCAATCTGCTCATGGCAAGAGCACTTCACTTAGCAAGACCGATCGGCAAGAGAAATTTCATGCATGTACTGGTTTGGCTAATACACGCTAAATAAAAAATATATATATATCTATACATGTATACATTCATATAGACAATTATACCTACTACTTACAAATATATATATACATGCAGATCATCCAAAGTAAATCAGTGTACTTACATATATATATATATAATATAACATAGTGCGACGTATATGTGTGTACATGCTACTACTAAAATTAAAACATACATACAACAAGTATATCTATATACAGATATATACTAACGATTCATGAAAATCCTCATGCATCCTAGCATATACCTATATGTATACATGCGTTTAATCTCTAGGATACGCCTACACATGCATGCAGCCAAGTATATACATAGATATACAAACATCCTAACATATATAAGCATTCGGTCGTATAAAACAAATATTTTTGCATTCAATCGAAACTAATATGTACACATATACCGCGCCAATATATATAGACGAGGATCCACTACCGCTAGAGATGGAGCGCTGCATATAGAGAAAAGAAAATACCAACCTATTAAGGGTGGCGTTGGTACTCCATCGGCCAGGAGGCGTGACCTGGAAGGGTGCTCGCAATGTAGACGGCGGGCGGCGATGACAACGATGGAAAGAGCGCGAGGCTCACGACGAGCGGCGGCGCTAGATCAGCTTGGCCCGAGTCGGGCAATTCAAGGGCGACACGACCAAGTGATAAATGGGCGATGAAGACAACGGCGGCGACAATGGGCGCGACAGACGGCGAGACGGCGACGGCGCGGCGACGACGGGCGAAAGCGATGGCGACGCCAATCTGGTGATTTAGCAGATATGGGTGTCAGCTGCTGAAGAAAGCGTGAGCCGAAGAGCCTGCTGGCGCAAGGCTCGAGCGAGTGTAGGAGATGGAGAAGTGTGGCTAGAGAATACAGAGAATGAATAATGGAGAGAAGGGATGGCTAGTAGTGGCTGAGGAAGGAAAACTAGAGACGTGCATGCACAAGGACTAGGAATGGCTAGAAGTATTCGTCAGGTGGGAATGTTTCACGCGCATGGAGTATGAAACGGTGGAGAAATGGGAACGACAGAAAGGAAAATGGAAACTACCGCATGAGAAACGGCTGAAATCAAATGGGTTCAGAGGAAACGGGCCGCTTTCTAGGTGTAACCACATGCATGCAAGGACTGACATCACGCTTTGCATGAAGCACCGCTTAAACATGCACTCATGGTCGGAAAGAAACAATGCACTCCGTGATTCACGTGACGCATACATGGTGAGAAAGGAATTAATTAGCACTCCTGAATCACACACCCACAAAACGCTCAAGCAAGGATTCGTGCATAACCCCAAAAAAAAAAAAACAATACGTATAGATTATATGTATATACACACACGTATACATCCTCAAGCTTAGTTTAGGAGAAAAAAATAACAGGAGGTTCTAAAATCCGAAAATTCTCTAAAATACTAGGAACTATTTTGGGCTCTAAACTGCTGTTTTCGCGATTTTTCGACGCATAGATTTTCCGTAATAAATCTTTAGTGAATCGCACACCTGCATGCAGTTGGGCAAAATCAACGCACTTACGTTATAAAGCACGCTGGTGAAAATCTTGAAGCTTAACACTCGCTCACACCAATTATCTTAATTATCAACCAAAATTTTAAATTTTACGCCAAAAGGCCCTGATCTTTATTTAATACGACATCCAATAAACGTGAATCCGATTTATCACGAGGCTTCCAAATAAACTCAAAATTACAAATAATCCTAAACACACTAAATATATTAAAAGAAATTTTAGTCGTTATACTTCTCCCCGCATAATCACACAAACTGTAATTGACACTCGAGGCTCCACAAGTGAGTCCTTAGCGACTTAGTCAACTAGGGGCCGCCCCATTCCACCCATGTGGTTGCAAGTATGACCTGGCTTCAAAGGCTTGCAAGGTTAAGTCCTTAGAGTGACCAGGGCAAGACTACCCAAGAACCAAATCAACATCCCCAATGCCACAACCGCCCACTGACACTTCTTGCCACATGCCCCTGGCCGAAATCATGATTAAACCCCGCTGATTACCATGCACCACGTAAGCCATCAACATCACATGATACTTTTCCAAAACAGTTCAATATATCATTAAGTCAATATTAACATTTGATTGTCCAAAACCATGTCATGAGCACGAGTGTGTCTAAGCAAAGATAATTACAACTGCCTAAAACCCATGTTGGCAATCTAATAATGTCCAACTAGTAATCCACAACTAGGTGACAAGGGTCATGGCACATACTTAAATAATCAAGGTGTCATACAAAGAGTTGGTACTTATCTAACCCCATGTTTAAACAAAGTATCTTTCTAATTGAACTAGCATGCAATAGTTTAAATCAAAATAAGTTTCAAATAGGATCAACATGGTCAAAGCAATAACTTGCCTTCAAAGAGTACTTGTTCTTGGTCTTGAGTTGGATCCTCGAGTCAACACTTCTCCTTCGAATCCTTCCTAAGACTTCAACGCTCACTCGTAAAGCGCAAATAGCAATACACAAATAAACAATAGGCAAAAACATCCCAAAACTCCAAATAAAATCCATAAACAGAGAGAACATAATTTTCTCGATTTTTAGAACCGAATCGCTCAAATTTGAGTTAAAATGCAAAAGTTATGATTTATTAAAGTTTAAATAATCAATTAAATAATATTACAGAGAAAACTTTAGTCCAAAAATTAAATAAAATTTATATTTAGGTAGATCTCATTTTTATACAAATTTAGAAATTTGAATCACTCAAATCGAAAGTTGAAACGCAAAAGTTATAAGCGCTGAAGTTTGAATCTAAATTTGAATCAATATTTCGAATTAATAAATCATTTTCTTTCGAAATTAATTATTATACAAGATGGACACGTGTCGCTCCTCGATTGGCTGGTCGACGCCGCTGCACCATGGGCTCAAATTTCACTCGCCTTGGTCCACGCGACCCGGCCCACGCCGCGAGGCCGACAGTGGGACCCACCTGCTGCTAAGTTAAGGGTCTCACGCAAACGCTGGCCGACGGTGGGCCTTCGACATGCGCGGGGCCACAGAAACAGGACACGCTGGCCATTATCGCTGGAGCCACCGCTTGGCCGGCCCATCTTCTCCCCGACACGTGGCGCAATCCCTACTGCTGGTTTGAAATTCAACTGCCGCGATTAGATCTAGTGTTGACGCGCCTTGGGTTAACGATTGATTTCTGGATCGCTGATCTAGATCCAACAAGGAGATTGATCTAGGATTTGGAACGGATCTCACCGTGAGATGACGTAAGGTGACCGGCCTCTTGGATGAAGATCCGACTACCGAGGAAGCTTGAAGTCCCCGCTGATGGCCTCACTGGCGCCGGGCTTGATCGAGCCGAGACGATGACCACGCGCTACTGCGCAAGGACCCTTTCCGCGGCGGAGAGGTAGCTCGGTGCGCCGACGCGAGGAGTCCGTCGACACAACGGGCGCGTGAGGACGACGGAGATGGCCGTGAATCGGCAAGGAATCCGCGGGCGAGGGAAGAGACAACTCCGCGAAGGACAGCTCAACGGGCGGCGCTCAAAGTGACGTTGTTCAGGTTACGGTGCGCTTAGGTCAAGGCGATCTCGGGTGTGAGCCGTCATTAAATAACCTCTGGCCTGGCGAAAACGGAGACCTAGTTCATCACGGCTACGGCGCGGGCGCATGAGTCCTGGCCGACTCGGCTGGGACGACGACGAGAACCGCCCACGTGGCGCGATCGACGGTCACGATCGGCGGGGCGCGATCGACCCGATCCTGCCGGCCGAACTGCACGCCAATTTCGACCATCGGATCTTGATCCGACTGGCCGATCGATCGTTAGAGCTGGTCTCGGCCGAGTCAACTCGGCTGCCGACTCGAACTCGAAGTCCCACTTTCGCCTCTGGGCCGATGAACAAGAATCGACTCTCGCTTGATTTTCCAACGATTTAATATTTAAAATAATTCCCAAAGAATTCATTTAATTCATTAAAAATAGCAAAAGACTCGTAAAATTCCAAAATTCGAAAATATTTTGATCATTTTGACTCAAATAAAATATTTCCAACAAAATTTTATTTGCAAAATTAAATTCTTTAATTATTTCAAAATGGAATAAATTCAAATAAATTCCAAATAAATCCAAATAAATTCCAGAAAATTCCAAAAATTCACCAAAGTGCCAAATCACACATGAATTTAAGAAAAGCAAAATTTTGGGGTGTTACAAATGCTCATGTGAGTAGTTGCATGGATTGATATTGAGTCAAGTCGTGGACTTGTGCTCGGATTTGTTTTGTGGTTTGTTCATGTGCAGGTATTGCTCGAAGACGAATGTGGTCGATGACGGACCTAACTAGGTTCATGGAGGAACCGAGGTTCGACCTAGGTTCAGGAGGAACCGAGGTCTTGGTGGTCAAGGCGATGTCACGCGGACGCTCGCTAAGAGAATGGTGCACATGAAGAATGGTTAGTCACGCGGAGAATGGCAGAGGTCATTCAAGGCGGCAAAGTGTTAGTCACGTGAGTATGGCAAAAATACGCTGCAGCAAAGTGTTAGTCACGTGAGTATGGTAGGGTTGCCATACGCTGCAGAAGAGTTGTACTTACTGTGTTGGGCTAAGTAGAGTTGTGTTGGATACGATTCCTTTCTAGGAATAGGAATCGTATTCGACCTGTGGGTTGGTGCTTTAAATAGGTGGGGTCTCCTCGCTGAAAGGCACCAAGTAGAGCTGAGCATCAAGCTTTGAGCTTGGTTTTAGGTTTGTACTCTTTGATGAGAGTATTTTAGACAAGAAATAAAGATCAATTCTTCCAAGATTTTTTGGCGTACACAAGAACTTCACGCCGCTACAAGAGTTTTCTGC
This sequence comes from Rhipidocladum racemiflorum, assembly GCA_036346355.1. NCBI lineage: Eukaryota > Viridiplantae > Streptophyta > Magnoliopsida > Poales > Poaceae > Rhipidocladum > Rhipidocladum racemiflorum. Next base: position 24,926,837 of record CM070584.1, on the reverse strand, counting down.
TTTTGGTTCTTGTTTGCATGCATGTTCTAATTCTAGATTGGTTTTGATCGCTGAGTTTCATCTTGATTTGATCCATCAAAACCGCTCTAGGTATTGATTTAGAGTTTCTCAAAGTCTAGTTGATTAATCTTTTGAAGATCTTGTTTAATCTTGAAGTTTTGATTAGATTAATTCTCGCTGTTTCTCGATCGTTAAGTTTATGCTTATAACTTTTGATCCGTAAGTCCGACGAGCCGATTCTTTTGGGTCTCTGATTCAGACATCGAATCTAGTTTCTGTGTCCAAATTTCAGATCGATCCGACGGTTGGATCTCCGGAATTCGCTTTACCTAACTCCTCTATTCTCGCTTTTGTCGAAAACGAGGCAATTATTTGGTTCTGTTTTGGGGTGAACTTTTAATAGATCAAGAATTTGGTTTTAGCTTCCGCACAATCATTCACCCCCCCTCTGATTGCTATATTCGTATACTTCGATCCTACACAATTTAATAATGTCCAACTATTTAATCCACAACTAGGGTGACAAGGGATCATGGCACATATATAATTAACCAAGGTGTCATACAGCAATTTGGCATTTATCTAATTCCCCATAATTAAATAAAGTATTTTCTAATTAAACTAGCATGCGATAGTTTTAAATCGAATTAATTTGAAATTGGGATCAACATGGTCAAAGCACAACTTGCCTTCAAAAAGTACTTGCTCTTGGTCCTAAGCTGGCTCCTGGGTCAACACTTCTCCTTCGAAGCCTTCGGGCACTTCAACGTCTACTCGTAAAGCGTGCAAATAGCAAATAATAAATAAACAGTAGACAAAAAGTGTCCAAACATCCAAATAAAGTTCACAAACAGAGAGAGCATAATTTTATGAATTTTTAGAAACTGGAATCGTCAAATTCGGAGTTTAAACGCAAAAGTTATAGCATTTTGAAGTTTAAATAATCAATTAAATAATTATACAGAGAAAAACTTTGGTCCAAAAATTTAATAAAATTCATCATTAGGTAGATCTTAATTTTATACAAATTTAGAAATTTGAATCACCCAAATCGGAGTTAAAATGCAAAAGTTATAAGCGTTTGAAGTTTGAATCAAATTCTAAAATCAATAAACCAAATTTAAATCTTTATTCTTAAAATAAAATCGATTATGACGTCAGCGTGATTTTCCTCCGAATTATTTTTCTAATGAAAAATCGATTTATTGCGTCAGCCGGTCCATAGACTTGGTCCACGGTTCGGTTTGGGTCCACCGTGGACTCGGTCCACTGACTCCACGTCGGTTGTGAGTGGGACCCCTCGTGACGTCGGCGGGGCTCGGCGGCGTCGACAGTGGGACTCCACCGATGACGTCATGGGTGACGTCACGGTGTGGTCGCTGACACGCGGGCCCGGCTTGTCAGTGCCCCACGATCACGCCCGCGTGGGCGCGGCGGTTCGGCTCCCCGGGCACGTGGCTCGATCCGAGCCGTTGGTTTGAAATCCGACGGCTAGGATTGGATATGGGCTACACGCGTTGGAGCGGACGTGGTCGATCTGGGCCGTTCGATCTTGATCCAACGGTCCAGATCCAATCTAGTTCTTTACGGGTTTGGGAAACACGTGACTCACCGTAGCCGTTCGATCTTGATCTAACGGCTGAGATCTATCCTAGCCTGGTGCAGTTCTAGCTACGTGGCACAATCTAAGCCGTTGGATCTAGATCCGACGGTTGGGATTAGATCTGGGATTTTCAACGGGGAACTCACCGAGGATGACGTGGCGCGATCTGGTCCGCTTGATGAAGATCCGACGGCTGGCAGAGCTCGCGGGGACGGCGAGGGTGCGGCGGAGCTAGGTTGGCAGGAGCTGGGGACGGCGACCTCTCGAACGGCGTTTCTGTGCGTCTCCGCGAAGTGAGTGGCACTCCCGAACGCGTCTCGGCCTGGGGAATCCGGATCTGGGCTTGACGGTGTCGGGAAACGCAAGAAACCGTAGCGGAGGGGAGAATCAACTACGGCGAGCTCGCACGAGTGAACAGCGGTGGCTCAGGCGAGATGGTTTGGGGGCACGGGTGCGCACGGAAGAGAGGAACCCGGCGGTGGCGGCGGCACATTAAATAGTGCCCTCGGCTTCCGTGAATCTCGCGGAAACCGAGGCCCACTCGCGGGCGACGGCGGAGTCTGGCGGGGACTCGGATTACGTGACGTGGACGCACATGGGCCGTCCACGTGGCGCGATCAACGGCGAAGATGGTTCGGGCGCGGCCGTGCTACGCGCGGATTGATCCTGACCATTGGATCTTGATCCAACGGTCCGGATTGATCCTGTGTTAGGGTCAAGTGCGATTTACGCACGCGGCTACGTGGGCCAACGTGGGCCGTTGGATCTCGATCCGACGGTCCACGGGGTTAGGGTTCGGACGCGGTTCGACCGAACCGTGCGGCGCGGTCGGGTCCGGGTCGGACTCGGACTCGAGTCTGACTCGGGCTCGGTCGGATGAACAGTACAAACCCATTCGCATTTTCCAGCGATTAAATAATCCAATTAATTCCCAGAAATTCATTTAATTCATTAAAAATAGCAAAAGGCTCAGAAAAATTCCAGAAAAATTCTGGAAAATATTTTGGAACATTTTGGACTCGAATAAAATATTTCTAACAAATTTTTATTTGAAAAGTTAAATTCTTTAATTATTTCAAAAGGGGATAAATTCAAATAAATTCCAAATAAATCCAAATAAATTCCATAAAATTCCAAAAATTCACCAAAGTGCCAAATCACACATGAATTTAAGAAAAGCAAAATTTTGGGGTGTTACAAACCTCACCCCCTTAACAGAATCTCGTCCCCGAGATTCAGGGCTTTCTAATGAAATAGGTTCGGAAACTCTTTCTTCAAATCCTCCTCGCGCTCCCAAGTTGCTTCACTCTCCGCGTGGTTGCTCCATTGAACTCTGCAGAAGCGGGTTGACTTGTTTCTCGTTTCTCGATCCATGGTGTCCAAAATCTTCACGGGGTGCTCCTTGTAAGTCAGATCTTCTTGTAGCTCAATTGACTCTAGCGGTGTCTTTTCCTCGGGTACTCGGAGACACTTCTTCATCTGGGACACGTGGAACACGTCATGCACTCCTGCTAGTGATTGCGGTAACTCCAGCTGGTACGCAACTTCACCTCTACGGTTGAGAACCTTAAATGGTCCATCATATTGTGGCGCGAGTTTTCCTTTGGCATGGAATCTCTTAACTCCTCTGAGTGGTGTAACTCTGAGATACACAAAATCTTCTTGTTCAAAACTCAAGTCTCGGCGACGGTTATCAGCATAACTCTTCTGTCGTGATTGGGCTATCTTCAATCTCTCCCTGATCATGGCAATCTGTTCTTCGGCTTCTTGGAGAATATTTGGCCCAAAGACACGGCGTTCACCTGTCTCATTCCAGTTCAATGGTGTTCGACAAGGTCGACCATATAGTGCTTCAAATGGCGACATCTGCAAACTTGCTTGATAGCTGTTGTTGTAGCTGAACTCGGCGTACGGCAGGCTTTTATCCCAAGAGGTAGCATAAGCCAATGCACAAGCTCGTAGCATGTCCTCTAGAATTTGATTAACTCTTTCGGTTTTCCCATCCGTCTGCGGATGATAAGCTGTACTGAAGTTCAAACGGGTTCCCATGGCTTCATGCAGTTTATTCCAGAACCTCGAGGTAAACTGGGTACCTCTGTCCGATACAATCTTCTTCGGTACTCCGTGCAAACAGACGATCCTGGTCATGTACAACTTGACTAACTTATATCCCGAATAAGTGGTCTTCACTGGAATAAAATGAGCGGCTTTAGTCAAGCGGTCCACTATAACCCATATGGAATCATATCCTCCTTGAGTCTTGGGTAAACCGGTAATGAAATCCATTCCGATTTCTTCCTACTTCCACTCCGGTATCTTCAACTACGTAGCAATCCCGCCGGTCTCGATGCATTGCCTTGACTCTCGACATATGTCGCACAAGAACATGCTCTCTGGCAACTTCACGCTTCATGCTTGTTCACCAGAATCTTTCTTTCAAATCTTGATACATTTTGGCACTTCCAGGATGAATCGAATACTTGGAGTCATGGGCTTCTTCCAAGATCAACTGCTTCAGCTCCTTCTGGTTTGGCACACAGATTTGATCCTGCATCCATAACGTGCCTTGTTCGTCCAACTTGAAATCCTTTGCCTTGCCTTCATCCATCTTGGACTTGATCATGCGGATCTTGTCATCATCCTTCTGTCCTTCTCGGATCTGATCCTCCAGGGTAGGCTTAACTTCTAATGTGGCCAAGAATCCTTTCTGCATTTACTTCAATCTGCATTTTCCGAAATCCTCTCATAGCTTATCCTCGACTCGTGGTACATCAACATGTTCACAGTATGGCTCTTCCTACTCAAGGCATCGGCCACCACGTTGGCCTTTCCGGGATGGTAATGGATTCCAACATTATAATCCTTGATTAACTCTAACCATCTCCTCTGTCTCATGTTCAGGTCTGATTGGGTGAAGATGTACTTAAGACTCTTATGGTCCGTGTATACATCACATCTGTTTCCAATCAAATAGTGACGCCACAACTTCAAAGCATGCACTACGGCAGCTAGCTCTAGGTCATGCGTTGGATAATTCTCCTCATGTGGCCTCACGCATAAGCGACGACCTTTCCGTTCTGCATCAGCACACATCCAAGTCCTTGGCGCGATGCGTCGCAATAAATATCGAAGCTCTGATTAACATCCGGTAGGATCAACACCGGCGTTGATGTCAATCGCTTCTTCAACTCTTGAAAACCTTTCTCGCACTCCGGCGTCCATGTAAACTTCTTCTCCTTTTTCAACAATTGCGTAAGAGGTTTCGCAATGGTCGAAAAGCCTTCAATGAAACGGCGGTAGTAACCTGCCATTCCAAGGAAACTCCGGATCTGGGTCACGATCTTTGGATGTTCCCAATGTAACACAGCTTCTACCTTGCTTGGATCAACGGCGACTCCTTCTACGGTCATTACATGTTCGAGGAACTCCACCTTGTCCTTCCAAAAGTCACACTTGCTGAACTTGGCGAAAAGTTGCTATTCCCTTAGCTTTTCCAACACTCGCCTCAAGTGCTCTGCATGTTCATCCTCTGTCTTGGAGTAGATTAAGATATCATCTATGAACACAACAACAAACTTGTCCAAATATTCCATGAACACCTTATTCATCATATTCATGAAATATGCTGGCGCATTCGTCAGACCAAAAGACATAACTGTAAACTCGTAATGTCCATATCTTGACGAGAATGCGGTCTTCGGGATGTCTTCTGATCGGATCTTCAACTGGTGGTATCCCGATCTCAGATCAATCTTGGAGAAAACTCCAGCTCCTCTTAGCTGATCAAACAGATCATCGATCCTGGGTAACGGGTACTTATTCTTCACGGTGACCTCACTGAGTGCACGGTAATCATGCACATCCTGAAACTCCCGTCCTTCTTCTTGACGAACAAAACTGGCGCTCCCCAGGGCGACGAACTCGGTTTGATAAATCCTTTCTCCATCAACTCTTCAAGCTGTTTCTTCATCTCTACCAATTCTTTAGTGGACATCCGATATGGTCTCTTTGCTATCGGTGCTGTACCAGGTACAAGCTCTATCACAAACTCTATGTCCCTGTCTGGCGGCATACCAGGTAGATCTTTAGAAAAAACATCTGGATACTCATTCACTACTGAGACATCTTCTATGCTGATTGCCTTGGCGCTGTTAACCATCAACTGTCCATCTCTAACGGCGGTAGCTTGAAATTCCACTTTCCTTCCACACGGGCTTTCAACTGAGATAATCCTTCGTCCACAATCCAAAACGGCCTCGTGCTGGGATAACCAATCCATTCCCAAAATAACATCTAGGGTTTGGGTTTCAAATACAATAAGGTTCGCTAGGAACTCTATCCCATCTATTAATATTCTCACCCCCAGAACATCCTACTTTCGTTCGGAGTTCGGAACCAGGGGTTTGAACTAAAAGCATGCATTTAAGTCTTGCGATCTCCAAATCATTTTTAGCAGCAAAGCCTTGAGAAACAAACGAATGCGAAGCTCCAGAATTAAACAAAACTGTTGCAGGTACTGAGTTAACAAGTAACTTACCCAGTACAACGTCTGTGGCATTCTGTAGTGCATCTGCGGTGACATGGTTGACTCGGTCTCTCACCACGGTCTGGGGTGTAGCTCCCAGCTGTGCTGGCGTCCTGGCTGGTGTGGATGCCAGATTGAAGCGGACTGGGGTCACTCATGCTGTCTTCTTAGGGCAACTGTTGGCAAAGTGTCCTGGCTCGTTGCAGTTGTAGCAATGCCTCACCGTTTCCTCTTGATCGCTCAAGCGGCGTTTCGGTCAGGCTGGGTCTGAAAATTCTGATTGACGGGTCTTGGTGCTGGTGACGGTGTCCTGGTTGCATTCTGTGGCTGGAATCTGAAAAACTGATTTGGCGCAACTCTCAAACGTTGCTGTGCTCCCTGACGCGATCCCTGCTGTTGCATCCTTCGCTTCTGTTGTCGTCCAGCTCCTTGCGCTTGTCCTCAAGAATAAGCGCTTTGTTCACCAACTCTTGGAAATCTGGAAAGGTGTGGGTGATCAGTCCCACCTGTAGTCCTGAGTTAAGTCCCTTCATAAAGCAAGAATGTCTGGCTTTATCTGTCGCTACATCCTCAGGTGCGTAGCGTGGAAGCTGTGTGAACTTGTTCAGGTATTCGGCCATAGGCTGATTACCTTGCTTCAGTGCTCTGAACTCCTCCTTCTTGAGGTCCATGATTCCCTCCGGTACATGATACTGACGAAATTGTAATATCCCGAGTATTTCTATACTCGAGTCACTGTACATTTGTACTCAAACACTGTTCAATAATACACTGTCCTGGTGTACTTCTGCAATTTGAGCTGTATATACTTAAATGGGATCAAAAAGAACCCTTCAACTTAATTAACTTCGCTCAAAATCAATTTCCCATTTAATCGCCGACAAGTGTTTTCGGTGATTGAATTCAGTTTTCGAGCTCTTACCATAATGTCTTAGCCTTTGATCCAAATACTCACTCCTCTGTCCTTTTGAAGTACAAATTACCTAGTTTTCTTGGGAACTTAAAAATCTTCAAAAGGAGTTAGGATCTATTTAATCTGAGTCGTGAACTTTGATCGTGGTCACGTTTAACCGCCTCACTTAATTAATTGCAAATTGAGTTGGAAAAGTGTTTAATTGACCTAAAAACCTTCCTAAATATCTTAGAATCGATAAAAATCAACTTTGGAAGGTTTAGTCTTCAAAAGTCGCCACTTGACCAAAATGCCCTCCATAAGCATAGTGCCCACATGTGTTTTAAGCCATCTCCAAGCCTCAAACCAGCCCACCCTCATTTCCTCCATCCCACACGTCCCAAGCAAGGGAGAAGGAGAAAGAGAAGAAGAAGGCCACCCAAATCCGCTGATTCCGGCGATTCAAAGCCAATCGAATCGAGGTAGATTTAAGGCGTCCTCATCACGTTCCCCATCTTCTCAACCCCTTCAAGTGAGTATTCCATCGAGATTCATCGATGTCTCTTGGAAGTTCCGTGGTGCTTTTGGCCAATCTGACCCGATTTCTTGACTCTCGGTCGATCCTCTTTGGTAGCTACGACTCTTTTCTCCCAGTAGCTTCGTGAGATTTCATCAAGTTTTCCCAAACCTAGCCTAGGCCATGTCTAGGTACCATGTGTTCAACGCATCGCATAGCAATTCTGCTTTAAAATCTAGACTCGGGTCGCCGTTAGGTCCGCTTTAACTCTATAGTCGACTGCTTTTAGCCATCTTCAAAATCGAGCATGCTCTCGCTAGGTCTTCGGTTTGTCGGAGTTCTATCGAGGTAGAGCATGTATAGATTTTTCCATATAGATACTGGGTGGCTAGAGTCGCTACCGGAGGAATCGGAATTCAATTTCGCTAAGCCGAAATTTATTTTATTCATTTAGGTGTTAACTATTTTTACAATGGACCGAAGGTCCATAGCGATAACGATAGCTCCACTAGCTCTTCTGATAGCCCTGGTTTGCGATCGTAAGAGTCGAATTAAGTTTCGTCAAAACTGCTACAAGTTGTTAGCTCTAGGTCTCTTTTAATTTATTTTTATTTCATAAAATCCTAGAGCTACGAGGCATGTATTGACTTTACCATTAGTCCCTTAGAGGCTAGAAAAGCAGTTAGAATCGCTAGATTTGCATTTTAGCACTTTGCATTTTATTTTAGTAATTATAGGCCTCACAAGCCCTTTAAGGCATTTAGCTTTGTTTAGCTTAGTTTAAGGTCACTAAGGTCGATAGCATGCTTCCCGCGTGTTTTGGATCGCATTCAAGTCACTTTTAGAACTTTTGCCGCTTTCTCGGGTAATTACCGAGTTAAGCGAGCAATTGATCAAAAGTCGAGAAGATTAAGTCATCCATGCTGGGAATGGCTCAGATAGGTCGTAAGTATTCCTAAGCAAACTGGCCGAGGGCTTAAAACAAGTCTCGCGCATTTCAGCTCAAACGGGCCCTTTTGGGTAAAGATTGCTTTCGTTTTCGAGCAAAATAGCCATTTTGGCCATATTCCACATTTAAGGGTTTCTTCGCTTAGTGTCGAATGAGTCATTTAGGTCATTTAGACTTAGTAAGTCGAAACATGCTCCTCGCGCCAAGTGGAATCGAAGTTTGAGCCGTTTCGGACCTCGCGCGAATCGAGGCGTAAACCTCACTTAATTTGCGCTTTTCGATCGGATTTCGATGCAAATTAAGTGAATTTTGAAGGGCAAGGTCCAGATAGGTCCTAGACATCCTAAAGTACCTAGTGGAGTCGCTGGAATCGAGTCGCAAGTCGCTCGAATGGATTCTGGACAGAAATGGCTCTTTGCGTTACGGTGAATAGTCTTAGCTTTTCTTTTTTCTGATTTTTCAGCATTTTGTGTATTGATTTTCACTTTGTTTTGGCTTCCGCTTGTTCGCTTTAAATCCAAACGAAGTTCCCGTAAGTTCCATTAGGTGTATTATACCTAATTCTAGGTGTTTAACAAAATTTAGTTGAATTTTAAATTATTTTATGCCATTTTGTTCAAGTTGGCGAAATTCGCGAAATCGCCGCTGAATTGCGATTTCGCCATTTTTCTCGCTTTGTTTCGTTTCTTTGCTTTCTTAGTGTCTAGATGAGTTCTATTTGATGTTAAGTTGGTGTTTATGCTTCTAAAGTCACTTTTTGCTAATTTATTTCTCTGTTCATTGCTTTTTTGATGTTTTTATTCGATTAGGCGAGTGAGTCCTGAGTCGCCTCGAACAATCCTGAGTTCGTCCCGGATCCATCAGAGCAGCAGCAGATGTGCAAGCACCTCCTTTGGTCATCTTGATCCAATATTTTACGATGTTTACTTTGATTTATCAAATTATATGCATCGTTTAATTTCATAAATGTGCTAGTTTGTGGGAATGGTAGATATAACCCAAATTGGTGGTTTTCCTTAATCTATTTCCCATGGTCACATTGATAGCCCTAGTAGAGGTTAGGCAACTTAATAAATGTCACTTGGGTATAAAATGTTAATAAATGCATATGCTTAGTCAATGCAATAGATTTGAGTCTAGTCCTTGGCGATTACACTCATCAATCAAAATATGATTTCAAAATGAATTGAGTCAAAATGGTTAATGGTTAATTGATAAAAATGAGTGGTGTAAATGACTCGGGAGGAGGTATAGAATGTGAAGGTGATGGTGTGGTTAGGATTGGAGTCCTTGCCCGAGTCAACAAAAATATAAGGACCGAACTCAAAGTTAATCTTTGGGTGAGTCTCGCGCAACCACATGAACTGAATCAAGGAGAATGCCTATGTACCGACTTCGGGATAGCGGATTTGTTGGTAGGCCGAAGAGCAAGATGAGAACTTGCGCAGCTGACAGTCTGTGGCGGGGTTCTCGGAAGGACTTCTGTCATCCATTGGACGAAGAAGGGGGTGTTGTGGGTTCCCGCAACAATAGTGCCACTCGTGGGGTAATGGGGCCCGGGGCAAGGGATACCCCGTGTTGCTGCAGCGTCACGGCCGCCTAAATCCGCCAGGGTGGGATCACGCTATTGTCTTTGATGTCCGGTGACACCGATGATGGGAACGGCATGGTCAATCTGCAAGAGTCGAATCGAAAAGTATCGCGCGTCGTGGCAACACGCTTGCTAGATAGACCCATGTGGGAATGTGTGCAACTTCTGAAGTGTTAAGTAAAACTAATCGATTAGCCGTGCTCACGGTTAAGAGCATCTAGCCCGATAAGTATGGAGAGTATAGAAGTTTGGTTTTGTGTCTTCTTACGAAAAGTGTGAGTCTCGAGCGGAAAGGAAGTGTTTGATGGATAGAGTCGACAATCTAGCCCATCGGTTGCATTCGGCGGGAATGGCGAACCGTTGGGATAATATACATTATACATATATTGTGAAATATGTTTTATGTCAAATGCTCTTTCAATTACTAATGCTATCGGTTGTTAAATGTTGTTTACAAATAAATGCCGCTTTATGCAATCAACCTAGTATAGAAGCTTATTCCTGTTGAAATAGCCTGCATTTAACTATATTTCCATACACTAAAGACTTGCGAGTACATACGTGTTCTTACCTGCTTTGTCTTTGTTGTTTACTAACCTTGTCTCGGAGGATGGTTCCGATGGTGATCCTGATGGCTCGTGGTCCTCTGCTCATGCTGTCGGCGGTTGTGGTCCTTCCTCCGGTCAGAGCCTATGGGGTTGTCGGGCCACTAGTTTAGTGTTTCTTTTGCTTCAGCTATTATTCTACTTTTGGATTTTGTAATGTGTATGTACAAGATTTACACCCGGTTATGTAATTTAACTTTAGTTCATTACTTTGTGCATTGATACTCGTGTTGTTGGTACGCGATCTTGGAGCTCGATCCAGGGAACCGGTATCGGATGCGTACAGGCACCGGGTCTGAAGCTAAGGGTTCGATCCCGTCGATCGAATTTTTTTTAGATTCAGATTTTCGGTGTCGAGGCTTATTGCTATCACGGTGCTATACGCCACAAGAGACGTGCGATGCAGTATAGGAAGAGGGGTCCTCACAGCGTTGGTATCAGAGCCAATGACTGTAGGAAGACTTAGTTAGCCTGGTCGTTAGACTTAGGAACAGATTTTCCTCTCAAAATTTATTTTGAAGTTACAAATCTTAATTGGAAAATGTAGAATGATATTCTTGTCCATTCTATAGCTTTTCTCTTATCTACTTTTCAAAATGAATCTGATCTTAATCCAAATTTCAAAATTTGTTTCTTTCTTCTATCTTGTTCAAAAGAATTAGAAGGAACACGGGTTTAGCTCAGAATGGGTTAAGGTTAGATGTCTGTGATTGTAATTAGGGATTATTTTGTCGTTTCCCTGAGTTGGTTTTTGAATTGGTTCTTATGCTTCTTTGAATGAATGCTTTTAGTATGTTTGTGTTTATGAGTGCATCCTTTGGAATCAATCATTCTGCACACAGTGAATGCCTTGGGTGTCATTGGCCAGTCTCAACTGGTTGAAGAGTTTCAGAAGCTCAATCTAGAAGTGGTTGAGTATGGTTACATTTCTGCTTTAGCCGTACAACCCACTCTAGAATCTCAAATTCTTGAGGCACAGCTCCAAGATGAGGCAATCATTGAGATTAGGCGCCAGTTGACTGAAAATGGCGCATCTCCAGGTTTTTCTGTGAAGTCCAATGGGCTGATCTTGCATGGGCAGCAGTGTATGTCACGATGATGTTGAGATCAAGGGGTTGATCTGTCAAAAGCTCATGATACTCCTCTCTCTGTTCATCTGGCAAGCACCAAGATGTACCGGGACCTTCGCGACGATTCGGTGGCGGGGAATGAAGAAAGACATTCTTGCTCATGTGGCACATTGCGATGTGTGCTAGCGAGTCAAGGCCGAAAGCACCGGAGGCCGGCCAGGCTACTTCGGCCATTGCAGTTCTGAGTGGAAGTGGGAAGAGATTGGGATGGATTTTATTACCGGTTCAGGGTCCTCCATTGGTCACGACTCCATTTGGGTGTTCATTGACGCTTGACCAAGGTGGCACATTTCATTCAGATTCATACCACCTATTCTCGCAGCCAAGCTAGCGAGAACTCTATTTGCGAGAATATTGTTCGGCTCCATGGAGTTCCAAAAGTCATAGTCTCTGACCGGTTCGCAGTTCACTTCAGTTTTGGGAAAGTTTGCAGTCTATTCTTGGCACCGGGCTATCTTTCACTTCGCTTACCATCCCCGGATGAATGACAGGCGGAAAGGGCAAATCAAATCCTAGAAGACATGTTGAGGGCTTGTGTGCGTACTCTGACAAGTCGTGGGAGAAATGCTTGCCCTTCGGCAGAGTTCTCCTACAACAACAATCCACCAAATCGGCTTCGAGATGTCGCGCCATTCGAGGCTCTTTATGGCAAGAAGTGCGAAACGCCCTTGTTTTGGTCCGAGGTTGGTGAGAGGCAATTCTTGGACCAGCTATGATTGAAGAGGCCGAAAGGCAAGTTAAGCTTGATTCGAGACGGCTGAAAGAAGCTCGGTCGTCGGAAGAAACTACAGCGATCGCGTCGCCGCGAGTTGAGCTTTGAGGTGGGTGACTTTGTCTACCTCAAGGTCTCACCACTCCAGCGGCACTCGCGATTTCAAGTCCAGCGGGAAGCTCTCCGCGATACATCGGTCCGTTCGATTCTAAGGAAGATTGGTGTTGTGGCTTATCGGCTTGAGCTACCACACATCTTTCGACGTTCGATGTATTCCACGTGTATGAAGAAGAGTCTTCGGGTTCCATCAGAGGTTACTCAGTGGACCATCTTGATCTGCAACCTGTGACCTTTCGTATCGAGTATCCAAATTCAGTATTCTCGAGCGGTGGCGTCATACTCGCGACCAGGTTATCAAGATGCTCAAGGTCGATGGAGCAACCATTCGAGAAGATGAAGCCACGTGGGGCGTGAAGATCATATCGAGGCAGTACCCCAACTTTCTTGAGCCTTAGCAATCTCGAGGGCGAGATTTTTGTAAGGGGTAGGCTGCAATATCAGATCCTCGAGTATTTCTATACTCGAAGTCGACATGCATTTGTACTCAAACACTTTGTTCAATAATACACTTTGTCCTTGTGTACTTCTGCAATTTGAGTTGTATATACTTAAATGGGATCAAAAGAACCCTTCAACTTAATTAACTTCGCTCAAAATCAATTTCCCATTTAATCGCAGACAAGTGTTTTCGGTGATTGAATTAGTTTTCGACTCTTGCCATAATGTCTTAGCCTTTGATCCAAATACTCACTCCTCTGTCCTTTTGAAGTACAAATTACCTAGTTTAATGGGAACTTAAAATCTTCAAAGGAGTTAGGGATCTATTTAATCGGAGCTCGTGAACTTTGATCGTGGGTCACGTTTAACCGCCTAGACTTAATTAATTGCAAATTGAGTTGGAAAAGTGTTTAATTGACCTAAAAACCTTCCTAAATATCTTAGAATCGATAAAATCAACTTTGGAAGGTTTAGTCTTCAAAAGTCGCCACTTGACCAAAATGCCCTCCATAAGTGCATAGTGCCCACATGTGTTTTAGCCATCTCAAGCCTCAAACCAGCCCACCTCATTTCCTCCATCCCACACGTCCCAAGCAAGGGAGAAGGAGAAAGAGAAGAAGAAGGCCACCCAAATCCAGCGGATTAGGCGGATTCACCGGTAAGCCAATCGAATCGAGGGTGGATTTGGCGCCCTCATCGCGTTCCCCATCTTCTCAACCCCTTCAAGTGAGTATTCCATCGAGATTCATCGATGTCTCTTGGAGTTCATTGGTGCTTTTACAATCGACCGATTTCTTGACTCGGGTCGATCCTCTTCCGTAGCTACGACTCTTTTCTCCTGTGGCTTCGCATTTCATCAAGTTTTCCCAAACCCTAGCCTAGGCCATGTCTAAATCTAGACTCGGTGTCGTTAGTCCGTTTAACTCTATAGTCGGCACGGCTTTTAGCCATCTTCAAAATCGAGCATGCTCTCGCTAGGTCTTCGGTTTGTCGGAGTTCTAGTGAGGTAGATCATGTATATATTTTTCCCATAGCTTGATTACGGTGGCTAGAGTAAACTCAGGAGGAATCGAATTCAATTTAAGCTAGCCGAAATTTATTTTATTCATTTAGGTGTTAACTATTTTTACAATGGACCGAAGGTCCATAGCGTATAACGATAGCTCATTAGCTCTTCCGATAGCCCTGGTTGCGTCAGGAATTAGAAAATTTAAGTTTAAATCAAGAGCACGCTACAAGTTGTTAAATTTCTAGGTCTCTTTTAATTTATTTTTATTTCATAAAATCCTAGAGCTCTGAGGCATGTATTGACTTTACCATTAGTCCTTAGAGGCTAGAAAAGCGATTAGAATCGCTAGATTTGCATTTTAGCACTTTGCATTTTATTTTAGTAATTATAGGCCTCACAAGCCAGTTTAAGGCATTTAGCTTTGTTTAGCTTCGTTTAAGGTCACTAAGGTCGATAGCATGCTTCCCGCGTGTTTTGGATCAGCATTCAAGTCACTTTTCGGACTTTTGCCGCTTCTCGAGGTAATTCAGGAGTTAAGCGGGCAATTGATCAAAAGTCGAGAAGATTAAGTCATCCATCTTTGGGGAATGGCTCCGATAGGTCGTAAGTAGTATTCCTAAGCAACTGGCCGTAGGGCTTAAACAAGTCTCGCGCATTTCACTCAAAAGCGGCCCTTTTGGGCGAGATTGCTCGTTTGAGCAAAATATCCATTTTGGCCATATTCCACATTTAGAGTTTCTTCGCCGATTAGCTGTCGAATGAGTCATTTAGGTCATTTAGACTTAGTAGAGTCGAAAACATGCTCCTCGCGCCAAGTGAAATCGAGTTTGAGCCGTTTTGGGACCCTGTCGCGAATCGAGGCGTAAACCTCGGCTTAATTTGCGCTTTTCGATCGGATTTCGATGCAAATTAAGTGAATTTTCAGGAGCAATGTCCAGATAGGTCCTAGACATCCTAAAGTACCTAGTGGAGTCGCTGGAATCGGGTCGCAAGTCGCTTGAATGGATTCTGGACAGAAATGGCTCTTGCGTTACGGTGAATAGTGCCGTTTTTCTTTTTCTGATTTTTAGCATTTTGTGTATTGATTTTCCTTTGCTTTGGCTTCCGTTTGTTCGTTTTAAATCAAACGATTTCCCGTAAGTTCCATTAGGTGTGTATTATACCTAATTCTAGGTGTTTAACAAAATTTAGTTGAATTTTAAATTATTTTTGCGCATTTTGTTCAAGTTGGCGAGAAATTCGCCAGAAATCGCCGTTCGACTAATTGCGATTTCGCCATTTTTCTCGCTTGTTTCGCTTTCTTTGCTTTCTTAGTGTCTAGATGAGTTCTATTTGATGTTAAGTTGGTGTTTATGCTTCTAAAGTCACTTTGCTAATTTATTTCTGCTGTGTTTTGATGTTTTATTCGATTAGAGGCGAGTGAGTCGAGTCGCCTCGAGCAATCAGTTCGTCCCGGATCCATCGAGCAGCAGCCAGCGAACAAGCACCTCCTTTGGTCATCTTGATCCAATATTTTATGATGTTTACTTTGATTTATCAAATTATATGCATCTTGTTTAATTTGATAAATGTGCTAGTTTATGGAATGGTAGATATAACCCAAATTGGTGGTTTTCCTTAATCTATTTCCCATGGTCACATTGATAGCCCTAGTAGAGGTTAGGCAACTTAATAAATGTCACTTGGGTATAAAATGTTAATAAATGCATATGCTTAGTCAATGCAATAGATTTGAGTCTAGTCATGTGATTACACTCATCAATCAAATATGATTTCAAAATGAATTGAGTCAAAATGGTTAATGGTTAATTGATAAAAATGAGTAGTGTAAATGACTCGGGGAGGAGGTATAGAATGTGAAGGTGATGGTGTGGTTAGGATTGGAGTCCTTGCCTGAGTCAACAAAATATAAGGACCCGAACTCAAAGTTAATCTTTGGGTGAGTCTCGCGCAACCACATGAACTGGAAAGAGAATGCCTATGTACCCACTTCGTGGGATAGCCAGATTTGTTGGTAGGCCGAAGAGCAAGATGAGAACTTGCAGTTGGCAGTCTGCAACTGGCGGGGTTCTCGGAAGGACTCTGTCATCCATTGAATGAAGAAGGGTGTTGTGGGTTCCGGCCAACAATAGTGCCACTGGTAATGTAATGGGGCCGGGGCAAGGGATACCCGTGTTGCATGCCGTCACGGCCGCTAAATCCGCCAGGGTGGGATCACGCTATTGTCTTTGATGTCGGGTGACACCGATGATGGGGAACGGCATGGTCAATGCAAAGTCGTCAGTCTTGAAAGTATCGGCCGTGGCAACACGCTTGCTAGATAGACCCATGTGGGGAATGTGTGCAACTTCCACGGAAGTGTTAAGTAAAACTAATCGATTAGCCGTGCTCACTGATTTGAAAGCATCTAGCCCAGATAAGTATGGAAGTATAGAAGTTTGGTTTTGTGTCTTCTTACGAAAAAGTGTGAGTCTCGAACGGAAAGGAAGTGTTTGATGGATAGAGTCGACAATCTAGCCCATCGGTTGCATTCGGCGGGAATGGCGAACCGGTTGGGATAATATACATTATACATATACTGTGAAATATGTTTTATGTCAAATGCTCTTTCAATTACTAATGCTATCGGTTGTTAAATGTTGTTTTACAAATAAATGCTGCTTTATGCAATCAACCTAGTATAGAAGCTTATTCTGTTGAAATAGCACGCATTTAACTATATTTCCATACACTAAAGACTTGCGAGTACATCGTGTACTCACCGTTGCTTTCTTTGTTGTTTACTAACCTTGTCTCAGAGGATGGTTCCGATGGTGATCCGGATGGCTCAGGTGGTCCTGCATTACCGCGGTATGCGGCGGTTGTAGTCCTTCCTCCGGTCGGTGCTTTGTGGGGTTGTCGCCAAACTTATTTGGTTTAGTGTTTCTTTTGCTTCATTATTATTCTACTTTTGGATTACGTAATGTGTATGTACAAGATTTACACCCGATTATGTAATTTAACTTTAGTTCATTACTTTGTGCATTGATACTCGTGTTGTTGGTACGCGATCTTGGAGCTCTTGATCCAGGAACCGTATCGGATCGCGGATCGTGCGAGCAGAGTCTGAAGCTAAGGGTTCGATCCCGTCGATCGAATTTTTAGATTCAGATTTTGGTGTCGAGCTTACGTTGCTATCACGGTGCTATACGCCCTGATGAGCAGCCGTCTGATGCACGGTATAGGAAGAGGGGTCCTCACAGAAATGCAGCTGTGAACTCCTCCCAAGTGATGTCTTGGGGGTTCTCCTGCGTGGCGCAGAAGTTCTCCCACCATTCGGCGGCTGTTCCTTCCAACTGATGAGAAGCGTAGAGTACCTTCTCATTTCCCATGCATTGAGCAATGTGTAGCTTCCTCTCTATTGACCTTAACCAATCATCAGCCTCCAACGGATTGGCATTCCCAGAAAAAGTGGGTGGATGAGTCCTCATGAACTCTGACAGTCTTGTATTCTGGCGTTGTCCCTGATTGACTTGATTAGCGGTGGCCTGAGCAGTGACGTGTTGCATCTGTTGCATCATAGCATGCATCAACTGAGTCTGAGCAGCAAGAAAAGCTCCAAAATTCTGCATGTCAACTGGCGGTGCTAGGTGGGGTGCAGGTGCTCCATCATTGGGGTTTCCAGCTGGGCGAGAACCACTCCCATTGCCTCCAAGGTTTCCGCGGGTGTTCACCATCTGTTGATTGATCCAAGGTTTCAGAGATGAGAGGGAACAAGAATAGACAAGTAGTAGGGAAACTTATGCGGGGGAAAAGTATAACTCAAAATCCAACTTTATTATTAATAATTATAACTTGGTATGGTTGCTTACAATGCCTAAGGGCCTGCAACACATACTGCACACTCAGCAAACAATGAAAAACCAACGCCTCTAAAGGGTGACTCTTATTCTATAACGCGACTCGACAAAGGAGCCTCAACCTCAAAACCTATGCTCACTCGTCGAGAAAACCTCCACTGCCTGGGTGGGGGTGCGACGGCATAGGCACGAAACAATCGCCATGCCCTGCAACTGTGATAGTCGAAGAAGCGGTGTCCTCATCAAGATCTGACTCCTCCGGATCCGGCTCATGTAGCTCGAGCACTGGCTTCGGTCCTGGCCCGTACAATGCCATCTCCAACTCGTTAATCCTTCGCAGAAGATGAGACACATGCTCTTGAGCCTCCCTCCATCGTTTCTTCTCCACCGTGGCCTCCTCTCGAGCTTTCTGTAGCTCCCGGTTCGTATCATCGAGCGCATCCTCCTGAGCGATGACAAGTCGTGCTAGTTGTGTGACCGTGGTATTCTCATCCTGAATCAGCTTCGGGTCAAGAAGGTTGTTGTTGCGTGGATGGTAGCGGTACTCTGCTCCCTCCAGCTCGCTGGCGTAGATGCGGGCGACGTGTCGCATTGCTCGTCGTGATACCTCCTGAATTCCCATCTGCATTGTCGACCTCCTGGCGGTGCAGTATATTGGACGATTGCCCTTGCCCTTCTTCCTGGCATGTACCGTGATCTTCACGTCACAAGCCTTAATCAGTCCCGCTTGCCTGATGACGTTCACTTGGTATTGCGGCTTCTCAAATCCTTCGAGAAACTGCATCATACGCCAAAGTTCTGCGGCGTGGCCAACCTCAAGATCGACGTAGTTGATCTCTCCCTCCATCTGTCAAAGGATACTTGCGTAAGAACGCATCATTTTAAAATCGATGAGGAAGACAAAAAGAACTCAGCATGGGGTATGAACAAGGAAGAAAGGGGTAAGTCCAGAATTCATTCATTATCTTGACAAATTTTTAACTTTAGAAAATAGGTTTTATCCTCACTACGACCATTCTAGCTATGGGTGAGCCTACAGTCAGTATGGCTCTGATACCACCTCTGTCGGGACCCGAATTTGCAAATCCGGACCCTCTGTGTATTCAGCACTAGTCCAGAAACGCGCTAGTGCACACAGTCTCAACATTGGCAAATATCACAATCATACTCAACGAATAATAGGGTACTTTAATTAGTTAACTAAACTGGTTGCTCGACCTTATGGTCAAGTTACAAATATACGCCTCGCAGGGCGAAACTTATTAAAAGAGAAATAATAGCAGCGGAAAAAGTGAGATAACATCGTGGCGCCATCCAGTATACCACAGGCAACTGACTGGGCTCGCTCCCTAGTTAGACGGTTCCTCTGGGAGCTCCTCCTCCAAAGCTGGTGTAGACTCTTCTTCAACTGGTGTTGTATTGCGGCAAGGGTGAGTACTTGGTACTCAGCAAGTCATGCACAGAATGCAGCTAATATACTACATGCATGGCTTAATACAAAGGAGTGGCTCAAGGTATATTTGCAGTAAAGAGCATTTAACAAGTATCTTAATTAGGTTCGAAAGCAGTAGAAACAAGTATAGCATCAATAACTTTTCCAAGAGTAAATAAACATCTTTCCCGATTCTAATCCACATTTCCTTCAACATCATTATTAAACCAAACCCAACCTTTCAAGTCCAAGTTGTTTTCAAGAAAGTCTAACCCTTAACTGTAATTCCCGAGCGATGTCCAATACTGCGGACACGGCTATTCGAATAGATTTTACACTCTGCAGAGGTTATGCACTTTACCCACAAGATACAGTCAAACACCACAAAGGCGAGTGTCCGTAACAGAGTCTTTCGAAAACTTCTAACAGTACAAGTGGTCCTCCCCGGTGTTGCACACTAACCCTTCCCTTAGCAAAGGCGAAGTTTAGGCCAATTCACCGTTAGATGGGTACCTGGCCGCAGCCCAGGTACGCTCCCCCGTACAACTACACAAAGGGTGTAGTTGACATCCTGAGGTCCCACAGGTACGTTATTAGCAACTTAATCAACTAGGTCTATCCCATTACAGACATGTGGTTTCACGCTTGACTCAGTTCAAAGGCTTGCAAGGTTAAATCCTTAGGGTGACCAGGGCAAGACTACCCAAAGAACCAAAACAACGTTCCCGGTGCCACAACTGGCCCACCCGATCGTTCTTGCCAAATGCAAAAGTTATAAGCGTTTGAAGTTTGAATCAAATTCTAAAATCAATAAACCGAATTTAAATCTTTATTCTTAAAATAAAATCGATTATGACGTCAGCGTGATTTTCCTCCGAATTATTTTTCTAATGAAAAATCGATTTATTGCGTCAGCCGGTCCATAGACTTGGTCCACGGTTCGGTTTGGGTCCACCGTGGACTCGGTCCACGGCTCCACGTGCGGCTGACAGGTGGGACCCCTTGGGTGACGTCAGCGGGGCTCGGCCGAGGCGTCTGACTGGTGGGACCCACCGATGACGTCATGGGTGATGTCACGGTGCGGTCGTTGACACGCGGGCCCGGCGTGTCAGTGCCCAACGCTCACGCCTGCGTGGGCGCGGCGGTTCGGCTCCCCGGGCACGTGGCTTGATCCGAGCCATTGGTTTGGAATCCGACGGCTAGGATTGGATCTTGGCTACACGCGTTGGAGCGGACGTGGTCAATCTGGGCCGTTGGATCTTGATCCAACGGTCCAGATCCAATCTAGTTCTTTATGGGTTTGGGAAACACGTGACTCACCGTAGCCGTTCGATCTTGATCTAACGGCTGAGATCTATCCTAGCCTGGTGCAGTTCTAGCTACGTGGCACAATCTAAGCCGTTGGATCTAGATTCGACGGTTCGGATTAGATCTGGGATTTTCAACGGGGAACTCACCGAGGATGACGTGGCGCGATCTGGTCTGATTGATGAAGATCCGACGGCTGGCAGAGCTCGCGGGGACGGCGAGGGTGCGGCGGAGCTAGGTTGGCCGGAGCTGGGGACGGTGACCTCTCGAATGGCGTTTCCGTGCGTCTCCGGCGAAGTGAGTGGCACTCCTGAACGCGTCTCGGCCTGGGGAATCCGGATCTGGGCTTGACGGCAGCGGGAAACGCAAGAAACCGTGGCGGAGGGGAGAATCAACTACGGCGAGCTCGCACGAGTGAACGGCGGCGGCTCAGGCGAGATGGTTTGGGGGCACGGGTGTGCACGGGAGAGAGGAACCCGGCAGTGGCGGCGACGCATTAAATAGTGCCCTCGGCTTCCGTGAATCTCGCGGAAACCGAGGCCCACTCGCGGGCGACGGCGGAGTCCGGCGGGGACTCGGATTAGGTGACGTGGACTCACATGGGCCGTCCACGTGGCGCGATCAACGGCGGAGATGGTTCGGGCGCGGCCGTGCTACGCGCGGATTGATCCTGACCGTTGGATCTTGATCCAACGGTCCGGATTGATCCCGGGTTAGGGTCAAGTGCGATTTACGCACGCGGCTACGTGGGCCAACGTGGGCCGTTGGATCTCGATCCGACGGTCCACGGGGTTAGGGTTCAGACGTAGTTCGACCGAACTGTGCGGCGCGGTCGGGTCCGGGTCGGACTCGGACTCGAGTCTGACTCGGGCTCGGTCGGATGAAGAGTACAAACCCCTTCGCATTTTCCAGCGATTAAATAATCCAATTAATTCCCAGAAATTCATTTAATTCATTAAAAATAGCAAAAGCTCAAAAAAATTCCAGAAAAATTCTGGAAAATATTTTGGAACATTTTGGACTCGAATAAAATATTTCCAACAAATTTTTATTTGAAAAGTTAAATTCTTTAATTATTTCAAAAGGGGATAAATTCAAATAAATTCCAAATAAATCCAAATAAATTCCAGAAAATTCCAAAAATTCACCAAAGTGCCAAATCACACATGAATTTAAGAAAAGCAAAATTTTGGGGTGTTACAATAATCTCATACCACCATAGCATAATAGAAACATCAACATCATGGTAATCAGGGTTTTGAACAATAATTTAAACCTAGCATATGAATTTAAACGTCATAAAAATGATTATGGAAGGAACATTCAATCATAACAACCACTACAACATAAACTACGATACAGTTCATTAAAGAGAAACCATCACAACTATGGAAGGGTATGACATTGTCTAGTGAATGATGCTAAGTAAAGTTGTGAACAAGCTCCCTTTCCCATATGCTGGAGTCAAGGTACCTAAAAACATCGAACAACAAGCATGAGTTCATCACTCAGCAAAGTGTATTGCAATGGAAACAATTTAACAACAGATACCATACACCATGAGAAACAATTCATAAACTTATTCATCATACTCCCATTTATGCAATGCAATGCAATGCATCATGCCTCTTTGCTTAGCACATACCGGTATTGTTGAGTGCACACCCGTCGGTGTGCACCCTCTCATTCTCCTCCATCCCATGGAGGGGCCTACTCTTACTGTCTCGCTCCCATCCATCCCTGTGGATGGGACTACGAGGTAGGATTTTTTCTCAGTGGCGCTCCGGATTAGTCATAACTTTCTCACTGACCTTACCGGATTAGTTATGACTTTCTCACCGACCTGGCTTGTTCTCATGCTATGAATGCAAAGGATGCACTGTTTACCTTTCATCATTCAGGTGTCATGCACAATATCATTTTACTCACAATCATCACTTTATCGTTCTCAACGTCACTACATACTCACCAATATACCACTAGTATATTGCCCGTGCTAACGCTACGGCGATATTTGGTAATACAATTTAAATAAGCAAAATGTGTTATATGTTTTGGTAATCAAGTGTAGTAAGATGTGCACAAAAGAAAGATACTGGGAGTTATTACATCGTTGATTACACATGCAAGTGCATAAAGTAACATAGCAACTGTTTATCATTAAAAACCATCTAATCCCTGATACGCTTTAGGATTTTCTCCATAGGATAATATCACAATCTCCATTATTCATTTATGCCCTTTAACCAAAATACATGAGACGGTGTCATGATTTACAATTGCAACTTCAATTGGTATATCTAAAGCCATGATTCAAGAACCTAATTAAGGAAGAACTCATGTACAAATAAATATACACGAGGGCAGATAATTTAGATTAATTTGTTGCGCGTGGACACAAAACTACCGCAAAGAATCAGCTGTGATCTTGATGGTTAGGCTACAAAGACACATGCCAACTGCCAAGGACTTCTCGTGATGGACATATTACTTGGATAGGCCAGCATGGATCGGGAACAAAGGGAATGTTAAGAGGGGAATGTGTGGTGGTTTAGGATTTGTGGATTTTAGTTGAAGTTAAGAGGAAAGATCGGCAGGCAGTTTGAAGTTTTAGCGAATTGAGGGGAGGGACGGGGTCCATCTGTCTGCATGAAAATTGTTTGAGAGAAGAGGATAGACAGATGAACCACCATTGCCAAATCCTTTTTAGTAGAGATTGTCCTTTTGGTTCATATTATGTGATGTGCCATATATATCAATTATGCTAACTAAATCAGTTAAATAATTGTTTTGATAAGGAACAAAAGGGACTTCTCCAAAAATTAGTGACCTGATTGGTTAACTCTAAAGAAGCAATTTGTCAAAATAACAAAAGAAGGGGGGATTTGTGTTTAAAAGTACTCCATGAGAATTCAAAAGAAATAAGGAATGTATCAACTAAGATATATCAGCTGCATAATCAAGGGAGCATCTCTAAATTAATCAATTGTGCCCTGAGGCTACCAGTGCTTGCTCATAAGTTTACACAGAAATTAGAAACAGCGGAATTTGCCACCAACAATTAGAAAAGTCAAATTACCTGATCGTAGATGATACCATCCAAAGAACGAATAATGTCTAAAATCTTTGACTTTCTCTCCACTACAATGTCATACCTGACAGTAATTTAACAAGGTAACAAGTATTTGAACTGGGGAGTATGAGCATATCAAGTAGTGAATGGTTATTGATTCAAATATGGGTACCTCTTTGAGAGTTCAGTTATGTAAACATCTCTCTCTTTGAAGTATCCTTCTACCTTCTCCTTACATGCGTAACATGACCAATCATCAGTCAACATTCCAGTCCAAGGTGGAATCAGATAACCAGGGTGAACATGTGTAGAACAACCAGAACAATGAAGCAACAATTTTTTCTCCTGAAATGGCGTGCAATTGTAAGTATTATACAAGCTAATAAAAAGGTGTTAAAAAGCAAATTCTGTCTTCAAATTCCAAAATAGCCCAGTCTTGTACACTAATGTAAGCATTCTGTAAGCAAGGTTTGCCTTTGGTACAGAATCACTTTCAAATTTTCAAACATGGATATTAACAGACATAAACTTGTAGAAATAACATTCAAAATTTAAAGGAATGACTATGGTACATGCAAAAAAAGTTGAGACATTTTGTAGCCAAAAGTTGTTTGTACCACAGCCATCCCAAAAAAAATTATGAATGTAGATGGTACAACCTTTCGGCTTTAACTAAGAAAATCATAAGGCACCAAGATCACTAAAGCAAACAGTGGAAAAAAAATGTTTTCCCTTTTTATTTCTTCTTACTGTATGATAAAAGAAAATGATGGGTGGGACACCTAAAAATGTCAGCCCCAATTTACAATTTAGTTAAAATAAGCAGCAGTTATCAAAACATAACAAGTTACCTCCTCAGTGTTGCACAGCTGACACATATGGAATTCCTCATCAGATTCTGTTGAATCACGGTCTAATTCCACTGCGACATTTTACAGAATAGATCAATAAGTACCTTAAGGAACTATTAAGAAAGACCATAGCTACTCTGCGAGCAATCCATGTAACAATAACAATGAACTACTCGAAGCATAACACAATAGTATCAGAATACATTACTGTTATAATTTAGATGCACATAATTGCTATTTTGATGCTTTACTTTTTCTGAGTCATCTCACTGAAGTTATATACTTCTTCAAGTAATATAGCATGACTTCTGTGTGCACGTGTGCATGTAAACTCACATGACAAGAAAACAGACAACTATCCAGTTTTAATTCAAATTACATGATTAAATGGAATCATACCATGTAAAATCAAACCACCCATTAGTTATTGCAGATAAAAAGGTGATTTTCTCGTCATTTTTGAAGCTGAGAAAACATAAAAATAATTATTTTCGCAATTTCGTGCAGTAACCATGCTATCCACACAATTTCTCATGCTATCCACACAATTTCTCTAATAGGTCAATTCATTGCAACAACGAATATGATTACCGGAAGATGGAAGCTATATTGAGCATTGGATCAGATAAGTGGTTTTGGCCATTAGCTCAAAATCTAAGTCAGAGAAATCATCCATTAAGGGCCACCTGTGGTTGTGCAACACTATAGAACCTAGGTGGCTACGAGAATCATTACAAATTCCGGCAAGACTTTCTTTGTTATGACTCTCACAAAGATGCTTCCAAGTAGCTATTATATCCAAAAGAATAGAAAAATAGAATTGCTTCTCGCCATCGCAATACCATACCAGAGCCGATAGCAAATCATCAATAACCAAAAGCTCCTGCGTTTCAGTTAGAGCAGCTACATTAAAGAAATTTCTTACAATTGAGTGATTGAAATATTAGAACATAGCAGACACGTAAAATCCATCTTAATTACCCAAACCACTGAGCTCAAATTCAAAGCCCAAAACCGGAACCTAAACCCTAGCCCTAGTTCAGGGAAAAAAAGGTCAATTTAGGCTACATCCCGCCGGTTGAACAACCTCGAAACCCCAATTCCGCTTACCTGTACAGAAACGGTGTACGATCCGATGACACTCCCAGCGCAGCCGCCAGTGTTGCGCAGATTCAAACCAACTCCAGCCATTAGAAAACACCGGAGGGGCAAAGAAACCTCGAGGCAAGCATCCATCACACAAACTAAGCCCACACCGCATTTTAAGGAGTCAAGGGAGAAGCTCTTGGATCCGGTGCGCTGGCCGCCAGCTCGCTTTGGCCTCCTCGCTAACGCGAGGGAGAAGCCGCCGCGGCCACTGCGATCACCACGCCCCCAGCCTTGGCATCCGCCATCGTCGCCGCTGTAACACCCCGGCATTTACTATGCCTGAATGCTACCAAACAAAAGCTAAGCAACATCTAAATACCATAATTAAACATAAATTCCAGCAAAGGCGCACATGCTAAAAACCGAGATTTCGGCAGCATCTCCTTTGTTTTAACATGAATTGAAGCAACAACAATAATAACATGTCAATGTGGCATAATGAACGATAGCAATAACATGATCAAACGGAAAAACAGCCACCATACCACTAAGGATATAAATTCAATCCATCACATGACAAATATGGACTAATCAATTACTCATAACGACCAACGAATCATCGAAACCATAGTTTAGTTCAATGAATTAACCATAACCATAAGGGAAGGAACATGTCATTATTTAAATGTGTGATGCTAAGTGATGACGTGTGACTAGCTCCCTTTCCCGCATGTCGGATTCATGGTACCTAAAAGAAAACAACATAAACACAAGCGTGAGTTCATCACTCAGCAAGTATATTGCAATGGTACAAACATAAACAATTACATAGCAATAATATCTCACATCATGTAAACCATCTCATTCATGGTCACATATTATTATCATCATCATCAATATGTATGAAGTGCAATGCGATGCTCATGTCTCCTTGGAAACTCATACTGGTATGGTTGAGTACACACCCGCCGGTGTGCACCCTCTCCCCCCTTCCATCCCGAAGATGGAGGGTGCCTAATCCTCGCTGCCGTTCACCGCGGTGAATGGAATCACGATGTAGGACTTACTCATTGGCTGTCCGGAATAGTCATAACTTTCTCACCGACCTTCCCCGGATTAGTTATGACTTTCTCACCGCCCGGGCCATGTATCATGCCATGTCATGTATGCAAATATGCCAACATCATAAATCACTCTTACATTAACACATGGCATCATAACATAGTAAGCATATTCATCATATCATTTGTAATCATTAAAGCATGGCATGTGATCATATCATATATCCAATTTCATCTATTCTCAACAAGCAACCTACAAACCGCTATCCATTACAATACACTTGCCTCGACCACAAGCAACGGATTGGCGGGAAGTAGAAGGCACTCCCAGGGTCGCACCACCTGCACATAGGTACCACACACTCATAATCATGTCCACAAAACAGTAGGCAAACCCTCATCTACCCGACATTGCCAACTACTCGCAAAACCCAAAAACAGAGGTTCTGTCCCGTCGGGACAGCAGCCTTCCAAAAGGCATAACTTGGGCTCTGGGACTCCGAATCAATTAAACGAGTACATCCTCGCGTATCTTAGGAAATTTCCCAACTTTTTCTAGGTATAGGGAAAGACTGATTCGGACTCTAAAGTTGTTTAATCTACAAAATACCGTGATCTGTTCCAATCACGTCACAGATTTTAATACGCTCGGTAAAACGATCATAACTTTCAAACGGCTGGGCGGAATTTAAAGTTCTTTATACCCACTGAAAGGTATTGAAATTACCTACAACTTCTTCAACATCCGTATGACCAAATTGCGACTCTAAAGTGGCGAAAAACCAAACCCTAGGTCGACTGCTCATGCTGCCCGAAACAGAGAACGTGGCAAATTCTAGATCTAATCCAATCTACTCAAATCCAGCACCACCAATTGATCTAAAAACTTGATAAACACCCTTATAACAGTACCTAGACCAACCCCAAGGATTCCCATGGCCATACCTTTGCCCAACGCACGAAAACTGAATGGATCTCCTCCCAGTTCGCTCCTCGCTCCTCGCTCCAATGGATGGATCCTCGAGGTGCAGGGGGTGGGGAGGCCACCCTAGGGAAGCAAGGGGGTGGAGGAGAGGTGGTGGAGAGGTGGGGAGCAAAGGGGGACAAGGGGAGGGGCGCACGGCCAGAAGGGGGAGAGGAGGGGAGGGCGGCTAGGGCAAGGAAAAGGTGGGGGGGCGCACAAAGGGCAGGTGGGGCGCAAGAGGGGCAGGGGGGAGCCCTTTTTACCAGCCCCCACATGTCTCCTAGTCCTAAATGGACTCATACTCCATCCCACCAAAGCCCACAACCCCCTCTTTTAGGCCCAAACTCCCCCGGAAAGGCCTAAAACCCCGGAAACGGCCCGGAAACGCTATTAAACCTCCTACCATATGGTTTTAACCTCCAATACCATATTTCATAAAGTTTTTGACCTTAACATTCACATTAAATAATGTCACACCATTTCGTAGTGTCACAGCCGCGGCCCAGAAGATCCAAAGCGAGCTTCACGGCGTCCTGTGGAGATAACTTTGGCAGACCGCTGGAAGCCGAAGGCGACACGGCCTGCTTCGCCTCGCGATGTCGGATGAAGCGGTTCTCCTCGGGGGGCCTATCCACCGGTTGCTGCATCCGAGGGACGCCGCGGCCGGCGCCAGAGGTAGGGAGCGTACGCGGTGGCTTGGAGAACGAGACGCCGGGCATCGGCGGCTCTGGATCGGAGGGGGGAGGTATGTCATCGAAGCGCTTGGTAAAGGTCGGTTGCTTCGGGACATTTTGACCGGACGGCGGCGGGGGCAGCGGCGATCCATGACCGCGACCAGCGCCAGAGAAGGACGAGATGGTGGGGGAGGACGGGATCACGGGCTCCCCGCAGCCAGTGGATGCTGGAGCGGAGAAGGGATCCACACCGTCGTCATCGGGGATGAGGCTCCCGGGTGCGCGCGGTTGCCCGGAGGGCGGCAGGCCGAGCCCGCGGCCTCGACCAGCGCCGCCACCTCCGCCAATGCCGGATAAGGAGGAGAATACGGCAGCGTAGGAGGAGGGAAGTGTGACACCACGGAGTGTCGTAACCTTATAAAAAGTGAATAATGAGGTTAAAAACATTATGAAATATGGTATTGGAGGTTAATAGCGTTTCCGGGCTGTTTCCGGACCGTTTCCGGGGTTTTGGGCCTTCCCGGGGGAGTTTGGACCTAAAAGAGGGGGTTGTGGGCTTTGGTGGGATGGAGTGGGAATCCATTTAGGATTAGGATTGGATGTGGGGGCTGGTAAAAGGCCTCTCCCTGCCCCTTGCGCCCCACCACCCCTTTGGGCGCCCTCCCCCCTCCCTTGGCCCTAGCCTCCCCTCCCCTCCCCTCCCCTTGAGCCGTGCGGACCCCCCTTGTCCCCTTGCCTCCCCACCTCTCCACCACCTCTCCTCCACCCCCTTGCTGTCCTAGGGTGGCCTCCCCACCCCTCCACCTCGTGGATCCATCCATTGGAGCGAGGAGCGAGGAGCGTGGAGCGAGGAGCGATCCGGGAGGAGTTTCGTTGGAAATTCGGTCGTCGGGCGAAGGTATGGCCATGGGATTCCTTGGGGTTGGGCTAGGTACTTTTCTAAGGGTGTTTATCAAGTTTTTAGATCAATTTGTGGTGCTGGAATTGAGTAAATTGGATTAGATCTAGAGGTTGCCACGTTTCTGTTTTGGGACAGCATGAGCAGTCGACCTAGGGTTTGAGTTTTCTTCAATTTAGAATCCGAATCTGTCCATACGGATGTTGAAGAATTTGTAGATAATTTCAATATCATTCCGTGGATATAAAGAACGTTAAATTCTGCCCAGCTGTTTGAAAGTTATGGCTGTTTTACCGAGCGTGTTAAAATCTGTGACGTGATTGGAACAGATCACGGTATTTTGTAGATTAAACAACTTTAGAGTCCGAATCAGTCTTTCCCTATACCCAGAAAAAGTTGGAAAATTTCCGAAGCTATGCGAGGATGTACTCCTTTAATTGATTCGGAGTCCCAGAACTCAAGTTATGCCTTTTTCAAAGCTGCTGTCCCGACGGGACAGAACCTCTTTTTTTAGGTTTTGCGAGTAGTTGGCAATGTCGGGGTAGATGAGGGTTTGCGTACTGTTTTGTGGATACGATTGTGAGTGTGTGGTACCTATGTGCAGGTGGTGCGACCCCGGGAGTGCCTTCTACTTCCCGCCAATCCGTTGCCCGTGGTTGAGGCAAGTGTATTGTAATGGATAGGGGGTTTGTTGGTTGCTTGTTGAGAATAGATGAAATTGGATATATGATATGATCACATGCCATGCTTTAATGATTGCCAATGATATGATGAATATGCTTACTATGTTATGATGCCATGTGTTAATGTAAGAGTGATTTATGATGTTGGCATATTTGCATACATGACATGGCATGATACATGGCTCGGGCGGTGAGAAAGTCATAACTAATCCGGGGAAGGTCGGTGAGAAAGTTATGACTATTCCGGAGAACCAATGAGTAAGTCCTACATCGTGATTCCATTCACCGCGGTGAACGGAAGCGAGGAGTAGGCATCCTCCATCTTCGGGATGGAAGGGGGGAGAGGGTGCACACCGACAGGTGTGTACTCAACCATACCGGTATGAGTTTCCAAGGAGACATGAGCATCGCATTTCACTTCATACATATTGATGATGATAATATGTGACCATGAATGAGATGGTTTACATGATGTGAGATATTATTGCTATGTAATTGATCTTGTTGTACCACTGCAATATGCTTGCTGAGTTTTGAACTCACGCTTGTGTTTTCTTGTTGTTTTAGGTACCATGAGAACGGCATGCAGGGAAGGGAAATAGTCACACGCCCGCACGTAGCTTCACCATTTTGATTCCACAAGTCATTCTTTTAGTTTTGATAATAAATTGTGTGTGATGATTATTGCTTTAAGGCTTAGCTTGCTATATGAGAGTTTTATTGTTCGTTGTCACTTGGAGACATTAAGTGGTTGATAATAGACTTATTTTGTCGTTAAGTCTTTAATTATTGTTGGTTTAGCTGTCTCTAATATTGCCTTATATTGCTATATTGTTGTTGTTCCTTCGTTTCATGTTAAAACAAAGGAGATGCTGCCGAAATCTCGGTTTTTAGCATGTGCGCCTTTGCTGGAATTTATGTTTAATTGTGGTATTTAGATGTTGTTAGCTTATGTTTGGTAGCATTCAGGCATAATAAATGCCGGGGTGTTACAGTTGGTATCAGAGCGGGCTGTAGGTCCTTGGAATATGTATTTTTAGTGTCATACCTTAAGTTGCAACTAAAATATGATGTGGGATAACTTAGAAACATGGCTTAGGTTCTAACTAAAACTTTGTTATAGGATAGCAACATTAAAACTTGCAAAACTGGTATAACTAATCTAAAATTTGACACACTTGGTTTCACAATAGGATGGGGTTTTGGTTCATCATTGCATCGCGCTTGATTATATGATAAAGAATATGTCTATGATGATATTTGATCTTCGTTCTTGATTGTATGATGTTGTGTTTATATTTATGTGGTTGGATGGTTGTCTGTTTGTAGCAACCATGCCGAGGGGTAGAGGCCGTGGAGGCCAGGGGTGAGGCTCTCAGGGAGTTGCGGAGTCGGTTGCTGAGGGTAGCGTTTCACTCAATGCTCATGGGCCAGCTCAGGAGGAGCTTCCAATGGCACAGTCCGGGGCACAGGTACCCGCCGCCAATGAGGAGTTAGTTCAGGCTCTGCAGAGGGAGATTCAGGAGCTGCACCAGTAGTTGCGGGCAGCCCCTGCTGTTGTGCCTCCCCCTGCAGCGGCCCCAGTTGTTGCCCCCGCTGTGCCAGAGCCGAGGTGAGTCTCCGGGAGTGGATGTCCCTCCGTCTTGACACTTTTGATGGAGCGGGCACGCCGATCCAATCCGCAGATTGGCTGCGGTACATGGAGAGGCAGTTTGAGGTCCTAGAGTTGACCTCGGTCCAGAGGGCTCGCTTTGTGGCCTTTCAGCTGAAAGGCCAAGCTGATATCCGTGGGAGGGGTTCTGGCCGCTAGAGCCCCGATCTTGGTCCACCACCGAGGACTTTGTGGCTCGCTTCCGAGCCAAGTTCTACCCATAGTCTTTCCTTGAGCGAATGGAGCATACTCTGACGACTCTTTCCCAGGGAAGGAGGTCGGTGGCAGAGTATGAGGTGGAGTTCAACAGCGTGGTGCGCTTCGTGGCGGCTGTGGCGTGGCACGATCGAGAAGGCAAGGAGGTTCCGTAGGGGCCTCAACCAGGAGTTCAGAGTTATCATGGGGGCGATCGCCCTCGTGACTTCTCGCTCCGTGGTGGAGCAGCGAAGGGCATGGAGCTCGAGTTGGAGCTCTCCGGGATAAGCAAAACCCGGGTGGTTCAGGGTTCCTCTGCACAAAGTGGGGCCGAAGAGGACCTTTGGTGGAGGAGGTGGGTCTTCTCAGCGACCCACCTTCAAGAAGTTCAAGGGAGGACAGGGCTCCTCGTCAGGGGCTAAGATGAAGCCGCCCCAGTCGTCTTCCTCGTGAGCGGCTGTTCGTCCTGTGCCCGGGAAGGGCATGATGTGCTTCAAGTGCGGTGGTGAGCACCGTGCTTCAGAGTGTGGTTGGACCGGGAGTTGCAACCACTGTGGCAAGCCTGGCCACATGGGATGAGTCTGCCGGATGAATCACGGTAGCATCATCAAGTGGGAGACGGTGCCTTCTCCTCCCACCCCAACGGCGTCTTCCAGAGGTTCGGTGCACATGATGGCTGCCCCTGCTTCTCAGCTGCCCTTTGCGTGGGCGCCACCAAGCCATCGGGTGCCCGCGGCCCGCTTCCTCCTCCGTAGTTGCCTCCTCCGCCCCCAGCCTTCTTGGGGCATCAGCCAGGAGTCGGGGCTCCTACTGTCCCGGCGCCATCAGGAGTGTACGCTTTGCCGACCGCCGAGTCAGCCGGGCATCCAGAGGTGGTTTCAGGTACTCTGCTCGTGGATTCCGTTGATGCCTTTGTTCTGTTTGATTCCGGAGCATCCTATTCCTTTGTGTCGTCTGAGTTTGCTAGTAGAGCTAAGCTGGGAGTTCAGCGGATTTCTGAGTCCGTGTTAGTCAGTTCTCCTGGGGGTTTGATTGCTAGTTCCTTGGTTTGCCCGGGTTGCACCATTGCCATTGATGACGAGGTTTTCTTCGCCAATCTTATGGTGATCCAGTTGGCTCCTTTTGATGTCATTTTGGGCATGGACTGGTTGCATCAGTACCGTGCCAAAATCTGTTGTTTCTGGAAGACGGTTACCTTGCAGGCTCCGTCAGGGGTAGAGTTGACCTTTTAGGGTGGTTTACCTTCCAGTTCCTTCTTTGCTTTGGCCAGTCTGTTTTCTGGTCGCCGTTTGAAGCAGTTGGGTTTCCTCATGGCTATGTCAGAAAAGCCATCTTCTTCAGTTTCCATTGAGGAGATTCCTGTAGTAAAGGAGTTTGTAGATGTGTTCCCCGATGAGTTGCCTGGCTTACCTCCTATGAGGATTGTGGAGTTCCGCATTGATCTTGTTCCTGGCACTCGACCTATTTCTATCTCTCCATACCGCTTGGCACGTCCTTTTCAAGACGAGTTGAAGAAGCAGTTGGAGGATCTGTTGGCCAAGGGCTTTATTCGGCGTAGCGTTTCGCCATGGGGAGCACCCGTCCTCTTCGTCTCGAAGAAGGATGGAAGTTGGCGTATGTGCATTGATTATCGTGCTCTTAATCAAGTGACAGTCAAGAACAAGTATCCCTTGCCTCGCATCGAGGATCTGTTTGACCAACTGAAGGGAGCAAAGGTGTTCTCCAAGATTGATCTCCAGTCGGGGTACAATCAAATCCGTGTGAGGGAGCAGGACATTGAGAAGACTGCTTTCTCCACTAGGTATGGGCATTATGAATTTAAAGTTATGTCTTTTGGACTAACTAATGCTTCTGCCGTCTTTATGGAGGCGATGAACAGTATGCTACACAAGTACCTTGATGAGTTTGTGGTAGTGTTCATCGATGACATTCTGGTTTACTCTAAATCAGAAGAGGAGCATGAGCGGCATTTGAGGCTTGTGCTGAGCACCTTGAAGGAGAATCAGTTCTTTGCTAAGCTGAAAAAGTGCGAGTTCTGGATTTCAGAAGTGGGTTTTCTTGGCCACATCATCAATCCAGAGGGCATATCTGTAGATCCTAGCAAAGTATCAGCAGTTTTGGATTGGAAGAGGCCTTCCAATGTCAAAGAAGTGCGTAGTTTCCTTGGGTTGGCTGGCTACTATCGGCGTTTTGTGCAGGATTTCTCTATCATTGCCAAGCCACTTTCGCAGCTGACTCAGAAGGGGATGAAATTCCAGTGGACTACAGAGTGTGAGCACAGTTTTTGCACTTTGAAGGAGAAGTTAGTGACTGCTCCTGTTCTTACCCTTCCCGAGCCGGGGAAGCGCTTCACTGTTTATTCTGATGCTTCTCATTTGGGACTTGGTTGTGTGCTCATGCAAGATGGCAAGGTGATTGCTTACGCATCGAGGCAGCTGAAAAAGCATGAGCAGAACTATCCCACGCATGATCTTGAGCTAGCCGCTGTGGTGTTTGCATTGAAGATATGGAGGCATTACCTGTACGGCGAGTCTTGTGATATTTTCACTGATCACAAGAGCCTCAAGTACATCTTTACTCAGAAAGATTTGAACTTGAGGCAGAGGAGGTGGCTAGAATTGATAAAGGATTATGACCTCACTATCCAGTATCATCCGGGGAAGGCAAATGTGGTGGCCGACGCTCTCAGTCGCAAGACAATGCCCCCTGTTGTTGATTGTCTTGTTGCTGATTTTGAGCGTTTGGGAGTCTCCTACTGTTTTGCGGGGACCGTGCAAGCTGAAACTCAATTGATTCTTGAGTCAGCGATCCCCGAGCGTGTGCGGGAGGCACAGCAGCATGATCAGTTGCTCCAGCAGGTGAGGAAACGCCTTGAGGATGGCAAGTCTGGAGACTTTACCGTTGATGATGCGGGAGCTTTGAGGTTTCAGGGTCGTCTGTGCGTGCCTCAGAAATCCCAAGTGAAAGAGGATATTCTGAAAGAGGCTCATCGCACCCCGTACATGGTCCATCCTGGGGAGACCAAGATGTATAGGGATTTGAAAGCGAATTTCTGGTGGAAAAGGGTGAGAGTGGATATTACCAAGTATGTGGCATCCTGTGGGATCTGTCAGAAGATCAAGGCTGAGCATAAGCGACCTGCCGGTCTGTTGCAGCCATTGGAGATTCCTGTGTGGCCATGGGATGACATCTCCATGGATTTCGTGGTTGGCCTACCTCGTACTCCACGAGGGAAGGATGCTGTTTGGGTTGTGGTGGACCGTCTCAGCAAGTCTGCGCATTTCATTCCTATCCGCACTACCAATTCAACGAGCGAGTTGGCTCCCATCTATGTGCGGGAGATTGTGAGACTGCATGGTGTACCCAAGACCATTATTTCTGATCGGGATACGAAGTTTGTCTCCAAGTTTTGGGAGAGCTTGCAGAGTGCTTTGGGTACACAGCTTCGCCTTAGTACCGCTTTTCACCCTCAGACGGATGGGCAGTCTGAGCGTACCATCCAAACTTTGGAGGACATGCTCAGGGCCTGTGTGATGGCTTGGAAAGGTAGCTGGGAAGATCATTTGCCTCTTGCAGAGTTTGCTTACAATAACAGCTATCATTCCAGCATCCGGGCTGCTCCTTATGAGGTACTGTATGGCCGGAAGTGCAGATCGCCACTTTGTTGGGATGCGGTGGGCGAGAGAGCAGTTCTTGGACCGGATTGGGTTCAGCAGACTGTTGATCGCGTATCGGAGGTTCGGCAGAACCTTCTCGCCGCACAGAGCGCATGGAAAAGCTATCTTGATGTGGCGGCGAGATTTGGAGTTTGAGGTGGGTGATAGCGTACTCTTGCGAGTATCTCCCACCAAGGGTGTGGTGCGTTTTGGCACCAAAGGAAAGCTCAGTCCGAGGTTTGTTGGGCCATTTCCTATCATCGCCCGAGTTGGTAGGCTGGCCTATCGTCTGGAGCTACCGGAATCCATGCAAGGTGTACATAATGTGTTCCATGTCTCGATGTTGAGGAAATACTTGCATGATCCGGAGTTGGTGGTTCCATTGGAACCACTAGTGCTTGAGCAGGACCTCACCTTCGAGTCCCGTCCTGTGGAAATTCTGGGGACTTCGGAGCGAGTAATGAAGAACAGGACGCTTAAGTTTGTCAAGGTCCTGTGGTCAGATTAGACCGAGAGAGAAGCGACTTGGGAGCTTGAGTCTCGCATGCGCGAGAAGTATCCCGAGCTTTTCGTCTCAGGTATGTGATGTGAGACCTAGCTATCCTTTGCTTTGCTGGGCTGCGTTTTGGGTGCGAATTAGATTCGAGGTCGAATCCTATTGAAGGGGGAAAGAATGTGACACCACGGAGTGTCGTAACCTTATAAAAAGTGAATAATGAGGTTAAAAACATTATGAAATATGGTATTGGAGGTTAATAGCGTTTCCGGGCCGTTTCCGGGGTTTTGGGCCTTCCCGAGGGAGTTTGGGCCTAAAAGAGGGGGTTGTGGGCTTTGGTGGGATGGAGTGGGAATCCATTTAGGATTAGGATTGGGTGTGGGGGCTGGTAAAAGGCCTCCCCCCTGCCCCTTGCGTCCCACCACCCCTTTGGGCGCCTTCCCCCGTCCCTGGGCCCTCCCCTCTCCTCCCCTCCCCTCCCCTTGAGCCGTGCGCACCCCCCTTATCCCCTTGTCCCCTTGCCTCCCCACCACTCCACCACGTCTCCTCCACCCCCTTGCTGCCCTAGGGTGGCCTCCTCACCCCTGCACCTCGTGGATCCATCCATTGGAGCGAGGAGCAAGGAGCGTGGAGCGAGGAGCGATCCGGGAGGAGTTTCGTTGGGAATTCGGTCGTCGGGCGAAGGTATGGCCATGGGATTCCTTGGGGTTGGGCTAGGTACTGTTCTAAGGGTGTTTATCAAGTTTTTAGATCAATTGGTGGTGCTGGAATTGAGTAAATTGGATTAGATCTAGAGGTTGCCACGTTTCTGTTTTGGGACAGCATGAGCAGTCGACATAGGGTTTGAGTTTTAGTCAATTTAGAGTCCGAATATGTCCGTACGGATGTTGAATAAGTTGTAGATAATTTCAATATCTTTCGGTGTATATAAAGAACGTTAAATTCCGCCCAGCCGTTTGAAAGTTATGGCTGTTTTACCGAGCGTGTTAAAATCTGTGACGTGATTGGAACAGATCACGGTATTTTGTAGATTAAACAAATTTAGAGTCCGAATCAGTCTTTCCCTATAACTAGACAAAGTTGGGAAATTTCCTAGGCTACGCGAGGATGTACTCGTTTAATTGATTCGGAGTCCCAGAACTCAAGTTATGCCTTTTTCAACGCTGCTGTCCCGACGGGACAGAACCTCTGTTTTTAGGTTTTGCGAGTAGTTGGCAATGTCGGGGTAGATGAGGGTTTGCCAACTGTTTTGTGGACATGATTGTGAGTGTGTGGTACCTATGTGCAAGTGGTGCGACCCCGGTAGTGCCTTCTACTTCCCGCCAATCCGTTGCCCGTGGTTGAGGCAAGTGTATTGTAATGGATAGCGGTTTGTAGGTTGCTTGTTGAGAATAGATGAAATTGGATATATGATATGATCACATGTCAAGCTTTAATGATTGCCAATGATATGATGAATATGCTTACTATGTTATGATGCCATGTGTTAATGTAAGAGTGATTTATGATGTTGGCATATTTGCATACATGACATGGCATGATACATGGCCCGGGCGGTGAGAAAGTCATAACTAATCCGGGGAAGGTCGGTGAGAAAGTTATGACTATTCCGGAGAGCCAATGAGTAAGTCCTACATCGTGATTCCATTCACCTCGGTAAACGGAAGCGATGAGTAGGCACCCTCCATCTTCGGGATGGAAGGGGGGAGAGGGTGCACACCGACGGGTGTGTATTCAACCATACCGGTATGAGTTTCCAAGGAGACATGAGCATCGCATTGCACTTCATACATATTGATGATGATGATAATATGTGACCATGAATGAGATGGTTTACATGATGTGAGATATTATTGCTATGTAATTGATCTTGTTGTACCATTGCAATATGCTTGCTGAGTTTTGAACTCACGCTTGTGTTTTCTTGTTGTTTTAGGTACCATGAGAACGGCATGCGAGGAAGGGCAATAGTCACACGCCCGCACGTAGCTTCACCATTTTGATTCCACAAGTCATTCTTTTAGTTTTGATAATAAATTGCGTGTGATGATTATTGCTTTAAGGCTTAGCTTGCTATATGAGAGTTTTATTGTTCGTTGTCACTTGGAGACATTAAGTGCTTGATAATAGACTTATTTTGTCGTTAAGTCTTTAATTATTGCTGTTTTAGCTGTCTCTCATATTGCCTTATATTGCTATATTGTTGTTGTTCCTTCGTTTCATGTTAAAACAAAGGAGATGCTGCCGAAATCTCGGTTTTTAGCATGTGCGCATTTGCTGGAATTTATGTTTAATTGTGGTATTTAGATGTTGTTAGCTTATGTTTGGTAGCATTCAGGCATAATAAATGCCGGGGTGTTACAGGAAGGTGCCTGTGCCGCCTGGCGGCGGCGCCGATGCCTCGCATGGTGATGGTGGGGATGGGTTTACCGCGGGGGCGCTGGTTAGGGTTGGGAGAATGGGGCCACGCGAGGGATCGGGGCCACACAGGAGATTGGGAATTGGGATGAACCGGATGATTTGGTCCATCAGATTTGATGAGGGAGGGGGATAAAACATCTTTGCGCTTGATGATGAGGAAGGGGGATTTCTGGGTGCACGTGTTAGGGTGAACAAAGAAAAGGTATCCTCTGTGGGGGCTGAATAGTGTGTGCATGTAGAAAAAAAATTAACTGGTGAATTATAAAGGGGTAAAGATAAGCATGAATAAACTTTGCAAATGTTCTTAATCAACAAATGCATAACCATCTAACAATTCATATTCACTTAACCTCATTCAAGAATCAAACATGGCAAGCAAACATATCAATGGCTAACTCGCATCATAACGAAAACATAATGCCATTCATGTCACAAACATTACAATACACTTACCTTTAACCTCTTGAACCGGTGTGGCGAGACGTTGATGCCACTCCCGCGGTCACACCACCTGCATATAGATATAACCCACTCAAAATCATGCCCACAAAACATCACAAGACCGACAACTACATTGGCTTCGCAACCCACTCCCAAAACCGAAAAAAATAGTACTTTGTCCAAACGAGACAACAGACTTCTAACGGCCATTACTTGAGTTTGACCACTCCAAATCAGGTAAAAGAGTACATTTTCTCAAATCTTAGGAAATTTCCCACCTTTTTCTAAGTATTCGTGAAGACTCTTTCAGCCTCTAAAGTACTCTAATCTACAGTTGAACACAGACTGTCCCAATTACGTCGCAGATTGGACAGCGCTTGGTAAAATATACATAACTTTTAAACAGTTGAACATAATTTAACATTATTAGTGTCCAATTAAAGGTAATTGAATTACCTACAACTTTCGTAACAGACGGCCGACCAAATTATAAATCTAAAATTCTCTAATCCGCGTCCAAAAACCGACAACCTAATCTGTCCGAGGACAGAACGCGAGACAGAGTTGCAACCCTCCAAAACCCATCTAACCACAGCACCTAAACTCCAAGGTTAAGCATGAATTCACCCATCTAACAGCACCTAGATCACCCCGAACAAGACCCCAAATCCTTACCTCTTCTTGACAAATCCCCCGGTCGACGAACACCTCCTCCTCGCGATCCAATCTCCTGTCCGCTCGCCGGAAACGCCGGAATCACCGGTTCCCCGTGGATGAAGAGCTCCCGAACAGCGAGATGGAGGGCTACATGGGGTGGAGCTATGGTCGGCTAGAGGTGGAGAGGAGAGGGAGGGAGTGGTGCAAAGGGGAAGGGGAAAGGGGAGGTGCACACCATGGGGGGGGGGCGGCGGCTATGGGGGAGGAAGTGTGGGGGGCGCCTAGGGTTTGAGGGGGGCGCATGGGGAAGAAATTTGCTGCCCCCCTCCCCAACATAGGCCAGGGACCTCCACCTACGGCCCAAATTGATCCCCCAAGGCCCAACCTAATTCCCTCAAGGCCCAAACTCTCCCGGAAATGCCCAAACACCCGGAAACTGCCCAAAACACTATATAAAGTCGTACCGTAATACCCCATTCTATAAAATCACATTTTATAATGTCACACACATTTTCAAATACCAATACATTTTAGTCTCACCCGATGAACTATATACGGGGTACGACGAGCCTCCTTTAGGATGTCATCCTTGACTTGAGACTTTTGGGGCACACAAAGCCGGCCTTTAAACCGCAAAGCACCAACTTCGTCCATGTTGAAATCCCCAGTTTTTCCCTAAACAATGCGCTTTCTCACCTATTGAAGCAGTCGGTCTTGCTGATGTGCCTCTCGCACACGCATGGGAATCGCTGACTCCAGAATCAACTGAGTTTCAGCTTGCATGGTGCATGCAAAACAATACGACTCCCATATTGTGACACCACGGAGTGTCGTAACCTTATTTAATGTGCATGATGAGGTCAAAAACATTATGAAATATGGAATTGGAGGTTGAAACCATACGCTACGAGGTTTATTTGCGTTTCTGGGCCGTTTCCGGGGATTTGGGCCTTTCCGGGGGAGTTTGGGCCTAAGAGAAGGGGTTGTGGGCTTTGGTGGGATGGAGTATGAGTCCATTTAGGATTAGGATTCCTGTTTGGGCTGGTAAAAGGGGCTCCCCCTGCCCCTTATTGCGCCCCCACCTCCCCTTGTGCCCTAGCCGCCCCCACCTCCCCTCTCCCTCTTGGCCGTGCGCCCCCATTGCCCCCCCTTTGCTCCCCACCTCCCCACCACCTCTCCTCCACCCTTTGCTGCCCTAGGGTAGCCTCTCCACCCCTGCACCTCGAAGATCCGTCCATTGGAGCGAGGAGCGAGGAGCGAACCGGGAGGAGATCCATTGGGTTTTCGTGCGTTGGGCGAAGGTATGGCCATGGGAATCCTTGGGGTTGGTCTAGGTACTGTTCTAAGGGTCATTATCATGTTTTTAGATCAATTGGTGGGCCTGCAATTGAGTAGATTAGATTAGATCTAGAAGTTGCCACGTTCTCTGTTTCGGGCAGCATGAGCCGTCGACCTAGGGTTTGGGTTTTCGTCAATTTAGAGTCGGAATTTGGTCGTACGGCTGTTGAAGAACTTGTAGGTAATTTCAATACCTTTCGGTGGGTATAAAGAACGTCCAATTCCGCCCAGCCGTTTGAAAGTTATGATCGTTTTACCGAACATATTAAAATCTGTGACGTGATTGGAACAGATCACGGTATTTTGTAGATTAAACAATTTTAGAGTCCGAATCAGTCTTTCTGTATACTTAGAAAAAGTTAGGAAATTTCCTAAGCTACGCGAGGATGTACTCGTTTAATTGATTCGGAGTCTTAGAGCTCGAGTTATGCCTTTTGTAAGGCTGCTGTCCCGACGGGACAGAACCTCTGTTTTTGGGTTTAGCGAGTAGTTTGCGATGTCGGGTTAGAAGAGGGTTTGCCTACTGTTTTGTGGACATGATTGTGAGTGTGTGGTACCTATGTGCAGGTGGTGTGACCCCGGGAGTTCCTTCTACTTCTCACCAATCCGTTGCCCGTGGTTGAGGCAAGTGTATTGTAATGGATAGCGGTTTGTAGGTTGCTAGTTGAGACTAGATGAAATTGATTATATGATATGATCACTTGCCATGCTTTAATGATTGCCAATGATATGATGAGTTTGCTTATTATGTTATGATGTCATGTGTTAATGTACAAGTTAATTATGATGTTGGCATATTTGCATACATGGCATGTTACATGGCCCGGGCGGTGAGAAAGTCATAACTAGTCCGGGGAAGGTCGATGAGAAAGTTATGACTATTCTGGAGAGCCAATGAGTAAGTCCTACATCGTGATTCCATCCATCGCGGTGTTTGGATGCGAGTAGGCACCCTCCATCTTCGGGATGGAAGGGGGGAGAGGGTGCACACCGACGGGTGTGTACTCAACCATACCGGTATGAGTTTCCAAGGAGACATGAGCATCGCATCGCATTGCATACATAATGATTATGATAATGATATGGGATCATGAATGAGATGATAGACATGATATGAGATGTTGTAGCCATATATTTGTTCTTGTGTGCCATTACAATATGCTTGCTGAGTGTTGAACTCACGCTTGTGCTTTCTTGTTGTTTTAGGTACCTTGAGATCGGCATGCGGGGAAGGGAAATAGTCACACTTCTACATGTAGCTTCACTCAATTGTCCCACAAGTCGTTCAATTGGGTTTTGACAATAAACTAATGTGATGTTTAATGCTTTATGGTTTAGCTTTGCGTTATGAGAGTCTTTTTGTTCGTTTGGCTAATGGAGGCATTGAATGTTTGGAATTAGACTTATTTGGTCGTCGTACCTTTAATTATTGCTATTTTAGATGTCTCTCATATTGCCTTATATTGCTATGCTATTGTGATTCCTTAAATTCTTGTTAAAACAAAGGAGATGCTGCCGAAATTTCGGTTTTTAGCATTTACTCTTTTGCTGTAATTTATCTTTATTTATGGTATTTAGAGGTTGTTTGGTCTATGTTTGGTAGCATTCGGGCATATTAAATGCCGGGGTGTTACACAAATTCTCATAATCAGCTATGAGACAATCGAGAGCAGGGGGTGGCACCTTGTGACTAAGAGCATCTACCACTGTAACATCCCAAATTTTTGCTTTTATCCAATTTAATGAGTTATTTGAGTTTTTGGAATTTTCTAGAATTTATTTGGATTTAATTTGATTTAAGTTCTTTATTGGATTAATTAAATATTAGAATTTTTTACAAAAATTTTTATTGGAAATATTTTATTTGAGTACAAAATGTCTCAAAGTATTTTCTAGAATTTTTCTGGAATTTTTCTAAGTATTTTGCTACTTTTCTTGATTTTTTGAATTTTGGGAATTAATTTAAATAGCAGAAAGGAAAAAGAGTTCGGAAAAACCCTAACGGGTCCCACCCGTGCCGCCGAACCAGACCGTTAACTCGTTAGCTTGAAAACCCTAAATTGTAATTCGCGCGACTATCGGATCTCAATCTGACGGCTGAGATGGCGCCACTTTGCCCCAATCGAATTCGGATCAGATCCGATCGTGCCGTTTGATCGAGACCCTTGATCGCGTTCGCATGGACAGCCAGTGTAATATCCCGAGTATTTCTGTACTTGAGTCACTATGCATTTGTACTCAAACACTGTTCAATAATACACTGTCCTTGTGTACTTCTGCAACTTAAGCGGTATATACTTAAATGGGATCAAAAAGAACCCTTCAACTTAATTAACTTCGCCCAAATTCAATTTCCCATTTAATCGCCGACAAGTGATTTCGGTGATTGAATTCAGTTTTCGAGCTCTTGCCGTAATGTCTTAGCCTTTGATCCAAATACTCACTCCTCTGTCCTTTTGAAGTACAAACTACCTAGTTAACTGGGGAACTTAAAAGTCTTCAAAAGGAGTTAGGGATCTATTTAATCGGAGCTCGTGAACTTTGATCGTGGTCACGTTTAACCGCCCGACTTAATTAATTGCAAAATTGAGTTGGAAAGGTGTTTAATTGACCTAATAGCCATGTGTTCGGAGCAATGCATGGCGCGTGTGCTTTAGAATTTAGACTCAGGTCATCGTTAGGTCCGTTTAACTCCATTGTTGATCTAGCTTTTAGCCATCTTCAAAATCGAGCATGCTCTTGCTAGATCTTCGGGTTGTCGGAGTTCTAGTGAGGTAGGTGTCACGGCCCTAAGTTCAAAAATTTCTGGGACATCCGGAGTATCCGGATCCACATCCGGAGTGTCCGGATCCAACCCGGAATGTCCGGATAAAAGTCCGGAGTATCCGGGTTATGCTGACAGAACACCCCAACCCGGAGAGTCCGGACCAAATGCCGGAGTGTCCGGGTTGGCTATACCGAAGACCCCAACCCGGAGTCTCCGGGTTAGAGGCCGGAGAGTCCGGTATTTGCGGGGTTTTGTATAAAAGTCCCATTTCGTGGTCCCCATTCACCCCACCTCACTTGGTCCTTCTCCCACCTCTCCCGTGCGTCTCCACCATCTCCTAGCTCCACTCCGGCGAGCCCCACCGGCCGGCGACCTCCGTGGCTCCTCCCCGGCGTCCTCTAGCTCGTCCTCACGCCGGCATCCTCCTTCCTCCACCCGACAATGCTTCTCCTCCCTCTTCCTTGGAGGTAGGTCTCTCTCTCTCGAGGGTTGATTCGTGGGATTCTTGGGTTCTAGGGTCATCAATGGTGGGAGTTAGAGCTTAGGTTTAGACTTGAAGTTTGGAGTTGGATCTTAAGCTCTAGGGTTTTGGGTGTAGTGGTTCTAGGGATTGATTTGGGGCCTGGATTGAGGATGTGGGTACTAGTGGGGTAGATCGGGTAGTGGTAATGCCGATCCAAGGGTTGATTAGGGTTGGTTAGTGGTTCTTCGGACTAGTGTCTTTTCTCGTGAAATAAGCTAGTTAGGAGCTTCTCCGGCTTAGCCGCGTGTAGGAAAGTCGTTGATCGGGGTCTCGTAGTGCCGTAGAGCTTGGTGGTACCTCGATCCCTCGTGTTAGTTAGGTGAGATGCGCCTGGGCCGGAGTGTCCGGACCCCAGTCCGGAGTATCCGCCCCAGTCCGGAGTATCCGGTATGTGTGGCCGGAGTGTCCGGGTTAACCGGACTGTCCGGATGAAATACCCGGACTGTCCGGGTTCCCCTGGTCTGCTCTGAGGGTTTTGCAAATTGCGGTGTTTTTGTTGTTTCTTTCGCATGGCATGCATTTCGTTGTGCATTTAAATCTTTCTTTTGCTAAGTTGTATTTCTTTCTGTCGTTTTTGTTGCTTTGACCGATTAGAGGCTAGCGAGTCGGGCTTCGCCTCGAACGACCCGAACATCATCCCGGACATCACCGAAGTGCAACAACAAGGCAAGCACCTCCTTTGACCATCTTGAAACCTATATTTCACGATG
This sequence comes from Rhipidocladum racemiflorum, assembly GCA_036346355.1. Classification (NCBI taxonomy): domain Eukaryota; kingdom Viridiplantae; phylum Streptophyta; class Magnoliopsida; order Poales; family Poaceae; genus Rhipidocladum; species Rhipidocladum racemiflorum. The sequence continues at coordinate 24,882,019 of CM070584.1, read as the reverse complement.
TTTACTTTGATTTCTCAAACTATATGCATTGTTTATATTCAGTAAAGTGCTAGTTTGTGGGAATGGTAGATATACCCTGATTTAGTGGTATTTCCTCAATTAGATTCCCAGAGTTCATTGATAGCCTTAGTAGGGTTGGACAATTAATAAAATGTCACTTGGGTATAAACGACTTAGTAAATGCATATGCTTAGACACTGCAATAGAAATGAGCAAAGTCAGTCATTTACCAAATGCTCAAAACTTATGATAATTGTAACTGGTTTTGGAAATGTTTTGGAAATGTGACTTGTAAAGGTAATTTGATAAAAATGTGCAGTGTCTAGTTGGTAATTAGACTTGGCGGGAGGTATAATATGTGCTAGTTAAACATGGTGGCGATTGGTTGGCGAGTTAAGTGGAGTTCCCCGCTTGAGTCATTAGGCAAAAATATAAGGACCGAACTTGTGACGGTTTTTGAATGAACACGTGCAATCACAACGCTGGGATGGGGCAGCCTATTCTAGTACTTGAAGTGTGAGGGGATAGCCATGCCTGTTGGTAGGCCGAAGTGTGGACCTTTTCTCTCGTGTTGAGCAGTCAAGCGCGGTGTGTGTGTCCTCACGACCCGCCGTATGCACCTTCGTGAGTGCGCTTGTACTTTTGCAGCGGGGAATCGCTCCAGTTCATGTTTGTTGATACAACGGTGTACGCCTTGCTATGGGATAATGCCGCGGCAAACAATTCGCCGTCGTCACGATGGGTATTCCGTGGCCGCCTGAGTGGTGGTTGGCCTCTTATCGCTATAGCAGTGGGTTTTACCGTCACCGGTGCTGGGGTGTGGCTATAACCTCAACGATGGGAAAGAATAGATCATTCTTGTATATCGGATACCTCGTGTATCGCGTGTACCCTGGATGACAGGGATGCAAGTCTGAGTTGTGTTTGGGTAAAGTGCGCAAACTCTGCAGAGTATCAAATAATTCTAATCGATTAGCCGTGCTCACGGTTATGAGCAAATCTTCTTTAATCATATCAAGTATAGAAATTTGGTTTGGTTTTGAAAATGAAAAGTTATTTCGGAGTCGATATAAAGTATGTGGTTGAATATGGTACTTGATGGATTTATGGATATGTGGATATGATACTTGGAGGATTTATGAATATGTATGGATGTCGATTCGTATCCCAGCTGCGACCATGGATGGTGGCAGCTGTGGAGCTCAGTTGCTAAATATACTGTAAATATGTTTTATTCAAACTGCTGTCTTTCAAATTATGTATTACTTTTCGATGAACTGTTTTAAATCTAGCTTTCATAATTAACCCGGGTAGAAGCTTTATCCTGTTGAATCAGCCTGCATTTATTTATATTTCCATACACTAAAGTCTTGCGAGTACATACGTGTACTCATCGTTGCTGCTAACCCTTTTTCCACAGAGGAAGGTAATGATGATGTCCCGGATGATGGCGAGCCCCTTTTCTGCGAGTGTTATGCGGCCGTAGTCCCTCCCTCCACCAAGAGCCTCGTGGGGTGGTCGAGCACCGCTGGTTGTCTTTCTTTTGTTTCCGCTGTCGCTTTACTTCTTTTGGTTTCTGTAATACTCTTGTTCAAGGTTTACACCCAGTTATGTAAATTATCTTAGTTTATCTTTTCGTGCATTGATACTCGGGTTGTGGGTACGCGATACTGGGCTCGCGATCCAGGGATCCAAAGATCGATGCGTCTGAGCACCGGGTCCGGTTAAGGGTTCGATCCCGTCGATCGAATTTTTAGGTTCAGATTTTGATGTCGAGGCTTCCTGTTGCTATACGGTGCTATACGCTACATGACGGCGACAGATGTCTGATAAAGATAGGAAGGGGTCCTCACAGCGTTGGTATCAGAGCCATTGACTGCAGGAGGACTTAGTTAGCCTGGTCGTTAGACTTAGGAACAGATTTTTCTTCTGAAAATTTATTTTGAAGTACAAAACTCTATTTTGAAAGTGTAGAATGCTATTCTTGTCCATTCTATAGCTTTTCACTTATCTACTCTTCAAAATGAATCTGATCTTAATCCAAATTTCAAAAGTTGTTTTCTTCTTCTATCTCGTTCAAAAGAATTAGGGGGAACGCGGGTTTAGCTCAGAATGGGTTAAGGTTAGATGTCTGTGATTGTAATTAGGGATTATTTGTTCGTTTCCCTGAGTTGGTTTTTGAATTGGTTCTTATGCTTCTTAGAATGAATGCTTTTAGTATGTTTGTGTTTATGAGTGCAACCTTCGGGATCAATCATTCGGCACTTGTCTTGCACAGTTAATTGACTCAACTGCGCATTTCAGGATGCCTCCCCGGAGGAGAGCAAACAGGCGCTTCAGCGGTGACGATCTTTGGGAGCGTGGCAAATCGATGGAGTGCGGGGGCCCAGCAGTCGCAGGTCCCTACTGGTGGGTCAGCTGGGGCTCAGTCTCAGCTACATGCCCAGAGCGAGGAGCTCCCTCCACCTCCTCCTGCTCCTGACATGGCTGCACTCATGTTGCGGCAGACTCAGCTCATGGAGCTGATGGTCCAGTGCTATTCAGTGGGCAGAAAGCAGCCAGCGGCAGTTAGCCTCGGTTGTCGGAGTTCCAAACTTCGATCGCCGAGCTTTTCTTCAGCTACATGATCCGATGGAGGCGGAGGATTGGCTTAGCGACATGGAGGGGAAGTTGGAGTTAGTCGGTTGCACCGATGCGGAGAAAGGTTCAAGACACCGCCTACTACTCTCCAGGCCAGCAGCCTTCGTGGTGGAGCGACTTCAAGGCTGTTCGCCTGCAGATCAGTCACCACATGGGCAGAGTTCAAGACCCGCCTTTCGCTCCTTCCATAAAATTCCAAATGGGCTTGATCGAGATCAAGAAGCGGAGTTCTACGACCTTCGCCAGTGGTCTACGACAGTTGATGGACTACCTCCACCGCTTCAACCATTTGTCACGCTATGTTGCCGATGAGGTGACCACCGAGGCTAGGAGAGTGACATTGTTCAAGGAGCACCTCACCGAGGAGATCCGTTTCCACTCGCCCGGTCATGACATTCCTAACTGCGAGTCTTGGTGGGCAAGGCCATTAGCATTGAGGATGGCGCCAAGGCGCTTATGAAGAGCCGCAAGCGCAAGTGGGCAGCTCGGCGGCGGTCGCTGGCGGACCTTCCAGACTCGCACCTTCACTCGATCGGCTTCCAGCCTTCGGCCGCCCGGCTTTCGGAGGTCCTGTGGCTTGCCTCCTCGCCACTGCCCGAGTTCGGTGCAATCACCTAGCCGCCTTGATGCAGCGATTGGGGTCCCAGAACCCATTTGGCCATATCACTTGCTTCGCCACGGCCGGAAAGGGCCACTTCGCCAGGTGCTCGTCGGCGAGCGGCGGCAGACAGCGGAGTGCACCCGGCCCGTCCCCAGTCGATCACGGTGGCGTGGGAGTGGGCGATCGGGGCGCCCGGTTCCGAGCAGCTTCAGCTCGGGCCATGGCCGCTGAATGTGGCCACCAGGAAGAAGCGTGGCGGCTCCAGATGTGGTGTTGGGCACGTTGTCTGCTCATTCCGCACGCCTTGGTATTATTTGACTCTGGAGCGTCGCATTCCTTTATTTCTTCACAGTTTGTTGTTCAGCATGAGGTCTGTTCTTTGTACCTTGAGAAGTACTTGTTGATCCGTTCGCCTGGATCTGTTTTGACTGCCGAGCTCGTGAGTCCAGGGGTTAGAATTGAGATCAACGGGTAGGTTTTCGGGTGATCTTATCAACATTGAGACATCGGGTCTTGATGTGATTCTGGTATGGGACTGGCTGTCCAAGCATCGAGGGCATATTGATTGTGCCAGGAGATCCGCTTTATTAGTCAACCACGATGGCATTCTTCATTTACCTTTTCTTCGCTCAGCTGGCAAAGACCTTTGCTCAGTGCTCTTTACATTCGGGACCGATCAGTACCGTGATATGTGAGTACCCGATGTGTTCCTCGATGAGCTGCCAGGTTTGCCACACGATCGTGATTTGGAGTTCATCATTGATCTCTTACCTGGCACTTCTCCAATTTCTAAGCGTCCGTGCAGGATGCCTGGCCGATGAGCTGATTGAGTTGAAGACTCGGCTCAAGGAGCAGATTAGAGAAGAGTTCATTAAGTCAGTTCTTCTCCCACTGAGGCGATCGGTCTTGTTTGTGAAGAAGAAAAGCGGCACTCTTCGCATGTGCGTTGATTACCGGCCGTTGAATGAGGTCACTTTGTCAAGAACAAGTATCCTCTCCCTCGGATCGACGATTTGTTTGACCAATTAGGCGGGCTCGAGTTTTCTCCAAAATAGACTTGAGATCCGGCTATTTTCAGCTCAAGATCCGTCAGGAGGATATCGTGGAAGACCGCATTCACTACTCGCTACGGCCTGCATGCGAGTACCACGATTGTTTCGTTTGGCCTCACCAATGCACCAGCCACCTTCATGAATCGATGAACAAAGTCTTCATGGAGTTCCTTGATAGATTTGTGGTGGTGTTCATTGATGACATCCTCATATACTCTAAGGATGATGATGAGCACGCACTTCACTTGCATATGGTGCTTAGCAAGCTTCGCGAGCATCGGTTGTATGCCAAGTTCGATAAGTGCGAAGTTCGCTCAAGCAAGTGGAGTTTCCGGGGCATGTCCTGTCGTAAGGTGGGGTAGCAGTTGATCCACGCATAGGTACAGGATGTACTCGGTTGGGAGCAGCCCGCAATGTCCCTGAGATTCGGAGTTTTCTTGGTCTTGCGGATACTATCGCCGGTTTATCGAGAATTTCTCCAAAATTGCTAAACCATTGACAAACGCTTACTCAAGAAGGAGAAGAAATATGAGTGGTCACCTGGTTGTGAGTCCGGTTTCAGAGCTGAAGAATAGACTCACCACTGCACCAGTGTTGGTCCTTCCTGACATTCACAAGAACTTCGATGTCTATTGTGACGCATCCCGTCTTGGACTTGGTTGTGTGTTGATGCAGGAGGGCAAAGTGGTTGCTTATGCTTCTCGATAGCTAAAGCCTCATGAAGCCAATTACCCGACGCATGATTTGGAGCTTGCAGCTGTTGTTCATGCTCTCAAGCTGTGGCGACATTATCTCATAGGAAACAGATGTGAGATCTACACCGACCACAAAAGCTTAAAGTACTTCTTTTCGCGGCCAGATCTAAATTTGAGACAAAGGTCGATGGCTAGAGCTGATCAAAGACTATGATTTGGGTATTCATTACCATCCTGGCAAAGCGAATGTGGTTGCAGATGCCCTCGATGCAAGCTGCACACGATGAATGCCTTGGGTGTCATTGGCGATCTCGGTGGTTGAAGAATTTCGAAGCTCAATCTAGAAGTGGTTGAGTATGGTTATATTTCTGCTTTAGCCGTACAACCCACTCTAGAGTCTCGGTCGAGCAGCTCAACTCCAGGATGATGCCGTGATTGAGATTAGACGCCTTGATTGGTGAAGATGGCGCATCTCCAAAGCTTCTCAGGGGCCCAATGGGCTGATCATGCATGGGCAGCAGATGTATGTCCCGAGATGATATAGTGATCAAGGAGTTGATCTGTCGAAGCCCATGATACCCCTCTCTCTGTTCATCCTGGCAAAGCACCAAGATGTACCAGACCTTCGCATGAACAATTACGGTGGCGGTATGAAGAAGGAGATCGCGGCTCATGTGGCACATTGTGATGTGTGCGGCGTGTCAAGGCTGAACATCAAAGGCCAGCCGGATTACTTCAGCCATTGCAGATCCCTGAGTGGAAGTGGGAAGAGATTGGGATGGATTTCATTACCGGCCTACCGAGGTCCTCCGCCGGTCACGACTCTATTTGGGTGATCATTGACCGTCTGACCAAGGTAGCTCATTTCATCCCGGTTCGCACCACCTATTCTGGAGCCAAGCTAGCGGAACTCTATTTGCATAATATTGTTCGGCTCCATGGAGTTCCAAAAGTCATAGTCTCTGACCGTGGTTCGCAGTTCACCTCCAGTTTTGGGAGAGTTTGCGATCCATTCTTGGCACTAAGCTATCCTTCAAGATCGCTTACCATCCCCAAACTGACGGACAGACGGAAAGGGCAAACCAAATCCTTGAAGACATGCTAAGGGCTTGTGTGCTGTGCTACAGCAAGTCGTGGGAGAAATGCTTGCCATTTGCTGAGTTCTCCTACAACAACAGTTATCAAGTCAGTCTTCAGATGTCGCCTTTCGAGGCTCTTTATGGCAAGAAGTGCAGAACGCCACTGTTTTGGTCCGAGGTTGGTGAGAGGCAACTCTTCGGGCCAGCCATGATTGAAGAGGCTGAAAGGCAAGTCAGCTTGATTCGGGACCGGCTGAGAGAAGCTCAGTCTCGTCAGAAGAGCTATGCTGATCGTCGACGCCGCGAGTTGAGTTTTGAGGTGGGTGACTTTGTTTACCTCAAGGTCTCACCACTCCGCGGTACTCGCAGATTCCAAGTCCGCGGGAAGCTAGCCCCGCGATACATCGGTCCGTTCCGGATTCTTGAGAAGGTTGGTGTTGTGGCTTATCGGCTTGAGCTACCGCCACATCTTTCGGACATTCATGATGTGTTCCACGTGTCCCAATTGAAGAAGAGTCTTCGGGTTCCATCAGAAGTTACCCAATTGGACCATCTCGATTTGCAGCCTGATCTTTCGTATCGAGAGTATCCAGTCCGTATTCTCGAGACAGCTGAGCGTCACACTCGCAGTCAGGTTATCAAGATGCTCAAGGTCCAGTGGAGCAACCATTCAGAAGATGAAGCCACGTGGGAGTGTGAAGACCATATTCAGGCAGAATACCCCGACTTTCTTCGAGAGGATTAGCAATCTCGAGGACGAGATTTTCGTAAGGGGGGTAGACTGTAATATCCCGAGTATTTCTGTACTTGAGTCACTGTGCATTTGTACTCAAACACTGTTCAATAATACACTGTCCTTGTGTACTTCTGCAACTTAAGTGGTATATACTTAAATGGGATCAAAAAGAACCCTTCAACTTAATTAACTTCGCCCAAATTCAATTTCCCATTTAATCGCCGACAAGTGATTTCGGTGATTGAATTCAGTTTTCGAGCTCTTGCCGTAATGTCTTAGCCTTTGATCCAAATACTCACTCCTCTGTCCTTTTGAAGTACAAACTACCTAGTTAACTGGGGAACTTAAAAGTCTTCAAAAGGAGTTAGGGATCTATTTAATCGGAGCTCGTGAACTTTGATCGTGGTCACGTTTAACCGCCCGACTTAATTAATTGCAAAATTGAGTTGGAAAGGTGTTTAATTGACCTAATAGCCATGTGTTCGGAGCAATGCATGGCGCGTGTGCTTTAGAATTTAGACTCAGGTCATCGTTAGGTCCGTTTAACTCCATTGTTGATCTAGCTTTTAGCCATCTTCAAAATCGAGCATGCTCTTGCTAGATCTTCGGGTTGTCGGAGTTCTAGTGAGGTAGGTGTCACGGCCCTAAGTTCAAAAATTTCTGGGACATCCGGAGTATCCGGATCCACATCCGGAGTGTCCGGATCCAACCCGGAATGTCCGGATAAAAGTCCGGAGTATCCGGGTTATGCTGACAGAACACCCCAACCCGGAGAGTCCGGACCAAATGCCGGAGTGTCCGGGTTGGCTATACCGAAGACCCCAACCCGGAGTCTCCGGGTTAGAGGCCGGAGAGTCCGGTATTTGCGGGGTTTTGTATAAAAGTCCCATTTCGTGGTCCCCATTCACCCCACCTCACTTGGTCCTTCTCCCACCTCTCCCGTGCGTCTCCACCATCTCCTAGCTCCACTCCGGCGAGCCCCACCGGCCGGCGACCTCCGTGGCTCCTCCCCGGCGTCCTCTAGCTCGTCCTCACGCCGGCATCCTCCTTCCTCCACCCGACATTGCTTCTCCTCCCTCTTCCTTGGAGGTAGGTCTCTCTCTCTCGAGGGTTGATTCGTGGGATTCTTGGGTTCTAGGGTCATCAATGGTGGGAGTTAGAGCTTAGGTTTAGACTTGAAGTTTGGAGTTGGATCTTAAGCTCTAGGGTTTTGGGTGTAGTGGTTCTAGGGATTGATTTGGGGCCTGGATTGAGGAATGTGGGTACTAGTGGGGTAGATCGGGTAGTGGTAATGCCGATCCAAGGGTTGATTAGGGTTGGTTAGTGGTTCTTCGGACTAGTGTCTTTTCTCGTGAAATAAGCTAGTTAGGAGCTTCTCGGCTTAGCCGCTGTAGGAAAGTCGTTGATCGGGTCTCGTAGTGCCGTAGAGCTTGGTGGTACCTCGATCCCTCGTGTTAGTTAGGTGAGATGCGCTGGGCGGAGTGTCCGACCCGATCCGAGTATCCGCCCGATCCGAGTATCCGGTATGTGTGGCCGAGTGTCGGGTTAACCGGACTGTCCGGATGAAATACCGGACCGTCAGGGTTCCCTGGTCTGTTCGGCCGAGGTTTTGCAAATTGCGGTGTTTTTGTTGTTTCTTTCGCATGGCATGCATTTCGTTGTGCATTTAAATCTTTCTTTTGCTAAGTTGTATTTCTTTCTGTCGTTTTTGTTGCTTTGACCGATTAGAGGCTAGCGAGTCGGGCTTCGCCTCGAACGACCCGAACATCATCCCGGACATCACCGAAGTGCAACAACAAGGCAAGCACCTCCTTTGACCATCTTGAAACCTATATTTCACGATGTTTACTTTGATTTCTCAAACTATATGCATTGTTTATATTCAGTAAAGTGCTAGTTTGTGGGAATGGTAGATATACCCTGATTTAGTGGTATTTCCTCAGTTAGATTCCCAGAGTTCATTGATAGCCTTAGTAGGGTTGGACAATTAATAAAATGTCACTTGGGTATAAACGACTTAGTAAATGCATATGCTTAGACACTGCAATAGAAATGAGCAAAGTCAGTCATTTACCAAATGCTCAAAACTTATGATAATTGTAACTGGTTTTGGAAATGTGACTTGTAAAGGTAATTTGATAAAAATGTGCAGTGTCTAGTTGGTAATTAGACTTGGCGGGAGGTATAATATGTGCTAGTTAAACATGGTGGCGATTGGTTGGCGAGTTAAGTGGAGTTCCCCGCTTGAGTCATTAGGCAAAAATATAAGGACCGAACTTGTGACGGTTTTTGAATGAACACCGTGCAATGCTGGGATGGGGCAGCCTATTCTAGTACTTGAAGTGTGAGGGGATAGCCATGCCTGTTGGTAGGCCGAAGTGTGGACCTTTTCTCTCGTGTTGAGCAGTCAAGCGCGGTATGTGTGTCCTCACGACCCGCCGTATGCACCTTCGTGAGTGCGCTTGTACTTTTGCAGCGGGGAATCGCTCCAGTTCATGTTTGTTGATACAACGGTGTATGCCTTGCTATGGGATAATGCCGCGGCAAACAATTCGCCGTCGTCACGATGGGTATTCCGTGGCCGCCTGAGTGGTGGTTGGCCTCTTATCGCTATAGCAGTGGGTTTTACCGTCACCGGTGCTGGGGTGTGGCTATAACCTCAACGATGGGAAAGAATAGATCATTCTTGTATATCGGATACCTCGTGTATCGCGTGTACCCTGGATGACAGGGATGCAAGTCTGAGTTGTGTTTGGGTAAAGTGCGCAAACTCTGCAGAGTATCAAATAATTCTAATCGATTAGCCGTGCTCACGGTTATGAGCAAATCTTCTTTAATCATATCAAGTATAGAAATTTGGTTTGGTTTTGAAAATGAAAAGTTATTTCGGAGTCGATATAAAGTATGTGGTTGAATATGGTACTTGATGGATTTATGGATATGTGGATATGATACTTGGAGGATTTATGAATATGTATGGATGTCGATTCGTATCCCAGCTGCGACCATGGATGGTGGCAGCTGTGGAGCTCAGTTGCTAAATATACTGTAAATATGTTTTATTCAAACTGCTGTCTTTCAAATTATGTATTACTTTTCGATGAACTGTTTTAAATCCAGCTTTCTGCAATTAACCCAGTGTAGAAGCTTTATCCTGTTGAATCAGCCTGCATTTATTTATATTTCCATACACTAAAGTCTTGCGAGTACATACGTGTACTCATCGTTGCTGCTAACCCTTTTTCCACAGAGGAAGGTAATGATGATGTCCCGGATGATGGCGAGCCCCTTTTCTGCGAGTGTTGCGGCTTCGTAGTCCCTCCCTCCAGTCAGTAGCCTGTGGGGTGGTCAGGCCAGCTGCGCTGGTTGTCTTTCTTTTGTTTCCGCTGTCGCTTTACTTCTTTTGGTTTCTGTAATACTCTTGTTCAAGGTTTACACCCAGTTATGTAAATTATCTTAGTTTATCTTTTCGTGCATTGATACTCGGGTTGTGGGTACGCGATACTGGGCTACTGATCCAGGGATCCAGATGTCGGATGCGTCTGAGCACCGGGTCCGGTTAAGGGTTCGATCCCGTCGATCAATTTTTAGGTTCAGATTTTCGGTGTCGAGGCTTCCTGTTGCTATACGGTGCTATACGCTACTGAGTGACGGCGTCTGATGCAAGATAGGAAGGGGGTCCTCACGGCGTTGGTATCGAGCCATTGACTGCAGGAGGACTTAGTTAGCCTCGGTCGTTAGACTTAGGAATGCATTTTTCTTCTGAAAATTTATTTTGAAGTACAAAACTCTATTTTGAAAGTGTAGAATGCTATTCTTGTCCATTCTATAGCTTTTCACTTATCTACTCTTCAAAATGAATCTGATCTTAATCCAAATTTCAAAAGTTGTTTTCTTCTTCTATCTCGTTCAAAAGAATTAGGGGGAACGCGGGTTTAGCTCAGAATGGGTTAAGGTTAGATGTCTGTGATTGTAATTAGGGATTATTTGTTCGTTTCCCTGAGTTGGTTTTTGAATTGGTTCTTATGCTTCTTAGAATGAATGCTTTTAGTATGTTTGTGTTTATGAGTGCAACCTTCGGGATCAATCATTCGGCACTTGTCTTGCACAGTTAATTGACTCAACTGCGCATTTCAGGATGCCTCCCTGAGGAGAAGCGATTCGTGCGCTTCCGGCCGGTGGCGATCTTTGGGAGCGTGGCGATGCGATGGAGTGCGGGGGCCCAGCAGTCGCAGGTCCCTACGGGTGGGTCAGCTGGGGCTCAGTCTCAGCTACATGCCCAGAGCGAGGAGCTCCCTCCACCTCCTCCTGCTCCCGACATGGCTGCACTCATGTTGCGGCAGACTCAGCTCATGGAGCTGATGGTCCAGGCTATTCAGGGGCAGCAGCAGCCGCAGCAGCAGCAGTCTCGGTTGTCGGAGTTCCAGCGAACTCGATCGCCGAGCTTTTCTTCAGCTACAGATCCGATGGAGGCAGAGGATTGGCTTAGCGACATGGAGGGGAAGTTGGAGTTAGTCGGTTGCACCGATGCGGAGAAGGTTCAGTACACCGCCTACTACCTCCAGGGCCAGCGGCCGTGGTGGAGCGGCTTCAAGGCTGTTCGCCTGCAGATCAGTCACCACATGGGCGAGTTCAAGGCGCCTTCGCTCCTTCCATGTTCCAGCGGGCTTGATCGAGATCAAGAAGCGGGAGTTCTACGACCTTCGCCAGGGTCTATGACGGTGATGGACTACCTCCTTTGCTTCAACCATTTGTCACGCTATGTTGTCGATGAGGTGACCACCGAGGCTAGGAGAGTGACATTGTTCAAGGAGCACCTCACCGAGGAGATCCGTTTCCAGCTCGACGGTCATGACATTCCTAGCCTGCAGGTCTTGGTGGGCAAGGCCATTAGCATTGAGGATGGCGCCAAGGCGCTTATGGAGAGCCGCATAGCGCAAGTGGGCAGCTCAGCCACGGTCGATGGCGGACCTTCCAGACTCGCACCTTCACTCGATCGGCTTCCAGCCTTGGCGCCGCCACCAGAGGTCCTGTGGCTTGCCTCCTCGCGCCTGCCCGAGTTCGGTGCGATCACCTAGCCGCCCAGCAGCGGTTGGGGTCCCAGAACCCATTTGGCCATATCACTTGCCGCTGCGGCCGGAAGGGCCACTGGCCGGTGCTGTCGGCGAGCAAAGCGGCGTGACAGGGAGTGCACCAGCCCGTCCCCAGGGTCAGTCTGGTGGGCGTGGGAGTGGGCAGTCAGGACGCCCCGGTTCCCGAGCAGCTTCAGCTCCGGGCCATGGCAGTCTCAGTTACACTGCCAAATACGCCACCACGTGCTAGCAATTTCTTGCCGAAGTGAGGTTTGTGCACCGCTGTAACACCCCGGCACCTACTATGCCGCGAATGTCACCCAAACGATATTACAAGCAGCCCATAACACACAATTATGAATAAATTGCAGCAACTATGCTAAACAACAATAATATTATCACATCATCATAGCATAATAGATGAATCTAAAACAGCACTAACAGGAGATAAAGCATCATTTCAAGCCCATAACATAACCTCCAACTTTTCTTGAGCAAATATGAAGAGAACATTAAAACCAAGCACATAAGATAGCATAATCCAAATTTAGCGCATTAAGATAATCATTACAACTACAAATGAGAGTGTGTAGTTGTCTAGGTGAATAAATGTGACAGCCCAAATTTATTTTGGTTATTAAGTTGTGCATGGCATGTTCATATCATACATGTAGTGGTATCAATTATACTCATTTAGAACTCCATTAGTGCTAATGTGGTTTTATGCATGCATGAGTAGGAATTTATAATGTTCATGACAACTTAAAACTGCTACTTATTTATACCCATGTTCTACTCACCATTGTCAATGACTTGTGGACCCTACTTGTAAGTGAGAGAGTGGACTGCACCTACCTACTTGTCATTTCTCGCTTTACCCACCTCTACCCACTCTTCTTACCTCACTATGACATGTGGGACCAAGCCCCACATGTAAGGGGTGGAGTGGACCACTATATAAACCCCCTCACCTTGGTTTCTCCTCCCCCACACTCTCATTTTCTGCTCACCCCATTTCTGAAAATAGCAAGGAGAGCAAGCAAGAACACTCCTCCCCCACTTCCCCATTTCACCCCACACAATCCATTCAAAAACTGAGATTGAGCTTGTGCATGCAACACCATTGTGATCCTTAGATCAAGGGCTTCAAATCCATCCAAGTGGATTTTGAATGTGCCAAGTTTTGGGTGAGTTCTAATCCTTCCTTTACTCTCCCTTTTTCTGAAATTTTGTTATGTGGAGCTCATCCATCTTCCTTTCCATGAAAATCATCTCCCCGTCGATGATCGGGTCGTGCTTGTTGTGTTGCAAGCTTGAGGAGGAGGAGTTGATGCTACTACAAGCTCAAGAGGAGGAGGCATTGCTTATACAAGCGAGGAGGAGTTGATACCGGGAAGAACACCGAAGATCACTTTCACGGCGTCATTCTTGATTTCTTCGTCAAACCACCCTTCCATCAAGTGCAAGAACATCCTTGTGGGGGTAAGATTCTACCCTACTCCATTTTCTTGAAGTATAGGAGCACAATCTGCAATAGCCATTCAAAGACTTGAACAAAAATCTTGTTGGACTGTACATTTCGACACACATCGGAACTTCCGACCCCAAATCGGAACATCCGATGTGGCTAAAACTCCAGAAAACTCGTCAATCCTAACCCTGTCTACGCTGGAAATTTACACATATCGGAACATCTGATGTTCACATCGGAACTTCCGAAGTTTCCAGAGAAGCACCTTTCGTGTACTCCAACGAGAAAATTTTTCTAAGTCTGGATCGGAACTTCCGATGTCGGATCGGAACTTCCGATGTCGGATCGGAACTTCCGATGTGTCCAGAGAAGCACCTTGTGAATTCCAGCTGAAAATTTTCTAAGTCTGGATCGGAACATCCGATGTCACATCGGAACTTCCGACTGAACCAACTTCAAATGACCATAACTTTTGCATCGTAAGTCCAAATTGGGTGAAACCAATTCCTATGCTTTCATAGGGTCGCCCTCTATCATTTCCAATAGAAAAACAAGACTTGGGTTGCATATATCAAGATCTATCATAGGATCTTTAACAAGTGGTAGTATTGTTGACCCTCACCCAAACGACATTGTTTTAATGATAACTTTTGACACACAAGTCCAAACTTCCCAAAGTCAAATCGTATGTTCATATTATGACTATTACTCTAAAATCATGAGCATTTCATGCATGGTTGTGCATATTTCAATTATGATTTATTGTTTCGTTTGTGTTCTTGATTGGAGTTATTTGAATTGAATCCTCTCGATAGGTGTTGGCGCTTGAAGGACACTCCGAAATGCGACTAAACTACGATATCAAGAACGAGCAGCAAGGCACTACCTTACTCCTTGAACATACTTGATCCTATTAATTGCAAATTATGTTGAAGTTATTTTATCAATTGCATGCTTACTTTCAATTACAAGTATATTGGGGTAGAATGCTTAGTTACTACCTTGTTGACATGCTATCCTCTTACCATGTTCATTTTGTATACCATTGTCGCCCTAGGTGGTTGGTTTATTATTATGTATGGGTTAAATGCGATTTGCTTAGCCATGCTTAGACATCGTTAGGAACCGCGCGACAGATGGACTTAGTTCATCAGTCGCGATGATCAAAGATGATTATGATAATGATGGTTCAATTGTGGTTATTGTGTAGCAATGTTGGTTAAGGATCTTAAGGACCAAATCCTGGTGACGTCTCTTTAAGTAACTATCGTCACGAACCACACGCCGTTTATGGGGCTGGCTTAGCCAAGTACTTGTGTATGACTAGGGGTGTTTAAACCACGTGCACCGGAATTCCTTGAGCTTTGTAGAGTGTCAAGGAATGTCCACCGGAGTTCCTTGAGCCCGTTAGAGTGTCAAGGAATGTCCTCAGAATCCCTCGAACTTTGTGAGAGTTGGGGATGTCTAACAACGGGTGTACTCCTTGGTCCACCCACACGGAGCAACCGAGCACGCGGGATCAAGGGCCACAAATCACCGGGTGGTTTAAATACACTACCATGCATACTTTGGAAAATGGATTTGTCACGTTCACCTCGGCCGGCACATCAAAGGAATTGTGCTCATAGCTTGGCTTCACGAGTGTGGCGTGTCGTGTGGGTAAAGTCGTACCTCTGCAGAGAATAAAGCTGTTCGAATAGCCGCGTCCATGGTCAAGGGCGATCACTTAAGTTGTCGATCCTTTGGCGAGTGTTAAGGATCGGGTAAGAATGGATGGTTTGGGAAACCAAGTCTCATGAGTATTGGAGTATTCATGAGGAGGAACTTCGCGGGTATTGGAGTACTCGTGGAAGGAACTTCACGGATATTGGAGTATCCGTGGGTGTAAGCGAACATGAGCATTGGACTCATGGTTCGAAAAATGCTTGGAGGCGTGAGATAAAGATGTTTATGATAATGTTATACTATGTATTAGACTTTGTAAATGTTTATCAAACAATGATTTCAATCTATACGTGTCTGTGTTTTTATCCCAAATGTTGCTTTACGCTAAAATTAACCTTGTGCCTTTCTTATGATGAAGCACCCACATGTAGCTAGAACTCAGCATGCAACTTATAATATTGTGCGAGTACACTCTTTGTACTCAAACGGATTGTCCACTTGCTGCAGGTGAGGATGAGGCACTGCCGGAGACTTTTCTCGGGCAGATTTCGATGATGCTAACGCTTAGGGGCACGTTCTTACTTCCGATCGGTTGCTGCGGGCTATGGCACACTACGCTGGACTCTTTTGTTGTCTATATTATGTTTCATTTGCTAGTTACGTAATAACTTTAAATATGTCGTTTTGGACAGCAGTCCTGCTTTTGTATGTAACTATGCTTATGCTTTCGTTAATTGTGTATGTGTTGTGATACAAAGCTGTTATGCATTGTCGCGCGTGTTGGTGAACTTTCACAGGACCAACACGGGCATATATCTTGAGGCGCCCGAGGCTCCCTTGATTTACTTGGATGATCTTGAAGCTCTTGAGTGAATCAATGGAATCCGAGGGACGGGTCCCCACGATCTTGGTATCGAGCCCTATCTTGATTGCGAGTTAGGACATAGCATGGTCGACTGGCTTAGAACTTGTTTTGAGTCAAAACTATTTTGCTTATCAAATAATTTTGAACTGATAGCATTGTGCAATTCCTTTATTTCTTATCTATCTTAGTTCCATATCTCATCCCTATGTTCATTTGGTTTTACGAAGTGATTTCCCAAACTTACCTTGCCTTTCAAATGCGATGGTGGTTCCCCGAAGGCCTCAAAGGGATGCTGAGACAACGATGGCTAAGCTCATCGAATGGAGGATGTGGCAGATGGCTTGGATGCCTTAATAAGGATGCAATAGGTTAGTTCTTGAACGTACATTAGTATGCTGGATTCTAAAATTTTCGTTCCAAGCAATTGCATCTAGCCTACGGGCTTTGTGCTTGTGTGATTGTATCGGAAAACTACTATTTGCTTTCGTGAATGTTATTTGTGGCTCAAGGGCCTTTGCATCTTGTGTTTGATGGAAGTTATGCATGTTTTCTTGTTGCATACATGTAGAATCTTATAAGGGTAGCTTTCTAACCAATATCTTTTAATAGGATGACTGGCCCTAGCAAGAAAATTGTTGTCCTTGTTTGCTTCGAGTGTGGCGAAGTGGGACGTACCGCCCATTTATGCTCGCCCAAGCGACGACTTGGGAGAGGCCCATGTTTCACATGTGGTCAAATGGGACATTATTGCTATACATGCCCAGTTCCATGCTGCCCCAATTGCAAGGGACACCACCAACCAAAGGATTGCCCTAGGATTCATATAGCCTGTACACGCTGTGGTGAGAAAGGACATCGTGACAATGAATGCCTTGAAAGCTGTCTGAACTGTGAGGAAGATCATCAACCTGGAGATTGCCCAATGAATGGAGTTACATGTTTTCTCTGTGAAAGCAAGGATCATTGCCCCATCGACTGTCCTCTCCGAATAGCCTTGACTACAATAACAAAGCAATAGCGGGAAGACTTTCGAGCAACCCTACGATGCGAATTGGCCAAGAAGGATGAAACCAAGACAACACCTGCTAACTTGATAGCAAACCCACATGGTCAAAAAGGCATTCAAACCCAACCTAGGCCTTTCAAGCGTGTCACATGCTTTGAATGTAGGAATAGGGGACACTTTGCTAGAAATTGCCAAAGCAAAAGTCAAGTGGTGGAAGAGAAGCAGAGAAAGCTAGAGGAATCACGAAAGCGCAAGCGGGCTGCACAAATTTCAACAAGTAGCAGCTCGCAACCACTGCGCGTTATTTGCCCTCGACCTTTGAATTTCCAAGCTACGACACCTCCAAGAAATCCAGTGTTCATTGCTCATCCACCGCATCCAAACTTTGCACCAAACACCGGTGAAAATCAGCGAGGAGGTAACACTCAAGGCCGCCCAGTTCTAGTGTGCTACCAGTGCAAGAAGCCGGGACACTTTGCGCGCCAATGTCCGCAAAGGAACCCAGCGACGGCAAGGACTCGAATGCCGAATGTAGCTAGAGCCGCACCACCGCCACCGCCATGGCCAGCTCCACCGAGAGCCGCGCCGGCAGAACCACGAGGTCGCATCAACCAGGTCACCGCCGAAGAAGCTCAGGATGCGCTGGATGTGATGTTGGGTACGCTTCTTGTCAACTCCTACCCAGCTACTTCATTATTTGATTCCGGAGCATCGCACTCATTTATCCGAGAGGGGTTTGCTACTCATAGTGGGTTTTCTATCCAACCATTGCATCCGCCTCTTCTCATTAGAACGCCAGGATCGGAGTTGAGAACCGATCAAATTTGTTGGGGAATTAGCATTGAAGTCAATGGGGTAGAATTTCTGGCTGACTTGATCGTGATCGAGACGAAGGGAATTGAAGTTATTCTTGGGATGGATTGGTTGTCCAAGCATCAGGGATACATCGACTGTGCACAAAAATCCATTTCCCTCACAAGTGCAAGCGGCGAGCAAGTTGTCCTTGCATCTAGTTTTGATTCTACTCATCTCTATGCCTTGAGGGATGAGCCATTTCTCGGGATTACTGATGTACCAGTGGTATGTGACTACCCGGATATCTTTCAAGAAGAATTACTGGGGATGTCGCCAGACCGGGAGGTTGAATTCGTCATTGAATTGCTGCCCAGAACAGCCCCGATATCCAAGCGTCCATATCGGATGCCTCCAAATGAGTTGATTGAATTGAAGAAACAACTCGTGGAGCAGCAAGAGAAGGGCTTCATTCGACCGAGCTCCTCACCCTGGGGATGCCCGGTACTGTTTGTGAAGAAGAAGGACAACAGTTTGCGGATGTGTGTTGATTACCGTCCGTTGAATGAAGTAACGGTCAAGAACAAGTATCTGCTTCCACGGATTGATGATTTGTTCGATCAAATGACCGGAGCCCGTGTATTCTCCAAAATTGACTTGAGGTCGGGCTATCATCAGATCAAAATCAGAGTGGGAGATATTTCGAAGACGGCGTTCTCTACTCGTTATGGCCTATACGAGTATACCGTCATGTCTTTCGGATTAACCAATGCACTGGCCTACTTCATGAGTCTAATGAATTCAGTTTTCATGGAGTACCTTGACAAATTTGTTGTCATCTTCATTGACGACATTCTCATCTACTCCATGTCTAAAGAAGAACATGAAGTGCACCTTCAGTACATTCTGGAAAAGCTGAGAACACCGACTTTATGCAAAATTCAGTAAATGTGAATTTTGGCTAAAAGAGGTTACCTTCTTAGGCCATGTGCTATCGAAAGCGGTGTTGCAGTTGATCCAAGCAAAGTGCAATCAGTACTTAATTGGGGACAACCCAAGACATCCACAGAATTCGGAGTTTTCTGACTTGCGGGTTACTACCGTCGGTTCGTGGAGAACTTCTCCAAGATTGCAAAACCACTGACCGAACTTTTGAAGAAGGAGAAGAAATTTTCGTGGTCAGCAGAGTGTGAAGCGAGCTTCCAATTGCTGAAGGTTCGCTTAACTACCTTTGCACGGTCTTAGTACTGCCGAATATTCACAAGGCCTTCGACATATATTGCGATGCATCACGCCTCGGACTCGGTTGTGTACTTATGCAAGGAGGCCGAGTGGTGGCATATGCATCCAGGCAATTGAGGCCACATGAGATGAATTATCCAACCCATGATTTAGAGCTAGCAGCTGTGGTGCATGCTCTAAAAATTTGGCGACATTACCTCATCGGTAATCGCTATAAATCTACACCGATCACAAGAGCCTGAAATACATCTTCACTCAAGCCGATCTGAACTTGCGACAAAGAAGGTGGCTCGAATTGATCAAAGACTACAATATGGGACTCCATTATCATCCTGGAAAAGCCAATGTCGTTGCCGATGCCTTGAGCCGAAAATCACAATGCAATTGTATTTGGCGAACCGAATCGAAGCGATTTATACTAATTCGAAGAATCGGATTAGAAGTGGTCAATCAGGGATTCCTTGCTGCCCTTGAGATTAAATCTGACCTCTTGGATCAGATCAAAGCAGCCCAAAAGAAAGACAAGGGCATAACACTTATCCGAGCCAACATCGAGCAAGGCAAAGCTAATTGCTTTAATGAAGACCCCCAAGGTGTCTTGTGGTTTGGCACCCGTCTGGTAGTGCCGAATTGTAAGGAGTTGAAGCAATCCATTCTTAATGAAGCTCATAACTCCTCATTCTCTATTCATCCCAGGAGTACAAAGATGTATCAAGATCTTAAGCCGAGACTTTGGTGGACCCGGATGAAGCGAGAAATTGCCCGGTATGTTGCCGAGTGCGACATATGCCGAAGGGTGAAAGCTGACCATTTACGTTCAGCAGGCACACTCCAGCCACTACCGATTCCCTTGTGGAAATGGGAGGAGATCGGCATGGATTTCATCACCGGATTGCCCAGGACGCAAAAGGGTTTCGACTCTATTTGGGTAATCGTTGACGGTTGACAAAAGCTGCTCATTTTCTTTCCGTCAAGGTTACCGTCACGGTAAGCAAGTTGGCGAGCTATACCTCTCTCGAATTGTATCTCTGCATGGTGTTCCCAAAAGAATTGTATCGAGATAGAGGTACCCGGTTTACCTCGCATTTACGGCAATGTCTTCACAAAGCCATGGGAACTCAACTTTCCTTCAAGACCGCCTATCATCCCCAAACTGATGGACAAGCGGAGAGAGTGAACCAAATCCTCGAGGATATCTTTGAGGGCTTGTGCTCTTACATACGGCAAGGATTGGGAGAAGTGCTTGCCATTCGCGGAGTTTTCCTACAACAATAGCTATCAAACTAGTCTTCAAATGTCGCCATTTGAAGCTCTTTATGGAAGGTCTTGTAGGACTCCACTCAATTGGTCTGAATCCGAGAAAGACCCATCTTTGGCCCGGACTTTGTCACCGAGCGGAAGAGCGAGTCCGGATAATCCGAGAACGATTGCGGACAGCGCAGCCTCGTCAAAAGAGCTATCTTGTCGATAAATGCGTCGTCGTGCATTAACCTTTGAAGTGGATGATCACATATACCTCAAGGTTTCTCCAATGAAAGGTATTCGTCGTTTCCATGTTAAAGGAAAGCTAGCACCTCGCTACATCGGACCCTTCCGAATCGTAGCAAAGCGAGGAGCAGTGGCATATCAATTGGAACTTCCACCTTCCCTCTCCGAGGTACATGATGTCTTTCATGTCTCTCAATTGAAGAAATGCCTTCGTGTTCCAACCGAGGCTACGGAGTTGGACACTCTCGAATTGCAACCCGATTTGTCATACAAAGAATACCCCGTTTGCATTATTGACGAACGAGAACGTGTCACTCAGAATCACACCATCAAATTCTTCAAAGTTCAGTGGAGTAACCATACTACTGACGAGGCTACATGGGAGCATGAAGATCACCTTCGAGCCGAATATCCTCATCTTTTCACCGAGACGATTCAATCTCGAGGTCGAGATTCTCTTTAAGGGGGGTAGGTTTTGTGACAGCCCAAATTTATTTTGGTTATTAAGTTGTGCATGGCATGTTCATATCATACATGTAGTGGTATCAATTATACTCATTTAGAACTCTATTAGTGCTAATGTGGTTTTATGCATGCATGAGTAGGAATTTATAATGTTCATGACAACTTAAAACTGCTACTTATTTATACCCATGTTCTACTCACCATTGTCAATGACTTGTGGACCCTACTTGTAAGTGAGAGAGTGGACTGCACCTACCTACTTGTCATTTCTCGCTTTACCCACCTCTACCCACTCTTCTTACCTCACTATGACATGTGGGACCAAGCCCCACATGTAAGGGGTGGAGTGGACCACTATATAAACCCCCTCACCTTGGTTTCTCCTCCCCCACACTCTCATTTTCTGCTCACCCCATTTCTGAAAATAGCAAGGAGAGCAAGCAAGAACACTCCTCCCCCACTTCCCCATTTCACCCCACACAATCCATTCAAAAACTGAGATTGAGCTTGTGCATGCAACACCATTGTGATCCTTAGATCAAGGGCTTCAAATCCATCCAAGTGGATTTTGAATGTGCCAAGTTTTGGGTGAGTTCTAATCCTTCCTTTACTCTCCCTTTTTCTGAAATTTTGTTATGTGGAGCTCATCCATCTTCCTTTCCATGAAAATCATCTCCCCATCGATGATCGGGTCGTGCTTGTTGTGTTGCAAGCTTGAGGAGGAGGAGTTGATGCTACTACAAGCTCAAGAGGAGGAGGCATTGCTTCTACAAGCGAGGAGGAGTTGATACCGGGAAGAACACCGAAGATCACTTTCACGGCGTCATTCTTGATTTCTTCGTCAAACCACCCTTCCATCAAGTGCAAGAACATCCTTGTGGGGGTAAGATTCTACCCTACTCCATTTTCTTGAAGTATAGGAGCACAATCTGCAATAGCCATTCAAAGACTTGAACAAAAATCTTGTTGGACTGTACATTTCGACACACATCGGAACTTCCGACCCCAAATCGGAACATCCGATGTGGCTAAAACTCCAGAAAACTCGTCAATCCTAACCCTGTCTACGCTGGAAATTTACACATATCGGAACATCTGATGTTCACATCGGAACTTCCGAAGTTTCCAGAGAAGCACCTTTCGTGTACTCCAACGAGAAAATTTTTCTAAGTCTGGATCGGAACTTCCGATGTCGGATCGGAACTTCCGATGTGTCCAGAGAAGCACCTTGTGAATTCCAGCTGAAAATTTTCTAAGTCTGGATCGGAACATCCGATGTCACATCGGAACTTCCGACTGAACCAACTTCAAATGACCATAACTTTTGCATCGTAAGTCCAAATTGGGTGAAACCAATTCCTATGCTTTCATAGGGTCGCCCTCTATCATTTCCAATAGAAAAACAAGACTTGGGTTGCATATATCAAGATCTATCATAGGATCTTTAACAAGTGGTAGTATTGTTGACCCTCACCCAAACGATATTGTTTTAATGATAACTTTTGACACACAAGTCCAAACTTCCCAAAGTCAAATCGTATGTTCATATTATGACTATTACTCTAAAATCATGAGCATTTCATGCATGGTTGTGCATATTTCAATTATGATTTATTGTTTCGTTTTTTGTTCTTGATTGGAGTTATTTGAATTGAATCCTCTCGATAGGTGTTGGCGCTCAAGGACACTCCCGAGTGCGACTACACTTACGATATCAAGAACGAGCAGCAAGGCACTACCTTACTCCTTGAACATACTTGATCCTATTAATTGCAAATTATGTTGAAGTTATTTTATCAATTGCATGCTTACTTTCAATTACAAGTATATTGGGGTAGAATGCTTAGTTACTACCTTGTTGACATGCTATCCTCTTACCATGTTCATTTTGTATACCATTGTCGCCCTAGGTGGTTGGTTTATTATTATGTATGGGTTAAATGCGATTTGCTTAGCCATGCTTAGACATCGTTAGGAACCGCGACAGATGGACTTAGTTCATCAGTCGCGATGATCAAAGATGATTATGATAATGATGGTTCAATTGTGGTTATTGTGTAGCAATGTTGGTTAAGGATCTTAAGGACCAAATCCTGGTGACGTCTCTTTAAGTAACTATCGTGCGAACCACACGCCGTTTATGGGGCTGGCTTAGCCAAGTACTTGTGTATGACTAGGGGTGTTTAAACCACGTGCACCCGGAATTCCTTGAGCTTTGTAGAGTGTCAAGGAATGTCCACCGGAGTTCCTTGAGCCCGTTAGAGTGTCAAGGAATGTCCTCAGAATCCCTCGAACTTTGTGAGAGTTGGGGATGTCTAACAACGGGTGTACTCCTTGGTCCACACACACGAGCACCGAGCACGCGGATCAAGGGCCACGATCACCCGGGTGGTTTAAATACACTACCATGCATACTGGAAAATGGATTTGTCACGTTCACCTCGGCCGGCACATCAAAGGAATTGTGCTCATAGCTTGGCTTACGAGTGTGGCGTGTCGTGTGGGTAAAGTCGTACCTCTGCAGAGAATAAACTGTTCGAATAGCCGCGTCCATGGTCAAGGACGATCACTTAAGTTGTCGATCCACCGGGCGAGTGTTAAGGATCGGGTAAGAATGGATGGTTTGGGAAACCAAGTCTCATGAGTATTGGAGTATTCATGAGGAGGAACTTCGCGGGTATTGGAGTACTCGTGGAAGGAACTTCACGGATATTGGAGTATCCGTGGGTGTAAGCGAACATGAGCGTTGGACTCATGGTTCGGAAAATGCTTGGAGGCGTGAGATAAAGATGTTTATGATAATGTTATACTATGTATTAGACTTTGTAAATGTTTATCAAATAGCAGTTTCAATCTATACGTGTCTGTGTGTTTTATCCCAAATGTTGCTTTACGCTAAAATTAACCTTGTGCCTTTCTTATGATGAAGCACCCACATGTAGCTAGAACTCAGCATGCAACTTATAATATTGTGCGAGTACACTCTTTGTACTCAAACGGATTGTCCACTTGCTGCAGTGAGGATGAGGCACTGCCCGGAGACTTTTCTCGGGCAGATTTCGATGATGCTAACGCTTAGGGGCACGTTCTTACTTCCAGTCAGTTGCCTGCGGGCTATGGCACACTACGCTGGACTCTTTTGTTGTCTATATTATGTTTCCGCTGCTAGTTCTGTAATAACTTTAAATATGTCGTTTTGGACAGCAGTCCTGCTTTTGTATGAAACTATGCTTATGCTTTCGTTAATTGTGTATGTGTTGTGATACAAACTGTTATGCATTGTCGCGCGTGTTGGTGAACTTTCCTGGGACCAACACGGGCATATATGCGAGACGCCCGAGGCTCCCTTGATTTACTTGGATGATGCGAAGCTACTGAGTGAATCAATGGAATCCCGGGGACGGGTCCCCACAATAAAACTATGTGGGGATGTGACGCTAACTCCCTTTCCCGACTACCGAGTTCATGGTACCTAAAAACAACATAAAACAACAAGCGTGAGTTCATCACTCAGCAAAGTGTATTGCAATGGTACAATAACAATAACAATTCACATACATACTTTATGCCATTCACACATCATGAGGATCAACTCATAACCTTCTTCATTTATGCTCTCAGATAACATCGTCATAAACATCTCAATAAAAGATCTTCATATGCATCTCATAGAACATCATAAGCATCTCATAAAACAACTTCATTCATGCAATGCAATGCATATGTCTCTTTGAAGCACATACCGGTATTGCTGAGTGCACACCTGTCGGTGTGCACCCTCTTTCCCCTTCCATCCCGTAGATGGAGGGTGCCTACTCTTACTAACTCGCTCCCATTCACAACTGTGGATGGAACTACGAGGTAGGTCTTTCTCAATGGCGCTCCAGATTAGTCATAACTTTCTCACAAACCTTATCGGATTAGTTATGACTTTCTCACCGTCCTGGCCAGTCCTCATGCCATGAATGCACACATGCCATAAACATGAATAAACTTGCATATGCACTCAATTCAATCATTGCATAGCCATAATTAGATACATATTCATCCTCACATCCATAACATAGCATTTCATAATCATCTAATCAATTTATATTCACTTAATCTCATTGAAGAATCAAACATGGCAAGCAAACATGTCAACGGTTAACTCGCATCACAACGCAAACATAATGCCATTCAAGTCACAAACATCACAATACACTTGCCTTCACCCACGCGGTACGGATTTGGCGACACGATGAAGGCACTCCTGAGGGCACACCACCTGCACATAGGTACAATACACTCAAAACAAGCCCCCCAAAACAGAACAAGAACAATCTTCTACACCAAGCTCGCAACCCACTCCTAAAACCCGAAAATAGAGAATCTGTCCCATTGGGACACTAGGCTTCCAACTAGCATAACTTGAGTTCTAAAACTCTAAATCAAGTAAATGAGTACATTTTCTCGAAGCTTAGGAAATTTCCCATCTTTTCCTAAGTATTGGCGAAGATTGATTCGGCCTCTAAAATTGTCTATTCTACAGTTGAACACGATCTATCCCAATCTCATCACAGATTTGACAACATTCGGTAAAATATCCATAACTTTTAAACGGCTGAACGGAATTTTGTGTTCTTGGTGTCCAGTGAAAGATAATTAAATTATATACAATTTCCGTAACAGCCATACGATCAGGAAACACATATAAAATTGCCAAAACGCAAGCCCTAGGTCGGGGTGCAAATCTGCCTGAGGACAGAACGTGGGACAGCATTGCAATCTCCCTAATCTCATCTAGGAACAGCACCTAAACATGAACTTTAAGCATGGATTAAACCCATCTAGTAGCACCTAGACCACCCCAAGAGAGACACGGTTCGTTACCTCTTCTTGAAGAATCGACGATGATGAAAAAACTTCTCCCGGTCCCGATCTCTCTCCAAACGCCGAATCCACCGGTTCCTCCCGGTTGCGAAGCTTCCCAATGAGGAGATCGATGTAGAGGAAGGGTGTGACAGCAAGGAGGGGGTTGAATCCCTGCTAGGGCTGGCTAGGAGGTGGAGGAGTCAAGGGGGCAAGGGGGCGACAACTAGGGCTAGAGAGGGGAGTGGGGGGCGCAAGAAGGGGTGGAGGCCCAGGGGCAGCAGCCATGCTGCCCAAAACCTCCCTCCACATGGGCCAAGGATCCCCCAACTTCGGCCGAAGATCCCTCAAAGCCCGAACTATATCCCCTAAGGCCCAAACTCCCAGAAACGGCCCAAAAACTAGATATAAAGCCGTACCGAAATGACGAAATCTATATTGTCACATTCCGTAATGTCACATTCTCTCCCCCTTAACAGGATTCGACCTTGAATCCGAAGAACACCAGCTTGCAACACCAAGTCCACAAGGGACCCAAACTTTGAAGCTAAAACAACGCAACTGAAACACCCACGCAAAGACTTCAACGGAAGCAAACAACAAACCAACTCTCCAAACCCAACTAATAAAGAAGTGACTTGACTTAGCTCACGTAGGCGCAACTTTGTAGGATCGAAAGACACGAATATAGCAATCAGAGGGGGGTGAATGATTGTGCAGAAGCTAAAACCAAATTCTTGATCTACTAAAAGTTCACCCCAAAACAGAACCAAATAATTGCCTCGTATTCGACAAAAATAGAATGATAGAGGTTCAGTAAAACGCGAATTCCTAGAGATCCAACCGTTAGATTGATATGATATTTAGACACAGGAAACTAGATTCTAATACGAGTCGAACCCAAAAAGAATCAACTCGATCGGAGTTACGGATCAAAAGTTATGACCTTCGCAAGCTTGCTGTGACAGAAGATGACGAGAATAGATCTAACTAGAATTGTAGCTCGCCGAAAGATTTTAAGAACTTGATCTTTATTTCTCCTTTCTTTTGTCTAAAGTACTCCAAACAAAAGAGTACAACCCTAAAGCTTGCTCAAAGCTTGATGCCCTTCAACAGGAGACAACCCCTCCTATTTAAAGAAGCAAAACACAAGGAGTCATGAATACAATTCCTACTCCTAATCCTAGAAGGAGTCCCACTCCTAATCCTAGAAGGAGTCCCACTCCTAATCCTAGAAGAGTATGTATTCAACACAACTCCTCTTGGCCCAACCTGGCCGAGTACAACTCTTGCACGCATATGGCAACCCTACCATACTCACGTGACTAACACTTTGCACGCGAATGACCTCCTGCCATTCTCACGTGACTAACCATTCTTCATGTGCACCATTCTCTTAGCCCAAACGTCCCGCATGACATCCTTGACCACCAAGACCTCAGTTCCCCCTGAACCTAGTCCCGAACCTCAGTTCCTCCATGAACCTAGTTCCGGTCCCATCATCGACCACATTTGCCCTCGAGCAATACCTGCACATGAACAAACCACAAAACGATTCCGAGCACAAGTCCGCGACTTGACTCAGCATTAGTCCATGCAAATACTCACACGAGCATTGCATAAAGTCCGCTTGAAAACAAGCATCATGAATTTCTCACAAATTTCATAATCTCAAATTCAAACCAGAATTCAATTCCAAAATTGCTCAAAACCATAATCGAGCAAAAAACCATTCACGCTGGACCAAAAATCCGGTCCGGCGCAAACGTGAAAACAGCCGTAAAAAATCCACCTTGCTTGTGGAGGGGAGAGTCTGTCATACACGTGAAACTTACTGGTTTTGGAAGTTTCAGTCCGGCTCAAAAACGTTTGAAAACACGTTCACGGCGGACCAAAGAAAAGCGGTCCGGCGTACAAGGGAAACTTACTGTTTCTTGAAAGTTTGGTCCGGCACAAAAGAGAACTTCACTATTTCTTGTCAAATTGTCGAACTCATGCACAAAACACATTTTCCAAGTTCAAATCTTAGCCAATTTTTCTGCACATGATTTCACAATCTCCCCCTTGATGAAAACATTGGCAACACCAATTAGAATTGAACATTTGGCATTCACTTTACAAAAGATTTTGAAATTCAAAGGATCAATGACCAAAAAGAGAAAAAAAAACACAGAATTCCCCCTTTGACCAAAATGCAAAACAAAATCTCCCCCTGAGAAGGAAAATGTGTGTGAATGTGCAATGTTCCCAAAAATTCCAAAAATCTCCAAACTTCTCCCAAAATTCCAGAAACAAATCCCCCTTTTTCATCTCCCCCTTTTTCTTAAACTTTTCAACGATTCCCAAATTTCTCCCCCTTTGACAATGGATTCATCAAGAGTACAAAAGAGAGAACATGTTCAAACTTTTTCTAAAACAATGATTTCACAAGGAGAAACAAGGAAGTGCCAAGATAGGAAAAGATGAGCTCATTCGATCATATAACCTTATATATCACATAATATGCAAAATACATGATCTTGATGTGATTTTAACAAGTTAGGGAATGACATGCATCTCAATCTCAATTTAGTCAACTATAGCCAAGTACTAAGCAAGATCTTAGCATAAAAAGCAAGGCTTTAAAATTGAAGCAACTAACAACTTAGGGCGAGCAAGTAGTTTCAACTCCAATCTAGTAGACCAATTTAATCTTTAAACAATAAATTGCATGTGGCATGCTTGAAGCATACTTCTTTTATTTTCTAGGAGTGGCATGCTTGAAGCATACATCTTATCTTTGAGGGAATGGCATGCTTGAAGCATACATCTTATCTTTTTAGGGAAAACATGCCTGAAGCATACAACTTGAAGCTTTTGCTTTTAACAACCCTTTTTTATTGATTCCCTTTTTCTTTTCTTTTTCTTTGATTGTAAACATGCAAAAATGATTAAAAGGTTTTATGAAAGAGTAAAGATGAAAACACACTTGCTCCATAGCCCAAATTTGTCAAGAAGATTCAATATCAAGCCTAGAAGAGTAAGATATCACAGAGTAATTAGCTATAGGCAATCAGACCAAGGAATTCTGCAATGTCATTTTTAGTTCAAGTGGAACAATTTAGATTATCATATATTAGCACAATTACATAATATATAAAGAAATATGATAAAGTGAGCTCATTAAGTGAAAGAACTTGGCAAGGAAACTCCTCCTCAAAACAAACCTATTGGATGAACAATCCCAAGTTCTCCCCGAATAAAAGTAAAACGAGAAGAGGACAAAGGTTTTGTGAAAATGTCTGCCAATTGATGTTCAGTATCCACATGGTGAAGCACAATGTTGCCTTTTTCAACATGATCTCTAAGAAAGTGAAATCTAATGTCAATGTGTCCAAGAAAGAGAATTACTCAAAAAGTGGCATGAACCAGATGTACTTTTCTATAAATTCTACATCCTCCAAATTCAGCATCAGAGAAAGCTCTTAAACTAATGCATGAGGAAGCAGAAAGCCAAATGCCAAAATCTTGAGTACCACGGAGATACCTTAAAATCCTATTGATAGCTTGTCGATGTGAAGCACGCGGGGAAGCTTAAAAACGAGCACACAAGCACACAGCAAACTCCAATTATCTCATCCTCAACAGCATCATCATCATCTTCATCAACAAAGATACTCTCCCCCTGAACATATGCACATGTACCTGCACTATTTGGACTAGTGCCTTTTGCGAAAACAGAGGTGGAAGAAGCATCTTGAAAAATAACACTTTTAGCACGAGATGCACGAGTGAAGGAGGAGAACCAATTTTTATCATCGGACATGTGGCGTGAGCATCCGGAATCCACTAGCCATATGTTCTCCTTCCTCGCGTGAGAAGCCTACATAGAAGCAGAAAGTGTTGAGGTCTCGGTACTGGGGTTAGAAATAAGATGTTTAGGAATCCAGTACTGAGACACACGACGCACAACAGTAGGCACAACACGAGCATTCTTATGCACAAAGATAGATTTGTCTTTTCCCGTGTTCTTACCAACAAAAGGTGTTTGCATCACCCTAGGCACATAATGAGAAACAAAGCGTGCCTATCTGAAATTAGACCTAGCCTTAGTTCTTTCTTTTTTTGTTGTTTGGCTAGTCTAAAGCAGAAATTCACCAAATGACCATCTTTCCCACAATGAGTGCAATTGTACTTAACATATGGTTTGACATTAGAAGTAACTTTTGCACTTGAAATAGTGGGAGATAGAGTGCCGACAGATTTAAACAAAGTTCTTTTAGGCTCATTATCAATTTTCACATTTTTGCTCTCAACAGGTTTAATGATATTAGAAGCATAAGAGTTAAAACCTAAACCCTGTTTGTTGGAGCTCACTTTAGATTGATCTAAAATCATGTTCAAATTTTTCTTCCCTTTAGTGAACCTAGAAAGAGAATCTTGCAAGTAGTCAACCTTTTTAGCAAGATTTAAACAATTATCACAAGGAGTGTCAATTTTAGCTTTCTGTTTCTGGCAATTTGAACACGAGTTAATTTCATGAGTGAACATGTCTTTTGTTAATTGGGTAACTCTACAATTTGCATCTTTTAATTTCAACTCAAGAATTGAACATTTAGAGCAAGCAATTTGATCATGTAAACTATCAGTAGAGCAACCAATATTTTTCACAAATTTTTCATTTTTCAATTGTTCGGTATAAACTTGTTCTAGTTTAATCACATGTTCCTCTTTTAGAGACTTAATTTCAAATTTGAGATCTAAGCAAGTATCACAAATATTTTCACAATTTGAATTTCTAAGATCAAAGTTTTCAGATCTAAGCATGGATAGATCTTTTTCTAAGTTTTTATTTTTGAGTGAAGATTTTCTTAAAGATTTTCTCAATATGACTAAAACTTCACAAAGCTCATCATACGAAGGCATTACCTCATCACCATCATTTGGAGGTCTTTGTCGTTGTCACTAGAATCACTAGTGTTCCCTTTTGCCATGAAGCACAGTCCGGTGAAATCCTTCTCATTCAGCTTCGTTTGCTTCGCTTCCTTCTCATCTTCAGTTGAGTCATCAATGTCGCTTAAGTTTAAGCGTCCAATTGCCGCGAAGACTTTGTTGAGCATCTTCTTCGTCCGTTGCTTATTTTTATCCTTGCTCTCTCTTGGCCGGAAGGACTTGGAGGAGTTGTTTTGCTCCTTCTCCTCTCTATCTTTGTTCTTGAAAGAGTTAGCACGGATGTGCCCTGCCTTGCCGCAGTTGTAGCAGTGGATGGAGGCTCCTCTTCTCTCCCTTGATCTCATGTAAGCTGCATTGACACGCTTGGAAAGAAGAGCATGTGTATCTTCTGGTATTTGATCTAGCTGTTCATCACTAAGAGCACTCAAAGCAGTAATGGAATATGATGATGAAGAACTAGTAGCATTATCATATGAAGAGGAATTAGCATTAAGAGCCATAGAGTTATCATTGGATGTTCTTGAAACAATGTCTATCTCAAAAGTCTTGAGACTAGAATATAGTTTATCCAAAGTCATTTCACTCATCTTGTGAGCTTCCCTAAAAGCAGTCACTTTCATTTGCCAGATTTTAAGATCAAGAGATGATAGGAAATGCCTAGCAATCTAGATTCCAAAGAATTCCCTAAACCAGATATCTCATACCACTTGTCTTAAGAATCGACCTGACATAACTCAAACTAGACCTTCCTTTAACACTAAAACACACTATACCTTTTACTCGATTATTCTCTCAACAGAAGAGGGTATTAAATTCTAAACTCAACATGAGTCTAATATCCTCTTTCTACCTCTCTATCAAGATTTAATAAACTCAAGATGACTTAATCATCGCGAGACACAACATGTTAACAAGCATTTAACCATTTCTCACCATTAGCATTTGAACGGTCAACTGAGGTTCCAAACTTGAACACCCAAAGAATCAAGTACACAAAATCACATCTCTTCCAATTATTCGACCTTTTTACAAAGAATCAAAATTAACCAATGTCATCTACATACATAGCCCACAGCGACAATAATTTCCTTTCGACTACAAACCACATTACATTTTCATTCTATCCTCTCCCAGGCATAACACACACCTAGGGACAACTACCACCAAACGGTATTCTCAACAAAATTTGAACCACGACTTCAACAACCTCCATCATACTCCACCTTTATACCACTAATGTACAACACCTAGCCCAAGCTAAGGCCGCAAACCATTTCCAAACCACAAAAAAAAATTTCTAAGAGGGCCTCGCCCTCTCATACTCTCACTCAAATAACCAAGCCCATGAGTATACTCCCATATTATACTCATTAATTTATAAACATTCCTATTCATATCTCAAACGAAAATGCCAACAAATAGCAACTCTCTCTAGCCGGATGAACCACATTCATGTACTTGAACCCAAAGCGCCACAAATCACTTTGGAACAAATATTCGACAACATCCAAAGATCACTCTATTTCTTTTCCTAATTCAAGCCGCAAAGGAAAAAAACTCAAATCTCAAATCAATGCGATACAATTTCGCATCAGGAAGCACTCCAACAACAGAGAGACTCCACACAAATCTTTGACAGAAGTTCTCAACAACCAAATACAACTCAACTCGCTTTCACCCAAGCCAAGCCTCTCATTTTAACCAAAAACACATTTTGGAAGAGAAAACTGATTCTCAAATCACATACAAGGATCCACAACTGTCGCAAAAACTCTCAAAGAGAAAGGGAAACTCAAATCTCTTATAACATAGCCAAATGCAAGAAATTATTCACTCTTTCTTTTCATGCTAGAGAGCAATGGAAATCTCGATTCATGACATGAATGCAAACTTTTCAAGAGCACTCCGGATTAGTCATATATCCCTATATGACTTTCTCACCGACCTGGCTCAACAACTCTTTTATGGTTATAAATATATATAAACGATGTCATGTTTCATTTTCACCAAAGTAGCAAACATACTCGGGGGAAAAACTCCATTAGAAGAGAAACACCGCACGAAACTTTATTAAGTTAACCCACTTTCACAAAAAACAAACATCAAGCCTTTACCAAAGCAAAACATCTCTTAGACAACCACAAAGCACTTATGAAATAATCATAATTTTCACATTTTGAAACACTCGCAAACACCACACACTTCTTCAATTAAACCAAACTCTAGTCATGGTAGAGTTACAAGTATTTTCAACTCAAGAGCTTCCCACACAACCCGCTATGATTAATTGCTTCCTTTAAATACCGATTACAAAGATAATTCAAGTTGCACGTGAAAGGGCACGATCCACTCATATACTCTTGGGTATAAAACCCCAAAATCAACATGTAAGCTAAACAGCTTAGCCAAAAACAAAGATTGGCACTATTCACATAACCACCATCGGTCATGTTATCATAAACTCTAAACCAAGTCTATCTTATGACAATCAACAAGGAGAACCACGTTCTCACAACTTCGGCACAAATAACTTACCAATTAACTCAACATAAGACTCATATCAACTTTTATTTTGGTCTACCAACCAATATGACTCATCATTCATACAACTGTATATCCTGAGCTTAAAACACATCTCTTCATCTCTTAGTTTGGCATAATCAACCAATGCCTTTCGCACAACCCCTAAGTTACTTACTAACTATCCCTAGTTCATCAACCAATAAATAATTCTAACCACTCAATACGATCTCCACTAGACATCTTTCATAACTACGGATCCCAAACAAACATCTGTCAAGAATAATTTCAACCTTTCCTATAATCATTCCATATCCCTATTCTTCGATTACACATCAATTAAGTCATTTTGCCGATTCACAGTTTAATCGACCCCTAAACAACTTAGCCCAACAATCCTCATGTCTTAATACCATCGTCGGTGTATTCTACACCAGGGTGCCCACTGCACTTTAGTAAAAGCGGCCGCTACCAGAAACGTGGCATCCAGGCCCCGCCTTTGGCGGTCAGCTGAGTGATCGCCAGCAGGAAGGTGGCGACCAGGCCACGCCTTTGGCGGTCAGCTGAGTGATCGCCAGCAGGAAGGCGGCGACCAGGCCACGCCTCTGGCGGCCAGCTGAGTGATCGCCAGCAGGAAGGTGGCGACCAGGCCACGCCTCTGGCGGCCAGCTGAGTGATCGCCAGCAGGAAGGTGGCGACCAGGCCACGCCTCTGGCGGCCAGTGAAGTGATCGCCAGCGGGAAGGTGGCGACCAGGCCACGCCTCTGGCAATCAGTGAAGTGATCGCCATCGGGAAGGTAGCGACCAGGCCACGCCTCTGGCGGTCAGCTGAGTGATCGCCCGCGGGAAGGTGGCGACTAGGCCACGCCTTTGGCGGTCAGGCCCTGCTACTGGCGATTAGTTCCCGAGGACATTTAATGGCCCGCGTGCCCATTCGAGAGGTCAAAGACATTTAATGCATGTCGTGCGCATTAAATGGGGGTAATGAAGGCCACAGTATGGCAGCGTGTGTTCCCAACGCGCGCCATAATGATGAGCGATGTCAGGGTGCAATTCCCCACCCCGGTGGAGCGGGCGAAGCCGGCAGGCATGGCGCTCAAGGGCGGGGGAGGAGGATGTCTGGACCAGGGCATTAAATGTGTTGCAGAGGCATTTAATGCCATAGAGCAGGGTAATGAGATAGCTTGCTGTGTAAGCCTCCCATGCGCCCCCGCCAGCCCGAGTATAAAAGGGAGTTGGGGTGCATGGGAGAAGGGGTTCGATCATTTGGCTCAGATTAGACTTCCCGCTCTGAGTAGGTTGGTCTGAGCTCCTTTGGGTTGCTGTTCATCTTCCAGTTCTCTCCAAAGGCACTGATAATACCAGAAGACAGGAGTAGGGCTATTACTCTTAGGAGGGCCCGAACCTGACAAAACGCCAGGGTCTCCTTGCATGCCTCGCCCCTGATTCTCTCTTTCCCGAGCAACCTCCACGAAAGCCCCGGTTAGAACTTAGTATACCCCTCGCCGGAAGGGGTCTGTTGGCTCATACGCTGACACCATCATCTTGCTATATTAAGTTCATCAAGCAGAAGATTATAGGTCTTCACACTCGGAATCAAAACTCACTAATCTTGAACTTGCAATAAATTCCTTAACTCACGACACTATGCATAAAACACTAATCGACTTTCACTTTGGATCACCTATCATCTCGATTAATCTTTCTTTATCAACACAATCAATTAGGTTGCCTTAAACAACCAACAACTTCACTTTAACTGGATCAGTAATTTACTTCATCTCAATGTCCCAACTACCCATCACAGACTTAACATCTTGAACACCTTCGCGGGTCACGCACCCAACCTTCAAGTAAGCCACAACTCCTAAGCTTAAACAACAACAACAAGAAAAACAACCTTCTTTGTAGAAAACCCAATCAAAAACTGCAAGAGAGGTCAACTCTTAAATTTCCAAATGTCGACACGCAACTACTCCATAAATCTTGAGATCAACAACTTCCACGAAGGAAGATGGATGCAAGAGGGAAAACCAAGCGATCAACCAAATCCTTTTCAAATAAAGCCTTAACACCAAACTCCAAACTTCCACGAAACAAAAAAGGATTTTCAAAGATGATTTTCCAAACTAGTAAAATGACAAAATCAAAACCACTTACTCTTACAAAGTTACAGAACTTCAGCCTTGACAACCAGGTCTGGCAGAACACCGCAATAACTATTTTAACCTCGGAGAAAGACAAACACAGGAATAAATTGAATGCTTTTCCCCGTAAAGCAACCAACAAACCAGGTGTGGGGGCTCCTGTCCTGGTACAATGATACTCAATTACAGTTGCGCGGGCCTGGATAATCACGCAACCAGTAACGTAACGATCACGGCATCACGACAGACTCAGATTGAAACCACTTGGTCAGCACGATACTCGACTAATGAGGTCACATGCCATCCAATTGGTTCCAATTCGAGCTTCCCGCAACCATGTGATAACCACTAGTCCCTGGATCAGTAGGCTAGTGTCACATGTTGAGAAGGTAGAGTCTCATCCAAGCGAACGCAAATTAAGGGCAGAGGTAGTATATTACAGCGATAGATATTAATATTACAACTTGTTTCTGTTTACAAAATGCCGATTGGCTTAAAGTAAACTGAAGAGGAAAACATCAGAGAAACAAAAGTAAAGCGGCCGCGGTGTGCCTCCATTCCCACAGGCAACCGGCGAGCAACTAACTCCGCTAGCCGTCAAACGCACCACCCGCGTGCAGGTCATCGAACTCCTGGTCACCTTCTTCCTCACCGCATCTTACGCTTCTCACGCAAATTTTCAGAGCAAACGGTGAGTACACGTATGTACTCGCAAGACTTTATTGTTTGCAAGTATAATAATAATGCAGGCTAGTCAATGAAGATGGTTGCTATTCTAGTTCAGTTTTGCATGAAGCTGAAGTTATTTGTAATAGACTAATAGATTGGAATACTGCACAGTTTATAAATCATTTAGTAAATGAGAGTAAAGCAATACATAATGTAATTGTACATTTCCTTCAACACCCAAATTCCTCCAACATAAGCAACACCACCATAACATGGCATCAGGAATCATTTCCTTCAACATAACCATCATACCATCACATGGCATCAAGTATCATTTCCTTCAACATAACCATTATACCATCGCATGGCATCAGGAATCACCACCAGCTTGATCAAATCACCAAACCAACCGATCTCTGAGTTCAACGACTCAAACTTTGCATGATGCAGCCCAACATTTACAAGATCTACCGATTTCAAATCCTTTTCAGGAATCAAAACCAAAATACTATACTTGATAGCAAATACCCAAGATGCTCGTGACCGTGAGCACGGCTAATCGACTAGTTTGATTAATCTCTGCAGAGAATGCACACTTTACCCACACGACACGCTCTAGCAATCAGGTCAACCATGCCACGCGATACATACCGTATCCGTTTTGCTAGATTGTGACGAAACTCTTCCAATTGTCGGCATCTAGTCTTGCGTCAGCCCCGGCGATGTGCGCTCTTTGCTTTGGGTGGGGGCTCCACACACCCACACAGAGTACCCCCGGGCCAGGCGAGAATACCCCCCAATTAAGGTGTTTGGGTACCTTAAACTCCAAACCTGATTCACCCACACGGATCCAACGATGGCTAACAGCCCATCGTGCCTTTTACCCTCAGCAAAGCATCCATCGTTGTTTCACGAAAGTCTCCAACACCTGCGCGTGGTGAGGGAGTATTCTAAGCAACACCAGCACATCGGTATTGCCCAACTACTTCGACCTACCACGATGCAAGTCCAAATTCCAACTCCTGTACTGGGTTTAGGCTATCCCATACTAGCACATGTGGTTGTACGAAAGGACTTGGTTAAATACGTCAAGTTCAGTCCTTAGGATTGCACAGACGAGACCTCCCATCATCCGTCCGGCATAAATCACCGTACACCTTTTCCTTTTTCATCTTTTACCAACATAGCCTTTGTTTTTCCAAAATCACCATTTCCGAAATCCTAATAACGTATCGAAAATCTTTGATTGACTGAGTCCACTGATCATTATTCAATCAGTCTAAAGCTGGGCTAAGCGTATGCAACTATTAGACTTATAATCCCTAACGACGCTTATTATAGCGTCTATCCTTAAACTAGGGTTACTCAAGGATTTTAGGGTAGCAACAAGATTAAGATAAGCCATCCAACCATTAGGGTAACTACCTATTCCCACCATTTAAATACTTGTAATAATCATATGCATGCGTAATAGTTTTGCAAATCATCAAGTACTTTCGCAATTATAGGAGCAATATGTTCAAAGAGGGTGCTTGCGTGCTTGCTCTGGGTTTTGCGTGTCCTGTAGGTCGAAGTCTAGATCCTCGCCTACTGCTCCCGAGGCGTCAACGTCTAAACGAAAGCGCGACAAAAGAAATAACGAGGAAACGATTAAGATCCAACGAGAACAAGACAAAAAGCTCAAAGAAGCGGACAACAACCAATAAGCGAACACGAGAGAGAAAAACTTACCGAAAACCAAAACTTGAATTGGAGACCGGCAGTACCGGCAAACAAATCCCGGTAGTGCCGCTCTACAGTCTGTAGTACCGGCCGCAAGGGTCGGTAGTACCGGCGGCTGCGAATCCTAAAAGAGGACCTCTCTGGAAAATAACTACCGGCGTTGCGGGAGCGGTAGTGCCGGCCTAAACCCGGCAGTACCGGCCACAAGGGTCGGTAGTGCTTGCTGGCGGCGATCTGGGTCTCACCACTACGGTAGTGCCGGCCACAGGTCGACTGAATTTTCCAGAAAAAGGATTTTCGCACAAACGACTTCGGAATTTCGCGGCGATTGCATGGATGGGTTCTCGGAGATGACAAGGACCCATTTACACAAACCACCCGAGGTTCCGACCTCGTTTGGCCTAATTTCTAATCCGAGAAACTCTAGAGTCCTAATTCATGCTAAATTCTGACTTTCACCCCGAATCGCATTCAAACTCGATTCTTTTCGCGAAACTCGGACTTTAACAACGTCGAATATATTCTAGTGTCCTTTTCCTAGCTTTTGGAACTAGGGTTCCAAGGTTTACTTCCAAAAGCTACGAAAATGACATTTAACCAAATATATCCGATAAAAACGTATTTAGGGCTTCCGATCTCAGTTTTCGCACTAACGAGAACTCTAGCACCTAACCTTGGTCTAGATACTCAGCTAACTAAAAGTTGAGCTCTACAACTAGGTTTTCTAGGGTTTTGGCTAAAAGAAAAGTTGATAGAAATGGAGAAAGTACAAGATCAAGCTCAAGTCATCACAGATCTGACTGAAACTTGCTCCACTCACCACAGAGCTCGTCTAGGGTTTGGGAAGCGACGTCCTCCTCCTTGACCAGCTGCTCCACAAGCTCCAGAACACCGGAGGGAGAGGTTAAGCTGGAGGGAAAACTCGAGGGAGGGAGAGAGAGCTCCATGGGAGAGAGGGCTTGAGAGGGAGAGCTAGAGGGTGAGGGTGAGAGTGAGAGGGAGTGAAGTGAGACGGAGGGAGTGTGATACAGCTGGGGGAGGAGGCTTAGATAGGAAGACACTAGAAGTCTTTGAGGTGGGTGGGCAGCGGGCAGCGAGAGAGGGCTCGCCCCTG
Source organism: Rhipidocladum racemiflorum (assembly GCA_036346355.1). NCBI lineage: Eukaryota > Viridiplantae > Streptophyta > Magnoliopsida > Poales > Poaceae > Rhipidocladum > Rhipidocladum racemiflorum. The sequence goes on along the minus strand of CM070584.1, from coordinate 24,843,195 downwards.
CCCCGTCGCCTCGGCCAAGGCGATCTGCCACCACGGCCAGATCTTGCCGCCAGTAGAAAAACCCAAAACCCCCCCAAAAAAACTCCGAAACTCACGAATCCTTCTCGGAAACTTTTAGGATAGACTCTAGGATAGCTAAAGAAGGTTTGGAAACTACGGTTGCTCGGAAATTCTAACCGCAACACGAAACGAGATTTTGGAGCAAAAACTAAAACGAAACAGATCGAGCAAACAAATCCAAAAACAATTAACTCCAAATTGAATTCCAAATAACTCTCAAGGATAATTAACATTTAAAAAGGCGATTACAAACTCAGGATGTTACAGCTCTACCCCCCTTACAATAATCTCGTCCTCGAGATTACAAGGATTCAGAAAGGAAAGAGGGAAACTCAGATCGAAGGCGATCTTCACGTTCCCAGGTTGCTTCTTCTTCGGTGTGATTACTCCACTGAACTCGAAGCATCTTGATTACGTGATTATGAGTAAATCGTTCAGCTTGGTCCAGAACGCGAACGGATATTCACGGTATGTAAGATCTGGTTGAAGTTCAATTGCGTCCAGAGGAGTGAGTTCAGTAGGAACTCGAAGACACTTCTTCAACTGAGAGACATGAAACACGTCATGCACATCCGCAAGTTGATGTGGAAGCTCCAATTGATAAGCTACTTCACCCTTCCTTGCAAGAATGCGATACGGACCGACGTATCTCGGCGCTAACTTTCCGCGAACTTGGAATCGCTTCGTGCCACGTAACGGTGACACCTTAAGATAGACAAAATCGTCTACATTGAAGCTCAGATCACGGCGGCGATTATCAGCATAGCTCTTTTGTCTAGACTTAGCTTCTTTCAACCGATCACGGATTAGCCTGACTTGCGTCTCAGCTTCCTGAATCACTGTGGGTCCAAAGAACTTTCTTTCACCGACTTCGGACCAAAAGAGAGGAGTTTGGCATTTTCTTCCATACAGTGCTTCAAACGGAGACATTTGAAGGCTTGCTTGATAACTATTATTGTAGGAAAACTCAGCAAATGCTAAACACTTTCCCACTTCGAGTTATACGAAAGAATACAAGCTCTGAGCATGTCTTCTAGGACCTGATTTGTTCTTTCAGTCTATCCATCCGTTTGGGGATGGTAAGCTGTGCTGAAGAGCAGCTTAGTTCCTAGGAGTTCATGCAAATTCTTCCAGAACCGCGAAGTGAACTGGGGTCCACGATCAGACACAATGGTTTTAGGAATTCCATGTAGTCGGACAATATGGTTCAGGTAGAGTTCTGCAAGTTTAGCTCCATTGTAGGTAACGCGTACTGGTATGAAATGAGCAACTTTGGTTAACCGGTCGATGATTACCCAAATAGAGTCATGGCCATTAGCTGATTTTGGCAGGCCAGTGATGAAGTCCATTCCGACCTCATCCCATTTCCACTCCGGAACCTTCAAGGGTTGAAGCATTCCAGCTGGTCGTTGGTGCTCTGCTTTAACTCGCTGACACACGCCACAAATGGCGACGTATGCGGCGATATCTCTTTTCATACCAGGCCACCAAAACTTTTTTCGAATAACTTTGGTTCATTTTAGTGCTTCCAGGGTGGATTGACAACGGAGTCTCATGAGCTTCTTTCAAGATCAATTCTTTGATCTCCTGATCATTCGGGACATAAATTTGATATCCACTCATGATCAGACCATCAACTCGTTCTGAAAACTCCGATGACGCGCTTTCTTTCAAATTGCGCTTGATCTTAGCTACTCCTTCATTTTTCAACTGAGTAGCCTGAATTTGGGATTCAAGGGTAGGTCGTAGGGTTAATGTAGCCACAAATCCTTCCCCTACCATCTCCAAATTGAGTCTACGAAACTCATTCAGTAACTGGGGTTAACAAACACCCGACAAGGTATTACTAGTGTGTAGCTTGCGACTGAGGGCATCAGCTACCACATTAGCTTTTCCTGGATGATAATGAATTCCCAAATCATAGTCCTTGATTAGCTCCAACCACCGGCGCTGTCTCAAGTTTAGATCTGGTTGGGTGAAAAAGTATTTCAGACTCTTATGGTCGGTAAATATCTCAACTCGGTTTCCGATGAGATAATGACGCCATAACTTAAGAGCATGAATTACGGCAGCCAGTTCTAGATCATGAGTCGGATAATTGGCTTCATGAGGTTTCAGTTGGCGTGAAGCATACGCCACAGCTTTTCCTTCCTGCATCAGCACACAACCAAGACCCTGACGTGAAGCATCACAGAATACGTCAAAGTTTTTGTGCACATCAGGCAAGACAAGAATTGGAGCTGTTGTAAGCCTTCGCTTCAACTCTAGGAAACTAAATTCACAAGCTGACGTCCACTCAAACTTCTTCTCCTTCTTGAGCAACTCAGTCATCGGCTTGGAAATTTTGGAAAAGTTTTCAATGAATCGCCGATAGTACTCGGCTAACCCAAGAAAACTTCGGACTTCGGGAACAGTCCGTGGCTATTCCCAAGCAAGTACATCCTTCACCTTGCTGGGATCAACAGCAACACCTCCTTCCGAGAGAACGTGGCCTAAGAAGGCAACTTCTTTGAGCCAGAACTCACATTTGCTGAACTTGGCATACAGCTGGTGTTCACGCAATTTATCAAGCACTAAATGCAGATAGAGTTCAAGCTCCTGCTCACTCCGAGAATAGATAAGAATGTCATCAATGAACACCACCACAAATTTATCTAGGTATTCCATGAATACCTTATTCATGAGATTCATGAATGTGGCTGGTGCATTGGTGAGTCCAAAAGAAACTACTGTATACTCGTACAAACCATATCGAGTAGTAAACGCAGTCTTCTGGATATCTTCCGATCGAATTTTGAGTTGAAAGTACCCCAGTCTCAAGTCAATCTTAGAAAAGATTCGAGCTCCATTTAATTGATCAAACAAATCATCAATCCGAGGAAGGGGATACTTATTTTTGATAGTGACTTCGTTTAAGGATCGATAGTCCACGCACATGCGCAAACTACCATCTTTCTTCTTGACGAAGAGCACTGGACTACCCCATGGAGACGAACTAGGGCGAACAAAACCCTTAGCTAATTGCTCCTTGAGTTGTTTCTTCAACTCCAACAACTCATCAGAGGGCATCCGATACGGACGTTTGGACAAAGGTGCTGTTCCTGGCAGCAAGTCAATAACAAACTCCATATCCCGATCTGGGGGCAATCCCGGCAATTCTTCAGGAAACACGTCAGGATACTCACAGACCACTTGTACTTGACTTAATTCTAGCACAGAAAGTGAATGGAAAGAAGCCTTAAGCACATTTGATCGTCTGGAGTAATACTTAGTCTGGATTCCATCCGAATTCACCAGAGAAATGGAACGATTTGCGCAATCAATATGTCCTTGATTTTGAGATAACCAATCCATCCCAAGGATAACGTTGAGTCCAGGGGTATCTATCTGAATCAGATTTCCCAAAAATAGAACTTCATTGATCACTATGGGTACTCTAAGGCATATGCGCTCAGCTCGCATAACCGAACCAGGAGAATAGACTAACATTGGATCTCGCAATCTGTTAGTCTCAACCTTATGTTTCAAAACAAACTTTGAAGAAATGAAAGAATGCGAAGCGCCCGAATCAAATAAAACCAATGTGGGTACTGAGTGTATGAGAAACATACGAACTACCACATCTGGAGCATTACTGGCCTCCTCCGCGGTCACTAGGTTATGTCGACCACGGACTTGACTCGGGGCTACTTTTTGGCTAGAACGCCCTCCTAAGTGTCCACCACGCCCGGTTACAGAACCTTGCGGGCGAATTGGACCGCTTGGAACTTGAGGTCGAGCAGCAACAGGACGTTTACTCGGACAAACAGTAGAGATATGTCCCTTCTCACCGCAAGCATAGCAGGTGAGTGCGGCCATCCTGTCCTGCCCTCCACGATTCTGTCCTCCGCGGCCAGAAGGTTGAGCCGCAGACAGAACAGGTTGGGGAAAGTTCCTCTGAGATCGTGGAGGCGGCGATGCCACGGACTGAGCACTAACGGTTTGCCCAGAACGCGGTCTCGAAGTACCGGCACCGGCAGATTTCCGAGCCATCCACTTACGCTTCCGGCTCTCCAAAATTGCCTTGCTGCTGTCCTCTACACAAATCGCCTTGTCCACAAGTACTTGCATATTGGGGATGTCAAGTGGTGCGAGCGAATGACGAATCTCCTCGTTGAGATGTTGACGAAACAAGGAGACTTTTCGAGCTTCGCTCGGGACCTCATCTGCTACATAGCGAACCAGATAATTGAACTTATGCAGATAGTCCATCACTGACATAGACACCTGACGAAGATCATAGAACTCTCGTTTCTTTATCTCCATCAGACTAGCAGGAATGTGCACTGCACGAAAGGCTCCTTTAAAATCCTCCCAAGTCATGACCTGACTAGGTGGACGAATCGCCTTAATACTACCCCACCAAGCTGTTGCTGCACCTTGGAGATAGTAAGCAGTGTACTGAACCTTCTCCTCGTCATTACGCCTCACGAGGTCGAGTTTATCTTCAACATCGCGAAGCCAATCGTCTGCGTCCAGAGGATCGGTCGCTGATGAGAAGTTTGGCGGGCGAGTTCGCTGGAACTCGGCCAACCTCGATTGGGGTTGCATTGCTGCCAAACCACCATAAGCAGCGGCACCAAGGTTCTCGGAATTCTGCACCAACCGCTCCAACAAGCGGGTCTGCATAACAAGAACTTGGGCCATTGACGGAGGTGGAGGTAACTCTTCACTTTGGGCATCGTGATGACTAAGCGATGCCTCCCGATTACCTACTGGCTCATTAGAGTGATGAGATCCTTGGCTACGGGATCTGGCCAAAGGTGGATCATGACGCTCCGGATTCGGCATTGCTACAACTGGTTCTTGGCTATTCTAAGCAACACCCCGGGCCATCACCGAACGATCAACACGTCTCTTCGGCGGCATCCTATTGACACAAGGACTTAGAGACAAATACCACAAGAGCCCATCGAAGTACGCGGGGATTTGCACAACAATTGCGAAACTCAAGCACAATCCATCACATAGCAATACAAAATTTAAAGTATGCATCACAGTGAAAGGATTGCAGGGTGATAGATTTACGGTTGATAACTTAGCACGTCTCTTCGCGCTACAGGGGGTTATTTACAACACCACCAACATCAACTACCACCAGTTTCACGAGAATAATTACAACAAAAAGTTTCTTCTGTCAGCTCGTAATTACAACAAAAGCGAGCTGTAGATCCAACTACCTTTTAAGATAAGGATCTAATCCTAGACACGACCACCGTTCACAGCAGGAACATCTGAGGTGCCTGGGGCTACAGAGGAAGCAGTTGACTCTGCAGGAAACATCAACTCGTACTCGCGTCCACCAAACAGCAGGTTACGTCCTGGCATGGCGATCGCGAAGCACTAGGCGCCACAGTAAACACGGCGATGGCTGCTACCTCGAGCAGACATCCTGCGCTGCGAGAGACCTGGCGATAAGATCCATAAGGGCGGGGTAACTCCTCGGCCAGGCTCGAGATCGTCATTCTCCCCATAGATCATCCCGGTAGTAAAGAAACCATAGCTAACCAAGGCGCCATGTTACTCTCTAACTCGAGAATCTGGCGTCGAGCGAGCAACATTCTTCACGGAGGCGAAGCAAATAACGATCAAAGGACCTCACTAGCCCGATGCCAAATCTGCACGAGGATCCAACGGTGGATAATCGGCACATACAAGTTCTCTTGGGTGTCAGGCTCACGAGAGGACAAGCGAGAAACAATCGAGCCATCTCCGGTACATCAAAGCGAAGCCTCAAAATTGCAATATATGCTCCATCGAGTAGAGCTGCAAGAGGACTTGGCGCTGTACCATGATACTGACGGGTTTGCTCTCCTGCGTGGCGTCCGCGAATGGAAACTTCAGCCACAAACAGGGAGGAAGCGGGACTAAGTCCAGCACGTGAGATTAAGTACCCTGGCGGCTCAGGAAAGCCAGCACGCTGCATCATCTCCCAGAGGGTAGCCTGAATTGAGCCCTCTAGAATCACAGATGTGAAATAGCAGGGTTCCCAACGTCCAGACATCTTAAGATTAAGAAGGGAAACAGATTAGTGACATCCTCAACAAACGGAAATTCGAAATAAACAGAAATTAAATAAACGAAAAGAAAATAACCCAACAACGAACCAATAAAAGAAACTCACGATTATAAGCCTCATCCTTATCATTACTCACTTCTTAACTATCTTTTGAAGTGGATAAGCTTCCCAAATACTTCTAACTTAAATTTCGAATAGGATCGAGAAAATAGATCGAACCGAATACCCCATTTGCTTTTGCCCTGGAAATCTAACTTTGAAAGCCGAGTTAAGAGGAAAAATTCATTTGAAGCTCAAAACCAGAAGAGATGCTACAGAAAAGAAAAGATCAGCATTCTATGTTTTCACAATTAAGGAGTGCATAATCAAAATAACTTTTAAGGGAAAAGACTCTTCCTTAATCCTATCAATTACTAACCTTTGCTCGATACCACGCTTTGTAGAGGCTCTGTCTGAATGCGGTGATACTCCATTCTTGTTGCGCGGGCCTGGATAATCACGCAACTAGTAACATAATGATCATGGCATCACGACGGACTCAGTTGAAACCACTTGGTCAAAGACGATACTCGACTAATGAGGTCACATGCCATCCAATTGGTTCCAATTGAAGCTTCCGCAACCATGTGATAACCACTAGTCCCTGGATCGGTAGGCTAGTGTCACATGTTGAGAAGGTAGAGTCTCATCCAAGCGAACGCAAATTAAGGGCAGAGGTAGTATATTACACGATAGATATTAATATTACAACTTGTTTACATTTACAAAATGCCGATTGGCTTAAAGTAAATCAAGAGGAAAACATCGAGAAACAAAAGTAAAGCGGCGCGGTGTGCCTCCATTCCCACGAGGCAACGGCGAGCAACTAACTCCGCTAGCCGTCAAACGCACCACCGCGTGCAGTCATGAACTCCTGGTCACCTTCTTCCTCACCTGCATCTTACGCTTCTCACGCAAATTTCGTGAGCAAGCGGTGAGTACACGTATGTACTCGCAATACTTTATTGTTTGCAAGTATAATAATAATGCAGGCTAGTCAATGAAGATGGTTGCTATTCTAGTTCAGTTTTGCATGAAGCTGAAGTTATTTGTAATAGACTAATAGATTGGAATACTGCACAGTTTATAAATCATTTAGTAAATGAGAGTAAAGCAATACATAATGTAATTGTACATTTCATTCAACACCCAAATTCCTCCAACATAAGCAACACCACCATCACATGGCATCAGGAATCATTTCCTTCAACATAACCATCATACCATCACATGGCATCAAGTATCATTTCCTTCAACATAACCATTATACCATCACATGGCATCAGGAATCACCACCAGCTTGATCAAATCACCAAACCAACCGATCTCTGAGTTCAACAACTCAACACTTTGCATGATACAGCCCAACATTTACAAGATCTTCCGATTTCAAATCCTTTTCAGAAATCAAAACCAAAATACTATTCTTGACAGCAAATACCCAAGATGCTCGTGACCGTGAGCACGGCTAATCGATTAGTTTGATTAATCTCTGCAGAGAATGCACACTTTACCCACACGACACGCTCTAGCAATCATGTCAACCATGCCACGCGATACATACCGTATCCGTTTTGCTAGATTATGACGAAACTCTTCCAATTGTCGGCATCTAGTCTTGCGTCAGCCCCGGCGATGTGCGCTCTTTGCTTTGGGTGGGGGCTCCACACACCCACACAGAGTACCCCTGGGCCAGGCGAGAGTACCCCCCAATTAAGGTGTTTGGGTACCTTAAACTCCAAACCTGATTCACCCACACGGATCCAACGATGGCTAACAGCCCATCGTGCCTTTTACCCTCAGCAAAGCATCCATCGTTGTTTCACGAAAGTCTCCAACACCTGCGCGTGGTGAGGGAATATTCTAAGCAACACCAGCACATCGGTATTGCCCAACTACTTCGACCTACCACGGCGCAAGTCCAAATTCCAACTCCTGTACTGGGTTTAGGCTATCCCATACTAGCACGTGTGGTTGTACGAAAGGACTTGGTTAAATACATCAAGTTCAGTCGTTAGGATTGCACAGACGAGACCTCCCATCATCCGTCCGGCATAAATCACCGTACACCTTTTCCTTTTTCATCTTTTACCAACATAGCCTTTGTTTTTTCGAAATCACCATTTCCAAAATCCTAATAACGTATCGAAAATCTTTGATTGACTGAGTCCACCGATCATTATTCAATCAGTCTAAAGCTGGGCTAAGCATATGCAACTATTAGACTTATAATCCCTGACGATGCTTATTATAGCGTCTATCCTTAAACTAGGGTTACTCAAGGATTTTAGGGTAGCAACAAGATTAAGATAAGCCATCCAACCATTAGGGTAACTACCTATTCCCACCATTTAAATACTTGTAATAATCATATGCATGCGTAATAGTTTTGCAAATCATCAAGTACTTTCGCAATTATAGGAGCAATATGTTCAAAGGGGGTGCTTGCCTGCTTGCTCTGGGTTTTGCGTGTCCTCTTGGTCGAAGTTTGGATCCTCGCCTACTGCTCCCGAGGCGTCAACGTCTAAACGAAAGCGCGACAAAAGAAATAACGAGGAAACGATTAAGATCCAATGAGAACAAGACAAAAAGCTCAAAAAAGCGGACAACAACCAATAAGCGAACACGAGAGAGAAAAACTTACCGAAAACCAAAACTTGAATTGGAGACCGGCAGTACCGGCATACAAATCCCGGTAGTGCCGCTCTACAGTTGGTAGTACCGGCCGCAAGGGTCGGTAGTACCGGCGGCTGCGAATCCTAAAAGAGGACCTCTCTGGAAAATAACTACCGGCGTTGCGGGAGCGGTAGTGCCGGCCTAAACCCGGCAGTACCGGCCACAAGGGTCGGTAGTGCCGGCCTGAGCGGCAGTACCGGTCTCACCACTACGGTAGTGCCGGCCACAGGTCGACTGAATTTTCCAGAAAAAGGATTTTCGCACAAACGACTTCGGAATTTCGCGGCGATTGCACGGATGGGTTCTCGGAGATGACAAGGACCCATTTACACAAACCACCCGAGGTTCCGACCTCGTTTGGCCTAATTTCTAATCCGAGAAACTCTAGAGTCCTAATTCATGCTAAATTCTGACTTTCACCCCGAATCGCATTCAAACTCGATTCTTTTCGCGAAACTCGGACTTTAACAACGTCGAATATATTCTAGTGTCCTTTTCCTAGCTTTTGGAACTAGGGTTCCAAGGTTTACTTTCAAAAGCTACGAAAATGACATTTAACCAAATATATCCGATAAAAACGTATTTAGGGCTTCCGATATCAGTTTTCGCACTAACGAGAACTCTAGCACCTAACCTTGGTCTAGATACTCAGCTAACTAAAAGTTGAGCTCTACAACTAGGTTTTCTAGGGTTTTGGCTAAAAGAAAAGTTGATAGAAATGGAGAAAGTACAAGATCAAGCTCAAGTCATCACAGATCTGACTGAAACTTGCTCCACTCACCACAGAGCTCGTCTAAGGTTTGGGAAGCGACGTCCTCCTCCTTGACCAGCTGCTCCACGAGCTCTAGAACATCGGAGGGAGAGGTTTAGCTGGAGGGAAAGCTCGAGGGAGGGAGAGAGAGCTCCATGGGAGAGAGGGCTTGAGAGGGAGAGCTAGAGGGTGAGGGTGAGAGTGAGAGGGAGTGAACTGAGAGGGAGGGAGTGTGATACGGCTGGGGGAGGAGGCTTAGATAGGAAGACACTAGAAGTGCTGAGGTGGCTGGGCAACGGGCAGCAGAGAGGGCTCTGCCCCCTGCCCGGTCGCCTCGGCCGGCGGTACTGCCGCCCAGGGCAGAAAAACCCAAAACCCCCCAAAAAAAACTCCGAAACTCATGAATCCTTCCCGGAAACTTTTAGGATAGACTCTAGGATAGCTAAAGAAGGTTTGGAAACTACGGTTGCTCGGAAATTCTAACCGCAACACGAAACGAGATTTTGGAGCAAAAACTAAAACGAAATAGATCGAGCAAACAAATCCAAAAACAATTAACTTCAAATTGAATTCCAAATAACTCTCAAGGATAATTAACATTTAAAAAGGCGATTACAAACTCAGGATGTTACACCAGGCATCAAAGCTGGAAAGGCGACCAAAAGAGGCGCATCACTAGACTCTTATTCTTCGTCTTCAACCAAAGAAGACAAAACCAAACAACCGCTGAAAGAACAAATCAGCGAAAACTCAGTACCAAACACTTTTTCTTTGATTCCAACCAACTAAGTGTCGGGACCCCGAATTTGCAAATCCGGACCCTCTGTGTATTCAGCACTAGTCCAGGAACGCGCTAGTGCACACAGTCTTAACATCGGTAAATATCACAATCATACCATTCGATATTATCAAAGTACTTTATTTAAATAACCAGCGGTTACTCGACCTTATGGTCAAGTTACAAATGTATGCCTCATGAAAGCGAAACTTATTAAAGAGATAATAGCAGCGGAAAATCAAATAACCCCGTGGCGTCATCCGTATACCACGAGCAAGCGGCGGGCTCGCTTCCCTAAGTAGAGCCGGATCCTCTGCAGAGTTCCTCCTCAGAAGGTGGCGTAATCTCCTCTTCAAGCGATGTTGTGTTGAGGCAAGGGTGAGTACTTGGTACTCGACAAGTCATGCCTGAGAATGCAAGCTAATATACTATATGCATGGCTTGGTACAAAGGAATAGCTCAAGGTTTATTTGCGATGCACATTTAAAAAGTAATATAAGTAGATTCGAAAGCGGTAGAAATAAGTAAAGCATAAATAACTTTTCAGAAGTTTTAATAAACATTTTCCCCATCCTAAACCACATTTCCATCATCTTCATTATTAAACCAACCCAACTTTCAAACCAAAGTTATTTTTGAGAAAATCTAACCCTTTGTAATTCGAAGCGATGTCAATACAGCGGACACGGCTATTCGAATAGATTCTAAACTCTGCGAGAGGTTATGCACTTTACCCACAAGATACAGGTCAAACACCACAAGGCGAGTTCCGTAACAAAGCCTTTGGAAGCTCTCAAACAACACGCAGGTGGTCCTCTCGGTTCGTGCTCTACACCATCCCTTCCCTTAGCCAAAGTGAAGTATGGGACCAACACACCGTTAGATGGGTATCGGCCACGACCCGCGATCGCTCCCCGTCAATCACACAAGCGATTGTAATTGACACCACTGAGGCTCCACAAGTGAGTCCTTAGCGACTTAGTCAACTAGGGCCGTCCCATTCCGACCATGTGGTTGCAAGTATGACCCAGTTCAAAGGCTTGCAAGGTTAAGTCCTTAGAGTGACCGAGGGCAAGACTACGAAGAACCAAATCAACATTCCCGATTGCCCACCAGCCGCGATCATTCTTGCCACATGCCGATCGAAAACTATTTATCAAAACCCAGTTGATTACCATGCACCACGTGCCATCAACATCACATGATACTTTTCCAAAAGCAGGTTCAATATATCATTAAGTCAATATTAGCATTTGATTGTCCAAAATCATGTCAAGACGCACGTGGCGAGGTCTAAGCAATACACTACAACGGTCTAAAACCCATGTTGGCAATTTGATAATGTCCAACTAGTAATCACAACTAGGGTGACAAGGGTCATGGCACATACTTAAATAATCAAGGTGTCATCTGACAAATTGGTACTTATCTAACTCCATGTTTAAACAAAGTATTTTTCTAATTGAACTAGCATGCAATAGTTTAAATCAAAATAGATTTGAAATAGGATCAACATGGTCAAAGCACAACTTGCCTTGAAAGTACTTGCTCTTGGTCTTGAGTTGGATCGAGTCAATACTTCTCCTTGAATCCTTAGGCACTTCAACGTCTACTCGTAAAGCGTGCAAATAGCAATACACAAATAAACAATAGGCAAAAACATCCCAAAACTCCAAATAAAATCAATAAAGCGGAGAGAACATAATTTTTACGGATTTTTAGGAAGCTGGAATCGTTCAAATCAGTTAAAATGCAAAAATTCACGATTATTTAAAGTTTAAATAATCAATTAAATAATATTACAGAGAAAAACTTTAGTCAAAAAATTAAATAAAATTTTATATTTAGGTAGATCTCAATTTTATACAAATTTAGAAATTTGAATCACTCAAATCGGAGTTGAAAGCAAAAGTTATAAGCGTTTGAAGTTTGAATCTAAATTTGAATCAATATTCCGAATAAATAAATCATTTTCTTTTTGAAAATCCTTTTATTGCGTCGGCGTAACAACTTGTCGGCTCTGATTGGTGGCGGCGTCGGTAAGCTCATGGGCTCGACCAGCGGATTCGGTCCATAGTGGACCGGTCCTGGCTTCGGGTGAGGCCCGGCGGATGGGACCCACGCTTTGTCGTGCGAGGTCTCATAAGCGGTAGCGTGTGGGCCGACATCGCGGGGCCAGCGTGTCGAGGACCGCTCACCGCAGCGTGGAGTGCGGTAGGCTGCATTAGGCGCAATCTCGGCCGTTGATTTGAAAATCAGCGGCCCGGATGATCTGAAGCTTCACTTGTTTAGGATTAGGCGGATCGGCCGTTGGATCACTGATCAGCGGTCGGTCGATCTGGTTTCGAGGTTTGGGATAGAATGTGGGCTCGCCTCAGCGTTCGATCACTGGATCGGCGGTTCCGCAGAGCTTCGTGGTCCGGCGATGGCGCGGCGAGGCTTAGGCACCACGAGGCGTGAGCGGCTGACCTCCAGCTTGGCGTATCCGTGCAGCTCAGAAGCGTGAAGATTAGCACTCCCGAGCGGCGTGGCGTGGGGATGTTGGTCTGAGCTTGGTGTCGTCGGAGAAGCGGCGGCGTGCGCGGGATCGGCGAAAAACGTAGCCGGTGCTTCACGCCAACTTCGGCAATCCGAACAGCGGCGGTGCTGGGGTTTAGCGAGCTAGAACGCTGATAGCCCAGCGAAGTCACGCAGCCCGGTTCGGGGCGGGGCCGGAGCTTTAAATAACCTCGGCTTCGCGCTCAATCCAGTAACCCTAGCGGATCGGCGGAGGGCAGCGGCCGCAGTCGATCCGGTTTCGGGGCGAAAACGGCGACCCGTGCCGTGCGTGTCCGATCAAGCAGCCCACGATTGCCGGTAGCGCCACGGGTCGAGCGGACTCGTCCGAGCCGTGCAGGCGGATCTCGGCCGTTGGATCTTGATCCAGCGGTCGGGATCGCTTAGGGTTAGGAGGCTGGTTTGAGTGAGTCAAGCGCTCGAGTCGGACTCGAGTCGAGCTTCGGGTTCGACTTCGATCGGATGAGCGATGCTCGACCGAGTTGAATTTCAATGATTTAATATTTAAAATGATTCCCAATAATTCATTTAATTCATTAAAAATAGCAAATGACTCGAAAAATTCGAGAAAAATTACGGAAAATATTTTGGATCATTTGGACTCAAATAAAATATTTCCAACAAAATTTTATTTGCAAAATTAAATTCATAACTATTTCAAAATGGAATAAATTCAAATAAATTCCAAATAAATCCAAATAAATTCGAGAAAATTCCAAAAATCACCAAAGTGCCAAACCACACATGAATTTAAGGAAAGCAAAATTTTTGAGGTGTTACAAACCTCCACACTTAATAGAATCTCGTCCACAGAGATTCGGGGCTTACTAAAGGAATAGGTTTGGAAACTCTTTTCTTCAAATCCTCTTCGCTCCCAGAGTAAACGCTTTCTTCATGGTTGCTCACTTTGAACTCTGAAGCAGGTTGACTTGTTTCTAGTTTCTCGATCCATTGTGTCGAGAATCCTCACGGGATGCTCCTTATAAGTCAAGTCCTCTTGCAACTCAATTAACTCTAGCGATTGTGCATTCCTCCGGGATCTCGGAGGCACTTCTTCAAGCGGGACACATGGAACACATCATGCACTCCACACTTAGCGGCAACTCCGGTGATAAGCAACTTAGCCTCTGCGACTCAAAATCTTAAATGGTCAACATAGCAGAGTGCGAGGTTTCCCTTTGGCATGGAACCTCTTAACTCCACGAGAGGCGTAACTCGAGGTATACAAAGTCTTACGGTTCAAAACTCAAATCTCGCGGCGATTATCGGCCATAACTCTTACACAGAGATTGGGCTATCTTCAACCTTTCCTAATCATGGCGATCTGCTCTTGACCTCTTGAAGAATATCCAGGCCCAAAGACACGGCGCTCGCGGTCTCATTCCAATTCAATGGCGTCGAAGCGGATCGACCATCTGATTGCCTCAAAGGTGACATCGTAAACTAAGCTTGGTAACTATTGTTGTAACGAACTCGGCATACGGCAAACTCTCTTATCCCAGAGGTAGCATAAGCCAATGCACAAGCTCTCAACATATCCTCGAGTCTGGTTGACTCTTTGGTCTGTCCCATCAGTCGTGGATGATAAGGTATCTTGAAGTTCAAAGCGGGTTCCCATGGCTTCATGCAACTTATTCCAGAACCTTGAGGTAAATTGGGTACCTCATCGATACAATCCTCTTTGGCACTCCGTGCAAAGCAGACGATCGATCATGTACAACTACGCTAATTTATCTCCCAGAGTAAAGTGGTCTTCACGAGGATAAAATGGGCTACTTTGGTCAAGCGATCTACTATAACCCATATGGAGTCATAACCTCCTTGAGTCTTGACAAACCCGTAATGAAAATCCATTCCGATTTCCTCCCACTTCCACTCGAGGTATTTCAGTGGTGTGCAATCCTGCTTTGGTCTCGATGCATTGCCTTGACTCTCGGCATACGTCGCACAATGCAACATGCTCGGCAACTTCACGTTTCATACTCGGCCACGAGAATCTCTCCTTGAGATCTGATACATCTTAGCGCTTCAGGATGAATTGAGTACTTGGAGTCATGGGCTTCTTCCAAAATCGATTGCTTTAACTCCTTTTGTTAGGCACACAAATCACGATCCTTCATCCACAGCGTGCCTTGCTCATCAACTTGAAGTCCTCTGCCTTGCCTTCCTCCTTGATGGACTTAATCCTGCGGATCTTGTCATCATCATACATCCTTCTCGGATCGATCCTCTACAGTGAAGCTTTACTTCTAATGCGACCAAGAATCCGCTAGTACTACCTCAATCTTCATTTTACGAAAATCCTCATAACTCATCGACTTGTGGCTAGCAGCGTACTCACGGTATGGCTTTTCCAGGCTCGAGCATCGGCTACTCGTTGGCCTTCAGGGATGGTAATGGATTCCAACATTGTAGTCCTTGATTAACTCTAACCATCTCCTCTGCCTCATATTCGAATCCATTTGGGTGAATATGTACCTAAAAACTCTTATGATCATTATACACTTCACATCTGTTTCCAATCGGATAGTGGCGCCATATCTTCAAGGCATGCACTCGGCTGACTAACTCTAGGTCATGTGTCGGGTAATTCTCCTCATCGGCCTCAGCTTGCCTTGATGCATAAGCAACAACCTTTCAAAGTTACGCATCGGCCACATCAAGTCCTTGGCGCGATCGTCTGTATCTCCGAAGCTTTGAGCAACATCAGGTAGAACTAACAGGTCGCGGCGTCAATTGCTTCTTCGGACTCTGAAATCCTTTCTCATTAAAGCGTCCATGCAAACTTCTTTTCCTTCTTGATTGCGTAGAGGTTTCGCAATTGTCGAGAAGCCTTCGATGAAAGCGGCGGTAGTATCTGCCATTCCAGGAAACTCAGAATGCTGGGTCACGATCTTGTTTGCTCCCAATGTAACCACGGCTTCTACTTTGCTTGGATCTCTGGCGACTCATACTGCGGTCATTACATGTCAAGAAACTCACCTTGTCCTTCCAAAAATCACACTTCTTTGAACTTGGCGAAAAGTTCTTTGTTCCTCGACTTTTCCAAAACTTCGCCTTAAGTGTTCGGCATGTTCATCCTACGTCTTGGAGTAGATTAGGATATCGTCTATGAACACGACGACAAACTTGTCAAATATTCCATGAACACCTTATTCATCATATTCATGAAATAATTTGGCGCGTCGTCGACCCAAAGATATAGCGTAAACTTCGTAATGTCCCATATCTTGGCGAGAATGCAGTCTTGAATATCTTACGATCGGATCTTCAGCGATGGTATCCGATCTCGAGATCAATCTTGGAAAACTCAGGCCCCTCTCAAGCGATCAAACAAATCATCGATCCTGGGTAGCGGATACTTATTCTTCCACGGTGACTTAGATTGAGTGCGGTGATGATCAATGCACATCTGAAACTCCGTCCTTCTTCTTGACAAACAAAGCGGGTGCTCCCCCCACGGCTTGAACTTCGGTCGATAAATCCTTTCTCCATTAACTCTTCTAAATTTGTTTCTTCATTTCTACCAACTCCTCGGTGGACATCAGGTAAGGGTCTCTTTGCTATCGGTCTTTGTGCAGTACAAGCTCTATCACAAACTCTATGTCACTGTCGGCATACCAGGTAGATCTTCGGGAAAAACATCGGGTACTCATTCCACTCTTTGGGACATCCTCTATCTTTGATTGCCTTGATGCTGTTAACCATCATTTGTCCCATCTCTAGCTGCGTGGCTTGAAATTCTACTTTCTTCCCCACACGGGCTCTCAGCGAGATAGTCCCTTATCCACAATCAATACGACCTTGTGCTTGGATAGCAATCCATTCCCAATATGGCGTCTGAGTGCAGGTCTCCAAAATTATAAGGTTTGCTAGGAACTCTATTCCATCTATTAGTATTCTCACCGGAACATCCTACTTTGGATTCGGAGTTCGAACCAGGGTTTGAACTAAAAAGCGTGCACTTAAGTCTTGCAATCCTCAAATCATTTCTAGTAGCAAAGCCTTGCGAAACAAGCGAATCTGACTCGAGTCAAAACAAAAGCTGTGCAGTCTTGAGTTAACAAGTAACTTTACCAGATCTGACGTCAGTAGCATTCTGCGGTGCATCTGCGGTGACATGGTTGACTTCGGCCTCTCACACGATGCAGGTGTGGCTCCTGAGTCTTTGGCGTCCTAGGCTGGGGTGGTTCCTAGGTTGAAGCGGCGGGGTCACTCTGCTTTGTCTTCTTTGGACAAGCTTGTTGGCAAAGTGTCTGGCTGCGTTGCCCGATTGTAGCGGCCTCTCAGCATTCCTTCTTTGCACAGGTAGTGTTTCCTAGAGGCAGCGAGTGTAGTTACGATTGGCAGGTCTTGGTGCTTTGAGGATGGTGTCCTTGTTGCATTGTGGTTGGAATCTGAAGAATTGATTTGGTGCAACTCGCGGTATTGCGTTCTGACGTGATCCCTTCTTTGTTGCATCCTGCGCTTCTGTTCTCATCCAGTTCCTTGCACTTGTCCTCAAGAATAAGCGCCTTATTCACCGGCTCTTGGAAATACGGAAAGGTGTGGGTGATCAACCCTACTTGCAATCTGAGTTAAGTCCCTTCATAAAACGAGATGCGGATTTATCTGTCGCTACATCCTCAGTGCGTAAGCGTGCTAGGTGTGTGAACTTGTTCGGGTAGTCGACCCTTTGGTGATTACCTTGCTTGATGCTCTGAACTCCTCCTTCTTAAGGTCCATGATTCCTTCGAGGCCGCGTGATCTTGTCGAATGCACGGTGTGAATTCTTCCCAAGTGATATCTTGAGGGTTCTCTTGCGTGGCACAGTTCTCCCACCATTCGGTAATTTGTTCCTTCCAGGTGATGAGAAGCGTAGAGTACGCTTCTCATTTCCTATGCATTGAGCTATGTGTAGCTTCCTCTCGATTGATCTTAACCAATCATCGGCCTCCAATGGATTGGCATTTCGGAAAGTGGGTGGGTGAGTTCTCATGAACTCGATAGTCTTAATATTGGCGTTGTCCATGATTAACTTGATTAGCGATGGCCTGGCATTGACGTGCTGCATTTGTTGCATCATAGCATGCATCAAGCTAGTGCAGCAGCGACGAAATGCTCCAAAATTCTGCATATCCAGGTGGCGGTCTTTGGTGCTCCATCATTGGGGTTTTCTCTTGGCGAGAACCACTCCCATTGCTTCCAAAGTTTCCGCGGTATTCACCATCACAATCGATTTGCTCTAGGTTTAGAGATGAGAGGGAAACAAGAATAGACAAGTAATATGGAACTTATGAGGCGAAAGGTGTAGCCTTAAGGTCCAACTTTATTATTAGTAACTTGGTATGGTACTTACAATGCCTAAGGGCCTTACACATACTGCCTTTCGACAAACAAAGCAAATCCAAATCGAACTAACTGCGGAGTCTAACGCCTAAAGGGTGACTCTTTATTCTATGTGCGACTCGGCGAAGGAGCCTCACTATAGAACCTATGCTCACTCATCGAGAAAACCTCCACGGCCTGCAGGTCTTTGTAGCATAAGCGTAACGATTGCCATGTCGACAAGCTGTGTCCTCTGTGGTGTCGAAGCGATGTCCTCATCGAATCGACTCCTCTGGATACGGCTCGTGTGCTCAATCTTGGCTCACGGAGTGCATTCAGGTACAAAGTCATCTCCAACTCGTCAATCCTTCGTAGAAGGTGTGCCATACTCTTGAGCTTCCCGCCATCTGTTCTTCTCTGTCGTGATTTCCTTGCGGGCCATACGCGCTCCTTGCTTGTATTATCTAGTACATCCTCCTGGCGGCGACAAATCGTGCCAAGCGTATGCTTAGTGGCATCCTCATCACAGAATAAGCCTTCGGTTCAAGAAGGTTATCATTGCCGAATGGTATGGAACACCGTACTCTCCAACTCTCTGGCGTAGATCTTGGTAATGTGCCGCATTGCTCGTCGTGATACTTCTTGGATACCCATGCTGCATCGTAGACCTCTGGCGGTCGCGGTGTCGAGGCGTTACTGGGCCCTTTTTCCTAGCGGTACCTCAATCCTCACGTCACAAGCCTTGATCAATCACCAGCGATCAGTCACTTCCACTTGGTATTGGGGCTTCTCAAAATCTCCGAGTGCAGCCAGCATATGCCAAAGTTCCATGGCGTGACCAACTCCCGAGATCAACATAGTTGAACTCTTCCTCCATCTGTCACAAGAGTGCTTTACGTAGAACTCGGAATTTTTGAATTGTGACAAGGTAAGAAAAAATTTCAGCAAGAGACAAAGAAAGAGAAGGGGATAAGTCGAGAGGTCATTTCTTATCTTGACAACTTTTAGCTTTAGAAAATAGGTTTTATCCTCACTCACGACCATTCTAGCTAGGGTTGAGCCTCTCATCAAGTATGGCTCGATACCACCTCTGTCGGGACCAGAATTTGCAAATCCGGACCCTGCATGTGTATTCGAGCACTAGTCCGAGGAAGCGCGCTAGTGCACAGTCTTAACATCGGTAAATATCACAATCATACCATTCGATATTATCAAAGTACTTTATTTAAATAACCAAGCGGTTGCACCGACCTTATGGTCAAGTTACAAATGTATGCCTCGCAAAAGCGAAACTTATTAAAGAGAGATAATAGCGGCGGAAAAATCAAATAACCCGTGGCGCCATCCGGTATACCACGCAGGCAATGACCGGCTCGCTTCCCTAAGTGAGCCGGATCCTCACGGAGTTCCTCCTCAGCTGGCGTAATCTCCTCTTCAAGCGATGTTGTGTTGAGGCAAGGGTGAGTGCCAGTACTTTCAAGCAAGTCATGCACGAGAATGCAAGCTAATATACTATATGCATGGCTTGGTACAAAGGAATAGCTCAAGGTTTATTTGCGATGCTTAAACAGCATTTGAAAAGTAATATAAGTAGATTCGGCGATGAGAAACAAGTAAAGCATAAATAACTTTTCAAGAAGTTTTAATAAACATTTTCCCCATCCTAAACCACATTTCCATCATCTTCATTATTAAACCAACCCAACTTTCAAACCAAAGTTATTTTTGAGAAAATCTAACCCTTGACTGTAATTCGGCGATGTCCAATACCGCGGACACGGCTATTCGAATAGATTCTAAACTCTGCAGAGGTTATGCACTTTACCCACAAGATACAGTCAAACACCACAAAGGCGAGTTCCCGTAACAAAGCCTTTCGGAAGCCTCAAACAACACAGGTGGTCCTCTCCGGTTCGTGCTCTACACCATCCCTTCCCTTAGCCAAGGCGAAGTATGGGACCAACACAGTTAGATGGGTATCGGCCACAGCCACGATCGCTCCCCGCACAATCACACAAACGGTGTAATTGACACCCTGAGGCTCCACAAGTGAGTCCTTAGCGACTTAGTCAACTAGGGCCGTCCCATTCCAGCCATGTGGTTGCAAGTATGACCCAGTTCAAAGGCTTGCAAGGTTAAGTCCTTAGAGTGACCAGGGCAAGACTACCCGAAGAACCAAATCAACATTCCCAGTGCCACACTGGCCCACCTGATCATTCTTGCCACATGCCCCGGAAAACTATTTATCAAAACCCGCTTGATTACCATGCACCACGTGCCATCAACATCACATGATACTTTTCCAAAACAGGTTCAATATATCATTAAGTCAATATTAGCATTTGATTGTCCAAAATCATGTCATGAGCACGTAGCAGGTCTAAGCAATACACTACAACGGTCTAAAACCCATGTTGGCAATTTGATAATGTCCAACTAGTAATCCACAACTAGGGTGACAAGGGTCATGGCACATACTTAAATAATCAAGGTGTCATACAGCAAATTGGTACTTATCTAACTCCCATGTTTAAACAAAGTATTTTTCTAATTGAACTAGCATGCAATAGTTTAAATCAAAATAGATTTCGAAATAGGATCAACATGGTCAAAGCACAACTTGCCTTCAAAAAGTACTTGCTCTTGGTCTTGAGTTGGATCCTGAGTCAATACTTCTCCTTCGAATCCTTCCGGCACTTCAACGTCTACTCGTAAAGCGTGCAAATAGCAATACACAAATAAAAAATAGGCAAAAACATCCCAAAACTCCAAATAAAATCCATAAACGGAGAGAACATAATTTTCTGGATTTTTAGGAACTGGAATCGTTCAAATCGGAGTTAAAATGCAAAAGTTACGATTATTTAAAGTTTAAATAATCAATTAAATAATATTACAGAGAAAAACTTTAGTCCAAAAATTAAATAAAATTTTATATTTAGGTAGATCTCAATTTTATACAAATTTAGAAATTTGAATCACTCAAATCGGAGTTGAAACGCAAAAGTTATAAGCGTTTGAAGTTTGAATCTAAATTTGAACCAATATTTCGAATAAATAAATCATTTTTTCTTTCGAAAATCCTTTTATTGCGTCCAGTAACACGCTGTCGGCTCTGATTGGTGGGCCGACGTCAGCTCATGGGCTCAGCCACGTGTTCGGTCCATGGTGGACCGGTCCCACGGCCGTGAGGATCGACAGATGGGACCCACCTGTCAGTGCGGGGTCTCACGCAAACGCGGCTGACGTGTGGGCCCACTGACATGCGGGGCCCGCGTGTCGAGGACACGCTCACACGCTGCGTGGAGTGCTAGGCACACGTGGCGCAATCTCGGCCGTTGATTTGAAAATCAACGGCCCCATTGGATCTAGGCTTCACTTGTTTAGGTTAACGCGGCGGATCGAGCCGTTGGATCCTGATCCAACGGTCCGGTCGATCTGGTTTCCGTGGTTTGGGATAGAACGTGGTCTCACCTCAACCGCTCGATCTGGATCGGACGGTTCACCGAGCTCGCAGAGTCCGGCGATGGCGCGCGAGGCTTGGGCACCGAGACGACGCGACCTCCCACGCCGCGATCCGCGGCCGGCGTGAAGATTGGCACTCCCAGCGGCGTGGCGTGGGGATGTTGGTCTGGGCTTGGTGTCGTCGGAGCGGCGGCGGGCGGGATCGATTTAAAACCGCGGCGGTGCTTCACGCAACTACTGGCGAGCAATCCCGGGCAAGCGGCCGCTAGGGTTTAGCGAGCTAGGAACGCGCGGTCACGGCGGTTCTCGGCAGACCGGGCTTTAAATAGCCTCGGCTTCCGCGCTCAATCCGTAACCCTAACGGATGCGGCGGAGGACGGCGGCGGCACGGTCCGATCCGGACTCGGGCGAAGACGACGACCCGCGGCCGTACACGTGTCCGATCAACGGCCACGATTGCCAGGCGCGCACGGGTCCGAGCCGGACTCGATCGAACCGGTACGGGCGGATCTCGGTTGGATCTTGATCCAACGGCCGATCGCTTAGGGTTAGGAGCCGGTTTGGTCGAGTCAATCGGCTCTCGGACTCGAAGTCCGACTTCGGGTTCGACTTCGGTCGGATGAACAAGATGCTCGAGTTGAATTTCCAGCGATTTAATATTTAAAATAATTCCCAATAATTCATTTAATTCATTAAAAATAGCAAATGACTCAGAAAAATTCCAGAAAAATTCTGGAAAATATTTTGGATCATTTTGGACTCAAATAAAATATTTCCAACAAAATTTTATTTGCAAAATTAAATTCCTTAACTATTTCAAAATGGAATAAATTCAAATAAATTCCAAATAAATCCAAATAAATTCCAGAAAATTCCAAAAATCCACCAAAGTGCCAAACCACACATGAATTTAAGGAAAGCAAAATTTTTGGGGTGTTACACTAAGACCAAGGAAACCAACCAAACCGACCGTCAGAATGGTAAAAGAAATCCAAAAGGATCCACCATCACTCTTCCATTTGACTCCAACCAACTACTCGATCTACGACAGAAAGGATAAGCACTCTCCCCACAGGAGGTTAATAGTCCTTCGGTGATGGCTCTCACCGGCCACACCGATACTCCACACAACTTTACTACGAACAAAAGAAGGTGACCGAAACCCTTCGGCACCACAACCTCACTTAATCATAAATATAGCAACTCAATCAAATCTTTCATAAATATAGCATTATACATCATCAAAAGTAGCATTCAACATCAAAGATTAGACACAATATTTAAGCGGATAGCAACGATACCCATACCTTTCCTACTGTGCATCAGAGTGTGTCAAGTTTTAAATTAGTTAACCAAACTATTTCAGATTTTAAAGTTATTGCCCTAAGGCCAAATTTTAACGAGTAGACCTATGCCATGTTTCTACTTTTCCAAGTCAACATTTTAGTTTACTCTAGAGTAATTTGCTACATTCACATTCCATAGGCCTAAAGCCCGCTCTGATACCAACTGTAACACCTCGGCACCTACTATACCGCGAAAGTCACCCAAATGATACTAGAAGTAACCCATAACACACAATTATGAATAAATTACAGCAACTATGCTCAATGTTTTAACCGAAATTTCGGCAGCATCTCCTTTGTTTTTTCATGGTTCGAAACAACAATAATATTATCACATCATCATAGCATAATAGATGAATCTAAAACAGCACAAATAGGAGATAAAGCATCATTTCAAGCCCATAACATAACCTCCAACTTTTCTTGAGCGAATATGAAGAGAACATTAAAACCAAGCACATAAGATAGCATAATCCAAATTTAGCGCATTAAGATAATCATTACAACTACAAATGAGAGTGTGTAGTTGTCTAGGTGAATAAAACTATGTGGGGATGTGACGCTAACTCCCTTTCCCGACTGCCGAGTTCATGGTACCTAAAAACAACATAAAACAACAAGTGTGAGTTCATCACTGAGCAAAGTGTATTGCAATGGTACAATAACAATAACAATTCACATACATACTTTATGCCATTCACACATCATGAGTATCAACTCATAACCATCTTCATTTATGCTCTCAGATAACATCGTCATAAACATCTCAATAAAAGATCTTCATATGCATCTCATAGAACATCATAAGCATCTCATAAAACAACTTCATTCATGCAATGCAATGCATATGTCTCTTTGAAGCACATACCGGTATTGCTGAGTGCACACCCGTCGGTGTGCACCCTCTTTCCCCTTCCATCCCGTAGATGGAGGGTGCCTACTCTTAGCGACTCGCTCCCATTCACAACTGTGGATGGAACTACGAGGTAGGTCTTTCTCAATGGCGCTCCGGATTAGTCAAAACTTTCTCACCAACCTTACCGGATTAGTTATGACTTTCTCACTGTCCTAGCCAGTCCTCATGCCATGAATGCACACATGCCATAAACATGAATAAACTTGCATATGCACTAAATTCAACCTTTGCATAGCCATAATTAGATACATAATCATCCTCACATCCATAACATAGCATTTCATAATCATCTAATCAATTCATATTCACTTAATCTCATTGAAGAATTAAACATGGCAAGCAAACATGTCAACGGTTAACTCGCATCACAATGCAAACATAATGCCATTCAAGTCGCAAACATCACAATACACTTGTCTTCACCCACGCGGGACGGATTTGGCGAGACGATGAAGGCACTCCTGAGGGCACACCACCTGCATAGGTACAATACACTCAAAACAAGCCCCCCAAAACAGAACAAGAACGATCTTCTACACCGACCTCGCAACCCACTCCTAAAACCCGAAAACAGAGAATCTGTCCCATCGGGACACTGGGCTTCCAACACCTCCAACTAGCCTGAATACGACCACACATGGGACCTCGCTGAGACCTTAACTAACCTGAATAGGCACGAGATCAAGCTCAACCCTGAAAAGTGTGTGTTCGGCGCCGCTTCAGGGAAGGTGCTCGGTTTGATGATTGGGGGGGTCGGGAGTCGGCCCGAACCCGGAGAAGATCGAGGCAATAGAAAGGATGGCTCCCTCGACCTCGGTGAAACAGGTGCAGAGCCTCACCGATCGCATGGCCATGCTCAGTCGGTTCATCTCGAGGCTCGACGTGCGCGAGTTGCCGTTCTTCAAAACACTTCGCAAGCATGGGGGCTTCGAGTGGACGCCCGAGGTGCAACTATCCTTTGATGAACTGAAGACTTACCTCTCAAGTCCACCACTGCTCACGACCCCGCGGCCAAATGAGGACCTGCTGCTTTACCTTGCGGCTACGGCCCAAGCCGTGATCGCAGTCCTGTCCGCTGAGAGAGATGGTCGGCAGCAGCCAATCTATTATGTCAGCGAGGTGCACGACGGGCCCAAGGAATGCTACCCCCAGGTCCAGAAGCTACTGTACACCCTCATGGCTTCGCGCAAACTCCGGCACTACTTCCAGGCGCACTCGGTGGTCGTCCCGAGCGGATTCCCGCTCGGTGAGATTTTGAGGAACCCGGAGGCTGGAGGTCGGATCACCAAGTGGGCCATGGAGTTGGCTGAATTCGACGTCAAGTTCGTGGCACGCACGGCCATCAAATCGCAAGCGCTGGTGGACTTCGTGGTCAAGCAAACCCCACAGCTGACGCCAGAGCCCGAGGTTGACAAGGAAGAGCCCTGGGTCATGCACTTCGACGGCTCAAGATCCTTTGAGCGCTTAGGGGCCGGCATCCTCATCATCACACCAAAGGGAGATAAGCTGAGGTACGTGATCCGCTTTGGTTTCACAGCCACTAACAATGGGGAAGAGTAGGAAGCCCTCCTCGTCGGACTTCGAGCATGCAAAGCGTTGGGCGTACGTCATCTGGTCGTGAAGGGCGACTCCCAGCTCCTAGTCAACCAGTACAACAAGGACTACCAGTGCACGGAGTATTCAATGGACAAATACCTTGCGGAAGTATGTAAAGCGGAGAAGTGGTTCCGGAACCTGGAAGTCGGGCACATGCCCCGAAAGGACAACACCATCGTTGACCTCCTGGCCAAGCTCGGGTCCTTCGATGACGAGATACCGCCAAACATCATTCTCGAGACCCTGGCGGCCCCTTCGATCTCAGAGTCGGAGCCATTGGTGGCTTTTATCGAAGGGGGCCTGACCTGGACCAAGCTGTTCTACGACTACCTCGAGTGAGGTCGGCTGCCAGACGACCCCGCTGAGAGGAGCAGAATCAAGCGCCGAGCTTGTTCATACAAGATCGTTGACGGCTAGCTGTATCATCAGAGCGTGTCAGGCGTCCTATCAAAATGCGTCTCCCAGGAGGAGGGTGTCCCTGCTAAACGATATCCACTCGGGTCTGTGTGGTGCGCATTCCTCCTACAAGATGATGGTCAGGAAGGCATTCCGCATGGGGTTCTACTGGCCAACAGACTCCAAGATGCATGGGACATAATCCGCACCTGTCAGACTTGCCAATTCCATGCTCGAAAGTCGCATGAACCGGCCTACGCCCTCTAGATCATCCCGGTTGCTTGGCATTTCTCGACCTGGGGGATGGATATCCTGGGTCCTTTCCCACAGGCCGTCGGCGGGAAAAGATTTCTGTTTGTCGCCATCGACACCTTCACCAAGTGGATTGAGGTCGAGCCGGTCTCCGCGATCACTACACAAGCGGCGGTCAAGTTTTTCTGCTTATTCGTGGTAACCAGGTATGGAGTCCCATGCAGGATTATTACTGATAATGGAACTCAGTTCACCAGCGAGCTATTCCAAGAATTCTGTGAAAGCATGGGAACAAAGGTGTGCTACGCCTCAGTGAGCCATCCGTAGAGCAACAAAGCCGTGGAGCGTGCCAACGGATAGATCGTTCAAGGAGTCAAGATGTGGGTTTCTCAAGGGCTAGAGCAACACGGTCAGTCCTGGGTCGACAAACTCTCCACCGTCCTACGATCGATCCATACCACAATCAGCCGCGCGATAGAGTCTACTCCCTTCCAACTTGTTTTCAGTACGGAAGCTATCCTTCCTCTGGAGGTAATGCTGGGCTCTCCTAGGGTCAGCTTGGTTTACCAGATCGACTTCGAGCGAGAACGCACTACTACAGGAATGTACATCAGAATCGGTTCTTTTTAGTCATCACAATCGGTTCTAGTAGCGATAGAAAGTCTAACGACAGAGATGAGGAAGCCTTATCACAGTAGGTTCCAGAATGATAGTAATTATTATTCATCACAATCGGTTCGTTGTTGGAAACCGATTGTGATGAGGCTATTATCACAATCGGTTCTTGTTGGAAACCGATTGTGAGGATATATTATTACAATCAGTTCTTTTCAGAATCGATTGTGATAAGCATATAATCAATTGGTTCTTTTTGGAAACCGATTGTGATGAGGAATTATTGCAATCAGTTCATGTTTGAAACCGATTGTGATGATATATTATTACAATCGGTTCTTTTCAGAACCGATTGTGATAAGCATATTATCACAATCGGTTCTTTTTGGGAACCGATTGTGATGAGGTATTATTACAATCGGTTTTTGTTTGGAACCGATGGTGATGAGGATAGTATCACAATCGGTTCTTGTTTGGAACTGATGGTGATGAGGATAGTATCACAATCGGTTCTTTGTTGGAACCGATTGTGATGAGGAAAGTATCACAATCGGTTCTAACAAAGAACCGATTGTGATGAGGAAAGTATCACAATCAGTTCCAACAAAGAACCGATTGTGATGGTGCTGACCATATCACATTCTTCACAATATATATGTTATCACAGAACATAACATTATCACAGAACATTCACAATATGACACATAACATTCACAATATGTTAAAACAGAACATACATCACAATCTCTAATACATTATCACAGAACATGGTGGCCACATATCCTCCCAAAAAATATATTATATTGTAAAACTAGCACTCTAGAAAAAAAACAAAGGAGGTAGCCAACAATCAGACATAAACTAGATTAGTTGTCCATATGCAAGGGTTGGGCATAGACTAGATATTTTGCAAGGATTGCACTATTTTAGAGTTCAGCAACTACCCTTCTGGACCTCCCAGTTGTTTTAAGCATTGTCACTAAGTTTCCAAATCATTGTCAGATCAATCCAAAAAATTACTACCATAACAATATCAAGATCAGTTATAGAGATCCCATTTTAAATGAATAGAAGTAGGAAAAAAAGAAAAGTGACCCTGGTAGAATATACACCTCTGCGATGTTAGAGTGGTTGTTGGTGCACTAAAACTTTTATAAACTATGAGGAATACGCAACAAGGAAATATAATAGACCAAATTAAACATATACTAAGCTCAGTGATACCAAATTAAACAAGTATATTTATTTCCCAGTTGTCATACTAGATTTTGGCAATTGCCTTGAAGTGTGTCCCTATAAGATGATTGGAGCACTAAGGTCTCCAATTGAGCTTTATAATAACATTGAAGTGATAGAACTACCCAGACGTTATTATTGCAATATACATTGAAGTGAAGCTTTTTGTTTTAATTTCGAAAAAATAACCGCCAATAGAGCTATACAAACAAGTTTTCTAGTGACATCTAGCAGTGACCAACTTTCATGTGTTCTCCATTAAGCATCATTTCAGTCTTATTGAGCTCATTTTCCTTTTATTATAAGATACATAAACAACACCAAGGGTATGTAGCCATTTAAAAAGAAAAGGCTCTAAAATAATTTTAGATTCACATTATTTTTTCCATACTATACACATGCATGTAAACATAAGGAGAGGACTATCACCTTCAACAATGTTTGACCAAATGTAGAGTTCTATTCTGTAATAAAGACGAAATTGGGTGCACATCGCATCATCCATATTCATAGTTTTCATACCAAGGTCCCATCTTAGATAATTTCAAAGACAGACTCCTAGACCAGCTAACAAATAATAATTATAACAACATTGCACTAATCTATTCCACACCATACAACAGATTGTGAACTGAGTAAAGTGAAGATATCACAAATCCATTCCACACCATACAACAGATTGTGAACCGAGTAAAGTGAAGATATCACAAATCTATTCCACACCATACAACAGATTGTGAACCGAGTAAAATGAAGATATCAGTACCTGAAACTACATTGCACTAATCTATAACAACCCATATACCCACCCTCCCTCAATTCTGAGCCAAAGTTCCAATTTTCACCACCAAATTCAATGCCACCAAACCGATAAAAATGAGCGAATTAATGGACAAACCAAGGATTACCTGAGAAGCATACACAGATCAATCAAGCAACCGACACAACAACACAGCCAAGCCAGAACCCACCGCACGCACGCACCACATGAATAGGGACATCGCACTAGCCACCGATCACAACGTCTCCACGGGCCTGGCTCAACCGCCTTCTTCCACCACCATGACCGAACCAGGAATGGATGCCCAAAAGCACAGATCACGACACACATCACTACACAAATCATCTTTAACCACACGCAGGCAAATGCAACATTGCATGAAAGGAAGTGCCAAGGAAACCTTACCATTCGTATGCCTCCCGCCGAAGCCTGCACACTACGAAGACCCAATTCTTGCAAAGATGAAACAAACCAAAAAAATCCAAGGATGGGAAATTAAGAACCACAAGCTCCAAAAACCTAAAAACCTAAATAGTTGTCAAGAAAGAAAACTTACGCAATATATTTGGAGTCAATAACATGTAGTAGATTGGTTCTCCTGGCGGCGGCGGTAGGAGGAGGAGGGGGCGCAGCAGTGAGGACTGAGGAGCTAGGGTTAGGCACAACGACGACGGCCCGGGGGGGAGGGGGGAGGGAAAGGCGCAGGCGGAGGCTAGGGGGGAGGGGAGGGCGCGGAGGGAGGTCAGGGGTAAGGGGAGGCGGCTGCCACGGGAGCAAGGGGAGGGGATGGTGGCGGCAGGAGGAGGAGAGTGTATTGAGGACTGAGGAGCTTAGTGGGTCAAGGTCGGGCCGGGGGGTTGGGAGGACACTGGGGTTAGGTCATCGCAATCGGTTTACATATGAACTGATAGTAATGTTTAGGTCATCGCAATCGGTTTACATATGAACCGATAGTAATATTACTAGTATTACAATCGGTTCAATATAGAAACCGATACTATTGTTGACTAGAATTACAATCGGTTCAATATAGAAACCGATACCAATATTACTAGTATTACAATCGATTCAATATAGAAACCAATACTAATGTTGACTAGCAGTCCAATCGGTTCAATATGGAAACCAATATTAATATAATACCATTACTATCGGTTTCTATCCAAACCGATACAAATAACTCAAGTATTGCAATCGGTTCTCAATAGGAACCGACACAGATGTAGTATTGCAATCAATTTTTCAGTCAGAACCGATACAGATGTGAACTATACTTTTTTATGAAAGTTGCATAGCATTTTAATTACACTTTGTATTTGGGCAATATGCAAATAATTATGGTTCATTTTCAGAGATGCTGGGATCAACTTGTTAGAATAACGACGCGCAAAACATATGAAGAAGGAATATATATAGATGATGGCAACCTAGGTCAAAACTGATCCCTAGGGGTGAGGCGGCTTGATGGGCCAACTTCAGCCTCCGCTACGCTTCGGCAGAAGTTTGGCCTTATCTCTGAATTTGGATCACCAAATAATAGCAAAGTGTGGAAATATTTTACTTAAATCTCAAATGGTCTGATCATGTAGTGTGCATGCAAGTTGCACTTCAATGACCTCAAATACAACCAACTTCATGTATTCCAAGAGTAGCTAGTACCTTATACTTCATGTATTCCAAGCAAATTAACTGAGCTCATTGTATGAACTAGCTATGAATGCGGTATAATTTGGGCGTACAAAATGGAACTACGAGATTATCAACAGTGATCCACAGCAGTCACATAAACAAAAAAATATGACATGATGTGAATGTAATTAAAGAATCATTATTGAATGAATTAACAGATCAAGTGGCATTGAGAAGCATACGTAGTCCCTTTATTTACAATACAACCCTTCTTGATGATCTACACGCATGTAATTTGTTCCATGTGTGTCGTCGTCACCGCTAAGACATGCCCCATCTGCAAACAAAGGTATTTCATCGAATTGGTTGTACTCTTCCTCATCTACGACATTTTCAACTCCAACAATCCGCCTCTTGCCATGAAGGACGACGTGCAACCTCGGATTGGCCGGATCACGCATGTAGAAAACTTGAGATGATTGCTTGGCAAGGATGAACGGTTCATCTTTGTAGGCGAGTCTATTGAGATCCACAAGAGTAAAACCTCTCTTGTCAACCTTCACTCCGTGAGGAAGTCTCACCCACTTACATAGGAACAATGGAACTTGGTATATTCCGTAATCGAGCTCCCATATTTCTTTGATCATCCTGTAGTAACAGTTCATTGTGGTTGAGGATCCTCTTTTCGAGTGATCATCGGACAAAGCATCTATGCTCACACCACTATTTTGAACTGTACTCTTTGCATCTTGACTTTCAGTATAAAAGGTGTAACCATTAATATTATATCCTTGCCATGTCTGTACATTAAATCTTGGTCCGTCAGCCAACCATTTGACAGCCTCAGTACTGACGGAGGCCTTCGCCTTTTCTTTGAACCATGTGAGGAATTGATTATTGTGTTCTCGTGTGATGGAAAGCTCATCCATATGTGGCTCTTCCCGTAATATCAACTTGTGCTGCTAGATGTATGGATGAACTTTTGTGCTGTGTTGTAGGACTGCAAAATGCGCTTTACAGTACATTTCAAACTGTGGACTCATTTGATTGGACCCAATGGTTCCTTTGCCACCAAGTCTGCCCTCATGACGAGATACAGGAATACCAATTGGTTGCCTTTTACCTAGATAGTCCACGCAGAACTCAATAACCTCTTCAGTGCCATAACCTTCAATAATACTACCCTCAGGCTTCGACCTATTCCTCACATATGACTTTAATATACCCATGTACCTCTCGAATGGATACATGTAATGCAGGAATGCGGGTCCACATATCTTAATCTCTCTAACAAGGTGAACAATGAGGTGGACCATGACATCGAAGAGCGATAGGGCGAAATGCATCTCAAGATGACAAAGAGTCTGCACCACCTCACTTTGTAAGTTGTTTAGTATATCGGGATCAATAACCTTGCATGAAATCGCATTGAAGAAATAACATAGCTTCGTTATTGCCAACCTGACATCCTCTGGCAGAATATTTCTGATTGCAACAGGGAGCATTTGGGTCATCAAGACATGACAGTCGTGGGACTTCATACCAAGCAACTTCAAATCATCCATAGACACAAGCTTCTTAATGTTTGCGGAGTAGCCTGATGGAACTTTAATATCATGGAGACACTTGCAGAGGTCTTCTTTCTCCTTCTTGGATAAGGTGTAGCATGCAGCGGGGATGTACGGTCCTTTTCCATCCTCCTCTATCACTGCAAGCTTGGGCCTGATTCCCATGTAGGTCATATCGCGATGAGCATTCACACCATCCTTGGTCTTCCCAGGTATGTTCAGCAGGATACCAACCAAATTATCACAGACATTTTTCTCAACGTACATGACATCAATACAATGACGGACATCTAACTCCTTCCAGTATGGTAAGTCCCTAAATATTGACCTCTTCTTCCAAATGGTCTTGGGACGAACAGATTTACGGCTCTTACCGTACTGAACATCGATATCTGACATGCGTGAATATACTTGCCTTCCACTCATAGGCTGCGGGGCCGCACAAATTTCCCTCTTTCTATCAAAATTGCTATCCATCTTAGATATCGATGACTTCGAGGTAGAAACCTACGATGACCCATGTACACAGTTTTCTTGGAATTCGGCAGCCACAAGCTGTCAGTCTCCTCTTCACAAATTGGACAAGCTTTGGCTCCCTTCGTGCTGTAGCCCGCCAAATTACCAAGGGCTGGGAAATCATATATGGTGCAAAATATCATAGCCCGAAGGGTGAAGTTCTCTCTTTTGTGTGCATCCCACACCTCGACCCCCTCATTCCACAATTTTACCAAATCCTCAATTAGTGATGCTAGGTACACATCGATATCATTACCCAACTGTTTGGGTCCAGAGATTAGCAACGACATCATGATATACTTCCGCTTCATGCATAACCAAGGAGGGAGATTGTAGATACACAACAAAACTGGCCAAGTGCTGTGACGACTGCTCATATTACCAAATGGATTCATTCCATCTGTACTCAATCCAAATCTTATGTTCCTCATCTCAGCACCAAACTCCTCATGTTGCCAATCAATGTTTCTCCATTGAGCCGAATCAGCGGGGTGTCTCTTCTTGCCATCTTCCTTTCGAGATTCATAATGCCAACGCAACAATTTTGCCTCTTTGGGATTTGCAAACAACCGCTCTAAACGAGGAATGATGGGCAAATACCACAATACCTTGGCTGGTGCCCCTTTGTTCACATCTTCATCGTCGTCGGTTCGGCTCTTACGCTTCTTATAATTACACTTCTCCTTTTGTTTGTACCAGGGTACACCACAAACTGGACAAATGCACAGTTCCTTATGCGCATTGCGGTATAATATGCAATCATTTGGACATGCATGTATCCTTTCTATTTCCATTCCCATGGGACATAGTAGCTTTTTCGCTTCATAAATACTTGTTGGCAACTCGTTTCCCTCTGGAAGCATATCCGATAGAAGAACTAAACGTGCATTGAAACTTGTATCTGTCCAATGGTGTTTTGCCTTCAGTTCAAACAATGCAAGGACCGAACCCAACTTGTTGTATTCTACTTTGCTACCTGAAAACAATAGTTTGGCATCGTCTTCCATCAAGCTTTTAAATTTTTTGAACTCTCTTTTCATGTAATTTCCCTCCATATCTCGCAACATTTGATCTAAATTATCCTCATCAAACATATCATGCTCCAACTCGTGATCGGCTTGTAGCATGTCTTCATTGCGTAATGGAGGGGTACTACCTGTCTCCCCATGATGGATCCAACACGTGTAATTCCTCACAAAGCCACATCAAATCAAGTGGCCTTCAATTTGAGCTGAGCTGTTAAATCTCCTAAGATTGGTGCAATCAAAGCAAGGACAATATATAAACTTTACACCCCTGATAACCATATCTACTTCTGCAATTCTTATGAACTCCTTAACTCCCCTCTGAAATTCGGCACTCACACAACTTTTTTGATACATCCATTCTTCACGGTCCATCTACAATTAAACCATAAACAACAAATTAATAATGCCAACGAGCGACAACTAGCTATTTCAAATACCAATATATTATTTATTTACCTTCGCACAATAGAGAGACATGCACTAATCAATGAAAGAAAAGAAGGGTTGAAGAATTAACAAAGTCGAGGAATTGAGTATGTACCAACGATGACTCCTAATTTCAATTAGGTTAGGTCCTAATCCCATTCGAGGATATGTGGTTCGGGCAAGTTCCTAAGCTGTTATACAACTCCAAAGAAAATTTCAGCAGCATCTCCCCACTGTTCTCCAAATACATGTCTTGACAACAGGTCAAGAGAGTGTGTATCTGGATAACACCAGGGAGATTCATGCTACTGAAACTCTCTAGAGTTATACAATAGCTCAGGAACTTGCCCGAACCACATATCCTCGAATTGTCCAAAAAACGTGGACAATTCGAGACTGCTTATCTATAAATATGCCATTTTAGCATATTTATAAACAAGCACCCTCGAATGGGAGATGCATAGGTTACGCAACCTAAACTCTACCATTGATCACATTATAGCAACAATAATGACATGTAACCCATTTACATGCTCTCCTTTTGAAGAAAATTAACCACAAATGAGGGGAAATATACTCAAGCTAGGGTTTCAACTTTAGCCCCAAACCACCATCTCTCCTTTAGGATTTTATAATTTCTCACCAATATTGTTTCAACCATAATAGCATTAATGACATATAACACATTCATCAAATCAAAATCGAATTTCTTAGTGCAAAATCGAAGGGATTTGAAGGAATGCTCACCTTTTGAAGAAAACCTCAAATGAGGGGCAAAGGGAAATAAATCTCCTCAAGCTAGGGCTTTAACTTACCCTCTCAACACACATCCTCAAGGATTTCAGATTTTCTCCCCCAAGCCTAAGTCTCAACGAGAGTATGCTCTGTTTTTTGAGGTGGTGATGGGTTTTTTGGCTCTAGAACACCAACAGAGGAGAGTTCATCCCGAGGGGATATAAAACCTAATGAGGCTCATCACAATTAGGTCTCAGAAAGAACCGATTGTGATAACCCATTCCCTTATCACAATCAGTTCTGAGAAAGAACTGATTGTGATGATGGACCAAATCATCACAATCGGTTTTTTTCCGAACCGATTGTGATAAGTGGTCCATTAGCACAATCGGTTCTTTCTACGAACCAATTGTGATAACCCGTTCCCCCTCATTACAATTGGTTCTTAGAAAGAACCGATTGTGATAAGGGAACGGGTTATCACAATCGGTTCTTAGAAAGAACCGCTTGTGATGATAAGTCTTATCGCAATCGGTTCTGAGAAATAACCGATTGTGATAACTTGTTTCCAAAATTTACAAATGACATACACGTATCACAATCGGTTTTTTAGTCAAAAGTTTAGAACCAACATAGATGAAGCGATAGTGATATATCATTCTGTAGTAGTGACGGTCTCTCGACCTAACCCTAGCAGAAGAAGTAAGGTGACGAGCGCTATTGCAATCGTCGCATTATCTGCAAACTCTTCGCAGATATGCGGCTATATCGGTACGACCTAGGGAGCTCCTTGTTGGGGACCTGGCTCTAAGATGAATCTAGAGCGCGTCCAACACGAACAAGTTATCCCCGCAGTGGGAGGGCCCCTATAGAGTTGTCTCAACAGACCGCACGGGGGCTTACCGGCTGGCGCTACCCGATGGCAAAGAGCTTGCGAACTCATGGAATATCGACCAACTTCGGAAGTTTCATGTGTAACACCCTTGCTCTAAGTTTCAATAAAGGTTACCCCCATTTGCCTTTGAAATCTTCGCATATCTTCACATTATACCATGTGCTATGAGTCCAGGGGGTCCTTGCGATTGCATATTAATCTTTATCACACCCCGCCATAGCACACTCGAGGTCAAGATCCAATACCCGAGCCTCTTTTGGGCCCAACACGTATTTTCGTGCTTCGAAGCCAGATTCGAGTACCGCAACTTAGGTGCTTGCCTCCAGTGTTCACGCTAGCAGTAAGCCGATCCTTATCATGTCATGGCTTCCCCCGTCGTAGGGCTTGAACGAAAAGTCCATACTCCAGACGGGCCAGCACATGCAAGGCCAGGTGGCCTGATCTCGAACTTCAAAAACTTGTGCACCCTCTCTCGTTTTTTTCCTAACTTTGTAGGTCATGGCCTAGAAGGGTCAGTTTTCCCGCGGACCTTGTTTTGTGCTCGACGTCCCGCATGACCTTGACTCCGCATCGGGGGCTGGAGCCGCGGACCTCGTTTGCACTCAACATCCCACACGACCTTGACCGCATCGGGGGCTGGAGCCACGGACCTCGTTTGCGCTCGACATCCCACACGACCTCGACTGCATCAGGGACTGGACCGCGGACCTCGTCAACTGCTCACAATGTCGACACCGCATGACCTCGACCGCATCAGGGGCTGGCTAAGGAGACATCCTTCTATGAATAGCTATGTACTCGAACGCTCGATAGCAAACGTGCAAGCTTGATTTTAGACATGCAAAGAGCTATATTAGAACCCACCCTTCACTCGTCAACTTTTTAATTCATTACATTAGAAAGCCTTAACTACAAAAGTTCATATCTACAGATCCGACATTTCACGAGCAAGCTTCTCCTGCTCGAGCTCGGTGATCCTAGCCCTCAATCCAGTAACTTCACCTTGGAGGCGGAGCGTCTCGGTGGCCGAATTGGCAGAATTGGCCGAGTAGGGTCATCTCGCCCCACGATCTCGAAGAATGGGTGGAGCCTCTTTCGCAGAGGGCACACCCGATTCCGCAAGAAGTTGCTGGCGATGTCCTGACCGGTGAGGCCACACGTGGAACAGATGTGGATGAGGGCGATGGCCTCTTGGTCCGTGTAACATCCCAAAAATTGCTTTTAATATATTTAGTGTGTTTTTGCTTGTATACGTATACCTTAGGAAGCATGCATGTATCCATATATATATAAGTACCTGTATGCACATCTACGCATGAATATACGTAAATATATGTTAGATGTGTGTGTTCTACATATATATGCTAGTGTATATACGTATATATTAGGCAACCGCATGCATGTATACAAAAATATATTAGGCTGTACACGTGAAAACATATATACGTTAGTATGTATAAGGCGCATGCATGTATTTATAATGGCCGTAGCCAAGTCTTCCATAGCCTAGCCGAACAAATGAAGAATACACAGATACGCCATGAACAGTGCCATGCAAGGAAAACTAAAAAGTTAGTTGTACGTGTTAATTTCCAGGAATTGAGAATTTTTTCTTTTCTACTACAAATTCGTTTTAAGTCCAAATCGCTTGTAACAAATTTTTTAAATTAGTAAAAATGAATACCTTTTCACAGTAATTTTTATGAAATTTTATAAATAAATTTATATTGACAAATTATTTACGGAAATTCCAAACTTACGAATTTTGTAGTTCCTAAACTATACATCCAAAAAATGTCAAAATAAATTTTATAAATCTTAGAAAGTGCTAAACTAACTATCTGGAAGTTTTTATGAAATTATGAATTAGTTTGATTTGCGGCATTTTTCGAATGTGTGTTTATTCGTTGTTTTTGGGTGTTTATTTGGTTCTTTAACTGTTGCGCGTAGACGTCGAACTGTGTGAGGGTGTTGATTTCGAGGAACAAGCTCAAGATCAAGATCTAGACCAAGACTAGTTGATATTCGAAGGCAAGTTATGCTTTGACCATCTTGCTCCTAATGTTTTAAAATGTTATGTTGATTTACATTGTGAATGCTAATTAAATTATAAAAGCTTTAAGGTAATTTGGGTTTAGTTAAATCACCACTTGTTATCGATTTCTTGTTCCTAGTATTTGTATGCCATAAATACGTTGTCACCCTAAGTTGGGAACTATTAAATTGGTCAATATTAGTCACCAAGGGGAAATGGTTAGAACGAAGTAGGTATGCTTAGCCACGCAGTACGCTTCATTGGCACTGTTTCATCAGAAAGAAGAAATATTGATTAATGAACTATGAAAAACATTTTGAGAATGTGACACGTGTGTTGATGTTATTGATGGCATGTGGTGCAGGGTAACCAACTGGGGTGAAAAAATAATTTAGACTGGCAAGTGGCAAGTGATTAATGGGGGGGCCAGATGTGGCACATGGGAGTGATGTTGTTGAATTTGGTTTTGTGAACTTTGGGTAGTCTTGCCACGGTCAACCTAAGGACTTAACCTTGCAAGCCTTTGAACTGGGCCTAACATACAACCACATGTCTGGTATGGGACAGACCTAGTTGAGTATGATTCCAAAGTCTTAGCATGTGAGACCTCAGGTGGTTTTTGTAGCTGTGGATGGGGAAAGAAGGGTGTAGTGTTTACCAGATCGGTCTTACATCTCTTCAACGGTATACGTTGGCCCTGTACTTCCGCTCCGCAAAAGGGAAGGGACAGTGGGGACTATTCCGGGAGGTACGCATGCGAGGATAGAAGTTTCTGAAAGACTTTGTTAGGGTTACTCGCTTGTGTGGTGTTTAACTATATTGTGTGGGTAAAGTGTATAACCTTTGCAGAGTGCACAAACTATTCGAATAGCCGTGTCCACGGTATTGGACACTGCTCGGGGATTACAGTCAATGGTTATACTTTATTATAAATGTGGTTGGGATAAAAGATGAAGTTGATGGAAGTATGGATTAGGATGTGGAAATGCTTTTACTTAAATTCTAGAAAAGTTATTGTTAATTCAACTTGTTTTTATTGCTTTTGAATCTACCTATGTTACTTGTTAAATGATGTTTATTACAAATTAACCTTTAAACCATTCCATTGGAATAAGACTGGCATGTAGCATATTAGGTTGCATTCTGTGCATAGCTTGTAGAGTACCAATGTACTCACCCATCCACAATCACAACATCAGAAGATGAAGCCGCAAGCATTTGAGGAGGAGAAGAATGATGACCCGGCTAACTAGGGGAAAGGCCCAGTCAGTTGCCTATGGCAAACTAAGGCGCCAAGAATAATTTTATAATTTCGTTGATGCTATTTGTTTACTCTGAACTCAGCCTTACATGGCTTAATATTGTAAGACTGACCTTAAGGTCTTAACAATTTAATTTGAATTAAATACATTATTGTCATTATTTCCACTGTGTATGTGTGATGGTATTCATCTCTGTTGTATCTGTGAGCACCAGCGTGGTCCTGGACTGGTGTATCACAGAGAGTGTTCGGAATTCCAATTCCGGGCGCGACAGTCTGCTTCCAGCTCATCTGGCTCGGGAGACTGGCGCTTGGTGCTGATAGGGGTCCCGTCGTAGGCGAGGGCGCCGTCCTCTCCCCTCTTTAGATAAAACCACCTCTCGGACCAGGGGCCGAGGGAGTCACGAGCACGAAGAAGAGGAAAGGACCAAGGAAGCCCTGGCAGTAGCTGGAAGTAAAGGCACCCGACCACAGGGTCCTTTCCGATGTGGAACAGAGAAAAATAGCGGAAGAAAAGAGAGGGGGTGGGGACGATCCCTAGGAACCCCTCGCACAAATGTGAAAAGACGGAAAGAAGGAGGACAGAGTTGGACACCAGGTTGATGAGTTCAATCTCGCATTGGGCGAGAACCGAGGCCAAGAAGTCGCTCTCCAGCATCCGCAAGCCAAAGAGCATGTACTGCTCGGTGCTGACGAGCTCGTCGTCTCAGGGCTGCGGTTCAGTCTCCGCGCCGGGTAGCCGCCAAGTCGCCGGGTCTAGGAGCCCCGACTCCTCGAGCTCCCTCATCCTCACCGTGGACAATGCGCTCCTCCCGAACTTGGCCATGAGAGCTTGCGAGGGCTTAGCTAGGAGAAGGAAGGAAGTTTCGGAGAAGGAGAGGGAGCGGTTTCTCCAGGGGGTGCGGGATCGTAGAAAATTTTGGGGTTTTTTGTCGGGACCCGAATATGCAAATCCGGACCCTCCGTGTATTCAACACTACTCTAGGATCACGCCAGTGCACACAGTCTCAACATAGATGAATATCATAATCATACACAACGGAATAATAAAAATAACTCAATTATAAAATATAAACTAGTGTACGACCTTAAGGTCAACCTTACATTTGCGAAACCTTGACGACTTCAACTCCAAATAAGCAACAGCAGAACAAAGAACATCGGTGAATCCCATCAATGTGCCACAGGCAACTGACAGGGTTTGACTCCTAGATATTCGCCTTCTCACGGAACTGCTCCTTTGAAGATGTAGACTTCTGCTCATGGGTGATTTGTTTGTTGCAAGGGGTGAGTACATAAAGCACTCAGCAAGTCATGCACAGAATGCAAGTCTAATAACTATATGCATGGCTTATCCCAAATAATAGGCTGAAGGGGTTATTTTGCAATAAACAACATTACAAACAGATTGGGAAATGCTTTATTTGTGAGATCATTGTGAAAAATACTCTATTCATTATAGTTTTACCGCCTTTCAATCTATTACTGTATTTACTCATGCTACTTTACTGCAAATGAACCTGTTAGCCTATCCTTTGTATTAAGCCTTGCATGTAGAATATTAGCTTGCATTCTGTGCATGACTTGCTGAGTACCAAGTACTCACCCTTGCCACAATACAACATCAGTTGAAGAAGAGTCGACGCCAGCTTTGGAGGAAGAATACCAGGAGGAGTCGTCTAACTAGGGAGCGAGCCCAGTCAGTTGCCTGTGGTATACTGGATGGCACCACAAAATCTATTTTATTCCGCTGAAGTTATTTCTCTTTTAATAAGTTTTCCCTCTGCGAGGCGTATCTTTGTAATTTGACCATAAGATCGAGCAACCAGTTTGGTTAATTAATTAAAGCACTTTACTATTTCGTTGAGTATGATTGTGATATATACTAGCGTGATCCTGGACTAGTGCTGAATACACAGAGGGTCCGGATTTGCAAATTCTGGTCCCGATAGGCGCGTTGCAGAATGTCCGCCGCATATGTGTCCTGCGACAAGAAGAGGCCATGCACAGAGCGGGTAATGATAATACCCAAGTAGTAGCAAAGATCACTGAGATCGCTTATGGCGAACTCTTTCTTGAGGATGTCGATGAAGCGCCAAAGAAGAGCTGACGTTGAGGCAGTGAGGATGAAGTCATCGACGTATAGGAGGAGGTAGACGATGTCGACACTGGAGTGGTATATGAAAAATGAAGAGTCTGACTTGGAATTGATGAAGCCGGCGGAGGTGATGAAGTCGTGAAAATGACTGTACCAGGATCTAGGGGCCTGTTTGAGGCCGTACAGTGACTTGTTTTGGCGGTAAACATGATGAGGCCGGTCAGGGTTGACGAAGCTCGACGGTTGTTGGGCATAGACCGTCTCAGTGAGGTTGCCATTGAGGAAGGTGTTCTTGACGTCGAGCTAGTGAATGGGCCAGGCATTGTGGACGGCGATGGAGAGAACGTTCCGAATGGTAGCGGGCTTAACCACCGGACTGAACGTCTCATCATAGTTGACGTCGGGCTGTTGGGAGAAGGCACGAAGGACCCAATGCGCTTTGTAGCGAGCGAGCCATCGAAGTTGAGTTTGTGCTTGTAGATCCATTTGGCAGAAATGATGTTGGCGCATGGGGGAGGCACCACCAATTCCCAGGTGTTATTGCTGATAAGGGCGGTGTACTCGTCGATCATGGCCGCCTCCCAATGAGGATCTTGGAGAGCACCGCGGTAAGTCTTCGGTTCGGGAGAAAGTTTGCTGGCAGTGGTGACGTGGAGCTGGTAAAGAGGAGGAAGAGTGCCATCCTTGCTTCTTGTCACCATTGGATGGGAGGAGACAGGTGGTGCGGCATCCTCAGCCCGACGCTCTACCATCGGGTCTGTAGTGGCCTCGCCGCAGTCAGGAGCAGCCCCGGTGGAGAATTCCGGTGCAGAGAGTCAGAGGACGGCGAGTGAAGACCTGGCGCAGGATGGGAGTGGGAAAGGACCTGATGGCAGTGTTTACTCCCATGGCGACAGGACCAGAGCTGCCCATACCAACGTTGGACAGGGCAGGCGCACTGGTCGGAGCAGCTGGGGGCCTAGCAGCAGGCGCAGTAGGAGCATCGCGCGGGCCGGACACACCAGCAACCGACAGTGGTGCATAGACCATGGGCACGGTGTCCAGAATTGTATCATCAGGTCCTGCATCCAAAAAGGAATATGCCGAGGGAGCAGAGTATGATGTCCTGGCTAAAGGGAAGGTAAGCTCATAAAAAATGACGTACCGTGCGGTGATGATGCGGTTTGTAGCCAAGTCTAGACACCGGTAACCTTTGTGATTGGTAGGTTAGCCAACAAAACCAAATTCGGTGGAATGAGGGGCAAGTTTGTGGGGTGTGGTGGGGAGAGATTAGGGCAACAACGGCAGCCAAAAACTCGAAGGTGTGCATAGGATGGAGAGGAACCATGAAGAGCTTGGAAAGGTGTGCGGTAGTGAAGGGTTTTGGTTGGATGTTAGTTGAGAAGGTAGGTGGCGGTGTGGAGTGCTTCAGCCCAGTAGGGAGGAGGCATAGATGCTTGGAATAGAAGGGTGCGGATAATATTGTTTGTGGACCGAATAATCCATTCAGCTTTACCATTTTGTTGGGAGGTGTAGGGGCATGATAGGCGCAGGTGTATGCTGGCTGCAAGGAAGAAGGTTCTGGTGGCATTGTTGTCTAATTCACGTCCATTGTAACATCCCAAAATTTGCTTTTAATATATTTTGTGTGTTTCTGGGATTATTTGTAATTTTTCGAAATTTATTTGGAAGCCTCGCGAGTAATTTGGATTCAAGTTTATTGAATTAATCACGTCAAATAAAGATCAGGCGTTTTCGAATAAGCATAAAATTTAAAATTTTGTTGATAATTAAGATAATTGTTATACGAGAGTGTTCGCTTCAAATATTTTCGAAAAACACGTTATATAACCTAAGTCGTTGATTTTACAAAAGTCTGTACAGGTGTCTGATTTTACTAAAAGAATTTTTACGAAAAATCTATACGTCGAAAAATTGCGAAACCAACTTTGTTAAGGTTCCAAATAGTTCCTAGTATTTTAGAGGAATTTTTCAGGATCTCTGGAACCTTTTTGCTATTTTATTCTAAACCGTATTGAGAACATGTATGTGTATATACGTATATGCATGTATATTGGAGGGTTGATTTTCCCAGTCGATCCATGTGTTTTTCCATTGAGCTGCCGTGCATTACTTCATGCGTTTCCACTTTTCTAGCCATGCAAGAAACCGTTTCTTCATTTCCTTGCCTGCGGAATGCAAAACGCTAGTAACTGCTCTTTGCATACCAT
Source organism: Rhipidocladum racemiflorum (assembly GCA_036346355.1). NCBI lineage: Eukaryota > Viridiplantae > Streptophyta > Magnoliopsida > Poales > Poaceae > Rhipidocladum > Rhipidocladum racemiflorum. The sequence continues at coordinate 24,799,966 of CM070584.1, read as the reverse complement.
CAGTAACCGGCCCATTAGCCTTGATGTGAATACCCAGATTTTATTTCCTCTCATTATTAGCCATGCGGTGGACTCCTGGCCATTTCCCTTTTCTACGCAATGTGTGAATACTTTGACCTTTGCACTCCAGCCGTTTCATTTTTTTCAGCATGCATTGGAAGCACGCATACTTCCATTCAGTCCTTTATGCGTTACCAACCATTTCCATTCTTTATCTTCCCAGCCGTTTCCCATTTGCATATGCACTAGTGGCCTTCGATCCCACGGGAAGCACTACAACGCCAAACCATTTCTTTTCACTTCTAGTCTGATTTGCCAGAACACTTCAAACTTTTCGCTTCTAGCACTACATGAAACCTTTCCATGCCCATTTAGTTCTGCCACTTCTAGTATCTAGTGAGTTCCTTTTTGGTTGCTATTCCTCCGTCGCCGGCGACGAGCGCTCCGGTGAGTGCCCGACCGACCGCTGTCGTCGCCGTCGTCGCCGTCGTCGTCGCCGTCGCTGTCGCCGCATTGCCGCTGTTGCCATCGCCACCGCCGCTGTCACCGTCGTCGCGCCATTGGTGTCGCCGCTGCCGCCGCTTACCGCGCCGTCGACGCACTCTCCGATCTCACGTTCTCTGTGTCGACGGTCTGCGCTACTGCCGCCACCGACCGGTAGTCCCTCATCTCTCTTGCGCGCGCTCTGTTCCTATTTTTATCTCGTTTATATATTCGCGTAGGTATATATACCTAGGTATAGTTGAGCAGACGCATATATACATGTATATAAAATACTCGCTAGGCGCACGCATATTTCTATATTAGTCGTAGCATGTATACATATATATATACACCTTGTGTTGTACATATATATGTGTACCTGCGGTTATATTCGGTTATTATACCCGTGTATATATATGTATATGTGTGTACCTGCGGTTATTTTTGGTTGATCTGCACGCAGATATGTTCGACCGAATCGCTAGTATAACTTTCCCTATGGTTGTATACGTGTATATATACGTATGTATACTTATATATTTATTTTTAGTAGGGTGTATTCACCGAACCAGTGCGTGCATGAATTTCCAAGTCAAGCCGAACAGTGCCATGCAAACTAGGAAAAGTGAATTACATGTGTTAATTTTCGGTATTTGTGAAATTTGTCTTTTTCACTATAAATTCGTTTTAAGTCCAAACTACGTGCAACAAATTTTGTAAATTAGTAAATATTAATCCCTTTCTACCGTAATTTTCATGAAATTTTATAATTAAATTTATACTGTTAAATTATTCGCGGAAAGTCCAAACTTACGAATTTTGTATCTCTTAAACTGTACGTCCAAAAATGTTGAAATAAATTTTATAAATCTTAGAATGTGCTAAACTAATTATTTGGAAGTTTTTGTCAAATTACGCATTAGTTTGATTCGCGGTATTTTCTCGAATGTGTGTTTATTCGTTGTTTTTGTGTGTTTATTTGTATATCTGTTACGTGTAGACGTTGAACTGTGCGAGAGTGCGGAAGCTGAAGACCAAGCTCAAGCCTTAGATCAAGATCATCAGCTTTTTGAAGGCAAGTTGTGCTTTGACCATATTGCTCCTAATTTTTGAAGTATATTTTGAGTTGAATTATGCATGCTATGTTGTTAAAATAAATTAAATTGGTTTGGGTAAAGTAGCTAATCAACCTAGTCGTTAATTCCAACCTTGATGTTAATATTTGTATGCCATGTATCCATTGTCACCTTAAGTTGGTTTATTGAGTTGGATGTTAATATTGTGCCAACACGGGAGGCTAGACCGTGAATAGTTGCTTAGCCATGCTTACGTGAAATGTGTTTCAAATGGCAAAATAATATTGACTAATGCCATACGGAATGAATTTTGGAATCAGTGTAATCTTGCCACGTGATGATGTGAAGTGTAGGTACCTTTTTGGTTCTACATGGTAACTGGTATTATTGTTGGCATGTATTGCACAATAATCAAACCGGGTGGGAAAATGGTTTAGACTGTGGCAAGTGGCAAGTGATGAATGGGAGGGCCCGATGTGGCACATGGGAGAGATGTTGATTGAATTTGGTTTTGTGAACTTTGGGTAGTCTTGCCACGGTCACCCTAAGGACTTAACCTTGCAAGCCTTTGAACTGGGCCAATCATGCAACCACATGTCTGTAATGGGGCGGACCTAGTTGAGTATGATTCCGAAGTCTTAGCATGTGAGACCTCAGGTGGTTCTTGTAGCTATGAATGTGGAAAGAAGGGTGTAGTGTTTACCGTAATGGTCTTACATCTCTTCAACGGTATACGTTAGCCCTGTACTTCCGCTCCACAAAAGGGAAGGGACAGTGGGAACAATATCGGGAGGTACGCATGCGAGGATGGAAGTTTCGGAAAGGCTTTGTTACTGTCACTCGCCTTCGTGGTGTTTGACTGTATCGTGTGGGTAAAGTGCATAACCTCTGCAGAGTGTGTAAAAATCTATTCGAATAGCCGAGTCCACGGAACTGGACAATGCTCGGGGATTACAGTTAAGGGTTAGATTTTTCTAAAATAATGTGGAAATGGGTGGCCGAGTGCCAGAGATAACTGCTGAAGTAAATTAGAGCTTTGAGCCGAATTGTTTAAAAAGATATTGATAACTTATTATATAATATGGTTTTACTGCTTTTGAATCTATTAAGGTTATTTAACTAAAGCAAAATGCTATTTGAGGCAAAACAACCACTTAAGCCATTCCTTTGGAAGAAGCCCTGCATATAGTAATAGGATTGCATACATGCATGACTTGCTGAGTATGTTGTATACTCACCCTTGCTTCCAACAAAATCATCAGCTGAGGAGAAGACTACAACTTCAAAGGAGGAGAAGTTCCGCGAGGTGGCAGTTATCTAGGAGTTGAACCTTGTCAGTTGCCTGTGGCATACTGTTGGGTGTCACCGATGTTCTTTGTTCCGCTGCTGATTATTTACTTTTGTTATTATAAGCCCTGCGTGGCAGACTATTTGTAAGGTGACCATAAGGTCTTGTAACCAGTTTATTTAATGTTTGAAGTACTTTATTAATTATTTCCGCTGTGTATGATTATGGTACTTCATCCCTGTTATTACTGTGTGCACTAGCGTGATCCTGGACTAGTGCGGAATACACAGAGAGTCCGGATTTGCAGATTTGGGTCCCGACAGAGGTGGTATCAGAGCCATACTGACTGTAGGTCTTGACCCTAGATAGATTGGCCGTCTGTAGGAGCTTCAAAATTATTTTCTAAAGAGAAAATTTAACTTGAATGAATAATAAGTTCTTGACTTATCTTGTCTTATTCTTCTATTCTCTCCTCTTTGCTGAAACTTTTAACCTTCCCTTCGGTTTAAATGGAAATCTTACCCCTGAGTCATTTTGAATAGTTAACGATGTTTCACACTTAAGAAGAAAGGGCTGGATATCGCTGCTAACCTTGAAGATCATGAAGCGAGGGAACATCAAGCTCGAAGAAAAGTAGATCGATGAAGTCTTCCCAAAGCTTGAAGAACCAGTGCTTTAGTAGTCGGTTGAGACTCATGTGTGACAGTCGCGTCTCTTAAGATAGGAGAGTTACCCTTTTAGCCGATAGATTATTATGTGCTTAGGTTAATTTGGTTCTTCCTTGATTGCTGAGTGTGCAGTATGCGTTCCATAGCTTTTAGGCTTGGATAAGCAACCATACCAAGTTATTAATATTATGTGTTTAACTTTTTGGGTTAAAACATGCTTCCCTGCACCTAGGATTCTTGAACCTTACCTTTGCTCTTCCCTCTTAGCTAAACCTTGTTGTGTCAACAGATGGAAGGGACTGACCACACCAGTGTTTCTAAAGCCATGCAAGTCAATTCAGTTGTTGCTACCGTTGCCAATGATAAAGCAGAGACAAACAAGCAGCTATCTACCATACCGGTAATAACTAATCAGTACCTGGATCAATTTCTCACCGCTCAAAACCAGCTTATGCAACTGGCGATGCAATGGATGGAAGCTAATGGTGCCAAAATCAATACCCCTGCAACTATAGACACAACAGCGTGTCCACAACCAAAGTTCTCCTTGTTCATGAAGGCTAAACCACCCACGTTTGATGGATCAGCCACTCCCAGAGATGCAGAAATTTGGCTTCACATCATAGAAGAGAAGCTAGCCTTGGTGCAATGCGAGGATGAAGAGAAAGTTCCCTATGCTACTTGTCAGTTAGAAGGAGATGCATTAACCTGGTGGAAAGATCTCTACGCCACTTCTGAGGATGGACAGACCATCACTTGGAAGGAGTTTGCCACCGCCTTTCGTCAGCACTTCATGTCGTCAGAAGACAGTGGGACCACAGTAAGACCGAGGAAGAATGGTATTTCCCCACCCGACACCATACTTGGACGATGTTCGTTGAAGTGTTGTCAATCAAGCAAATCAAAGAACCGTGCATGCATCCGTTGTGGAGAAGTAGGACACACTGCTGACGAACATGCAATCAATTGTTCTAGCTGTGAAGGAAGCCATCAACCTGGAGAATGTCCTATGAGCAACATCACATGTTATCTTTGTGAAGGTAAGAATCATTGCCCAGCTCAATGCCCCCTGGATTCATTAGTGACCACTGTGACTCGGCGTCAGCAAGAGGATTTTCGAGCCGTCATTGCTCAAGAGTTAGCAAGGAGAAAAGAACTGTCATCCGCAGTTACGGTGCCGCATGAAGAAAAGAAGAAGAAGCATGTCAACCTTATCAGTCTACCTCAAGAAGCCAGTGATACTTGGTCACCATGGAATTGTTTTCTATGTGGTGGAAAAGGCCATTGGGCTAGAGAATGTCCCCTCAATCCAGCAAGACAACCCAAACATTCCTGTCACAACTGTGGTGAGTTAGGTCATTTTGTTAAGGAATGTCCCCAGAAAAATCAAGCAATTTCTGAAGTCATGATCATTCCGGAAATTGGATCAGTTAAGTTTATAGCACCAAGAGTGAGTGGTGATACCATGGAAGTAACTCGCTCAAGGAGTCGGTTGAAGCAAGAAGGATTGGTTAACAAAACCCTTGTTCTCGGAGGTGAACACAAGGAATTTGAGGACAACTGCAAGCGCCAGAAAACTTGTCAAGAAGGATCACCACAACAGCAAGTGAGGAGTGCCCCTCAGCAACTCAATGATCATGCTGCTCAAACTTTGTTCGAGACAATTTCACCCGTGCTTCGCCCTGAAGGTCAGAATTTTCAAAACACCACCCCGGTGAAAAGATTTCAAGGAGGAAGTTTATTGTCTAGAATTTGCTATGCTTGTCGCCAGCCGGGACATTTTGCTAACAACTGCAACCAGAAGAAAGTGGTCACTGCAGATCGCATCAATCTCAGTTCTATCTCTATCAAGAATAGAGATATGTCAGGAGGAAGCCATCAGACGTCATCCAAGCGTTGCTATTGCTGCAATAAGCCAGGACACTATGCTAGAAGTTGTCCTAAGAGAAGTTGTGATACACCTGCCTGTTTCAATTCCAGTTCTACACCTACTAAGACACAAGTACCAAAAGCAAATTGCGAAGCAAGTCGCGGTGGAGTTACGCAAACCGTGCCAAAGGGTCAGATGAAGAAGAAGTGTACGAATGAAGACCCTACTGAGGAAGTCCAAGGCATAAGATTTCTTTAAACAATGTAATGTTTCATGCTTATGAGAGAGTCATTAGTTGAGACACCTTTGTAAGAATTCTCTCGTTAAAAAAAATATATAGCTGGTATGTGAGTCTGCTGATATGTAAAGGTTGGATGCAAGAGTATTAATAAAGATCAGATGTCTTCATAGAGCAGCTATTAATGAGTTGTGTGGAATGATAGCTATAGAGCTAGAACTTGAGGCTATGAGCACAGGGTGGTGTCAAGGATTGTCTTCTTACATAGAGTGCCCAAGAAGGTATATTGGACAAAGGTACACAATTTACCTCCGGGTTCTAGAACAAGTTGTACGAGGCCATGGGAAACCGAATAAACTTCAGCACGGCCTATCCTCCTCAGACAGATGGTCAGACTGAAAGATTTAACCAGGTTTTGGAAGACATGCTCAGAGCTTGTGCACTAGCATATACCACTTCATGGGACAAGTGTCTCCCGTATGCAAAGTTCAGTTATAAAAACAGTTACCGAACAAGTCTGCAGATGTCACCATTTGAAGCTTTGTACGGACGAACTTGTCGAACGCCATAAAATTGGAATGAGACAGATGAACGTCACATCTTTGGACCGGATATTCTTCAAGAACCTGATGAACGAGTCACGATGATTTAGGAAAGATTGAAGATTGCTTGGTCAAGGCAAAAAGATTTATGCGGATAACTGTCGCAGAGATTTGAGTTCCGAGCCAAAGGATTACGTATACCTCAGAGTTACACTTCTCAAAGGAGCTAAAAGGTTTCACACAAAAGGACAGCCCGCACCACGATATGTTGGACCATTCAAGATCTTTAGCCGTAGAAGTGAAGTCCATTTGTTGGAGGAGATTGAACTGCAAGAAGATCTGACCTACAAACAGTATCCAGTTAAGATTTTGGATCCAGCTGAACGAGAAACTAGGAATAAAACAATCCGCTTCCGCATAGTCCCATGGAGGAGTGACTTAGGAACGCAAATAAGATTGGAAGAAGGAGCTTCCAAACCTATTCTCTGGTTAGCCCGAATCTCGGGGACGAGATTCTGTTAAGGGGGGGAGGTTTGTAACATCCCAAAATTTGCTTTTAATATATTTTGTGTGTTTCTGGGGTTATTTGTAATTTTTCGAAATTTATTTGGAAGCCTCGCGAGTAATTTGGATTCAAGTTTATTGAATTAATCACGTCAAATAAAGATCAGGCGTTTTCGAATAAGCATAAAATTTAAAATTTTGTTGATAATTAAGATAATTGTTATACGAGAGTGTTCGCTTCAAATATTTTCGAAAAACACGTTATATAACCTAAGTCGTTGATTTTACAAAAGTCTGTACAGGTGTCTGATTTTACTAAAAGAATTTTTACGAAAAATCTATACGTCGAAAAATTGCGAAACCAACTTTGTTAAGGTTCCAAATAGTTCCTAGTATTTTAGAGGAATTTTTCAGGATCTCTGGAACCTTTTTGCTATTTTATTCTAAACCGTATTGAGAACATGTATGTGTATATACGTATATGCATGTATATTGGAGGGTTGATTTTCCCAGTCGATCCATGTGTTTTTCCATTGAGCTGCCATGCATTACTTCATGCGTTTCCACTTTTCTAGCCATGCAAGAAACCGTTTCTTCATTTCCTTGCTGCTTGGAATGCAAAAGCGCTAGTAATCGCTCTTTGCATACCATCAAGAATCGCCCATTAGCCTTGATGTGAATACCCAGTTTTATTTCCTCTCATTATTAGCCATGCGGTGGACTCCTGGCCATTTCCTTTTCTACGCAATGTGTGAATACTTTGACCTTTGCACTCCAAATTGCTTCATTTTTTCAGCATGCATTGGAAGCACGCATACTTCCATTCAGTCCTTTATGCGTTACCTTTCACTTCTAGTCTGATTTGCCAGAACACTTCAAACTTTTCGCTTCTAGCAATACATGAAACCTTTCCATGCCCATTTAGTTCTGCCACTTCTAGTATCTAGTGAGTTCCTTTTTGGTTGCTATTCCTCCGTCGCCGGCGACGAGCGCTCCGGTGAGTGCCCGACCGACCGCTGTCGTCGCCGTCGTCGCCGTCGTCATCGCCGTCGCTGTCGCCGCTGTTGCCATCGCCACCGCCGCCGTCACCGTCGTCGCGCCGTTGGTGTCGCCGCTGCCGCCGCTTACCGCGCCGTCGACGCACTCTCCGATCTCACGTTCTCTGTGTCGACGGTCTGCGCTACTGCCGCCACCGACCGGTAGTCCCTCATCTCTCTTGCACGCGCTCTGTTCCTATTTTTATCTCGTTTATATATTCGCGTAGGTATATATACCTAGGTATAGTTGAGCAGACGCATATATACATGTATATAAAATACTCGCTAGGCGCACGCATATTTCTATATTAGTCGTAGCATGTATACATATATATATATATACACCTTGTGTTGTACATATATATGTGTACCTGCGGTTATATTCGGTTATTATACCCGTGTATATATATGTATATGTGTGTACCTGCGGTTATTTTTGGTTGATTTGCACGCAGATATGTTCGACCGAATCGCTAGTATAACTTTCCCTATGGTTGTATACGTGTATATATACGTATGTATACTTATATATTTATTTTTAGTAGGGTGTATTAAACGAACCAGTGCGTGCATGAATTTCCAAGTCAAGCCGAACAGTGCCATGCAAACTAGGAAAAGTGAATTACATGTGTTAATTTTCGGTATTTGTGAAATTTGTCTTTTTCACTATAAATTCGTTTTAAGTCCAAACTACGTGCAACAAATTTTGTAAATTAGTAAATATTAATCCCTTTCTACCGTAATTTTCATGAAATTTTATAATTAAATTTATACTGTTAAATTATTCGCGGAAAGTCCAAACTTACGAATTTTGTATCTCTTAAACTGTACGTCCAAAAATGTTGAAATAAATTTTATAAATCTTAGAATGTGCTAAACTAATTATTTGGAAGTTTTTGTCAAATTACGCATTAGTTTGATTCGCGGTATTTTCTCGAATGTGTGTTTATTCGTTGTTTTTGTGTGTTTATTTGTATATCTGTTACGTGTAGACGTTGAACTGTGCGAGAGTGCGGAAGCTGAAGACCAAGCTCAAGCCTTAGATCAAGATCATCAGCTTTTTGAAGGCAAGTTGTGCTTTGACCATATTGCTCCTAATTTTTGAAGTATATTTTGAGTTGAATTATGCATGCTATGTTGTTAAAATAAATTAAATTGGTTTGGGTAAAGTAGCTAATCAACCTAGTCGTTAATTCCAACCTTGATGTTAATATTTGTATGCCATGTATCCATTGTCACCTTAAGTTGGTTTATTGAGTTGGATGTTAATATTGTGCCAACACGGGAGGCTAGACCGTGAATAGTTGCTTAGCCATGCTTACGTGAAATGTGTTTCAAATGGCAAAATAATATTGACTAATGCCATACGGAATGAATTTTGGAATCAGTGTAATCTTGCCACGTGATGATGTCAAGTGTAGGTACCTTTTTGGTTCTACGTGGTAACTGGTATTATTGTTGGCATGTATTGCACAATAATCAAACCGGGTGGGAAAATGGTTTAGACTGTGGCAAGTGGCAAGTGATGAATTGGAGGGCTCGATGTGGCACATGGGAGAGATGTTGATTGAATTTGGTTTTGTGAACTTTGGGTAGTCTTGCCACGGTCACCCTAAGGACTTAACCTTGCAAGCCTTTGAACTGGGCCAATCATGCAACCACATGTCTGTAATGGGGCGGACCTAGTTGAGTATGATTCTGAAGTCTTAGCATGTGAGACCTCAGGTGGTTCTTGTAGCTATGAATGTGGAAAGAAGGGTGTAGTGTTTACCGTAATGGTCTTACATCTCTTCAACGGTATACGTTAGCCCCTGCACTCCGCTCCACAAAAGGGAAGGGACAGTGGGAACAATATCGGGAGGTACGCATGCGAGGATGGAAGTTTCGGAAAGGCTTTGTTACTGTCACTCGCCTTCGTGGTGTTTGACTGTATCGTGTGGGTAAAGTGCATAACCTCTGCAGAGTGTGTAAAAATCTATTCGAATAGCCGAGTCCACGGAACTGGACAATGCTCGGGGATTACAGTTAAGGGTTAGATTTTTCTAAAATAATGTGGAAATGGGTGGCCGAGTGCCAGAGATAACTGCTGAAGTAAATTAGAGCTTTGAGCCGAATTGTTTAAAAAGATATTGATAACTTATTATATAATATGGTTTTACTGCTTTTGAATCTATTAAGGTTATTTAACTAAAGCAAAATGCTATTTGAGGCAAAACAACCACTTAAGCCATTCCTTTGGAAGAAGCCCTGCATATAGTAATAGGATTGCACTTCTGTGCATGACTTGCTGAGTATGTTGTATACTCACCCTTGCTTCCAACAAAATCATCAGCTGAGGAGAAGACTACAACTTCAAAGGAGGAGAAGTTCCGCGAGGTGGCAGTTATCTAGGAGTTGAACCTTGTCAGTTGCCTGTGGCATACTGTTGGGTGTCACCGATGTTCTTTGTTCCGCTGCTGATTATTTACTTTTGTTATTATAAGCCCTGCGTGGCAGACTATTTGTAAGGTGACCATAAGGTCTTGTAACCAGTTTATTTAATGTTTGAAGTACTTTATTAATTATTTCCGCTGTGTATGATTATGGTACTTCATCCCTGTTATTACTGTGTGCACTAGCGTGATCCTGGACTAGTGCGGAATACACAGAGAGTCCGGATTTGCAGATTCGGGTCCCGACATCCATTATCGCACTGAGTGGTTTGAATGGTCGTAGAAAACTGAGTGGAGACATAGGCATGAAAGTGGTGCAATGTGGAAAAGGTGTCTGACTTGAGTTTTAGAGGAAAGGTCCAGAGATAATGGGTAAAATCAACAAGACAGACTAAATAATATTGAAGACCAGACAGGCTGGGAATAGGTGACGTCCACAGGTCACAATGAATTAGCTCAAAAGGTTTAGTTGTGGTGACACAGAAGCAGAGAATGGAAGACGAACATGTTTGCCTAATTGACATGCATGACATATGTGTGGCACAATTTTATTTGACATAGCTAAAGAATCGGCGAGATGGAACAGTGCTTGATCGCCAAGATGACCCAAACAACGATGCCAAGAGATCTGATTGGAGGAGGCAACAACAAAGGTGTGTGGTGTGGTTGCAGGGCGAAAAGGGTAGAGGTCACCCGAACTATTGCACCTCTGAATCACGGCTCGAGTGCGGAGGTCCTTCACAGAAAAATCAAAGGGATCAAATTTGATAGAGCAATTATTATCTTTAGTAAATTTGCGAACAAAAATGAGGTTAGCGATGATATTGGGAGAGACAAGAACATTGGATAGATGAAGAGGATGAGTGGTGGCGGGAAGGCAGCTATCCCCCTTGGCAACCACAGGAAGAGGGGAACCGTTTCCGACAATGACATGTGTAGATGAAGAAGGTGTGGAGTGGAGAGTGGATAGGTTACCAGAGTCTGTGGTAAGGTAAGAGGAGGCCCCAGAGTCCATGTACCAAGCTGTCGGGTCGGGTTGTTGAAGTGTCATGGCATTCATTGCCTGAATGAGGGAAACTTGGTTCCAAGAGGGGTACTGATCGCCGCCATATGGAGCTGCCGAAGGTGCTGGAAGGGGTGTCGCTGTCGGCATGGTGGGGATCTACTACTGTGGCAGAGGCGCCGGTTGCTGCAGGACCGACGTGAAGAAAGCCTGCTGCGGAGGTCGGGGACCGAGGATTCCTGGTGCGGAGGAGGCAGTCGGCTAGAACTGTATGGTAGTCTAACAACCAATACTCGCCCATGTAAAATCAATGTTCTATTTTCATTTTTATCAAATACTAGTACCACAATTCCCAATATATCCAAAGTTTATATTCATCACGAACAGCATAACCAACTATTCGTATCCCATTTCTAAAGCATACTAAGAAAATGCATATATGTATTCGATTATACCCATTTTGACATTATTAGATGTCTAACCTTATTCTAGGGTTATCAAGGTTCACATGTAAATATTTATTGAGGAAATCCCATAAGTTAAGGAATATGTCTACGGTACCCACAATATAGCAATGTTTATTAAACAATGTGCATGCATACATAGTTTTGATAAAAACAACTAATTGAAATAGTAGGATCAACATGATCAAAGGAGGATGCTTGTCTTGCTTATTGAACAATTGATCTTTCTTTGGTTGATCAGAGTACCAATTACGTCACCTGATCCCAAACCTCAGTCCCACGATTCACGCATGCTGTTGATGCAAAAAACGTAATGAAGGGTTGATCGACAATTAGCACATGCAAATGCCATCTTTGTCAAAATTATGCCTTTTCTAATTTTGAATTTTCTAAAGCCTCAAATCAAGTTAAATAATTTTTAAACTTTTACTATATTATATTATGACTATTTATATTTTTACAAAAAAATTCCAGAGCAAGATAATTTTTATTTATTTCTATAAAATTCCATTATTGAAATATGCTAAAATTATTTATCACTATTTTTTATTTTTCTTGAGCAACAAATGATTTCAAATTCTTTTAAAAATTCATGGTGATGATTTGCATGTCATTTAGGATTTAAATACTTTTTCCCAGATTCTATGTTCCTTTGGTTATGAATATTAAGGATGAGTACTCATTTCTAGGATAAATATAATATTTTCTTAAGTAATATAATATTTTCTTTCATTTCGAGGATGTTACACGCCGAGAACGAATAAATTCACTAAGTAAATCGTGGGCTATTGTGGCAACATCGTGGGTTGGAGTGCAGTGCCATGCGCTACCGCCATGCCATGCTGCCATGGCATGCAACTGCTGTGGCTAGGGGCTGCCATGGTAGTGCTACGAGCCGCCCTGGCAGGCCACCTCCCGTGCTTGCGCTCGCCTCGCCTGCACCACCACACATTGCACCGTGCCATCGATGCTGCGCCATGGGCTACCACGGCACGTTAACCTCAGTCGCCCCCAGCCTTGCAACACTATCGCAGGGCCAACGTCGCCTATGCCGCACGCCACTGCCTATGCAACCGCTGCTGCCTTGGCGCATCACCTCCGACTCCTACGCCACGGCCGAGGGCTCTCCCATGCGCTGGGCCGCACACACCATGCGGCACGGCAACCACGTTGCCTTGCTTCCCCCAACTGGCCGACATTGCCTGCTGCCTTGGCCTCACACCTACCATAGGCTACCATGGCAACCACCGCCTACTGCTGAACTGTGCCATGGTAGCACTACCACGGCAGCGCTGCAGGTCGCTGAGCGTTGCCATGGCAACCACAGCCTACACCACTCTGTGTAGTCCCGCGCTCCTCTGCCTTGCTTGGCTGTCGCATAGCGCTGGTCACGCGCAGTTCTACCCTTGCCATCGCTGTTGCGTCGGGCTACCATAGCCTCGCCACCATCGTCCACAGGTGCCTCGCCGCTGCAACCTACTACAAGCCTTCATGGCTATGCCACCGCCTCGGGCATCCACACCATGGACACCATCACAGCTCGTAGATAGGCCAAGCCACGCCATGCCTTGCCACATGTCGCACTAACCAGCTAGGCCATGGGCACCTCGCGCCGGCCACCTTAGCCATCTGCGCGTCGGCTGGGCCGCCCCATGCCTCCGGCCATGCATCCCGTGCCCTACGCCTCAGCCACCAGTAGGGATGAAAAAGAGACAAGATATTCCCGCCCGATAAGGGACCGGATATAGCCGGGACCGGATTCGGTAACAGATTTGACTATCCGGTCCGATTCGGGTCGGGATCCGAATACTTGAATCCGGATACATGGTCGGATACAGAACAGCCAATATCCAATAAATACGGGAAGGGATTCGGATATTCCGATATTTTCTATTCGGATATCCGGATATTTTCTATTCGGATATCAGCAACACCCAGCCTATTTCGTCACATTTTTTTCCATATTAGCCCATTTATATTGGCAATTAGATGGTTCTATTGATCCTAAAGTAGCATATTCTTTCTATGACATCTATTAGGTTTGATTGATATATAACTTACTATTATAGTCATGTACTTCTACAGTGTAACATCACTAAATGTTGTTCCCAGAGTTAGCAATTCCTTATCTGGGTTTGTGGAGGGTTAGTCTGATGAATTTGCAGGCTACCAAATTTATCTTGTGTGGGAGAAAACTAGGTCACTCATCCACCAAATCACTCCCTCACCTAATCGCCTCCACCTAATCTCTCTCTTCCTTTCTTTACTCCCCACCCAAGTGCCCCTTTAGTCTTTTCTCCCAACCAGCCAGGCTGCAGCCTTGGGTTCTGCTCCCACGCCACTTCTTCTTCCTGGGAGCGTCTCCAGCAGTAGCAGCAGCCCAGGGAGCTTCCTTCCCCTCCCCTGGACAGTGCTCTCTTCCTCCCTAGGCCGGCGACCATCTCCTCCCTACTGTCCAGGTTGGCACCTCCTTCCTCTCCTCCAGCGAGCAGCAGCACCTCCCTCTGTCCCCTCCTCTTGGTAAGTGAAACAAACTCTTAGATCTCCCTTGTGAGCTTAGATCTTGACGTCCTACACTGCCTAGGAGTGGTTCTAGGGTTCTAGAGTTGAAACTTGTGGAGGGAAACTAGCAGATTTGGAGGGAAACCTAAAATCCATTTTCGAGCATATTTTTGGTCTGTGTTGCAGCTCGATTTTGGGGTTCCTAGGTTGGTCAAATGCTTAGTCGGCTGTAGAGTTTGTTGTGGATCTCCCTTTCCCCTTTAATTGAAGCACAAGAACGCAAAATCCGTTAAGCCATTTAAGAGTTATGCCATTTTTAGTGTTTGCTGTCCTGAGTAGATAGTTTCGTGAGCTGAAATGTTCAACTGGGTTTTTAACCTAGGTACAACCGAATGAGCTTTTTCATTTGCCTAGATAAAGGTAGAAAATTTGCTGTAGTTTTATAAAATGTATTTGTTTCCTTAATTTGGAGTTAGGAATGAAAAGTTATACTGTTTTGAACTTGCTGTCCAGAAATCAGCTTTTCTGGAAGGTCAAATTTTGGGTCTGAAGTTTAGAGGGCTTTTTGAGGGCTTTAGCTCCAGCTCCTGTTTGAGGGGCCGTGGGGTATCAATATATGGATCTCTTGTGGTCGTTTAGAGCCCAAGAAAATGATCTTTGACATAATCAATTAGAAGTTATGCTATTTTGAGTGCTCGCTATCCAGAATTGATACCTATGCGTGTAGCTTGTGTTCGTTTCAAATCTGGGATTGCTTGATACAATTTCAACCTTAATGGCTTTGTGATCAACCTAGGTTATCCTCTTGCGGTCGTTTAGAGTATAAGAATGCGAAATTTGATTGAGCCAAATTAAAGTTATGCTTATTCGAGCCATCGCTGTCCCGAATCGCGTTTCAGGGGTCGTTTTAGAGCTGTTTTGAGGTGCATCGTTCTTGCGCTTGTTTGATTGAATCTTTTTTAGTATTTGAGTTAGTGTATTGCAATTGTTATTTCATTTCAGGTGGAGTAGCCTCGGGTGCGGCTTCCTCCTCGCGTCACCCTGCTCCTCGCGGGTAGAGGCAAGTGTGGAGTGCCATTTTCGGTTTAATGTTGTGTGTCATTTCTTGTTTTGCTTTCAAAATTTGATTGAAGGATTATGGTTATATTGAGCAATGAGTATGCTAAGTTGTGTAAAGAGAATGATTAAGTTTATGCCATGAGTATGATTAGTGTTGTAAATGCAATTTAATTATGTCATTTGCATTTGTGCATGCTTAATGGAAGAGGTGTCCCATTATGATGAGGGCCTCTGTGTTCACACGTAGTGAACACGAAAAGACCTACCTCGTAGTCTCATACCCTCGGGTGTATGGGAGCGAGTCAGTAAGAGTAGGCACCCTCCACGGGATGGAGAGGTTGAGGGTGCATACCGACGAGTGTGCACTCGGCAATACCGGTATGAGCTGCATAAAGGACATACATGTGCATGTTTATGGCATTACATGAGAGAAATGCATAAGTTGAGTTAAATTAATGTGTTGTTGAGATCATTACCTTGTATGTTCAAAAGGCTTGATGTATGTATGTACTTATCTGTTTTACAATTTCTTATCACTTTACACTTTGCTGAGTGATGAACTCATGCTTGTTGTTTGTTGTTGTTTTTTTTGTTCCTCCCAAGCGGCATCGTGGTGTTTGGGCTAGCACTTCACTCACATCAACAAAAATGTAGCTCAAATAATTGTGTTATTCCTGCTTTTGCTTGTGTGCTAGGAGCAATAGAATCTGATTTTATTGGGTAAATTGTAAGTAATGATGCTATGTGGTTGCCTCCTTAAAGTGTACTAGTGAAACTAGTGGTCTTCCTTTATATGTACCCTGTTTATCCCTTTTAATCATGTTGTTCTCATGTACTTATGGTTAGTTGGAGGTATTTTGTGATTTGGTGGTTAGTGATACTATATCTGGTTGTACATGGTTATTATTAACTGTTAAGTATCTTCTATCTGCTGAGTGGATGTCCTGTTTTTAGGAGAGGTGCTGCCGAAATTTTCAAGAAATTTTGGTAGTACTCTACCATGATAGTATTGTTTTGCTTCTGCTATCTAGTGTCTTTGGCATGCTTGTTTGTTAAAGGTGTAACATTCAGGGCACGCAGGTGCCGAGGTGTTACAGTTGGTATCAAAGCGGGCTTTAGGTCCGTGGAATGTGAATGTAACAAATTTGTCGGGACCCGAATTTGCAAATCCGAACCCTCTGTGTATTCAGCACTAGTCCAAGATCACGCTAGTGCACACAGTCTCAACATCGGTAAATATCACAATCATACACACCGATAGTAGTAAAGTATTTTAATTAAAATAACCAAACAGGTTGCTCGACCTTATGATCAAGTTACAAGAGTACGCCACACAAGGCGAAAACTTATTAAAGGAAATAAATTGCAGCGGAATAAAAGCATCAACGTGGCGCCATCCAGTATACCACAGGCAACTGACTGGGCTCGCTCCCTAGATAGACGGTTCCTCCTGAAGTTCTTCCTCCAAAGCTAGCGTTGCTTCTCCTTCAACTGGTGTTGTATTGTTGCAAGGGGTGAGTACTTGGTACACAGCAAGTCATGCACAGAATGCAAACTAATATTCTGCATGCATGGCCTAGTTCAAAGTATAGGCTAACAGGTACATTTGCAGTAAACAACATTTATCAAGTAGCATAAGTAGATTCGAAAGCAGTAAAAGTAAAGATAATATCAATAACTTTTCCAGGAGTTAAGTAAACACTTTCCCTTTCCTAATCCACATTTCCATCAACGTCATTATTAAACCCAGCCAAACTTTTCAAGTCCAAGGTGTTTTCAAGAAAGTCTAACCCTTGATTGTAATCCCCGAGCAATGTCCAATACCGTGGACTCGGCTATTCGAATAGGTTGTACACTCTGCAGAGGTTATGCACTTTACCCACAAGATACAGTCAAACACCACAAAGGCGAGTGATCGTAACAAAGCCTTTCAGAGACCACAAACTATACAAGTGAACCTCTCCGGGTTTTGTCATACACCATCCCTTCCCTTAACAGAGGCGAAGTATGGGACCGACATACCGTTGGACGGGTACCATGCCATAGCACTGATACGCTCCCCTTTCAAGCTACACAAAAGGTGTAGTTGACACCCCGAAGTACCACATGCAAGTTATTAGTAACTTACTCAACTAGGTCCGTCCCATTACAGACATGTGGTTGCACGTTTGACTCAGATCAAAGGCTTGCAAGGTTAAGTCCTTAGGATGACCAGGGCAAGACTACCCGAAGAACCAAATCAACTTTCCCGGTGCCATACCTGGCCCACCATGTCATTCTTGCCACTTCCCCGATCTAAATCTATTTATCAAACCCAGTTGATTACCATGCACCACGTGCCAACATCATCATCACAACACATGATACTTCTCCAAAAAGGTTCAATATCTCATTAAGTCAATATGAACATTTGATTGTCCAAAATCAGGTCATGTGCACGTAGCAGGTCTAAGCAATATACTACAACGATCTAAATACCCAAAGCTAGCGCTTTAAAAAAAATGACCAACTATTAACCTCAACTAGGTTGACAAGGGTTCATGGCACATAATTTAATTAATCAATGTGTCATACTGCAATTTGGCATTTACCTAATTCCCAAAAATAATTTAAACAATTTCTAATTAAATTAGCATGCAACAAATTAAATTAAATTAATTTCAAAAAAATGGGATCAATATGGTGAAAGCATAACTTGCCTTCAAAAAGTACTTGCTCTTAGTCCTGAGCTGGCTCCAACTTCACCTTCGTAGCCTTCGGGCACTTCAACGTCTACTTGTAACTTATGCAAATAGCAATAAATAAATAAACAGTAGGCCAAAAGTGTCCAAAAATTCAAATAAAGTTCATAAACAGAGAGCATATTTTTATAAATTTTTTGGAATTTGAATCGTCCAAATCGGAGTTAAAACGCAAAAGTTACAATCGTTTAAAGTATGAAAAATCATTTAAATAAATATAGATAGAGAAAAATTTTGTCCAAAAATTAAATAAAATTCACCATCAAGTAGATCTCAATTTTATACAAATTTAGAAATTGGAATCACTCAAATCGGAGTTAAAATGCAAAAGTTATAAGCGTTTGAAGTTTGAAAATTCAAATAAAAGAATAAACCAAATTAATTCATTTATTTCTCTATTGAAAAATCCGATTTATTGTGTCAGCATGACGTCAACATGGAAATAGAATTTCCACTGAATTATTTTTCTATTGAAAAATCGAATTATGATGTCACCATGCGTCAGCCGGTCCATGGACTTGGTCCGGTCCACCGTGGACCCGGTCCATGGGCGCACGTTTCACTAACACGTGGGACCCATTGCTGACGTCAGTACGGCTCGGCCGAAGGACGGCCGACACGCGGGCCCCATCGTGACGTCAGCATGACGTCATGGGTGACGTCATGGTGCCGTTGGCTAGACGCTGACACGCGGGCCCTACGCTAACGTCACGCGTGACGTTAGCGACGACCGGGCGCGTCTGCTTGGACCGCGTCGGTCCGACTCCCGTGCACGTGGCACGATCTGGGCCGTTAGTTTGAAATCCAACGGTCCAGATTGGATCAGGGTTGTGCACGTTGTGGACAACGTGGCTGATCTGGACCGTTCGATCTAGATCGGACGGTCAAGATCCGATCGGGTTTCACCGCAACGCTAGGGGGCGACGTGGCATGACGGCGTGTGACGCATAGCGCAATCTACACTGTTCGATCTTGATCGAACGACTGAGAATGCATCTAACGCTACAACGTGGGTTAACACTAACCGTACGATCTAGATCTAACGGCTAAGATCTAATCCTAGCACGGTGCAGTTACGGCTACGTGGTTCAATCTAGAGCATTGGATCTAGATCAAACGGCTGGAAATAGATCTAGAAACCGCAACATGGATTTCGTACGGGTGACATGGACGAACGTGGATCGCTAGATCTGGATCTAACGGTCTAGATCTAATCTGGTTTTCTATGGGTACGGGATGACGTGGACTCACCGTGGCCGTTCGATGAAGATCCAATGGCTGATGGAGCTTGCGGGGTCGGCGATGGCACGGCGGAGCGGAGGCCGCCGGAGACGAAGACGATGACACAGGGAACGGCGTTGCGGGCGTGCTCCAGCGAAGTGGATGGTACCCTCCGACGCGGCTCAACGCGGCGGTTCCGGATCTGGGCACCCACGCGGCGGAGAACGGCGGACGACGGCGGAAAACGACGAAAACCGTGGTGGACCTATCCTCCAACTTCGGCGAGCTTTTGCGGGCTGGCGGCGGCGGCTTGGCCGACGTGGGTTGGGGCAAAAGGTGCGCACGGAAGAGGGCTACACGGTGGGGGTGGCAGCGCATTAAATAGGGGCCTCGGCTTCCGTGAAACTCGCTTGAAACGAGGCCCACTTGGCTGCGGCGGCGGAGTCCGACGAGGACTCGGAGAGGTGACTTGGCTGCATCGCAACCGTCCACGTGTCCGCGATCGACGGCTCAGATCGCACGGGCACGGCCGAGTCGGATCCGGTCCCCACGTGGCGACGTGGAGCAATCTCTGCCGTTGGATCTCGATCCAACGGTTGCGCGGTTAGGGTTAGGTTGGGCTCGGGTCGAACTCGAGTCGGACTCGGACTCGAGTTTGACTCGGGTTCGGTTGGAGGAATAGTAAAACCGAATCGATTTTTCCAGCGATTTAATAATCAAAATAATTTCTAGAAATTCAAATAATTCAAGAAAAATAGAAAAATAATCTGAAAAATTCTGAAAAATACTTTGAGACATTTTGGAGTCAAATAAATTATTTCCAACAAAATTTTATTTAAAACTT
Organism: Rhipidocladum racemiflorum; assembly: GCA_036346355.1. Classification (NCBI taxonomy): domain Eukaryota; kingdom Viridiplantae; phylum Streptophyta; class Magnoliopsida; order Poales; family Poaceae; genus Rhipidocladum; species Rhipidocladum racemiflorum. Next base: position 24,779,994 of record CM070584.1, on the reverse strand, counting down.
TTAATTCTTTAATTATTTCAAAAGGGAATAAATTCAAATTAAATCCAAATAAATCCCAAGAAATTCCAAAATTTCTCAAAAGTGTGAAATAGCATTTAATTACATGAAAAAGCAAAAATTGAGATGTTACAAAATTACTCTAGATTAAAGTAAAATGTTGACTTGGAAAAGTAGAAACATGGCATAGGTCTACTTGTTAAAACTTGACTTTACGGCAATAACCTTAAAATCTGAAATAGAATGGTTAACTGATTTAAAACTTGACACACTCTGATGCATAGTAGGAAAGGGTATGGGTATCATCGTTATATGCTTGTATGTGTATTTAAGCTTTGATGTTGAATGCTAAATCGTTTATGCATGATGCTATGTTTATGAAAGAAATGACTTAAATTGTTTATATTCTTGAGCTTAAGTGGTGCCGAAGTGTTTCGGTTGCTTTGGTGTGGCCGTGGTAGAGGTCGGGGTGGTGGTTGTGGCTGGCTAGAGCTACAACCGAAAGTTTAGAGCCTCTTGTAGGTGAGAGTCGTCGTCTGTTGCGACAAAGTTTAGAGAGTGGAGGAAGAATGTTGAGTTCTTTTGGCTTCATTAGTTGGAGTTGAATAGAAGAGATTTGTCATGAATCCTTTCGGATTTCTTTTGCCATTCTGACGATCGGTTTGGTTGGTTTCCTTGGTCTTAGTTGGTTGGAATCAAAGGGAAAGTGTTTGGTATTGAGTTTTCGCTGATTGTTCTTTCGGCGGTTTTTGATTTTGCCTTCTTTAGTTGAATACAAAGAAGAAAAGTTTAGTGCTGCCCCTTTTTGGTTGCCATTTCAGCTTTGGCGCCCGGTTTTGTTGGTTGCTCTATGGAGAAATTTATCGATTTATTCTGGTGTTGTCATTCTCCGAGTTTAAATGAAGTTATTGAAGTCTTGATGTAAAACCTAAGTCGTGTGGATCTTGGTGTTAAGGCTTTATTTGAAAAAGATTTGGTTGATCGTTTCATTTTTCCCTTGCTTCCATCTTCCTTCGTGGAAGTTGTAGATCTTGAGATTTGTTGAGGAGTTGTTGTGTGTCAGAATTTGGGAATTCAAGAATCGAGTTTTCTTGCGATTTATGATTGGGTTCTCTGGAAAGAAAGATGTTAGTGGTGTCGATCATGCGTAATAACTATGATTTCCTTAAAGGCTGGGTACGTGACCCATGAGGATGTTTAAGACGTTAAGAGAATGATGAGTAGTTAGAGCTTCCCGACGATGTGGGATTACTGATTCTGTGAAGAGGATTTTTGGTTGTTTAAAACACAACCTAATTTATTGTGTGGTAGAGATGATTAAGCGAGATGGTAAATGATCTAAAGTGAAAGTTGATTAAAGTTTGTGAAAGGTGTTGTGAGTTATGGAATTAACGAGAATTCTGAGATTTGTGTTCCTGAAAAGCTAGTATTGATCCCGATTGAGAAGGTATAGAATTTTCTAATTGATGAATTTACTATAGCAAGGCGATGGTGTAAAACACTGCTGTATGGTGATGTAATGACATGAGGATTGTTGGTTTGTATTGTTTATGGGACAACTAAACGGTGAATTGACAAAATGACTTGATCGACGTGTAATCAAGGAATAAGTATATAAGAATGATCGTATGACAGGTTGAGTTTGTCCTGGACAAAGGTCTGTCTGCGATCCGTATTTTATGAAGGATGTCTAATGGAGATCTTGTTGCGTGTTTAGGATTAATTGTTGGTGGAATGAACTGGGGATATGGAATAGGTGACTTAGGGATTGTATGAAAGGCATGTGTTGATTACACTGGAGTAAATGTGAAGAGATGTGTTTTAAGCTTGGAATAACAAGTTGTATGAAAGGTGGTTCGTCATGGTTAGTAGACCAAAAGAAGATGCTGATATGTGTCTTATGTTGAGTTAGCTGATAAGTTAATTGTGCTAAAGAAGTGAGAACGCGGTTCCCCCCGTCGATTGTCATAAGATAGACATGGTTAGAGTTTGATGATCTTATGATTAGTGGTGGTTATATGAATAGTAGGAAGTGATTAATCAAAGATAGGATGTTGTAACTTGTGTTCAACAGTGTTGAACTTCTCGGGATTTGATGAATAGGAAATCCTTAATGGCTAAGAGTATTGGAATACTAGAATTGATGGGATCCGAGTTGAACCTTCTTTTAAAGTGTTACGGATTCAAGTGACTGTATGATTCTCCGGGAGTGCATGCCTTTTGTTACGGCATCCTAATTAGTGGGCAATAGAACTCCCCTGATTAAGTGGTATTTTTGTTAGGTTGCGGACTTGACTTGGATGATTGGAATTGAGGATAAAAGAGTAGTTTCGAAGTAATCGATTGATGGAGTCCGTAATATTGTACTTCATTGAATCATGCCAATCTTTGGTTTTGGCTAAGCTGGTTAGCTTATATTATGAATATGGGATTTGCGCTCAAGAGTATATGAAGGGATCACGCTCTTTCACGTGTAAACTGAATTATCTTTGGAATCAGTATTTAAAGGAAGCAAATGGACATAATGGGTTCGCAGGAAACACTTGAATTAAACACTTAATTCATAACCCTATTGTGACTAGAGTTGGATTCAATTGAAAGGCGTGTATGGGTTTGCGAGTGTTTCAAAGGATGAAACTTGTGATTGCTTCATAAGTGACTTGGGTTGTCTAAGAAATGTTTTGCGTTGGCGAAGGCTTGACGTTTGTTTTTGTGAAAGATGAGTTGCCTCAATAAAGTTTAATGCGATGTTCCTCTTCTAATAGAGTTTTCCCCTGAGGTAAAGCTTGGTGCCTTGGTTTTAATGTGTTGGATGGATCTATTGGTTAAAGGCAGTCAAGATTTCCTTTGCTTTCTAGCATGAAAAGGAAGACTGAATAATTTCCGATATTTTGGCTATGCTATGTGTCAGCGTTCTCGCCAACAGGCACCTCCGTATCGGGTGCTTGTAAGGTTCAGACGGGGGGCTTTCGGGGCAATCGCCGGAGGAAAAGAAACCGGAGTGCCGGGGAAGCTTGGAAGAATGGGGACGCTAGGGTTTACCCAGGTTCTGGCCCTCCGAAGAGTAACAGCCCTAGTCCTGCTTTTCTTGTGATTGCTTGTGTTGTGGCCAAAGAGCCAAGTCCGGAATCAGAGCCGGAGCTGAGACTGGAACCGGGCTTGAGAGAATGAAAAAAGAATACCCCCTCCCATGCACCCCAGCCCCCTTTTATAGCCAGGCCGGCTGAGGTGCACGAGTTACAATGGTCTTCCCATACTCATTACGCTGCCACGGGCGCATTTAATGCGCCCGTCACTGTCCTTATACCCCATTTAATGCCTGCCGCAGCCGTCACACCCCTGTCTAGGGCCCCACGCCTACCAACGCCGCCCGTTCCGTCAGGGGGAGGGGTGCTGTCGTGACGTCACCCGCAGTTAATGCGCGCGTAGGGAACGCGCGCCGCCATACTGTAGCCTCCACGCTTAGCATTTAATGCGCACGATTCGCATTAAATTTCGTTGATCCTGGCGCTGCAGCCTCGGGGGTGGTGCGCCGGTGGCGTGGCCTGTACGCCACCTGTCCACTAGCGACCACCTTCTTGGCGACGGCCGGCGTGGCTTTGTCGCCACCCGTCCACTGGCGACCACCTTATCGGCGCCAGTGGCGGGCCTGAACGCCACTGTCCTTCCTGGCGACCACCTTATCGGCGCCAGTGGCGTGGCTCGATCGCCACTGCCCACCGGGCGACCACCTTCTTGGCGCCGTGGCGTGGCTCGATCACCGCCTATCCATTGGCGACCACCTTCTTGGCGCCAGTGGCGTGGCTCGACGCCACACATCCTTTGGCGACCACCTTGTGGCCCTACTGATCGCCGTGGCGGTGGGGTCCGGACGCGCCCTGCCCGCCCGGCGACCGTGTTTATTGCGGGGGAGTGGGTACCCTGGTGTAGAATACACCGACAGTAGCCCCCGGGCCCACCCTGGAGCGCCTTCTGGCCTTCCACTTTCCTTTTTCTTCTCTCTCCTCTTTAAATGCCCTTCGGGGAACTGTTCAGTCTCCCGGGTGGGGCCCCTTAAATGCCCACGCGTCCCGCAGCTTTAAAGATCTTCTAGCTTATCTGGTTCCCAAGGCAGGTTGCACAGTTATTCCCGCCTCGTAACCGTCGCACGACCCTTGGGATGCGCCCCCTTTTATGGGGTTTTTTGAACTTCCCATTTGCGAGCCGCCGCGTCTTTTTGGTTTTCCCGCTTAGCCTTCCCTCGCGTCCTTATAAAAAGGCCGGCCATGAGGGAGAGCGGTTCTTTTTCTTTCAAGCTCCCTTCGCCCTGTCTTTTCTCGTCACCTTAGAGCCCCTTGCTTCTTCTTTCCCGACGTGCTTCGGCATTCTTCCGCGCTTGATGGCTCCTCCGACTCCCTCTGCCACGATCTTGCCCCCTTCGTCTGTCGAGGAGGAGAGCGCCGCCAAGCTTTCCAAGCACATCTCTGCGGGCACCCTCCGCATTCGCCCCGGGACCGTCGTGCCCTGCTGCCATCCCGGGGAGGTGGTCTTCTTTGGGTGGCAACTGGTAGCCGGCCTGCTGCCACCGGTTTCTGACTTCTATCTCTCCGTCCTCAACTTTTACGCCATTCACCACATCCATCTTCCTCCTAACTCCGTCATCCTTCTTGCTGTCTTCGCCCACTTCTGCGAAATGTTCGTAGGAGTGCTGCCCAATCTCCTCCTTTTTCGCTTCTTTTATGCCCTTCACTCCGCCGGCGCCACCTCTCCTATCTCCGGGAGCTACCACCTGCGGCTCCGCGACGGGACCATGTCGCGCTACATCCCACTGGACTGCCGGTCCAACTGGAGGACGTGGCACGATGAGTGGGTGTACGTTGAGGACGACAGCGGCATTGAAGTGCTGGAGCTTCCAACCGGGCCGGCGGTCAGCAACCCCAACTGGGGGGCTCACGTCAGCGAGACGCCCGAGCTTCAGATGATGCTAGCCCGCGTCGACCAGTTGCGGACGGCGGGCCTAATGGGGGGCATGGTTGTCCGGGACTTTATTTCCCGGAGGATTAGCCCCCTGCGACGCCACGTCCGCCCGGCCTGGCAGTACATGGGCAAGGATGATGGGATCCGGACGATCCCTGGAGGTAAACTGCTACGCTTTGATCGCCCTTTTCCCCCCTTTTTTCTTTTTTGGCCAACTCCGGTTCTGACGGCATTTTTCTTCTTCGGTTTTTTGTCAGTCGCCGGGAACTTGTCTTCCACCGTGGTCGACAGGTGGATGGGGCAGCTGGGCATGCCCAGCTCCGTCCCGCCCTTCCCGGTGGGCACGCTCCCACTCTGCCGGTTAGAGCCCAGGGAGCGTGCGGCGATAGTCCGCGCTATGCCGAATATGGACCCCATGGGTGAAAGTGCATCTAGGCCCCTAAATTAGTTTTGGTGGATTAATGACAAACGATTAAAGGGACTAATGTATTCAATAAGCTTGTGAACAGGTAAAAGTTCCAAAATGAGATCACCTACATGCGAAGGATACCCTCAAACAAGATTACGCGGGTAAAACGGCATTATGCTTTTACTTTCTATGTTTTTGAGTCGTAGGAATGCCGTACTATTAAGAGGGATGCATCGTAATTGATCTAGACTAGTCTCTATGCTCATATGAATATCATATTAATTCTTTTAGAGGCTCTAAGTCACCGCTCATGCACTGGAATTTGGTTTCCTTAAAATTCAAGTCGGACATTCCGATCTCACATCGGAAGTTCCGATGTTGCCAGACATTCCGATGTGCATATGTGCTTAAGTCCGATGCATGGAAACAGGGTCAGAAGTTCCGATATGTTGGATCGGAAGTTTCGATACATGTTTGACACCTTCCAGGGTGCTCTCTGTAAAGATCGGAAGTTTCGATGTTTTTGATCGGAAGTTCCGATGTGTTCAAACCTGAAAAAGGGAGCTCTCTAGAAATATCGGACATTCTGATATCTCCGTTCGGACATTCCGATGTTAAGTCGGAAGTTCCGATATATATATCGGACAGTCCGATATGGACTTAGAGACTTTTGTCAAAGTGTCTTTCTGAGAACATCGGAAGTTCCGATGTCAACATCGAAAGTTCCGATGCATCTCGTTTCGACCGTTGGAGTGCGCTTGAGTTCTGAAAGTATACACAGATCGGACATTCCGATGTCCTGATCGGAAGTTCCGATATGTGGCTGAGTGCGGGTATAACGGCTCGTTTTTTGCAAGATTCTATAAATACCCCACTCCTCTTCCTTTGAAAGGTTACACACTCTCATTGGTAGAACTCTAGAGCACTTTGAGCCTTTTCTAGTATTCTCTTGAGCCCTCCTCTTTGATCTTAGGGATCATCTAGAGAGTGAGGACAAGAGTTGAAATCTAGAGCTTGAGTAAAAGAGCAAGTGTCATTCATCTCGAGCATTAGAGTGTTCCTCCAAGATCGATCAACGGTGCATTTGTTACTCTTGGAGGTTGAAGGACTCCTAGATGGCTAGGCGTCGCTCACGAGCTCCCAAAGGTTGTGGGACGCCGTGAGAAGTTTGTGAAGGCCGGCTCCGCCTCCGAAAGGAAAGGAACCAATAGTGAAACCAAGCCTCAAGTGCAACCGAGGTTTGGGAGGAAAGGGTTGGAAGAGACCCGGCTCTTTGGAGCCTCCTCAACGGAGACGTAGGATTCCCTCAAGAATCTAAACTCCAGGATCAAATCTTTGTCTCTCTGCTTGATTTGCTTTTGTACATTTTGTTGTGGCCTTCATATACTTGCTAATATATTTAACTGCTACTAAGTTCGTAGATTACTCTTGTCGCTTGTGGCACTTAGTAGGAAGTCCTCTTGTTAAATTCTATCGGACATTCCGAACAAGTATCGGAAGTTCCGATTAAGTCGGAAGTTCCGATCCTACACCGGAAGTTCCGATACTCTTTCCGCTGCGACGTTTTAGTTTTAATTTTAAATCGCCTATTCACCCCCCCCTCTAGGCATTGTTAACCTCTTTTCAATGGGGACGCCCGATACAACACACCAGGCGCCCCTGACGATCCGAGACCCTCCTCCCGCCGGCGACCAGGGGAGGAGCAGGCACCCAGCCGACGATGATACCACCGGCGGGACTTCATGAAGACCCCGCCTCTCGGCGGTCAATACGGCGCCTTCGCCCGTCTTCTTGAAGCTTCGGCCGGGCGGGTCCTCCACAATGGCAGCGAGAGCTCTTCTGGCTCTTGTGGCGGGCTCCTCAACGGCGGCGGGGAGTTCGACGGCCGGCGCGACCTCGTCCTCCCTCGCCCCCGTTGAGGTGGTGATGTTGGACCCTCCGGCGCCGACTCTCCTTCCGTCGCCGCCACCGCCGCCGGCTCCAACGACGATGCTACGGCCGCCGCCGCCACTGGCTCCAACGACGATGCTGCCGCCGCCGCCTGTGGCGGCATTTCTCCCCCCTTCGTCGCCGGTGCCGGCCCTTAGGCCGCTAGGACCGGCACCGCCAGCACCGCGCGGGGGGCTGGTCCTTGCCCCGGGTGTGCCCCGCTTCCAGAGGCCGCCGCCTAGGTACTTATTCAAAAACGCACAAAAAAGAGTCAAGTCCCTTCAAATTGCGTCTTACCATCGTTTTTTCCTTTCCTCAGGGTGCCTGCTCCGGATGTCCTTGCCGCCCAAGACGAGAACGACCAGGGCGCCGCTGCTGCAGGGGCTGTGCTACCTGAGGCAGTCGAGCTCCAGGGTGAGCGGGTTGAGGGGGGCGACCCCCAAGTAGTCGCTCCACCAACCGCCGCCGCTCAGGCCCCAGGCATGCTGGGCCCTTTGCCCACCCCGGAACCCCCCACCGCCTCCATCCCTTCAGCGGATGCGGATGCTCTGCTGGCAGCTCTTAGCAAGCTTTACTCCAGCACGAGCAGCCGCCTCGCGACGAGCAAGGAACGGCTGACGGAGGCAGGAGCCCAGATCAGCCGCCTTCGCAAGGAAGTGGAGGATTCGCGCGACCGGGAGGCAAGGCTGGAGCTGCAGCTGCTGAGGGAGCGGGAGCAGCGGGAGCAGAGCGCCCGCCGCGCCGAGGAGCTCTCCGCGGAGCTGGATGCAGAGAAGGACGATCGGCTTCAGTCGGAGGCGGACACCATGGGGATGCTGCGTCATGCCTTCAATCGGATGGTGGCCAGCTTTACCCCACTGGGACTGGTGCAACCATCTCGCGGGAAGCGGCCGTAGCACTCGCATTACATCTCACCGGATCGCGGACTTCCTCACGCACTGCGCCGCCACGACCACCCGGTCCGCCTAGGAGGCGTGCGATTCGCGGCGGCCACGGCAATGCGTGCTGGCCTGCTACGCCAGCCGTGATGCTAACTTCGATCCCGTGGCCACCGTCCAGGGGATTGAAGGTGACTGGGCGCAGACGAAGGAGTGGGTCCAAGACGCCTTCGAGCAAGTTGCCGCACAGCTGGAGATGGAGAACCCCCAGCTGGAGGCAGCAGCAGAAAACGTGGCGCTGAGGCTAGACCTTGGCCCGGTTGATGAAGACGTGGCGGCCGCAGAAGCGGCAGCGGAGGATGAGGAGGAGGCCCCATTAGCGTAGTTCTTCTTTTTTTTGCTTCCATCTGTAAAGATCCTTGATGCAAATCCACTTAAATGAAACGGAAGCACAAGCTTCCCATTATATCACCTAGTGTCTGTTTTTACTTCTACTCCACTGGTTCCGCACGAACAAGCGCATGACCACTTAAGGACTTGGAAGGGGAGCACGACTTAAGGCCATGTGCCAGGGAATCACTTCCCTTGAACCCTTTGACTTAGCAAAATTTTGCCACCCAGGTAACCTCCAGGGAACTAACAATTAGCGAGTCGTGGCAGGGCCTTAGGTTTTCGACAACGGTGTTCAAGTCACCGATCCCCACGGGGACACCCGGAGTGTCATGACCGTGCCGGGGATCGTGCTGAACTAGCCGTCCGATCGCCCACCCCTGCACGCCGCTCTCACTTAGTGGTTCCGCCTTTGCCACCGGGCTCTTGCAAGGCCATAGGGTACCAGGGGCAAGTGCCCTGGCACTGCCCAACAGTGGGCAAGAGACCGAAAAGAGAGTAGGGAGAACAATTACTTCGGATAAAGAAAGTGAATACTTGATTTCAAACAAGAGGCCTTTCCCGACCAGCGAGGGAGAGGAAGGCACACTCCGGCTGGTCGGGGAGCAGAGCCTGAAACTTACAACCGATTAGGGATAGAACTTGCGCAGATTCTCTATGTTCTGTGAGTTCGCCAGTTCTTCGCCGTCTTCGATGCTTGACTGACCGCCGGGGACGGCGAGACCACCTTGAAGGGGCCCTCCCACTTTGGGAGATGCGATTTATGCGACCCGGCATCGGATTCTTAGAGACCAGTCGCCGCGCGATGTTCTCTTACTAACACGGGAGCGTGGTACCGCCGAGACTTTCTTTGGTGCACGGCGCGCGGGGGCAGCCTGGTCGATGCTTTCTTCCAGAGATTGGCGTCATCGGCGCGGATCCTCGACCTCTTCCGCTAACGCCCGTGACACGTGGTGATCGGCTCTAGCTCCGAGAAGGAAACGACTTAACCGCGCCGTGAACCAGGAAGAAAGGGGTTTCCCGGTGGCCACTGGCTTAGGGGTGCGAGCGACCACAACACCGGCCGGGAGTTCTTGATCCACCGGGTCCCACGCTTGTGGAGTCGATCGAACGCCCGGTTTTGAGGCCCTTCACACTGATCGCGTTGGCTGCTCGACTTGGCCGTTGCTCCTTGGATGGGCAAGCCCGAGGCCAGACCTTGGTGCCCATTTTCTTCGCAGAAGTCCCGGAAAGCAGCAGTGAATCGCGCCATTGTCGGATGATGATCGGTTGGCGACCCAGGCGGCGAAGATCCCTTGCATGGAATTTGCCGGTGCGGCGGTAATGGCTCTCACCGCCTCGGCTTCCACCCACTTAGTGAATTTGTCGACGAGCCGGACGATGGATGGGTGTAGCCCTCAGCCAGCTGAGAGCGGACCCGAGGATATCCAGCCCCTAGACCGCGAAGGGCCCGCGATAAGCGGGATAGTTTGCGGGGCTTGGGCTGGTTGAGTGGATTTGCTTGGCGTGGAATTGGCACCGCACTCCTCCTCACCAACTTCGCAAGCATCCTGGAGGCGGTTGGCCAATAGAACCCTTAGCGGAAAGCCTTTCCCGCCATCGTTCGGCCGGACACATGGCTCCCTGCGCCTCCATGGATATCGAGAGCAAAAGTGCTCCCCTCTTCCCGAAGTGATGCACTTCGCCAGTGAGAATCCCATTTTACCCGGTAAAGGTCCCCGCCCACCAGGGTATAAGCACTTGGCCTTTCGTGCTATTTTCTCGGCGACGCATCATCGTGAGGGGCACACTTGATCCCGCAGTAGGCCAGGATCGGATCCATCCACGTGCCTTCCTGGTCAAGTCTGGCGACCACAAGATGGCCGCCTCGGGTACTCCGCTTTGGCGGGCGTTTCCACGGTGCTACCTTTCCTCGGAGGTGAGGGCTGAAGCAGCATCACCATCTTCCCCACCGAATCACGAGGCCATGATGGATTCGGTCGCGAAGCCTTTCTTCAAAGACTCCGACCGGAGCAGGGGCCCTTGTTGAGGCGGCTGCAGCGCCCGTCATAAGTGATTGTCACATCGGGGGATATGGGTGTACCCCAACCCTTGAAGTGTCGTTCTATTTTCTCGACCTCACTTGAGTCGCTGCCATGGCGGTCGGGGCCGGAGAAGTCCTTTCTTGCTTGATTGACGACCACAGGAGTCGCCCTTCACTTGTAGGCACCGAACACCGATGGCTGCGGCGGCCCGAAGACCCGCCAGCAAGCCCTCGTACTCGGCAACATTGTTAGTGGCCTTGAAGTCAAGGGTGACCACGTACTTGAGGAGGTCCCCAGTCGGGGAGACCAGGAGGACCCCAGCCCCCGCGCCTTTGAGCCTGAAGGATCCATCGAAGAAAAGTGTCCAGGGGAGGGCGCGGGGACCTCATCTGTCTCGAGCTCAGTTGGAGTCCACTCGACGACGAAGTCCGCTAACCTTTGACTCTTTATGGCGGTACGAGGAGCAAACTTGACGCCGAACTCCCCCAGCTCGACGGACCACTTTGCAATGCGACCTTCAGCTTCACGATTGTGGAGGATCTCGCGCAGGGGGTAGGTGGAGACCACCGTGATCTCCCTTCCTTGGAAATAGTGCCGCAGCTTCCTGGATGCCACCAGCACGACATACACCATCTTCTGAGCCTGCGGGTACCTTGTTTCTGCGTCATGCAGCACCTTGCTGATGTAGTAGACCGACCGCTGGACACCTTCTCAGTTCATGACCAGCACCGCTCACTCTGAAGGCTAGCCACCACATACAAAGAAAGCTGGCTCGCGGCTCGGGGCGACCCGGCACCGAGGGAGGAGAGGTATTTCTTGGTCTTGAGCTTCTTTGGGCCTTAGGGGTCACTCAAATGAGTTGGTCTTCTTCAACTTGGCTTGAACAAGGGTAAGCTTTTCTCCCTTAGTCGGGCTTTGAACCGGCCAAGGAGGCAAAGCGACCCGATCGCAACTGCGGTTGAGCCAGTAGGGGCTGCATTAGCTCAATCGCTTCAATCTTCTCTGGTTGACCTCGAAGCCTGATCGGAAACTAGAAATCAGAGTAGCTTTCGATGAGGCGTAAACACACACTTTTGATTCAACTTCACACAATACTTTACGGCGGAGAAGGTCTCTTCAGTCTGGATAAGCTCATCAACCCTCCTTGTCTTTACTACCGATCGTCAACATACACTTCAAGGTTCTTCCTACTTGAGACCGAAACACAATGTGCATGGCCCGATAAGTAGAGCCACGATTCTTCAAATTGAAGGGCATCCGGAGATGCTCTTAATATACACCGAGAGAGGGTCACAAAAGCGATCTTCTCTTTCCTTCCGCGCCATCACGATCGATGATAAAGAGTAGGCGTCAGAAGCACAGAGCCTCGCACCCTGCCATAGAGTCGACGACAATGTCTATCCGTGGCAGGGGGTACGGGTCCTTGGGGCAAGCTTTGTTGAGGTCGGTGAAGTCGATGCACATTCGCCACTTCCCGTTGGACTTCCTTACGAGCACGGGGTTGGTTAGCCATTCTAGCGGCCTCCCGCACAATCTTAGCATACAAAAGCTTCTCCACTTCGTCCCGAATGGCATCCTGCCGCTCTGGCGCCTGCCGTCGGACCTTCTGTCGGACCGGGTGCGCTCCAGGGAGCGTTGCCAATCGGTGCTCGATCACCTCCTGAGGGACCCCAGTCATCTCCGACGGTTACCAAGCGAACACATCTAGATTTGACCGGAGGAAGGTGACGAGCGCGCCTTCCTATTTGGCGCTGAGGTCGGTGCCGATCTTCATGACCTTGCCAGAACCGTCCTCGCCCACGGGGACCGCCTTCACCTCACCCGAAGGTCCGCGGCGCGTGGCCTGACCAGAAAGGGCGCCTTGCCGTGCTCGTCCTTATCGCGCGCCCGGCGGTGGTGCGGCCAGGTCCTGCGTAGCTGTTTGCTGGCGTAGAGCTTCGGTCTATCCTATCCACCTTCCGTGATTGGGCCCTCCCAGGCGGATTTTTACCAGCATGTAGGCGTAGTGAGCGACGCCATAAATTTGACAGTGGACGGCCAAGCGGCGTTATAGGGAGGTCGAAGTCGGCGACCTCGAAGTTGACAAGCTCCGTCGGAAGTTCTCCACTCCCGAGCGTGAGGCGGTGGACCTGCCCTAGGGGCAAGAGAGGCCCACCCGAGGGCAACTTTGTAGAAAAGTGGGGCGGGCGTAGCTCCTCATATGGTATCTGGGAGCGCCTTTGCGCCCGACAGACAGGTGGCGGTTTGATGGCGCTACATCCATCAAGCAAGGACCTCGCCAGAGGCTTCACGTTGCGAACCGTGGGAGACCACGATCGGGAGATGGCTCGGGCCAAAACATTCTCGGGTGGTTGGCCGTGAAGTGATCGGGTTGCTCAGGCCACTTCGGCCTGCCGCCCCAGGAGGCCGGCATGAGTGGCGCAAACCTGCCTCGAGGTCCCGCTTATGCTGCGAGTTCGATGAGTAGGTGGGTGAGCCCACCGTGAATGAACACCACCGTATGCTCCGCTTTCTTGGAAAGCCGGAGCTGGGTCTTCATCGTCGTGCGTCTGTGGTCTTCCTGCGGCGTTTCTTGAGCCGCCTCTCCACGCTTTGGACACAACTTGGCAGTCCTCCAGTCGTGTCCACTTGTTCGATGGATGGGGCAATACGGTTTTGCCCCTCGTCTTCGACCCAGTGAAGCGGCGGTCAACCCTTGGCAGCTGGTCTCGGCGCTCACCCCTTCGGTCCTGGTCGTCGCGACACCGGGACTTGGCTTCCGGCTCGGCAACCAGGACTTCCCTGGCGATAACCTCCTTCCGCTTCTTCTTCTTCTTGCGGTCGAAGGACTTCGAGGTGCCGGCGTCAGCCGGAAAGGCCCGTCGCGCATATCACGGGCCTCACGCCCATGCGGGCGCACTTGTGCGCCGAGGGAGAATAACTTCGGAAGTGGTTGTGATGGTGCTTGGGTAGCCATCTTCTCCGCATCTTCCACGGTCCCGGACCCCCCCCTAACGCAATAATCACCGATTGCTCGGAATCCAGGGGGATCGTGTTGCGTGATGGCTGAACCGCCGGATGAACTTCCTCGGGGACTCCCCTTCGTGCGCTCCGGGCGTGGAGGTCATCCTCCACGCTGGTTGAGTGTAAGGCCCCGAAAGTTGGTGACAAAAATATCGCACGCCTCCTCCCAAGAATGCCGCAGGCTTCAAGGGAGGTTAAGTAACCAAGACCAGGCGGAGCCGTCGGCCGACGTCGGGAGAGTAGTTGGCCATAATCTTCTCGGACCCTCCGCGGCCACTAACACCGTGGTGTAGATTTCGCGAGAACTCCTCCCGGGTTAGTAGTGCCATCGTACTTCTCAATGGAAGCGGGCGAATCTCTCGACCCACGCGGCTTATTGCGCATGAGGAAAACGCCTGGCACCCAGCGTTGTAGGGGAGTCGTTCGCCACAAATTTTCCTTGACCCCTGAGATGAGGTCGAGGAGTGCAGTGCGCTCTCCGGAGCCGAGAGCCCCTCATCGATCACTTGGTATCCAAGGGTTAGCGCCATTGTGCGTGTTCGAAGCCCCCTAAGAACGTGGCGTAGGTCGCCGTCGCCGGCTGGAAGCGCCTCGCGTCGAGCGTGCTCTCGGATCCTCGCGATCTTCCCTTGACTCGGGGGACGCGAGAGGAAGCGGAATCACGTGCATGTCCCCCTGCGCGGAGAGGCTACAACCAGACTCCCTTCCTTTTTCCCAGACCCTTGACACCGGGAGAGGTTCTTTGTGTGGCGGTGGAACCTCGCGCATCGGTCGCCAGCGTCCTTGCCGCCACTGTGCGAAAGCCCCGGCTAGGTTGCCGCCTCAACTTTCTTTGTTGAGCGGCATCGACTAGCGGGTGATGTCCACTGCGCCACGAGTGGGCGGGTGTCACCCCAGGCCCGGAGGATGGTGATCCGAGTAAGCGCGAGCCGGGCATGAAAACTCAGCGGGAGTATCGTCCCGACATCAAACGCCGTTGGGCGGGCTGGCCCCTTGGCGTGGGATCCACACGTGCCCTCCAAGGCGGAGAGGACCGGCTGGGCAGCTCCTTTCGGCGGCCGAGGGACCGACAACGGGGCGCTCTCCCTCGGGTAGATTCTGCGCTTGGAGTGCGACTCGCCATCTGACATAATCGTCCTACTTCTTCTAAGCTTCGAACGGGAAACGGAAGGAAGGGGGCAATCTAACCACCAAGAGCCCCTACCTGGCGCGCCACTGTCAGCGTTCTCGCCAACAGGCACCTCCGGATCGGGTGCTTGTAAGGTTCAGACGGGGGGCTTTCGGGGCAATCGCCGGAGGAAAAGAAAGCGAGTGCCTTGGGAAGCTTGGAAGAATGGGGCGCTTAGGGTTTACGAGGTTCGGGCCCTCCGTGTAACCCTAGTCCTGCTTTTCTTGTGATTGCTTGTGTTGTGGCCAAAGAGCCAAGTCCGGAATCAGAGCCGGAGCTGAGACTAGAACCGGGCTTGAGAGAATGAAAAAAGAATCCCCCCCTCCCATGCACCCCAGCCCCCTTTCATAGTCGGGCCGGCTGAGGTGCACGAGTTACAATGGTCTTCCCATACTCATTATGCTGCCACGGGCGCATTTAATCGCCCGATCCAATGCCCTATACCCCATTTAATGCTGGCGACAGCCGTCACACCCCTGCCTGGGCCCCACGCCTACCAACGCCGCCTCGTCGAGGGGAGGTGGCCGTGACGTCACCCGCAGTTAATGCGCGCCTGGGGAATGCGCGCCGCCATACTGTAGCCTCCACGCTTAGCATTTAATTCGCACGAGTCGCATTAAATTTCCTTGATCCTGGCTGCGGCCGGTGGTGGTGCCGTGGCGTGGCTGTCGCCACGTCCCGCTGCGACCACCTTCTTGGCGACGTGGCCGTGGCCACTCGCCACCCGTCGGCGACCACGCTGCGAGGCCCGGTGGTAGGGCTCGGACGCCACGTCCTCTGGCGACCACCTTCGACGGCGCCCGATGGCGTGGCGACGCCACCGCCCATCGCTGGCGACCACCTTCTTGGGCGCCGATGGCGTGGCACGATCGCCGCTGTCCACTAGGCGACCACCTTATCGGGCGCCAGTGGCGTGGCCTGATCACCACCTGTCCACTGGGCGACCACCTTGTGGCCCTACTGCTCGCCGTGGCGGTGGGGTTCGGACGCGCCCTGCCCGCCCGGCGACCGTGTTTATTGCGGGGGAGTGGGTACCCTAGTGTAGAATACGCCGACACTATGTAAGAGATCTGGGGTTCCCTTTCTCTTTGAGAGATTATTGTGGTTGTTGTTGGTTCGCGTACTTGACTTGACAATCGACTTTCTCTTCCAAAATGTTGATTTTAGTTAAAATGAGAGGTTTGGCTTTGGTGAAGCGAGTTGAGTTGTCTTTGGTTGTTGAGAGCTTCTATCAAAGATTTGTGTGGAGTCTCTCTTCTATTTGAGTGCTCCCCGATGCAAATTGTATCACCTTGATTGAGGTTTGAGTTTCCTTTGCGACTTGACTTAGGAAAAGAGAAAGAGTGATCTTTGGATGTAGTCGAATTCTTTTCAAAGTGAATAGTAGCGCATGGGTTCAAGTAGATGAATGTGGTTCAGCCGATTAAAAAGAATTGCTATTTGTTGGCATCCTTGTTTGAGATAAGAATAGGAATGCTTATGAAATTGTTGAGTATAATAGAGGAGTAAATTCATGAGCTTGGTTATATTTGAGTGAAAGAATGTGAGGGCGAGACCCTCTTTGGAAAAGAATCAATTGTGGTTGGTAATGATCTGCGGTCCTAGCTTGGGCTAGGTGTTGGACATTAGAGGTATAAGATTGGATCATGATGGAGGTTGTTGATGTCTTGGCTCAAATTTTGTCGAGAGTATCGTTTGGTGGTAGTGAAGGTGATAGTAATCGTGATGCAAGATGTTCGGTCGTGAACAGTTGACTTAGTTAGTTGTCTCTGGGATGAGATATGCCTAGGAGAAGATAGAATGACAATATGACGTGGGTTGTGATTGAAAAAGGAAAATTATGCCATTGGTGGGCTAATTCTTTCGAGGGTGTTGGTTGATTAGGGTCCTTTTTGTTGACAAGGGGTCAAACAATTGGAAAAGATGGGATTATGTATATTTGGTTTGTTGGGGTTCAAGTTTGGAACCCAAAATGATTAAATGGGTGGCATGAATGATTGATTGAGATTTGGTTTAGAGGCATGATAGAATGAAAAGCTTCGTATCATTCTTGTTGGCATGAATACGATGAATCATGATAAAAAGATCAAGATGGGAGAGTAGATTGAAGTTTAAAAAAAAGGAATTTAGAATTGAGTTTAGAATGGGGAACCATGTTCCCATTGGTTATGTGGATATTATATCCAGTGATGCTAAAGGAGATGTTTCTAAGTACATCAAGTTATTTCGCGATGAAAGTGTGATATAAGGGATATGAGGATTTGGCACATCAATAAATTTAATTGAGTCTTTAAATGGATAAATTGAGGATGGACATTGAGAAAATGCTTGTGAGATTCCTATTCCGGAAAATTCTTTGGAGTCTATAATGCAAGGGAGGTTGGACCATTATAAATTTTGGTGGAAATTGAAGTGAATATGGAATCGTGAGATGTTGTATTTAGTTAGCCTAAGTTAATTCACCATTGTTGTTAGCTGGATTTGGAATTTTGGTTACATTTGGATTTGTTTGAGTCACTTGTGGACTTTGTTTTGGAGTTGTCGTTCGGGGAATTCGGGGTCGAATTCCTTTCAGTGGGGGAGAATGTAACATCACTAAATGTTGTTCCCAGAGTTAGCAATTCCTTATCTGGGTTTGGGGAGGGTTAGTCTGATGAATTTGAAGGCTACCAAATTTATCTTGTGTGGGAGAAAACTAGAGCGCTCATTTGCCAAATCACTCCCTCACCTAATCCCCTCCACCTAATCTCTCTCTCCCTTTCTTTACTCCCCACCCAAGTGCCCCTTTAGTCTTTTCTCCCAACCAGCCAGGCTGCAGCCTTGGGTTCTGCTCCCACGCCATTTCTTCTTCCTGGGAGCGTCTCCAGCAGTAGCAGCAGCGCAGGGAGCTTCCTTCCCCTCCCCTGTACATTGTTCTCTTCCTCCCCAGGCCGGCGACGATCTCCTCCCTGCTGTCCAGGCTGGCGCCTCCTTCCTCTGCTCCAGCAAGCAGCAGCACCTCCCTCAGTCCCCTCCTCTTGGTAAGTGAAGCAAACTCTTATATCTCCCTTGTGAGCTTAGATCTTGATGTCCTACACTGCCTAGGAGTGGTTCTAGGGTTCTAGAGTTGAAACTTGTGGAGGGAAACTAGCAGATTTGGAGGGAAACCTAAAATCCATTTTCGAGCAGATTTCTGGTCTGTGTTGCAGCTCGATTTAGGGGTTCCTAGGATGGTCAAATGCTTGGTCGTCTGTAGAGTTTGTTGTAGATCTCCCTTTCCCCTTTAATTGAAGCACAAGAATGCAAAAATCCGTTAAGCCATTTAAGAGTTATGCCATTTTTAGTGTTTGCTGTCCCGAGTAAATAGTTTCGTGAGCTGAAATGTTCAACTGGGTTTTTGACCTAACTACAACCGAATGAGCTTTTTAATTTGCCTAGAGAAAGGTAGAAAATTTCCTGTAGTTTTCTAAAATGTATTTGTTTCCAATTGTGGAGTTAGGAATGAAAAGTTATACTATTTTGAACTTGCTGTCCAGAAATTAGCTTTTCTGGAAGGTCAGATTTTGGGTCAGAAGTTTAGAGGGCTTTTTTAGGGCTTTAACTCCAGCTCCTATTTGAGGGGCCATGGGGTATCAATATATGGATCTCTTGTGGTCGTTTAGAGCCTAAGAAAATGAACTTTGACTTAACCAATTAGAAGTTATGCTATTTTGAGTGCTTGCTGTCCAGAATTGATACTTATGCGTGTAGCTCGTGTTCGTTTCAAATATGGGATTGCTCGAGACAATTTCAACCTTAATGGCTTTGTGATCATCCTAGGTTATCCTCTTGCGGTCATTTAAAGTATAAGAACGCGAAATTTGAATGAGTCAAATTAAAGTTATGCTTATTCGAGCGATCGCTTTCCCGAATCGCGTTTCAGGGGTCGTTTTAGAGCTGTTTTGAGGTGCATCATTCTTGCGCTTGTTTGATTGAATCTTATTTAGTATTTGAGTTAGTGTATTGCAATTGTTATTTAATTTTAGGTGGAGTAGCCTCGGGTGCGACTTCCTCCTCGCGTCACCCCACTCCTCGCGGGTAGAGGCAAGTGTGAAGTGACGTTTTCGGTTTAATGTTGTGTGTCACTTCTTGTTTTGCTTTCAAAATTTGATTGAAGGATTATGGTTATATTGAGCAATGAGTATGCTAAGTTATGTAAAGAGAATGATTAAGTTTATGCCATGAGTATGATTAGTGTTGTAAATGCAATTTAATTATGTCATTTGCATTTGTGCATGCATAATGGAAGAGGTGACCCATTTTGATGCGGGCCTCTGTGTTCACACGTAGTGAACATGAAAAGACCTACCTCGTAGTCTCATACCCTCGAGTGTATGGGAGCGAGTCAGTAAGAGTAGGCACCCTCCACGGGATGGAGAGGTTGAGGGTGCACACCGACGGGTGTGCACTCAGCAATACCGGTATGAGCTGCATAAAGGACATACATGTGCATGTTTATGGCATTACATGAGAGAAATGCATAAGTTGAGTTAAATTAATGCGTTGTTGAGATCATTACCTTGTATGTTCAAAAGGCTTGATGTATGTATGTACTTATCTGTTTTACAATTTTCTTGTCACTTTATACTTTGATGAGTGATGAACTCACGCTTGTTGTTTGTTGTTTTATTTTAGATTCCTCCCGAGCAGCATCGTGGGGTTTGGGCTAGCACTTCACTCACATCAACAAAAAATGTAGCTCAAATAATTGTGTTATTCCTGCTTTTGCTTGTGTGCTAGGAGCAATAGAGTCTGATTTTGTTGGGTAAATTGTAAGTAATGATGCTATGTGGTTGCCTCCTTAAAGTGTACTAGTGAAACTAGTGGTCTTCCTTTATATGTACCCTATTTGTCCCTTTTAATCATGTTATTCTCGTGTACTTATGTTTAGTTGAAGGTATTTTGTGATTTGGTGGTTAGTGATACTATATCTTGTTGTAGATGGTTATTATAACTGTTTAGTATCTTCTGTCTGCTGAGTGGATGTCCTGTTTTTAGGAGAGGTGCTGTCGAAATTTTCAAGAAATTTTGGTAGTCCTCTACCATGATAGAATTGTTTTGCTTCTGCTATCTAGTGTCTTTGGCATGCTTGTTTGTTAAGGGTGTAACATTCAGGGCACGCGGGTGCCGGGGTGTTGCATACAGTTTAATTCAACATATATTAATTTATATGTGTGCATTATCCATATATCTTTATTTGTTTCCAACCCGAATTCATCGTATATCCGTCCCGTATCCGTATCCCGAATAACATGGATTCATATCCGTGTCCAGCTAGCCCTTATCGGATTCCGAATACGAGAAAAAATAGGGGTTAGGATATAGGAAGAGCAATATCTGCCCGTATCGAACCCATTTTCATCCTTAGCCGCCGGCTTGCGCATCGACCTACGACATACCCCTTTTCACGCCTGCGCACTATCACCGAGCTCCCATGACGCACAACTGCGCTGCATGCTAGCCACACCGCGGCCTTGCTGTCAGGCATTGCCGTGGGAGCATTGCTGAGTTGCCGCAAGCTACTGTGGTAGTACCGTGGCAGTGCTACGCCATATCGCCGAGCGCCGCCCACAAGCCAAGTTGTGCCTCCCCATTGCGCTACCGCCAGAGCTATTCTCCTGCTGGCTGACACCAATGACTCCCAGACCATAACACCACTGCCCCTCCTCTCCTCTTCCAAAATGCCCAAATCATCCTGCATGCGAAAATTAATTGCAAAAACGGATTGCCCTTGTGATGGGGATCATGATGACATAGCATGCATGGGCTAAATCTTTCGTATTTGGGGAGATTGTGAAGAGAGAAGCTGAGGAGAGAGAACTTGAGCTGTCTTTGGTTGTTTGTTCCCTAGGACGTTGTTTTTGTTGAGTACTATTAAAAACGAAGTGGTATTGAGTTTGTGTGGAAAAGTATGTGGTGCCTATAGTTTGGTCGGATAGTTTGTTGCGAAACGTTTTTTGATTGGTGTGGATAAGATAGATTTATGTGTTAACAGTAGCTAGCTATGGCGATTATAATTTGTGTTTAAAGTTGTAGGTATTTGAATGAAAAGGGAATAAGCGAAGGAATGGAAGTAGGTGCGAAACAGGGTGAATAAAAAACATAGGTTCTAGTTAACAGGATAATCCGACATTTGGTAACCAGGCTATGCGAAGCAGTTTTACAGAACTGCATGTAAGTAGTGGTAAGATAGAAACGGTAATATATATATATATATATATATATATATATAGGATAGCTAGTGTACTATCGATAGTATAGATCTTCCGTGCTATAGGGTTGTCTTTGCAAAATTCAAAAACGAAAATGTTAATCCAAACCGTGCATTCTGTTCATCTCATTGAAATCTCACTACCACCAAATTTTATATATTTTGAACTTTTTCTCCTATTTATTTTGTATTTTTAAAAACCCACGATCTAATTAGTTGTGGGGCGTCCAATGAAGCTGGTTTTTAAAAATACAAAATAAATAGGAGAAAAAGTTCAAAATATATAAAATTTGGTGGGTAGTGAGATTTCAATGAGATGAACAAAATGCACGGTTTGGATCAACAGTTTCGTCTTCGAATTTTGCAAAACAACCCTATAGCACGGAGGATCTGTGCTATCGATAGTACACTAGCTATCCTCTATATCTCTACTATTCTAAAGCAGCACTTGGTGGCAATGGCCCATTCTTCCCACATCATTAATTGCCGCTTAATTGCCCTACGCAAGAAACGAAGCGTTAAAGATAGATGTTTGATCGTGTGAAATAATTTTTTTTATTTTTTAATCTTTATTTTTCGTTATCAATTTTGTTTTTCGTAGCAACGCACAGCCATGTAACTAGTATGTATATATATATATATACACGATACATGTATAGAACTATAGACCAAAGCTGACATTGCACTGAAGAAATTTCCTGAAAGATCATTTCCTCACAATGACATACCAAACCTTATTTATCAGTATGGCCGTCCCCTAGCTGATTTTCTTCTTTGCTTAACGTTCTAGAAAACTTAATATAGGGGTATTTCGGTCATTATTTTGAAACTTTAATTCACAGTAGTTGATATGCAATAGTAAATACACAAAACTGACAGCAAAAAATCAGACCACCGCATGTTTTCCAGTGGCAAATAAGCAAATGTCCAACAAAGGCACGTTTTGTTGGATTATTTGGGCCAAGCCCATTTGATTGAGACAATAAATCCTAGAAAATCTCAAAGGCCCACCTCATGAGGAGCATGTGCACTAGCAATAGTACCACATTGCTAGCCTAAAGTGGTGAGCACTAGTTTAAATAGTGGAGTGTGCTACACCATGGTAGAACCATGTGGAGAAAGGGAGAAAGAATACACACGCGCTCGCCTGCCGCCGGCGGCCTCGCCGGCGAAGGCGCGTGGCGGCACTGCGTGAATGGTCCGCCGAATTCGGTCAGGGCTTTGCGTGGCGCAGCCTCCTTTGCATTACTCTTTTGCTACTCGGAATCGCGGTTGTAGTATGAGATAAGGACACCGTAATGCATCCCGTAATGGACTCCGATCGTGGGGCGTCCTCGAGTCGTGTTCGCGAAGCGGGAAAGCGAGTCTCGAAACCGTCCGTCCTCGCGTTCTTGCACCGGAGAGGGCGAATCAGGTTTTGGAGCGCTGGCGATCGCTTCCACGTCACGTCACGGCTCGTCTTCCTCGGACGTTCGAGCGCGCTAGGCATCGCGCTCATGCGGCTGGCCGCTTCGATCCTCGACCTTTATGCGCTAACGTCTAGAAAACTTAATATAGGGGTATTTTGGTCATTATTTTGAAACTTTAATTCACAGTAGTTGATATGCAATAGTAAATACACAAAAGCGACAGACAAAAATCAGACCACCGCATGTTTTCCAGTGGCAAATAAGCAAATATCCAACAAAGGCACGTTTTGTTGGATTATTTGGGCCAAGCCCATTTGATTGAGACAATAAATCCTAGAAAATCTCAAAGGCCCACCTCATGAGGAGCATGTGCACTAGCAATAGTACCACATTGCTAGCCTAAAGTGGTGAGCACTAGTTTAAATAGTGGAGTGTGCTACACCATGGTAGAACCATGTGGAGAAAGGGAGAAAGAATACACACGCGCGCGCTCGCCTCGCCGGGCCGGGCCGGGCACGGGCCGGGGCGGGGGGGCGCGGGCGTGCGGCACCTGCGTGAATGGTCCGCCGAATTCCGGTCCAGGGCTTTGCGTAGGCGCAGCCTCCTTTTGCAGATTACTCTTTTGCTACTCGGAATCACGGTTGTAGTATGAGATAAGGACACCGTAACAGATCCCGTAATGGACTCCGATCGTGGGACGTCCTCGAGTCGTGTTCGGGCGAACGGGAAAGCAGGTCTCCGAAACCGTCCGTCCTCGCGTTCTTGCACCGGGAGAGGACGAATCAGGTTTTTGGGAAGCGCTCGGCGCGACTGCTTCCACGTCACCGTCACGGCTCGTCTTCCTCGACGTTCAGGAGCGGCTGCTAGGCATCGCGCTCGACTGCGGCGCGCTTCCGTCCTCGGCACTGTACGCGCTACAACGCGTCTCGCTCCATCTGCACACGAGCGATGCGTTACAATGTTTCTACTGTTTATTTTCAATCTATTGATTGTGAGCACATTAGATGGATATATGTGTAGTCTTCTAGCATATGCATCTATAGTATGCTCCTGTTATTCGTTACTGATAGTCAATCACATGTTGTTCATGATTTACTTTTGGATTAAATTAAACCTAGATGTGCCTTTAATTCTAACACGTTTCAGGAAGCTCTCATCGGTGGAGTTTAGGTTACGATGTGAATCGACTGATGAGAGTTTCATATGTCTACCAATGTTTTTCGTAACACTTTGGTCGAACAAATCCGAACTAACAAAGTGCATTCTAAAATAGATTGCCTAGCGACGACGATGTCATCCTTGAAGGAGGAGCTTTTCTGGTAGGTGGCGCTATCGCCGACCATGCATGCCGATGCGTAAGCAGCGGTGCGACCGGAAAAGCAACATTAAACCAATGAATTCGTTAATCACAACGCACAGCAAAGCATGATAACACCTCCAAAAAGAACCGCAAAAATAGGAGAAATCGAGGGGTAATTAATTGGGAAATCAAGAACTCACGGATGGGAGATGATGCGGATGATCCTGGGAGGGGGACTGATCCTGACATACAACCTGGCTTACAGTTATAAATGCCTAATGCCACCACGGTTAGCTGGTTAAGCAAAGCAAAAGAAGTACTGCATAACTAAAATGTCAAGCGTGCATTTGTTAATCTGTCATATTTGTTTGGATGCTGCCTGCTCCTGTCAACTAATGGGCAGCAAAGGAGAACAAAGCTAACATTTGTTCGTTATTGAGCAAGAGCTATCAGACATTCAAGTGCGAGACTTGCTAGTATTACTTCAGCAAAAAATATATTCAAATCTAAGAAAGAAAGAAATGCGGTATACTGGTATGCACTGGACCCAGGATAAACCGCCATAGTACACATAATTTGTGAGGTCACACTGCCATATTGCAAGCTTGAAGATAAATAATATACTTATCGTAATTTTAATTTGGACCAACCACATCAGACGATATCAGAACAACGAAGCATTAGATTGTTGGTCATTGAACAATCATCGCATGCATTTTATATAGTACGCAGTCTGATATATCAAAAAGTTCAGGGTTCCACAGAATAGTCCACCGACCATCAAGAAAGCACCACAACAGATTACTAAACTCATTGACAAGAAGAATCCAGCTTTCTCACTACGTATACCTTACATGTTACATTTAGGTTGTTAGCCTCCCATTGCCCATCGCATTAGCTAATATAATCTACGGCATGCAATTGAAATTTGGTACACTTCCACAACCAATCTAAACGATCTAACTTCCTTCGAAAGGGAAGGAACAGCATAGGCAAACACTATACTTTTAAGTTTCAAAGTTACACCAATAACCTGCAACTGAAATTGACCGATCGATGCGATGCTATGAATCACAAACATAATTGGATTCGCAATTTTCATGGATTATTTCTTTGAGATGTGAAGCAACCACAGCTAAAGATCGCAGCTTTGTTGAAGATCAAAAAAGAAATAAAGTGGAGAAGCAACGCACTGGGACCACGAGCCGAGGAGTCGGTCGATGCCGTCGGCGCCGCCGCCTCCACTGCCGAGGCGTGCCTCCTCCATCCTGTCGATCTCCTTCACCCACAGCGCGGTGTGCACGCGCTGCTTCCTCGTCCTGTACTCGTCCGCCTGTGCCTTCTTAGCCACGGCGTCGGTCCCTCCTTGTAACGATCTCGTAATACCAATGCTGAGCACGGTGTGAGATCGATAGCTAGGACCAAGAAATTAGAGACCAAAAAGGCAAAGCAAGAAGGGGGTAACAGAACGCAAGAACAAGGAACAGACAGGGAACAGAGAAAAGCAGGAAACAGATTTGATATCATTTCTTTTCTTGTCCTCATCCCGATACAGATGTTCCACTTTATACCCCTCTGTCCAAACAACTGGCTATGGGTCCCACGGACATGCTTTACTGTTAAACAAAACAGAAACGTATTTAAAGTTCAGTAAGTAAACACAGCTTCAAAGTAATTTCTCTATTGCCCGTCACATATTGTCGCCAAGCCTCCCTCTTCTGGTGTAAGGTCCCTGACAATAGCCCGCCCAGCAGAACTTGCTTGTCCGCAAGCAAGGGCATCAGGGAAGCGCTGACGGAGCACATTCAGATCCTCCCATGTTGCTGCCTCGGCTGGAATTCCTTTCCATTTGATTAAACCCTGTGGAACGGCGACATTGCCTTTTTTAACAAGACGGCGATCCAAGAGCTCTTCTGGTTCAGTAGGAGTACTGTCCAACTCAGCGATTTTCAGCAATGTGCGATACACTGGAGTATAGTCCGGGGTAAAGGGCTTGAGTTGAGACACGTGAAAGACAGGGTGGATTTGCGCCTCGGGTGGAAGTTCCAGTTTGTAAGCCACGGAACCAATCCTCTCCAAAACAGTAAATGGTCCAAAAAACTTGAATGCCAATTTTGGGAATGGTCGATTGGCAACCGAATGTTGTGCATATGGTTGTAGTTTAAGAAGTACCTTCTCACCCACTTGGAAAGTCCTTTCTGACCTGTTCTTGTCAGCATAACATTTCATGCGATTCTGGGCCTGAGCCAAATGTTGGCGCACCAATTCAAGGTATTGTTGGCGTTCAGTGAGCATCTCTTCCACTGATTGATGTACTGACTGGATAATATTGCCCAAAGCTCCATAGTTAGGCTCATGACCATATAGAACTTTAAATGGTGACCCTCCTAATGCAGTATGAAATGAAGTATTGTACCAAAATTCCGCGAGTGATAACCATTTCTTCCACTTCATGGGAGAGTGATGAACGGCACAACGAAGATACATTTCCAAGCATTGGTTCACACGTTCACTTTGGCCATCCAATTGAGGGTGATAGGCCGTGCTAAATTGCAATTTAGTGCCCAATAATCTTAACAGCTCCTTCCAAAAGTGACTTGTAAATATTTTGTCACGATCGGAGGTAAGAGACACCGGAACACCATGGAGCTTCACCACATTATCCAGAAAAGCTTGAGCCACCTTCAAGGCCGTGTAAGGATGGTGAAGTGGAATGAAATGTGCATATTTAGAGAACCGGTCAACCACGACCAAGATTGTGTTATATTTGTCAGACTGTGGCAACCCCTCAATAAAATCCATTGTTACCTCGTGCCAAGCCCCAGAAGGAATCGGTAATGGTTGCAGCAGCCCAGCAGGATGTGTTCTTTCTCCCTTTGCCTGTTGGCAGACTGAACATTGACGGATGAAACTGTCCACTGTATGCTTCATGTTATCCCAACAAAAAAGTTTCTTAAGCCGTTGATAAGTGGCCTGGATACCCGAATGCCCTCCAATATGTGAAATCATGTGTTGAAAAATTGGCTTAGAATTGAATTTGCAAAATGTGTTTGTTCATGTGTTTTATCAATTTGACAAGAAACAGTAAGTTTCGCTTTGGCGCCGGACCAAACTTAAAGAAAACAGTAAGTTTCTCATCTACGACGGACAAATTTTGTTGGTCTGTCAAAAACATGCTTTGGCAACCTCACTTTCCCATGTACGACGGACCGATTTTGTTTGTCTGTCGTGAACGTGTTTTTGAGCTCATGAGTCGAACTCAATTCTCCAAGAAGCCAGTAAGTTTTGCATGTACGACGGACCAAGTTTTTGGGTCTGTCGTGGACATGCTTTTGAGCTTATGTGCCAAACTCTTTTCCAAAGGAACCGATATTTTCACTTGTACAACAGACTGATTTTGTTGGTCCGTTGTGAACGTGTTTTGCTCGGTTTTGATTTCTTCTTGAAACCGAGACTTTCATGTGTACACCGGACCGATTTTGTCTGTCTGTAGAATGGTTTTTGAGTGGTTTTTCATGTGTACGCCGGACCATATTTGTTTGTCCGTCGTGAATGCGTTTTTGCTGAATTAGGGTTTTGAGCAAAATTGGAATTGTGTTTGATTCATTTTTGGGATTATGAAATTTGTGAGAATTTCATGATGCTTCTTTTGAAGTGGACTTTATGCAATGCTCATGTGAGTAGTTGCATGGATTGACATTGAGTCAAGTCGTGGACTTGTGCTCGGATTTGTTTTGTGGTTTGTTCATGTGCAGGTATTGCTCGAAGACGAATGTGGTCGATGACGGGACCGGAACTAGGTTCATGGAGGAACTGAGGTTCGAGACTAGGTTCAGGGAGGAACTGAGGCCTTGGTGGTCAAGGATGTCATGCGGGACGTTCGGGCTAAGGGAATGGTGCACATGAAGAATGGTTAGTCACGTGAGAATGGCAGGAGGTCATTCGCGTGCAAAGTGTTAGTCACGTGAGTATGGCAGGTGGCCATACGCGTGCAAAGTGTTAGTCACGTGAGTATGGTAGGGTTGCCATACGCGTGCAAGAGTTGTACTCGGCTAGGTTGGGCCAAGTAGAGTTGTGTTGGATACAGATTCCTTCTAGGGAATAGGAATCGTATTCATAACTCCTTGTGGGTTGGTGCTTTAAATAGGAGGGGTTGTCTCCTGTTGAAGAGCATCGAATTGAGGAGAGCTAGGCGCATAGAGCCTTGGGCTCAAAGTTTAGGGTTTGTACTCTTTTGATGGGAGTACTTTAGACAAAAGAAATAAAGATCAATTCTTCTAGTTCCCGCATTGCTTCAACGTTCTCTTTTTGGTTCTTGTTTGCATGCTTGTTCTAGTTCTAGATTGGTTTTTGTTCTTTAAGTTTTACCTTGATTTGATCCATCAAAAACCTCTCTAGGGTATTGATCTAGTGTTTCTCAAAGTCTAGTTGATCAATCTTTTGTCGTTCTTGTTTAATCTTGAAGTTTTGATTAGATTGATTCTCGTCAAGTTCTGGATCAGCAAGCTTGCGAAGCTCATAACTATTGATCCGTAAGTCCGATCGAGCTGATTCTTTTTGTGTTTGATTCGTATTGGAATCTAGTTTCTTGTGTCCAAATTTCAGATCGTTCCGACGGTTGGATCTCCGGGAATTCGCATTTTACCAAACCTCTGTCATTCTGTTTTTGTCGAAAACGAGGCAATTATTTGGTTCTGTTTTGGGGTGAACTTTTAATAGATCAAGAATTTGGTTTTAGCTTCCGCACAATCATTCACCCCCCTCTGATTGCTATATTCGTATACTTCGAGCACAGGGCTTCGCAATATGGGAGAAGGTTTACAAGCCATATCAAGTCCCTGAAAACGACAACGTCAATGATGCAAATCGTGCACATGTTGAAGCAAATAGCAAGGCGCGAAACTTGATCATCCAAGGCTTGGGACGCAGCGACTTTGATCGTGTGGTTCATCTTCGATCCGCATATGAGGTATGGAAATCTCTTTGTGATTACCATGAGGGTTCTAACACTGTCAAAGAGATTCGCCAAGATATTTACAAAAAAGAATACATGCGTTTTGAGGTGAAACCTAGTGAATCTGTAGATGACTTCTTTGCACGTTTCAATAAAATTCTTAGCAATCTCCGTGCTGTTGGAGTTAGCTACACTGATGCTGCAAATGCTAGACAATTGCTTAGTGCTTTGGACATGTCGGTGTGGGAGATGAAAGTAACATCTATACAAGAATCTACTATCATGAGCACACTTACATTAGATGTTCTGTATTCAAAATTGAAAACTCATGAGTTAGATGTTCTTGCCAGGAAGGGTAATGTTAAGTCAATTGCTTTGATCTCTAACCCTAACATGTCTAATGCAAACTCTTCTTCTAGCTTTGCCTTGTCCTCTTTATCCTCTTTAACAGATGAGCAAATTGAAGAATTTCCTGAGGAAGATTTGGCACTACTCTCTTCTCGTTTTAACAAAGCTTTGCAGAATGTGAGAATGAAAAAGAGAGGTGGTCCTCCAAGATGCTATGAGTGTGGTGACCTCAACCATATTCGCACAAATTGTCCTAAGCTTGCAGGAAAAACATCAAAGGAGGAGAAGGATAACGACAGAAGGAATGAGAAGAAAAGGTTCTCGTCAAATGATAGGAAGAAGAAGAGCTTCATCAACCGCAAGGTGGTTCACCGAGTTCTTTCCGCTCTTGAACAAGTCAATTTGAGCGATGTGGACTCGGAGAGCAGCGAAGATGATGCAACTCCAAGCAAGCATGATTTGATGGGATTGTGTCTCATGGCAAGCAGCAAGGATAGCTTCACCGAGGACGGCAATGACAGCGACTTCAATGAGGTAGATCCTTCTTATGATGAATTAGCTATTGCTGTTGCTAGACTTGGTAAATTGCTTGATAAACGTGACAAGAAAATTAAGAAACATGATTTTGTTGTGGAGTCATTGAATGCTGAAATTGCTAGACTTAAAACCTTGATTCCTGATGATGATGCTTGCAAATCATGTGACTTAATTTACAATGAGCTTACTTTGCTTAGGAAAGAACATGTTACCTTGTTAGAGCAAATCAATGCTGAAAATGAGAAAAATGAGAAACTTGTTAAACATGCTAGTTGTTCTACCATTGATTTACATGATACAACTCCATGTTCTATATGCTCCATACTAGAATTGAAGTTGCATGATGCAAATGCTAGGGTTTCTCAAATGACAGAAGATTTGCTTACACATGAGGTTCTTTCATGCTCAACTTGTCGCAAGCAAAAGGAAAAGTGGACGCTCCTGTAATAATTGTTTAACTCTTTCTCGAAAAATTGATTACTTGGAAAAGTCATTAGAACGTTTCACTAAAGGAAAGAAAAACCTAAACATGATCTTGGATCAATCAAAAGTCAGCACTCATAACAAAGGTTTAGGTTTTGATTCTTATGCTCATCATAAATCACATGCTCCCACTGTTGTCAAAACACTTGAAAGTGGAAAATTTGAAATTGTCAATGAGCCTAAGAAAACTGTCTTTAAATCTGCTGATCTTTTATCTTCTACTATGATGAATGCAAAATGTGCTTATACTGTTAAAGCAAAACATCATGTTAAGTTCACTTGCACTCATTGTGGTAGAGATGGACATTTAGTAGACTTTTGCTTTAGACTAGCTAAACAACAAAAGAGAGAAAGGTTTAATGCTAGGTCTAATTTCAGAAAGGCACACTCTACTTCTCATTATGTGCCTAGGGTGAAACAAACACCTTTTGTTTCTAAAAACACGGAAAAAGGCAAATCTATTTTTGTGCATAAGAATACTCGTGTTGTGCCTACTGTTGTGCGTCGTGTGTCTCGATCTTTGGATTCCTAAACATCTTATTTCTAACCCCAGCATCGAGACCTCGACACTTTCTCGCTTCTATGTAGGCTTCTCACGCGAGGAGGGAGAACATGTGGCTAGTGAATTTCGGATGCTCACTTCATATGTTCAGTGATAAGATTTGATTCTCCTTCACTCGTGCATCTCATGCTGAAAGTGTTGCCTTTGGAGATGCTTCTTCCACTTCTATTTTCGCAAAAGGCACTAGTTCAAATGATGCAGGTACAAGTGCATATGTTCAGGGGGAGAGTGTCTTTGTTCATAAAGATGATGATGCTGTTGAGGATGAGATAATTGGAGGTTTACATGAGAGACTCTTCCCACGTGCTTCACATCAACAAACGGTCAAGTGAATTTTCAGGTATCTCCATGGTACTCAAGATTTTGGCATTAGGCTTTTTGCTTCCTTATGCATTAGTTTAAGAGCTTATTCTGATGTTGACTTTGGAAGATGTTGAATTGATTTGGTTCGTGCCACCTCTTAAGTAATCCTCTTTCTTGAGCATTTGATATTGGATTTCACTTTCTTAGAGATCATGTTGAAAAAGAAAATATTGTGCTTCACCATGTGGAATCTTGAACATCAATTGCGTACATTTGCAAAACCCTTGTCTTCTTCTTGTTTTGCTTTTATTCGGGGAGAACTTGGGATTGTTCATCCAATGGGTTTGTTTTGAGGGGGAGTTTCATTGCCAAGTTCTTTCACTTAATGAGCTCACTTTATCATATTTCTTTATATGTTATGTAATTGAGCTAATATATGATAATCTAATTGTCTCACTTGAACTAAAAATGACATTGTGGAATTCCCTGGACTGATTGCCTATAACTAAATACTCTGTGATATCTTACTCTTTTAGGCTTGTTATTGAATCTTCTTGACAAATTTGGGCTATGGAGCAAGTGTATTTTCAGCTTTACTCTTTCATAAGACCTTTTAATCATTTTTGCATGTTTACAATCAAAGAAAAAGAAAAAAAAAGGGAATCAATAAAAAAAGGGTTGTTAGAAGCAAAAGCTTCAAGTTGTATGCTTCAGGCATGCTTTTCCTAAAAAAAAGATAAGATGTATGCTTCAAGCATGCCATTCCTTCAAAGACAAGATGTATGCTTCAAGCATGCCACTTCAAGGAAATAAAAGAAGTATGCTTCAAGCATGCCACATGCAGTTTACTGTTTAAAGATTAATTTGGTCCACTAGATTGGAGTTGAAACTACTTGCTCGCCCTGATTTGTTAGTTGCTTCAACTTTGAGCTTTTGTTTTTCTACTAATGGTTTTGCTTAGTACTTGGCTATAATTGACTAAATTGAGGTTGAGATGCATGTCATTCCCTAACTTGTTAAAATCACATCAAGATCATGTATTTTACATATTATGTGATATATAAGGTTATATGATCGAATGAGCTCATCTTTTCCTATCTTGGCACTTCCTTGTTTCTCTTTGTGAAATCATTGTTTCAGGAAAAATTTTGAACATGTTCTCTCTTTTGTACTCTTGATGAATCCATTGTCAAAGGGGGAGAAATTTGGGAATCGTTGAAAAGTTTAAGGAAAAAGAGGGAGAAGAAAAAGGGGGAGTTGTTTTTGGAAATTTGAGAATTTTGGGAGAAGTTTGGAGAATTTTTGAAATTCTTGGGCACATTGCACATTCACACACATTTTCCTTCTCAGGGGGAGATTTTGTTTTGCTTTTTGGTCAAAGGGGGAATTCTGTGTTTTCTCTTTTTGGTCCTTGATCCTTTGGATTTCAAAATCTTTTGTTAAGTGAATGCCAAATGTTCAATTCTAAAGTGGTGTTGCCAATGTTTTCATCAAGGGGGAGATTGTGAAATCATGTGTTGAAAAATTGGCTTAGAATTGAATTTGCAAAATGTGTTTGTTCATGTGTTTTATCAATTTGACAAGAAACAGTAAGTTTCGCTTTGGCGCCGGACCAAACTTAAAGAAAACAGTAAGTTTCCCATCTACGACGGACAAAATTTGTTGGTCTGTCAAAAACATGCTTTGGCAACCTCACTTTCTGTCGGGACCCCGAATTTGCAAATCCGGACCCTCTGTGTATTCAGCACTAGTCCAGGAACGCGCTAGTGCACACAGTCTTAACATCGGTATATATCACAATCATACCAAACGATACTATCAAAGTACTTTATTTAAATAATCAAAGGGTTACTCGACCTTATGGCCAAGTTACAAATATATGCCTCGCAAGGCGAAACTTATTAAAAGAGAAATAACAAAGAATGAAAATCGAATAACTCGTGGCGCCATCCAAGATACCACAGTAACCGATCGGGCTCGCACCCCTAAGTAGACGGGTCTTCTTGGAAATCCTCCTCCGAACCGCGTAATCTCCTCTTCAACTCGGTATTGTGTTGAGGCAAGGGTGAGTACTTGGTACTCAAAGAAGTCATGCAATGTAATGCAAGCTAATATACTATATGCATGGCTTGGTACAAAGGAATAGCTCAAGGTATATTTGCAGAAATGCTTGACTTTTGACAAGTAATAAAAGTAGATTCAAAGCGGTAGAAATAAGTAAAGCATAAATAACTTCTCAAGAAATTTAATAAACATTTTCCCCAATCCTAAACCACATTTCCATCAACTTCATTACTAAACCAACCCAACTTTTCAAATCCAAGTTATTTTCGTAAAGTCTAACCCTTGATCTGTAATTCCCGAGCATTGTCCAAGATCAGTGGACTCGGCTATTTAAATAGATTCTACACTCTGCAGAGGTTATGCACTTTACCCACAAGATACAAATCAAACACCACAAAGGCGAAGTTCAGTAATAAAGCCTTTCTAAGCCTCAAACAACACAGTGGTCCTCTCCGGTTCGTGCTCTACACCATCCTTCCCTTAGCCAAGGCGTAAGTATGGGACCAACACACCGTTAGATGGGTATCTGGCCACACCACGATACGCTCCCCGCATAATCACACAAACGGTGTAATCGACACCCTGAGGCTCCACAAGTGAGTCCTTAGCGACTTAGTCAACTAGGGCCGCCCCATTCCACCATGTGGTTGCAAGTATAACCCAGCTTCAAAGGCTTGCAAGGTTAAGTCCTTAGAGTGACCAGGGCAAGACTACCCAAAACCAAATCAACATCCCCAATGCCACAACCGGCCCACCTGATTACTCTTGCCACATGCCCTGGCCGAAAATCAAGCTTATCAAACCCCAGTTGATTACCATGCACCACGTGCCATCAACATCACATGATACTTTTCCAAAACAGGTTCAATATATCATTAAGTCAATATTAGCATTTGATTATCCAAAATCATGTCATGAGCACGTAGCAGGTCTAAGCAGCATACTACAACGATCTAAACCCATGTTGGCAATTTAATAATGTCCAACTAGTAAACCACAACTAGGGTGACAAAGGGTCATGGCACATACTTAAGTAATCAAGGTGTCATATAGCAAATTGGTATTTATCTAACCCCATGTTTAAGCAAAGTATGTTGCTAATTGAACTAGCATGCAATAGTTTAAATCAAAATAGATTTCGAAATAGGATCAATATGGTCAAAGCACAACTTGCCTTCAAAAAGTACTTGCTCTTGGTCTTGAGTTGGATCCCGAGTCAACACTTCTCCCTCGAATCCTTCCCAGACTTCAACGTCTACTCGTAAAAGCGTGCAAATAGCAAATACACAAATAAACACTAGGCAAAAACATCCCAAAACTCCAAATAAAATCCATAAACAGAGAGAACATAATTTTCTGGATTTTTAGAAACTGAATCCAAATTTGGAGTTAAAACGCAAAAGTTATGATTTATTAAAGTTTAAATAATCAATTAAATAATATTACAGAGAAAAACTTTAGTCCAAAAATTAAATAAAATTCATATTTGAGTAGATCTTAATTTTATACAAATTTAGAAATTTGAATTACTCAAATCGGAGTTGAAACGCAAAAGTTATAAGCGTTTGAAGTTTGAATCTAAATTTGAATCAATATTTCGAATTAATAAATCATTTTCTTTTTTCGGAAATTAATTATTGCGTCAGCAAGGACACGTGGCAGCCTCTCGATTGGGCGGTGGCGTCGGTAGTCCATGGACTTGGTCCACGCTCGCTCGGGTCCACCGTGGACTCGGCCCACGACTCCACGTGAGGATCGACATGTGGGCCCTCTCGGGTACGTCATCGGCCGACGTCGGTGAGGCTCACCGATGAGGACATCACTACCATGGATACGGCCATACTTACAAACCCAATGGAAACCAACAATATCATACAAGGGCCAATTACTCGAGCTCGGGCACGACAATTCAATTACCAGGTGAATCGTTCCTCGGGTTGCATACAAATAATTTAATGAATGGAATGCTATTTAATCCTTGTGATGATTTTATTGTCCTTAGGAACCAAGGAGAAGGACTCCCAAACGGCAAGCATGAAGCCAATTCTTCCGGTGCACAAGTTCAACTCGGATTCGGCCTCCGACAGCACCAACTTCAAACGACCATAACTTTTGATCCACAAGGGTGTTTGAGGTCTATGAGTACTGGTTGGAAAGGTTTCGACGTCCTCTTTCCAACGGATCCGACCCCATCCCCAAATTCCGTCCGAGTCAACGGGAATCTGCAAAACAATTGGCGTCACTTTTCCAAATCGAGAAGACGTGGGCTTTGGGCCTTGTAATAGAGTTGTAGTTGGTATCCTATCGCTTTGGACGTGTTTCCCATGTCCCTACCTCTTATAAATAGCCGGACATCGGCTCCTTAGGGTTTTGGGTTTTATTTGATTAGTTTAGCCAAGTGCAAACTTGATCCTGCGAGTTGTCTTTGGGCGACCACCTTGTCAAGATCGTCAATAAGACTCCACTTTGTTTCGCTTCAGCTTTATCCGCAATTTCAGATTGCTTATCCTATTGTTCTTGCTTGTTCTTCGTTGCTTGCAGGAATTGAACCTCGTGTTCAGGTTGATCGTGCCTACGGCAAGATCAATAACCACCGAGTTGGTTTAGCGATTGCTAAAGGCGCATCGTCGTCGTAAATGGTGTAGTCGGATCGCCAAAGTCGACTCTAACAAATCGATCGTGTGTTTCTCATCGAAAGATCGACACCCATAGTGCCATCACGGCTCCATCAAGTGGTATCGAGCAAACCAGGTTGCTCGGTGAGAATTCTTTACCCTAGATTAGTAGATTGAAATCTTCCCTATAGTCAAGAGAAACGCCATCGATTGGATCTCCCCATACCAAAACAATTTGAGCCTCGCATTTTCCTTTCCAAAGGTAATCGCGTTATTGAATTTTTGGTTGCATCGTCGTGTCGAGTTGCTGAATTCTAGTCTAGTTGGAGTCCAGGTCGAAAGCGGTTTCGAGTTGTATTCGGTTTGAGTTGTGTTCCGCTTCGGTCCCGAATCGTTGAAAAAAAGAAGAAGAAAAGGTGTTCGGACCAAGTTTTCTTTTCTCCCGTGAGTCGCCTCGATAGTCGCCTCCCGATCAGTCGCCTCCGATCGTCGCCCACCTGATAGCCGATGTCGCTCTCGATGATCGCCCACCCACGATAGCCCAGTAGTCGCCCGGTGGTGGCCTTGTGTCGCCCACAGTCGCCACCGGTCGCCCTCTGTTAGCCGGTCGCCGCTCGATCCAGTCGCCGACCGTCGCCCTCTGTTAGCCGTGGTATCGCCATCGATCGCCACCGCCGATCGACGCCCGGACGGTCGCCCTCCTGATGATCGTATCCTGGCCGTCCAGGCGGTCTTCCGCCTTTGCATAGCACTTGAAAGAAAAGGAGTCGGATCGTTCATAAAAAAAAAAAAAAAAAAAAAAAAAAAACAAAAAAGAGTCCGGAACAGATCCAAAATTTTTATGTGCTAAACCTGCTTTCACAAGATTCCCGATCTTTTGAGATAGTTCCCTTCTTTCGCGAATTTTTTTCGCTACCGCTTTTTTTTTTTTTTTTTTTCATCTTTGGAACTGCATCGTCGCCGACCACGCTTTTGAGTCACGATCCTTGCTAGCCTCGAGTCAAGAACTAGTGACTAGACGTTGAACAATTCTTCAATTTTGCATTCACCGATTGGATTATTGCTAACCTTTTGCTACTAAATTAAGCCTGTCAAGCTCCACTTTCTACCCGTCATGTGTTCGATCCCTTGGCAATCGCTCTACACAAACTTCGGAGAACCTTTGACAACGCTAACGGCCGACAACGCCTTTGCATTGTAAGAACTTGTAAGAACTTGGGTCATAGGCTTGAGCGCTTGAGAGACTTGCCACCTAGTAGTTGATAGGAACATTATACTTGTGGCAACTAACCATGTCAGTGACGAGAGTTCACTTCATCACTCTCCACGAACCAAGGGCATCATTGCTCACTTCCAAAAGATGACGAGGAAGCCACCGATGGTCTTAACGAGGATGTACGGCTCACTAATGAGCGTATGTCAATGCAAGAAGACCGCCTCAGATCCATCGAGGCCGCACAAGGGATTGCTAACACTACTCTTGCTACTATTTTGGCTAGACTTGATACTTTTGCAAATGCATCTGGTGCTTCCAATCCACCTCCCCGTCGTCCAAGCAACAATTCAGCTCCACAGGAGGCCCCAACAGATTTAGAAGAACAGAGCGAAGAGCACGAATATGATGACACCATCGATGCGGAGGAGGTCAACCCCATCCATTACAATAATGATCGTAACCATCAACGGCTACGCTTCAATCAGCAAGGTATGCGACGTGATCCTCCACGACCAAGGAACGAGAACGAGATGATGTTTTCCCTAAGGTAAATTTCAACATGCCACCGCTTGAAGGTAAATATGACCCGATGGTTACCTTAGTTGGGAATTACTTGTGGATCAAAAATTTGCGTGCCATGATTTCCCGAGAATAGAAGAGTTAGAGCTGCCACAAGTGAGTTCACCGATTTTGCTTCTGCTTGGTGGAGAGAACATTGCCGTGCTCATCCAAATAATATACCCACCACTTGGGAAGCCTTGAAATTGCTAATGAGGCATAGATTTGTTCCTTCATACTATGCTAGAGATTTATTGAATAAATTGCAGCGCCTACTTACAAAGAAGGTAAGAATTCGTGGAAGAATATTACCAAGAATTGCAAATTGGCATGTTGCGTTGTGGATTAATTGAGAATGAGGAAGCTTCTATGGCTCGTTTCTTAGGTGGGTTAACTCGAGAAATCCAGGATATTCTAGACTATAAGGATTATAATTCGATGACTCGGTTGTTCCATCTTGCTTGCAAAGCTGAACGTGAAGTGCGTGGTCGCCAATCGAGGGCCAAGACTAACTTTTCTGCAGTCGAACTACTTCGTGGACACCCGCACCCCTGCTGCCCTGGCCGGCCGTACTACCACGCCGACCTCTTCCATCAACAGTAACGGGCGCCCACCACCGCAAATTCGAACCACGACCAACGCCGACGAAAGTGCCACACAAGCTACTACAAATAGTTCGTAAGTAAACCGGTCGCATCAACGGGCGCACTAAAGATGTTCATTGCCATCGCTGCAAGGGTTTCGGTCACATGATGAAGGAGTGTCCGAACAAGCGTGTGCTAATAATCCGTGAAGACGGGCGAGTATGACTCGACAAGTGATCTTGATGAAGAAACATATGCTTTGCTCAATAACATGAAGACGGCGATCCAAATGCCGAGCACGACGGCGCACGTGAGCGCTGGTGATGCTGACCAATATTTGAGTATTATTGCACAACGTGTGCTTAGTGCTCAGATCGCCGCGCCGATCCAAATCAACGCCACAACTTGTTTTACACAAAAGGCGCCATCAAGGAGCGCTCCATTCGAATAATCATTGATGGGGAGTTGCAATAATCTAGCCAAGATGGACATGGTGGAGAAGCTAGCACTCTCCACTAGACCACACCCTCAGCCCTACCACATTCAATGGTTCAACAACAATGCAAACTCAAGGTAACTCGCATGGTAAGAGTACATTTCGCTTTAGGTCCCTATCATGATTATGTTGATTGCGATGTTGTACCTATGCAAGCATGTTCTATGTTATTAGGTAGACCGTGGCAATATGATAAGGATTGTTTACATCATGGTAGAACAAATCAATACTCTTTTGTGCATAAAGAAAAGAAAATTGTGCTACACCCAATGTCGCTTTGATGCCATTGTAAAGGATGAAATCGCTAGATCTAGCAAAGAGAAAAATCGAGAGAATTCTAAGAGTGAAAATCAGATTGTCACCAAAGGACTTGAACAACATAAACAGAGAGAATCTAACCTTGATTGTGCTAAGCCGAATGAGATTAAATTGAAAGGTGCTTGTTTTCTTGCAACAAAATCTGATTTGAATGAGTTGGCTATTTGTAGGTCTACATGCTATGCTTTGGTCTCAGAAGAAACTTTGTTTTCTCTAGAGGAGATGTCCCTCTCTTTGCCTCCTGTTGTCACTAACCTTTTGCAGAATACACTCGACATCTTTCCAAAGGACATCCCTCAGGGCTGCCGCCAATTAGAGGGATTGAGCATCAAATTGATCTCATTCCAGGGGCATCCTTGCCCAACCGAGCACCTTACAGAACCAACCTCGAAGAGACACAAGAGATACAACGCCAAGTTCACGAATTGCTTGATAAAGGGTACGACGTGAATCTCTTAGTCCTTGTCTTTGTACCAGTCATTTTAGTACCTAAGAAAGATGGAACATGGCGCATGTGTGTAGATTGTCGAGCAATTAATAATATCACCATTAGATATCGCCATCCTATTCCTCGGTTAGACGATATGCTTGATGAGTTAAGTGGCTCTACTATGTTCTCTAAAGTTGATTTGCGTAGTGGGTACCACCAGATTCGCATGAAGTTAGGAGATGAATGGAAAACAGCATTTAAAACTAAGTTCGGGTTATATGAGTGGTTAGTAATGCCTTTCGGTTGACTAATGCTCCTAGCACATTCATGAGACTCTGATGAACGAGGTTTTACGTGCTTTCATTGGAAAATTTGTGGTAGTTTACTTCGATGATATCTTGATTTATAGCAAATCTTTAGAGGATCATCTTGAACATCTACGTCTTTGTTTTATCGCTTTACGCGATGCACGCTTATTTGGTAACCTTGAGAAGTGCACCTTTTGCACGGATCGAGTATCTTTTCTTGGCTATGTTGTTACTCCACAGGAATTGAAGTTGACCAAGCCAAGGTTGAAGCAATACAGAGTTGGCCGACTCCTAACACGGTCACCACACAAAGAAGTTTTCTAGGACTTGCTGGATTCTATCGTCGTTTTGTGAAGGACTTCAAAGCACCATCGCTGCACCCATGAATGAGCTCACCAAGAAAGGTGTACCTTTTGCTTGGGGCAAGCCGCAGAAGATGCCTTCAACATTCTGGAAAGCTAAGTTAACCCATGCACCCTTACTCCGACTTCCGGACTTTTCTAAGACTTTTGAACTAGAATGTGATGCTAGTGGAATTGGTTTGGGTGGTGTTCGTTACAAGAAGGAAAACTCATTGCTTATTTTAGTGAGAAATTGAGTGGGCCAAGTTTGAATTATTCTACTTATGATAAGGAGTTATATGCACTAGTTCGAACTTTAGAAACATGGCAACATTATTTATGGCCCAAGGAATTTGTTATACATTCGGATCATGAATCATTAAAACATATTAGAAGTCAAGCTAAACTGAACCGTAGACATGCAAAGTGGGTTGAATTCATTGAGTCATTTCCTTATGTCATCAAACACAAACAGGGAAAGGATAATGTCATTGCTGATGCCTTGTCTAGAGATATACCATGCTCTCACAACTTGACTTCAAAATTTTTGGTTTGGAAACGATTAAAGAGCAATATGTGCATGATGATGATTTTAAAAATGTGTTGCTCAATTGTAAAGAGGGAAAAACTTGGAACAAATTTGTCCTCAATAATGGGTTTGTGTTTAGAGCAAACAAACTATGTATTCCAGCTAGTTACATTCGCTTGTTATTACTACAGAAGCGCATGGAGGAGGATTGATGGGACACTTTGGTGTGAAAAGGACGGAGGACATACTCGCTAGCCATTTCTTTTGGCCCAGATGAGACGAGAGGCGTGGAACGCTTCATCGCCGCTGTTCTACATGTCAAAAAGCTAAGTCACGACTTAATCCCCATGGTTTATACATGCCTCTGCCTGCTCCTAACATGCCTTGGGAGGATATTTCTATGGACTTTGATTTAGGACTCACTAGAACAAAGAAGGGGAGGGATAGTATCTTTGTCGTTGTGGATAGATTTTCTAAAATGGCACACTTCATACCTTGTCACAAAAGCGATGACGCTACCAACATTGCTGACTTATTCTTTCGTGAAATTATTAAACTTACATGGTGTGCCTAACACAATAGTTTCAGATCGTGACACTAAATTCTTAAGCCACTTTTGGAGAACTTTGTGGGCTAAATTGGGACTAAACTTTTATTTTCTACTACTTGTCATCCCCAAACCGATGGACAAACTGAAGTCGTTAATCGAACTTTATCTACTATGCTTAGGGCTGTTTTGAAAAAGAACATTAAATTGTGGGAAGAATGTTTGCCTCATATTGAGTTTGCTTATAATCGGTCTACGCATTCTACTACTAAGATGTGCCCTTTTGAGATTGTATATGGATTTGTACCTCATGCTCCAATTGATTTGTTACCTCTACCATCTTCTGAGAAATTGAATCTTGATGCTAAACAACGTCCGATTTGATTATGAAACTGCATGAGAAAAATAAAGAAAAAATAGAACGCATTAATTCTAAATATAAACTTTCTTGTATTAAGGGAAGGAAACATGTAACTTTTGAACCAGGAGATTTAGTTTGGTTGCATTTGCAAAAGATCGATTCCCAGAATTACGAAAATCTAAGTTGATGCCGCTGAGCCGATGGTCCTTTCAAAGTATTGGCAAAGATTAATGATAATGCATACAAGCTTGAATTGCTCGCAGATTTTGGGGTTAGTCCCACATTCAACATTACCGATTTGAAACCATACTTGGGAGAGGATGATGAACTTGAGTCGAGGACGACTCAAATGCAAGAAGGGAGGATGATGAGGACATCACTACCATGGATACGGCCATACTTACAAACCCAATGGAAACCAACAATATCATACAAGGGCCAATTACTCGAGCTCGGGCACGACAATTCAATTACCAGGTGAATGCGTTCCTCGGGTTGCATACAAATAATTTAATGAATGGAATGCTATTTAATCCTTGTGATGATTTTATTGTCCTTAGGAACCAAGGAGAAGGACTCCCAAACGTCAAGCATGAAGCCAATTCTTCCGGTGCACAAGTTCAACTCGGATTCGGCCTCCGGACAGCACCAACTTCAAACGACCATAACTTTTTGATCCACAAGGGTGTTTGAGGTCTATGAGTACTGGTTGGAAAGGTTTCGACGTCCTCTTTCCAACGGATCCGACCATCCCCAAATTCCGTCCGAGTCAACGGGAATCTGCAAAACAATTGGCGTCACTTTTCCAAAGCGAGAAGACGTGGGCTTTGGGCCTTGTAATAGAGTTGTAGTTGGTATCCTCCGGCTTTGGACGTGTTTCCCACGTCCCTACCTCTTATAAAGAGCAAGACATCGGCTCCTTAGGGTTGTGGGATTGAGTTGCTTAGTTTAGCCACGTGCAAACTTGATCCGGCGAGTTGTCTTTGGACAGCCACCTTGTCAAGATCGTCAATAAGACTCCACTTTGTTTCGCTTCCAGTTTTATCCGCAATTTCAGATTGCTTATCCTATTGTTCTTGCTTGTTCTTCGGTTGCTTGCAGGAATTGAACCTCGTGTTCAGGTTGATCGTGCCTACGGCAAGATCAATAACCCGCTGGAGTTGGTTTAGCGATTGCTAAGGCGCATCGTCGTCGTACGGTGTAGTCGGATTGTCAAAGTCGACTCTAACAAATCGATCGTGTGTTTCTCATCGAAAGATCGGGACACCCATAGTGCCATCACGGCTCCATCACAGCCCACGGTGCTGACAGGTGGGACCCACTGTGACGTCATGGGTGACGTCAGCGCTTGGCGGGGTCAGCCACTGACATGCGGGCCCTCTGACACGCGGGCCCCGCGTGTCGGGTCCTGCACGCACGCTGCTGGATTTGGCCCGCTGACGCGCCGGCCCAACTTCCCGACACGTGGGCGCCAATCACGCACCGCTGATTTGAAATTCAACCGCGGATTAGATCCAGGGTTAACACGCTGAAACTACTCGTTGATCGTGGCCGCTCGATTTAGATCGGACGGTCCGGATCTAATCCTATAATCGCCTTTGCTAAAGACGTGGCGATTGTGAACCGTTGGATCTTGATCCAACGGTCCGTATCTACTCGGGTTTATAACACGTGAACTCACCTCAACCGTCCGATCTGGATCGACGGTCCACGCAGCTTCGCGAGTCCGGCGATGGCACGGCGAAGCTTGGGCACGAGAGGCGGGAACGATGACGAGCCCGACGGCGCTACGAGGCTCCTCCGCGACGTGCGGGTCACGCTCGAGTCGCCTTGGCTCGGGGATCCTGCTCGACCTCCTTCTCCTCGGCGACGGCGGACGGCGGCGAAGGTGAAAAAACCACCACGATACCCTAGCTACTCGGCGAGCAATCCCGAGCAAGCGGCGGCTGCTAGGGCTTAGCAAGCTAGGGCAAAAAGTAAGCGCAAGGTCACGGCGATACTCGGTGCGGTCCGGCATTAAATAGCCCCGGAGGCGTGCTCAGCATGAGCCCTAGTCGGCCACTACGCAAGACTTTGGCGGCGAGTCCGGCTCGGTCTCGCGAAGACGACGACTCTCACCGCCCACGTGGCGCGATCAACGCCACGATCGCACGGGCGCGATCGGATCCGGCCGGATACGGCTCGAGCCGTCTGGCGGATCTCGGTAGTTGGATCTTGATCCAACGGTTGGGATTGATTAGGGTTAGGAGTGGGTTCGGTCGAGTCACGTGGCTCGGTCGGACTCGAGTCCGACTTCCGGTTCCGACTTCGGTCGGATGAACAGATTGACCCGAGTTTGAATTTCCAGCGATTTAATATTTAAAATAATTCCCGATAATTCATTTTAATTCATTAAAAATAGCAAATGACTCAGAAAAATTCCAGAAAAATTCTGGAAAATACTTTGGATCATTTTGGACTCAAATAAAATATTTCCAACAAAATTTTATTTGCAAAATTAAATTCTTTAATTATTTCAAAATGGAATAAATTCAAATAAATTCCAATTAAATCCAAATAAATTCCGAAAATTCCAAAAATTCACCAAAGTGCCAAATCACACATGAATTTAGGACAAGTACAATTTTGGGGTGTTACAAACCTCCCCCCCTTAATAGAATCTCGTCCCCGAGATTCAGGGCTTACTAAAGGAATAGGTTTGGAAATTCTTTCTTCAAATCCTCTTCGCGCTCCCAAGTCGCTTCGCTTTCTTCATGGTTGCTCCACTGAACTCTACAGAAACGGGTTGACTTGTTTCTAGTTTCTCGATCCATTGTGTCTAGAATCCTCACGGGATACTCCTTATAAGTCAAATCCTCTTGCAACTCAATTGATTCTAACGGTGTATGCATTCCTCGTGAACTCGGAGACACTTCTTTAATCGGGACACATGGAATACATCATGTACTCCTGCTAACGATCGTGGCAGCTCCAAATGATAAGCAACTTCGCCTCATGCGGCTCAAAATCTTAAATGGTCCAACATAACGGGTGCAAGTTTCCCTTTGGCATGGAACCTCTTAACTCCCCCGAGGCGTAACTCTGAGGTATACAAAGTCTTCTCGGTTCAAAACTCAAATCTCGCGACGATTGTCGAGATAACTCTTCTCGCCGAGATTGGGCTATCTTCAACCTTTCCCTAATCATGGCGATTTGCTCTTCACCTCTTGAAGAATATCAGGCCCAAAGACACGCGCTCACGGTCTCATTCCAATTCAATGGCGTCCGACAGGTCGACCATCTGATGCCTCAAAAGGTGACATCTCAGAACTAGCCTCGATAACTATTGTTGTAATCGAACTCGGCATACGGCAAACTTTTATCCCAAGAGGTAGCATAAGCCAATGCACAAGCTCTCAACATATCCTCCGAATCTGGTTGACTCTTTCGTCTCGTCCATCCGTCTGTGGATGATAAGTCATCTTGAAGTTCAAACGGGTTCCCATGGCTTCATGCAACTTATTCCGTAACCTTGAGGTAAATTGGGTACCTCTGTCTGATACAATCCTCTTTGGCACTCCGTGCAAACAGACAATCTCGATCATGTATAATTACGCTAATTTATCTCCGAGTAAGTGGT
Organism: Rhipidocladum racemiflorum; assembly: GCA_036346355.1. Classification (NCBI taxonomy): domain Eukaryota; kingdom Viridiplantae; phylum Streptophyta; class Magnoliopsida; order Poales; family Poaceae; genus Rhipidocladum; species Rhipidocladum racemiflorum. Next base: position 24,735,129 of record CM070584.1, on the reverse strand, counting down.
CTTCACGGGGATAAAATGGGCTACTTTAGTCAAGCGATCCACTATAACCCATATGGAGTCATAACCTCCTTGAGTCTTCGGCAAACCGGTAATGAAATCCATTCCGATTTCCTCCCACTTCCACTCAGGTATTTTCAGCGGTTGTAGCAATCCTGCTGGTCTCTGATGCATTGCCTTGACTCTCTGGCATACATCGCACAAGGCTACATACTCGGCAACTTCACGTTTCATACTCGGCCACCAGAATCTCTCCTTCAGATCCTGATACATCTTGGCGCTTCCAGGATGAATTGAATACTTGGAGTCATGGGCTTCTTCCAAAATCAGTTGTTTTAACTCCTTTTTGTTAGGCACACAAATGCGATCCTTCATCCACAACGTGCCTTGCTCATCCAACTTGAAGTCCTCTGCCTTGCCTTCCTCCTTGATGGACTTAATCCTGCGGATCTTGTCATCATCCTTCTGTCCTTCTCGGATCTGCTTCTCCAGGGTAGGCTTTACTTCTAATGTGGCCAAGAATCCGCTAGGTACAACCTCAATCTTCATTTTCTGAAAATCCTTACATAACTCATCCTGGCTTGTGGCTAGCAACGTACTCACGGTATGGCTTTTCCGACTCAGAGCATCGGCTACTACGTTGGCCTTCCCGGGATGGTAATGGATTCCAACATTGTAGTCCTTGATCAACTCTAACCATCTCCTCTGCCTCATATTCAGATCCGACTGGGTGAATATGTACTTAAGGCTCTTATGATCCGTATACACTTCACATCTGTTTCCAATCAGATAGTGACGCCATATCTTCAAAGCATGCACTACGGCAGCTAACTCCAAGTCATGTGTCGGATAATTTTCCTCATGCGGCCTCAACTGCCTTGATGCATAGCGACAACCTTTCCATTCTCAGACAAGACACATCCAAGTCCTTGGCGCGATGCGTCACAATAAACATCGAAGCTTTGAGCAACATCCTAGAACTAACATCAGGCCGACGTCAATCGCTTCTTCACTCTCAAATCCTTTCTCACATTCTCGCGTCCATGCAAACTTCTTTTCCTTCTTCGGAATTGCGTAAGAGGTTTCGCAATTGTCGAAGCCTTCAATGAAACGGCGGTAGTATCCTGCCATTCCAAGGAAACTCCGAATGCAGGTCACGATCTTGGTGCTCCCAATGTAACACAGCTTCTACTTTGCTTGGATCTATGGCGACTCCTTCTGCTTCATTACATGTCCAAGAAACTCCACCTTGTCCTTCCAAAAATCACACTTGCTGAACTTGGCGAAAAGTTGTCGCTCCTCGCCTTTTCCAAAACTCGCCTTAAGTGTTCGGCATGTTCATCCTCTGTCTTGGAGTAGATTAGGATATCGTCTATGAACACGACAACAAACTTGTCCAAATATTCCATGAACACCTTATTCATCATATTCATGAAATAGGTCGGGCGCATTCGTCACCCCCCAAAGGACATAACTGTGAACTCGTAATGTCCATATCTTGACGAGAATGCGATCTTGAATATCTTCCGATCGGATCTTCAATCGATGGTATCCCGATCTCAGATCAATCTTGGAGAAAACTCCGGCTCCTCTCAACTGATCAAACAAATCATCAATCCTGGGTAGCGGATACTTATTCTTCACGGTGACTTCATTGAGTGCACGGTAGTCAATGCACATCCTGAAACTCCCGTCCTTCTTAAGGTCCATGATTCCTTCAGGCACGTGATACTGTCGGAATGCAGCTGTGAACTCTTCCCAAGTGATATCTTGAGGGTTCTCCTGCGTGGCACAGAAGTTCTCCCACCATTCGGCGGCTGTTCCTTCCAACTGATGAGAAGCGTAAAGTACCTTCTCATTCCCTATGCATTGAGCCATGTGTAGCTTCCTCTCGATTGATCTTAACCAATCATCGGCCTCCAATGGATTGGCATTCCCAGAGAAAGTGGGTGGGTGAGTCCTCATGAACTCTGACAGCCTTGTATTCTGGCGTGGCCCTTGATTAACTTGATTAGCAAAGGGCCTGAAAGCAAAGGACGTGCTGCATTTGTTGCATCATAGCATGCATCAACCGAGTCCGAGCAGCAAGAAAGGCTCCAAAATTCTGCATATCAATCAAGCGGTGCGGGTGCTCTATCATTGGGGTTTCTCTTGGCGAGAACCACTCCCATTGCTTCCAAAGTTCCCACGGGTGTTCACCATCTGTCGATTTGCTCTAGGTTTAGAGATGAGAGGAAACAAGAATAGACAAGTAGTATGGAACTTATGCGGGCGAAGGGGTAACTTTAAGGTCCATCTTTATTATTTAATAACTTGGTATGGCTGCTTACAATGCCTAAGGGCCTTGCAACACATCTGCACACTCAAGAAACAAAGCAAATCCAAATCGAACTAACTCTCGGAGTCTAACGCCTAAAGGGTGACTCTTTATTCTATGACTCGACTCGGCGAAGGAGTCTCACTATAGAACCTATGCTCACTCATCGAGAAAACCTCCACGGCACTGGTACGGTGTCTTTGCGGCATAAGCGCGAAACGATTGCCATGTCCAAAGAATCGTGTCATCCGTGGTAGTCGAAGAAGCGATGTCCTCATCGAGATCCGACTCCTCTGGATCTGGCTCGTGTAGCTCGAAATCTTGGCTCGGGTCCGGTCCGTACAAAGTCATCTCCAACTCGTCAATCCTTCGTGAGAAGGTGTGCCACATACTCTTGAGCTTCACGCCATCTGCTTCTTCTCTCTGTCGTGATCTCCTTGCGGGCCTTCAGAGTTCCTTGCTTGTATTATCTAGTACATCCTCCTGGCGGCGACAAATCGTGCCAAGCTGTGTCACCGTGGCATCCTCATCCTGAATCTCCTTCGGTCGAGAAGGTTATTGCTGCGCCGGATGGTAACGGAACACCGCATTTCCAATTCTCGGGCGTAGATACGGGTAATGTGCCGCATTGCTCGTCGTGATACTTCTTGGATACCCATCTGCATTGTGGATCTCCTGGCAGTGCAGTGTATCGGGCGATTGCCTGGGCCCTTTTTCCTAGCAAGTACCTCAATCTTCACGTCACAAGCCTTGATCAATCCCGCTTGTCTGATCACTTCCACTTGGTATTGGGGCTTCTCAAAATCTCCGAGAGTCTGTAGCATATGCCAAAGTTCCGCGGCGTGACCAACTCCCAGATCAACGTAGTTGAACTCTTCCTCCATCTGTCACAAGCGTGCTTTACGTAAGAACTCGGAATTTTTCAATTGTGACAAGGTAAGGGAAAATTTCAGCAAGAGACAAGAAAAGAGAGAAGGGGGTAAGTCGAGATGTCATTTCTTGTCTTCACAAATTTTTAGCTTTAGAAAATAGGTTTTATCCTCACTACGACCATTCTAACTTAGGGTTGAGCCTACAAATCAAGTATGGCTCGATACCACCTCTGTCGGGACCCCGAATTTGCAAATCCGGACCCTCTGTGTATTCAGCACTAGTCCAGGAACGCGCTAGTGCACACAGTCTTAACATCGGTATATATCACAATCATACCAAACGATACTATCAAAGTACTTTATTTAAATAATCAAAGGGTTACTCGACCTTATGGCCAAGTTACAAATATATGCCTGCATAAGCGAAACTTATTAAAAGAGAAATAACAGCAATGAAAATCGAATAACCGTGGCGCCATCCAAGATACCACAGTAACCGACCAGGCTCGCACCCCTAAGTAGACGGGTCTTCTTGGAAATCCTCCTCCGAACCGCGTAATCTCCTCTTCAACTGGTATTGTGTTGAGGCAAGGGTGAGTACTTGGTACTCAAGAAGTCATGCAATGTAATGCAAGCTAATATACTATATGCATGGCTTGGTACAAAGGAATAGCTCAAGGTATATTTGCAAGAAATGACTTTTGACAAGTAATAAAAGTAGATTCGAAAGCAGTAGAAATAAGTAAAGCATAAATAACTTCTCAAGAAATTTAATAAACATTTTCCCCAATCCTAAACCACATTTCCATCAACTTCATTACTAAACCAACCCAACTTTTCAAATCCAAGTTATTTTCAGAAAGTCTAACCCTTGACTGTAATTCCCGAGCATTGTCCAGTACCGTGGACTCGGCTATTTAAATAGATTCTACACTCTGCAGAGGTTATGCACTTTACCCACAAGATACAGTCAAACACCACAAAGGCGAGTTCCTCAGTAACAAAGCCTTTCTAAGCCTCAAACAACACAGGTGGTCCTCTCCTGCTCAGGCTCTACACCATCCCTTCCCTTAGCCAAGGCGAAGTATGGGACCAACACACCGTTAGATGGGTATCTGGCCACAGCCACGATACGCTCCCCCGTACAATCACACAAACGGTGTAACTGACACCCTGAGGCTCCACAAGTGAGTCCTTAGCGACTTAGTCAACTAGGGCCGTCCCATTCCAGCCATGCACCTCTGTCGGGACCCCGAATTTGCAAATCCGGACCCTCTGTGTATTCAACACTAGTCCAGGAACGCGCTAGTGCACACAGTCTTAACATCGGTATATATCACAATCATACCAAACGATACTATCAAAGTACTTTATTTAAATAATCAAAGGGTTACTCGACCTTATGGCCAAGTTACAAATATATGCCTCGCAAGGCGAAACTTATTAAAAGAGAAATAACAAAGAATGAAAATCGAATAACCGTGGCGCCATCCAAGATACCACAGTAACCGATCGGGCTCGCACCCCTAAGTAGACGGGTCTTCTTGGAAATCCTCCTCCAAACCGCGTAATCTCCTCTTCAACTGGTATTGTGTTGAGGCAAGGGTGAGTACTTGGTACTCAGCAAGTCATGCACAGAATGCAAGCTAATATACTATATGCATGGCTTGGTACAAAGGAATAGCTCAAGGTATATTTGTGAAATGACTTTTGACAAGTAATAAAAGTAGATTCGAAGCAGTAGAAATAAGTAAAGCATAAATAACTTCTCAAGAAATTTAATAAACATTTTCCCCAATCCTAAACCACATTTCCATCAACTTCATTACTAAACCAACCCAACTTTTCAAATCCAAGTTATTTTCGTAAAGTCTAACCCTTGATCAGTAATTCCGAGCATTGTCCGATCACCAGTGGACTCGGCTATTCAAATAGATTCTACACTCTGCAGAGGTTATGCACTTTACCCACAAGATACAGTCAAACACCACAAAGGCGAGTTCCCAGTGAACAAAGCCTTTCTAAGCCTCAAACAACACAGTGGTCCTCTCCTGTCAGGTTTCTACACCATCCCTTCCCTTAGCCAAGGCGAAGTATGGGACCAACACACCGTTAGATGGGTATCTGGCCACGCCCACGATACGCTCCCCGCACAATCACACAAACGGTGTAATCGGCCGGCACCCTGAGGCTCCACAAGTGAGTCCTTAGCGACTTAGTCAACTAGGGCCGTCCCATTCCGACCATGTGGTTGCAAGTATGACCCAGTTCAAAGGCTTGCAAGGTTAAGTCCTTAGAGTGACCAGGGCAAGACTACCCGAAAAACCAAATCAACATCCCCAATGCCACAACTGGCCCACTGATTACTCTTGCCACATGCCCCGCCGAAAATCGTTTATCAAACCCCAGTTGATTACCATGCACCACGTGCCATCAACATCACATGATACTTTTCCAAAACAGGTTCAATATATCATTAAGTCAATATTAGCATTTGATTATCCAAAATCATGTCATGAGCACGTAAGCAGTCTAAGCGACATACTGCAACGGTCTAAACCCATGTTGGCAATTTAATAATGTCCAACTAGTAAACCACAACTAGGGTGACAAAGGGTCATGGCACATACTTAAGTAATCAAGGTGTCATATAGCAAATTGGTATTTATCTAACCCCATGTTTAAGCAAAGTATGTTGCTAACTGAACTAGCATGCAATAGTTTAAATCAAAATAGATTTCGAAATAGGATCAATATGGTCAAAGCACAACTTGCCTTCAAAAAGTACTTGCTCTTGGTCTTGAGTTGGATCCTGAGTCAACACTTCTCCCTCGAATCCTTCCGGCACTTCAACGTCTACTCGTAAAGCGTGCAAATAGCAAATACACAAATAAACACTAGGCAAAAACATCCCAAAACTCCAAATAAAATCCATAAACAGAGAGAACATAATTTTCTGGATTTTTAGAAACTAGAATCGTCAAATTTGGAGTTAAAACGCAAAAGTTATGATTTATTAAAGTTTAAATAATCAATTAAATAATATTACAGAGAAAAACTTTAGTCCAAAAATTAAATAAAATTCATATTTGAGTAGATCTTAATTTTATACAAATTTAGAAATTTGAATCACTCAAATCGGAGTTGAAACGCAAAAGTTATAAGCGTTTGAAGTTTGAATCTAAATTTGAATCAATATTTCGAATTAATAAATCATTTTCTTTTTTCGGAAATTAATTATTGCGTCAGCAAGGACACGTGGCAGCCTCTGATTGGGCGGCTGACGTCAGCCAGTCCATGGACTTGGTCCACGCTCGGCTCGGGTCCACCGTGGACTCGGTCCACGACTCCACGTGAGACTGACATGTGGGCCCTCTCGGGTGACGTCATCGGCCCGGCGTCCGCTCGGCCACGGTGCTGGCAGGTGGGACCCACTGCGGACGCGTCATGGGTGACGTCGGCTTAGCGAGGTCGACCAGCGACATGCGGGCCCCTCGACACGCGCGGGCCCAGCGTGTCGGGCCGTCCACACTGCTGCAGCGTGGGCCAGCGGCCCGACCGCGTCGGTCCAACTTCCCGACACGTGGCGCAATCACGACCGTTGATTTGAAATTCAACGGCGCGGATTAGATCCAGCGTTAACACGTTGAAACTACTCGTTGATCGTGGGCCGTTCGATTTAGATCGGACGGTCGGATCTAATCCTATAATCGCCTTTGCATACGGTGCGTGGCGATTGTGAACCGTTGGATCTTGATCCAACGGTCCAGATCTACTCGGGTTTATAACACGTGAACTCACCTCAACCGTCCGATCTGGATCTGACGGTCCACAGAGCTCGCGGAGTCCGGCGATGGCACGGCGAAGCTTGGGCACCGGAGACGGGAACGATGACGAGCCCGACGGCGCTACGGGGCTCCTCCGGCGACGTGCGGGGTCACGTTCGAGTCGCCTTGGCTCGGGGATCCCGGTTCTGACCTCCTTCTCCTCGGGCGACGGCGGCGGAAGGTGAGAAAAACCACCACGATACCCTAGCTACTACGGCGAGCAATCCCGAGCAAGCGGCGGCTGCTAGGGCTTAGCAAGCTAGGGCAAAAAGTAGCGCAAGGTCACGGCGATACTCGGGGTGCGATCCGGGCATTAAATAGCCCCGGGAGGCGTGCTCAGGGCGGAGCCCTAGTCGATCCTGGCGCCAGCGCTCGTGCCAAGTGAGTCCGGCTTCGGTCTCGCGAAGACGGCGACTCTCGGCCCGTCCACGTGGCGCGATCAACGGCCACGATCGCACGGCGCGATCGGATCCGGGCCGGATACGGCTCGAACCGGTACGGGCGGATCTCAGCCGTTGGATCTTGATCCAACGGTTGGGATTGATTAGGGTTAGGAGTGGGTTCGGTCGAGTCACGTGGCTCGGTCGGACTCGAGTCCGACTTCGGGTTCCGACTTCGGTCGGATGAACGATACTTGACCCGAGTTTGAATTTCCAGCGATTTAATATTTAAAATAATTCCCGATAATTCATTTAATTCATTAAAAATAGCAAATGACTCAAAAATTCCAAAAATTCGGAAAATACTTTGGATCATTTTGGACTCAAATAAAATATTTCCAACAAAATTTTATTTGCAAAATTAAATTCTTTAATTATTTCAAAATGGAATAAATTCAAATAAATTCCAATTAAATCCAAATAAATTCCAGAAAATTCCAAAAATTCACCAAAGTGCCAAATCACACATGAATTTAGGACAAGTACAATTTTGGGGTGTTACACTTTCCCATGTACGACGGACCGATTTTGTTTGTCTGTCGTGAACGTGTTTTTGAGCTCATGAGTCGAACTCAATTCTCCAAGAAGCCAGTAAGTTTTGCATGTACGACGGACCAAGTTTTTGGGTCTGTCGTGGACATGCTTTTGAGCTTATGTGCCAAACTCTTTTCCAAAGGAACCGATATTTTCACTTGTACAATGTGATCGATTTTGTTGGTCCGTTATGAACGTGTTTTGCTCGGTTTTGATTTCTTCTTGAAACCGAGACTTTCATGTGTACACCGGACCGATTTTGTCTGTCCGTTGTGAATGGTTTTTTGAGTGGTTTTTCATGTGTACGCCGGACCATATTTGTTTGTCCGTCGTGAATGCGTTTTTGCTGAATTAGGGTTTTGAGCAAAATTGGAATTGTGTTTGATTCATTTTTGGGATTATGAAATTTGTGAGAATTTCATGATGCTTCTTTTGAAGTGGACTTTATGCAATGCTCATGTGAGTAGTTGCATGGATTGACATTGAGTCAAGTCGTGGACTTGTGCTCGGATTTGTTTTGTGGTTTGTTCATGTGCAGGTATTGCTCGAAGACGAATGTGGTCGATGACGGGACCGGAACTAGGTTCATGGAGGAACTGAGGTTCGGGACTAGGTTCAGGAGGAACTGAGGCCTTGGTGGTCAAGGATGTCATGCGGGACGTTCGGGCTAAGGGAATGGTGCACATGAAGAATGGTTAGTCACGTGAGAATGGCAGGAGGTCATTCGCGTGCAAAGTGTTAGTCACGTGAGTATGGCAGGTGGCCATACGGCGTGCAAAGTGTTAGTCACGTGAGTATGGTAGGGTTGCCATACGGCGTGCAGAAGAGTTGTACTCGGCCAGGTTGGGCCAAGTAGAGTTGTGTTGGATACTGATTCTTTCTAGGAATAGGAATCGTATTCGTAACTCCTTGTGGGTTGGTGCTTTAAATAGGAGGGGTTGTCTCCTGTTGAAGAGCATCGAATTGAGGAGAGCTAGGCGCATAGAGCCTTGGGCTCAAAGTTTAGGAGTTTGTACTCTTTTGATGGGAGTACTTTAGACAAAAGAAATAAAGATCAATTCTTCTAGTTCCCGCATTGCTTCAACGTTCTCTTTTTGGTTCTTGTTTGCATGCTTGTTCTAGTTCTAGATTGGTTTTTGTTCTTTAAGTTTTACCTTGATTTGATCCATCAAAAACCTCTCTAGGGTATTGATCTAGTGTTTCTCAAAGTCTAGTTGATCAATCTTTTGTCGTTCTTGTTTAATCTTGAAGTTTTGATTAGATTGATTCTCGTCAAGTTCTGGATCAGCAAGCTTGCGAAGCTCATAACTATTGATCCGTAAGTCCGATCGAGCTGATTCTTTTTGTGTTTGATTCGTATTGGAATCTAGTTTCTTGTGTCCAAATTTCAGATCGTTCCGACGGTTGGATCTCCGGGAATTCGCATTTTACCAAACCTCTGTCATTCTGTTTTTGTCGAAAACGAGGCAATTATTTGGTTCTGTTTTGGGGTGAACTTTTAATAGATCAAGAATTTGGTTTTAGCTTCCGCACAATCATTCACCCCCCCTCTGATTGCTATATTCGTATACTTCGATCCTACACAATAGCACTTGCATGCATTGCAGCGATTAACTTTGTCTGCAGAGCAGAATTTTCACCCACCCACACTCGACCGTTGTGCCGGATAATCTCGTGATTCAGTTCATATCCCTGAGCATTCGGACTGAAGATAGCCAACTGAGTCAATTTGTCTTGCGCCTTGGGGTCAGTAACATAGGAATTTACAACTTCTTGAACCCATTCCGGCCGTGTTTCCGATTTCACTTGCAGTCCCATGACCTGTGGCAGTCGTGATAGAGCGTCGGCTGCAACATTTTCCTTGCCCTTCCGATAGACCACCCTAAACTGAAGTCCCATCAACCTCGTCATTGCTTTGCGCTGCATGGGCGATTGAAGTTGCTGTTCATCTAAATAACTCAGACTTCGATGATCTGTTCTAATGGTGAATTCCCCGCGCTGTAAATAAGCTCTCCAACGTTCCACCGCCAAAATAACTGCTAAGAACTCTTTTTCATAAATAGAGAGGTTCTGGTGCACTTGGCCTAATGCCTTACTGAGAAATGCCAATGGGTGATCGTCTTGCATAAGGACTGCGCCAATTCCTCCGTCGCAAGCATCTGTCTCCACCACAAATTGCTTGTCAAAATCCGGTAAAGCGAGAACCGGTGTAGAAGACATAGCTTCCTTAAGAGTATCAAATGCTTCCTGAGCCAGAGGATTCCAATGAAATCCCTTCTGTTTCAACAAGTTGGTAAGTGGTTTAGCAATAATCCCATAATGATACACAAATTTCCGATAGTAACCAGTCAAACCCAGAAATGCCCGCAACTCAGTAACGGTTGTTGGTACTGGCCATAATAACATAACTTCAGTTTTCTTCGGATCTGTCATCACTCCCTTTTCCGAAATAATATGACCGAGGTACTCTAGCTGTCGCTGCGCAAAAGAGCACTTAGAGCGTTTCACCAAAAATTGATTGTCTTGCAACCGCTGCAATATCACTCGAAGATGCTCAACATGCTGCTCCAAGGTAGAACTATACACCAAAATATCATCAATGAAAACCAAAGCAAATTTGCGCAAATAAGGACCAAGAACAGAGTTCATAACACACTGAAATGTCGCTGGGGCATTGGTAAGACCGAACGGCATTACACGGAATTGATAATGACCGTGATGCGTTTTGAAAGTTGTCTTCTCCTCATCCTCCCCTTTCATTCGGATTTGATGATACCCTGCACGCAAATCAAGTTTGGAAAAGAATTTAGTGCCGGCTAACTCATCCAGGAGTTCGTCAATGACCGGCATAGGAAATCGGTTCTTGATAGTCATCTCGTTCAACCTCCGATAATCGACGCAGAACCGCCATGTTCCGTCTTTCTTCTGAACCAAAAGTACCGGTGACGCAAATGGACTAGTACTGCATGTGATCTGTCCTGCTGCCAACATCTCCTTAATCTGGCGTTCTATCTCATCTTTATGCAAAGGAGAATATCGATATGGGCGCGAATTCACTGGTGTAGCATTAGGGAGAAGCGGTATAGCATGATCATACTCCCTTGTAGGTGGAATACCCATCGGATCACCGAAAACTGGTTCAAACTGATGTAAGACAGCTTGAATTTCTGATGGTATAGGTGCCTCCTCCACCTGACCGTGTTCTTCCATAACTGCCAAAGCCCAAATCTCATTACCTTTTTGCCATTTCAGATACTGCTCAACCGGAAGTTCAGAAAGAGTATCTTGTACAGGAGTACTCACGCCTTGCAACTTAATGTTGTGATTCTTATGTGTGAATTCCAATGTTTTGTCCTTCCAATGACACTGCATCGGACTATGCTGTGTGAGCCAATCCATGCCTAAAATAGCATCATAAGCACCCAATTCGAGCACTCGCATATCCGTCCGGAACGTGTTACCTTGAATCCACCATTCAAACGCTGTGACTTGTTGGTTGCAATCCATAAAAGCACCATTGGCAATACGAATCTTGACTGGTGATGATTCAATTGGAGTGTAATTCAATCGTGCCAAAAATTCTGCCCCCACAAAACTATGTGAACTGCCGGAATCAACAAGTATCAGCATGATTTGATTTTTGACTAAGGCCCTTAACCTCAACGTGTCACCTGTATTTGCTCCTGAGAGTGCATATACCGACAAATGGAACAGCTCTTCAGTACCCCTTTCAGCTCGTTCGATACTGTCCAGCACCTCGTCAGACAACAATTCTTTGGTCTCCTCAATCCCCATCGTTTGTAATTGAGCCGGACCATTGTTCTTACAGTGCTGATGATGCCCTACCTCATAACGATCTCCGCATTGAAAACAAAGACCGTTAGCCTTACGGTATTCTCTCAGTTGCCGGGCTTTCCACAGTTCACCTTGTACCATCTTTCCTCCAAATTTACCGGAGTCCTGCTTGCCCACGCCAATACCTTCCCAATTACTTAACCACTTTGGTCTGCTGGTTTTGATCTTATCTTGTATTTCCTGTTGCACCCTTGCCAAGAGAGCAGCACGTTCCACTGTTTCAGGAATTTGGCTTTGCACTGGAGCTCGTATATCCTTTTTCAACCCTTTGATGAATTGGGATACAAAGAACTCTTCATCATAATATGGATTGTACATGGATACTTAATACATCACCTCCTCAAAACTCCTTTGATATTCCAGCACTGAATCACCTTGCTTCAACTCCTGAAGCTCAATCAAAGCCTTGCGGTGATCATATATACCAAACTTCCTCTCAACTATTGTTATAAATTGATTCCAATTGCCCAACTCATTTCTAACTTTGAAAGCCTGTAACCATTTGGCGGCATTGCCATCCATATGTAATGTTGCCGCCATCACCCATAAGTTTTCAGGAATGTTATACATGTGAAAATAATCTATGTATTTATCCTTCCAAATCCTCGGTTGATCACCATCAAATCTAGGAAATGTCAACTTCGGCAGCACATTACGAGTGGTGTTACTTTGCTCCGCAGATCCTTTTGGTTGATTGATCGACCAAGTGGTATGACCTTCTGCCGAACAACCCGGGTGTGCGCTGGAAGGAGTTGGGAGCAGTGGTGCTCGATCATTCATGCATACTCCTTTCTCCGGAGCCGGTGTCAGAATCCCTTTCTGACGATTCCGAAATGGGCTGGACTCTAGCTCCCCATCTCGATTGACTCCCGTCGCCTGTGCTAGCGAAATCCGAGCGACAGCCAAAGCTGTTGCCTCGAGTTGCTTGTTCATCATCTGCTGTTCTTTTGCCTGATTTTCAGACACCTTTGTCGCCAAATCCATGCGGACAGACATCTGCTGCTGGTTTAATTCCAACGCCTCCATCCGCTGGAAAATCAAATCCAAACTCTCCTTCACCCGATCCCAGCGCTCCTCCGATTGCGCACTCGCTTCCTCCATAGCATCCAGAACAAATTTAGTTTGCACCGAAGGCTTAGGAGGTGCCGTTGCTGGTTTGTTTCTCGATCGAGCCAACCGGATCCTTGGAATTTTACAGGGATCGATTGAAGTGCACTTGCGTGCTCTTCAAGTTCCCCAACCTTTCACCGTGATTCTACAGCTCTAGATCAAAGAACCCCAACGACCAGGCCCGAATCTGATACCAAGTGTAACGATCTCGTAATACCAATGCTGAGCACGGTGTGAGATCGATAGCAAGAACCAAGAAATTAGAGACAGAAAAGCAGAGCAAGAAGGGGATAACAGAACGTAAGAACAAGAAGCAGGAAGGGAACAGAGAAAAGCAGGAAACAGATTTGATATCATTTCTTTTCTTGTCTTTAATCCCGATACAGTTGTTCCAATTTATACCCCTCTGTCCAAACAACTGGCTATGGGTCCCACGGACATGCTTTACTGCTAAACAAAACAAAACGTATTTAAAGTTCAGTAAGTAAACGCAGCTTCACTAAGTAACTTCTCTATTGCCCGTCACGTATTGTCGCCAAGCCTCCCTCTTCTGGTGTAATGTCCCTGACACTCCTTCAGCGGTCGCCGTGCGAGGAGCGCGCGGCTGCCTCGACGCGGTGCGGCGTGGCGCTCGGCCTAGCGCAAGTCCACGTCAGCGACGAAGGCCTTCGTGTCAGGGTGGACCTCACTGAAGATGGCCGGGATGGTGGCGGCGGCGGCTGGCGAGGTGGGGCACTCCCACGGCGCGACGGGCGGCGGGGAGGAGGCTGTCGAGTCGTCCGGGAGCTATGCGGTCTCCCACGCGTCATTCCACTCGCCGTCGCCGGTGGCCTCGGCGGGGGGCGGGGCCGGCAGCGGCGCACGACGGTGGGAGGAGAGGCAACGAAGGCTGCAGGAGGAGGCGGTGATGGCGGCGGAGATGGGCAGTCGAAGGGCGCGCCTGATGGAGCATAGCGTGTGATCGGCGGAATGCCGTGGAGAGCATTTGATGTTGTGTATTCGAACGCGGTTAGCGGGTGGTGCAGCACCGCAGCGCCTGGCAGTATCGAGAAGGCGCACGCGCAATCCGAACGACGGGATGGGCAGAGGGAGCGCGCGTGCGTGGGTCGGCGAGGATTAGGGCCTCTCTACCCTACTCCTGTTTGATGTACTATGATGCTGCTGAGCATAGATTACAGAACAGGGAGATCAAGCTCTCGTTACAATGAAGATCCCTTATGTGGGATGGCTAAAACCTAGCCTATGTATTCATCTAGGAAGACTTGCTCGTCGCCTATCCTGCCTGTAGTGTGTATGCTTCCCTCCCCCCTCCTGAGCGTCTGCCCTCTTATTTATATAGTTGGGGTTACCTTCTTTTGAGTCGTAGGAGATTCAGAATACCCGATCGTACTCGATGAGGAGTCCTCCGTTCCAAGATCTGCGGAGTGTATCCAATCCTTCCTTACTTCCTGGCGTACTCGGGTTGGTTTCCTCGTATGGGGATACTCCTTCCATACATATCTTATCCCGTATAATTCGGGCCTGAGAAATTGTTAGTTTTCTGGTATGTACATTGCCGTGTATGGTACGGTATCTGAGTCTTCTTCGTATGCATATGCCCCATATTTAGATATTCGACAGTAGCCCCCGAACTATGCTCAATGAAGGGTCTTTTCCGAGTGCTCGGTTGTTTATCGGTCAAGCCCCTAGCCTGGTCGAATAAAGCCTAGCTAACTCATGGTCGATTGATTCCAGTAGAGTGAGATCGCCAAGTATCGAGTAGGGATGCGTCAGGTCGAGCGCCCAATGTTCAACCCACCTCGAGTTCTTGTGATAACCACAGGAAACTCAATATCGATTCAGTTACTCGATTCTAAACAGAGTTAAGACGAAATCTCTAGTATCTAAATATCAAGAAAGGACAAGGCCTGCAAAAGCTGTAACGCCTGGGTGCAGCGCCTTCTTTTCAACTTCTCCCTTGATTCTTGCGCCGCGTAAGGGGGAACGTATCTACCCGTTGGGAAGAAAAATTGTATATACTCCTGTACTTGGAACTGTTGCCATTACCTGCCCCTTCGAGAGCTTCGCTACTTCCTTTGCATCAGACTTCCTTTAAAGAAAGTTTTCTTGTGTTCTCTTCCTAAGGCGTCCAGTTCCCGTGCCGCTGCCAAGGATGCCCCGCCGCCGAAGGACGCGAAAGCAACCGAAGCGGTTTTTGAAGATGAAAGCTTCACGAGTTTCTAGCATCCCTTGATCACGACCGAGAATCATCTTATCGAGCTAGAGGTGGATGGTTTCATACCTCCTTGGGCTCTCGTCCATTGTAGGTCGTCCGTCGGTGATCCATTTCCAACCCCCACGGATGAGGATGAGACTGTCGTTTTTTAGGCTTTCTTCCGCCGCGGTCTTAACTTAACGCCCTCTCATTTTTTGTGCTAAGTTTTAGATTTCTACTCTCTTCAACTTTTCAATCCGTGCCCGAACTTGATCGCAATGCTCAACGTATTCGTCCACCTCTGCGAGGCCTTTTTGGGTATCCCGTCGAGCCTCAACCTTTTTCGCCATTTTTATAGCTAGAAAAGAATAAAAAAAAGATGTTGTAGGGGGAGTCGGGTTCCATTTTCATAGTGGAAAATCCGGGTCCTACATCGCTGTCCCTTTCACCTCTTCCTGGCAATCTGATTGGAAGAAGCGGTGGTTCTACATCACCTCTTTGGACACCGTCAATTGTCCTCTAACCTACCGCCCCCTTCTTATCAATCCCACTGACCTCTGGATGAAGTTCCCTCCGTCGACCGCCCGTAAAGCATATTACGATAAGAAGGTCGAGGAGCTGAGCGAGCGATATCTGACGGGGTGGAATGTGGCCAGACACTTCATCGCGCACCGCATCAGCCCGCTGAAGTGTCGCGATCATCTGGCTTGGGATTACACCGGGGTCACCGATGCTACCAGGGATATGGCTGACTGTAAGTGCCAAGGACACTTGTTCGTTTTTATCTTTTTTCCTTCTCTTGCGAATGAGCTGACTTTCCTTTTAGCCAGGCTTGTCGGGGCCGAGCCTCACCACGAGGCTAAATATGATCTTCCATGGCCCGGATCCGGGTGACTGCGACATTGTCGGATGCTCGCAACGCAACCCTCGACCAGAGGTGAGTACTGGTTCATGGCGTGCAATGCATCGATCGTGCATCTGTTATCCATTCTGACCCAGCATCGCCTCAGGAGCCGAGGTTTGAGGACGAAGCCAGCGAAGGCGGAGCCTGACCATCTGATACGAGCAGACTCCGGATGAGACTGCTCGTATGCACGAGTGCCAGGCCGTTGCCCAGCTCGCACGCTGCTCGACGACGACGTCGTCGTGGCGACGGTGCCTTAGATAGATTGGCTGTTTTTCGGAGCCACCGCCTAGATTAACTTTATTGGCAATCAAAAAACTATTTATTCTCTCCTTTACAGCTCTTACTTATACCCCATCCAATCTACCCGTGGCTAATAACTTCCGAATCCAAAACAGACTCCCGTTCCGATACTAGTACCCTTATCTTATTACGTGACCCTCTGACTCATGCATGGATTGCTCCTTCCTACGGCCTGGACTGTCCAGCCGTATCTACTCCTTCAATTGCAATTGTCTGGCGCTGTTGATCTCCTTCCTTTGCTGCCCCAATTGTTGACGCAGTTGTTCGGCCGCAGTGATGTTGTCGTCTGTAGTATACCCGATCCAGGGTGGTGCGTATATCATCACTCCCCTCCTCAAGCTTGAACTCAGGAAATGAGCGGCAAAGAGCAACGGCGTCCATCCATGTCGCCTCCTCCTCTGGTTCGCCAGCCCACTGAATCAAGAGTTGCCTCATGCCGTTCTGGAACCTCTAAGCCAAAATACGATGGGGAGCTGGTTCTGCTGGACCCGCATCTAGCCTTACTTCTGCTGGAAGTGCACCAGGTTGACTCGGTGGGGCACCCCGGAATTCTTTGAGCAATGAGACATGAAAAACACTGTGGATGCGTGCATCCGGAGGCAACTTCAACCGATAAGCCACTGCACCCACTCTAGCTGCTATCTGGAAAGGGCCATAAAACCGAGGACTCAGCTTGTTCTGGCGGTGGGGTCGCATGGAGTCCTGACGATGTTTGTGGAGCTTTAACCAAACCATGAGTCGACGGCGAACTCGACCTCTCGGTGATGCTTGTCATATTGCTGCTTCATTCAGTTTTGGGCTTGCAGAAGATGTTCCCTGGCCTGCTGTAGCAAAACATCCCTGTCCACCAACGCACAGTCTACCTTGTCAAGCACCGTGGCTCCCTGCTAGTATGGTGTCAATGCCGACGATGCACGACCATAGACGAGCTCAAAAGGAGTCATTCTGTGAGCGCTGTGGAAGGACGTGTTGTAACAAAATTCTGCCCACGGGACCCACTGTGACCATGACTTCGGGTTTGCGCCTGCCAAACAACGAAGGTACATTTGAATGGTGCGATTGACGACCTCCGTTTGTCCATCTGTCTGTGGGTGGTATGCTTTCGACATAAGTAGAGTTGTCTGTCGGGACCCCGAATTTGCAAATCCGGACCCTCTGTGTATTCAGCACTAGTCCAGGAACGCGCTAGTGCACACAGTCTTAACATCGGTATATATCACAATCATACCAAACGATACTATCAAAGTACTTTATTTAAATAATCAAAGGGTTACTCGACCTTATGGCCAAGTTACAAATATATGCCTCGCAAGGCGAAACTTATTAAAAGAGAAATAACAATGAATGAAAATCAAATAACCGTGGCGCCATCCAAGATACCACAGTAACTGATCGGGCTCGCACCCCTAAGTAGACGGGTCTTCTTGGAAATCCTCCTCCGAAATCAAGCGTAATCTCCTCTTCAACTGGTATTGTGTTGAGGCAAGGGTGAGTACTTGGTACTCGGCAAGTCATGCAGAATGCAAGCTAATATACTATATGCATGGCTTGGTACAAAGGAATAGCTCAAGGTATATTTGCGAAATGTGACTTTGACAAGTAATAAAAGTAGATTCGAAAGCAGTAGAAATAAGTAAAGCATAAATAACTTCTCAAGAAATTTAATAAACATTTTCCCCAATCCTAAACCACATTTCCATCAACTTCATTACTAAACCAACCCAACTTTTCAAACCAAAGTTATTTTTGAGAAAATCTAACCCTTGACTGTAATTCCCGAGCATTGTCCAGTACCGTGGACTCGGCTATTCAAATAGATTCTACACTCTGCAGAGGTTATGCACTTTACCCACAAGATACAGTCAAACACCACAAAGGCGAGTTCCTCAGAACAAAGCCTTTCTAAGCCTCAAACAACACAGTGGTCCTCTCCTGCTCAGGTGTCTACACCATCCCTTCCTTAGCCAAGGCGAAGTATGGGACCAACACACCGTTAGATGGGTATCTGGCCACGCCCACGATACGCTCCCCCCGCATAATCACACAAACGGTGTAATTGACACCCTGAGGCTCCACAAGTGAGTCCTTAGCGACTTAATCAACTAGGGCCGCCCCATTCCACCCATGTGGTTGCAAGTATGACCCAGTTCAAAGGCTTGCAAGGTTAAGTCCTTAGGAGTGACCAGGGCAAGACTACCCAAGAACCAAATCAACATTCCCAACGCCACAACTGCCCACCTGATTACTCTTGCCACATGCCCCGGCCGAAACCGTTTATCAAACCCCGATTGATTACCATGCACCACGTGCCATCAACATCACATGATACTTTTCCAAAACAGGTTCAATATATCATTAAGTCAATATTAGCATTTGATTATCCAAAATCATGTCATGAGCACGAAAGTGTGCTCTAAGCAAAGATACTACAACGATCTAAACCCATGTTGGCAATTTAATAATGTCCAACTAGTAAACCACAACTAGGGTGACAAAGGGTCATGGCACATACTTAAGTAATCAAGGTGTCATATAGCAAATTGGTATTTATCTAACCCCATGTTTAAGCAAAGTATGTTGCTAATCGAACTAGCATGCAATAGTTTAAATCAAAATAGATTTCGAAATAGGATCAACATGGTCAAAGCACAACTTGCCTTCAAAAAGTACTTGCTCTTGGTCTTGAGTTGGATCCTGAGTCAACACTTCTCCCTCGAATCCTTCCCAAGACTTCAACGCCTACTGTAAAGCGTGCAAATAGCAAATACACAAATAAACACTAGGCAAAAACATCCCAAAACTCCAAATAAAATCCATAAACAGAGAGAACATAATTTTCTGGATTTTTAGAAACTGGAATCGCAAATTTGGAGTTAAAACGCATAAAGTTATGATTTATTAAAGTTTAAATAATCAATTAAATAATATTACAGAGAAAAACTTTAGTCCAAAAATTAAATAAAATTCATATTTGAGTAGATCTTAATTTTATACAAATTTAGAAATTTGAATCACCCAAATCGGAGTTGAAACGCAAAAGTTATAAGCGTTTGAAGTTTGAAACAAAATCTGAAATCATTATTCAATTAATAAATCATTTTCTTTTTCGGAATTTAATTATTGCGCTATCATGGACACGTGGCAGCCTCTCGATTGGGCCGACGTCCACCGGCCCATGGACGTGGTCCACGGCTTGGTTTTGGTCCACCGTGGACTCGGCCCACGACTTCACGTGAGATCGACATGTGGGCTCACTTTCGTGACGCTATCGCCGACGTCAACGGGGACTCACCCACGGTGCCGACATGTGGGACTCCAGACGTCATTGCGTCGGCGCTCGGCTGAACGAGCGGCGGCCGACATGCGAGCCCTCGACACGCGGGCCCGCGTGTCGGGCACGCTTCACGCGCGTGGGCCCGGCCGACCGTCGGTCCAACTTCCCGACACGTGGCGCAATCACGACCGTTGGTTTGAAAATCAACGGCGCGGATTAGATCCAGGGTTAACACGTTGAAACTACTCGTTGATCGTGGGCCGTTCGATTTAGATCGGACGGTCCAGATCTAATCCTATAATCGCACTGCTACAGCACGTGGCGATTGTGAACCGTTGGATCTTGATCCAACGGTCCAGATCTACTCGGGTTTATAACACGTGAACTCACCTCAACCGTCCGATCCGGATCTGACGGCCCACGTAGCTCGCGAGTCCTGGCGATGGCACGGCGGCTTGGGCACCGGAGACGGAACGATGACGAGCCCGACGGGCGCTTACGGGCTCCTCCGCCGACGCATGGGTCACGCTCGAGTCGCCTTGGCTCGGGATCCTGCTCGACCTCCTTCTCCTCGGCGACGGACGGCGGCGGAAGGTGAGAAAAACCACCACGGTACCCTAGCTACTACGGCGAGCAATCCCGAGCAAGCGGCGGCTGCTAGGGCTTAGCAAGCTAGGGCAAAAAGTAGCGCAAGGTCACGGCGATACTCGGGGTGCGGTCCGGGCATTAAATAGCCCCGGGAGGCGTGCTCAGCATGAGCCCTAGTCGATCACGGCCAAGACTCGGCGGGCGGAGTCCGGCTCGGTCTCGCGAGAGCAGCTTTACTCACCCGTCCACGTGGCGCGATCCACGGCCACGATCGCACGGCGCGATCGGTTCCGGGCCGGATACGGCTCGAACCTAAGACGGCGGATCTCACCGTTGGATCTTGATCCAACGGTTGGGATTGATTAGGGTTAGGATGGGTTCGGTCGAGTCACGTGGCTCGGTCGGACTCGAGTCCGACTCGGGTTCCGACTGGTCGGATGAACAAGATTTGACCCGAGTTTGAATTTCCAGCGATTTAATATTTAAAATAATTCCCGATAATTCATTTAATTCATTAAAAATAGCAATGACTCAGAAAAATTCCAAAAATTCGAAAATACTTTGGATTATTTTGGACTCAAATAAAAAATTTCCAACAAAATTTTATTTGCAAAAATTAAATTCTATAATTATTTCAAAATGGAATAAATTAAAATAAATTCCAATTAAATCCAAATAAATACCATAAAATTCCAAAATACACCAAAGTGCCAAATCACACATGAATTTAGGACAAGTAAAATTTTGGGGTGTTACAAACCTCCCCCCCTTAATAGAATCTCGTCCCCGAGATTCAGGGCTTACTAAAGGAATAGGTTTGGAAATTCTTTCTTCAAATCCTCTTCAGCTCCCAAGTCGCTTCGCTTTCTTCATGGTTGCTCCACTGAACTCTACAGAAACGGGTTGACTTGTTTCTAGTTTCTCGATCCATTGTGTCTAGAATCCTCACGGGATACTCCTTATAAGTCAAATCCTCTTGCAACTCAATTGATTCTAACGGTGTCTGCTCCTCGTGAACTCTGAGACACTTCTTTAATCGGGACACATGGAATACATCATGTACTCGCCAACGATCGTGGCAACTCCGGTGATAAGCAACTTCGCCTCTGCGGCTCAAAATCTTAAATGGTCCAACATAACGGGTGCAAGTTTCCCTTTGGCATGGAACCTCTTAACTCCCGAGAGGCGTAACTCGAGGTATACAAAGTCTTCTCGGTTCAAAACTCAAATCTCGGCGACGATTGTCAAGATAACTCTTCCGTCGAGATTGGGCTATCTTCAACCTTTCCCTAATCATGGCGACTGCTTCTTCACCTTCTTGAAGAATATCAGGCCCAAAGACACGGGCGCCGCCGGTCTCATTCCAATTCAATGGCGTCCGACAGGTCGACCATACAAAGGCCTCAAAAGGTGACATCTCAGAAACTAGCCTGATAACTATTGTTGTAATCGAACTCTCGGCATACGGCAAACTTTTATCCCAAGAGGTAGCATAAGCCAATGCACAAGCTCTCAACATATCCTCCAGACCGGTTGACTTTTTCTGGTGCATTCCATCCGTCTGTGGATGATAAGTCACATCAAGTTCAAACGGGTTCCCATGGCTTCATGCAACTTATTCCGTAACCTTGAGGTAAATTGGGTACCTCTCGTCTGATACAATCCTCTTTGGCACTCCGTGCAAACAGACAATCTCGATCATGTATAATTCGCTAATTTATCTCCCGAGTAAGTGGTCTTCACGGGATAAAATGGGCTACTTTAGTCAAGCGATCCACTATAACCCATATGGAGTCATAACCTCCTTGAGTCTTCGGCAAACCGTAATGAAATCCATTCCGATTTCCTCCCACTTCCACTCGGGTATTTTCAGCGGTTGTAGCAATCCTGGCTGTCTCGATGCATTGCCTTGACTCTCTCGCATACATCGCACAAGGCAACATGCTCGGCAACTTCACGTTTCATACTCGCCACTGCAATCTCTCCTTCAGATCCTCGATACATCTTGGCGCTTCCTGTGGTGAATTGAGTACTTGAGTCATGGGCTTCTTCCAAAATCAGTTGTTTTAACTCCTTTTTGTTAGGCACACAAATGCGATCCTTCATCCACAACGTGCCTTGCTCATCCAACTTGAAGTCCTCTCGCCTTGCCTTCCTCCTTGATGGACTTAATCCTGCGGATCTTGTCATCATCCTTCTCGTCCTTCTCGGATCTGCTTCTCCAGGTAGGCTTTACTTCTAATGTGGCCAAGAATCCGCTTAGGTACAACCTCAATCTTCATTTTCTGAAAATCCTTACATAACTCATCCTCGACTTGTGGCTAGCAACGCACTCACTGTGATGGCTTTTCCGACTCGAGAGCATCGGCTACTACGTTGGCCTTCCCGGATGGTAATGGATTCCAACATTGTAGTCCTTGATCAACTCTAACCATCTCCTCTCGCCTCATATTCAGATCCGATCGGGTGAATATGTACTTAAGGCTCTTATGATCCGTATACACTTCACATCTGCTTTCCAATCGATAGTGACGCCATATCTTCAAAGCATGCACTACTGGCAAATAACTCCAAGTCATGTGTCGGATAATTTTCCTCATGCGGCCTCAATCGCCTTGATGCATAAGCGGCGACCTTTCCATCCTCATCGACAAGACACATCCAAGTCCTTGGCGCGATGCGTCACAATAAACATCGAAGCTTTGAGCAACATCCGTAGAACTAACATCAGTGCCGACGCCAATCGCTTCTTCAGCTCTGAAATCCTTTCTCACATTCTCAAGCGCCCATGCAAACTTCTTTTCCTTCTTCAAGAATTGCGTAAGAGGTTTCGCAATTGTCGAGAAGCCTTCAATGAAACGGCGGTAGTATCCTGCCATTCCAAGGAAACTCCGAATCACGGGTCACGCCTTGGCCGCTCCCAATGTAACACGCCTTCTACTTTGCTTGGATCTACGGCGACTCCTTCTGCGGTCATTACATGTCCAAGAAACTCCACCTTGTCCTTCCAAAAATCACACTTGCTTGAACTTGGCGAAAAGTTGCTGTCCTCAAATTTTTCCAAAACTCGCCTTAAGTGTTCGGCATGTTCATCCTCCTGTCTTGGAGTAGATTAGGATATCGCCTATGAACACGACGACAAACTTGTCCAAATATTCCATGAACACCTTATTCATCATATTCATGAAATAAGTGGCGCATTTGTCAATCCAAAGGACATAATCAGAAACTCGTAATGTCCATATCTTGACGAGAATGCGCCTTCGAATATCTTCCGATCGGATCTTCAATCGATGGTATCCCGATCTCGAGATCAATCTTGGAGAAAACTCCGGCTCCTCTTAATCGATCAAACAAATCATCAATCCTGGGTAGCGGATACTTATTCTTCACGGTGACTTCATTGAGTGCACGGTAGTCAATGCACATCCTGAAACTCCCGCCCTTCTTCTTGACAAACAAAACTGGTGCTCCCCACGGCGACTAACTCGGTCCGATAAATCCTTTCTCCATTAACTCTTCTAGCTGTTTCTTCATCTCTACCAACTCCTCGGTAGACATCCGATAGGGTCTCTTTGCTATCGGTCTTTGCACCCGTACAAGCTCTATCACAAACTCTATGTCCCCTGCCTGGTGGCATACCTGTAGATCTTCGAAAGACATCTCGGGTACTCATTCACTAATGAGACATCCTCTATGCCGATTGCCTTGGTACCGTTAATCATCAATCGCCCATCTCTAAGCTGCAGGTGGCTTGAAATTCCACTTTCTTCCCACACGGGCTCTCAATCGAGATAGTCCTTCGCCCACAATCCAATACGGCCTTGTGCTTGGATAACCAATCCATTCCCAATATGACGCCTAAGGTCCGGGTCTCCAAAATTAAAAGGTTTGCTAGGAATTCTATTCCACCTATTAGTATTCTCACCCCGAACATCCTACTTTCGTTCGGAGTTCTAACCAGGGTTTGAACTAAAAGCATGCACTTAAGTCTTGCAATCCTTAAATCATTTCTAGAGGCAAAGCCTTGCGAAACAAACGAATGCGAAGCTCCAGTCAAACAAAATCACAGGTGTAATCGAGTTAACAAGTAACTTACCCAAGATTTACGTCCGTAGCATTTTGCAAAGGCATCTGCGGTGACATGGTTGACTCGGCCTCTCATCACGGTGCTGGGTGTGGCTCTCGTGTCGGGCGTCCTAGCTGAGGTGGTTCCTAGATTGAAGCGAACTGGGTCGCTTCGCTGCCTTCTTCGGACAATCATGGCAAAGTGTCTCGGCTCGTTCTGATTGTAACAAGCGCCTCACGTTTCCTTGCCGATCGCTCGAGTAGCGTTTCTAAGCGGGGGCTGGGGTTTGGTAGTTCTGATTGGCGTGTCTTGGTGCTGAGGATGGTGTCCTTGTTGCATTCGTGGTTGGAATCAAGAATTGATTTGGTGCAACTCTCAAGCGCCGCTATTGCGTTCCTGGCGTGATCCTTGCCGTTGCATCCTCGCGCTTCTGTTCTCATCCAGTTCCTTGCGCTTGTCCTCAAGAATAAGTGCCTTATTCACCAACTCTTGGAAATCTGGAAAGGTGTGGGTGATCAACCCAACTTGCAATCCTGAGTTAAGTCCCTTCATAAACGAGACTGCCTGGATTTATCCGTCGCTACATCCTCAAAAAGCGTGGCGTGCTAGCTGTGTGAACTTGTTCAGTAGTCGGCCACCGGCCGATTACCTTACTTGATGCTCAACTCCTCCTTCTTAAGGTCCATGATTCCTTCAGGCACGTGATATCGCCGGAATGCAGCTGTGAACTCTTCCCAAGTGATATCTTGAGGGTTCTCCTGCGTGGCACAGAAGTTCTCCCACCATTCGGCGGCTGTTCCCTCCAACTGATGAGAAGCGTAGAGTACCTTCTCATTTCCTATGCATTGAGCTATGTGTAGCTTCCTCTCGATTGATCTTAACCAATCATCGGCCTCCAATGGATTGGCATTCCCAGAGAAAGTGGGTGGGTGAGTCCTAATGAACTCGACACCTTGTATTCAAGCGTGGTCCCTGATTAACTTGATTAGCAAAGTGGCCTGAGCAAAGGACGTGCTGCATTTGTTGCATCATAGCATGCATCAATCGAGTCTGAGCAGCAAGAAATGCTCCAAAATTCTGCATATCAATGGCCCGGTCTTTGGTGCTCTATCATTGGGGTTTTCTGGGGCGAGAACCACTCCCATTGCTTCCAAAGTTCCCACGGTGTTCACCATCCGCCGATTTGCTCTAGGTTTAGAGATGAGAGGGAAACAAGAATAGACAAGTAGTATGGAACTTTATGCGGGGCTTAAAGGTGTAACTTAAGGTCCAACTTTATTATTAGTAACTTGGTATGGCTGCTTACAATGCCTAAGGGCCTTGCAACACATAATGCACACTCGAGAACCAAAGCAAATCCAAATCGAACTAACTCGAGTCTAACGCCTAAAGGGTGACTCTTTATTCTATGACTCGACTCGTGAAGGAGTCTCACTATAGAACCTATGCTCACTCATCAAGAAAACCTCCACGGCCTGAGTACGGGTCTTTGCGGCATAGGCGGCTTAAACGATTGCCATGTCCAAAGAATCGTGTCATCCGTGGTAGTCGGCTAGCGATGTCCTCATCGAGATCCGACTCCTCCGGATCTGGCTCGTGTAGCTCAATCGCTCGGGTCCGTCCGTACAAAGTCATCTCCAACTCGTCAATCCTTCGTAGAAGGTGTGCCACATACTCTTGAGCTTCTCGCCATCTGCTCTTCTCTGGCCGTGATCTCCTTGCGGGCCTTCGCAGCTCCTTGCTTGTATTATCTAGTACATCCTCCTGGCGATTTACAAATCGTGCCAACCGTGTAACCGTGGCATCCTCATC
This sequence comes from Rhipidocladum racemiflorum, assembly GCA_036346355.1. Lineage (NCBI taxonomy): Eukaryota > Viridiplantae > Streptophyta > Magnoliopsida > Poales > Poaceae > Rhipidocladum > Rhipidocladum racemiflorum. The sequence goes on along the minus strand of CM070584.1, from coordinate 24,709,033 downwards.
CTGAATCTCCTTCGGTCGAGAAGGTTATCGCTCGCCGATGGTAACGGAACACCGCATTTCCAACTCTCGGCGTAGATACGGGTAATGTGCCGCATTGGCGCCGTCGTGATACCTCTTGGATACCCATCTGCATTGTAGATCTCCTGGCAAAGCAGTAAAGCAGTGTATCGGAGCGATTGCCTGGCCCTTTTTCCTAGCAAGTACCTCAATCTTCACGCCACAAGCCTTGATCAATCCCGCTTGTCCGATCACTTCCACTTGGTATTGGGGCTTCTCAAAATCTCCGAGAGTCTCAGAGCATATGCCAAAGTTCCGCGGCGTGACCAACTCCTGATCAACGTAGTTGAACTCTTCCTCCATCTGTCACAAGCGTGCTTTACGTAAGAACTCGGAATTTTTCAATTGTGACAAGGTAAGGGAAAATTTCAGCAAGAGACAAGAAAAGAGAGAAGGGGGTAAGTCGAGATGTCATTTCTTGTCTTCACAACTTTTTAGCTTTAGAAAATAGGTTTTATCCTCACTACGACCATTCTAACTTAGGGTTGAGCCTACAAATAAGTATGGCTCGATACCACCTCTGCCGGGACCCCGAATTTGCAAATCCGACCCTCATTGTATTCAGCACTAGTCCAGAACGCGCTTAGTGCACACAGCCTTAACATCGGTATATATCACAATCATACCAAACGATACTATCAAAGTACTTTATTTAAATAATCAAAGGGTTACTCGACCTTATGGCCAAGTTACAAATATATGCTTCGCATAGGCGAAACTTATTAAAAGAGAAATAACAGCATGAAAATCAAATAACCCGTGGCGCCATCCAAGATACCACAGTAACCGACCGGGCTCGCACCCCTAAGTAGACGGGTCTTCTTGGAAATCCTCCTCCGAAATCGGGCGTAATCTCCTCTTCAACTGGTATTGTGTTGAGGCAAGGGTGAGTACTTGGTACTCAAAGAAGTCATGCAATGTAATGCAAGCTAATATACTATATGCATGGCTTGGTACAAAGGAATAGCTCAAGGTATATTTGCAAAGAAATGACTTTTGACAAGTAATAAAAGTAGATTCAAAGCGAGAAATAAGTAAAGCATAAATAACTTCTCAAGAAATTTAATAAACATTTTCCCCAATCCTAAACCACATTTCCATCAACTTCATTACTAAACCAACCCAACTTTTCAAACCAAAGTTATTTTTGAGAAAATCTAACCCTTGATCAGTAATTCCAGAGCATTGTCCAAAGATCAGTGGACTCGGCTATTCAAATAGATTCTACACTCTGCAGAGGTTATGCACTTTACCCACAAGATACAAATAAACACCACAAAGGCGAAGTTCCAGAATAAAGCCTTTCGAAGCCTCAAACAACACAGTGGTCCTCTCCGTTCGTGCTCTACACCATCCCTTCCCTTAGCCAAGGCGAAGTATGGGACCAACACACCGTTAGATGGGTATCTGGCCACGCCCACGATACGCTCCCCGCATAATCACACAAACGGTGTAATTGACACCCTGAGGCTCCACAAGTGAGTCCTTAGCGACTTAATCAACTAGGGCCGCCCCATTCCAGCCATGTGGTTGCAAGTATGACCCAGTTCAAAGGCTTGCAAGGTTAAGTCCTTAGAGTGACCAGGGCAAGACTACCCGAAGAACCAAATCAACATTCCCAACGCCACAACTGGCCCACCTGATTACTCTTGCCACATGCCCCGGTCGAAAACCGTTTATCAAACCCCGCTTGATTACCATGCACCACGTGCCATCAACATCACATGATACTTTTCCAAAACAGGTTCAATATATCATTAAGTCAATATTAGCATTTGATTATCCAAAATCATGTCATGAGCACGTAAGCGTGTCTAAGCAAGATACTACAACGATCTAAACCCATGTTGGCAATTTAATAATGTCCAACTAGTAAACCACAACTAGGGTGACAAAGGGTCATGGCACATACTTAAGTAATCAAGGTGTCATATAGCAAATTGGTATTTATCTAACCCCCATGTTTAAGCAAAGTATGTTGCTAATTGAACTAGCATGCAATAGTTTAAATCAAAATAGATTTCGAAATAGGATCAACATGGTCAAAGCACAACTTGCCTTCAAAAAGTACTTGCTCTTGGTCTTGAGTTGGATCCTGAGTCAACACTTCTCCCTCGAATCCTTCCGGCACTTCAACGTCTACTCGTAAAGCGTGCAAATAGCAAATACACAAATAAACACTAGGCAAAAACATCCCAAAACTCCAAATAAAATCCATAAACAGAGAGAACATAATTTTCTGGATTTTTAGAAACTGGAATCACAAATTTGGAGTTAAAACGCAAAAGTTATGATTTATTAAAGTTTAAATAATCAATTAAATAATATTACAGAGAAAAACTTTAGTCCAAAAATTAAATAAAATTCATATTTGAGTAGATCTTAATTTTATACAAATTTAGAAATTTGAATCACCCAAATCGGAGTTGAAACGCAAAAGTTATAAGCGTTTGAAGTTTGAAACAAAATCTGAAATCATTATTCGAATTAATAAATCATTTTCTTTTTCGGAATTTAATTATTGCGTCATCATGGACACGTGGCAGCCTACGATTGGGCGGTGGCGTCACGGTCCATGGACGTGGTCCACGGTTTGGCTCGGTCCACCGTGGACTCTGGCCCACGACTCACGTGAGGCCCGACATGTGGGCTCACTCGGGTAGCGTCATCGGCGTCGGCGGGGACTCGGCCCACGGTGCGACATGTGGGACCAGCTGTAGCGTCATTGCTGGCGGTCGGCCGCTTTCGGCCGACAGCGGCCCGACATGCTGGGTTCCCTCGACACGCTGGCCTCACAGGTCGGGGGCCACACGCCATACCGCTGCGGATTCGCGCGCCGACTGCCGCCGGTCCAACTTCCCGACACGTGGCGCAATCACGACCGCTGGTTTGAAAATCAACTACGCGGATTAGATCCAGGGTTAACACGTTGAAACTACTCGTTGATCGTAGGCCGCTCGATTTAGATCGGACGGTCCAGATCTAATCCTATAATCGCATCGCTACATAAAGACGTGGCGATTGTGAACCGCTGGATCTTGATCCAACGGTCCAGATCTACTGGGTTTATAACACGTGAACTCACCTCAACCGTCCGATCCGATCGACGGTCCACAGAGCTCGCGGAGTCCGGCGATGGCACGGCCGAAGCTTGGGCACCGAGACGGAACGATGACGAGCCCGACGGCGCTCTGAGGCTCCTCCGGCGACGCGTCGGGTCACGCTCGAGTCGCCTTGGCTCGGGATCCTGCTCGACCTCCTTCTCCTCGACGCGGCGGCGGCGAAGGTGAAAAAACCACCACGGTACCCTAGCTACTACTGGCGAGCAATCCCGAGCAAGCGGCGGTCGCTAGGGCTTAGCAAGCTAGGGCAAAAGTAGCGCAAGGTCACGGCGATACTCTGGGAGTGCGGTCCGGGCATTAAATAGCCCCGGAGGCGTGCTCGGCGAGCCCTAGTCGATCCTTGGCGCGCACTTCGGGCGGAGTCCGGCTCGGTCTCGCGAAGACGACGACTCTCGGCCGTCCACGTGGCGCGATCCACGGCCACGATCGCACGGCCGCGATCGGATCCGGCCCGGTTACGGCTCGAACCGGTCCGGCCGGATCTCAGCCGTTGGCTCTTGATCCAACGGTTGGGATTGAGGAGGGGTAGGAGTGGGTTCGGCCGAGTCACGTGGCTCGGTCGGACTCGAGTCCGACTTCCGGGTTCGACTTCGGTCGGATGAACAGTACTTGACCCGAGTTTGAATTTCCAGCGATTTAATATTTAAAATAATTCCCGATTAATTCATTTAATTCATTAAAAATAGCAAATGACTCGTAAAATTCCAGAAAAATTCTGGAAAATACTTTGGATTATTTTGGACTCAAATAAAATATTTCCAACAAAATTTTATTTGCAAAATTAAATTCTTTAATTATTTCAAAATGGAATAAATTCAAATAAATTCCAATTAAATCCAAATAAATTCCAGAAAATTCCAAAAATTCACCAAAGTGCCAAATCACTAATGAATTTAGGACATTTAAAATTTTGTTTTGTTACAAAAATCACCCAATTAATAGAATATCGTCACCTATATTCAGGTCTTACTAAAGGAATATGTTTGTAAATTCTTTCTTCAAATCCTCTTCAAGGCCCTCCCAAGTCGCTTCGCTTTCTTCATGGTTGCTCCACCGAACTCTCTGAAACGGGTTGACTTGTTTCTAGTTTCTCGATCCATTGTGTCTAGAATCCTCACTGATACTCCTTATAAGTCAAATCCTCTTGCAACTCAATTGATTCTAATCTGTTCTGCTCTCAGAACTCGGAGACACTTCTTTAATCTGGGACACATGGAATACATCATGTACTCCTCGCCAACGATCGTGGGCAACTCCGGTGATAAGCAACTTCGCCTCTGCGGCTCAAAATCTTAAATGGTCCAACATAACGGGTGCAAGTTTCCCTTTGGCATGGAACCTCTTAACTCCCCGAGAGGCGTAACTCGAGGTATACAAAGTCTTCGTTCAAAACTCAAATCTCGCGACGATTGTCAAGATAACTCTTCTGTCGAGATTGGGCTATCTTCAACCTTTCCCTAATCATGGCGACTGCTCTTCACTTCTTGAAGAATATCAGGCCCAAAGACACGGCGCTCGCGGTCTCATTCCAATTCAATGGCGTCCGACAGTGGTCGACCATACAAAGGCCTCAAAAGGTGACATCTCAGAAACTAGCCTCGATAACTATTGTTGTAATCGAACTCGGCATACGGCAAACTTTTATCCCAAGAGGTAGCATAAGCCAATGCACAAGCTCTCAACATATCCTCCGAATCTGGTTGACTTTTTCGGTCTGTCCATCCGATGCGTGGATGATAAGTCATCTTGAAGTTCAAACGGGTTCCCATGGCTTCATGCAACTTATTCCGTAACCTTGAGGTAAATTGGGTACCTCTCGTCCGATACAATCCTCTTTGGCACTCCGTGCAAACAGACAATCCTCGATCATGTATAATTCTGCTAATTTATCTCCGAGTAAGTGGTCTTCACGGGATAAAATGGGCTACTTTAGTCAAGCGATCCACTATAACCCATATGGAGTCATAACCTCCTTGAGTCTTCTGACAAACCGTAATGAAATCCATTCCGATTTCCTCCCACTTCCACTCGGGTATTTTCACGGTTGTAGCAATCCCGCTGGTCTACGATGCATTGCCTTGACTCTCTGGCATACATCGCACAAGGCAACATGCTCGGCAACTTCACGTTTCATACTCGCCACCGTAATCTCTCCTTCAGATCCTGATACATCTTGGCGCTTCGTGGTGAATTGAGTACTTGGAGTCATGGGCTTCTTCCAAAATCAGTTGTTTTAACTCCTTTTGTTAGGCACACAAATGCGATCCTTCATCCACAACGTGCCTTGCTCATCCAACTTGAAGTCCTCCGCTTTGCCTTCCTCCTTGATGGACTTAATCCTGCGGATCTTGTCATCATCCTTCTGTCCTTCTCGGATCTGCTTCTCCAGGGTAGGCTTTACTTCTAATGTGGCCAAGAATCCGCTAGGTAAAACCTCAATCTTCATTTTCTGAAGATCCTTACATAACTCATCGACTTGTGGCTAGCAACGCACTCACTGTGATGGCTTTTCCGACTCAGAGCATCGGCTACTACGTTGGCCTTCCCGGGATGGTAATGGATTCCAACATTGTAGTCCTTGATTAACTCTAACCATCTCCTCTGCCTCATATTCAGATCCGACTGGGTGAATATGTACTTAAGGCTCTTATGATCCGTGATACACTTCACATCTGCTTTCCAATCGATAGTGACGCCATATCTTCAAAGCATGCACTACGGCAGCCTAACTCCAAGTCATGTGTCGGATAATTTTCCTCATGCGGCCTCAATCGCTTTGATGCATAAGCGGCGACCTTTCCATCCTGCATCAGACACACATCCAAGTCCTTGGCGCGATGCGTCACAATAAACATCGAAGCTTTGAGCAACATCCCAGAGAACTAACACTGTGCCGACGCCAATCGCTTCTTGACTCTGAAATCCTTTCTCACATTCTCAAGCGTCCATGCAAACTTCTTTTCCTTCTTCAAGAATTGCGTAAGAGGTTTCAAGCAATTGTCGAAGCCTTCAATGAAACGGGCGGTAGTATCCTGCCATTCCAAGGAAACTCCGAATCTGGTCACAGATCTTGGTGCTCCCAATGTAACACGCCTTCTACTTTGCTTGGATCTACTGGCGACTCCTTCAAGCGGTCATTACATGTCCAAGAAACTCCACCTTGTCCTTCCAAAAATCACACTTGCTGAACTTGGCGAAAAGTTGCTGTCCCCTCGCCTTTTCCAAAACTCGCCTTAAGTGTTCTGGCATGTTCATCCTCTGCCTTGGAGTAGATTAGGATATCGCCTATGAACACGACGACAAACTTGTCCAAATATTCCATGAACACCTTATTCATCATATTCATGAAATAAGCTGGCGCATTTGTCAATCCAAAGGACATAATCATAAACTCGTAATGTCCATATCTTGACGAGAATGCGATCTTCGAATATCTTCTCGATCGGATCTTCAATCGATGGTATCCCGATCTCGAGATCAATCTTGGAGAAAACTCCGGCTCCTCTTAATCGATCAAACAAATCATCAATCCTGGTAGCGGATACTTATTCTTCACGGTGACTTCATTGAGTGCACATGAGTCAATGCACATCCCGAAACTCCCGCCCTTCTTCTTGACAAACAAAACTGGTGCTCCCACGGCGACTAACTCGATCTCGATAAATCCTTTCTCCATTAACTCTTCTAGCTGTTTCTTCATCTCTACCAACTCCTCGGTAGACATCCGATAGGGTCTCTTTGCTATCGGTCTTTGTGCATACAAGCTCTATCACAAACTCTATGTCCCCTGCCTCGTGGCATACGAGGTAGATCTTCGGAAAGACATCTGGGTACTCATTCACTAATGAGACATCCTCTATGCTGATTGCCTTGGTAATCGTTAATCATCAACTGTCCATCTCTAATCGCAGTGGCTTGAAATTCCACTTTCTTCCCACACGGGCTCTCAATCGAGATAGTCCTTCGTCCACAATCCAATACGGCCTTGTGCTTGGATAACCAATCCATTCCCAATATGACGTCTAAGGTCCGGGTCTCCAAAATTAAAAGGTTTGCTAGGAATTCTATTCCACCTATTAGTATTCTCACCCGGAACATCCTACTTTCGTTCGGAGTTCGGAACCGTGGGTTTGAACTAAAAGCATGCACTTAAGTCTTGCAATCCTTAAATCATTTCTAGAGGCAAAGCCTTGCGAAACAAACGAATGCGAAGCTCGAGTCAAACAAAATTGCAGGTGCGGAGTTAACAAGTAACTTACCCGACGACGTCCGTAGCATTTTGCAAAGTGCATCTGCGGTGACATGGTTGACTCGGCCTCTCATCACGGCCTGAGGTGTGGCTCCTGGTGCCGGGCGTCCTAGCTGGGGTGGTTCCTAGATTGAAGCGAACCGGGTCGCTCTGCTGTCTTCTTCGGACAATCATGTTGGCAAAGTGTCACGGCTCGTTGCGATTGTAACAGCGCCTCCTTGTTCATATTGCACTGGAGTAAGCGTTTCTAAGCGAAGTGGGCTGGGGTTTGGTAGTTACGATTGGCAGGTCTTGGTCTTTGAGGATGGTGTCCTTGTTGCATTCTCGTGGTTGGAATCAAGAATTGATTTGGTGCAACTCTCAAGCGCTGCTATGCGTTCCTGGCGTGATCCTTCTTTGTTGCATCCTGCGCTTCTGTTCTCATCCGGCTTCCTTGCGCTTGTCCTCAAGAATAAGTGCCTTATTCACCAACTCTTGGAAATCTGGAAAGGTGTGGGTGATCAACCCAACTTGCAATCCTGAGTTAAGTCCCTTCATAAAACGACTGCCTGGATTTATCCGTCGCTACATCCTCAGGTGCGTGGCGTGCTAGCTGTGTGAACTTGTTCAGTAGTCGGCCACCGGTGATTACCTTACTTGATGCTCAACTCCTCCTTCTTAAGGTCCATGATTCCTTCAGCACGTGATACTGTCGGAATGCACTGGTATGAACTCTTCCCAAGTGATATCTTGAGGGTTCTCTGCGTGGCATGAAGTTCTCCCACCATTCGCCAATGTTCCTTACAACTGATGAGAAGCGTAGAGTACCTTCTCATTTCCTATGCATTGAGCTATGTGTAGCTTCCTCTCGATTGATCTTAACCAATCATCGGCCTCCAATGGATTGGCATTCCCAGAGAAAGTGGGTGGGTGAGTCCTCATGAACTCTGACAGCCTTGTATTCTCAAGCGTGGTCCCCGATTAACTTGATTAGCGATGGCCTGAGCAAAGGACGTGCTGCATTTGTTGCATCATAGCATGCATCAATCGAGTCTGAGCAGCAAGAAATGCTCCAAAATTCTGCATATCAATGGCGGTGTTGGTGCTCTATCATTGGGGTTTTCACTGGCGAGAACCACTCCCATTGCTTCCAAAGTTCCCACGGGTGTTCACCATCTGTCGATTTGCTCTAGGTTTAGAGATGAGAGGGAAACAAGAATAGACAAGTAGTATGGAACTTTATGCGGGGCGAAAGGTGTAACTTAAGGTCCAACTTTATTATTAGTAACTTGGTATGGCTGCTTACAATGCCTAAGGGCCTTGCAACACATACTGCACACTCAGCAACCAAAGCAAATCCAAATCGAACTAACTCTGGAGTCTAACGCCTAAAGGGTGACTCTTTATTCTATGACTCGACTCGGCGAAGGAGTCTCACTATAGAACCTATGCTCACTCATCAAGAAAACCTCCACGGCCTGGTACGGGTCTTTGCGGCATAGGCGCCGAACGATTGCCATGTCCAAAGAATCGTGTCATCCGTGGTAGTCGAAGAAGCGGTGTCCTCATCGAGATCGACTCCTCCGGATCGGCTCGTAGCTCAATCTTGGCTCTGGGTCTGGTCCGTACAAAGTCATCTCCAACTCGTCAATCCTTCGTAGAAGGTGTGCCACATACTCTTGAGCTTCCTCGCCATCTGTTCTTCTCTGCCGTGATCTCCTTGCGGGCCTTCAGAGCTCCTTGCTTGTATTATCTAGTACATCCTCCTGGCGACGACAAATCGTGCTAAGCGTGTAACCGTGGCATCCTCATCCCGAATCTCCTTCGGTCGAGAAGGTTATCGCTGGCGCGGATGGTAGCGAACACCGCATTTCCAACTCTCGGGCGTAGATACGGGTAATGTGCCGCATTGTGCGGCGTCGTGATACCTCTTGGATACCCATCTGCATTGTAGATCTCCTGGCGGTCAGGTGTATCGGGCGATTGCCTGGGCCCTTTTTCCTAGCAAGTACCTCAATCTTCACGTCACAAGCCTTGATCAATCCCGCTTGTCTGATCACTTCCACTTGGTATTGGGGCTTCTCAAAATCTCCGAGAGTCCAGCATATGCCAAAGTTCCGCGGCGTGACCAACTCCCAGATCAACGTGGTTGAACTCTTCCCTCCATCCTGTCACAAGCGTGCTTTACGTAAGAACTCTAATTTTTCAATTGTGACAAGGTAAGGGAAAATTTCAGCAAGAGACAAGAAAAGAGAGAAGGGGGTAAGTCGAGATGTCATTTCTTGTCTTCACAACTTTTTAGCTTTAGAAAATAGGTTTTATCCTCACTACGACCATTCTAACTTAGGGTTGAGCCTACGATCAAGTATGGCTCACGATACCACCTCTGCCGGGACCCCGAATTTGCAAATCCGGACCCTCAGTGTATTCAGCACTAGTCCAGAACGCAGCTAGTGCACACAGTCTTAACATCGGTATATATCACAATCATACCAAACGATACTATCAAAGTACTTTATTTAAATAATCAAAGGGTTACTCGACCTTATGGCCAAGTTACAAATATATGCCTGCAAGGCGAAACTTATTAAAAGAGAAATAACAAAGAATGAAAATCAAATAACCGTGGCGCCATCCAAGATACCACAGTAATCGATCGGGCTCGCACCCCTAAGTAGACGGGTCTTCTTGGAAATCCTCCTCCGAAACTGGCGTAATCTCCTCTTCAACTGGTATTGTGTTGAGGCAAGGGTGAGTACTTGGTACTCAGCAAGTCATGCACAGAATGCAAGCTAATATACTATATGCATGGCTTGGTACAAAGGAATAGCTCAAGGTATATTTGCAAAGAAATGACTTTTGACAAGTAATAAAAGTAGATTCGAAAGCGAGAAATAAGTAAAGCATAAATAACTTCTCAAGAAATTTAATAAACATTTTCCCCAATCCTAAACCACATTTCCATCAACTTCATTACTAAACCAACCCAACTTTTCAAACCAAAGTTATTTTTGAAAAAATCTAACCCTTGACTGTAATTCCCGAGCATTGTCCAGTACCGTGGACTCGGCTATTCAAATAGATTCTACACTCTGCAGAGGTTATGCACTTTACCCACAAGATACAGTCAAACACCACAAAGGCGAAGTTCGTAATAAAGCCTTTCTAAGCCTCAAACAACACAGGTGGTCCTCTCCTGGTCGTGCTCTACACCATCCCTTCCTTAGCCAAGGCGAAGTATGGGACCAACACACCGTTAGATGGGTATCCGGCCACACCACGATACGCCTCCCCGCACAATCACACAAACGGTGTAATTGACACCCTGAGGCTCCACAAGTGAGTCCTTAGCGACTTAATCAACTAGGGCCGTCCCAGTCCAGCCATGTGGTTGCAAGTATGACCCAGTTCAAAGGCTTGCAAGGTTAAGTCCTTAGAGTGACCAGGGCAAGACGACCCGAAGAACCAAATCAACATTCCCAACGCCACAACTGGCCCACCTGATTACTCTTGCCACATGCCCCTGGCCGAAACCGTTTATCAAACCCCGCTTGATTACCATGCACCACGTGCCATCAACATCACATGATACTTTTCCAAAACAGGTTCAATATATCATTAAGTCAATATTAGCATTTGATTATCCAAAATCATGTCATGAGCACGAAAGGTGTCTAAGCGAGATACTACAACGATCTAAACCCATGTTGGCAATTTAATAATGTCCAACTAGTAAACCACAACTAGGGTGACAAAGGGTCATGGCACATACTTAAGTAATCAAGGTGTCATATAGCAAATTGGTATTTATCTAACCCCATGTTTAAGCAAAGTATGTTGCTAATCGAACTAGCATGCAATAGTTTAAATCAAAATAGATTTCAAATAGGATCAACATGGTCAAAGCACAACTTGCCTTCAAAAAGTACTTGCTCTTGGTCTTGAGTTGGATCCTGAGTCAACACTTCTCCTCGAATCCTTCCTAAGACTTCAACGTCTACTCGTAAAGCGTGCAAATAGCAAATACACAAATAAACACTAGGCAAAAACATCCCAAAACTCCAAATAAAATCCATAAACAGAGAGAACATAATTTTCTGGATTTTTAGAAACTGGAATCGTCAAATTTGGAGTTAAAACGCAAAAGTTATGATTTATTAAAGTTTAAATAATCAATTAAATAATATTACAGAGAAAAACTTTAGTCCAAAAATTAAATAAAATTCATATTTGAGTAGATCTTAATTTTATACAAATTTAGAAATTTGAATCACCCAAATCGGAGTTGAAACGCAAAAGTTATAAGCGTTTGAAGTTTGAAACAAAATCTGAAATCATTATTCGAATTAATAAATCATTTTCTTTTTCGGAATTTAATTATTGCGTCATCATGGACACGTGGCAGCCTCTGATTGGGCGGCTGACGTCAGCCGGTCCATGGACGTGGTCCACGGTTTGGCTCGGTCCACCGTGGACTCGGTCCACGACTCTACGTGAGACTGACATGTGGGCCCACTCGGGTGACGCGTCATCGGCCCGACGTCGGCTGAGGACTCGGCCGCGGCGACATGTGGGACCCTGCAGACGTCATTCTTGGCGTCGGCTCGGCCGAGACAGCCGTGACATGCGGAGCCCTCGACACGCGGGCCCAGCGTGTCGGCGTCCTGCCTTCAGCGGCGTGGGCCGGCGACAGCGTCGGTCCAACTTCCCGACACGTGGCGCAATCACGACCGCTGGTTTGAAAATCAACCAGCGGATTAGATCCAGGGTTAACACGTTGAAACTACTCGCTGATCGTGGGCCGCTCGATTTAGATCGGACGGTCCAGATCTAATCCTATAATCGCGACCGCTAAAGACGTGGCGATTGTGAACCGCTGGATCTTGATCCAACGGTCCGCATCTACTCGGGTTTATAACACGTGAACTCACCTCAACCGTCCGTCTGGATCTCGACGGTCCACGCAGCTCGCGAGTCCGGCGATGGCACGGCGAAGCTTGGGCACCGGAGACGGAACGATGACGAGCCCGACGGCGCTCTGAGGCTCCTCCCGCGACGCAGCGGGTCACGCTCGAAGTCGCCTTGGCTCTGATCCTGCTCGACCTCCTTCCTCTCGCGGCGGCGGGCGGCGGCGGAAGGTGAAAAAACCACCACGGTACCCTAGCTACTACTGGCGAGCAATCCCGAGCAAGCGGCGGTGCTAGGGCTTAGCAAGCTAGGGCAAAAAGTAAGCGCAAGGTCACGGCGATACTCGAGTGCGATCCGGGCATTAAATAGCCGGAGGCGTGCTCGGCGGAGCCCTAGTCAGATGGCAGCGCAAGACTTCGGCTGGCGAGTCCGGCTCGGTCTCAGCGAAGACGACGACTCTCAGCCGTCCACGTGGCGCGATCAACGGCCACGATCGCACGGCGCGATCGGATCCGGGCCGGATACGGCTCGAACCGGTACGGGCGGATCTCAGCCGTTGGATCTTGATCCAACGGTTGGGATTGAGTAGGGTTAGGAGTGGGTTCGGTCGAGTCACGTGGCTCGGGTCGGACTCGAGTCCGACTCGGGTTCCGACTCGGTCGGATGAACAGTACTTGACCCGAGTTTGAATTTCCAGCGATTTAATATTTAAAATAATTCCCAGTAATTCATTTAATTCATTAAAAATAGCAAATGACTCAGAAAAATTCCAGAAAAATTCTGGAAAATACTTTGGATTATTTTGGACTCAAATAAAATATTTCCAACAAAATTTTATTTGCAAAATTAAATTCTTTAATTATTTCAAAATGGAATAAATTCAAATAAATTCCAATTAAATCCAAATAAATTCCAGAAAATTCCAAAAATTCACCAAAGTGCCAAATCACACATGAATTTAGGACAAGTAAAATTTTGGGGTGTTACATTGTCCCACTCCTTTTAAAAAGATCTTGCCAAAATGCACTTAAAAAGACGGGGTCTCTGTCGGATACAATTGACTCTGGAATTCCATGTAACCGAACCACCTGATCAAAGAACATCTTGGCTACAGTAGGAGCTGTCGCCGGTCTTGCGAGGGATATGAAATGAGCATACTTCGATAAGCGATCGACTACCACCAAGAGGATGGACTTACCATGAGATTTGGGCAATTCTGTGATAAAGTCCATCGAGACATCTGACCAGACTTGGTGCGGCACTGGAAGTGGTTGGAGAAGCCCCGCTGGTGCCCTCGTGCTGATCTTGTTCTGTTGACATACGGCACAGTTAGCGACATAGCGTTCCACTGACTCGCGCTGTTTCTCCCAAGAGTACAAGGACTGCAGCCGATGCAAGGTTTTCTGGACTCCCTCATGTGTCAGGTCATGAATGGAAGAAATGATCTCATCTACCAGTGAAGAAGAGGCTGGAATCCAGAGCCGATGTCCTCTGTAAACTAGGCCATCGTGCACCTACCACCGGTGGCCCGCCCTCGGTATAGGTGAAGTGCCCTCCATGGACGCTTGTTGCGCTAAGGCTTTCACCTCCGGGTGTTGACGCAAGATCTCATGCCACTGATCCCGAGTGACCCCCCGTGGTCCAGAAAGGGCAGCGCATACTGCCTCATCCAAATGCGTTCGGGAGAGTGCGTCAGCTGCCAGGTTGTGGCGGCCCGGCTTGTATTCCACCTGAAAATCGAACCCCATGAGTTTACTCACCCAATGTTGTTGTGGTGGCGTGATGAGGGCTTGTTCCAGCAAAAATTTGAGGCTTCCATTGTCCGTGCGTACAGTAAAAGGCTGTCCCCAAAGGTATGGCCGCCAGTGCCGTATGGATTTGGATAATCCAATCAGCTCCCTTTCATAGGCCGCCAATTTCCTGTGTCGATCCGCCAAGTTTCGCCTGTAGTATGCTATGGGATGGCCGTTTTGCTGAAGAACTGCTCTGATCCCCGTGCCCGAAGCGTCACATTCAACCACGAACGGAGTAGAAAAGTCCGGCATCTTAAGAACCAGAGCTGTTACTAGGGCTTGTTTGAGGCGGTGGAAAGCTGCTTCGGCTGTTTCTCCCCACGAAAAGCTATCGCCCAAGTAGGGCTGTCAAGGGCTCGGCGATGCTGGCGTAATCGCGCACGAAGCGCCTATAGTACCCGGTGATTCCCAAGAATCCTCTTAGTGCGGAGATCGTGGAAGGTCAGGGCCATGCTGTCATAGCCTGTAGTTTGTCCGGGTCCGCCGATACTCCATTAAAGGAGATGATGTGTCCTAGGTACCCGATGCGCTCTTGTGCGAAAGCGCATTTCCAGTGCTTGAGGTGGAGTTGGTGAAGCCGTAAGCGATCCATTACCAACTACAAATGCTCTCGATGTTCCTCCTCTGTGCGACTGTAGACTAGGATGTCATCAAAGAAAACGAGTACAAACTTGCGTAAGAACTCCTGCAATACCTCGTTCATTAACGCTTGGAATGTTGATGGTGCGTTGGACAGCCCAAAGGGCATTACGAGAAATTCGTAATGTCCATGGTGTGTCCTGAAGGCCGTCTTGCTAATGTCGTCCTCCAGCATTCGAACCTGGTGATAACCTGAACATAAGTCCAGTTTCGTAAAAAGCCGCGCCCCACTTAATTCATCGAGCAGCTCTTCTACCACCGGTATCGAAAATGTCTTTGATAGTCTTGGCGTTTAATTCCCGATAGTCCACACAAAATCGCCATGAACCATCTGCCTTTTTAACTAGCAATACTGGTGAAGAAAAAGGCGAACGGCTAGGACGAATGATTCCTTGCTTCAACATTGACTCGCATTGTTGTTCAATTTCGTCTTTTTGGCGATATGGGTATCGATAGGGTCTGACCACCACCGGCCCTGCTCCCTCAATTAGTGGAATGCGATGGTCGCACGGTCGTGAGGGGGGTAGGCCTTACGGTTCGTCAAAGACGTCTTTATATGCGTGCAGCAAGTTTTGAATAACCTCAGCACCTCTCCCGTCTAGTTGCATCAGGGCGACATTGGGTTTTCGCCGCATTCCCTGCAGACATATGGTGGTGCCTTGTTGCACGAACTCCATGGTGAGATCAGTGAAATTCAAGTTGATGTCCCCTAAGGTTTGTAGCCACTGCACTCCTAGGATCCAGTCAAACCCTTCAAGTGGGAGAACAATAAAGGGTGCTGAGAATTTGTGCCCCTGGATCGTGAACTTGGCTTCTAGGGTCCCAAGACATGGCAGATGTGTGCCTCCGGCCACCCGCACCTGGTGTGGTGCGCTTCCCATCCGTTCCTGATTCATGGCCTTCACCTTACCCTGTCCGGCTGCATACGCACTTATGAAGTTGTGTGTACTGCCGCTATCAATCAGCCCCAGCCACTTCTTACTCGCCCATTGTACCTGTAGTTGCATCGTGTCACCATGTTTTGGGCCCATGGCCGCGATGATGGACAGCGATGCCTCCTCCTCAGGTTCTCTTTCTGGATCTTCTCTTCCTCTTCATCTTCTACCTCGATGTGAAATAAGCGCTTGCAGTAGTGTCCTCGGGTGTATACCTCATCGCAGTTGTAGCACAAACCTTTAGCTCGGCATTCTGCCAGTTGGTCGGCAGTGAGTCGCCGTTTCCACGAATTAGCCGAGCTCCCTGGTGCCGAGGCTGCACTACTCTGTGTGCTGGTGGGCGGTGCGCCCTTGCTGTAGTAGGCCCTTGTTCCCGCTCCTGGGTGACTGCCCGGTTGTGTAGAAGCGCCTGACCCATACGCCTTTCCCAAGGTAAGAATCGCCAGGGAGGAAGCAGCGTGCCCTGCGCTTGGCGTCGCCGGTTGGGCCGCCGTCAAGGTCGCTATCCCACGCCCAAAGCTAGCTCGTCCGTGTCCAGTATACGTCAACTCTTGAAGTGCCTCACTGATCCAGGCTGCCTTTCGTGCTTGTGACACTACGGAAAGTTGTGACATTATAAAATGTGAAATTGGAGACTAAAACTTTACGGTATAAGGATTAATCGCGTTTCCGGGCCGATTCCGGGTGTTTGGGCCCTTCCGGGGGAGTTTGGGCCTTGGGGGAACAAATTGGGCCATTGGGGGAGGCTATTGGGCCATGTGGGGAAGAGGGGGGCAGCATAGCCTACCCATGTGCCCCCCAAACCCTAGGGCGCCCCCCACCTCCTCCTCCTCCCACTCCTAGCCGCCACCCCTCCTTGCGCCTCCACTCCATCCCGCATCCTCCCCCACCTCCCCACCTCCCCTAGCCGGCCCTAGGAGAGATCCACCCCCATCCCTTGCTGCCACACCCTTCCATACTATTGTCCTCTCCATCGGGAAGCTCCGCGACGAGGAGATCCGGCGGTTCCGACGCGAGGAAGAAGATCGGGGAACCGGGAGGAGAAGTTTTGGTGTTCGTCGTTCGTCGAGCAAAGGTATGGCTATGGGTGATCCTTGGGGATGGGCTAGGGTCTTGGTGTTTTTAGATCGAAAGGTGTTGCTGCGATTGGATAGAATTGATGAAAACTAGAGATTGCATAGTGCTCTGCTTCGGGCAGATTGGGCACATGGCCTAGGGTTTGAGTTTTCTCAATTTTAGAGTCGGAATTTGGTCGTCCGCGTGTTGAAGAATTTGTAGGTAATTGAAATACCTTTAATTGGACACCAAGAATGCTTAATTCCGTTTAGCCGTTTGAAAGTTAACGTGTTCAAAACTGTAACGAGATTGGAACATATTACGTTGTTCTGTAGATTAAACAATTTTAGAGGCCGAATCAACTTTTCCCAATACTTAGAAAAAGCTAGGAAATTTCCTAAGCTTCGCGATGATGTACTCTTTTACTTGATTTGAAGTCCTAGAACTCAAGTTATGCTAGTTTGAAGCCTGCTGTCACGTCGGGACAGATTCTCTGCTTTTCGGTTTTGGGAGTAGTTTGCGAAGTCAGGGTAGATGAGCGATTGTGTACTGTTTTGTGGGCACGTTTTGAGTGTGTGGTATCCATGTGCAGGTGGTGTGACCCCGGGAGTGCCCTCATCCTCTCGCCAATCCGTCGCCCGCGGTTAAGGCAAGTGTATTGGAATGGGTATCGTGTTGTATATTGCTAGTCTTGACTAGATGCAAATGAATTATATGATATGATATCTTGCCATGTTTAGTGTTTGCCCATGATATGATGAAAATGGTTTATTATGATGCTATGCAATGATTAATTGTTTATGTTTATGGCATAATTGCATACATGGCATGAGAACTGGCCCGATCGGTGAGAAAGTCATAACTAGTCCGGTAAGGTCGGTGAGAAAGTTATGACTAATCCGGAGCGCCATTGAGTAAGACCTACCTCGTGATTCCATCCACCGTGGTGAATGGAAGCGAGGAGTAGGCACCCTCCATCTCCGGGATGGAAGGGGAAAGATGGTGCACGCCGACGGGTGTGCACTCGGCAATACCGTTATGTGCTTCGAGGAGACATGTGCATTGCATTGCATACATGATGATGATGATGAAATGAGTACAAAGAGAATTGAGACATGAATATGATGTGTGTGAAATTATGGCTTAATCATGATGTTAAGTATGGTATGTAGTGATGTTGGCATTGAATTGTCCTTTTTAGTCCATTGCAATATACTTGCTGAGTGATGAACTCACGCTTGTGTTTTTGTTGTATTTAGGTACCTTGACACCGGCATACGGGAAAGGGGCTTAGAGGCACTTCATCACATAATTTCCACACAATTAGACAATGCTTACCTTTCGGAGTTGTGATCATGGTTTAGCGTGATGAAACTAGGATTATGATTTGTTCTTGTGCTTGATTACATCCTTTACTTCGTATTAGTTCATGAAGTTGTTAAATTCATTATGCTAGACTTAAATTGCCGCTATATTACCCGTTATTGTTGCTTTGGATGTTTTCCATTATGATATATCATGTGTTATTGTGTTGTTGCTCCGAACTATGGAAAAACAAAGGAGATGCTGCCGAAATTTTCGGTTTTAGCATATGCGCTTTTGCTGAAATTTATCTTAATTTGTGGTATTTAGATGTTGATTAGTCTATGTTTGGTAACATTCAGGCATATTAGATGCCGGGGTGTTACAGTTGGTATCAGAGCGGGCTTCAGGTTCGTGGAATGTGAATGTAGTAATTTACTCTAGAGTAAACTAAAAGATTGACTTGAAAAAGTAGAAATATGGCATATAGATTTACTTGTTAAAATTGGCCTTAGGGCAATAACCTTAAAATCTGAAATAGTTTGGTTAACTAATTTAAAACTTGACACACTCTAATGCACAGTAGGAAGGGTATGGGTATCGATGCTATCCGCTTAAATATTGTATTTATGCTCTGATGTTAAATGCTGCATTTTGATGAAGTAGGATGTTATATTTATGAAAGTATTGATTGAGATGCTATATGTTTGATAAAGTGGGGTTGTGGTGCTGGAGGGTTTCGGCCACCTCTTTTTGTTCTTAGTAAGGGTGTGGTTTGACGGTGTGGCCGGTTAACGCCATCACCGAAGAAATTTAACCCCTATAGGAGAAGAGTGCTTATCCTTTCTGTTGTAGTTCGAGTAGTTGGTTGGAGTCAAATGGAAGAGTTGATGGTGGATCCTTTTGGATTTCATTTACCGTTCTAACGATCGGTTTGGGTTAGTTTCTGTGGTTTTTAGTGATTGGAAATCACGGAAAGGTGCTTGGTGTTGAGTTTTGCGCTGATGGTATTTCAGCGGTTTTTGTTTGGTTTTGCCTTCTTTGGTTGAAGACAAAGAAGAAGAGTTTAGTGCTATGCCTATTTCGGATTGCCATTTCAGTTTTGGCGTCCGGTTTTGTGGATTGCCTTACGGAGAAAGCTCTTGATTTATTCTTGTGTTTGTCTTTCTCCGGGATTAGCAGAGTTTGTGGTGTAGTGCCAGACCTGGTGGTCTGGGCTGAAGTATGTGTCTTTGTAAGAGTAAGGGGATGTTTGATCTCATCATTTGACTTGGTTGGGAGATCATCCTTGAAAACCCATTTGTTTCGTGGAAGTTTGGAGTTTGGTGTTAAGGCTTTATTTGAAAAGGATTTGGTTAATCATTTGGTTTTCCCTCTTGCATACATCTTCTTTCGTGGAAGTTGTTGATTTCGAGATTGGTGCAGTAGTTGCATGTCAGCATTTGGGAATTTAAAGAATTGACTTTTCTTGTGTTTTATGGTTGAGTTTTCTGGAAAGAAAGGTGTTTTTTGTGTTCTTTTCTTGAGAAACTGTGTTTTTCTTAAGAGTGGAGTGCGTGACCCATGTAGATGTTCAAGAAGTTAAGTGTATGTCGAGGATGTTAGAGTTTTCAGATGATGTGGGTTATTGACTCTGTTAAAGTAATTGTGTTGGTTGTTTAAAGACAACCTAAACTATTGTGTTGATAGAGATGATGAATCGAGATGATAGGTGACCCAAAGTGAAAGTTGATTTGTGTTTTATGCAGAGTGTTGTGAGTTATGGTGTTATCGAAAGTTAGAGATTAGTAAGTGTTGTTTGCGGTTGAGAAGGTCTAGAATTTTTCTGGGTGATAAATTAGTTTGGTGAGGTTATGGTGTAAGGACTTGAGGATTGTTGGGTTTGTTGTTTAGGGGTCGAGTAAGCGGTGAATCGGCAAAATGACTTAATTGATGGGTAATCAAAGGATAGGGATATGGAATGATTGTAGGAAAGGTTGAAATTGTCCTTGACAGATGTCTGTCTAGGACCCGTAGTTATGAAAGATGTCTAATGGAGATTGTTTTGAGTGGTTAGAATTATTCATTGGTTGAATGAATTAGGGATATTGAGTAAGTACCTTATGATTTGTGCGAGAGGCATTTGTTGTTTATGCCAAAATAAGTGATGAAGAGATGTGTTTTAAGCTTGGGATAAACAGTTGTATGAATGATGAGTCATAGTGGTTGGTAGACCAAAAGAAGAAGTTGAGTTGAGTCTTATATCGAGGTAACTAGTAAGTTTGTTGTGCCGAAGTTGTGAGATCGTGGTTCTCCTTGTTGATTGTTATAAGATAGACATGGATAGAGTTTGATAATCATATTACCGGTGGTGGGTACATGAGTAGTAGGAAATGTTTTTATCAAAGATTAGATGTTGTAACTTGTGTTCAACAGTGTTGGACTTCTCAGGATTTGGTGATTATGAATCATTAATGGCTAAGAGTATTGGAATGCGAAAAAATGGTGGGATTCGAGTCGAACCTTCTTTTAAAGGTTTACGGATTTAAATGAATGTATAAACTTTATGGGAGTGCCTGCCCTTTTGTTAAGGCGTCTTGATTAGTGTGCAATAGATCCACCTGAGTAAGTGGCATCTTGTCAAGTTACGAATTTGACTTTGACGATTGGAAATATGGATGAAATAGTAGTTTGGAAGTAACCGGCTGATGGATTCAGGAATATTGTATGTTATTGAATCATGCCAATCTTTGGTTTGGCAAATTTGTTTAGCTTAGGCTATGAGTATGGATTTTCACCCAAAAGTTTTGAGTGGATCGCGCTCTCTTTGCGTTCAACTGAATTATCTTTGGAAACCATACGTAAGGGAAGTAAATGGATATGGTGGGTTGTGTTGGAAACTCCAGTTAGGCACTCAACTTGTAACTCTATTGTGATTAGAGTTGGCTTTATTTGGAAAATGTGTGCGGTGTTTGCAAAGTGCTTCAAAAAGGTGGATCTTATGAACGTTCCATGAGTGATTTTGCTGGTGATGTGTTTCTTTTGGGAATGAGTCTTTTTTTCTTTGAGAGAATTTGTAGCGGTTGTGGTTGCATATGTTTGACTTGAGAATTGATGTTCTCTTCCAAATTTTGTTTTTGGTTAAAATGCAATGTTTATCATAAAAGAGATGATGAGCCAGGTCGGTGAGAAAGTCATAAATGAATATATGACTAATCCGGAGTGCTCTTGAAAAGATTGCATTCATGTCAGGCATCGAGATTTCCTGTGTTTTTTTTAGCATGGAAATAAAGAATAGATAAATGCTGAAATTTTGGTTATGTTACAGATTTGAGTTTCCTTTCTCCTTGAGAGATACTGAGTTGGTTATGGATTCTTGTGTGTGATTTGAGAAACGGTTTCTTTCCAAAATGTTAATTTTAGGGAAAATGAGAGGTTTGGCCTTGGTGAAAGTAAGTTGAGATGTTCTGGTTATTGAGAACTTCTGTTAAAAAATTGTGTGGAGTCTCTTTTGTTTGAGTGCTCTCCGATGCGAAATGTATCGCATTGATTTGAGATTTGGGTTTTTCCTTTGCAACTTGACTTAGGAAAAGAAATAGAGTGATCTTTCGATGTTGTCAAATCTTTGTTCCAAAGTGATTTGTGGCGTTTTGGGATTCGAGTTGATGAATGTGGTTCATCCGGCTAAAGGGAGTTGCTATGTTGTTGGCATTCTAGTTGGGAATAAAAATAGAAGGGTTTATGGACTAGATGAGTTTACTGAAGGAATATATCCAAGGGCTTGGATGTATTTGAGTAAGAAATGTGAGGGTGAGACCCTCTTAGGAAAAGAACCAGCTGTGGTTTGGTAGTAATTGACGGGCCTAGCTTAGACTAGGTGTTGTACATTAGTGGTATAAAGGTGGATTATGATGGAGGTTTGATGTCGTGGTTTAAATCTTGTTGAAGAGTACCGTTCGATGGTAGTGAAGGTTACAGAAATTATGATGTAAAATGTTCTGTCGCGAATAGTTGTCCTAGCTATTGTCCTTAGGTATGAGATACTAGCAAGATTAGCGCGCTGCGCCGCGCTGTTGAATATTATGTTTCTGGTAAAGCTCAAGGAGGGAATACTTTTAGAGTGCAACGCAAAACCATGTCTGCGATGATTGCAATGATTTCACAGCGGCGTGGCAGATAAACAATCGTAAAGTTCCACAGTAAAGTAAAAAATAGTATGGAATGCGGAAGACAGTTGTTAGTGTTGATACACACATACATCTATTATAGATTGGGGATCCCACGTTCTCTGTGAGGTAATAGCTGCCAGTATCTTGCAAACGCAGATAACGGATGTACAAACGTAGATCTAGAGGACAGATAATACATGAGGGTTTTCTTGAGACTATAATACAGCGATCCTTAAAAGTTCCAGTAGTTCCCCAAAAGTGGCAGCATTAACGTAAGACAACCTTGAGGCAACAGCGATGCAGTTGTCGTTCACTACTTAATATAGTATCCCAAAGCAAAAGGCAAACTTTCTAGCCTAGCATCCACCGGATCACAAGCGAGCACGACAAGCACATTCATGAGGTTATACTTAATATAGTATGCATGTTTTTCTGAGTTAACCGTTCTTTTGCAAACCGCACAAGCCAAATACCACCATGCCTGATTAGAAGCAAGGCTTTTGATAGCAACGTCGACAACATAGCTATTACCCTGGACAGCAGAACATAGAGATGGAGATTAATAGGGAGCCTGCATAAATAATGAGGTATAGAGCAATAGCACATGGAAAAGAACTCTACCAAGACATCATGCGGATTGAGATTGTAGATCTGCAGGACTGTCACAACTGTGCTATGTTCTTGCGCAGCCGGCTGCCCAATCCATTTAATCTCATGTGGTGTATTTCCTATGCTGTCGTCGCCATATTGGGGAAATATTTAAAATATAAGCATAATTTTAGACGGTGGAACAAACAATCAGCATAATCTCATGTGGCATGTTTTAGCAATCTTGATTATCTTGTTGATTATTGTTGTGGGTCTGCATGTAAAGGCGAGTGCCGGGTCATCGACCCGCACGGAATTGGGTGGACGTCGAGGCCGTAATGACGATCGATGGATAATCAGCTGTACGGAGCCACCGGTCTTGTTAATCGGAAGACACCGCCGAGAGGAATATTGTGGCACAAATACTGCTTGCCCTTTTCATTGATTTAGCTCAACTTAAATAGATGTCTTACAAAAAGTCCTGAAGGGATACGTACTACTATATTTATCCTGAAGGGATACGTACTGCTATAGCTGACTAAAACATAAGCACTATGTAAGGAATTACTACAGACTAGACGATAGAAAAGAACTAGTTGATCTGCTCTAATTGCCGACGGACTCCTCCCGTGCGCTGCCTGATGGCCGAGTCCGTCTCCGATAATAGACGTTGTCGAAGTCCATAACAGTACTCCCTCCCTCTAAATTGAGCTTGTCCGCAAGCGAGAAGTCCGGATATGTCTGGCGCAAGTCAGAAATGGGAACCCAAGTTGCCTTGTCTGATGGTTCATGGTTCCATTGAACTAATAATTGACGCTTGCCCTTGACGAACCGTTGGCCTAGAATGAAAGCAGGCTCCCTTGGTCTTGTGCCGGTGTCGGTTATGAGATCCGACGGAAGTGGAGGGGCTGTGGGCGGTGGTTCGCCTTTGTATAATTTCAACAAGGATACATGAAAGACGTCGTGGAGTCGAGCCGTCGATGGTAATTGTAGCCGGTACGCCACGTTCCCGATTCGTTCGGAAATTTGGTATGGGCCGAAGAATCTGGGCGATAGCTTGTTCGACTCGGCCGAGCGTACCGTGTGCTGTCGGTGGCGTTGGAGGCGTAGCCAAACCTAGTCGCCTACGTTGAAGTTGACTTCCCGATGATGAGAGTCATAATATTGTTTCATTCTGTTCTGAGCTTGTAAGAGGTGTTGGCGCGCATGTTGAAGGAGCGTATCCCGGTCGGCGAGGTGACAATCCACGGCATCAGCAACCGTTGCCTTTTGGTTATAGGGTAAAAGCGGTGGGGCCGGTCGTCCGTAAACTAACTCAAATGGTGTCATGCGATGGGCGGTATGGTAGGACGTGTTGTAGCAGAATTCCGCCCACGGAAGCCAACGTGCCCAAGTCTGAGGGTTTTTGGTTGTCAAACATCGGAGGTACATCTCAACTGTTTTGTTGACAATTTCCGTTTGGCCATCTGTTTGTGGGTGATAGGCCGTGGACACAAGGAGGGTGGTGCCGCATCGTTTGAGGAGGTCCTTCCAGAATGTACTGGTGAAGATTGGGTCCCTGTCAGACACAATGGATTCTGGCATGCCGTGTAGGCGAACAATGTTGTCGAAGAAGAGTTGGGCGACCACTGAAGCAGCTGCTGGTTTGGCCAGGGGAATAAAGTGGGCATACTTGGACAGTCGGTCGACCACCACCAGAATAGCTGTTTTGCCCTGAGATTTCGGGAGACCAATGACGAAGTCCATCGAAATGTCTGTCCAAACCTGATGTGGTATTGGAAGTGGTTGAAGGAGTCCAGCCGGCGAGAGTGAACTGGATTTGTTGCGTTGACAAATGGCACAACGGGCGATGTAATCTTCAACCGACTTTCGCTGGTGCGGCCAAAAGAAAGTCTGACGTAGGCGATGCAATGTTTTGTGCACCCCTTCATGTGTTAGCTCATGTATTGCCGCCACCAGTTCCGGAATGAGTGGAGATTTTTCAGGCACCACAAGCCGATTGTTGCGGAAGATAAGTCTGTCGTGCACCTGCCAGATGATGTGTGGCGACCCGGTATGTGGGGAGGCCGTTCTGCTGTCTCGAGCCACTGGTGGTGTTGGATTGTGTTGGCCTGAGGGGGGCGGTGAGACTGGCTGGAGCGTCTCTAGTGTTGTCTTGCGTTGGAGCTCGGCGCAGCGCTCTATGATTTCCTGGTCGGCTCGGAGACACTCTCGCCAGCGCTCGGCGGCCACCAGGTGCGGTATGGATAAAGCAGCACAAGCAGGGTCGGTGTCCTCACATCGGGATAAGGCGTTAGCCGCTTTGTTGGCACGTCCTGGTTTAAACTCGACTTGAAAGTCGAAACCCATAAGTTTGCTTAGCCAGTGTTGTTGTGGTGGTGTGATGAGGGCCTGTTGCAACAAGAATTTCAGACTTGCATGATCGGTGCGGACGACAAAGGCGCGACCCCAAAGGTACGGACGCCAGTAACGTACAGCTTTGGACAGTCCGATGAGTTCGCGTTCATAGGCCGCAAGCTTCGTATGTCGATCGGCCAACTTGCGGCTGAAGAAAGCCACTGGGTGGCCTTCCTGCTGAAGGACTGCCCCAATACCTTGCCCTGATGCATCGCACTCGACAATGAACGGAGATGAGAAGTCAGGCAACCGAAGTACTGGGGCGGACGTGAGGGCTGCTTTGAGGTGGAGGAAGGCGGCTTCTGCTTCTGGAGTCCAATGGAAATTTCCTCGGCGTAGCATCGATGTCAAGGGCTCGGCGATGTCGGCATACTTGCGAATGAATCGCCGGTAGTATCCCGTGAGCCCCAAAAACCCGCGAAGAGCCGTGACCGTCGTTGGTCGGACCCATGCATCGACTGCGCTTAGTTTATCTGGATCAGCCTGCACACCATTAGCCGAAATGATGTGGCCTAAGTAGCGTATGTTGTTTTGGGCAAATGCACATTTAGACTCCTTGAGGTATAACTGGTGGTAGTGAAGCCGTTTCAAAACAAGGTGAAGGTGCTTTAGATGATCTTCAAGGGACTGACTATATATGAGGATATCATCGAAGAAGACGAGGACGAATTGTCGAAGGAAGTCCTGGAGAGCGGCATTCATGAGAGCTTGGAATGTTGACGGGGCATTGGACAACCCGAACGGCATCACGAGAAATTCGTAATGTCCATGGTGTGTGCGGAAAGCGGTCTTGGCTATGTCAGCGTCATGCATGCGCACCTGATGGTACCCAGAACGGAGGTCTAGTTTGGAGAAAAATTTGGCACCATGCAATTCATCAAACAATTCTTCAGCCACCGGAATAGGAAATTTGTCCTTTACTGTCTGGGCATTGAGAGCCCTGCAGTCGACACAGAACCGCCATGTTCCATCGCTCTTTTTGACCAATAACACCGGTGACGAAAAAGGCGATCTGCTAGGTCGAATGATCCCTTGGGCCAGCATCTCTTTACATTGTCGCTCGATTTCATCCTTCTGGTGGTACGGGTAGCGGTAAGGACGGACCACCACTGGGTTGGTACCCTCCATTAAGCAAATGCGGTGATCACATGCTCGAGATGGAGGAAGGCCCTGTGGTTCGGCGAACACGGCTGAGAAAGTTGTCAATAGCTTGTGTATGTCTTGGTTGCCGGATGACTGGAGGTGGAGGAGGTGGTTCTGTTGTGTGCGTGGGCAGCCTTCCAAACACGCTCGTGAGCCCTGGAGGTCAAATGACATGGTGAGCGTGAGAAAGTTCCATCAGATGTCGCCTAGTGTCTGCAGCCATCGAACCCCGTAACCACATCGAACCCTGCCAAAGGAATGACCAAAAATGGTGTCGTGAATGCGTAACCGGCGATCTGAAATCCCATTGCTGGAATTTCGCCGAGGCAAGGCAGTTGACACCCATTCGCGACCTTGACCCTCTGCGAGGATGCTCGCCCGTGGTTGAGTGCCATGGTCATTGCTGTGTGGCCACTGATGAAGTTATGTGTGCTTCCGCTGTCGATCAGGCCCAAGAGTCGGCGTCCTTGCATGAGGATCAAAACTTGCATTGTTCCGCCCGGTTTGGGCCCCAGAACAGCGAGTAAGGATAGTGACGGGATGGAGTTATCCTCAATATCCGTCGCTAATTCGCTTCCTACGTGTCTCGTAGTATCTTCTCCGACGATGTTCTCAAGCTCAATAGAGAAGAGTCGTTTACACTGATGATTCCTTGTGTAAAACTCATCACAGTGATAGCAGAGTCCTTTCGAACGACGGTCCATGAGTTGTTCGGCCGAAAGGCGCAATTTGGACGGAGGCGTTGTTGTGGAGCTCATGCTAGATGTCGTGCCGGCTGGTGGACGACCTCTGCCATAAGTGGTGTCTGGGATAGCCACGGATGATTCGCTCGGTGTTGTCGATGGATGAGCTGTGAATGACGTTGCACCCCTGCTAACAGCCGCTCTTCCGCGCCCCTGGGGCGCATAGCTCTGCATTGCTTCGGCGACCCATAAGTTCTTCCGTTCCTCGGCGTCCCAAGCGAAACTGACCGCTTCTGCTAAGTCGCGAGGTCGTTCGCGCCGTACATCTGCGGCCACTGCTTTGGCGAGTCCCGCCGTGAAGGTCTCAACCTGGTCAGCCCGTGCCATCCTTGGCGCGCGGGCGAGTAGACGTTGAAACTCGCGGGCGTAGATGTCGACACTGCTGGTACCCTGTTTAAGGTTAACCAAATCTCCTAAGGGTCCTGCTCCGGCGTGGCGCGTGAAGCGTTGAAGGAACGTATCAAAAAAATCTTCCCACGGGATCCAATCTGTTTCCAGCATCCAATTATCCAGGACCTCCTGGGCTTCGCCACGGAGATGAAGTCCAACGAGATCGACGTGGTCCCGAGCAGGGATCTGATGGAGGCGGAAGAAACGTTCACACTGTCTCAACCATAACAGAGGATCCTCCGATCCGTCGTAGGCGGGCAGTTCGAGGCGAGGAGTTCGTGGCGCCCAACGACGGTAGTTGGATTCCTCGATGGCTTCGTCGGGCGAGTAGCGGCGGTCGGTCGAAGTCAGAAAATGTCCGCTCGTCTCCCATGGTCTTCGTTCCCGTCGCTCCCGCTCTGCCGCCCGAGGACGGGCGCCTCGTGCTGGAGCATGCGATCCATGACCCGGGATAACCGGTGCATTCTGATGCGGCTGTCGGTCCGGCCAGGGTTCCGGCCGATGAGTCTCTGCTCCGTCCGCACGACTTGACTGACCCGGCTTCAGTTGCATTGGCTGCGCCTCCTTGGTGATAGCCAACAGTTCGCCTATAGATGATTTGAGTTCTTCCAAGGTTACTTCCAGATGACCGACGCGGTCCTCCAAGGATGGCTGCCCCATGTTGTTAGGATTGCCCGAATCTGATACCAATTTGTTGTGGGTCTGCATGTAAAGGCGAGTGCCGGGTCGTCGACCCACACGGAATTGGGTGGACGTCGAGGCCGTAATGACGATCGACGGATAATCAGCTGTACGGAGCCACCGGTCTTGTTAATCGGAAGACACCGCCGAGAGGAATATTGTGGCACAAATACTGCTTGCCCTTTTCATTGATTTAGCTCAACTTAAATAGATGTCTTACAAAAAGTCCTGAAGGGATACGTACTACTATATTTATCCTGAAGGGATACGTACTGCTAGAGCTGACTAAAACATAAGCACTATGTAAGGAATTACTACAGACTAGACGATAGAAAAGAACTAGTTGATCTGCTCTAATTGCCGACGGACTCCTCCCGTGCGCTGCCAGATGGCCGAGTCCGTCTCCGATAATAGACGTTGTCGAAGTCCATAACAATTATGTTTATCAATAAGGACATATTTTGTAGAACAGGTTGCCTCCGCCACATCCAGCAATCCAAATGTATGCAACATTATCTTGCTTAAATAACACTTTCATTTAAGGTTTAAATGATGATTCTGTAGGTTTATGGAAAACTACAGCAATATGTTTGGGTTTCATGTGTTACAGCTTGCTGACGAATTTAGATCCTTTTTTGTATACCCTTTGACATTTTAAGAATATCAAATATTCTGTTACTTATTCTTTTTCTGCAAGGACATAACTCCCTCCAGTCACAAACATTAATATCCAGCAACCCAAATGAATTTGTTCTGTTATGGTTTGAATTTTTTTGTTTCGTATTTAGTCTGAGATTTATTATGGGAAGACAGCTGATTGGCAGAATGCATGCTCCATGTTACAATCGAGTTTAAACCTATTTTGTCATATTCTGTTCTATGAAGTCATGCTGCAATGGGGATCATTTTCTTTTAGCCTTGATGTTTCAAGGACTGAAAACAACCTGTTAACTGTGATTTTTCTTTGACCACACATATGCTATCTTGCATCTGGCTACCTTGAATACATGTGTTTTTTTAGTTGGTTGGATAGCGTTGCCCACAAAAAGGCCTAAATAATGAATTTGTATGTTTGATCGTGTTTATGTGGGCTCTGTGATGGTTGCTGTCAAGTGTCAACTGTTAATGCGTTTATATTACTGTTTCTGGATTCCTCTTTAGAGTTATTGGATGACGCTCAGAGTGATGAGTGCTGACCTTTTGTTAAGTAACAATCATATATGATCCTAAGATTCTCTATGTAAAGTTGTAGGCCAAATAAAAAGTTCAATTGTTGCTTTAACCACTTATTCATTGTTTTACTGCATGCATGTGCGTTATTGTTAGCCTGTTGCTGCATGGCCTTTTTGTATTTCATGCGAAATTAAAGGCAGGATATTGTTGCCAGTAAGAATTAGCGATGGCTCATGATCTGTTTTATGTTTCGGTAGAACGAAGTATTAAACGGTGACGGTAACGATGAAGCAAAAGTTTCCGAAGAGACTACGCATCAACAATGAGTTAGGGGTATGTAGGAATACATTGGCAAGAAGAGTAAAGAGATAGAACCGGTTAGACTAGCACCTATTTTGTAGATGGGCAATCTCAGGTAATACAGTATCTGTATACCACCTGCAGATCGTACTTCCTTGGAGAGACAAGCGATCTACAAATGGTGAATGAAAGATGTATGTTCAGAAGCAATGGATACAAAGTGCATCAGTATATAAGTATCGGTTGAGCAAAACAGGATATAGTTTATGATCCTATAAACAAATCTCACAGTAAATCGTACATATAATATTATAGCGCTACATTAGATAAGGAATCCTGACCTGCTGCTTGAAAATGCTAAGGTTCGTGCTGCCACAGCGAGGGACCAATACGCAGTTAACACCTGAATGCCTGAAAAACTTTCTAGTTTCATAATCAGGTGTACGCACGACACCATCCTGCATTCAACCTAAATTATTTCTATCAGACTATTCTTCATTGAAGAGATTATCGAACAAATCCAAATTCATAATAAAGAGAGCAGTAGAGTATTATTATCACATCAAGGCACTGTTAGCCCATCAGTCACCAAAGCATGAATAATAACCTTTCATACAGTAACCAAGCTTGTAAAATTCAAATCAAGCATCATAATAACCACACTGATTTGAAAATGTCAACATGCAAGAGCATGTAAGATGAAATGTTGAATACAACAACAAAATAGTAGTAATAATTGTCTAAGTGAAATAGTGAGAATTAGGGAACCTTAAGGCTTCAACCAAATGCAATGAGTCCTCTGAAGAAATTTTATAATCACCAACTCCACCTATTGCAATATGATAGACCTGGAAAAGGCCATCCAATGACCCCGAGAATTTTCTCCTACAGTCTTATAACCAAAAAAAAAAAGAGAGATAAATTAACTACATTGTCAATTGTTTATGATAATAACACAAATTTATCGAAAAATGCAAACAAGCAAGGAAATATAGACAGATGCCTATGATAAATTAACTATTCAACATTGCAGTACATCACAACTCCATATTAACTAAATAGCACAAGAAATAATTAATTAAATTACAGGCAATAGCTCCAGAATATCAAAGCTAGAAAAAATATATGAACACAAAGAAGATAGATTCAATTAAGCAGATGTGGATATTGATGCCATACCTTCACATATATACTTAAATGACATAGAAGCAGCTGCAGCTGTATCCTCTGATGTAAATGCTCCAATGGTCAAACAAACTGCAAGTTTTAGGTATATCAAACAACTGAACAAAAGAAGTAAAAGAAAAGGAGAGCTTACATGATGCAGATCTAATCAAATTCCCCTACAACAACCCAATTTCGACAAGAGCGGACTAAAATCAGCATAAGACAGCACTCAAAATGGCAAAAACACGATGAAGTTATGAAAATATCAAAATACTAAACAAAAAAAATTTAAAAGAAAAGAAGAGTTTACATGGCATTGAATATTTAAAGACTTCTTAATATTTGTTCTTTACTTACCCTAATCTAGAAGAAAACAAATTCACTGCACCAAATACTTCCGAACCATCCTGTTAGCGTGATGAATAGGGTAATGGGCCCAGGTAGTTGGTTATGTTTGGCAAGGATCTCCTAGATTAGATCTTTCCTATTCTTAGGGATATCCTTGCCTATTTGTACGGTTATGTTTGGCAAGGATCTCCTAGATTAGATCTTTCCTATTCTTAGGGATATCCTTGCCTATATGTACTTGAGCCTTGGGCTCCTCTCATCATCAATCTACTATTTTCCCAACCATACTCTTTCATGGTATCAGAGCCAAGAGGTCTTGAGTTCAAGACCCGGTTGATGCAATTAAAAAACAATAATTGCAGTCCACTTCTATTCCACGTCTTAGGCCTGAGGGAGCCTACACGTGAGGGAGAGTGTTGAAGTATAAGTGAATTGCCCGTCTTTCCTCATCAGCTTAAGTTTTTGGGTGAACTGGCTGGTGCATGCAACTCAATATGGTATCAAGAGACCGGGATCTTCCCTCTCGCCCTTTCGCTGCCCCTGCGCGCTCTAGCCGCGCTGCAGTATGGTCGGGACCCCTGCCGCCTCCATCGTCGACCTGTGGCCGAGCCTCGGCTGCGACGCCGGCCATGGCGGCGGCTCGCCGAGACTCGCCGCGCCGCCCTCGGCTGAAGCCAGCGGCCGGCAGAGGCTCGCATCTGCGAGCAGCCGCGGCCAGCGCCGAGCGTCCGCGCCGCCAAAGCGGCCAAAGCGAGCCGACGCCGGCTAACTGCGGCCGATCCCGCCGACTGGCGCCGGGCGACCACGAGAATGACACGGACATCTCGCGCCATGATCCTCCACGAGGCCGCCGTTCTCAACCTCCACGCCAGGTGTCTCCGTGCGTAACGCGCGGCTGGTCCCTCGTCCTCGACACCTCCGGCAACTACCCACGTTGGCGCGAACAATTCCTCCTCGCCGTCCACGAAGTATTCGGCTGCAGACCACGTCCGCCGCCCGCCACCTCGGCACTTCCTGATTGGGCTCGGATGAACGCCGTCGTCAAATCATGGTCAGACAAAGACGGCCACCGCCGACCTTGCCGACGCCGTGATCGACCACCGCGCCACCGCCTCTGACGCTGGATCGCCATCGAGGATCACTTCCTTGGCAATCAGGAGACCCGTGCTCTCCACCTTGACGCCAAGTTTCGCGCGTTTGCCCAAGGTGACCTCTCCGTCACCGAATATTGCAAACGCTTCAAGAAGATGGCCGACGACCTCGCTGACCTCGACGAACACGTGACTGACCGCACTCTGGTCCTCAACGTGATTCGCGGGCTCAACGAGCGGTACAAGGACATCGGGGTACAAATCCGAAATATTCATTTGGAATACCACTGGAATGAGATATTCCTCCGAAATTTTCGATAAATTAAAGTAAATGTGAATTCTACATTCTTATATGCATGTGTCAAGTTAAAACAATTCTTTCGGTAAATTCGTGTATACATCATGCAGTGTACAAACACCTCTTTTTAATGCATTCCTATATTTCTTTAGTTGCATTATTATTTCAGTAGGCATGTCTTTCTTCCTGCACTTTCCCCACTGCTCATTTTTCATTGAGGGGAGTTCGTGCATTTCTTCTTTAGCCCTTTTACCGTACATTAAATTCAATACAAACCATTCATTCTTTTCGATCCAATGGATCAAATTAGCTAAAATTTATTTATACTTCCTTTGGTACTGAAGTAGTAGAAATGCTCTTGGTACTGAAATAGTAGAAATGCTCTTAACAAATCAACGATTAGCTGCGATATCTACTATGCATTATATGCTAATAGTATAATACACCGTAAAATTTCTCTTCTTGTCATGTTTTTTTTTATCGTTCGAATCTAGAGAGTGATGTTTCATATGATACATAGTAGATTATTTCAGGTTGCACCAAAAGATAAAAGAATGGTTATCCAGAGTTATTTGCCCAATTTTGAAATACTAGGATGGGTTTGCGTGCTACGTTGCGCCGAACGAATTTTGCCTCCAATTTGGGATTTCTTCACAAATTCCCGAAACTTTTTAGGGTTTTAGACCAAAAAAAAAGGTCGAGGGTTTTTTGACCAAAACAAGGACATGGCATGCCTCAGGAGCTCAGCATAGCTCGGCCTATAAGTATATATACTAGGTACGCGAGAGCACAATGCTGTAAAAAGGTGATGAGTCTATGCATTTGATCCTAGGTGTTAAAAAGCTGACATAATAAAGGAAATGAAATTTTCGATTCTTGAGTTGATGACAATATATCTGAGGTAATAAATGAGGACCACCATCCTCTCTAAAGTTCATGATTTTGTAATAGCTAAACCGCAACCGTGATGTGTCCACAATCTGTACCGCAAACGTGACGTGTCCACAATCTCTAAAGTCAATTGTAGCTTCTCTCTTGAAGTGAAACAAAAAATAACTTTTATAAGTACTATCCATATGTGATGTGGTCGACAATTCATATTAGATATACTAAATCCAGCAACAGTCAATTGAAACTAAGAGAATAAGCTAAATGAATTTTGTTATTATGAAATCATCTTCAGTAACAAGAACGCCTGTGAGTAATAAAGGAAATTATTTTCTTTTCCCAAAGAATTGAAAGACCATCAATTAAACCAGCAAGCCAATACACAAGCAAGCTTGTCAAGGCGACAAGGCGAGGCGCCAGCCCATCGCCTGGACGCCTAGGCGAC
This sequence comes from Rhipidocladum racemiflorum, assembly GCA_036346355.1. Classification (NCBI taxonomy): domain Eukaryota; kingdom Viridiplantae; phylum Streptophyta; class Magnoliopsida; order Poales; family Poaceae; genus Rhipidocladum; species Rhipidocladum racemiflorum. The sequence continues at coordinate 24,675,193 of CM070584.1, read as the reverse complement.
AAGGCGGGCGCCTAGGCAAGGATTAGGCGAGGGTTAGTATTTTCAGTATAACACATTATCACCAATACACATATACCTTGTATGGATGCAAATAAATAGCATGACAAGATGCCAATTAACACAAACATGGCTTAGCATCAACATATCCAAGAAAGATATCCAGCAGAGGCGAGAGGAGCAAGCAGAGGAAGCGGCGAGAGGAGCATAGGGGAGAAAGCAGAGCATATCCGGGAGGAGAGAGGAAGCAGAGCAGAGGAGACTACAGAGGAAGCGAGAGGGAGAGGAGCAGAGCATATCCAATGGAGGAGAGGGAGCAGAGGCAGCGAGAGAAGCGAAGCGGCCGGAAGCAGAGGAGCAGCCGGAGCAGAGCGGCGGAAGCGAAAAGCAGCCGGGCGAAGGAAGCGGCAGAGCCGAGAAGAGGAGCAATCGGAAGCAGAAGCGAGAGGAAGCCTTGGCGGAGGCCAGCCGCCTTCAGCCGCAAGAGAGGAAGACAAAGGCAGAGAGGGTGAATGAGAGGGGCGAAGGAGCACACGGAAGGATCGGACTGCGGTAAATGCGTCGACGGAGGAGGCGGCGGTGCACGGAAGAGGACGGAGGACGCTGCAGATGCCAGGTCAAGCCGCCAACCCTAGCTTCTTGACTCTTGTCTTATTCCTCGGCCAGGTGAGGCGACCTCCCCCGGCGACCTCCCACCGGCGCCTCGACGCCTAGGCGACGCCGTGACATCCATGTACACAAGTCTGCGATCTTTATCTGCAACTTTACGATGCAAACAGATGGCAGCCTACCAATGATGCCAGAAAGCTCTTAAAATCATGAAACAGTTATGCGTGACGGAATACACCATTCTTATAGATAATTACCTGGAAGAGAGGAACAAACGCAGACAAAAAGGTGGCAGAGTGAACTACACTGACAAGAGCATGCCAACAAACTGCGGATGGAGATTCAAAGAATCATTATTTTAGGACGGAATTTAATGTATTAGATTGACACAGCAGATGCATTATGCATGAGTAGATAAGCCGTACTACAGGATAATAAATAACAAGTGTCTACATTATGCTAAATTTACCAGCAGCATCCTTAAATACACATAGGAAACAAAGTGGTTAGTAAGTTACCTTTTGAAGACGTAGAACAACAAAGGGGACAAATGTCAACGAGAAGTATAGTGGAAATGTTTTGTTGAATGTTGATGAAGTGACACAAGCACGATTCTCTGTCAGGATTCCATCGAGTCATGAATATGATTTGAGGAGGGAAATCTTATAAAAGAAATTAGCCTATTTTAACATATTTAGGGATTCTCCCAGGTCTAAACACCATTCAGATGTGCACTTCCATTGGAAATGTGCTTTAATGAATCAAATAAGATCGAATGTTGATCAAGTGACATAAGCATGATGCTCTGTCAAGATCTAAATCAAATAAGATCGAATGTTGATGAAGTGACATAAGCATGATGCTCTGTCAAGATCTAATGGACTCATGAATATGATTTGAGGAGGAAAATCTTATAAAAAAAATTAGCCTATTTCGAACTTATTTAGGGATCCTCCCAGGTCCAGGCAGCAGTTAGATGTGCACCTGCATTGGAAATGTGCCTTAACGAATCAAATAAAATGAATATAGACAGAGGAGCATAAGAAATGATGTTTTGAAAAAATTATGAGCACTTTAAGCTGATTTCTAGCACAACCTGTAGGCATTGAGGACCATGCATGCAAGTGTTGGACAATTTAAAGATGAACTAAGAATTCCTTGCTAAATTGTTAGCTTTCTTACTATTCCCATTATATTTATCAGGATTTCTGGGGGAGATGAAAGAATTAGATCTAGGATTCTAATAAAAATAAAGGATGGTTTAAGCAAAATCTGTAAAAGGAACTTGGAACGAATGAACCTTGCCAACATATGGGGTATGGTTTTTGAAGGCATCCAACAGCACAGGAAGAAACTTTTAGAAATGAGTTAGGAGGTGGTCCTGTGAAAGCTGGATTGTATGCTATAAGAAACAAAAAAAGGGGAACAAAATTAGCAATAAGAGAAAATCTTGCTGTATCAAGGCATCCAACAGCACAGGAAGAAACTTTTAGAAATGAGTTGTGAGGTGGACCTGTGAAAGTTGGATTATAAGCTGCAAGAAACAAAAAAAGGGGCACAAAATTAGCAATAAGAGGGAAAATCTTGTTGTATGCAAAGAAAACATAGGAGTCATACAACTAATGGTATTTTACATGTAACAAAACATTATGTGCCCTGATAAAGATATATCTGTGCATATGTTATAATTCATTAATACGCATTTTCAACACGCCTATTAAATTATAAGGTACCTTCGACCTTCTGTAGAAATGGTGTGGGAGGTAAAACAAGTAACTATGGACAATTTTCACCATTCATAAACTCAGTCTTTATCTGTGAACATGCAACATTTACAGTTATCACAGAAATCACTGCTAAATACGTGCACATCTAAACAGATTTTATTATTAATGTCTGTATAAACACGTGGCATGTATAGTTAACGACCATAGAAATCACAGAGAAGAGACAATATCGTTCTGATAATAACAGAATGGATAGATTCTTAAATCAGTTGTATAAAAAAATAAAGTTCTTTTATTTGGGCGTTGCAATGCTTGCAAACATCAGGATTTGGAATATCCACTTGGTTTTGGACCAGTAAAAATCATTGTTGGTAGGAAATAAAGAAATGGGAAACTATTGTTATCTTCAGCACAATTTATAGAACTTTTAGAAAAGCGATAAAAATGACATTGATATACTACAATCTACGCTCCGTAAACTATTGTTATCTTCAGCACAATTTATAGAACTTTTAGAAAAGTGATAAAAATGACCTTGATAAACTACAAAACTACGCATCGTAAAGAAAATTCATGTCAAAAATTGATGACGTATGACAATAATTCAAGCAAAATGAAAATATCGAAAGCACTTTTTAAACGATAAAGGAAAAAAATGAGCACCGGAGACTTATTTTTAACATCTCGGCGTATAAGGGACATTGGTGCTTCATGAGCAGCAGCACAGTTCATATTTTCATTTGAAATATGTGAAAAATTCAGAAGCCTGTAAACATGTGACATCCAATCTAAGTAAAGATATGAAGAAGAGTATACCACTTGCAAGGCATTGAGCCAGAATATATGCAATTTTTGAAGCAAATTCTGTGTGTTTGCCAACGAGTGGAAACCCATGAATAGGTTATACTCTTATATGTTTTTAAAGCAAATTCTGCGTCTTTGCCAAGGATTGGAAATACACGAATAGTTTATATTCTGATATGTAAGAATATTTAATGATGAGTTAATATGTAATGATGAGTTAATTGCATGGATTGTATTAAGCCTTTTGCTGCATAGGATGCATTCATATTGTTCTGCTGTGCATATATTGTGTGCATATTGTTCTAAAGGAAAAAATCATGATGGCATCCTTTCTAACAAACGCAAACCACTATTAAGAAAAACAGATAAAATCTTTTTATTGGTTTCACACATTCATCTTAGAAGTGCAAAATGTGGGCTATCCAAGAAACTGTAAAAATTGTTGAACTAACATCACCTGAAGTAATTAGGGACAAGCATGAAGTAAACTTTTGTTCAGCTTACTGCAGCCCCAAGCGGTAGAGTAGGCTGCTCTTAATGAGGTTGATATCAACTTGGGAAGATCAGGAAATGAGTAAATGCTCATACTAACAAGAATGAAGTTGTGCATAACACAATACCTTTGGGCCGATGAGATCTCATATGTTGCCAATGCCATAAAGAATCATTGTTGGGCAGGAAGTCTTCAAACCTATAGAAGTCGGCAAGATAAATTCAGTGCACAATAAAATAAGCATCACTTACCTGCGTTACCTCCTGTGCAAGCCTGTATAGCATTCTTGTTGAAACTGCAGCCGTATGAGTACAGAGCAGTTTTCACAAAATGAATTCACTGTCGTTGGCATGCTATCTATTCTTTATGTTTACGTACAAAGCATACTATGAATCAAGCAATGGCATCGCGTAGAGATGTAAAGCTGGTACAACAATATGCAAAAATAGGACAACAGGTATTAATGGGATAAGTTGGGAGTACATGCCTAGTGACAGCCAGTGGATTGTGCATTTTCTTTTGTTTAGACAAAACAAGGACATGCAAATGCATATTAAAATGGTTTCGGCTGAAGCCTGGAGTCAGTAGTAACCTCATGGTTTTCTGATAGTCACAAAAAGCACAATCCTAATACTCTAATACTGACAAGTAATTGTCATGGATGACCGGTTTGGAGTTGTCTTCAGCCGCCGCCACCAGTCCAAGGCCAACTCGGATGAATAGTTCCGATAGGGACTCTTGCAACCTTGGCCTGGCCAGTGAAAGGCTTAATACTAAATATATATTATAGTTTCCTATAAGAGCTTGTACAGCCTTGGCCCGGCTATAAAAAGGCAACGATTGGATAAAATAAAGCAAGCAATATTAGGGTTATCCCCTCTCTGTACCGCTCGGGCGATTGGAGAGCAGCCGCCTCCCTTCGTTCGTGCGAGACAACATCTGTTTCTCCCGAAATTCCCTGGACGTGACATATTTGGTATCAGAGACCTTCGCTTCCTACATCACCATGTCTTCCGATGATGACCAACCCCTCACGATGTCTGCCCTCAAGACGGCGTTGTCTGGTTTCTTCGCTGACATCACGCCTCGTCTTGACAAGATCTTGTCGCTGGAATCCTCCATGCAGGACTTCGCCCAACAGCAACAAGCGCATCACCTAGCTATCATGCTCCTCGAGGTGGGGCGTGGCAAGGCTCTCCTTTCGACGACAAGTCCTCAGGACGATGACCTGGAGATCAATGATGCGCCGGCTAATTCCCAAAGACCAGACAGATGGCGCCGCCGATCGCCTGCGCCACGCGTCTGCCGCCGGTCCGTAATGTACCGCAACATGTGACCTTCTCTAGCGGCATGTCAAGACCCTCCAAGGCCCATCGTATTCAGACGACCGCCAACAAGGATGAAGAGGACCGCACTGCTGCACACTTTCACAAATGGAAGTTTCCCACGTATGGTGGTGATGACGATCCTTTTCCTTGGCTGTCTCGTTGTGAGCAGTTTTTTTATGGGCAGCAGACATCAGAGAGGAACAAGGTGTGGACAATTTCATACCATCTCACGGGCCGAGCACAGACATGGTACACCCGTTGGGAGCGACGCTATGGTCGACCCAATTGGGCGGAATTTCTCCAGATACTCATGAGACGCTTTGGATCAGAACTGAACAGTAACTCTCTCGGGGCCTTGGCAGCATTACGACGGACTGGTACCCTTCAAGAGTACGAAGACCGTTTCCTGTCTCGCCTTTGCCACGCCGAACCTTTAACCGATCAGCAGGAAGTGGACCTTTTTACTTACGATGCGGGGAACCACTGCGCTCCGAGGTTGAGTTGAAACACCCAGCGGATCTAGACGACGCTATGAATGTAGCCCGTGCCGTGGATAAACTCCAGGGTGCTCTTATAGCTGCGATGACATCTTCCAAAGGGTCGCGATCCAGCACTTCTCGCCAAATTCCGGCTGCTCCCCCGATCATGGCAACTACACCGGCTGTTTCTACATTCAGGCGGCTTACTCCCAGCGAAATGGCTGATCGTCGCCGCCAAAAACTCTGTTTTAATTGTGATGAACAATGGTTCAAGGGGCACGAGTGCAAAAAATTGTTCGCCATTCTTGCTGTCAACGAGGACGATAGTGGCAACGAGGATAGGAAGACAACAGAGGAGGGCCAGACCTCCTTACGTGCAATTTCTGGTGTCCGTTCTAGTGATACCATGCAGCTTAGTGTCTGTCTCGCCAATATGGAGGTAGCTGCATTGGTCGACTCCGGGTCGACTCACAATTTCATCAACGAGGATCTAGCTCAGCGACTCCCTGGGAAACCCATTCAGCACCACGGCTTGGGTGTTACTGTGGCCAATGGTGATCGAGTCCCTTGTTTGGGAATCTTCAAATCTGTTCCTTTTGTGGTTGGCAAGACTAATTTCACCTCAGATTTTTATGTGATCCCATTGGGCGGCCATCAGATGGTCCTCGGCACTCGCTGGTTAGCAACCCTGGGTCCAATTAATTGGGATTTCCAACAGCACACCATGAGGATTCAAATTGCTGATCAAACTATCACGCTCAAAGGACTTCCGTCAATAAGCAGGCCTAAAGCCCAAGCGATCTCTTGTGAAGGTCGCGAGCTTCTCCCACACATTCTCGACGAATTTGAAGACTTGTTTGCAGAGCCATCCGGATTACCGCCTCAACGATCCCAAGATCACCGTATCCACCTCGTTCCAGAAGCAACACCAGTGGTGGTGCGTCTGTATCGCTATCCTGCGACTCAGAAGGATGAGCTGGAACGTCAGTGTGATCTCATGCTGCAACAGGGTATTATTCGCAAGAGTACATCCGCTTTTTCTTCCCCAGTTCTCCTGGTCAAAAAACGGGATGGCTCGTGGCGGGAGGTCTCTTTGAGTTCCTAGTCATGCCCTTCGGACTGTCCAATGCACCAGCCACATTTCAGGCACTTATGAATGAGGTTCTTGGTCCATATCTTCGTCGCTTCGTCCTGGTTTTCTTTGATGATATTTTACTCTATAGTAATTCTTGGGCAGAACATCTCCGCCATCTACATCTCGTGCTAAGCTTACTTAAACAACACCTCTTGTTCCTTAAAAGGTCCAAATGCATATTCGGCGCTGAAAGCATCGGCTACCTCGGTCATGTAATTTCGGCAGCAGGTGTCTCCATGGACACCGACAAAGTTCAGGCGATTGTGTCATGGCCGGTGCCTTTGTCAGTTCGTGGGTTGCGCGGATTTTTAGGGCTTGCGGGCTATTATCGACGTTTCATCAACAATTATGGTGCAATAGCGGCTCCAGTTACCAAACTCTTGAGCAAAGAAGGTTTCAGTTGGTCTAGCGCGGCCTCCACAGCCTTTCAGTCCTTAAAGGAAGCATTGACATCAGCTCCTGTCCTTCAGATACCTGATTTTCAACAACAATTCGTGGTCGAGTGCGATGCTTCTGGGACGGGTTTCGGTGCGGTTCTCCACCAAAACAGCGGACCCATTGCTTTTTTTAGCCGTCCAGTGGCTCCTAGCCACCTTTCATTGGCTGCATATGAGCGTGAACTTGTCGGATTAGTCAAGGCAATTAAACATTGGAGACCTTATTTATGGGGTCGATCTTTTGTGGTTCGCACTGATCACTATTCCCTCAAATTCCTCTTAGATCAGCGACTCTCTACAATTCCTCAACATCATTGGGTCAGTAAATTATTGGGTTTTGATTTTATGGTGGAATTCAAACCGGGCAAGCAGAATGTAGTGGCAAATGCTTTATCTCGAAGAGAGGCCGATCAGCTAAAGCTTTCAGCAATCTCCCGTCCGAGTTTTGATCTCTTTGCCAGTATTCGGACGGCCAACACGGCTGATCCAGCCATTGTCGCTCTTCGAGATCAGCTGCAGCAGGGTGCACTTCAGGATCCCTGGGCTATCATTGATGATATTCTCACCTTTCAGCGCAAGGCCTATCTTCCTCCTTCTCCATTGGTTCAGATAGCTCTGGCAGCATCTCATATGGAGAGTCATGAGGGAATACAAAAGACCCTTCATCGCCTTCGTCGCGATTTTCACATTCCCCATGATAAGACTCTGGTACGAGAGTTTGTTCAAACATGTACTACTTGCCAACGTAACAAGACTGAGCAACTACAACCGGCAGGCCTTTTGCAACCTCTTCCTATTCCTGTACAGGTCTGGGAGGATATTTCAATGGATTTTATTGAAGGGTTGCCGAAGATTGGAGGCAAATCAGTGATTTTGACCGTGGTTGATCGTTTCTCCAAATATGCACATTTTATACCACTTGCTCACCCGTATTCTGCTTCTTCGGTAGCAAGAGCCTTCTTTGATGAAATTGTTCGCCTCCATGGAGTTCCTTCCTCAATTGTGTCCGACCGGGACGCCGTATTCACTTCCTCCTTTTGGAAAGAACTCTTTCGGGCTACTGGCACAGCTTTAAATATGAGCACGGCATTTCATCCCCAGTCCGATGGTCAGTCCGAATCAGTGAATCGTGTCATATCCATGTATCTTCGTTGCCTCACGGGAGATCGGCCCCGTCAGTGGCTCCAATGGCTCACTTGGGCCGAATATTGCTACAATACTTCCTATCATAGCTCGCTGCGGGAAACTCCATTTCGAGTGGTTTATGGCCGTGATCCACCTTCTCTACGATCCTATGATATTTCAGAAATCCGCAATGCAGCTGTGGCAGATAGCATTTCTCAGCATGATGAGTTCCTCCTGGAGATAAGAGTCGATTACTGCTAGCTCAACAGTCTGCCAAGCTTTATTACGATGCTAAGCATCGGCCGTTGGAATTTCAACCAGGTGATTGGGTCTGGTTGCACATCCACCAGCGTCCCGCAGCCTCCCTTCCTGGTATGCAGCGCGGGAAGTTGTCTCCTCGCTTTTATGGACCATACAAAATTCTGCACCGCGTGGACTCAGTTGCTTATTGCTTGGAATTGCCTCCTCGTACAAAGATACACAATGTTTTCCACGTGAGTCTCCTCAAACCATTCAAAGGTTTGCCTCCATCTGCTCCCCCTTCACTACCTCAGCTGCTACATGGACGAGTCCTTCCTCAACCAGCCAAGGCTATTCGTGTTCGTCGTCGCAAGGATGGCGTCCAACAGGTGCTAATTCAATGGGCCAATGCTTCTCCATCGGTTACTTCTTGGGAAGACTTGACTACCTTCCACCGTCGCTACCCAGATTTTCAGCTCGAGGACGAGCTTTTTACTGAAGGAGGGGGAGATGTCATGGATGACCGGTTTGGAGTTGTCTTCAGCCGCCGCCACCAGTCCAAGGCCAACTCGGATGAGTAGTTCCGATAGGGACTCTTGCAACCTTGGCCTGGCCAGCGAAAGGCTTAATACTAAATATATATTATAGTTTCCTATAATAGCTTGTACAGCCTTGGCCCAGCTATAAAAAGGCAACGATTGGATAAAATTAAGCAAGCAATATTAGGGTTATCCCCTCTCTGTACCGCCCGGGCGATTGGAGAGCAGCCGCCTCCCTTCGTCCGTGCGAGACAACATCTGTTTCTCCCGAAATTCCCTGGCCGTGACAGTAATATCTACACTACCCCGTGTTACAAAGTAAAAGGTTATAGCACATCAGCACCTTCACCTCTAAATGCATAATTCATTTCCAGATAGCAAGCAGCCTCATGCAAGAAACACGTCTGCCTTAAAAAAAAAAAAAAAAGAATTGCAGAGCTTCACAACCACCCTCTTGCACAACAAACAATTCGCCTATTTTGTACAGACAATTCGTTAGCACACTTCATTCAACAGGCATTCATTGCTTCCAGATTGTAGCAAATGAAGTGGACAATTTCAGTGTGAGATGTCTTGTAAGCTGTAAAATCAATATTTCGTACAAAGTAAATATTAAGTTCAAGAACAAATAGTTTAAATCATTACCTATGGTAAACGACAGGGATCAAATACTGGGAAAAAATGAGTCCATTTTAAAGGCAGTGCTCAGTATTATAAAAATGCACAATTTGCCTGTTAGAAGCAATTACTACCCAAAGTATGCCTAAAACATTGCTTGTGCATAAAACTCTTGGGGTTCCATACGTGAGATTTATATAATGGTTCTTTATTAAAGTTTATGCCCCAAAAGGCCAAAACTAAAGAACAAAAGTACCTAAATGTCAAGAGAACTGATTCAAAACCAGGGAAAAACAACACGGTCTGCTCATTAATCTTCACTAGGAACGCAAACGCGGCGCACGCCGCGTAGAGAATATACATGTTGAATTTTATAAAGGGAGAAATTAGCGAGTAAATAAGATTGATTGTTTTTTTGGGGTATTGTTTAGACGTATTGATAGCGGTTTGTATAATTGTGGTAGCGAGGTCGATAGGAGACAGGTTTGTATATCATTTTTTCGGGATGTTTTTACTAAGTAATGTGTGAGAATATTAGGAAGGCAAGTAGGGTATGTTTGTTTTTTCTTGTATGATTATAGTTAGCGTAATGTACTGTGAGCATTAAAAAAAACAGTAATAAAGAGCATTCGTAAAATCAGAAAACAGGTGCATCTAAAAATAAGTAATAGGTAATACAAAAAGTAACGAACAAATGGTGTAAGCAGAAAGATCAGCGGAAGGAGGGAACATAATAGCGCATCTCGTAGGATCTTGTGTATACAGGGGCAAACGACAAAATGCTAAGTGGTATAGCAAAATCATGGGGAGGGAAAGAATATATTTCAATCTGCACTTTTTTTATTGGTAGATGTCAGCAAATCTTGCGGGTTTAGTATGAACAAGAAAGCAATGCGCAAAGGTAGCACAATACATCTAGGAATGGAGCAGAAGGTAATAAATATGTGACAGCATGCGTATATTTACAAACAGGTGGTCAAAGCTATAAAAATATGGTATTTGTAATCAGGGAAAAAAAATTTAAAAAAAACAACGCGTGTAAGAAAGGATGACAATGGAGTAAGTGAGCAGAAGAGCAGGTTCTAAAGCAGTTAGATCGAACCGTAAACGGTAGTAGCTGTAGCATTAAAGAACATCAAAGAGCAGGCAGCCCCATTTTCATCTTCTCAATATTTTTATTTCAACATGTCAGCCGCATGGAGTAACTATGGATATCAACTGAAGTAACCAATGGATAGAAGCCACTTCCTGTACACACAAAAGGCGTTTTCAACAGTGACGTATACACTCAAACAAGCGAAGATAAACAGCAGTTGAATGCTGTTGGTAAGCAAGATATTTTTTTTCTTTCTAGCGCTATAAATAACTTGTTAGATGATGTAGCAGTAACAATATTAAAACAGCATACAAATAATAAGAGTAGATAAGATACTGAAGTTCTAGACTAAGAATATGGAGAACGAGAGCACGGAACGTTTGAGATTATATGTGGCAATGCAAGCAATTATATGTGGAGATATCATGTTGGGTATATTGATGCTTTTAGCAAGGAGTACGAAGAAAAGGAGGACAAGGTGAAAAGATTGATAAGGCACTTACACCTGTCGCACTAAATTCCAAACATCTCAGAGGCTAGGATCAAGCATACCGGTACCAGAAATTTTGAAATGCTGGTTGAGCAAAAAATCTTAACTGCAGAGACATTCTGGAGTATGTAACTAAAGCTAAACTCACAAGAATGTAGTAGTTCCCCTGCCGACCCTTGTATCGAATAGATGTTGTGCCATAACAACCACTCAAGAGTGCTGGCCACAAAAGGTTAACATGTCAGTCTACAGAGAATGATATAAACTGGAAAACGGTGATTGTGTAAAGCACTTACTGATAAAGACGCTATTCATATGGGTGGACATGGTTGTATCTTTTGCTGCTCCGATGCACAAATTTTAGTGCAACCTACAAGTTACTAATACGTAAAAGATTTACATAAATCAAAAAATGAACTTTAGAGGCCAACTAAGGCAGGGAAAAAACGAAACCTCGCATACATCTATACCAATGCGAGAAGCTTTGCCAGATAATCTGTTGTCAACATAAACTTGAACAAATCAACCCTTTCCTAATTACCTAAAATACTCTAGAAAATTACCTACTTGAACCTATAGTAGTAAGATAATATTTAGGATTTAGGACCTTGATTCATAATAGTAAAAGTCTACTACGTACGATGGTATTGGTAGATTATTAATAATATCACCATGGAAGGCAAACTAAACATAACTAACGAAAATGAAGAACTTATTTTGTTGATGACACTATGCCAAAAAGCACAGCAGAATAGGGTTTTAGTGCAACTTCTATTTCCCTGAGAAAGTACCTACCAGTTCCGTAGTTGTTGTAGCTTTGGCCAATTTAATCCATTGAATGTTGTAAAACATGAAAAGGAACAGAGCAAATGACAAGAAGAAACTGTCCCAATTTATGTGAATCGAAGGAAAGAAGGTCCCTGTGCTCTTTCCTTCAAACATAGAAGCTTACTTCTAATGCACCAAAAGGATAAAGAAAACATGCTTCATTTTCTGTAATCTTCACCAATTGAGCTGGGAAATCTCAAAACAAGCACTGAAAATAGCAATTTTTTTGCATGCATCAAAAAACTCGTAAACCACAATCTGAATTATGTGACAAAATAAGTTTCTTCCTCCTCCCATTATCTAATTTTTTTCAATTTTTGTGAATTTCCTTTTTGGATGTCTAGATTCAGATAAATTGAAACAACAGTTCTATTAGCACTAAACGAAAACACAAACTTTCATACCCTAGATGTTCCAGCTTCTTCAATTGTTGTGGTCACACGGAAAGGTGGCTTAAATTATTGAGTCATACGGTAGTTCAGCACAACAAATTATCCATCGGACGGTATTTATTCAATGGTAGATAGAACTGTCAAATTCTGCTGGAGTAATAAAATGACAACTATGTGGCTTTAAGTTGTGCAGGAAAAATACTAAAATAAAAAAAACATTATGTTAATACTTACCAGATGCAGAGCTCTGTCAACATCAAAACTATCCAGATGCCCTGACTCATGGAAGCTACAATCGTCAAGAATGGATGTTCTTCCTACAGGGAAACTTCTGTAATACGGTATAAAGCATTAGTAATATTGTGTGAGATCAGGAATTTCCATAACATGTAAACAAATGGAAAGAAGTGAAGAATAAAATGTGAGTTAGCATGATGGATGAAAGAATAGCTCGCATAAATAAGTTCTAGATACAATAGCTATACGGGTGGGTCTACAGCAGTCGTTAGCACAGCACAAACACAAGCCTGAGAAGCAGTAGCTGCAAGGATTAGTTAGTAATTTTAAGTAAATGTTAGTTTTCATCAAGTCACAAACAAGGGATTCAGAAACAGCAGCTGTACAGAAGTAATGTATGGTAGTTTTCATTACAGCATAGCTAATTCATCACAAAAACCAAGAAAAGACCAGCTGATATTTCCTGCAACCGTAGATCTTTTGTTCATTCGTATGTAATCTCCCTTTTCTTCTCAAAGGGATACCACAAAATTGTGTAACCAAGGTTGGGCTTTCTGTGAAATATCGACAAAATAGAACATTGTAGTGGGCACAACTGGAACGTCCTGTATAATGCGATCCAGTTTTTTCATCTTATATGTGTGTCAAGGCAGAAAAATAGGATGCACCTTAGCATCTAAAAGGTTTTCCAGTTCAGAGAGCTGACTTTCACAATCCAAATCAGAAGAGCCACATGCATAGATGACCAAGAGAATCTCAAATCAGCAGAGAAGATTTATGAAGCGGAGAGAGGAAAACAAATCTCTGTTAGAAAACAAGGGAAGTATAACGTGATCCAGTTTTGTTCATCTTACAATGTGTGTCAAGGTAGAAAAATAGGATGCACCTTATCATCTAAATGGTTTTCCAGTTCAGAGAGCTGACTTTCACAATTCAAATGAGAAGAGCCACCTGCATAGATGACCAAGAGAATATCAAATCAGCAGAGAAGATTTACGAAGCAAAAAGAGGAAAACAAATCTATGTTAGAAAACATGGGAAGTATTGTTATGAATAGCACTTGTATTCATCATGAGGCCAAAGGGCCTATATATATACATGTACAAGAGGGCAAGGAATAGGAATAGGAGTAGGACTCTATCCCTAACATACAAGGAAAAGGACTCTATCTCTAACACCCCCCCTCAAACTCATGGTGGATCAACAACACTGAGTTTGGAGAGAAAGAAGTTATGATACGCTCTAGTTTGTGTCTTCGTGAAAAAATCTGCTAACTGGAGCTCTGAAGGCACATACTGAAGAGCCACAACCTTATCCTGTACCTGTGACCTCATATATGAAGCATCAACACCAATATGCTTGGTGAGTTCATGCTTCACTGGATCTCGCGCAATGCTGATAGCCCCTGTACTGTCAGATAACAGAGGAGTCGGTGTAGAAACAGAAACACCAAAATCCTCAAGCAACCACCGTAGCCACGTAACCTCTGCTGTCAAAAGAGTCATAGCTCGCAACTCAGCCTCAAGACTTAACGAGAAATCGCTGTCTCGCTTCTTAGTCTTCCAAGCAATGAGAGAACCACCAAGAAAAACACAAGAAGCGTAAAGGGACCGACGATCGAGTGATCACTAGCCCATGTAGCATCAGTATGCCTGGAGTCAGAAGAGCCGGAGCGGAAAGAAAAGACGGCGAGTGATGGTTCCACGAAGATATCGTAGAACACGAAGAAGATGACTATAGTGGAGCCGAGTGGAGCAGAAACGAATCGACTCGGGATATGAATCGGATGAGAAATGTCGGGACGAGTGACACCAAGATAAACAAGACTCCCAACAAGATGACGATAACGCAGTAGGATCCTCAAGAGGTTCACCATCGAGGTCGAAGGTGAACATTGAGCTCCATGGGAGTCTCTACCAGACGCTCATCAGTGAGAAAGGCACGATCAAGGAGATCCTGGATATACTTCTCTTGGGAGAGAAAAAAGCCCTCAGAGGTGGAAGAAACCTCAATCCCAAGAAAGTATCGGAGAGGACCAAGATCGGACATGAGAAACTGCTCATTGAGACGGGCCTTTATAAAGGCAATATACTGAGAATCATCGCCAAGAATGATCATGTCATCAACATACGTATGAGAAGAGTCCGACCACGAGAAGAGGTGTGAACAAAGAGCGCAGGATCATGAATCCGCGTAAAAACCACGGCGGTGATCATAGAAGAAAAACGCTCAAACCAAGCACGAGGGGCTTGCTTGAGCCCATAAAGAGAGCGACGGCCAGACAAACCATGCCCTCGAGAGCAGAATACCCGGTGGTGGTGCATATAGACCTCCTCATGCGACTCACCATTAAGAAAGGCATTCTTGACATCAAGTCGAGAGATGGACCACTCTCGAGCAGAGGCAACAAAGCAAGAAGAGTGCGAACAGTGGTCATGTGAGCCACAGGGGCAAAGGTCTCATCGTAATCACGACCATGCTCCTGCTGAAAACCACGCGCCACAAGACGAGCCTTGTAGCGCTCAAGAGAACCATCAGAGCGAGTCTTAATCTTATAGACCCACTTACAAGTAATGGGACGGATACGTGGAGGAAGTGGAACAAGATCCCACGTGCCAGTGCGCTCAAGGGCAGCAATCTCCTCTGCCATCGCATGCTGCCATTCCTGATGAATAACAGCATCACGGTAAGAAGTCGGCTCGCCGTAGCTGCACCAACAAAAGCAAAACGCTCAGGAGGCCGAATAGACTGTCGATCGCGAAGAGCATAACGAGGAGGAGACACTGAAGAAGATGGCTCATCAGAAGAAGAAGATGGCACATCAGAAGAGTCCTCAGCTGGCGGACGACGAGTGTAGTGGAGAGGATAGGGAGAAACAACATCTGAAGAGCCCTGTGTAGGAGAGGACGGTGGTGAAGAAACCGGCGCTAAAGGAGACGCCGATCGTGAAGGAAAAGTGACAACTGGAGTGTCAGGAAAAGTCAGAAAAGACAGTGGCTCAACAAGAGAAGTAGGAGAGGAAGAAGAACGAGGGTAGAAGGGACGAGACTCATCAAAAGTGACATCTCGTGAGATCCGTATACGTCGGCCAACAGGATCCCAACAACGATATCCCTTATGCTCAAGATCAGATCCCGTAAAAACACACTCAACAGATCGAAAGCACTTTGGTGCGTTCACGAGGTGCAAGAAGAACATAGCACACACACCCAAAAGACGAAGTCCAGAATAATCGGGAGGCATGCCACAAAGACGCTCAATCGAATCCCACCCTTCGTGAGCGTAAGAAGGTTGGATATTGGTCAAGTAGGTAGCAGTGGAAACGGCCTCGGCCAGTGAGGTGGAACAATGGCAAGCATAAGAGCGCGAGCCGCCTCAAGAAGATGGCGATGCTTGCGCTCGGCCACACCATTCTCGAGCATGAGCACCAGGACAAGAAAATCGAGAAAGAGTGCCTGTGTGGCAAGAAAAGCTCGAAGAGCTCCGACAGATACTCCTCGCCGAGTCAAAGACGAAGAACACGAATGGGAGAATCAAACTGAGTGTGAATCATGGTGGCAAAAGTCTTATAGATGGATAAAACCTCACTACGAGAGGACATAAAATATATCCAAGTGTGGCGAGAAAAATCATCTATAAAAAGAATATAATACCGATGACCCCCTTTGCTAACAAAAGGAGCCGGACCCCAAACATCAGAATGAACAAGATCAAAAGGACTCTGTGAGATAGACTCACTAGAATGGTAGGGGAGTTGTAGCTGTTTGCCAAGCTTACAACCCGTACAGTGTAAAGAGGCATCACCAGACACAGAGCCTAAAAGACCACGATGAACTAAAGAAGACAGACGCGAGCCACAAAGATGACCCAAACGGTGATGCCACTGAGCAAAAGTCCCGGTAGAAGAAGCAACGGATGCTGACGCGGTGGAGGAAACGGAGAGACTGGCAGAGGCAGCGGAAGGTAGATGAAGCCAGTCAAGCTCCCAAAGACGCTGAGAGTCACGGCGAGGGGCGATCCCAACTAGGGCTCTGCGGAGATCCCGAACACAACAAGAGTCGAATCAAGAATAACGCGACAACCGTGATCGCAAGTCGCCGGCGGATATGAGCCGCATGGTCGGGCTTGGGAACATAAGAAACAGCAGGAACATGAAAAGAGGATGACAAAAGATTTCCTCGTCCTGCAACAGGAAGGGAAGTACCATCTGCGGTATGCACAGTGATAGGAACAACAAGAGGACTGATGGAATGAAGACTCGAAGGATCAGATGTCATATGAAAAGAAGCTCCAGAGTCAAGGATCCATGGTGTGATACCTGATGAGGGTGGTGGTTTCTCACTAGAAGACTGAGTAGCAGAACCAGCGGAACCTGTCGGTGTAGTGGCAGCCATGCGACGAAGTAGCATAAGGATCTCTGGTAGAGTCGTAACCAATAAGTCTGCTGAGGAGGGGCACCTAAGAGACCAGGGCCCTTAGAAGGGCGTCCTCGACGAGCATGATCCTTCTTCTTTCTGTTGCAGAACTGCTCCACATGTCCGTTCTTATTGCAGTAGGTGCAATGAAGACCTCCCCCCTTAGTAGCTGGAACTGAAGTAGGTGGCACTGTCGGAGGAGTAGAGCGCGGTGCCGCCAAAACGGAAGGAGACACAAGCAGACCCGCGCCACGAAGACGAGTCTCCTCAGTACGAATAGCTGCAAGAGCCTCCAACAGAGTGACACGGGGATGACGAGCAAGCAGCTGGGCACGAATCTGCTCGAACTCAGCCCGAAGACGTGTCAGGAAGTCGTAGATGCGGCGAAGCTCCAAATGAGAATGCTGATGCTGGCAACACTGGCAGGTTCCGCTGGTTCTGCTACTCAGTCTTCTAGTGAGAAACCACCACCCTCATCAGGTATCACACCATGGATCCTTGACTCTGGAGCAACACTGGCAGGTGCGGCAAACCTCCGGTCCCAAGGAATCAAGCTGACGCCACACCGAGGACAACTGCGCATAGAACTCATCCACAGTAGAATCACCTGGCCAAGCGATCGCTCCTCGCCGCACAACAAAGAAGGTACAGAGAGTCTCCAGCTGGCTCATAGCGATCGCGAAGATGTCGCCACATCAACTGTGCCGAAGACAAGGCAACAATGTCACCAGTAAGATGCACCTCCATACTAGCAACGAGAATAGCAGAGGCACGAGCATCTTCATCAATTCATGTCTTGTGGGCAGCAAACTGAGTCTGAAAGGACTCCACATCATCAGTATAGTTATCGGTGATCTTCTGGCGAGTAGCATCATCGGCCTCCTTGGGAATAACAGGCGTGGCAGGGGGAGCAGGACGCGGCGGACAGGATAGCTCGCCGGTAAGAAACTCCCATAGGCGCTGACCACGCATGTGAAGGCGCATATGAAGAACCCAGTCTCGATAATTGAGACCATCAAAAATGACCGAGCAGCGAGGAACAGAAACAGTCCCCGAAGAGAAGCCTGAAGACGATGACTTCTTTTTTTTTTTTTTTTTTTTTTTTAAGCGCTGGATCTGAAGTCTGATCTGAAGTCCTTTAATGGAATAAAGGACTTGATCTGAAGCGCTGGATGTTCTGGTGCATGAAGCAAAGAAGCTTGCTTGCTCACGTGCACCTTCTCTTCTTTATCGTGGACTTCAAACTGAGCAGAGAAACCAAGAAAACGACAGTCCGATTTGAAGTCCGATCAGGACTGCGGCTGGACTCAGTGGAGGAGTCGGAGTGTTGAAGGCCGATCCAGAGATCCAGAGGAAGCCAAGCCGCCGAGCCGGTAGCCTACAGCCCGCACCGCCTCGGGACCTCCGTCACGGCACCCTCAGCGACCGAGCGGAAAAAGGGCGAGTCACCGTCGCCGCCGCAGCGAAAAGGATGAGGAAGGCTGCGAAGCGGCCGTCGCCACTGGCCGGTTTAAGCGGCGTCGAATCTATTTGGCGCAACAAGATCCTCCGGCCAGCGGCGTAAGCTGCCGGCGTGGCGTCGCGTCGCGTGGACGTCGCGATAAAGCGCCAGCGGCCAGCGTCGCGTCAGCCAGGCGTGCGTCTGGCGTAATGCAGCGGCAGACGGCCACGCGTCTGCTGCGCGGCCAGCGTCGAGACGGTCCTTGCGCGTAAGCGCGGCGACTGGCGGCGATCGGCGACGACGGCGGCGGCAGCGACCTGCGGCGGCAACAGCGGCGAGGACCAAGAAGGAGCACAAGCGCTTGGCCTGGATGCACGGGCTGGCCGAGTCGACGAGATCCACAGGCGGCGGCAAAAGGAAAAGAAGCCGAACCAGATCTACGGGCGACGAACGAAGAAGCCAGAAGGTGTCTAGGGCAAAGTGGTGGTCAGGGGACGCAAGTGCAACGTCCGTAAGAAACCTATGGCTCTGATACCATGTTATGAATAGCACTTGTATTCATCATGAGGCCAAAGGGCCTATATATATACATGTACAAGAGGGCAAGGAATAGAAATAGGAGTAGGACTCTATCCCTAACATACAAGGAAAAGGACTCTATCTCTAACAAGTATAACGTGATCCTGTTTTGTTCATCTTACATGCGTGTCAAGCTAGAAAAATAGGATGCACCTTAGCATGTAAATGGTTTTCCAATTCAGAGAGCTGACTTTCACAATTCAAACGAGGAGAGGCACCTGCATAGATGACCAAGAGAATTTCAAATCAGCAGAGAAGATCTATGAAGCGAAGAGAGCAAATCAATCTATGTTAGAAAATAAGGGAAAGGGCAGAAATTTTGACAGCGGTGAAATCTACGGAAGAACTATAACTGCAGACTATGTCTTTGAAGTGTTCCTTTTCTGGATTCCTAATTCAATGAAGTTTGCGCGGAGATTCCCAGAGCTCCAGTTAAATAGTCTCCTCTTTCTACTAGTAGCCGCATGAGTCGAAGAAACTACTGGGTAGAAGGATCGTCCTGCACGCACACAATAGAAAGCAAACGGTGAAACAAGCAAAAATAAACAGCGAGCAAAGAACGAAAATCACCGTAATAGAACTATTTTCAGGAGCGGGCCAACAACATACAGAGAACGGGCTGCAGCATACAGCAAGCATACAGAGAGAAAGCAAAAAGAGGAACAGAATGCCGGCAATATACGAAAACAAACCACGAGTACAACAGCAGCATATAGAGAGAAAGCAAAAAGAAGAAAAAAGCACATACCCGATCGCGGACCCGCAACAGCAACAACAACAGAAGGGGTAGCGGAAGCATGGGACTGAGCTAGTAAAACAAGCGCAGATTCAAGAAGCGAAGTGAGAGTAGCCGAATCAAGAGGGCGAGGAGGCGAAACAGGCGCGGATTCAAGGATCAAAGCAGAATCAACCGACGGTGTAGGTGCTAAGGCCGGCGCAACAGGTTGTTTGCCGCGCAAAATATCTCGCTGGCGAGCCTGGACGGCCGAATCCGAATCCATGAAGAAGAATAAGAAAGGGGAAACCATTAGGGCATTCAAAGAGGGCAAACAAAAGGCGTAAAAGCAAGGGCAAGAAAGATAGACAAGAAAGATAAGAACTGGACCTCAGCACGATAGGGATGGATAAAATCCGGCAACGACCATCGCAAAGCAAGGAACAATGTAGCGTGCGTGAGCGGTACCGCAGCACCATACCGTGGCGTGTCGCCGGCTGATACGAAGGAGCAGCAAATCGCGGCACGGCTCTCGCAGAGCAGAGCGCCGATCGACAGGTGCGGCTCCAGCACAACAAAACCGCGATTGATAGGCGCAGATCCGCAAAGGGAGCCAACCGGCGCAGCAGCGCGATTCACAGGCACAGAGGAGAGCGATGCCAGCGACGTACGACGCAGATCCGCAAAGAGGGCTAACCGGCGCATGATGAAAATACAGGGAGAGGAAGAGCCGATATCGGCTATGGAGCAGCCATGGCGGCGACACGCAATGCAAGAACGGCCATGGAGAGGCGCGCTGCGGAAGCACAATGAGCGGCGTAGAAAAGGAAAGCGGAGCGCCGAAGTCTCCGCCACCGAGTGTAACGCACGGAGCGACACAGGGAGGCAACCGGAGCACTGGGAAACTCCGGATTGTAATAAAAGGATAATTTCCTCAGGAATCAGAGAGGGTTTGCTAGCCTCAGTTTTTGTATTAGCTGGCACCTGAGAGGCGAAAGAAGGTATGCAACCTGGAGATGTTATGTGTTGGGAGGAAAACATTTATCTTGCCAAGGTGTGGGTATAGCATAGAGCCATAGAATGATAGAATATCTATTATTTCCCCCATTGAACACAATTAATGGATGCTCAGCATGATGTAAGCTCAAAACTTAGGTAACCTAGTGAAATGCACAAGTTGGTCCTAGTTTGACATGGGCAGTATATAGGGAAGCAACCATCAATGGAGCTTTGGCAATTGAATGCAGCAGCAGCTAATGTTGAAACATATAATCTGTACCTTAAATTAGCTTTCCTTCAGAACACTGAACACATCGAACAAAACAAAAAATATATAAAGAAAAAAATTGGATTAGAGTTATCTTTATTGCTGAATGTGACATGTTTATATCTTATATACACTTCTTGAAACATGCAGTATGTGAAAACATGCCATCTGGAAAATGTATAGTAGCCTTAATTTGAATCAAAATCATTGCAACTGGAAGTTTCAAGGATAACATGTATCAAAGATTAGAGTGCGCAACTAATTGTGACAAGCTAAGGCACTATAACGAAATTAATACCAAAACAACTACTGCTATCACAAGGAACATGTCAACTCTCCTAAGGAAATAATCATACCAAAGGTATTTCATCAATATCCGGATCCTCCTGGTGCTCAGAAAGCCAGCTAATGGCACCTTCGATGGTGCTATTGTCTAAATAAAAGTGCATAAGCCAAGTAAAGCTATGACATCATTGTGTTTTACTTTACAATAACATGAGAACATACCTATCATCCACGGTCTTGAAGTACATGGAGTTTTCTGTATCTGTTCAAAGGATCAATAACACGGATCCGATCGAAGACGCGGGTGTTGAGGCCATTGGCAAGAAGGCCAGCTACGTCCTTCTTCAAGAACAGGATCATGGCCTGCTCCTTCCGTACAATGGGAACCAGCTCCTTCTGTTCAATGGGAACCACCTGCATCCGGATGCATTCAAACACGTGCTTGCTGCATCCATTGTCCAACAAGTGAGCGATCGGTTAGCCCAATCCAAGAATACAAAACTCTTTTGCAGTCAAAAGCAAAGGAATGTAACCGAACCGTGTAGAACTTGGAGCTAGAAACCAAATTGATGCAAATTCAAGAAAAATAAAAGGATCAAATTCGAACATCTCGGGTTCCAAACTCGAACCCCAAAGAATCAAATTCACATAATGCCATCTTTTCCAATTGTTTGCCCCTTTTTCAACAAAAGGACCAAAACCAAACAATGCCATCGAAGGAAATAGCACACTCGGGCATAATTTCATTTTCAATCACAAACCACGTTATATTTTCATTCTATCCTCTCCCACGAATATCTCATACCCAGAGACAACTACCAAAATTTATATCACCTCCTTTACAACCAATGATACTCCCAAAAGATTTTTGAATCGAGACATCACAAACCTCCATCATAAACCACCTTTTTTAAACTACAACCAAAGTTAGGACCGCCGATCATTACCAAACCACACTCGGTTCCTTCCTGAAGAGGGTCTCGCGCTCACATTATTTATCACTATTTTTTATTTTTCTTGAGCAACAAATGATTTCAAATTCTTATAAAAATTTATGGAGATGATTTACATGTCATTTATGATTTAAATACTTTTTCCCAGATTCTATGTTCCTTTGGTTATGAATATTAAGGATAAGTACTCATTTCTAGGATAAATATAATATTTTCTAAAGTAACATAAATTTAAAGAAAACCATAAAATGATAGAAATCCAACTTACAACCATAATTCAAATTTAAAATTTGATTTTCATTTTCTTTTATTTCGAGGATGTTACACGACGAGAACGAATAAATTCACTAGGTAAATCGTGGGCTCTTGTGGCAACATCGTAGGTTGGAGTGCACTGCCATGTGCTGCCGTCATGCCATGCTTCCGTTCTGCCATGCTGCCATAGCATGCAACTACTGTGGCCGGGGGCTGCCATGGCAGTGCTACGAGCTGCCCTGGCAGGCCACCTCCCGTGCTTGCGCATGCCTCGACTGATGTTTGTTGGCCGACGCCTGCACCACCACACATTGCACCGTGCCATCGATGCCGCACTATGGGCCGCCACGCCGAGCTATGGTGGCTGCCACACCACGTCGACCTCGGTGGCCACCGGCCTTGCAACACCGTCGCTGGGCCAACGTCGCTTATGCCGTGCTCCACCGCTGCTGCCTTGGCGCGTCGCCTCCGACTCCTACGCCAAATGAGGGGATACTCCTTCCATACATATCTTATCTCGTATAATTCGGGCTTGAGATATTTGTTAGTTTCCTGATATGTAGATTGCCGTGTATGGTACGATATCTGAGTCTTCTTCGTACGCATATACCCCATATTTAGATATTCGACATGAGGAAAGTGAAAAGGATGGGTGGCTGGCTATTTGAGGGGTAGTTCGGCTGAAGAAGGCAAGGAAAGTGTGCTCTCTAATGTCTGGCTTCTCTTTTTTTCCATGATTGCTGTCATTTTGGCACCGTTGGAAAAGAATTGAATAACATAAGAACGAATAATCAAAAGTTCCATGTGATTTGTTTTTAGCCTACCAGTCTTCCAGCATGAAATCTTATATACTAAACTGAATACAATTTGCATATTTAATTTACCGACTCCAGATAAATTAGCGAACCGGCTCTGAAAAGTCGGAGTCGGTGCATCTATAGCGGGATCAGTTTTTGGTTTCTTGGATTTGACGTAGAAATTTTTTACATAAAAATCAAGATAACTCATCATTTCATTTTACTAATGCTAAATAAATTTTTACAACCACCCTAGTCAATCACGATCGGAAATTTGGAATGTTACATGAAACAAAGGAACAAATCCTAAATATTCATTTGGAATACCACTGGAATGAGATATTCCTCCGAAATTTTCGACAAATAAAAGTAAATGTGAATTCTACATTCTTATATGCATGTGTCAAGTTAAAACAATTCTTTCGGTTAATTCGTGTATATATCATGCAGTGTACAAACGCCTCTTTTTAATGCATTCCTATATTTCTTTTGTTGCATTATTATTTCAGTAGGCATGTCTTTCTTCCTGCACTTTCCCCACTGCTCATTTTTCATTGAGGGGAGTTCGTGCATTTCTTCTTGAGCTCTTTTACCGTACACTAAATTCAATACAAACCATTCATTCTTTTCAATCCAATGGATCAGATTAGCTAAAATTTATTTATACTTCCTTTGATACTGAAGTAGTAGAAATGCTCTTAACAAATCAACGACTAGCTACAATTTCTTCTATGCATTATATACTAAGTATAATACACCGTAAAATTTCTCTTCTTGTCATGTTCTTTTTTATCGTTCGTATCTAGAGTGATGTTTCATATGATAGATAGTAGATTATTTCAGGTTGCACCAAAAGATAAAAGAATGGTTATCCAGAGTTATTTGCCCAATTTTGAAATACTAGGATGGGTTTGCGCGCTACATTGCGCCGAACGAATTTTGCCTCCAGCTCGGGATTTCTTCACAAATTCCCAAAACTTTGAGGGTTTTTCACAAAAAAAAGGCCGAGGGTTTTTTGACCAAAAGAAGGATGTGGCATGCCTCAGGAGCCCAGCATAGCTCAACCTATAAGTATATATACTAGGTACGCAAGAGCACAATGCTGTAAAAAGGTAATGAGTCTATGCATTTGATCCTAGGTGTTAAAAAGCTGACATAATAAAGGAAATGAAATTTTCGATTCTTGAGTTGATGACAATATTTCTGAGGAAATAAATGAGGACCACCATCCTCTCTAAAGTTTATGATTTTGTAATAGCTAAACTGCAACCGCAATGTGTCCACAATCTGTACCGCAACCGTGATGTGTCCACAATCTCTAAAGTCAATTGTCGCTTCGCTCTCGAAGTGAAACAAAAAATATCTTTTAGAAGTACTATCCATATGTGTTGTGGTCGTCAATTCATATTAGATATACTAAATCCAGTAGCAGTCAATTGAAACTGAGAGAATAAGCTAAATGAATTTTGTTATTATGAAATCATCTTTAGTAACGAGAACGCCTGTGAGTAATAAAGGAAATTATTTTCTTTTCCCAAAGAATTGAAAGACCATCAATTAAACCATCAAGCCAATACACAAGTCTGCGATCTTTATCTGCAACTTTACGATGCAAACAGATGGCAGCCTACCAATGATGCAAGAAAGCTATTAAAATCATGAAACAGTTATGCGTGACGGAATACACCATTCTTATAGATAATTACCTGGAAGAGAGGAACAAACGCAGACAAAAAGGTGGCAGAGTGAACTACACTGACAAGAGCATGCCAACAAACTGCGGATGGAGATTCAAAGAATCATTATTTTAGGACGGAATTCAATGTATTAGATTGACACAGCAGATGCATTATGCATCAGTAGATAAGTTGTATTACAGGATATTAAATAACAAGAGTCTACATTATGCTAAATTTAACACAGCATCCTTAAATATACATAGGAAACAAAGTGGTTAGTAAGTTACCTTTTGAAGACGTAGAACAACAAAGGGGGCAAATGTCAACGAGAAGTATAGACGAAATGTTTTGTTGAATGTTGATGAAGTGACACAAGCACGATTCTCTGTCAGGATTCCATGGAGTCATGAATATGATTTGAGGAGGGAAATCTTATAAAAGAAATTAGCCTATTTTGAACTTATTTAGGGATTCTCCCAGGTCTAAACACCGGTCAGATGTGCACTTGCATTGGAAATGTGCTTTAATGAATCAAATAAGATCGAATGTTGATGAAGTGACAAGCATGATGCTCTATCAAGATTTGATGGAGTCATGAATATGATTTGAGGAGGAAAATCTTATAAAAGAAATTAGCCTATTTCTAACTTATTTAGGGATCCTCCCAGGTCCAAGCAGCGGTTAGATGTGCACCTGCATTGGAAATGTGCCTTAACGAATCAAATAAGATGAATGTAGACAGAGGAGCATAAGAGATTATGTTTTGAAAAAATTATGAGCACTTTAAGCTGATTTCTAGCACAACCTGTAGGCATTGAGGACCATGCATGCAAGTGTTGGACAATTTACTATTCCCATTCTATTTATCAGGATTTCTGGGGGAGATGAAAGAATTAGATCTAGGTTTCTAATAAAATAGAGGATGGTCTTAAGCAAAATCTGTAAAAGGAACTGGGAATGAATGAACCTTGCCAACATATGGGGTATGGTTTTTGAAGGCATCCAACAACACAGGAAGAAACTTTTAGAAATGAGTTATGAGGTGGTCCTGTGAAAGCTGGATTGTAAGATGTAAGAAACAAAAAAGGGGAACAAAATTAGCAATAAGAGAGAATCTTGTTGTATCAAGGCATCCATCAGCACAGGAAGAAACTTTTAGAAATGAGTTGTGAGGTGGTCCTGTGAAAGTTGGATTATAAGCTGCAGTGAAAGTTGGATTATAAGCTGCAAGAAACAAAAAAGGGGCACAATATATATCTAGAAGTCAATGCTCTGATGACATAAATGTGTAAGATAAGTACGAAAAGGCAAACTGAATAAAGTGTTCTGAGTTATACCAGGAAAAAGAGAAAATACTCGTAGTTCCTTGTCCCAACACATTCCCCAACATAATTTACTACGCAAATGCAATGATGGTCCATTTCATTTGCACACACGTGTCACATGTATAGTCAAAGACAGTCAACAACAACAGTGGATAAGGAACAGGATGAAGGCACCTAACTAACAGTGCCATCTTGACATTAACTAAAGTATGGACTATTAGGTAGATGACCGACATAGAGATAGCTTTTGCTACTCCGTTAGACAGCTCTTGCTACATATGTTGATTTTCGATGTGCTGTAATCGTTCAGGCAAAAAATGGTCTCTATGGATAAAGCTCACATAGACCAAATCGAATAGACCAATTAGACAAAACTAGGAAGATATGCGCGCTACGCCGCACCGTTGATAATTTTGTTCGTCTGGTAGAGATAAAGCAAAAAAATAGTTTAGTAATCGCATGTTATAGAAATGATTGAGGCAACGTTCATTCATATATAGTACTCATAAAACAGGAAGAGATGCTAAGAGTTATGTTACAAAGCCGAACGATCAGTTAAGCTTTCTTTCGATCTCGGACACATCGTGAAATAGAGGATCAGTAAATATAATAATGTAACCAAATTAAGTAATGTAATAAAGAGGAATGTTTTCATTGTTACGGGCTGATTGTGATGAGAGGTGATGCTTGTCTTATCGAAAGAATTAACTGGTTTCAACCTAGGGTATACAAATACAATGTAAGAGAGACATCATTGGATAGTGAAGTGTAAGAATAATATAACATTTTTGTAAGATTTTCTTTTACCCTTGTTTGAACCAGTTTGGCTAACCATTTGGGATTCTAAATTCCTAGGCAGTGCTCAGAAATCATGAGATATCGTGCAAGCAGTACAATATGGGCTTGCTGTTTTGTAGGAGAACTATTTCTAGCATTTTTTTATAGGAGTAAGTGAGCCCCTTTTGCCATATGTGAAATCTACCGTAGTATTAGTTTTACTAAATTGTCAAAAAAAAATACCTATGGAAGAGAAGACATGGTTAAGTTTTTTTTTTGTAGAAGCCTATGAAACACAAAAGTAGTTGTCCTTCCATAAAAACGATTCAGGCCTACCGGGTGCATGGACTCGCCGAGTGCTGGGAATTCAAAACTCTGCTGCTATTGTTGTGGATGCTTGAGCCAGAAGGGAGGACCCATTGAACTGGCTTTCAGATGATAGTGAACTCCTCCCATATTGCATGGTGATGTTTGCAGGGATATTGTGAGGATTGGCCATGTATCTTGCTGCCTGGTTCCCACTGTATCCGTTTATAGCTCCATCTGCTCAATAGACCATAGGAATTCGGTAATATGACAATATTAGCAACGGTATAATAAATTCACAAATACCATGTGACCTGCAAATCCATAATAAGAAGCAGCATCATGTTTCTTTATGCATACATATATGTCCAACCAACAATGGTTGACTTCCAACAAGTCAAAACTGAAGTAATGAAAAGGTAGTTAAAGCAGTTTGCAGCCAAGATGCAAGCACGCCATTAATGTCATTGCTGCTTCAGTTACAGATGTACAAATTTTAGTGTTCTGTATGGGGCCTACTTGACATGTGCTCTTTTATAACTTGATGCATGCTACATCACATTATAGCACCCTCCTTATTATACATTTATACTATCTGCGCGGGCTACAATGAAAATGAGGACTGAAGACAAGAAAATCACTCGAAAAACAATGAGTAACCAAATGAAAATAAACTATACGGAAACTTTAGCAACACTGCACATTAATGTTGGTCAGTGAGGATTGAGGATGAGCAGGCATAAACTAAAATAACTGGGCTTAAGGCCTGAAAAAAGGAAAACGAAGCTCAACATATTGAAATAAAAACGTGGCTGGTAAAGCATGGTTAAAAAAAATACAATGATGAACAAGAAACCTTCACGGGATGTATCTGGAGTGTGGGTTTAAAATCTTATTACCTTCATTTGTAGCACCCATTGAAGTTTGCTCAGCTTTTGCTGACAGTGACCATTGTTTCTGTGCATTGGCCGAACCATATGGAGCAGGGCTGCTTGTCGAAGCTGTTGCAGTGCCACTTCTGGTTGTGACAGATTTCTTTTTCTGCTTGAAGCTCAGGAGTGCCTTGCCATCGTGTTCTACAACATGCATCCAGTCCTCATACGCTTTCTTTACCAATCCATCAGCATAGATCTGCAATCAAGTTGAGAAAGGTTGTAAAGTATTCGATAGAATATTGGTGTTTCTGATGTCAACTGTGTAATGCCTGAGTTAAAAAATGCACTGTTTGTATTCAACAGATTATTATTAGGAGAAATGATTTAGCTGAGAAAATAGGAGATACAGAACCAAGACAGCCAAAGTTGCTAGGTACACAGCACAAATAACTTGAAGCATGGATCAGAAATTTGCTTTAATTATTGTTCACACAGAAGCACATATCTAAAACAAAAGATTTCATGAAATGTAAGTTCCATTTTTCTCTCTTGAAAACAGAATGCTAACTATTTGGCAACAGACATCATCTGTTCACTACCTAGCACACTATCAAACTGAGCATCTAAATATCAAACCAATGAAATGCTGGAGTTTTACAAAATGGTACCAACCCAAATTGACAGGAAGGACTTTGCAACAAGGGGACAGTGTTCGAAAGGCAACAATGATGAAAGCCATGTTCGAAAGTTTGCAACAATAGCTGTGTTGCCAACCATGACCTCCAATTTCTCATTAGCACTACAACATAAGTGATGAAAGCATATGTGAAACAAAATGATAGTAAATCAATATGCATAGTATAACAAAAAAAAACTTGTCCAGTGCATGCGATTCACGGTAAAGCCCCTGCAATTATAGAAACAACTGAATAAGTTTGTAGCCATTATAAGATTGCAAAAAATAGACTAATTGTGCCACCACCCTCAAAACCATAGTTTTAGCTTGTTGTTATGTAAGAGACTTCATATTCTTAGTAACAAGACCTACCGAAAGTTTTTTCACGCTACCACGGAGATCCAGGCATTCAATAATACAGGGAAAATGGTAACTACAACGGTGCCACCTAGCTCCATAAAAGTATGAAGTATTATCAAGTACAAGCAGGTCCAAAATCATAGAAATGAAGAAATCAAAATTAAAATAGAAGAGCTCTCTATCGCATAGCATACATAGAGAAGTGTTTTGTGGAAAGACATCCAATCATGCATGCGCCATATCCTCTCCTGCCATCCTTGGCCAGCGCATGCATACACATCCGGCTGTACCATAATTAGGAGATTGTTGCTATATTTAGAGATAGATTACCATAGCTAGAGTGCATGTATGTCTATATATGTATGTGATTCTTCTATCAATGAATCATTCCAATTATCCCAGAACTTACCTTCTCACATGGTATCAGAGCACGCGGCATCCATGGCCGAAGCTCCTGCTCTTCCCAACGGCAGCATCCCACCTCCAGCCGCTGCCGCCCCTCCCAACCCCACTGCCGGCGCCCTCATCCCAATAGCCGCCGGCCCTCCTCCTTTCAATCCTGCTTCCGCTTTATCCACCATCAATGTCAAAACCCACATACCCTTTTGTCTACAACTTGATCCACCAAACTACTCTCGATGGCGCGAGTTGTTCGAGATCCTCGTCGGCAAATTTGGCGCCACAGATCATCTCTTTGCTGCCGCGCCAACCATGCCCGACGCCACATGGACAACCACCGACTTCGCTGTCAAGTCTCTCCTCTATGCCTCTCTGTCCGAGGAGATCCTTGGCATTGTGCTTCATCGCGGTGCCTCCGCCCGCGACATCTGGGAGAGCGTGGAGGTGCTCTTCCGGAATAATCGCACATCGCGAGCTCTGGCTCTCGAGGCCGAGTTTCGTACCCTGGCGCAAGGAGACCTCTCCGTCCTCACCTACTCCCAGCGCCTCAAGAATTATGCTGATTCTCTTGCCGATGTCGGACAGCCTGTCCGAGATGACACGCTCGTCCTCACGCTCCTCCGAGGATTGAGCGAGTCCTATCGCCACATTGCTGCAATCATCAAGACAAGGAGCCTCTCCCTTCCTTCCTGACGGTTCGATCTATGCTTCTCCTCGAAGAGGCCGAGATCAAGACCAACAAAGCTTCTGGCGTCACTGCCCTTTTCACCGGCGCCCATGGTCAGTCCTACTCCTCATCCACCAACCACACCAACCACAGCAACAAAGGAGGCAAGCACAAAGGCAAGGGGAAGGGTCGCAACAACCAGGGCGCTCCTGGCCAAGGCGGCTTCACTCAGGGCGGCCCCACCTTCTACGGCGCCCTCCGGCTCTCCGCTGCTTGGCGCCCGCATCGCTTTCAATCTACGGACGGCAGCCTTCCAGTGTCCGGCCGGCCGCTTCTCCGCCGGCATCCTTGGCCCCGTCCTCGCGAAGAGTTCCGCAGCAGCGTTCTTCGCACGGGCATGCAAAGACTCCGACGTTTTGCCCCAACTCCTCAAGACTCCTCGCAAAGAATCGGCGCCTGGCAAAGACTCGCCTGCTCCTTCCGGTGGCGAACAGTACCCTTCCTGGGATCAAGCGTCTCTCATCCAAGCGATGAACACCATGACTCTCCAACAACCTGACCCGACCAGCTGGTACATGGACTCCGGGGCCTACTCCCACCTCACCTCTCTAACACCCCAAAAATTTTGCTTTCCTTAAATTCATGTGTGGTTTGGCACTTTGGTGGATTTTTGGAATTTTCTGGAATTTATTTGGATTTATTTGGAATTTATTTGAATTTATTCCATTTTGAAATAGTTAAAGAATTTAATTTTGCAAATAAAATTTTGTGGGAAATATTTTATTTGAGTCCAAAATGATCCAAAGTATTTTCCAGAATTTTTCTGGAATTTTTCTGAGTCATTTGCTATTTTTAATGAATTAAATGAATTACTGGGAATTATTTTAAATATTAAATCATTGAAATTCAACTCGTCGAGATCGCTCATCCGATCGAAGTCGGAACCCGAAGTCGGACTAGAGTCCGACCGAGCCGATTGACTCGACCAAACCAGATCCTAACCCTAAGCGATCCCGACCGTTGGATAAAGATCCAACGGCTGAGATCCGCCCGTACCGGTTCGATCGAGTCGGCCGGACCGTCTTGGCGCTGGCAATCGTGGCGGATTGATCGGACACGTGTCTGGCCATGGTCGTCGTTCTCGCCGAATCGGGATCGGAGAGCCACAGAAATTCGACTAGGGCTCCGCCCGAGCACGCCTCCGGCTATTTAAAGCCCGAGTCTGCCGAGAACCGCCGTGACCAGCGCTACTTTTGCCCTAGCTCGCTAAACCCTAGCGGCCGCCGCTTGCGGGATTGCTCGCCGGAGTAGCACGCTGCGTGAGACACCCCGTATTTGTCGATTTCCGCCGCGCCGCTCTCCGACGACATCAAGCCAGGACCAACATCCCCACGCCACGCCGCGCTGGGAGTGCCAATCTTCACGTCGGAGTCGCACGGATACGCCAAGTGGGAGGTCGCCGTCACGTCTCCGGTGCCCAAGTCTCGCCGCCATCGCCGGACTCGCGAGCTTCGGTGAACCGTCCGATCCGGTCGGACGATTGAGGTGAGCCCACGTTCTATCCCAAGCCACTGGAAACCGGTCGAATGCGGGACCGTTGGATCAAGATCCAACGGCTCGATCCGCCGCGTTAACCTAAACGAGTAAAGCCTAGATCCAATGGGCCGTTGATTTTCAAATCAATCGGCCGAGATTGCGCCACGTGTGCCTAACCGCACTCCACGCTGTGAGCGCAGTCCGACACGCTGGCCCCGCAAGTCGAGGCCCACGCCGCCACCGCGCTATGAGACCCTCAAGATCGATAGGTGGGTCCCACTGTCGCTGTCACCCGGCCGTGGGCCGGTCCACCATGGACCGAATCGCGCTGGCCGAGCCCATGAGCCGATTGACGCCACCACCAATCAGAGCCGACGCGCGTGTCCATGCCGACGCAATAATTAATTTCCAAAAGAAAATGATTTATTAATTCGAAATAATGATTTGATTTTGTTTCAAACTTCAAACGCTTATAACTTTTATGCTTCAACTCCGATTTGAGTGATTCAAATTTCTAAATTTGTATAAAATTGAGATCTACCTAAATATAAATTTTATTTAATTTTTGGACTAAAGTTTTTCTCTGTAATATTATTTAATTGATTATTTAAACTTTAATAAATCGTAACTTTTGCATTTTAACTCCGAATTTGACGATTCCAGTTCCTAAAAATCCAGAAAATTATGTTCTTTACATATGGATTTTATTTGGAGTTTTGGGATGTTTTTGCCTATTGTTTATTTGTGTATTGCTATTTGCACGCTTTACGAGTAGACGTTGAAGTGCCGGAGGGATTCGAAGGAGAAGTATTGACTCAGGATCCAACTCAAGAACAAGAGCAAGTACTTTTGAAGGCAAGTTGTGCTTTGACCATGTTGATCCTATTTCAAATCTATTTTGATTTAAACTATTGCATGCTAGTTCAATTAGAAAAATACTTTGTTTAAACATGGGAGTTAGATAAGTACCAATTTCTTTGTATGACACCTTGATTATTTAAGTATGTGCCATGACCCTTGTCACCCTAGTTGTGGATTACTAGTTGGACATTATTAGATTGCCAACATGGGTTTTAGACCGTTGTAGTATATCGCTTAGACACACTCGTGCTCATGACATGGTTTTGGACAATCAAATGTTAATATTGACTTAATGATATATTGAACCTGTTTTGGAAAAGTATCATGTGATGTTGATGGCACGTGGTGCATGGTAATCAAGCGGGGTTTGATAAACGCTGATTTCGGCCAGGGCATGTGGCAAGAGTAATCAGCGGGCCGGTTGGCATTGGGGACGTTGATTTGGTTCTTGGGTAGTCTTGCCCTGGTCACCCTAAGGACTTAACCTTGCAAGCCTTTGAACCAGGTCATACTTGCAACCACATGGCCGGAATGGGACGGCCCTAGTTGACTAAGTCGCTAAGGACTCACTTGTGGAGCCTCAGGGTGTCAATTACACCGCTTGTGTGATTGTGCGGGGAGCGTATCGTGGTCGTGGCCAGATACCCATCTAACGGTGTGTTGGTCCCATACTTCGCCTTGGCTAAGGGAAGGGATGGTGTAGAGCACGAACCTGAGAGGACCACCTGTGTTGTTTGAGGCTTCCAAAGACTTTGTTACTGAACTTCGCCTTTGTGGTGTTTGACTGTATCTTGTGGGTAAAGTGCATAACCTCTGCAGAGTTTAGAATCTATTTAAATAAGCCAGGAGTCCACTGTGATCGACGATGCTCGGGAATTACAGTCAAGGGTTAGACTTTCTGAAAATAACTTGGATTTGAAAGTTGGTTTGGTTTAATAATGAAGATGATGGAAATGTGATTTAGGATGGGGAAAATGTTTGTTAAACTTCTTGAAAAGTTATTTATGCTTTACCTATTTCTACCGCTTTGAATCTACTTATATTACTTTTCAAATCTTTGTTTACCGCAAATATACCTTGAGCTATTCCTTTGTACCAAGCCATGCATATAGTATATTAGCCTGCATTCATGCATGACTTGCGAGTACCAAGTACTCACCCTTGCCTCAACACAACATCGATTGAAGAGGAGATTACGCCACTTTCGGAGGAGGAACTCCGGGAGGATCCGTCTACTTAGGAAGCGAGCCCATCGATTGCCGTGGTATCTTGGATGGCGCCACGAAGTTATTTGATTTTCCGCTGCTATTATTTTTCTCTGAATAAGTTTCGCCTTGCGAGGCATACATTTGTAACTTGGCCATAAGGTCGAGTAACCACTTTGGTTATTTAAATAAAGTACTTTGATAATATCGATGGTATGATTGTGATATTTACCAATGTTAAGGCGTGTGCACTAGCGCGTTCTGGACTAGTCTTTGAATACACAGAGGGTCCGGATTTGCAAATTCGGGGTCCCGACAGAGGTGGTATCAGAGCCATACTTGACTGTAGGCTCAACCCTAGCTAGAATGGTCGTAGTGAGGATAAAACCTATTTTCTAAAGCTAAAAAGTTGTCAAGATAAGAAATGACCTCTCAACTTATCCCCTTCTCTCTTTTCTTGTCTTTTCTTGAAATTTTCCCTTACCTTGTCACAATTTAAAAATTAGAGTTCTTACGTAAAGCACTCTTGTGACAGATGGCGGGAAGCTCAAGAGTATGTGGCACACCTTCTACGAAGGATTGACGAGTTGGAGATGACCTTGTACGGACTGGACCCGAGCCAAGATTTAGCTACACGAGCCGGATCCAGAGGAGTCGATCTCGATGAGGACATCGCTTCTTCGACTACCACAGAGGACACGATTCTTTGGACATTGCGATCAAGTTTGGCGCCTATGCCACAAAGACCCGCACTCCAGTGCCGTGGAGGTTTTCTCGATGAGTGAACATAGGTTCTATAGTGAGACTCCTTCGCCGAGTCGCGTCATAGAAGAAAGAGTCACCCTTTAGGCGTTAGACTCGAGTTAGTTCGATTTGGATTTGCTTTGTTTCTTGAGTGTGCATTATGTGTTGCAAGGCCCTTAGGCATTGTAAGCGACCATACCAAGTTACTAATAATAAAGTTGGACCTTAAGGCTACACCTTTCGCCCGCATAAGTTCCATATTACTTGTCTATTCTTGTTTCCCTCTCATCTCTAAACCTAGAGCAAATCGGCCAGATGGTGAATACCCGTGGAAACTTTGGAAGCAATGGGAGTGGTTCTCGCCAAAGATGAAAACCCCAATGATGGAGCACCAGACCGCCATCGGATATGCAGAATTTCTGAGCTTTTCTTGCTTTGCCCGGACTCGATTGATGCATGCTATGATGCAACAAATGCAAAGACGTCCTTTGCTCGAGGCCACTTTGCTAATCAAGTTAATCGGGGACCACGCCAGAATACAAAGGTCGAGTTCATGAGAACTCACCCACCCACTTTCTTCCGGGAATGCCAATCCATTGGAGGCCGATGATTGGTTAAGATCAATCGAGAGGAAGCTACACATAGCTCAATGCATAGGAGATGAGAAGGTACTCTCGCTTCTCATCACCGAAGGAACAACATTGAATGGTGGGAGAACTTCGTGCCACGCAAGAGAACCCTCAAGATATCACTTGGGAAGAATTCACAATTTGCATTCCGACAAAGATCACGTGCTGAAGGAATCATGGACCTTAAGAATGAGGAGTTCAGAGCATCAAACAAGGTAATCACCGGTGGTCGAGCTACCCGAACAAGTTCACACGGCTAGCACGCTACGCACTGAGGATGTAGCGACAGATAAATCCAGGCAGTCTCGTTTTATGAAGGGACTTAACTCAGATTGCAAGTAGGGTTGATCACCCACACCTTTCCAGATTTCCAAGAGTTGGTGAATAAGGCACTTATTCTTGAGGACAAGCGCAAGGAACCGGATGAGAACAGAAGCGCAGGATGCAACAAAGAAGGATCACGCCAGGAACGCATAGCGGCGCTGAGTTGCACCAAATCAATTCTTCGATTCCAACCACAATGCAACAAGGACACCATCCCAAAGACCAAGACCTCGCCAATCGTAACTACGGACCCACTTCGCTAGAAACGCTACCCTGTGCAAAAGAAGGAATGCTGAGACGCCGCTACAATCGCAACGAGCCAGGACACTTTGCCAACAGCTTGTCCAAAGAAGACAGCAGGAGTGACCCGATTCGCTTCAACCTAGGAACCACCCAGCTAGGACGCCAAAGACACAGGAGCCACACCCTGCAGTGGTGAGAGGCCGAGTCAACCATGTCACCGCAGAGGCACTGCGAATGCTACGGACGTCGTCTTGGGTAAGTTACTTGTTAACTCGGTACACCTGCAGCTTTGTTTGACTCGAGCTTAGCATTCGTTTGTTTCGCAAGGCTTTGCTACTAGAAATGATTTGAGGATTGCAAGACTTAAGTGCATGCTTTTAGTTCAAACCCTGGTTCCGAACTCCGAGCGAAAGTAGGATGTTCCGGGTGAGAATACTAATAGATGGAATAGAGTTCCTAGCAAACCTTATAATTTTGGAGACCCGGACCTAGACGTTATATTGGGAATGGATTGGTTATCCAAGCACAAGGTCGTATTGGATTGTGGACGAAGGATTATCTCGATTGAGAGCAGTGTGGGAAGAAAGTGGAATTTCAAGCCACTGCAGATTAGAGATGGACAGTTGATGGTTAACATTACCAAGGCAATCGGCATAGAGGATGTCTCGAGAGTGAATGAGTACCGATGTTTTTCCCGAAGATCTACAGTATGCCGCATCGGGACATAGAATTTGTAATAGAGCTTGTATGCACAAAGACCGATAGCAAAGAGACCCTATCGGATGTCCACCGAGGAGTTGGTAGAAATGAAGAAACAACTAGAAGAGTTAATGGAGAAAGGATTTATCGAGGCCGAGTTAAATCGCCGTAGGGAGCACCGCTTTATTTGTCAAAAAAGAAGGACGGGAGTTTCGTGGATGTGCATTGACTACCGTGCACTCAACGAAGTCACCGTAAAGAATAAGTATCCGCTACCCAGGATCGATGATTTGTTTGATCGATTGAGAGGGGCGGAGTTTTCTCCAAGATTGATCTCGAGATCGGGATACCATCGATTGAAGATCCGATCGTAAGATATTTCAAAGACTCGCATTCTCGTCAAGATATGGACATTACGAGTTTCTGATTATGTCCTTTGAAATTTAACGAATCGCCCGGCTTATTTCATGAATATGATGAATAAGGTGTTCATGGAATATTTGGACAAGTTTGTCGTCGTGTTCATAGACGATATCCTAATCTACTCCAAGACAGAGGATGAACATGCCGAACACTTAAGGCGAGTTTTGGAAAAGGCGAGGAACAAAGAACTTTTCGCCAAGTTCGACAAGTGTGATTTTTGGAAGGACAAGGTGGAGTTTCTTGGACATGTAATGACCGCAGTAAGAGTCGCCAGTAGATCCAAGCAAAGTAGAAGCCGTGTTACATTGGGAGCACCAAGATCGTGACCCAGTTCGGAGTTTCCTTGGAATGGCGAGATACTACCGCCGTTTCATCGAAGGCTTCGACAATTGCGAAACCTCTTCACGCAATCGAAGAAGGAAAAGAAGTTTGCATGGGCGCGAGAATGTGAGAAAGGATTTCAGAGTGAAGAAGCAATTGACGTCGGCACCGGTGTTAGTTCTACCTGATGTTGCTCAAAGCTTCGATATTTATTGTGACGCACGCGCCAAGGACTTGGATGTGTCTTGTCTGAAGCGGAAAGGTTGTTACTTATGCATCAAGGCAGTTGAGGCCGCATGAGGAGAATTACCCGACACATGACCTAGAGTTAGCTGCCGTAGTGCATGCTTTGAAGATATGGCGTCACTATCTGATTGGAAACAGATGTGAAGTATATACGGATCATAAGAGCCTTAAGTACATATTCACTCAGTCGGACCTGAATATGAGGCAAAGGAGATGGTTAGAGTTGATCAAAGACTACAATGTTGGAATCCATTACCATCCCGGGAAGGCCAACGTAGTAGCCGATGCTCTGAGTCGGAAAAGCCATACCGTGAGTACGTTGCTAGCCACAAGTCAGGATGAGTTATGTGAGGATCTTCAGAAAATGAAGATTGAGGTTGTACCTAGCGGATTCTTGGCCACATTGGAAGTAAAGCCTACCTTAGAGGATCAGATCCAAGAAGGACAGAAGGATGATGACAAGATCCGCAGGATTAAGTCCATCAAGGAGGAAGGCAAGGCAGAGGACTTCAAGTTGGATGAGCAAGGCACGTTGTGGATGAAGGATCGCATTTGTGTGCCTAACAAAAAGGAGTTAAAGCAACTGATTTTGGAAGAAGCCCATGACTCCAAGTACTCAATTCATCCTGGAAGCGCCAAGATGTATCGAGGATCTCAAGGAGAGATTCGGTGGCCGAGTATGAAACGTGAAGTTGCCGAGCATGTTGCATTGTGCGACGTATGCCAGAGAGTCAAGGCAATGCATCGAGAGACCCGGCCAGGATTGCTACAACCGTGAAAATACCTGAGTGGAAGTGGGAGGAAATCGGAATGGATTTCATTACCGGTTTGTCAAGACTCAAGGAGGTTATGACTCCATATGGGTTATAGTGGATCGCTTGACTAAAGTAGCCCATTTTATCCCCGTGAAGACCACTTACTCGGGAGATAAATTAGCGAATTATACATGATCGATTGTCTGTTTGCACGAGTGCCAAAGAGGATTGTATCGGACAGAGGTACCCAATTTACCTCAAGGTTACGGAATAAGTTGCATGAAGCCATGGGAACCCGTTTGAACTTCAAGATCTGACTTATCATCCACAGGCAGACGGACCAGGCAAGAAAGAGTCAACCAGATTCTGGAGGATATGTTGAGAGCTTGTGCATTAGCTTATGCTACCTCTTGGGATAAGAGTTTGCCGTATGCCGAGTTCGATTACAACAATAGTTATCGAGGCTAGTTCTGAGATGTCACCTTTTGAGGCCTTTGTATGGTCGACCACTGTCGGACGCCATTGAATTGGAATGAGACCGTGGCGCCGTGTCTTTGGGCCTGATATTCTTCAAGAGGTGAAGAGCGGTCGCCATGATTAGGGAAAGGTTGAAGATAGCCCAATCACGAGAAGAGTTCTGGCCCGACAACCGTCGCCGGACTTGAGTTTTGAACCGAAGACTTTGTATACCTCGAGTTACGCCTCTCGGGGAGTTAAG
This sequence comes from Rhipidocladum racemiflorum, assembly GCA_036346355.1. Taxonomy (NCBI): domain Eukaryota; kingdom Viridiplantae; phylum Streptophyta; class Magnoliopsida; order Poales; family Poaceae; genus Rhipidocladum; species Rhipidocladum racemiflorum. Next base: position 24,636,144 of record CM070584.1, on the reverse strand, counting down.
AGGTTCCATGCCAAAGGGAAACTTCGCACCCGTTATGTTGGACCATTTAAGATTTTGAGTCGCAGAGGCGAAGTTGCTTATCACCGAGTTGCCACGATCGTTGGCGAGGGAGTGCATGATGTATTCCATGTGTCCCGATTGAAGAAGTGCCTCCGAGTTCCCGAGAGCAGACACCGCTAGAGTTAATTGAGTTGCAAGAGGACTTGACTTATAAGGAGCATCCCGTGAGGATTCTGGACACAATGGATCGAGAAACTAGAAACAAGTCAACCCGTTTCTGTAGAGTTCAGTAGAGCAACCATGAAGAAAGCGAAGCGACTTGGGAGCGCGAAGAGGATTTGAAGAAAGAGTTTCCAAACCTATTCCTTTAGTAAGCCCTGAATCTCGGGGACGAGATTCTATTAAGGGGGGGAGGTTTGTAACACCCCAAAAATTTTGCTTTCCTTAAATTCATGTGGTTTGGCACTTTGGTGGATTTTTGGAATTTTCTGGAATTTATTTGGATTTATTTGGAATTTATTTGAATTTATTCCATTTTGAAATAGTTAAAGAATTTAATTTTGCAAATAAAATTTTGTGGGAAATATTTTATTTGAGTCCAAAATGATCCAAAGTATTTTCCAGAATTTTTCTGGAATTTTTCTGAGTCATTTGCTATTTTTAATGAATTAAATGAATTATCGAATTATTTTAAATATTAAATCATTGGAAATTCAACTCGTCGAGTATCGTTCATCCGATCGAAGTCGAACTCGAGTCGGACTAGAGTCCGACCGAGCCGCTTGACTCGACCAAACCAGCCTCCTAACCCTAGCGATCCGACCGTTGGATCAAGATCCAACGGCCGAGATCCGCCCGTCACGGCTCGATCGAGTCCGGCTCGGACCGCGGCGCTGGCAATCGTGGCCGTTGATCGGACACGCGTGTCTGGCCATGGTCGTCGTTCTCGCCGAATCGGGATCGGAGAAGCGCCAGTGTTCGACTAGGGCTCCATGCTGAGCACGCCTCCGGCTATTTAAAGCCCGGTCTCGCCAGAACCGCGCCGTGACTTCGCTACTTTTGCCCTAGCTCGCTAAACCCTAGCGGCCGCCGCTTGCCGGGATTGCTCGCCGAGTAGCACGCGTGAGACACCGCCGTTTAAATCGATTTCCGCCGCCGCCGCCGCTCTCCGACGACATCAAGCCCAGGACCAACATCCCCACGCCACGCCGCTGGGAGTGCCAATCTTCACGCGAGCCGCACGGATACGCCGCGTGGGAGGTCGCCGCTCACGCCTCCGGTGCCCCAAGTCTCGCCGCGCCATCGCCGGACTCGCGAGCTCGGTGAACCGTCGAGATCGGTCGGACGATTGAGGTGAGCCCACGTTCTATCCCAAGCCACGAAACGGATCGAATGCGGGCCGTTGGATCAAGATCCAACGGCTCGATCCGCCGTTAACCTAAACGAGTAAAGCCTAGATCCAATCCGGGCCGTTGATTTTCAAATCAACGGCCGAGATTGGCGCCACGTGTGTGCCTAACCGCACTCCACGTGTGGCGCGTCCTCGACACGCGGGCCCCGCAAGTCAGAGGGCCCACGCGTCAGCCGCGTTTGCGTGAGACCCCGCACTGATAGGTGGGTCCCACCTGTCAGTGTCACCCGAGCCGTGGACCGGGTCCACCATGGACCGAACCGCCGCGTGAGCCCATGAGCCGGTTGGCGTCGCCACCACCAATCAGAGCCGACGCGTGTCCATGCCGACGCAATAATTAATTTCAAAAGAAAATGATTTATTAATTCGAAATAATGATTTCAGATTTTGTTTCAAACTTCAAACGCTTATAACTTTTGCGTTTCAACTCCGATTTGAGTGATTCAAATTTCTAAATTTGTATAAAATTGAGATCTACCTAAATATAAATTTTATTTAATTTTTGGACTAAAGTTTTTCTCTGTAATATTATTTAATTGATTATTTAAACTTTAATAAATCGTAACTTTTGCATTTTAACTCCGAATTTGACGATTCCAGTTCCTAAAAATCCAGAAAATTATGTTCTTTCTGTTATGGATTTTATTTGGAGTTTTGGGATGTTTTTGCCTATTGTTTATTTGTGTATTGCTATTTGCACGCTTTACGAGTAGACGTTGAAGTGCCGGAGGGATTCGAAGGAGAAGTATTGACTCAGGATCCAACTCAAGAACAAGAGCAAGTACTTTTTGAAGGCAAGTTGTGCTTTGACCATGTTGATCCTATTTCGAAATCTATTTTGATTTAAACTATTGCATGCTAGTTCAATTAGAAAAATACTTTGTTTAAACATGGGAGTTAGATAAGTACCAATTTGCTGTATGACACCTTGATTATTTAAGTATGTGCCATGACCCTTGTCACCCTAGTTGTGGATTACTAGTTGGACATTATTAGATTGCCAACATGGGTTTTAGACCGTTGTAGTATCTTTGCTTAGACACACTCGTGCTCATGACATGGTTTTGGACAATCAAATGTTAATATTGACTTAATGATATATTGAACCTGTTTTGGAAAAGTATCATGTGATGTTGATGGCACGTGGTGCATGGTAATCAAGCGGGGTTTGATAAACGCTGATTTCGGCCAGGGCATGTGGCAAGAGTAATCAGGTGGGCCGATTGTGGCATTAGGGGCGTTGATTTGGTTCTTCGGGTAGTCTTGCCCTGGTCACCCTAAGGACTTAACCTTGCAAGCCTTTGAACCAGGTCATACTTGCAACCACATGGTCGAATGGGACGGCCCTAGTTGACTAAGTCGCTAAGGACTCACTTGTGGAGCCTCGAGTGTCAATTACACCGCTTGTGTGATTGTGCGGGGGCGTATCGTGGGCGTGGCCGATACCCATCTAATCTGTGTTGGTCCCATACTTCGCCTTGGCTAAGGGAAGGGATGGTGTAGAGCACGACAGGAGAGGACCACTGTGTTGTTTGAGGCTTAGAAAGACTTTGTTACTGAGGAACTCGCCTTTGTGGTGTTTGACTGTATCTTGTGGGTAAAGTGCATAACCTCTGCAGAGTTTAGAATCTATTTAAATAGCCGAGTCCACTGTGATCGACAATGCTCTAATTACAAATCAAGGGTTAGACTTTACGAAAATAACTTGGATTTGAAAGTTGGTTTGGTTTAATAATGAAGATGATGGAAATGTGATTTAGGATGGGGAAAATGTTTGTTAAACTTCTTGAAAAGTTATTTATGCTTTACTTATTTCTACCGCTTTGAATCTACTTATATTACTTTTCAAATCTTGTTTACATAAATATACCTTGAGCTATTCCTTTGTACCAAGCCATGCATATAGTATATTAGCCTCATTCTGCATGACTTGTTGAGTACCAAGTACTCACCCTTGCCTCAACACAACATCGCTTGAAGAGGAGATTACGCCCGACTTCGGAGGAGGAACTCCAGGAGGATCCGTCTACTTAGGGAAGCGAGCCCGGTCGGTTGCACTGTGGTATCTTGGATGGCGCCACGGTTATTTGATTTTCCGCTGCTATTATTTTTCTCTGAATAAGTTTCGCCTTGCGAGGCATACATTTGTAACTTGGCCATAAGGTCGAGTAACCACTTTGGTTATTTAAATAAAGTACTTTGATAATATCGATGGTATGATTGTGATATTTACCAATGTTAAGACTGTGTGCACTAGCGCGTTCCTGGACTAGTGCTGAATACACAGAGGGTCCGGATTTGCAAATTCGGGGTCCCGACAACCTCCGACTCCGGTAACCTCTCCACTATCCACTCCACACCCAATCCTTCTACTCAAATCATTGTCGGCAACGGATCCTCTCTTCCCGTGGTTGCCACCGGGGATAAATGTCTTCCTACCACCACCCGTCTGCTTCATTTGTCCAACATACTTGTCTCCCCCAATATAATTGCTAACCTTATTTCCGTTCGCAAATTTACTACAGATAATCACTGTTCTATCGAGTTTGATCCCTTTGGGTTTTCTGTGAAGGACCTTCGCACTCGAGCCGTGATTCAGAGGTGCAATAGTTCGGGTGACCTCTACCCCTTTCGACCTCCAACCACGCACATCACCTTCGTTGCTGCCCCCTCCAACCAGATTGCTTGGCATCGGCGTTTGGGGCATCCTGGCGATCAAGCTTTGTCCCACCTCGTTGACTCCTTACATTTGTCCAATAAACTAGTACCACATGTTTGTCACGCATGCCAATTAGGCAAACATGTTCGTCTCCCATTCTCCACTTCTATGTCTCACACAACTAAGCCGTTCGAGCTTATTCATTGTGATTTGTGGACGTCTCCAATTCATAGTTTGTCTGGATTTAAATATTATTTAGTCTGTCTTGATGATTTTACTCATTATCTCTGGACTTTCCCTCTTAAATTCAAATCCGACACTTTTACCACCTTGCGCCATTTTCACGCTTATGTCTCCACTCAGTTTTCCACCACTATTTGCTCCTTTCAGTGCGATAATGGGCGTGAATTCGACAATACTGCCACTAGAAACTTCTTTCTTGCAGTAGGCATACACTTGCGTCTCTCTGTCCTTACACCTCCCAACAAAAGCGGCAAGCCGAACGGATTATTCGGTCCACAAATAATATCATCCGCACTCCTCCTTTTCAAGCCTCCATGCCTCCTCCCTATTGGGCCGAGGCTCTCCACACACCCACATATCTTCTCAATCGCCTCCCACCAAAACACTCAACTATCGCACACCTTACCACGCCTCCATGGTGTTCCACCATCCTACACTCAACTCCAGAGTTTTTGGTGCCGTTGTTATCCTAATCTCTCTTCAACCACACCCAATAAACTCACCCCTCGCTCCACCGAGTGCGTTTTCCTCGGCTATTCTTCCCATCACAATGGCTATCGATGTCTTGACTTGGCTACCAATCGCATCATCACTTCACGACATGTTATTTTTGATGAGCTTACCTTTCCGTTTGCCAGGTCATCCTCCCCTGCTCCCTCGGAATACTTCTTCCTGGATGCAGTCTTGACGATTCGATGCGGCATACTGCTTGTTTTTGCGCCACCACCGACTAAGACGTCTGGTGTGACGCCGCCTGGCGCCCGTGCCGATCCTCGGCCATGCGCGCCCAGTGGTCCTGCCACCACGAAGGTGGCCGGCTCTGCCCAGTCTTTGCCGGCGTGGGCTCTCACTTTGCCGGTCCTTCCCCACTCCGGTTCTGCGCCATGTCTTCACCCGCCGGCCACAGCCGTCCACCAGGACGGCCTCTCCCGACGGCACGGCTGTCGCGCCTCAGCTAGTGGAGCATCATGCTGCGGATGATACTCCACCGGCGTCGTCCCATCCCATGGTGACGAGGAGCAGGGACGGCACCATTCCTCCACCACTGTACCAGCTTCACGCCACTACTGCGCCCGGTCTTTCTCCCGAACCAAAGACCTACCGCAGTGCCCTCAAAGACCCTCATTGGAAGGCGGCCATGCTTGATGAGCACACTGCTCTTGTCAGCAATCACACTTGGGAACTAGTGGTGCCTCCCCCCCGCGCCAACATCGTCTCCGGCAAGTGGATTTTCAAGCACAAATTCAACTCCGACGGCTCCCTCGCCCGTTACAAAGCTCGTTGGGTCCTCCGTGGCTTCTCCCAACAGCCCGGCCTTGACTACGACGAGACTTTCAGTCCGGTGGTCAAACCCGCTACCATTCGGACCGTGCTCTCCATCGCCGTCAACAATGCATGGCCTATTCACCAGCTCGATGTCAAGAACGCTTTCCTCAACGGCACTCTCAACGAGACGGTTTATGCTCAACAACCATCTGGTTTTAAATCGACCCGGCCAGGCCTCATCATGTTTGCCGCCTCAACAAGTCATTATATCGGCCTCAAACAAGCCCTCGGGCTTGGTACACCGCTTTCACGCGATTCGCCACGTCCACGGCTTCATCAACTCCAAAACCGACTCATCGCTGTTCATCTACCGCTCCGGCACCGACATCGTCTACCTACTCCTGTACGTCGACGACATCATCCTCACCGCCTCTACACCGGCTCTTCTTCGGCACTTCATCGACATCCTCAAGCATGAGTTCGCCATGAGTGATCTCGGTGCCCTCCACTTCTTCTTGGGCATTGCGCTCTCGAGATCCTACCGTGGCCTCTTTCTGTCCCAGGCTAAGTATGCGCAAGAGATCTTGCAGCGCGCCGGCATGACAGATTGTCATCCCTGCGCCACTCCCATTGAAGCCCGCACCAAGCTCTCGGCTGATGGAGGACAACCCGTCCCTGACCCAACTCTCTACAGGAGTTTGGCCGGTGCACTGCAGTACCTGACTTTCACCAGGCCGGACATTTCTCATGCAGTCCAACAAGCATGTCTTTACATGCACGACCCGCGCGATCACCACTTTCAATTGATCAAGCGGATCCTTCGCTACCTCAAGGGCACTCTTCACTATGGCGTTATTTCGCTCATGGCCAGTCCTCATGATCTCACCATCTACACCGATGCGGACTGGGCCGGGTGTCCTGATACTCGGCGGTCTACTTCTGGATATTGTGCCTTTCTTGGTCACAACCTCGTTTCTTGGTCCTCTAAGCGACAACACACTGTGTCCCGCTCTAGTGCCGAGGCCGAATATCGAGGGGTGGCTCATGGTGTCGCCGAAGGCTTGCTGGCTCCGCCAACTTCTTCACGAACTACACCAACCTCTTCGCCGGGCTACCATCGTCTACTGCGACAACGTCAGCTCTGTCTACCTCTCCACCAATCCGGTCCAGCACCAACGTACCAAGCATGTGGAGATCGACCTTCACTTCGTCCGTGAGCGCGTTGCCCTTGGCGAAGTTCGCGTTCTACATGTGCCTACATCACATCAATATGCTGACATCTTCACCAAAGGCCTTCCGTCTTCCATCTTCCATGAATTCAGGACCAATCTCACCGTCCGTGCAGCTCCCGGCTGAGATTGCGGGGGGATGTTAGACTACCATATATGGTCTGTCCATATTTGGAAAGACATCCAATCATGCATGCGCCATATCCTCTCCTGCCATCCTTGGCCAGCGCATGCATACACATCCGGCTGTACCATAATTAGGAGATTGTTGCTATATTTAGAGATAGATTACCATAGCTAGAGTGCATGTATGTCTATATATGTATGTGATTCTTCTATCAATGAATCATTCCAATTATCCCAGAACTTACCTTCTCACATTTTGAGCCAAATTAATTAATCGCTGGACAGTAGTTTCCATACGCTCTTTTGAATGATCCTGAGGTGTAAAATCTACCATTAACCTACATATCAGAGCAATCCATAGTGTTAAACGCAAGAAGCAATTCATACCATTGTAAATAGTGTGGCCAGAATGAGATGCATACTTGTCGAAATAGCATCCCAAATTATACCATACAGGATGTTTACACAGGCCACCAAATCGAATTACCTCTCTTGAAAAGATGGCAAGCTCGTCCCTGTTGGATTCAATTTCAAGCCCACGACAGCCATGATTATTATTAGATTAGATGAATAAAGAGGTAATAGGAAGAGATAACAATAAAATCCCATACACAACCCAATTTTGGATCCAAGAAGTTGATGGAACAACTCCACCTGAAAGGCACAAAGTAAATAATACTTGGTAGTTCATATTGCAAAAAAACTAATATATATACATATACATATATATATATATATATATATATATCTTTTTTATTTTGGCAACAAATGTGAAGTACAACACTCCTTCAATTGAGGTGGCCTGTAAGGAGCTCTTTCATTATTATATATCCTCATATCCTCAAATCTTGTGCTCTTGTTGATTATTGGTTGACTCTGGGTTTTTTTTTTTTGTTGACAGTGAGTCATTATAGACCAAGTACCTTCAGCATCAAACAACCATACAAATACTAATGATGAGAAGGAACAAGAAATTACCCATTTATCAACCTGTTCCCTGGCTGGTTTTCTGTTAGCAGTAGCCTCCTCACCAGGTTTTAGTGAAAACATAATGACCTGTGTATGCATCATGAGATAGAGTTAGCAGCACACAGCAAATAATCTGAAAATGAATCTCACTGTGGCCAATGAAGCTAGTATCATCTACAGAACGAACACCTCGGTAATCATCCTGTTTAACAAGAATAAAATGTTAGCAGATTGTGTCAATCTGTCCTAGATTATGAAAATAGCAAGTCAGAGAGGAATGTGAAGGTAAACAAAACAATGCAACACCCCTAACTAATAGAAAAAAATCTAGTTCAATATGGCAAATTGAAGATTCCAGACTGAATATAAACCACGATACTGCACATACCATCAAGTAAGCAATCTTCCCTGAAGCTAAAAATTGTAAGAAATGAGAGGCTAAGAGCACAAGTAAACTCAATAATCACGAAGATGAGTGTGGTATCAGCAAACAAGGCAGACAATGCCATATCGTCTAAAATTAAGATATGCTACAGGTGGACGTCAATAGAGCAGTCTTCTAATTCAATCTAAGTACCATCCTCAGAGGTAAGACGTGACAACAACAAATGTAAATATTGCTTAGATGCAGAAGAAGCAGAATAGATCAAAGAAACAATTTGATATCTTATGAGATGATAAGTCAAAAGGCATCGTATTTGTCTCATAAAGCCAAAGCTTTCCTTTGCAAAATCAAGCCAGTAGCATCTGGGTGGAGCAAGAACAAATGCATTTTAAGGAGCCTAACCATGATCGATGCAGTAATAACCAAGCGCGACATTCACATCTCAATAAATCAAAACCATGCATCAAAGGCCAAACTACAACTTATATAATTTCACTAAGTACTCTATATAGTGCCCGTAGCCAGCAGGCTCATCATCCAGACAAGCGAAATGAATCAGTGTAATGAAGCAACAATTGGAAAGCTCATAAGCAGCAAATGAAGCTATACATTTTAAAAGGAGTGACCTTTTACAGCATACAAGCACAAGGTCGGTGTACTCCCTCGTCCCCTGCATCTCCCGGAGCTTGTCTAGCCTCGCCATGAGATCATCGATGTACGCGCCCGCAGCCAAACAGAATAAAATCGAGTCAAACCAAATCAAATCAAAATCCTTTGCTTTATGACAACCAATTCAACGACGTTACCCGACGCCTAGACGCTGTTTTTCATACCATAACGAATAGCTGGTTATTGATATCTAACCGAGGTTATATTTTGGTAAGCACATATTAGAAAGATAGCTATACTTTTTTCTGCAGTAGCAAGGAGAACGACAGCAACCGCAGAGTTCTGTTGTTGATGCCGACATATGAATATATATTATACCGATTAGAGGCACAGCGTTATAAATAAGTTAGACTTTGTAAGTGCCTAACTAAGTGCTAGATTGGTAGACATAATGGATACACAAAGGTAGACCTGAGGAGCAAACAGTAGTTAAGCCTTGTTTATAGGCTACACTGTACTTGAACAAAAGGCTATCTACGCTGTTCAGCCAGGATTAGTAGAACACGGTGGCAATACAAAAGTCCAGCAGCTATCGTTAACTGTACAGGACAAAAGCCATCGTTAGGCCTGCATATAGCACATGTCAGACGTGGTGGACCAACAGTCCGCAACGGAAGATAAATCGAAGAGCAACCATAAAGAATGTGAGAATGATAATACGTATGACATGAAAACGTTGTATGCATTTGAGACATTATAAAAGAAAGTGTATTGAATTTTGTATACCTTGAATAGGTTTCTACCTATATTACTTGGCCATTTCAATATAACACAGCTATAAAGGCCTTCCTAACATAGCCAGAGCGCTACGGAGCATGCAGCATGACGCAGCCAATCATCCATACATGGAATCAAAATGGCACAAACAATAACCACACGAACAGGGCAATAACAAGAATAAACAATCGTAAGGACAGGACCTAAAGAGATCGCCTAACCTGAAAATACGAATCAGGAACCCCAATCCAAGAATACAATTATACAAAACTCTTATGCAGTCAAAAGCAAAGGAATGTAACCGAACCGTGAAGAACTTGGAGCTGGAAACCAAATTGACGCAAATTCAAGAAAAATAAAAGGAAAAGGAGAAATCAATACGAACGAACTCAAGAAAATATCCTTCCAGATGCCACGGCAAGTAGGGTAGGCAACTCAAGAACCCAACAACTTCAGAAACAAGAAGCAAGAACCCGCAATTGAAGAACGCTCTAGGGGGAAAAAAGTTCATGGCATAGAACCCGCAATTGAAGAACGCTCCAGGGGAAAAAAGCTCCTGCCATTATGCCATGCGGATTGAACTCACGTACAAATCAAGAACCAAGCACCGCAATAGCAGCTCAAAGAACCAGATTGGACTCAAAGAGAACAAACTACAGACAAGTCAGGCCAGCGTCAAGAACCCAACAACTTCAGAAACAAGAAGCAAGAACCCGCAATTGAAGAACGCTCCAGGGGAAAAAAACTCCTGCCATTATGCCATGCGGATTGAACTCACGTACAAATCAAGAACCAAGCACCGCAATAGCAGCTCAAAGAACCAGATTGGACTTAAAGAGAACAAACTACAGACAAGTCAGGCCAGCGTCAAGAACCCAACAACTTCAGAAACAAGAAGCAAGAACCCGCAATTGAAGAACGCTCCAGGGGAAAAAAGCTCCTGCCATTATGCCATGCGGATTGAACTCACGTACAAATCAAGAACCAAGCACCGCAATAGCAGCTCAAAGAACCAGATTGGACTCAAAGAGAACAAACTACAGACAAGTCAGGCCAGCGTCAAGAACCCAAGCAAACTCGAAACCCCAAAAAGAGTAGTCTTCTACCATTTGTTCTAGAATCTGCGGCGGCGACCTCGGCGGTCTCGCGCGTGAGCGCCTCCACATCGGGGATGGGCAGCCGGAGCGCTAGGCGTGGCATCTCGTCGCGCGTCCTTCAGGGGGAGGGGGCGAGGAAGCGTGGCCAAGCGGAGCAGGTGAGGAAGCGGCTACGGCTGCGCCAGCGCGGGGGGGCGATGGAGACGCGGGCACACGGTGCGGCACGCGCTAGGGTTTTGGTGCGGGTTCTCCGGCGTGAGATTTCGCACCCAACAATCGATTCAAGACAACTGGGAGAAGAAAAGGGGAAAGAGCTGGAAGAAGAACAGACAGAGAGGAAGAAGTTTCAATTCTTTGTTTCAGCGTTCCTTTTGGAGTTACAGTTGTCCATATTAATATTGTTGCTATCACTCACGTGTGGGTTCGCCTTTGGTTTCCCCATCAGACTCGCACCTCTTGTAAGAACATCTCCAGCAAGAGCTAAAACAGGGTCCCTATTTTGGATTTAGGGGCTCTCTTATTTTTTGAGGCCCTGTTTTCAGAGCACAAGTCCAACAACAGCCCCTAAATCTCAGCCCCTATTTTACTTTTTCTCCTATTTTGACATATCCGCTATGTATAATCTTCATTTGACACTAATAAAATTCAATCAAAAATATTTGTAATACATAAAACATAAGCATATTAACATTTACAATTTAAAAACATGAAATTTCAAATTTAAATTTAAAATTTTCAAAATATGATAAAATTTTCGAAGCCTCTCATGTATTTTCCTATCTTCAATAATATGGGTTGTACTCGTGTCCTTGGGAATTGGTGCTGAGGAGGCAAATTTAGGGGTTTCCTAATTTTAGGGGCTTGAGTTGGGGCCCCCTTGGGAATTAGGGCTGAGGGGGCAAATTTAGGGGCCCCTAATTTTAGGGGCTTGAGTTGGGGCCCTGCTGGATCTGTTTTTTTTACTACACTCCCTATTTTAAGGTTTAGAGGCTGGTTTAGGGGCTCTGCTGGAGATGCTCTAACTAATCACCGGGGACACTGTAACTAGTCACCTTACTCTCTTGTTTACCGAAAATACTATTCATCATAATCTCCTTTTCTGAATTAGCGATGACATCTTCAGTTCTGTACTGCTTGCTTGACATCTTCCCCCCCCCCACAGAGACCCTGCTTGTCCCCAAGCAGACGCATCAGGGAAACGTTGTCTGATCACATAAAAATCCTCCCAAGTAGCCATGCTAGCTGGAATCCGCGACCATTTAATCAATACTTGAGGGATGGCCGCACTCCCTTTTTTGACTAAGCGTCGATCCAGTATGGCTTCAGGTTTAACCTCCTCCATATTCAAGTCCGCAATGGATGGTGGGTAGTGAAACACCGGAGTGTAATTAGGTACAAATGACTTAAGTTGAGAGACATGGAACACCAGGTGAATCTGACTCCCTCGTGGCAATTCCATCTTGTAAGCGGCTGCGCCAATTTTCTCCACCACTCTATTAGGGCCAAAATATTTGAATGCCAATTTCGGAAATGGCCTATTGACCACTGAGGACTGATCATATGGTTGAAGTTTGAGATACACTTGTTCGCCAACTTGAAATTGTCTGTCGACCCTTTTTTTATCAGCTTGCGTCTTCGTTCTATTTTGAGCTACCTCCAAATGGCGTTTAAGCATTTCAATATGCTCTTTTGTCGGGACCCGAATTTGCAAATCCGGACCCTCTGTGTATTCAGCACTAGTACAGGAATCAAGCTAGTGCACACAGTCTCAACGTTGGTAAATATCACAATCATACTCAACGTAATATAAAAGTACTTTATTGAAAGGACTTATAGCTGGTTACTCGACCTTATGGTCAAGTTACAAAATACGCCTCGCAGAGCAAAACTTATTCAAATAAAATCTTGCAGCGGAATATAAAGAAAACGCGTAGCGCCAACCAATATGCCACAGGCAACTGACTGGACTCGCCCCCTAGTTAGTCGGTTCCTCCTGGATCTCCTCCTCCAAAACTGGCGTGGATTCCTCTTCAACTGATGTTGTTTTATGGCAAGGGTGAGTACTTGGTACTCAGCAAGTCATGCACAGAATGCAAACTAATATACTACATGCATGGCTTGGTACAAGGAATAGCTCATGGTTCTTTTGCGATGAAACATTTAACATGTATCGTAAATAGATTCGAAAGCAGTAAAGACATGTATATAATACCAATAACTTTTCCAAGAGTTAAATAAACATCCTCCCCATTCCTAGTTCACATTCCCATCTCTGTTATCCATTAACCCAAAACCTTTTTCCAAATCCAAGTTATTTTTATGAAAGTCTAACCCTTGACTGTAATTCGGCGATGTCCAATACAGCGGACACGGCTATTCGAATAGATTTACACTCTGCAGAGGTTATGCATTTTACCCACAAGATACAAATCAAACACCACAAAGGCGAGTGTCCGTAATAAAGCCTTTAAAACCACTAACTACACAAGTGAACCTCCGGTTTTTGCCTTACACCATCCCTTCCCTTAGCAAAGGCGAAGTATGGGACCGACATACCGTTGGACGAGTACCAAGCCTCTGATGCACGCTCCTTTCAAGCTACACAAAGGGTGTAGTTGACACCCCGAGGTACCACAAGCAAGTTATTAGTAACTTAGTCAACTAGGTCCGTCCCATTACGGACATGTGGTTGCACGATTGACTCAGTTCAAAGGCTTGCAAGGTTAAGTCCTTAAGCTGACCAGGGCAAGACTACCCAAAGAACCAAATCATCCTTCCCAATGCCATGCCTGGCCCACCTGATCATTACTTGCCACATGCCCCGGTCCAAATTCATTTGTCAAACCCCAGTTGATTACCATGCACCACGTGCCATCAACATCATCAACAACACATGACACTTTTTCCAAAACAAGTTCCATATCTCGTTAAGTCCACATTAGCATTTGATTATCCAAAATCATGTCACGTGTACGTGGCAGGTCTAAGCATTGGACTACAACGGTCTAACTACCCATGTTGGCAAATTAATAATGTCCAACTATGTAAACCACAACTAGGGTGACAAGGGGTCATGGCATACAATTAGTTAACCAAGGTGTCATAAGGAAATTTGGCATTTATCTAATTCCCCAAAAGTAATTAAAGCATTTATTACTTCAACTAGCATGCAATAGTTTAAATCAAACTAATTTCAAAAATGGGTTCAACATGGTCAAAGCATAACTTGCCTTCAAAGAGTACTTGTTCTTGGTCTTGAGCGGGATCCTGAGTCAACACTTATCCTTCGAAGCCTTCGGGCACTTCAACGTCTACTCGTAAAGCGTGCAAATAGCAACACACGAATAAACAACAGGCAAAAAGTGTTCAAACATCCAAATAAATCCATAAACAGAGAGAACATAATTTATGAATTTTTAGAAACTGGAATCGCTCAAATCGGAGTTAAAACGCAAAAGTTATGATTATTCAAAGTTTAAATAATCAATTTAATAATATTACAGAGAAAGATTTTAGTCCAAAAATTATTTAAAATTCATATTTAAGTAGATCTGATTTTTATGAATTTTTAGAAATTTGAATCGTTCAAATCGGAGTTGAAACGCAAAAGTTATAAGCGTTTGAAGTTTTGAAATTCAAATCAAATATTAAACCAATTATTAAATCGTTTTCTTTTACGAAAAATCAATTATTAAATCGTGATGACACGCGTCGACCCTCGATTAATTTGGTGGCGTCGGCGGTCCATGGGCTCAACCCACGGTTCGGCTTGGTCCACCGTGGACTCGGTCCACGGCTCCATGTGTCGCTGATAGGTGGGTCCCACTGGTGACGTCATTGCTGACATCAGCACTCGGTCGACGGCCCGACATCTTGAGCGCGTCATGGCGTCGGCGTGGCGTCATGGTGCGATGTGGTGGCGGCGACATGCGGGCCCGCGTGTCGGCGTCACGCTGCCAGCGTGGGCGGCCCGGCCGCGGCGGTCGATCTCCGCACACGTGGCTAGATCTCGGCCGTTGATTTGAAAATCAACGGCCCAGTTGGATCTGGACTCACGCGTTTGGGGTGAACGCGTTGGATGCGGGCCGTTGGATCTAGATCCAACGGTCGAGATGAATCTGGGATTTTGGGCGGGATCTCACCGTAGGATGACGTGGCGTGATTCGGGACGTTGGATCTGGATCGGACGGTGAGGAGCTCGAAGTCCGGCGATGGCGGCGGCGCGCTGAGTCACCGGCGAGGGACGATGACCTAGCCGACGGCGTTTGGACGCGCTCGGCGGCGTGGGTGGTGCTCACCGACGCGGCTTGCTCTCACGATTCGGATCTGGGTCGACGGCGACGGAGGACGATGGAGACGGCGGCTATCGGCGAAAAAATCATGCGGCACCTTCTCCTAACTCCGGCGAGCTCTAGCGGCGCAACCACGGCGGCTCAGCGAGGTGAGTTAGAGGCTACGGTGCGCAATGAAGCGGCGATCCCGACACGGGTGACGGCGCAATAAATAGGGCCCTCGGCGTCCGTGAAACGCACGAAAACCGAGGTCCTCTCCGTTGCGGCGGCGGAGTCCGGCGGCGTCTCGGATTGGGTGACGTGGCACGCGCGCGCGTTGGATCGAGATCCAGCGGTGCGTGGGTTTGGGTTCGGTCGGACTCGGCGGCCGTGGCTCGGTCGGGCTCGGGTCCGGCGACGTGGCTCAATCGTGGCCGTTGGATCTTGATCCAACGGTCACACGCGTAGGGTTCGACCAAGTGGGTTCGGCTCAACCACGGGCTCGGGTCGGGTTCGGGTTTCAATGCCATAAAATGAGCGTACTAAGAGAACCTGTCCACTACCACCAATATCGAATTAAATCCTTCGGACCGGGGTAAACCTTCAATGAAATCCATCGTGACATCCTGTCATGCCTCTTTTGGGACCGGTAAAGGTTGCAACAAACCTGGTGTCCGTGAATGCTCATGTTTGGCTTGTTGGCAAGTGATGCATTGTCTCACTACATTGGCCACATCTGCCTTTAATCTAGCCCAAACGAACAACTTTTTGATACAATGATAAGTTGTTGTTACCCCAGAATGCCCTCCAACGGCACTGGCATGGAACGCATTGATAATCTTAGTCTGAAGAGTTGAGTTCTCTCCCACCCAAATATGTCCATGTTGCTTGATCAATCCTTGAGATAATTCGAACCCATGTTCACCCAGACTCTGAATAGCCAAAGCAATCAACAGACGCTGAGCTCGTGTATCTGTCACATAAGAGTTTAATACTTCTTGAATCCATAAGGTTTGACTACCCGACACTGCTTGTAATGACATCAAATGTCCCACACGCGACAATGCATCTACTACTCGATTTGTCGAAGCTTTCTTGTACTGAATATGAAACTAAAGTCCCATCAATTTAGTCATTACTTTCCTTTGTATGTCAGACATCAATTGTTGATCGCCAAGATAACACAAACTGCGATGATCGGTATTGATGATGAATACTCCCCGGTGTAAGTATTGACGCCATCGGTCGACTGCCATGATGACTGCCATAAACTCCTTTCCAAATATAGATAATTGTTGGTGTTTCAAACCTAATGCTTTACTCAAGAAGGCAATCGGATGCCCATTTTGCATCAACACTGCTCCTATGTCGACATCACATCCATCAGTCTCAACTACAAATGTTTGCTGAAAATTTGGCATTGCCAAAACCGACGTCTGTGTCATTGCTTGTTTCAATGTTTCAAAAGCAATGGAAGCTTCTTCATCCCATCGAAATGCTTTCTTCTTCAATAATTAGGTCAAGGGACGGGAAATGATGCCATAATTCCTCACGAACTTCCGATAATACCCTGTTAAACCCAAAAATCCTCTCAATTCTGTGATGTTAGTTGGTGGAGGCCAGTCAATCATTGCTTGTGTCTTAGAAGGGTCCGTAGCCACTCCCCTATCCAAAATAATATGTCCTAAATATGAGATGCATGATTGGGCAAAGGCACACTTCGATTTCTGCACAAACAATTGATGGTGTTGTAGTAAGGCTAACACTTTGGTTAAATGCTCCACATGCATTTTTAGATCAAGGCTATATATGAGGATATCATCAATAAAGATCAACACAAATTTACGCAAATAGGGAGCAAGAATGGAATTCATAAGACACTGAAAAGTGGCCGGGGCATTTGTTAGTCTGAATGGCATGACATAGAACTGGAAGTGCCCATGATGTGTCTTGAAAACTGTCTTCTCAATGTCCTTCTTTGCAATACGAATCTGATGGTAACCAGATCGCAAGTCCAATTTAGAGAAATACTTGGTGCCCCAATAATTCATATACTACCGGCATTGGAAATTTGTTTTTGATAGTGAGGTTATTCAATTTCCTGTAATCCACACAAAATATCCAACCCCCATCCTTCTTTTGAAACCAACAGAACCGAAGAGGCAAAAGGGCTCATACTTGGTTGAATAAGTCCATCTTTTAGCATGTCAGATACTTGTCGTTCAATTTCATCTTTATGCATGGGTAAATAACAATATGGTCGGCTATTCACTGGTATTGCTTCGGGAATCAATGGAATAGTATGATCGTATGCCTGAAATGGTGGTAAGGTGTGAGGCTCAGAAAATACTGATTCGTACTGCTCAATGACTTGTTGTATGTCCTCAGGAATTGGTCCCATTGTCAGATCCCTTGTAATTTCACGCATAATCCTTTGTCCATAAATTCCAACGTATTATGTTTCCAATGGCACGTCATCGGGCTGTGTAATTGAAGCCAATCCATCCCAAGTATTGCATCATATGCACCCAACTCTAATACACACATATCATTCTTAAATGTGTGTCCCTAAGCCCACGACTCCAATTGAGGAACAATTTGGTCACAGTGTAACTTGTCCCCATTTGCCACTTGCACCTATATCGGCTGTATTGATTGAGCATGGTGCTTAATGCGTTTGAGAAATGTTGCATTGATGAAACTATGAGAACTACCCGAGTCAATGAGCACCAACATTATCTTATTTCCCACCACCGCTCGCAGGCGTACTGTTTCATTATCTTCAGTTCCAGCCAGAGCATGAATGGACAGCTTGCATTATTCTTGTTCGAACTCCCTATCCATCTCATCAAGTGCTTGTAACACATCTTCGCTAATACGTTCAAGACATCCTTCCACCTCCATCGAATGGAGTTGAACTGTCGGTGAAAGTTTGCACTGATGATCCCGATCATATTTCTCCCCACACTTGAAACAAAGGCCTAGAGCACATCTGTATTCCCTCAACTGACGGGCTCTGCCCAGGTCCTCGGCCCCTGCCTTAATTTGGCCAACCGTGTTATCACTGTGGTATGCATTCTGCATCTTAAACCCTCCCATAGCCTTATGCGGACGCATCTTCAATCTTTCCCATTTCTCTTCTTGAATTTGAGCTAATATCACAGCCTTCCTCACCGATTCAGGTATCCGAATTTCGACCTCATATCTCAACTCATCCTTCAATCCCATGATGAAATGATTGACAAAAAAAAAATTCAGTACCCGATTTGTTGTAAGCATGCACTTTATACATCGTTGTCTCGAACATCTTCTTGTAATCCTCAATTGGACCTGTCTGCTTCATCTGAATGAGCTCCTGCAAATATCGACGGCCATCATATATACCAAATTCCGACTCCACTACCGACATAAACATCTCCCAACTACCCAAAAAATGTTCATCCTGGTAAGCTTGTAACCACATAGCTGCATTGCCCACCATATGCATCGCAGCTGCTGTCACCCATAAAGAATCATCAATACAATACATGCGGAAATATCGTAAACACCGATCCTTCCAAATACGTGGATCCGTGCTATCAAACTTTGGGAATGACATCTTGGGAAGTGGTGGTCTTCTATCAGGAATCATAGTTTCATTGCCAGAATATGATGCTGGTCTATGGGATTTATGTGTCTGTGTACTGCATACCAGAGGTGGAAGATTACACTTCCCTAACAATCCAGCAGATTTCGCTGTCAATGCTCCACCATGTGGTGCTGTCGTTGCCTCCCTTAGTTTGGGAGTAATGAATTCTGCCTCCTCACCTTGCCGATCTGCCGCTGAGACTCCGATGTGCTAATTCATACTCGGTGTTGTTTTCCGAAATTGCACCATAAGCCCCATAATCATCGTGCGATGTTCCTCCACCTGAGATTGAATCGCTGGAATCGAGTCCACTAGTTTGATCTTTTCCACTATGAAATCCAAACTAGCTTTCAACGATTCCCACCGTTCATCCATCTGCGCCCATCGCACCTCAGCATACTGGGCTGCTTCCCCCATGGCTTCTAGCAGTATTTTTGTATGCACGAACGGTTTTATAGGCGCTGTTGTGTCCAGTTGATCGAAATGAACCAAATCAAATCACGATCACTCAGACTTATGCAAAGCAAGTGCATCGATGATCTGCTCTGGGATTTTACGGTTTGATCAGAAAAAAATTTCCAATGATTTTGATGCAGCTCTGATACTAGATGTGACATCCCATGGCCAGGAGGGTTCTCCGGCGTGAGATTTCGCACCCAACAACTGATTCAAGACAACCGGGAGAAGAAAAGGGTAAAAGAGAAAAGAGCTGGAAGAACAGATAGAGAGGAAGAAGTTTCAATTCTTTTTTCAGCGTTCCTTTTCCAGTTACAGTTGTCCATATTAATATTGTTGTCGAATATCTAAATATGGGATATGCACGCGCATTAGAAAGATGAAAATCATACCGTATACCCCGGACGCCGAGAGCCCTATCTCTGCGGGAGCAAAGGCTAAGGGAAAGGGTATCTCCACATTAGGGAGGACTCGATCTTGCTCCCATAACAAGGAGACTAAATCAAGTATGTTGAACAGATAAGGAAAATCAGTTTCCTATGAGGATCTCGGAACGAAAACTCCCGATCGGGAACGACACGGAGTCCTCATCCGGCGACATCTTCAAAAGATGGTGTCCCCAGCTATAAATACAGAGGAAGATGCGCGGAGGAGAGGGACCGAAAAAAGGAGCAATCGGAGTACACACGCAGGGAGAATCCCGAGGAGAGCGCCTGCTAGACCCTAGTAGCCAGATTAGATCTAGCCACAGCCCTCCTGTCTTCATTGTAACCAGAGATTAGACACCCCCCAAATTTGTACTCTGCATTCAGCAATCCAATAGTGCAAAGCAACAGGAGTAGGGTATTACTCTTCTAAGAGGCCCGAACCTGTCTAAATCTTGCGTTGTCTATGTCTGTTGATCCTGCGAACCCCGAAGGTACCCTTTACAAATTTACCATCGATTTCTTAACCTTCGACAGTTGGCGCGCCTGCTAGGGGCCTTCAACTGTTTTTGCAGGTCGATCACGACGATGGCAAGCGTTTTCCATGGAGTCGACAACGGTGACTGCAGCATCGTCAACTCTAACATCTCCATCGACCCAATCCCCATCGTCAGGTCCCAAATCGCATTCGGGACAATGCTTTACCGGTGGGGACCCGGAGGCATGCTCGAGCATCTCGGATAGGTGAGGAACTTAGGTATGTCATCCAACTCGATTTTCAAGCTTTGAATAACATTGCAGAATACGAGGGACTGGTCAATGGGCTTCGAATAGCCGCTTCGCTTGGGATAAAATAACTGCTCGTGAAAGGGGACTCACAGTTAGTTGTAAACCAAGTGTAAAAAGATTTCCAGTGTGCGGATGGCAACATGGCATCATACCTAAGTGAGGTTCGCAAGCTAGAGCACAATTTCGAAGGCTTGGAAGTGAAACACATCCGACGGGGTGAAAACTCCATAGCCGATGAACTTCCTAGGCTCACTTCATCCCGATCGCCTGCTCCCTTAGGGGTCTTCATGGAGAAGCTCCTCAAACCTTCTGCCTCCCCCAAAAAGGTGACAGAAGCCGCCCAACTCGACCAACAGCCTAGTCGAGTCAGCGAGGCGGAACATGCAGATATGGAAGCTGCACTACTCGAACACGAGCTGACTTGGATGACCCCATTCCAAGCATATCTCGAAGGTCAAGAGATCCCTGACGATGATGCTTCAGCCGAGAAAAATTGCACGTAAGTCCAGGTTGTATACTTTGGTAAATGGCAAGCTCTACCGAAAAGGGAGTAACAGAATCTTGATGAAATGCATCACTCAGGAAGAGGGTAATAAAATGTTGTTCAATATCCATGGAGGCTTCTATGGCAATCATACGTCCTATCACACCCTAGTCGGAAAGGCCTTTCGACAAGGGTTCTATTGGCCAACTGTCCTCCAGGATGCTTGCGAGCTGGTAATCGTCACGCCTGCCCTTCGCCCGCGGGGACTCAAAGGAAGACGAGATTGTCCCCGAGATCCGCCATCCTCGGTATGGGCCAACAAGAACTTGGTCGCGCGTAGATGACGAAAACGGCAGCCTAATTGGCCCGGGCCTCGAGGCACCGGTGGAATCCAAGCTGTCGGCAGGGGAAGGGACCTTGTCGTCCTGGGCATTTTCGCCTTCCCCCAGTCCATCGGCAATGGCCGCAGTATCCCCACACCGCGCAAGAGAAAAAGGTTCCGGGCGGGGGGCGGTGTCAAGTTTCCTCCTTTTCTCCGGCGGCGGCGAAGGCATCCCTTCCGTGGAGGTCCTCGAGCCGATAGGGACCTATTGCCCGCCAGCGGCCTCCCCTTCAGCCCTCGCCCTCCTCTCCTCCTCCTCTGCCTCCCATTCAAGGGCATCCCAGTCGATGTCGTCATTGTCATCCGACGAAATATCGATCAAGGGAGGGGAACAAGGCGAAGAAGCCATGAGTACACTAAAACTACGAATGAAGAGGCGAGAAGAGCGAAGTGGCAAAGGAAGACTGGTGGCGAGAAAACAATGAGAGCCTCGCCTATTTATAGGACCTGCAACCATGTCACATCAAGCCTTTCCAATTTCCCAGAAAGAATAGGGAAAGACACAAGGCGCAAATATCGAAGCGACACCCAAAACATCGTGAGAACCACAATCACACATAAGCCAAAGTGATGCTCACGCTCAAGTCCCGATCCAATGCGTCCATCAGGTCGAGACTCGAGGGCTACATCGCTCATTTTTGTGGTGCGTACGCTCAAGTCTCGACTCGATGCATCCATCAGGTCGAGACTCAGGGGCTACATCGCGCATTTTTGTGGTGCTTACACTCAAGTCCTGACACGATGCGTCCATCAGGTCGAGACTTGGGGGCTACATCGCGCATTTTTACGGTGCTTACGCTCAAGTCCCGACCCGATGTGTCCATCAGGTCGAGACTCGGGGGCTACATCGCGTGTTTTTGCGGTGCTTCGGCTCAAGTCCCGACCCAATGCATCCATCTGGTAAGGACTTGAGGGCTACATCACTCATTTTTTGCGGTGCTTACGCTCAAGTCCCAACCCGATGCATCCATCAGGTCGAGACTCGGGGGTTACATCGCGCATTTTTGTGGTGCTTATGCTCAAGTCCCGACCCGATGCATCCATCAGGTCAAAACTCGGGGGTTACATCGCGCATTCGTGCGGTGCTTATGCTCAAGTCCCGACCCGATGCATCCATCTGGTCGAGACTCGGGGGCTACATCGCGCGTTCTTGCGGTGCTTACGCTCAAGTCCCGACCCGATGCATCCATCTGGTCGGGACTCGGGGGCTACATCGCGTGTTTTTGCGGTGCTTACGCTCAAGTCCCGACCCGATGCGTCTATTCGGTCGGGACTCGGTGGCTACATCGCGCGTTTTTTGGTACTTACGTCCTACTCTCAGCTTGATGCAAGCGTCAGGATGATAATCGAGCAGAGGTTCAACTCCATTCCATCGGCAAGGGGACGAGAGAACAAAATAACAAAGCAAGAAAGTCTGTGATGTCCAGGTAAGTACACCTCACAACGCTTAAGTCTTACTCAAATAAACTTGCAACGAAAAATAAAGAAACGCGTGGCACCAAGCAATATGCCACATGCAACTGACTGGGCTCAGTCCCTAGTTGGTCGGCTCCTCCTAGAACTCCTCCTCCAATGCTGGCATTGATTCTTCTTCAACTGATGTTTTGTGTTGTGGCAAGGGTGAGTACTTTAAGCACTCAGCAAGTCATGCATAGAATGCGGTCTAATATTCTACATGCATGGCTTATTACAAAGGGTAGGCTAAGTGGTTTATTTGTAATAAAGCAACATTCACAATATCAATAATAGATTGAAAGCAGTAAAACAGTAATAACAATAATAACTTTCACAAATGATTCTCAAGTAAAGCATTTATCAATCTTAACCAGTTTCATCATTTCCATACCAAGTAACCATAGTTATTTTTAGGAAAGTCTAACCCTTGACTGCAATCCCGGAGCAATGTCCAATACCGTGGACTCAGTTATTCGAATAGGTTGTACCTCTGAGGTAAAACGCAAAAGTTATAGCCGTTTGAAGTTTGAAAATACGTTAAAAAGAATAAACCGAATTATTTCATTTATTTTTCTATTGAAAATTCGGAAATATGACGTCAGCAAGCAATTTCTTTTTCGGCCGAATTATTTTTCTAAAGAAAAATCAATTTATTGCATCATGCTTGCGTCAGCCGGTCCATGGACTTGGTCCACGGTTCGGTTTGGTTCGGTCCACGGTGGACTCGGTCCACGGGACAGTGCAGAGACTTACGGGTGGGTCCCGCCCGAGATGACATCATCATGACATCAGTACGGCTCGACCGTCTCGGCTGACACGTGGGCCCCACTGATGACATCATCGCTGACGTCACACCGCGTGGGTGCGGTGGATCGACAGTGGGCGATCTTGGCGTCGACGGCGGCCGACGACTTTAGGCTGCTTCGGTTTCCCGCGACGTGGTGCGATCTAGATCGTTGATTCCAAAATCAACGGCTACGATTCGATCTTCCCTCACGCATATGGATCTATGCGATCCGATCCGGTCCGTTCAATTTGGATCGGACGGCTGAGGATTGATTTGATCCGTGCGGCTTTGTGCCGATGTGGGTAGACTCGGTGTTTGCCACGTGGCAGCATCTGGACCACACGCTATGGATTGAATGGCTGTGACTAAATCCTGCGCTAACACGTGAATCAATCATAACCGTACATCTACGATCGGACGGTTGAGATCTACTCTAGCATGGTGCTATGCAAAACTACGTGGCTCACTCTCACCCGTAGGATCTAAATCTAACGGATGCAAATAGATCTAAACAGTAATACTAGATTTAATCTGGATTGTACGATCTAGATCTAACGGCCCTAAGTAAATCTAGTTCAACTCCGCGATGCGCAACGTGGCCGTACCTGGATCGTTCGATCTGGATCGGATGGCTGACGGAGCTCAAGAGGTGCGATGGTGGCGCAGCGGCTTGTGGTCATCGGAGCCGCGGACGACGACCAAACGAACGAACTTTGGGTGCGAATTCGACGAGGTGGACGGTCTCCCCCGGAGCGCTTCAACACGAGGAACTTGAATCTGGTACAGGCAAAGGCGGCACGTGACGGAGCACTGCAGAATTGCGCAAAACGGTGGCGGCGGCTAAGCAACTACGGTGAGCAATCGCGGCAATGCTACGGCAGCTGGAGCTCGGTCACCTAGGTTAAACTAACGAGGGCGGCGCGGCGAACTGGCCAAAGTATTTAAAGGCCTCTACTTCCGTGCAAATTGTGAAAACCCTAACGGACACGGCGGCGACGCGGCGGCGCAATCCGAGTTGGAGACGATAGCGGCCAGCCGTCCACGTGTCCGGATCAACGGCCAGGATTGCACGGTGCCATCGGATCCGATCAGAACACGGGCGGGGCTACGTGGCGCAATCACGCGCATACACGTGTACTGAATTCGACGCATCGCACGCGCAGTCGACGTCGCTCACCACTGACCTTTGTATCGAGATCCAACGGTCGGCGCGATCAGGGTTCATGGCGGCGCGATCAGGGTTGCAGGCTAACGGGTCCGGTCCATGAAGCTGAACCCGTTAGGGTTTTCCAGAATTCATTTTTGTTTTTAATACTTAAAATAATCCCAAAAATTCAAATAAATCACGAAAAATAGCAAAATGCTCAGAAAAATTCTAGAAAATACTTTGAGACATTTTGGACTCAATTAAAATATTTTCAACAAAACTTTACTTGAAATTTTAAATATTTAAATAACTCAAGAGAGGAATTAAATCCAAATAAATTCTAGAAAATTCCAGAAATTCAAATAACTCATTAAATTGAATAAAAGCACAAATTTTGGGACGTTACAAACCTCACCCCTTAACGGAATGTCGACCTCGAGATTTAGGGCTAACTAAGGAATTGGTTCGGGAGCTCCTCCTTCAAATCTTCTTCACACGCCCAAGTCGCTTCACTTTCTGAATGGTTGCTCCACTGGACTCTTGTCGGTGTTTCGTGCACCGGCAATATGAATTTTTGGTTAGTGGGGGTCGCGCGCTCCGTCTCCCCGAATGGTCGACTCAAGAAGCCAAGGGTTTATACTGGTTCGGGCTGAAAGTCCCTACTCCAGTTCGTGCTGTGGGTTTTTGCTGCTTCTGGGAGCAAATTGACGTGGGGCATTACAAGCGGGGAAGTGCTCTTTGATGTTCGGCCAATCCCTAACTTGATCGATTAGATGACCCCCTCCACCCTGGGTCCTGCCTCTCCTTATATAGACGGAAAAGAGGCAGGTTACATCGGAGTTCGGAGAGGAGAAAAGGGGTAGAGTTTCCTATGTCTTGAAGTCCGTTCTTGGGTCTTGTCGCCTGACTGGTCCTCACGTCCTCCACGCCGGTCAGATAGACTAGTCGAGGGAGTCGATTCTGGGACAGGTTGGGGGAGTGACGTATTGCTTTGTGTGCCCAGGGGTGCTGACGTAGTGGTGCTTGACTTTGGCGTCCCTCACCAGAGGGCGCGTCCTCTGGTTATGCGTCAGGTGGATGGGATCGGAGCTTGACTTCGTGCGGCTCCTCTGCTGCCTTGGGAAGGGACCATCTACCCCCGTAGGGGCGTCTCGAACGTCGTGCCCGCGCGGTAGATGGCCAACTCCCTGTGCGGGCCCCGATGCCGTGGTCGCCGGTGGAGACGATCTCCTCTGGGTCAAAGTCGTAGGTGCCCCGACCCAAGGAGGTTGGGGCCTGCGGGCACTCCGGTGAAGGAGGTCGGAGCGCGTCCGACCTAGTGGCGGGACTCTCCTTGCTTGCGCAGTCGCTGGGTCGGTTCGGCTCAAGCGGCCCAGCTGCTACTGGTGCTTGGTATGGTATGAGTCTCCAAGAGTTCGGTAGCCAGGCGAAGCCTGGAGAGCCGGTCGGGGTTTCTCAGTCGAGACCGACTAAGGCGTCCGGTCGGTTGGTCGGCGGGGTCTAGTCGGCTGGGACCGCTTAGTTAGAGAACTGGTGCAGGCAAAGCGCGATCTTGGACCGGCAGGTAGCTCTTGAGCCCCAAGCGGAGTTGGAGCGGTCGGGGTTTCCCCTAAGTCGGCCCGACCTTGCGTCGATGGCTGGTCAGCGGGTCTCGATCGGCAGCGTCGGGGGCCTTCTCGATTGGAGAACCGAGTGCGCCTGGCCTAGGATGGTGTAGCTCCTGAGCTCCCAGCTGTCGGTGTAACATCCCAAAAATTTTGCTTTTCTTAAATTCATGTGTGATTTGGCACTTTGGTGAATTTTTGGAATTTTCTGAATTTATTTGGATTTATTTGGAATTTATTTGAATTTATTCCATTTTGAAATAATTAAAGAATTTAATTTTGCAAATAAAATTTTGTTGGAAATATTTTATTTGAGTCCAAAATGTTCCAAAATATTTTCCGAATTTTCTACGGAATTGTTCTCGAGTCTTTTGCTATTTTTAATGAATTAAATGAATTCACGGGATTATTTTAAATATTAATTACCGGAAAATCCAACTCGGGTCAGAAATCTTGTTCATCCGGACCGAAGCCAATTGACTCGAAGTCCGACGAGCCGCTTGACTCGGCCAGAACCCACTCCTAAACCTAATCAATCCCAACCGTTGGATCAAGATCCAACGCTGATCGGCTCGAGTTCGGTAATCGGCGGATCCGATCGCCTTGCGCGATCGTGTGGTGATCGCGCGCACGTGGATTCGCCACGCATTTCGTCTTAGTCAGTCCGAGCCGGACTTCGCACTTGCCGCCAGAGCGAACTAGGTTTCCGCTTCAGTGGCACGGACGCCGAGGCTATTTAAAGCGTGAGACGTCCCCCGAGGTTGCCCTCATCCTTGCGCACCTGCTCTCGAAAGCCATCTCGCCAGGAGCCGCCACCGTTGAGCCGCATCGCCGCCGGAAGTTTCTCTTCCTCCGCCCAGTTTGCTTGCCGGTTCCGCCGTCGTCGTCGTCCGAGAAGGAGCCTGGGAGTCCGAGTCCTCCGCGACGAGACGCACTCGAAGGAGGTTTCATCTCGGCGAACACGCCCCAAACTCGTCGGGCTCGTTGCCCCGTCTCCCGGTCAAGCCGGGCCGTGAAGCCATCGCCGTCAGCGAGGCTTCGGAGGACCGTCGGATCGAATCGGACGGTTGAGGTGAGCTCACGTGTTCCCAAACCCGATTAGACTGGATCGTTGGATCAAGATCCAGCGGTTCACAATTGCCACGCGTCTTGTAGCAAAGGCGAATATAGGATTAGATCCGACCGTCCGATCTAGATCGAGCGACGGCCCACGAGCAACGCAGTAGTTTCAACGTGTTAACCCTGGATCTAATCGCTCGCTGATTTTCAAACCAGCCGAGATTGCGCCACGTGTCGGGAAGACGGACCGCGTCAACGCCGCCCACGCAGCGGCGTGTGGCTGACCAGCCAGCGGGCCAGCGTGTCGTAGGGCCGCGTGTCGATGTCGACCGCGAGCTTGGCGTCACGCCCATGACGTCACAATGGGTCCCACTGCCGACTGCAGTAGGTTGGAGCCCCGACGTCGGCCGATGGCGCTCACCGAGAGGGCCCACGTATGTCGGCGACCGCGTGAGTCGTGGACCGAGTCCGCAGTAGACCCAAGCCGAGCGTGGACCAAGTCCATGGATCCGGACGTCCAAGCAGGCCAATCGAGAGAGGCTGCCACGTGTCCATGCCTTGACACAATAATTAATTTCAAAAGAAAATGATTTATTAATTCGAAATATTGATTCAAATTTAGATTCAAACTTCAAACGCTTATAACTTTGCGTTTCAACTCCGATTTGAGCGATTCAAATTTCTAAATTTGTATAAAATTGAGATCTACCTAAATATGAATTTTATTTAATTTTTGGACTAAAGTTTTTCTCTGTAAAATTATTTAATTGATTATTTAAACTTTAAATAATCATAACTTTTATGCTTTAACTCCAAATTTGATTTATTCAGTTTCTAAAAATCCAGAAAATTATGTTCTCTCTGTTTATGGATTTTATTTGGAGTTTTGGGATCTTTTTGCATAGTGTTCATTTGTGTATTTGCTATTTGCACGCTTTACGAGTGAGCGTTGAAGTGCCTTAGAGGGATTGAAGGAGAAGTATTGACTCAGATCCAACTCAAGACCAAGAGCAAGTGCTTTTTGAAGGCAAGTTGTGCTTTGACCATATTGATCCCATTTCCGAAATCTATTTTGATTTAAACTATTGCATGCTAGTTCAATTAGAAAGATACTTTGGTTTAAACACGGGGTTAGATAAATACCAATTTGCTATATGACACCTTGATTACTTAAGTATGTGCCATGATCACTTGTCACCCTAGTTGTGGTTTACTAGTTGGACATTATTAAATTGCACAACATGGGTTTAGATCGCTGTAGCATATCTTTGCTTAGACACGCTACGTGCTCATGACATGATTTTGGATAATCAAATGCTAATATTGACTTAATGATATATTGAACTGTTTTGGAAAAGTATCATGTGATGTTGATGGCACGTGGTGCATGGTAATCAAGCGGGAGTTTGATAAAGCAATTTCGGCCGGCATGTGGCAAGAGTAATCGTGGGCCAGGTTGGCATTGGGAGTGTTGATTTGGTTTAGGGTAGTCTTGCCTGGTCACTCTAAGGACTTAACCTTGCAAGCCGGAACTGGTCATACTTGCAACCACATGGGTCGGGAATGGGACGGCCTAGTTGACTAAGTCAGCTAAGGACTCACTTGTGGAGCCTCGGGGGTGTCGATTACACCTTTTGTGTGATTGTGCGGAGCGTATCGTGACGTGGCAGTACCCATCTAACGGTGTGTTGGTCCCATACTTCGCCTGGCTAAGGGAAGGGATGGTGTAGAAACCTTACGTCTGAGAGGACCACCTGTGTTGTTTGAGGCTTCCGAAAGGCTTTGTTATGATCGCCATTCGCATACTCTTGTATGGCGATTCACTGGACGTGGTGAGTGGATTGTATCTTGTGGGTAAAGTGCATAACCTCTCGCCAGAGTGTAGAATCTATTTGAATAGCCGAGTCCACAGATCTTTGACAATGCCCTGGAATTACAGTCAAGGGGTAGACTTTAGAAAATAACTTGGTTTTGAAAGATGGGTTGGTTTAACAAGGAAGATGATGGAAATATGGTTTAGGATGGGGAAAAATGTTATTTAAACTTCTTGAAAAGTTATTTATGCTTTACTTATTTCTACTGCTTTGAATCTACTTATATTACTTGTCAAAGTCATTTCGCAAATATACCCTGAGCTATTCCTTTGTACTAAGCCATGCATATAGTATATTAGCTTGCATTACTGTGCATGACTTCTTTGAGTACCAAGTACTCACCCTTGCCTCAACACAATATCAGGTGAAGAGGAGATTACGCTACTTTGGAGGAGGAACTCCAAGAAGACCCGCTGCTTAGGGATGCGAGCCCGGTCGTTACGTGGTATCTTGGATGGCGCCACAGTTTATTTGATTTTCCGCCTGCTATTTCTCTTTTAATAAGTTTCGCTTGCAAGGCATATATTTGTAACTTGGCCATAAGGTCGAGTAACCCTTTGATTATTTAAATAAAGTACTTTGATAGTATCGTATGGTATGATTGTGATATATACCGATGTTAAGCGTATGTGCACTAGCGCGTTCTGGACTAGTCTTTGAATACCGAAGGGTCCGGATTTAAATTCGGGGTCGGACGATGAGAGCCGGTCGTGGGTTTACCCTAGTCAAGGCCGACCTGGCGTCGGGCCCTAGACTTTACGCTCCGTCCGCAGGAGTGGGATTTGGAGGGGATGAGCGAATGCGCATTTACCTACGCCGGTGTGAACGCCGTGCTCGTGCGAGCTGCTGACGGGTAATCCGAGTGGGGCCTTGGTGATCTCCCTCGAGGGGGATCATCTTCAAGCAGACGAAACCCGGCGTGGGTGTCCGACCCACCACGGGGCGTCCCATAAAAACCTTTCCTTACTCAATCCCGTATCGGACTTCAAGGTCGTTCGCCGACCTGAAGTGCGGCTGGCCGCCACTCATCGATGAGTTCCGCGGGAGAGTGTGAGGTATGGTCTTGGACGCGAGCCAGGGTGATTGGGTCGTCCGCCGACCCATCTGGAGGCCCACTGTGGGCTCGCCCTGGTCCGCCCCTCGCTTTGATTCCGTGCCTGGGCGGCGTTAGGTCCGTTTGACCGGACTAGGCCTTTGTAACCCTCAACATTGTGCCGGGCCTCGGGCGTGAGCCGGAAAGCGGTCCGCCACCTCGTGGCCGGGCGGCCCAATGGGCCGATCATACCTTTTGCGGGGCGCTTGGCCCATACCGCTTAGCGGAGACCACAGGGCTGCGGAGCGCGCGGTGCGAGGTGGCTGTCCAGTCAGAGTTTTAATGCTTAGTGGGAATTAAAAGCCGTAGCACGTTACCAGCGGTACTGGAGGTGGTGGTAGACGAGCGGTCGGGAATTGCGCCGGTTCGCGCGAGGGGGCGCCTGTTTTCGTCTGGCGCCCGTTCGATCGTTTATAAAAAGGACGCGAGGGGCACGAGGAGGGGGCGCCTGCTTTCGTTTTCTGCGACAAGAGACAAAAGAGAAAGAGAAAAGCTCACAGTCGGTGAAGAGGAGCCCTTGCTTCCTTGCCTTTCCTCTCCCCTCCTCCTCGGTCCTCGCGATGTCGTGGCCGACGTGCTCGCCGACATCCGGCCGCGTCCCTGGCTTGGAGAAGAAGGGGTTCCACCCCCCGTGGGACGTTTCGCAGTGGAGGGTGCCGGCGGGGGCCGCGGCCCCCGCGCTAGGTGACGGAGAGGTCATCGTGCTCGCCTCTTTCTACGAGCGTGGATTCGGGCTCCCTCTCCACCCGTTTGTCCGTGGACTGCTGTACTTCTACGGGGCGGAGGTGCATCACCTGAACCCAAACAGCGTCCTCCACATCGCGACCTTCATCACGCTGTGTGAGGGCTTCCTGGGGATCGAACCCCACTGGGGGCTCTGGAGGCACTTCTTCTTGGCGCGACTGCCATCGGACGCAGCCTCTCCCCTTGGCGGTGCCGCTGTCCAACTTCGCGGCGGCCGCAAGGCGGACTACATTGATGTGAAGCTGCCGTCGTCGAACCGGGGATGGCACAACGAATGGTTCTACATCCGAAATCTGGGTGGTAGCGTCCCGGTCTTCACCGGCGAACTGCCCAAGGTGAGTCCCCAATGGGGTTGGGGACCCGATGCGAAGGACAAGAAGAAGGTGAAGATGGTCGTCGAGCGGATCAGGGACCTGAGGGCGCGGGGCCTGACCGGCGACATCTTCGTTCGCGCGTTCATGGAGATGCGTGTTCAACCCCTCATGGATCGAGTGCACCCCATGTTCAGATACGTCGGGGTATCCGATCCTATGAGGATGTCCGGGGCGGAGCTCCCGGTGTCGGAGCTCTTGGCTCGGGTATCTACGGTCGTTGGTGTGAGCGACACTGAGGCGGCGGGCGGCGTCCCTTCGCCATTCTCGGCACGGAACCCGCCGAATCTGGTAGATCGGATGGCACCACCCTTTTTCGGCCCTTCTTCCTTAGCCCTTCGAGGCTCATCCGAGTGTACCTTTACAGGGGCTCGGTGGAATGGTCTCCCGGGCCTACTTACTGGGGGAGAAAGAAGCGAGGGCTGCAGCGCACGCTATCGCCGATCAGCGTGACGTCGCCCGTCGGAAGCGGAGGGAGGAGAGGAGAAAAGCCAGGCCGGCGCAAAAGAGGGAGGAGCGCGCGGCCAAGGCCGCGCAGGGCGAGGAGGTCTCCAACACATCCTTGAGCGAGGGCAGCTTGGGGGTGACCTCGAGTGAGAGCAGCGAGGGTGTCGGAGGCGCTTCGGGTGGCTCTGATGAGGGCGCCGACCAAGGGCTCGGCGCCCTCGAGCCCCAGGAGGACGTTCCGGATACGGGGTTCCTCTTGAGGAGGCAGAGACCCGCCACGCCCCCACGTGGGGGTCCAGCAAAGAGGGCGCATGGGCCGCCGCGTATCCACTCGTCGCGGTTAGTATCCCATTCGTTTTTGGCCCTCCCTCCGCTTGAGCTTCCTCGTGCGGTCCCTGACTGGTTGTCGCGTGCAGGGTTTACTCGAGTGCGGAGGTGGTGCTGAGCCCGACCGTGGATGCGAGGGGTGTCACGTCTCCACCCCCGACGGCGGGGGACACATCGATGGTCGTCCGGAGCGGGGGGCCCGCAGGGATAGTCCCGGCGGCGGAGTCGGGGGAAGCGGAGGTGGCGCCGCCGCGGGGGAGCCCGACGCGTGGGAGCTCCTCCGCGCCTTCGGTTGGGGGGAACGAGGAGATGCTTCCGCCGCAATCGCCGAGGGAACCGCCGGCCTACGCGAGCCGACCGTCGGAGGAGGCCCCGAGACGGGCTATTGAGGACGCGCCAGCGGGGGCGGCCCAGAGACCGATCGAGGTCGGGTCGGAATCCCCGGATCGGCCTCCGGAAGGGCAGACTGCTGGGACGTCGCGGCCGGGGCCCGTCCCAATGTCTTTTCCCATGCTCACCTGGCCGGGTAGCGACCCGTCCGGAAAGCCGTTACTCGTCCTGGACGACGTGGCGGAGAACCATGAATGGGTGGCCTTGCAAGAGGGTGAGAAGAGTGTCGAGGCCGAGATTGGCCGGATCCGCGAGGGTCTTCTCCTTGCTCTCGAGTCCTCTGGCAGGGCGTTAAGCTCCATCACCGGGGGAACTCACCCGGTCGGGACGGTAAGATCGAGAGCCTTGTCCTGGCGGTTTTTAGAATGGGGCTGCGGTTGACCGATCGGGTGGTTTGTTTACAGCGCCTGCAGGTTCGGGCGATGGAGAAGTCAGCCTTCCTGCGACACCTGCACGGTCGGAGGTAGGCTGTCGAAGAGGAGTGTGACCGCCTCGGAACGACGTTGCGTGATGCTCGGGGAGCGCTTGCCGCCGAGCGGGAGAGGGCTAGCGCCGCGAGTTATAGGCTGGACGAAGTTGCCGGGTCTCTGCAGGAGGCTCAGCAGCTGGTACGATCCCTGGGCGACGAGGTGTCCGAGGCTAGGTCTTCCCTGGAAGAGGCCAACAACGCCAGGGACTCCACCGTTAGTGTGGAGGAGTCCGCTCGGTTGGAGGCGGCCCGCCTCTGGGATGAATGCAACTCGGCCCGGAGGGAGGTCGACCAACTGCACCCTGAGCGAGACTCCGCTTGGGAGGAGCTGTCTTCGACGAGAAAGCTTGCCGAAGTGGCGGCGCTCGACCGGGAAGCGCGGGCCAAGGCTGAAGATGATCTCCGCGCCATGGGGGCCTCCTTGGCTGGTGAGTTATCCGAGCCCTCGGTGGACTTCGCGACGGCCGCCTTTTGATACAGTCTTGGTCTTGCAGAGCTGCAGAGGAACCTCAGTGGCGTCTTGGAGTCGCGAAGGTTGGCGGTGGAGGAGCTCGACGCGGTGGTCACGTCGCGGGACGTGGCCCTGTCGGCTCGGCGAGCGGCGAGAGAGGAGTTAGCCGGTGGCCGTCAAGGTAGCCGACCCTTCGAAGTCGGCCAGGTATCTGCGGCCGGTGTCGAGGCTAATCTCGGGCCCGAGCTCCCTCTCCTCCGTGCTGGCTAGCGTGCTGGAGCACATTGAAGCTTCGGTGCGCGAGGGAGCGACGCTCGGTGCTTCCTCGGCACTGGTCAACGCCATCTCTTACTACGATGGTATCGACCTCGAGACCGTTCGGAGCGGGATCGCCGGGAACCGGACCGACGAGGAGGTCGATGGGTTCTAGTCCCGAGTCGACCCATACGCCCGGGAGATCGCCGAGAGGATTTCGCCGCAGAGTGTCCTCCATCGAGAGCAGGGATATACCTAGTTTAGTTTAGTTTTTTTGTTGTAATGAACGGTGGACGAATACTTCGTGGAAAGGAAAATTTCCGACCGGCTAGCGGTCACCTTGCTTGAGTGGTTCCTTCCTCCGCGAAGCGCATACTTTGAAGCCGTAGCCGCCGGGGCGTAGGCCGTAGCGTTCGGGTTGAGTGGGTTGCCTCAAGTGGGAACTGAGCGGCCGGTCGGATTACCGATCCAGACGAGTGCGCAAGCAAAAGTGCTTGTGTCTGTGCGGGGTGTTTTCGGCTGACAGTGAGTGGTCTTAGTTGGGTGCCGCCTTTTTTCCACAGAGCGCTACTTCGCGACCTTAGCCACTAGGGCGTGGGTCATAGTGCTTGGGTCAAAAGGTTTACCGCGAAGTGGGATCACTCGGACATTCAGTCGGAATCACTGACCCGCCCTGCAGAGGCACGAGTAGCCCCTGAGTGGTGCACGGGGCCTGAGCCTCAGTCGCCATGCGCCGCTTTAAACTCGGAGGCTGGGTAAAAAATGGGGATCGGAAAGAAGAGTGGAGGATAAGCTCGACTTAACTTCTTGGGCGGTCCGGGTTTTGGAAATAGTGCAGGCCGCTTTGAATTCTGCTCCCCGCAATTACTCGATCTTCCTCGTGCTGCGCGCCTCGAGGTATAAAAGGAGGTGCGTCGAAACTTTTTTGAGTTGTGCTAAAACTTCCTTTGCCAAGCTTCTTCGCGCCACTATGGGGGATCGCTTCGCTGAACTCCTTAGGGAGTCCTCTGCAGACACGGAGGAGGCTTGGCGGAGGATTGTGGCGGACGTGGAGGCCGACGCCGTTGTCTGGGATGCCAGGCGGGTCGACGCCCTCATCGCGGCTGTCCCTCGCCTTTAGCGGGCGAGGGTGCCGCTGATCGAGGCGCTGACCGAGCGGCGCCACGAGTCGTTCGGCTGGATCGGTCCGCACCCGGAAGAGCGCCGCCGCGACTGACAGGGAGCTCCGATCCGGCCGGGCTGTTTCCGTCGATGGGGCTAGTGTCCCTTTTTATGTAAATAAATAAATAAAAAGAAGTTGCCGCTTCCATTTCCTTCCTCGCTCGCTGGATTTTTTTTGTTGGCTTGTTTTTGCAAGATATGCTTCGACAGCCATGGCTTTTAGGGACTGCAAGGGGTCAGGCGTAGGTCGGAGGCAAGTATTGGTGAGAGTTTGCGTGGGAGGGACGTACTCTCGACCGACTGACGGTCGCTTTGCTTGAGCGATAACTTGATCCGTAGGGCACTACTCCGGGACCTCGGCCGCCGGGGCGTAGGTCGTATTGTTTGGGCTTGACAAAGTCACCAAGAGGAGGAACTGGGCGCCCGATCGGGTAACCGACTGACGCGATTTCTTGAATTGGAGACTTCTCGAGTAGTACACGGACGAGAGAAAACTTCTAAGGATAAAATCTTCTCAATTTCTCTATATTCCATGCGTTGGCGAAGAGGTTACCCTCGGCGTCTTTAAGACGGAAGGTGCTGGGTCGGAGGACCTCTGCGATGGTGAAGGGGCCTTCCCAGGGCGGATAGAGCTTGTGTCTATCCTTGCTGGACTGGACTTGACACAGAACTAAATCGCCGACGTTGAACGATCGGCCGTGAACTAGGCGACTGTGGTACCGCCGTAGGGTCTACTGGTATTTGGCCGACCATAGGACGGCGACATCGCGTGCCTCGTCGAGTGGTCGATGGCGTCTTTTTGTGCCCCCAACCTCCGTGCGTCGTCATAGGCTCCTACTCTCAGAGCGCCGTACTCCAGGTCGGTCAGGAGGACGCTTCCGCTCCGAACACCAGGAAGAACGGCGTGAACCTGGTCAACCGGGTCGGCGTGGTCCACAAACTCCAAAGAACGAAGGGCAGTTCAGCCGCCCACCGTCCCGCGAATTTGTTCAGCCGACTGAAGATTCGCGGTTTGAGCCCTTGGAGAATCATGCCGTTGGCCCGCTCAGCTTGGGCGTTGGCGCAGGGTGCGCCACTGCTGCCCAGTCAACGCGGATGTTGAAGTTGTCACAGAATTCGAGGAACTCCTTCCCCGTGAATTGCGTCCCGTTGTCGGTGATGATGGAGTTCGGGACCCCGAAGCGATAGACGATGTCGCGGAAGAAGCCCGCCGCCTGCGCGGAGGTGATGGTCGCGAGCGGCTTGGCCTCTATCCACTTTGTGAACTTGTCTACGACGACGAGCAGATGAGTGAAGCCCCCAGGCTCCTTCCTAAAAGGTTCGACCAGATCGAGCCCCCAGACCGCGAAGGGCCACGTGATGGGGATTGTCTGTAGGACTTGCGCTGGGAGGTGCGTCTGCCTGGCGAAGAACTGGCAGCCTTCGCAGGTGCGGACAATTTGCGTAGCGTCAGCCACTGCGGTCGGCCAGTAGAAGCCCTGCCAAAAGGATTTTCCTACCAAGGACCGTGGCGCGGCATGGTGTCCGCAGACCCCGCCGTGGACGTCGAGCAGCAAGTGTCTTCCTTGGTCGGCCGAGATGCACTTCTGGAGGATCCGGGAGGGGCTCTTCTTGTACAGGTCCTTCTCGACCAGGACGAAGGACTTGGCCCGCTGAGCGAGGCGCCGAGCCTCGGTGGGGTCGGCGGGGAGTAACCCTTTTGTCAACCGGTCGATGAAGGGTTGCCTCCAATCGGACTCGGTGTTGAGCACATTTCGGTCTGACCCAGGCGGTTCCGTGTCCGGCCGAATGTTGGTCGGAGCATTCGCTTTTAGGGGTCGGCTGCACTCTCAATCGTCGAGTCTAACCGGATGGATGGCTTGTGGAGGTCGGAGACGAAGACCCCGGGAGGGACCGGGCCTTTGCTGGAGGCGAGGCTAGCGAGGGAGTCGGCTTCACCGTTGTAGCGTCGGTAGCTATGGTGGAGCTCGAAACCTTTGAATTTTTCCTCGAGCTTGCGAACCTCCAAGCAATAGGCTACCATACGGGCGTCGCGAGGCTCCGTGGCCTTCATTACTTGGTCGACGACCAATTTGCAGTCGTCGTGGACGTAGAGTCGCCGAGCACCGAGGTCGGCGGCGATCTGGAGGCCGTTGACGAGGGCCTTGTATTCGGCGACATTGTTGGTCGCGTCGAAGAGTAGTCGGATGGCGTACAGAAGCTTGTTGCCGAGAGGGGAGACGATGACGACCCCTGCGCCAGCCCCGTTCTTGGTGTAGGACCCATCAAAGTTCATCGTCCAGTACTAGGGGTCCTCGATTGCTAGCGGAGCTTGGGCCTCGGTCCACTCGGCGACGAAGTCGGCCAAGACCTGCGACTTGATCGCTGTTCTGGGGACGTACGATATGTCGGGGCCATTGAGCTCGAGAGCCCATTTGGCGATCCTTCCGGTGGCATCGCGGTTGTGGACGATTTTCTGAGGGGCGACGAAGTCACCTAGAAGATGGGGTGCCGGTCGAAATAGTGGGCTAGCTTCCTCTTCGTTATGAGCATCGAATATAATAGCTTCTGTATCTGCGGGTACCGAACCTTTGTTTCGGAAAGTACTTCACTGACAAAGTAGACCAGCCTCTGCACTTTGAAGTCGCGGCCTTCTTCCGCTCGCTCCACGACAAGCGCCGCGCTGACGACTTGGGTCGTGGCGGCGATGTAGAGGAGCAACGGCTCTTGTGGTGCTGGGGCGACCAATACTGGAGGCGAAGTCAAGAATGCCTTTAGTTGACTGAGGGCTTCCTGAGCTTCTTGGGTCCAGCTGAAGCGGTCGGATTTCTTCAGTAGCCTGTAGAGTGGCATCCCGCGCTCGCCGAGGCGAGACACGAAGCGGCTCAGAGCCGCAAGACACCCTGTCAGCCTTTGGACCCCCTTCAGGTTGTTGATCGGCCCCATCTTCATGATGGTAGAGATCTTCTCGCGGTTGGCTTCGATGCCGCGTTCGGAGACGATGAAGCTGAGCAGCTTTCCCTTTGGGACCCCAAAAACGCACTTCTCGGGGTTGAGTTTTATGCGAAACCGCCGAAGGTTCGCGAAGGTCTCCTCCAGGTCAGTGACAAGGTCGTCGGCCTTCCTGGTCTTGACAACGATGTCGTCGATGTATGCTTCGACGTTACGGCCTATTTGGTCGGAAAAACACGCCTGCATACACCGCTGGTATGTAGCGCCTGTGTTCTTTAGGCCAAACGGCATCGTGACGTAACAGTATGAGCCATACGGGGTGATGAAGGAAGTCGCGAGCTGGTCGAATTCCTTCATCGCGATCTGGTGGTAGCCCGAGTAGGCATCCAAAAAAGAAAGGGATTCACACCCGGCGGTGGAGTCCACAACCTGGTCGATACGAGGCAATGGGAACGGGTCCTTCGGACAAGCCTTGTTGAGGCTCGTGTAGTCAACATACATTCTCCATTGCCCGGACTTCTTTTTTACAAGAACGGGATTGGCGAGCCACTCGGGGTGGTGCACCTCCCTTACAAAGCCAACGGCCAAAAGCTTGGCAATTTCTTCCCCAATGGCCTTGCATTTTTCTTCGTCGAAACGGCGTAGGCGTTGGGCGACTGGTATGGAGCCCGGTCGGATGTTTAAGGTGTGCTCGGCGGCTTCCTTCGGGATTCCCGTCATGTCCGAGGGTCTCCAGGCGAAGACGTCCCGGTTTGCTCGCAGGAAGTCAACGAGCGCGCTTTCCTATTTGGCAGGGAGGGCGGCCCCGATCCGCACCATCTTGGCGGGATCCTCGGGATCAACCGTGACCTCCTTTGCGTCCTCCGCGGACTTGAAGGAGCTTGACCCCGACTTATAGGAGTCGGGGGCGGACTCGGGGGCCCTTCCCTGGAAGTGAGCGAGCTCAACTGACGCGATGACCGCTGAGGCTAGCTCGCAACTGCTCTGCTCGCAGTTGTAAGCGAGCTGAAAAGACGAGGCCACGGTGATAACTCCCCGTGGCCCCGGCATCTTCAGCTTGAGGTAGGTGTAGTTGGGGATCGCTATGAACTTCGCGTAGCATGGTCTCCCCAAGATGGCGTGGTAGGAGCCGGAAAAATCCACGACCTCAAAAGTGAGGTTCTCAGTGCGGAAGTTGTACAGGCTCCCGAAGGTGACGGGTAGGTCGACCTGCCCGAGTGGATGGGCCTGTTGGCCAGGGACGACGCCGTGGAAAGGCGCCTTGCTCGACCGAAGGGCGGAGCGGGGGATTCCCAGGGCGTCCAAGGTCTCAACATACATGATGTTGAGGCCACTGCCGCCGTCCATGAGCACCTTGGTCAGGCGCTTAGTCCCCACGATGGGGTCAACGACGAGTGGGTAGCGTCCCGGATGCAGGACGTGGTAGGGGTGGTCGGTCCGGTCAAAGGCGATCGGGCACTCCGACCACCGCAGGTAGCTGGGCACGGCGGGGGTCACCGTGTGGACTTCCCGGTAGGCAAGCTTCAACCGACGCTTGTTGGCGTAGCACGCTACTCCACCGAAGATCATGAGGCAACCGTCGAGTTGCGGGAACTCGTCGGCCGTCTCGTCCCCCTTTGCCCCGGCGTCGGACGCCGGGTCGCACTTTTTCCCCTTGCCCCGCGACGTCGTGGGGTTTCCGGAGAGGAAGCGTTTCAGGACTTCGCAGTCCCGGTATTTGTGTTTGACGGGGTAGGCGTGGTTCGGGCACGGACTATCCATCAACTTCTCGAAGCGGTCGGGAGTCTGCCGAGCCTGTTGCTTGGCAGGGCGGTTGGCAGCAGCGACCATGCAGCCTTCGCGGCCTTGCTTTCCCTTCTGTTTCTGTTTGTCGGAGCGGTCGAAGGAGGTGCCGCCTCAAGGCCGGACACTCGGTGGGCCATCTTCTTCTCGAAGATGGCCCGCACAGCCTCCTCGCCGGAGGCGTGGTTGGTGGCGATGTCGAGGAGCTCCTTGGTGGTCCTGGGCTTGGCGCAGCCCAGTTTGTGAACTAGAGCCTCGCAGGTGGTGCCGTAGATGAACGCCCCGACGACGTCGGCGTCGCGGAAGTTGGGGAGCTCATTGCACTGCTGGGAGAAGCGGCGGATGTAGTCCCGGAGGGTCTCCCCTGGCTGTTGCTTGCAGC
Organism: Rhipidocladum racemiflorum; assembly: GCA_036346355.1. Classification (NCBI taxonomy): domain Eukaryota; kingdom Viridiplantae; phylum Streptophyta; class Magnoliopsida; order Poales; family Poaceae; genus Rhipidocladum; species Rhipidocladum racemiflorum. The sequence continues at coordinate 24,596,209 of CM070584.1, read as the reverse complement.
TCTTCAAGTCCCAGGAGTTGCCATGGCGTTTGTACGTGCCCTGGAAGTTCCCGACAAAGAGGTTCGTCAGGTCGGCCCAACTCCCGATGGTGTCTGTGGCCAGGTACTTGAGCCAGGCTCGGGCAGAGTCCGCGAGGTAGATGGGGAGGTACTGGATGATGAAGAGATCATCTGTCGCTCCCCCCGCCCGGCAGGCGAGCCGGTAATCCTCTAGCCAAACACTAGGGTTCGTCGCCCCTGAGTATTTGGCTATATTGATTGGGGCCCAGAACCTGACCGGGAAGCCGGCGTTGCGAACGGCGCGGGTGAACGCCCGCAGTCCGGGGCCGTCGAGACCCGGATCATGGTGGTCGCGCCGTCCGCTATCGGCAACCTACGACCGTGCTGCCACGTCAGCAGCTCTTCTCCGTGCCTCGATGGTGGTGCGAAGGTCATGGTTGTCCCCCAGGCGATGGCGCGTCGGGGTGCGCGATGCCTGGGGAAGCTCATGATGTGGGGCCATCTTGGCCGGGCTCTGATGACCCCGCGAGGACGAGTGACCCGGGTGGCCCGAGGTCGCGCCCGACCGTCGGGAATCGGAGCCCTGGGCGTGCTGCACGATAGCACGCTCCACCAGCCCCCGGAGGTTCTGGTACGTGACCTTGGCCTCCGGGTCCATCGGCTCAGGGAGCCCGCGGAGCAGCATTGCTGCCACGGCGACGTCTTGGTTGGCGTGGGGGGAAAACGAAAGATTGTTCATCCCCTCAGCTAACTGGTGATGCACCTGGCGTGCGCACGCGCACGCACCAGAAACCAGCGGCGGCTCGGGCTGACGTTGCTCCAGGTTGGCCTGGAGTTTGTCGAGCTCGGCCTTGCGGGCCTCTAGCTCCTCGCGCTGCCGTTGGAGGTCAGCGAGGCGAACCTGGAGGCGCGCGTCATCTTCCCGCCGGGACTCGTCTCCCCGTGCTTCGTCATGCGGGAGGAGGGTCCCGGTAGTTGCGGGGGTGGTGGATGGCTCCGCCGCGCCCGCCATGTTGCACTCGCGGGAGTACGCCCTGCGTGGGGGGCGCTCCCTATCGGAGCTGGAGCTGTAGCTGGAGGAGTCCCCCAGCAAGTCGTGGAGGGAAGCCGGTACGTAGCCGGTCATGGCCACGAGCCGGGAGCCCACGGAAGGCGGGACCATCGCCTGTCGTCGTTCGCACGTGGCGCCGCGAGAGGTGACGCCGGTGCGTGGTAGACCCGCCCCCGAGGCCCGCACGGGGGCCTCGAGGCGGAGGTTGTCGAGGATATCGGTGATTGCGCCCAGGCTATCAGAGAAGACCTGGTCGCGGACCGCGGCGGGGACAAGCACAAGCTCTCCTGCCATCGTAGCGATGAAGCCGAGGGTGCCGAAACGGATCCAGCCCCCCGACGTTGGTGCGTCGCTGCGCGAGAAAGAAGCCATCGAGGAAAACAGGTGGGAATCTGAAGACGAAGGTGATGATGACGCGCGAGCGCCCCTACCTGGCGCGCCAACTATCGGTGTTTCGTGCAACGGCAATATGAATTTTTGGTTAGTGGGGGTCGCGCGCTCCGTCTCCCCGAATGGTCGACTCAAGAAACCAAGGGTTTATACTGGTTCGGGCTGAAAGTCCCTACTCCAGTTCATGCTGCGGGTTTTTACTGCTTCTGGGAGCAAATTGACGTGGGGCATTACAAGCGGGGAAGTGCTCTTTGATGTTCGACCAATCCCTAACTTGATCGATTAGATGACCACCTCCACCCTAGGTCCTGCCTCTCCTTATATAGACGGAAAAGAGGCAGGTTACATCGGAGTTCAGAGAGGAGAAAAGGGGTAGAGTTTCCTATGTCTTGAAGTCCGTTCTTGGGTCTTGTCGCCCGACCGGTCCTCACGTCCTCCACGCCAGTCAGATAGACTAGTCGAGGGAGTCGATTCTGGGACAGGTTGGGGGAGTGACGTAGTGCTTTGTGTGCCCAGGGGTGCCGATGTAGTGGTGCTTGACTTTGGCGTCCCTCGCCAGAGGGCGCGTCCTCTGGTTATGCGTCAGGCAGATGGGATCGGAGCTTGACTTCGTGCGACTCCTCTGCTGCCTTGTGAAGGGACCATCTACTCCCGCAGGGGTGTCTCAAACGTCGTGCCCGCGGGGTAGGCGACCAACTCCCGGTGCGGGCCCCGATGCCGTGGTCGCCGGTGGAGACGATCTCCTCTGGGTCAAAGTCGTAGGTGCCCCGACCCAAGGAGGTCGGGGCCTGCGGGCACTCCGGTGAAGGAGGTCGGAGCGTCCGACCCCTGGTCGGGGGCGGGACTCCCTTGCCAGTGAGCCCGTCGATCGGAAATTTGGGCTCAGCGCCCAACTGCTTACTCGGGCTGCTTGGGGTACCTGTGGTATGAGTATCCGTCAACTCTGCAGAAGCGGGTTGACTTATTTCTCGTCTCTTGATCCATCGTATCGAAAATCTTCATAGGGTGCTCTCTATAAGTCAAATCCTCCTGTAGCTCGATTGATTCGAAAGGCGTTTGCTCATCTGGCACTCGCAGACACTTCTTTAGTTGTGACATATGGAACACATCATGCACTCCTGCCAATAACTGCGGCAACTCCAACTGATAAGCGACTTTACCTCTGCGACTTAAGATCTTAAATGGTCCAACATATCGCAGTGCGAGTTTCCCTTTGGCATGGAATCTTTTAACTCCTTTGAGAGGTGTAACTCTAAGGTATACGAAATCCTCTAGTTCAAAACTCAGCTCTCGGCGATGGTTATCGGCGTAACTCTTCAATCTCGACTGAGTTATCTTCAATCTTTCCCTGATCATGGCAATCTGCTCTTCAGCTTCTTGGTGAATATCCGATCCAACAACATGGCGCTCACCTGTCTCATTCCAATTCAATGGCGTTCAACAGGGTCGACCATACAAAGCTTCAAATGGTGACATATGTAGACTAGCTTGGTAGCTATTGTTGTAGCTGAACTCGGCATACCGTAAACACTTGTCCCATGAAGTAGCATAAGCTAGAGCACAGGCTCTTAACATGCCCTCTAGAATTTGATTGACTCTTCCTGTTTGAATGTTAGTCTGTGGATGACAAGCTATACTAAAATTCAGGCGGGTTCCCATAGCTTCATGCAACTTATTCCAGAATCTTGAGGTGAATTGGGTACTTCTATCAAACACTATCTTCTTAGTCACTCTATGCAAACAGACAATCCTTGATATATATAACTCCGCTAAGTGGTCTCCTGAGTACTTAGTCTTCAAAGGTATGAAGTGAGCTACTTTGGTCAAACGGTCCACTATGACCCATATGGAATCGTATCCATTCTGAGTTCTCGGCAAAACGGTAATGAAGTCCTTACCGATTTCCTCCCTTTTCCACTCAGGTATCTTCAATGGCTGCAACAATCCAGCTGACCTCTGATGCATACTTTGACTCTTTGGCATATGTCACACATTGCAACATGCTCGGCAACTTCACACTTCATGCACGGCCACCAAAATCTCTCTTTCAAGTCTTGATACATCTTGGCACTCCCCAGATGAATTGAGTACTTGGAATCATGGGCTTCTTCCAGAATCAATGGTTTCAGCTCCTTCTTGTTCGGCATGCAGATGCGGTCTTTAATCCATAACGTACCCTGCTCATCCAACTTGAAGTCCTTAGCCTTTCCTTCATCCATATTGGACTTAATTCTCGGATCTTGTCATCCTCTTTCTGACATTCCCTGATATTTTCTTCTAAGGTAGGCTTCACTTCTAGCGCAGCCAGGAATCCTTCAGGTACCATTTCCAGCTTCATCTTCTGAAAAATCCATACATAGCTCAGCTTGACTCTCTTCCACTAGCATATTCACGGTGTGGCTCTTCCGACTCAAAGCATCGGCGAGTACATTAGCCTTGCCGGGATGATAATGGATTCCAACATTGTAGTCCTTGATCAATTCCATCCATCTCCTCTGCCTCATATTCAGTTCCGATTGAGTGAAGATATATTTAAGACTCTTATGGTCCGTATAAACTTCACATCTATTCCCAATAAGGTAATGACACCACAACTTTAGAGCATGCACTACGACAGCTAACTCCAAGTCATGCGTCGAGTAATTCTCCTCATGCGGCCTTAACTGCCTTGATGCATAAGCGAATACCTTTCTGTTCTGGATCAACACACATCCAAGTCCTTGGCGCGATGCATCACAGTAAATATCAAAACTTTGATGCACATTCGGTAGGACTAACACCGGTGCAGATGTCAATCGCTTCTTCAACTCCTAAAAGCCCTTCTCGCACTCTGGCGTCCATGCGAACTTCTTCATCTTCTTTAACAATTGCGTAAGGGTCTAGCAATTGTTGAGAATCCTTCGATGAATCGACGGTAATACCCCGCCATTCCAAGAAAACTGTAACATTCCAAAATTTTGCTTTTCTTAAATTCATGTGTGATTTGGCACTTTGGTGAATTTTTGGAATTTTCTGGAATTTATTTGGATTTATTTGGAATTTATTTGAATTTATTCCATTTTGAAATAATTAAAGAATTTAACTTTGCAAATAAAATTTTGTTGGAAATATTTTATTTGAGTCCAAAATGTTCCAAAATATTTTCCAGAATTTTTCTGGAATTTTTCTGAGTTTTTTGCTATTTTTAATGAATTAAATGAATTTCTGGGAATTAATTGAATTATTTAATCGCTGGAAAATAGCGAGTGGGTTTTACTATTCATCCGACCGGACCCGAGTCCGAGTCAGACTCGAAGTCGACCGAGCCAACCGTTGGCCGAACCCGGCCGAACCCTAACCGCGTGACCGTTGGATCTTGATCCAACGGCCACGATTGAGCCACGTCACCCGAGCCCGAGCCCGACCGAGCCAGCCAGCCCGCCCGAGCCAGACTCGAGCCCAAAACCCTCGCACCGTTGGATCTTGATCCAACGGCTGACGTTGAGCCACGTCACCCAATCCGAATCCAACTCGGATTCCGCCGCCGCAACGGAGTGGGCCTCGGTTTTCGCGTGTTTCACGGACGCCGAGGGCCCTATTTAATGCGCCGCCACCGCTGCCGTGACGCCGACTTCCATGCGCACCCGTAGCCCTAGCTCACGCCGCCAGAGCCGCCGTGGTTGCACCGCAATCGCTCGCCGGAGTTGGAGGAGTGTTCCGCCGCGTTCAACTGCAGTTTCCGCCGCCGTCGCCGTTGAGCCCAGATCCGGAACCGCAAGGTCAAGCTGCGCCATAGGAGACCCTTCACTTCGTCGGAGGAGCCCCGTAACGCCGTCGCCGTGGTCGCCATCTTCGTCTCCGGTGAACCAGCCCCCCCGCAAGCCATCGCCGGACCTCGAGCTCCACCAGCCGTCCGATCTAGATCCAAGGGTCCAGATCGCGCCACGTCACACCCCGGTGAGATCCCACGTGCTAATCCCAGATCTATTTCCAATCGTTGGATCTAGATCCAACGGTTTAGATCGTGCCACGTAGCCCAAACCGCACAGTACTAGATCCTTTCTCAGCCGTTAGATCTAGATCGAACGGTTAGCGTTAACCCACATTGTTTTCGTTAGATTGGATCTTGACCGTCCGATCAAGATCGAACGGTCCAGATCAGCGGAGTAGTTTCTTAAAGCGTTAAGCCAGATCCAATCTAGGCCGTTGATTTTCAAATCAACGGCCGAGATCTAGCCACGTGGCCGGGAGGCGGCCGTCATTGTCGGCGCCGCGGCGTGAGTGCGTGTCTCGACACGCGAGGCCGCGTGTCGATGGGACCCACGCGTCGGCCCGCCAAGCTAACGCCATGACGTCACGCTGACATCACGGTGGGGCCCAGCTGTCAGCCGTCCTCAGCCGTGCGTGATGACGTCACTGCTGACGTCATCCGAGGGGCCCACTTGTCAGTGTGACGCGTGAGCCGTGGACCGGGTCCACGGTGGACCGAGCCGCGCCCGTGCGCCGGGTCCATGGACCCGAGGCGACGTGGCGGCAACCGATTGGTCCACGTGTCACGCTGACGCAATAAAAGAATTTCCGAAAAAGAAAATGATTTATTAATTCGAATTATTGATTTCAGATTTTGATTCAAACTTTAAATGCTTATAACTTTTGCGTTTTAACTCCGATTTGGGTGATTCAAATTTCTAAATTTGTATAAAATTGAGATCTACCTAATGATAAATTTTATTTAATTTTTGGACCAAAGTTTTTCTCTGTAATATTATTTAATTGATTATTTAAACTTCAAAATGCTATAACTTTTGCATTTAAACTCCGAATTTGATGATTCCAGTTTCTAAAAATTCATAAAATTATGCTCTCTGTTTATAAACTTTATTTGGATATTTGGACACTTTTTGTCTACTATTTATTTATTTATTTATTGCTATTTTCACTCTTTACGAGTAGACGTTGAAGTGCCCGAAGGCTTCGAAGGAGAGGTGTTGACCCAGGAGCCAGCTCTGGACCAAGACCAAGTACTCTTTGAAGGCAAGTTGTGCTTTGACCATGTTGATCCCAATTTCAAATTAATTCGATTCAAAACTATTGCATGCTAGTTTAATTAGAAAATACTTTATTTAAATTATGGGAATTAGATAAATGCCTAATTGCTGTATGACACCTTGGTTAATTAAATATGTGCCAGGATCCCTTGTCACCCTAGTTGAGGTTTAAATAGTTGGACATTATTAAATTGCCAACACGGGAATTTAGACCGTTGTAGTATATTGCTTAGACCTGCTACGTGCTCATGACATGATTTTGGACAATCAAATGTTAATATTGACTTAATGATATATTGAACCTGTTTTGGAAAGGTATCATGTGATGTTGATGGCACGTGGTGCATGGTAATCAACTGGGGTTTGATAAATAGTTTTCGACCGGGGCATGTGGCAAGAATGATCGGGTGGGCCAGTTGTGGCACCGGGAACGTTGTGTTGGTTCTTCGGCTAGTCTTGCCCTGGTCACCCTAAGGACTTAACCTTGCAAGCCTTTGAACTGGGTCAAACGTGCAACCACATGTCTGTAATGGGACGGACCTAGTTGAATAAGTTGCTAATAACGTACCTGTGGGACCTCAGGTTGTCAACTATACCTTTTGTGTAGTTGTACGGGGGAGCGTACCGGGGCTGTGGCTAGGTACCCATCTAACGGTTGATTGGCCTAAACTTTGCCTTCGCTAAGGGAAGGGTTAGTGTGTAATAACCGAGGAGGCCCACTTGTGCTGTTAGAAGTTTCCGAAAGACTTTGTTACGGACACTCGCCTTTGTGGTGTTTGACTGTATCTTGTGGGTAAAGTGCATAACCTCTGCAGAGTGTAAAATCTATTCGAATAGCCGTGTCCGCGGTATTGGACATCGCTTGGGAATTACAGTCAAGGGTTAGACTTTCTTGAAAATAATTTGGTCTTGAAAGGTTGAGTTTGGTTTAATAATGATGTTGATGGAAATGTGGATTAGGATTTGTAAAGATGTTTATTTAACTCCTGGAAAAGTTATTAATGATATACTTGTTTCTACTGCTTTCGAATCTACTTATATTATTTGTTAAATGCTCTTTACTGCAAATATACCTTGAGCTATTCCTTTGTATCAAGCCATGCATATAGTATATTAGCTTGCATTCTGTGCATGACTTGCTGAGTACCAAGTACTCACCCTTGCCGCAATACAACACCAGTTGAAGAGGAGACTACACCAGCTTTGGAGGAGGAGTTCCAAGAGGAACCGTCTACTTAGGGAGCGAGCCCAGTCAGTTGCCTATGGTATACTGGATGGCGCCACGATGTTATCTTATATTCCACTGCTATTATTTCTCTTTTAATAAGTTTCGCCCTGCGAGGCGTATATTTGTAACTTGACCATAAGGTCGAGCAACCAGTTTGATTATTTGATTAAAGTATTTTATTAGTATCGAGTGGTATGATTGTGATATTTACCGATGTTAAGACTGTGTGCACTAGCGCGTTCCTGGACTAGTGCTGAATACACAGAGGGTCCGGATTTGCAGATTCGGGTCCCGACAAAAACTGCGATTCTGAGTCACTGACTTCAGTTGCTCCTAATGCAATACTGCTTCCACTTTGCTCGGATCAACTGCAACTCCCTCGGTGGTCATCACATGTCCAAGGAATTCCACTTTACTCTTCCAAAAGTCACATTTGCTAAACTTAGCAAATAGCTATTGCTCTCACAATTTCTCAAGTACTAGCCTCAGATGTTCAACGTGTTCTTCTCTCGTTTTGGAGTAGACAAGTATGTCATCTATGAACACGACAACAAACTTATCCAAGTATTCCATGAAAACTTTATTCATCAGGTTCATGAAGTAAGCAGGTGCATTTGTCAAACCAAAGGACATAACGGTGAACTCATAATGTCCATATCTTGACGAAAATGCAGTCTTTGGAATGTCTTCAGATCAAATCTTCAGTTGATGATACCCCAATCGAAGATCAATCTTAGAGAAAACTCCGGCTCCTCTCAACTGATCAAACAAGTCATCGATCCTAGGCAATGGATACTTGTTCTTTATCGTCACATCATGAAGTGCACGATAATCAATACAGATCTGAAAGCTTCCATCCTTCTTCTTGACGATCAGGACTGGCGCTCCCCATGGCGATGAACTAGGTCTTATGAAACCTTTTTCCATCAGCTCCTCGATCTGCTTCTTCATCTCCACCAACTCATCGGTAGACATCCGATAAGGTCTCTTAGCTTTTGGGGCCATACCAGATACTAGCTTGATCACGAACTCAATGTCTCGGTCTGGTGGCATACTAGGTAAATCTTCAGGAAAAACATCCGGGTACTCACTGACTACTGGTACATCTTCAATGCTGACTGTCTTCACACTGTTGGCCATCAGCTGTCCATCTCGAACGATAGTTGCTTGGAACTACACTTTCTTGCCATTAGGGCTTTCTACTGATACTATCCTTCATCCACAATCTAACACAGCCTTGTGCTTGCCCAACCAATCCATTCCCAATATAACATCTAGGGTATGGGTATCCAATATAATAAGGTTCGCTAGGAACTCTGTGAATCATGTGATGAAAAATTGGCTTGATCTTGTGCTGAAAAATTCGTTAGGATTAATCTTGCAAAATTGCTTGCATGAAGGACCAAACATTCAAACATCCAAAAATAGAGACTTTGCATTTGCGCCAGACCAAACATCCAAAAACAGTGAGTTTCGCATGTATGACGGACCAAACTTTTTGGTCTGTCATAAACGTGATTTTGATGCATTTACGCTTGTTCAAGAAATCGCGTTTTTCGCATGTATGACAAACCAGATTTTTTGGTCTGTCATACACATGCTTTTGGCGACCTCGTTTTTCCCATGTATGACGAACCAAATTTTTTGGTCTGTCATACACATGTTTTTGGCGACCTCGTTTTTCCCATGTATGACAAACCAAATTCTTTGGTCTGTCATAAACGTGTTTTTGGCGACCTTGTTTTTCCCATGTATGACAAACTAAATTTTTTGGTCTGTCATACACATGTTTTTGGCGACCTTGTTTTTGGCGACCTTGTTTTTCCCATGTATGACAAACCAAATTCTTTGGTCTGTCATAAACGTGTTTTTGGCAACCTCGCTTTTTCCATGTACGACAGACCAAATTTTTTGGTCTGTCGCAAACGGGATTTTTGATGCTTGTTTTCGCCATGTATGCCGGACCAAATTTTTTGGTTCGCCATGAACTGATTCTTCTGGGGTTTTGAGACATGTGTGCGCTGGACTGGATTTTGGTCCGTGATGAATGTCTTTTTGCTCAGTTAGGGTTTTGAGCAAATTTGGAATTGAATCTTGGTTTGAATTTGAGATTATGAAATTAGTGTGAATTTCATGATGCATGTTTTGAAGTGGACTTTATGCAATGCTCGTGTGAGTATTTGCATGGACTAATGTTGAGTCAAGTCGCGGACTTGTGCTCGGATCATTTTTGTGGTTGATCAAGTGCAGGTGTTGCTCGAGGACGAACGTGGTCGATGATGGGACCGGAACTAGGTTCATGGAGGAACTGAGGTTCGGGACTAGGTTCAGAGAGGAACTGAGGTCTTGGTGGTCAAGGATGTCATGCGGGACGTTCGGGCTAAGAGAATGGTGCACATGAAGAATGGTTAGTCACGTGAGTATGGCGGTGGCCATGCGGCGTGCAAAGTGTTAGTCACGTGAGTATGGTAGGGTTGCCATACGCGTGCAAGAGTTGTACTTGGCCAGGTTTGGCCAAGTGGAGTTATGTTGGATACATACTCCTTCTAGGATTAGGAGTGGGAATCCTTCTAGGAGTAGGAATTGTATCCAGGACTCTCTGTGTTTTGCTCCTTTAAATAGGAGGGGTTGTCTCCTGTTGAAGGGCATCAAACAGAGCTGAGCGCATTGAAAGCTTAGAGCTTTTGTTTTAGGGCTTGTACTCTTGTGTTTGGAGTATTTTAGACAAGAGAGAAATAAAGATCAAATTCTTCAGATCCTTTGCGTGCTACAGTTACCTCGTGCTACAGTACCCACGAGGTCCTGTTTATCCAAGTTTTTGGGTTTCGTTTTCTCTCTGGTTTTTAGGTTTAGTAGATGGATGTTTCGTCTACTTTGTTTCTTTGAGTTCCTTCATGATTTGATCAATCCAAAACCTCTCTAGGGATTTGTTTTACAGTTCTTCAAAGTTCTGTAGGTTGATCTTTTGTCGTTTCTGTTAAATCTTCAAGTTTACGTTAGATCAATTCTCGTCATCTTCTGTTATAGCAAGCTTGCGAGGTTCATAACTTTTGATCCGTAAGTCCGATCGAGCTGATTCTTCTTGAGTTCGTTTCGTATTGGAATCTAGTTTCTTGTGTCCAAATTGCAGATCGTTCCGACGGTTGGATCTCCGGAAATTCATATTTTATCGAACATCTGTCATTCTATTTTTGTCGAATACGAGGCAATTATTTGGTTCTGTTTTGGGGTGAACTTTTATTAGATCAAAGATTTGGTTTTAGCTTCCGCACAATCATTCACCCCCCCTCTGATTGCTATATTCGTGTCTTTCGATCCTACAAACTCTACCCCATTTATTAGTAACATTACCCCAGAACATCCTATATTAGATCGGAGTTCTGATCCAGGGGATTGGACTAGCAACACATGTCTAAGGTTCACCATTCTTAACCCATTTTCAACAGCAAAATTCCGAGATAGAATGCGAAACTCCAGAATCAAACAAAACTGTTGCAGGTACTGAGTTAACCAGTAACTTACCCAGTAGGATGTTCGACGTATTCTGAGCTGTATCGGCGGTGACGTGGTTGATTCGACCTCTCACCGTTGCTTGGGGTGTGGCTCCAGCTTGAGCAGCTCCACGGTTTCCTCCTGGTGCAGGTGTCCTTGCAGGCGTCGTCCCAAGGTTGAAGCTGACATGTGTCACACCTCCTCCTCTTTTAGGGCAATTATTGGCGAAGTGCCCTGGCTCATTGCAGCTGTAACAACGTCTCATTGTCGCTGGCTGGCTTCCTGCTGATGCAACTCTGGTTTGTGCCGGTGTCTGGTAACTCTGACCAGCAGGCCTTGGTACTAGTGACGGTGTCTTGGTGATGTTCTGAGGCTGAAATCTGAAGAATTGATTGGGTGCTACTCTCAGCCTTTGCGCTCAGGGGCGAGCTCCTTGTTGTGCCATCCAGTGCTTCCTGTTGTCGTCCAGCTCCTTGCACTTGTCCTCCAAGATGAGAGCCTTGTTCACCAACTCCTGGAAGTCAGGGGATGTGTTGGTAATCAGTCCCACTTGCAATCCTGAATTCAATCCCTTCATGAAGCGAGACCGCCTGGCCTTATCTGTCACTACATCTTCAGGTGCGTAGCGAGCGAGTTGGGTGAACTTGTTCAAGTAATCAGCTACTGACTGGCTACCATGCTTCAGTGCCCTGAATTCCTTCTTGTTCAGATCCATTTTCCCTTCAGGCACATGGTATTGACGGAAAGCAGTCGTAAACTCCTCCCAGGTGATCTCCTGTGGGTTCTCATTCAAAGCACATAAATTCTCCAACCATTTAGCTGCAGTACCTTCCAGCTGATGAGAGGCATAAAGCACTCTCTCATTCCCAATGCACTAAGTAATGTGCAGCTTCCTCTCTATGGACCTCAACCAGTCATCTGCCTCCAGCGGGTTTGCATTCTCAAAAAATGTGGGTGGATTAGTCCTCATGTACTCAGAAAGTTTGGAGTTCTGACGCTGTCCTTGATTAGCTTGGTTGGCCTGATTGTCAGTGGCTTGGGCAGTGACTTGCTGCATCTGTTGCATCATAGCATGCATCAACTGCGTCTGTGCGGTAAGTAAAGCTCCAAAGTTCTGCATGTCAATTGGCGGTGCTGGTACTCCTTCATTGGGGTTTCCTGTGGGGCAGGAACCACTTCCATTTCCTCCGTTGTTGCCACGAGTGTTCACCATCTGCTGAATACTCTAAGGTTTAGAGATGAGGGGGAAACAAGAATAGACAAGTAGTAGAGAAACTTATGCGGGGTATGGTTGCTCACAATGTATAAGGGCTTTACAACACATACTGCACACTCAGCAATCAAGAAAATCCAAATTAACTAACACACTGGAGTCTAACGCCTAAAGGGCGACTCTTATTATTCTAAGACGCGACTCAACACTCGAGTCGCAACCACTAAGACTAACGCTCACTCATCGATCCACCCTGAATGGGAACATTCTGGTAGACACTTGGGCGGGTGCGACGGCATCGGCGCGAAGTGATCTCCAAGACCAACAACAACTGTGGTCGATGAAGCTGCGTCCTCGGCCTCTGGTTCAGCCTTTGGTGCGTGCTACTGCTCTGGCTCAGGCTCTAGCTTTGGCTTTATCTCCACTGGGTCCTCCTCGTCCAGCTCTAACTCTGCCTCTGGCTCCTGGCCATACAGTGTCTCCTCCAGCTCTCTGATCCTCTGTGCTGCCCAAACGTGGGTATCCTGTAGACTCTTCTTAGTGGCCTCCAAAGTGGTGTAAGCAGCATCCAACTCCTGTATAGCCTGGTCCATCACCGCATCCTGCGCGGCAGCGAACCTAGCCAAGTGCACAACAGCAGCGTCGCTCTCCAGGTCGATTGGTGCGCTAGTGGCTCCTCCCTTCTGCGCTAGTGGCTCCTCCCTTCAGCACTAGTCCAAGATCACGCTAGTGCACACAGTCTCAACATTGGTAAATACCATAATCATACTTAACGATATAGTAAAGTACTTTATTCAAAGTGAAATATAACCGGTTGCTCAACCATATGGTCAAGTTACAAAAGTACGCCTCGCAGGGCTTAAGTCTTACTCAAATAAATTTGCAGCAGAAAATAAAGAAACGCGTGGCGCCAACCAATATGCCACAGGCAACTGACTGGGCTCGCTCCCTAGTTGGTCGGCTCCTCCTGGAACTCCTCCTCCAATGCTGGCATTGATTCTTCTTCAACTGATGTTTTGTGTTGTGGCAAGGGTGAGTACTTTAAGCACTCAGCAAGTCATGCACAAAATGCGGTCTAATATTCTACATGCATGGCTTATTATAAAGTGTAGGCTAAGTGGTTTATTTGCAGTAAAGCAACATTCATAATATCAATAATAGATTGAAAGCAGTAAAATAGTAATAACAATAATAACTTTCACAAATGATTCTCAAATAAAGCATTTATCAACCTTAACCAGTTTCATCATTTCCATACCAAGTAACCACTATTATTTTTAGGAAAGCTTAACCCTTGACTGTAATCCCTGAGCAATGTCCAATACCGTGGACGCGGCTATTTGAATAGGTTGCACACTCTGCAGAGGTTATAAACTTTACACACAAGATACAGTCAAACACCACCAAGGCGAGTGACCGTAACAAAGCCTTTCCAATACTCCTTCTAGACTCAGTACTGCCCGCTAAGGTTTCAACACTAAAGGGTTACACCACAACAACAGGGCCCCCCTCTTGCGCCATGTGAGTTTTCACCCGTACACCCGAAACCCACACCACCACGACAGTACCAAAGACTAGACATCACAAATTAATCGGCTAGGTCTATCCCATTCCAGACTTGTGGCTGTATGTTGGAATCAGTTCAAATTCTTGCAACGTTAAGTCCTTAGGGTGACCGAGGCAAGACTACCCGAGAATTCACAAGTAACCAAATAAAAAAAACCAAATGCGACCTCCCAAGTGCCACAGCTGGCCCACCAGAACAATCTTGCCACTTGCCTCAGTCTAAACCATTTTATCACCCCAGTTGATTACCATGCACCACGTGCCATCAACATCATCAACAACACATGTAGCAATTCCAAAACCATGTTCATCTCTCATTAAGTCAAGATTAATTTTTGACTTTCAAAATTATATCAATAACGCGATTGCATGGCTAAGCAGGCTAATTACGGTCTAATTAACCCATGTTGGCAATTATTAATGTCCAACTAATATTTCATAATCTAGGACGACAATGATTCATGGCATACAATTATGATACACAAGGTGGCATACAACTAATAGATCGTATAACTATTCCCAGAATTATTCAAAGCATTTTAATTAAACTACCATGCTATAATTTAAATTAACATAATTTTTAAAAGTGGGATCAAAATGATCAAAGCATAATTTGCCTTGGAAAAGGTCCTGTTCCTGGTCTTGGACTTGCTCCTGGGTCAAAACCTCTCCTTCGAATCTTTCGGGCAATCAAATCTACACGAATCAGATAAATAAACAACAAATAAACATAAACTGAGAAAAACTCATGTCTAAAAATTTAACAAAATTCACTATTAAATAGAGCTTGATTTTATACAAATTTAAAAACTGGAATCTCCTCAATCGGATTTAAAATGCAAAAGTTATAGCCTTTTGAAGTTTGAAAATACGTTAAAAAGAAAAAAATGAATTATTTCATTTATTTTTCTATTGAAAATTTGGAAATATGACGTCAGCATGCAATTTCTTTTTTTGCCGAATTATTTTTCTAAAGGAAAATTGATTTATTGCGTCATGCTTGCGTTAGCCGGTCCATGGACTTGGTCCATGGTTCGGTTCAGTTAACGGTGGACTCGGTCCACGGGACAGTGCAGAGACTGACGGGTGGTTCCCGTCCGAAATAACGTCATCATGATGTCATGTAGGGTCGAAGTATACGAATATAGCAATCAGAGGGGGGGTGAATGATTGTGCGGAAGCTAAAACCAAATTTTTGATCTATTAAAAATTCACCCTAAAACGGAACCAAATAATTGCCTCGTATTCGACAAAAACAGAATGATAGATGTTTGGAAAAACGCGAATTCCCAGAGATCCAACCGTCACATTGATCTGAAATTTGGCTACAGGAAACTATATTCCAATACGAATCGAACCCAAAAAGAATCAGCTCGATCGGACTTACGGATCAAAAGTTATGAGCCTTGCAAGCTTCCTGTGACAGAACTTGACGAAAACTGATCTAATCAAAACTTGTAGATTAATCAAGAACGACAAAAGATTAATCAACTAAACTTTGAGGAACTCTAAATCAATACCCTAGAAAGGTTTTTGATGGATCAAATCAAGATGAACAAAAACCAATCTAGAACCAGAACAAGCATGCAAACAAGAACCAAAACAGGAAACTCTGTAGCAATGCGTGCACTGTATCTTCGCGATTACTGTAGCACGCAAAGGATCTGGAAGAATTGATCTTATTTCTTTTTGTCTAAAGTACTCTAAACAAAAGAGTACAAATCCTAAAGCTCTAACTGATTGATGCCCTTCAACAGGAGACAACCCCTCCTATTTAAATGAGCAAAACACAAGGAGTCTTGAATACAATTCCTACTCCTAATCCTAGAAGGAGTCCAACTCCTAATCCTAGAAGGAGTATGTATTCAACACAACTCCACTTGGCCCAGCCTGGCCAAATACAACTCTTGCACGCGTATGGCAACCCAGCCATACTCACGTGACTAACAACTCTTGCACGCATATGGCCACCATGCCATACTCACGTGACTAACCATTCTTCATGTGCACCATTCTCTTAGCCCGAACATCCCACATGACATCCTTGACCACCAAGACCTCGGTTCCTCCCTGAACCTAGTCTCGAACCTCAATTCCTCCATGAACCTAGTTCCAGTCTCGTCACCGACCACGTTCGTCTTCGAGCAATACCTGCACATGAACAAACCACATAACAATTCCGAGCACAAGTCCGCGACTTGACTCAACATTAGTCCATGCAAATACTCACACGAGCATTGCATAAGTTCAAAACATGCATTATGAAATTCAAACAAATTTCATAACCACAGATCAATCATCAAACAATTTTCAAAATCACAAAAATCAACCTCGAGCAAAAACCATTCACAACGGACCAAACATTGGTCCGGCGCAGCTCATGACGGACCAAAAACCCAGTCCGCCGTACATGCGAAACTCCCAGTTCAAATCAGAGAAAACATGTTCAAAAAACACGTTCACTATGGACCAAATTTTTGGTCCGGCGTACATGCAAAAACAACACTAAAAATGCGTTCACAATGGACCAAGAATTTGGTCCGGCGTAACATAGAAGCTTACTGTTTTTTGTAAAACTTGGTCCGGCACAAAATACGTTCACTGCGGACCAAAGAAAAATCGGTCCGGCATACATGTAAAATGGTCCAGCGGAAAACCCTAGATTTCCTGTTCACGGCGGACCAAGAGTTTGGTCCAGCGCAAACACAAAAACCGGGTCGGTGCCAAAGCGAAATCGGGCCTCAAAAGCATGTTCACGGTGGACCGAATATTTAGTCCAGCGTAGATGTGAGAAACGGTCTGGCGCAGATGGGAAACTTACTGTCTTTCCAGGTTTGGTCCGGCGCCAATGCGAAACATACTGTTTTCGTGAAATCAGTCCGGCGCTAAAAGAACCACATGTACACACATTTGCAAATTCAATTCTAAGCCAATTTTTCAGCACATGATTTCACAATCTCCCCCTTGATGAAAACATTGGCGACACCACTTAGAATTGAACATTGGCATTCTCTTTACAAAAAGATTTTGAGATCAAAAGGAGTTAACACAAGAAACCAAAGTGAGAAAACACAGAAACCCCCCCTTTGACCAAAATTCAAAGTAACAAACTCTCCCTGGGTGAAAATACGAAAAATCTTCCCCTAAGAAGGAAAATGTGTTTGAATGTGCAATGTGCCCAAAAATTCCAAAATTCTCCAAACTTCGCCCAAAATTCTCCAAACTTCTCCCAAAATTCTCAAAATTCCAAAAACTTCTCCCCCCTTTTTTTTCCTTTTTTCCTTTAACTTCTCCCCCTTGACAATGGATTCATCAAGAATACAAAAGAGAGAACAACATTATGTTCAAAATTTTTCCTGTAGCAATGATTTCACAAAAGAGAAACAAAGGAGTGCCAAGAGTGAAAAGATGAGCTCATTCGATCATATAACCTTATATATCACATAATATGTAAAATACATGAACTTGATGTGATTTTAACAAGTTAGGGAATGACATGCATCTCAATCTCAATTCAGTCAAATATAGCCAAGTACTAAGCAAGATCTCAGCAGAAAAGCAAAGGCTCAAAACTGAAGCAACTAACAACTCAGGGCAAGCAAGTAGTTTCAACTCCAATCTAGTAACCCAATTTAATCTTTAAATAATAAGCTGCATGTGGCATGCTTGAAGCATACTTCTTTTATTTCCTTGGAGTGGCATGCTTGAAGCATACATCTTGTCTTTGAGGAAATGGCATGCTTGAAGCATACATCTTAACCTTTTTTAGGGAAAGCATGCCTGAAGCACATAACTTGAGGCTTTTGCTTTTAACAACCCTTTTTTTAATGATTCCCTTTTCTTTTCTTTTCTTTTCTTTTCTTTTTCTTTGATTGTAAACATGCAAAAGTGATTAAAAGGTTTTACGAAAGAGTAAAGCTGAAAATACACTTGCTCCATAGCCCAAATTTGTCAAGAAGGTTCAATATCAAGCCTAGAAGAGTAAGATATCACAGAGTATTTAGCTATAGGCAATCAAACCAAGGAATTCCGCAATGTCATTTTTAGTTCAAGTGGAACAATTTAGATTATCATATATCAGCTCAATTACATAATATATAAAGAAATATGATAACGTAAGCTCATCAAGTAAAAACTTGGTAAGGAAACTCCCACTCAAAACAAACCCATTGGATGAACAATCCCAAGTTCTCCCCGAATAAAAGCAAAACGAGAAGAAGACAAAGGTTTTGTGAAAATGTCTGCCAATTGATGTTCAGTATCCACATGATGAATCACAATGTTTCCTTTTTCAACATGATCTCTAAGAGAGTGAAATCTAATATCAATATGTTTTGTCCTTGAATGTTGCACAGGGTTTTTAGCAATGCAAATTGCACTAGTGTTATCACAAAAGAGAGGAACACTATCCAGATTAACCCCATAATCTTTAAGTGTAGCTACTATCCAAAGAATTTGAGAGCAACAACTAGCAGCAGCTACATATTCAGATTTAACAGTTGATTGTGCAACAAAAGATTGTTTTCTAGATGACCATGCAATAAGAGAATTGCCCAAGAAATAGCATGTACCAGATGTACTTTTTCTATCAATTCTACATCCTCCAAAATCAGCATCAGAGAAAGCTCTTAAACTAATGCATGAGGAAGCAGAAAGCCAAATGCCAAAATCTTGAGTACCGTGGAGATACCTGAAAATTCGCTTGACGGCTTGTCGATGTGAAGCACGTGGGGAAGCTTGAAAACGAGCACACAAGCACACAACAAATTGTATATCCGACCTTGATGAGTGAGGTACAAAAGTGAACCTATCATGCTTCTATATTCCTTTTGATCAACCGGCTCACCATCTTCATCCGGATCAAGTGTGCAAGTGCTTTCCATGGGTGTCATGATCGGCTTGCTGTTTTCCATCCCAAAACAATGTAACAAGTCTCTTGTGTATTTGCTTTGATGCACAAAAGTACCATCATTTGTTTACTTTATTTGTAGTCCTGGATCGGGTGATTCTCTCATTTAGGTCTCCAATCATTTGTTCAGATGGATGCATTTTCTGAATGTGCAAGGGAGCTTTGGCTTTTGAAACTTCTCCATCTCCTTCTTCATTTTCAGCATGTACAGATGTTGTAGCTTGGGAATGGTTAGCTGTTGGTGATGTAGTGGTAGGTGCCAAAGGTGCTACAGCTTGTTGTGCATTAGGAAGAATCAAGACCTCATCTTCAACATCATCATTATCTTCAAAGATTTCTCCCGCTGAACATATGCGCCTGTACCTGCATCACTTGGACTAGTGCTTGGACTAGCCTCATCAAAAGTAACTTCACAAGTTTCCACAATTTTGCTAGTCTTCGAAACAAGCACACGATATCCACGAGTATGAGCAGGATATCCAAGAAAAATGCCATCCATTGATCTAGCTTCAAATTTATCAAGATTTCCAGATTTCAATACAAAGCATTTGCATCCAAAAACTCGAAAGTGAGAAACAGTAGGCCTATGTCCAAACCGAAGCTCATATGGAGTCTTACCCAATTTTGATCTCAAAAACACATGGTTTGAAACATAGCATGCAGTTGAAATTGCTTTAGCCCAAAATTTTCTAGGAGTATGATGTTCATCTAGCAAGGTTCTAGCCATCTCAACCAATTATCTATTTTTCCTTTCAACTACACCATTTTGTTGAGGCACTCTGGGTGATGAAAATTGATGATCAATTCCTTTTTCAGCACAAAAGTGATTAAAAGAAGCATTTTTAAACTCAGTTCTATTATCACTTCTAATAGCTCCAAGAGCTCCTTGATGATCAACAGAAAGCCTAATCACAAGACTTCTAAAATGACTAAAAGCCTCATCCTTATATGCCATAAAATATACCCAAGAGTATCTAGAGTAATCATCAACAATAACAAGAACATACCATTTGGCTCCAAAAGATTGAACTCGAGATGGTCCAACCGTGTCAAGATGTAGTAGCTGTCCTGGAGCGTTTGTCATTACCATGGTAAGAGGTGGATGTGAACCTGCAATCATCTTACCATGTCTACAAGAAGAGCATACTAGATTGCTATCACCCTTAAGCTTAGGCAAGCCACGTATGAGATCTAATCCACTTACACGAGTAAGATAATCAAAACCAACATGACCAAGTCTACGATGCCAAAAGAATAAATCTTTAGAAATATTGGCAACTAGACACCTATGCTTAGAAGAAGGTGATGCATCAAAATCTGCTTTAAAAACTCTTCCAAAACGTGAAATCCTGAAAACAAGGTCACCTGAAGCATCTAACACTTTGCATTCATTTTTTCTTAAAGCTTATTTCAAGATCTTCATCAATCATTTGTGAGACAGAGAGCAAGTTATATTTCAAGTTTTCAACCAAAGTCACATCCTTGAACAGAAACTTGTCACTTACCTTTACTGTACCTTTTGCCACAACAGAAGTGGTAGAAGCATCTCCAAAGGTAACACTTTCAGCACGAGATGCACGAGTGAGGGAGGAGAACCAATTCTTATCACCGGACATGTGGCGTGAGAATCCGGAATCAACTAACCATATGTTCTCTTTCCTCGCGCGAGAAGCTTACGTAGCAACAAAGCATGTCGAGATCTCAGTACTGGGGTTAGAAATAAGATGTTTAGGAATCCAGTACTGAGACACACGATGCACAACAGTAGGCACAAAACGAGTATTCTTATGCACAAAATCAGATTTGCCTTTTCCCGTGTTTTTAGCAACAAAAGGTGTTTGTTTCACCCTAGGCACATAACGAGAAGTAGAGTGTGCCTTTCTGAAATTAGACCTAGCATTAAACCTTTCTCTCTTTTGTTGTTTAGCTAGTCTAAAGCAAAAAACTACTAGATGTCCATCTCTACCACAGTGAGTGCAAGTATACTTAACATGATGTTTGGCTTTAACAGTAGAAGCACATTTTGCATTCATCATAGTAGAAGAAAGAAAACCAGCAGATTTAAAAGCATTCTTTTTAGGCTCATTAAGAATATCAATTTTGTCATTGCATGGAGCATGAACAACAGTGCGAGGTTTAGTTTCAAATGAAGCATGAAGATCAAAACCTAAGCCCTTTTTATTTGAGCTAACCTTTGATTTATCCAAAATCATGTTCAAATTTTTCTTGCCATTAGTGAACCGTTGTAAAGAATTTTGCAAGTAATCAACTTTCTTAGCAAGAGTTAAAAAATTATTGCAGGGAACATCCACTTTTCCTTTTTGCTTGTGACAAGTTGAGCATGAAAGAACCTCATGTGTAAGCAAAGCATCTGTCATTTGAGAAACCCTAGCATTTCCATCTTTCAACTTCAATTCCAGTATGGAGCATTTAGAACATGGAGTTGTATCATGCAAATCAATAGTAGAACAGCTAGTATGTTTGACATGTTTCTCATTTTCTTCATTTTGATATAACAAAAGAGCATGTTGTTTCCTAAGCAAGGTGAGCTCATTGTAAATTAAGTCACATGATTTACAAGCATCATCATCAGGAATCAAAGTCTTAAGTCTAGCAATTTCAGCATTCAATGATTCAACAATAAAATCATGTTTCTTAATTTTCTTGTCACGTTTGTCAAGCAATTTACCAAGTCGAGCAACAGCAATAGCTAATTCATCATAAGAAGGATCTACCTCATTAAAGTCGCTGTCGTGATCATCCTCGGTGAAGCTATCGCTGCTTTTGTCCATGAGACACAACCCCGTCAAGTCATGCTTGCTTGGAGTTGCATCGTCCTTGCTGCTCTCCGAATCCACATCGCTCAAATTGATTTATTCAAGAGCGGAAAGAACTCAGTGGACAACTTTACTGTTGATGAAGCTCTTTTTATTTTTATCATTTGATGAGAACTTCTTCTTCTCTTTTCTTTTATCATTGTCCTTCTCCTCATTTGATGCTTTACCTGCAAGTTTAGGACAATTTGGATGAATATGGTCGAGATCTCCACACTCATAGCATCTTGGAGGACCACCACCACCTCCCTTTCTCATTCTCACATTCTGCAAAGCTTTGCTAAAGCGAGAAGAGAGTAGCGACAAGTCTTCTTTTGGGAATTGCTCAATCTGTTCATCGGTTAGTGAAGACAAGAAAGATAGAGCAAAACTTGAAGCAGCACCATTATGAGATATGCTAGATTGAGATGTCAAAAAAATTGATTTATGATCATTCTTTCTAGCAAGAACATCTAATTCATGAGTTTTTAACTTGGAATAAAGAACATCTAATGTAAGTGTACTCATGACAGTAGATTCTCTAATGGATGTAACTTTCATCTCCCAAATAGACATGTCTAATGCACCAAGCAATTGTCTAGCATTAGCAGCAGCATCCAAACTAACTCCAACAACACGAAGATTATTAAGAATTTTATTGAAGCGTGCAAAGAAGTCATCTAATGACTCACCGGGTTTCATCTCAAATCGCATGTAATCCTTTTTGTAAATATCTGGGCGAACCTCTTTGACAGTGTTAGAACTCTCATGGTAATCACAAAGAGATTTCCATACCTCATATGCGGATCGAAGATGAACCACTCGATCAAAGTCGCTGCGTCCCAAGCCTTGGATGATCAAGTTGCGCGCTTTGCTGTTTGCTTCAACATGTGCGTGATTGGCGTCGTTGACGTTGTCGTTTGCAGGGACTTCGTATGGCTTGTAGACCTTCTCCCAAATTGCGAAGCCCTGAGCTTGGATGAACGCCTCCATCTTGGCCTTCCAAAACTGAAAATCAACACCATCGAACACACATGGTTTTGTTGAATAACGATTCATTAATCTAATCACCAGTTAAGATAGATTTGAAAAAACTTGCTCTGATACCACTTGTATGATCGAAGTATATGAATATATCAATCAGAGGGGGGTGAATGATTGTGCGGAAGCTAAAACCAAATTTTTGATCTATTAAAAATTCATCTCAAAACGGAACCAAATAATTGCCTCGTATTCAGGCTTATTAAAACATCGTTAAAACGACGTTTAAACGTCGTTTTAACGCTGGAACGGCTCTGAGCATGAGAACGTCCGGGTCGTTCTGGAGAATTGCGTAAAACGGCATGGAACGTCTCTGGAGCGGCGTGTAAACGAGAAGAACGTCCGGAAGGGAGGAAACGCCCGTTCTAGCGCGTTTTGGCCGGGAGAGACTGAGGTCTGAGGAGGACATTTAGAGACCGGATCGGGGAACACAGCCAGAGGAAACGGGTTTCGGGGAAGGCAGAGGAGACTAACCCTAAGGCCGAGCCGCCGCCCGCAGATCCGGCGCCGTCGGCCCGCCAGCCGCCGCGTCGCTGCCCGTCTTGCCGCCCGCCCCTCCGTCTCCGTGCGCGCGCCTTCTCCGGATCCGGATCTGTCGTCGCTGTGCCCGCGCCGTCGTCGCCGTTGCCGCTGCGTCGCCGCCGGTACCGCGGTCGGGTACCCCCCTCTGGCTCTCTTCTCTCTGCTTTACTCCGTCGTCGTCCCTCTCTGCCGAGTGCCGACGCCCCCCCTCTCTGTCTTCTTCTCTCTGCCTTCTCCTCTCTGTCGCTTCGGGGGCGTCTGCCCCTCTGTGGCTCTGTCTCTCGCAGACGCCCCCCCCCTCTCTTTGCCAGCCGAGACACCCCCCTCTGTTTACCAGCCGAGACGCCCCCCTCTGTCTCTCTTCTCTCTGTCCTCTCTGTCTCTCTTCTCTCTCTGTGTTGAATTGAGGAATGTTGATTGAATTGATTGTAGCATATTGAATTGATTGAATTGATTGCAGCCGAAATCGAAATCGATGAAATGGCAAGTGCAGGTTCAAGTGGCAGTGCACCTCCCCCTCCCACAAATTATAATCCATTGGATGATCCTAGTCGAAAGCCGAAGTCCGATGATCCGGGATGGAAGTATGCATATTATGCAGAGGCTAATAAGCGAGAGTTGATCCAATGCAATCTTTGTCAGAGGAAGATAAAAGGAGGAATCAAGAGGGTGAAACAACATCTCGCGGGTGGGTATGGAGATGTGACGAAGTGTCCCAAAACAACCTCATCCATCATGAAAGAGATGCAAGAGGCTTTAGAGAAGGGCAAGATGTGACACCTCGGAGTGTCGTAACCTTATTATTGAGCATGATAAGGTTAAATACAGTATGAGATGTGGAAATAAGGTTAAGATCATAAGGATCGGGGGTTAATAACGCTTCGGGCCGCTTCCCGGCCGTTTGGGGTTTTGGGCCTTCCGGGAGTTTTGGGCCTTGGTGGGCTTTGGTGGATGGATTAGGACTCCGTAACGGACTAGGATTGGGCGAGGCTGTTAAAGGCTCCCCTGCCCCTTGCGCCCCACCTCAGCCCCTTGCGCCCCACCTCCCTCTTGCGCCCTCTCCTCCCCTCCCTCCCTAAGCCCTAGCCCCCAAAACCGTCGCACCCCCTCCCTTTCCCTCCACCTCCACACCACCTCCTCCACCCCTTGCTGCCCTAGGGTGGCCTACCCACCCCCTGCACCTTGTGGAGTCATCCCGTGGAGCGAGGAGCGAGCGAGAACGTGGAGCGAGGAGCGATTCGCGAGGAGATTCGCTGGAGATTGATTGGAGTTTTGCGCCGGGCAAAGGTATGAACATGAGGATCCTTGGATTTGATCTAGGTACTGTTATTAGGTGTTTATCAAGTTTTTAGATCAATTGGAGGCGCTGGTTTGAAGTAATTTGGGTTAGATCTATACTTGTCCACGTTTCTGTTTTCGGGCAGATTGAGCAGTCGAACTAGGGTTCGAGTTTCCGTCGATTTAGAATCCGAATCAGACCGTACGGACTTCTAGGAAGTTGTAGATAATTTAATTATCTTTCCGTGGACGTAAAGCACGTTAATTTCCGATCAGCCGTTTGAAAGTTATGGCTGTTTTACCGAGCGCCTAAAAATCTGTGACGTAACTGGAACAGATTGTGGTAATCTGTAGATTAAACAATTTTAGAGTCCAAATCAGTCTTTCCTATAACTAGAAAAAGTTGGGAAATTTCCTAAGCTTCGCGACGGTGTACTCGCTTATTCGATTTGGAGTCCCAGAACTCAAGTTATGCCTTTTGCAAGGCTGCTGTCCACGAACAGAACCTCTGTTTTTAGGTTTTGCGAGTAGTTGGCAATGTCGGGTTAGATGGGGGTTGTGTACTGTTTTGAGGTTATGATTGTGAGTGTGTGATGCCTATGTGCAGGTGGTGTGACTCCCGAGAGCCCTCTTCTTCCCGCCAATCCGCTGCACGGTTTGAGGCAAGTGTGTTGTGATGGATAGCGAGTTGTAGGTTGCATGTTGTGATTAGGATGGAATTGTTTACATGATATATGTCCACTTGCCATGTTTTAATGATTGATATGACATGATGAGCATGTTTAACATATTATGATGCCATGTGTTAATATGTGAATTGAATATGATAATTGGCATGGTTGCATGCATGTCATGAGATAGTGAGAGGGGTGAGAAAGTCTTAACTAGTCCAAGGTCGGTGAGAAAGCATGACTAATCCTAACGCCATTGAGTAAGTCCTATGTCGTGATTCCATCCACGTGGTGTTTGGAAGCGAGTAGGCACCCTCCATCTTCGGGATGGAAGGGAGGAAAGGTGCACACCGACGGTGTGTACTTCCCATACCGGTATGAGGTTCCAGAGGGTCGTGGAGCAATGCATTACATCGCATACAAATTGATGATGATATTGATAAGTATTCATGAATGAGATGTTATACATGATGAAAGATGTTATTGACTTGTTGTTATGCTTGTTGTCCATTGCAGATGCTTGCTGAGTTTGAACTCACCCTTGTGTTTTTCTTGTTGTTTTAGGTACCATGAGAACGGCATGCGGGAAAGGGGAATAGTCACACGCTCACACGTTGTTTCACTTTAATGTTTCCCAAGTCAATTCATATAGTTTGATAATAAATTGCGTGTGATGATCTTTAAAATTAAGTCTTAGCTTGGTTAATGAGAGTTCTATTGTTTGTTTGACACTTGTAACATTAAGAGATTAAAGTTAGTCTCTTATTGTCGTTAAGACTTTATTTATTGCTGTTTTAGATGTTTCTCTTATTGCCATATAATGCTATATTGTTCTTTGTTCCTTAAATTCATGATAAAACAAAGGAGGTGCCTAAATCTCGGTTTTTAGTCTATGCACCTTTGCTGGAATTTGATTTTAAATGTTGTATTTATATTTTGTTTAGCTTAGGTTTGGTAACATCTGCATAGTAAATGCCGGGTGTTACTGGTATCAGAGCGGTGTAGGTCCTGGAATGTGAATTTTAGTGTCATGCTATAGGGTACAACTAAAATGTGATGTGGAATAACTTAGAAACATGGCTTAGGTTCTAACTAAAACCTTGTTATAGGATAGCAACGTTAAAACTTGTAAAAGTGGTATAACTAATCTAAAATCGACACACTTGGTTGCACAAGATGGGTTTTGTTCATCAATGCATCGCTTGATTATGTGATAAGGAATATGCTTATGATCTTTGTTTGATCTATGATCTTGATTGTGTGCTTTGGTGTTTGGGTGGTTGTCCTGCCTGCTACCATGCCGAGGGTAGAGGTGGACGCCGTGGCCGTGGGAGGCCAGTGGGCGAGGCTCCCAGGAGTTGAGGAGTCTCTTGAGGGTAGCCGTTTAAGCAATGCTCAGGGGCCACTTAGAGGAGCTTCCAGGTTTGCAGTCGGGGCGGGGTGCCCGCCGCCAATGAAGATTTAGTCCAGGCTCGCAGAGAGGAGATTCGAGGCTGCGCCAGGCATGCGGGCAGCCCCTGCTGCCTCCCGCAGCGGCTCCTGTTGCCCCCGCTGCCTGCACGGGAGCCGAGGATGAGTCTCCTGGAGTGGATGTCCCTCCGTCTTGACACTTTTGATGGAGCAGCACGCCGATCCACCCGCAGATTAGGTCATGCGTACATGGAGAGGCAGTTTGAGGTCCTAGAATTGACCTCGGTTCAGAGGACTCGCTTGCAGGCTTTTCACCGGGCCAAGCCGATATCCTGGTGGAGGGGGTTCTCGCCGCTAGAACCCCGACCCGTCGCCACCTGGGAGGACTTTGTGGCTCGCCTGCGCCAAGTTCCACCTGCAGTCTTTCCTTGAGAGGATGGAGCTTACTCGGCTCACTCTTTCCCAGGGAAAGAGGTCGGTGGCAGTATGAGAAGCTGGAGTTCAACAGCGTGGTGCGCTTTCAGAATGCCTGTGGCAAAACGATCGGAGAAAGCTAGGAGGTTCCGTAGGGTCTCAAACCAGGAGTTCAGAGTTGTCATGGGGCGACTGTCCTCGTGACTTCTCGCCTCCGTGGGTGGAGCAAGCGAAGGGCATGGAGCCTCGAGTTGGAGCTCTCCCGGGACAAGCGAGAACCCGGGAGGTTCAGGGTTCTCGCGGACAAAGTGGGGCCAAGAGGACCTTTGGTGGAGGAGGTGGGTCCTCTCGGGCCCCACCTTCAAGAAGTTCAAGGGAGGACAGGCTCCTCCTCGGGGCTAAGATGGGGTCGCCTGGCTGCCTTCTTTCGCGAGCGGCTGCTCGCCCCGTGCCGGCAGGCATGAAGTGCTTCAAGTGCGGTGGCGAGCAGGTGCTTGAGTGTGGTTGGACTGAGTTGCAACCATCGTGGCAAGCCCGGCCATATGGGGAAGCAGTCTCACGATGAACCCGAGAGCATCATCAAGTGAGACGGCTTCTCCTCCCACTCCACGGCGTCTTCTAGAGGATCGGTGCACATGATGGCTGCTCGCTTCTCGGCCACCCTTTCGTGGGCGCCACCAATCGGCGTCTTGGTGCCCACACTGCCTCGCTTCCTCGCTCAGCTTTCCGCCCCCGGCCTTGATGGGGCATCACTGAGTCGGCCTTTCATCCCGGCGCCACCAGAGGTGTACGCTGCCGACCGCCGAGTCACCGGGCATCCAGAGGTGGTTTCGTACTCGCTCAAGTGGATTCCGCTGATGCCTTTGTTCTATTTGATTCTGAGCATCCTATTCTTTTGTGTCAGCCGAGTTTGCTAGCAGCTAAGTTGGGAGTTCAGCCGATTTCTGAGTCCGTGTTAGTCAGTTCCTGGGGTTTGATTGCTAGTTCTTTGGTTTGCCCTGGTTGCACCATTGCCATTGATGATGAGGTTTTCTTTGCCAATCTCATGGTGATCCAGTTGGCCTTTGATGTCATTTTGGGCATGGACGCTGCATCGATGCGGCTAAGATCCGCTGTTTTCGGAAGACAGCTTCCTTGCAAGGCCCGTCAGGGAAGAGTTGACCTTTCAGGGTGGTATACCCCCGATTCCTCTTTGCTTTGACTAGTTTGTTTTCCTCGGGTCGGCGTTTGAGGTCATGGGTTTCCTCATGACTTTGTCTCTGAGAAACCATCTTCCCGCTCCCATTGAGGAGATTTCAGAGTGAAGGAGTTCGTTGATGTGTTCCTGACGAGTTGCCTGGTCTACCTCCTGAGGAATGTGGAGTTTCAGATTGATCTTGCTCAGGGCACTCGACCTATTTCTATCTCTCCATACCGCTTGGCCGACCTTTTCAAGACGAGTTGAAGAAGCAATGGAGGATCTGGCACAAAGGCTTCATTCGGCGAAGCGACGCCATACGGGGAGCACCCGTCCTCTTCGCCTCAAGAAGGATGGAAGTTGGCGATGTGCATTGATTATCGTGTCTTAACCAAGTGTGATCAAAACAAGTATCCTTTGCTCACCATCGAGGATCTGCTTTGACCAACCGAAGAGCAAAGGTGTTCTCCAAAATTGATCTTCACGTATAATCAGATCCGTGTGAGGGAGCAGACATTGAGAAGGACCGCTTTCTCCACTAGGTATGGGCATTATGAATTTAAAGTTATGTCTTTTGGACTAACTAATGCTCGCTATTTGTCTTTATGGAGGCGATGAACAAGATGCTACACAAGTACCTTGATGAGTTTGTGGTAGTGTTCATCGATGACATTCTGATTTACTCTAAATCGTAAGAGGAGCATGAGCGACACTTGAGGCTTGTGCCGAGTACCTCGAGGAGAATCAATTCTTTGCTAAGCTGAAAAAGTGCGAGTTACGGCTTTCGAAGTGGGTTTTCTTGGCCACATCATCAATCCAGAGGGCATATCGGTAGATCCTAGCAAAGTCTCAAATAGCTTTGATTGGAAGAGGCCTTCCAATGTCAAAGAGGTGCGTGAGTTTCCTTGGGTTGGCTGGCTACTATCGGCGCTTTGTGCAGGATTTCTCTATCATTGCCAAGCCACTTTCACCAATTTAATTCACAAAGGGATGAAGTTCCAAAGGATCGCAGAGTGTGAGCACAGCCACTTTGAAGGAGAAGTTAGTGGTCGCTCTGATTCTACCCTTCCCTTAACCAGGGAAGCGCTTCACTGCTTATTCCGATGCTTCTCGGTTGGGACTTGGTTGTGTGCTCATGCAAAATGGCAAGGTGATTGCTTATGCTTCGAGGCAATGAAAAAAGCATGAGCAGAACTATCCCACCCATGATCTTGAGCTAGCCGCCGTGGTGTTTGCATTGAAGATATGGAGGCATTATTTGTACGTGCGAATCTTGTGATATTTTTACTGATCACAAGAGCCTCAAGTACATCTTACTCAGAAAAGATTTGAACTTGAGGCAGGAGGTGGCTAGAATTGATAAAGGATTATGACCTCACTATCCAAGATCATCCGGGAAGGCAAATGTGGTGGCCGACGCCACGCAAGACAATGCCCCTGTTGTTGATTGTCTTGTTGCTGATTTTGAGCGTTTGGGAGTCTCCTAACGCTTTGGCGAGGGACCGTGCTGAAACTCAATTGATTCTTGAGTCACGATTCCCTGCAGCAGCGGAGGCACAGAAGATGATCGCTTGCTCCAGCAGTGAGGAAACGCCGAGGAAGGCAAGTCTCGGAGACTTTACTGCTGTTGATGATGCGGAGTTTTGAGGTTTCAGGTCGTCATGCGTGCCCCGAAATCTCCAAGTGAAAGAAGACGTCGAGAGAAGCTCATCGCACTCGCATACACGGTCCATCCCCGGAGAGACCAAGATGTCTGGGGACTTGAAGAAGAATTTCCGTGGAAAAGGATGAGAGTGGATATTGCCAAGTATGTGGCGTCTTGTGGGATCTCGCCAAGATCAAAGTCGAGCATAAGCGCCCCGCCTGGTCATGCAGCCATTGGAGGTTCCTGTGTGGCCATGGGATGACATCTCCATGGATTTCGTGGGTTGGTCTACTCGTTCTCCACAAGGGAAGGATCTTTGTTTGGGTTGTGGTGGACCGTCTCAGAAGTCGGCGCATTTCATTCCCATCCATACGACTAATTAATTCAATGAGCGAGTTGGCTCCATCTATGTGGAGATTGTGAGATTGCATGGTGTACCCAAGACCATTATCTCTCGATCGGGATGCGGTTCGCCTCAAGTTCTGGGAGAGTTTGCGTGAGTGCTTTGGGTACGCAGCTTTGCCTTAGTACCGCTTTTCACCCCTCGAGACAGATGGGGCCTGAGCGCACCATCCAAACTTTGGAGGACATGCTCGTGGCCTGTGATGGCTTGGAAGGGTAGCTGGAAGACCATTTGCCCCTTGCGAGTTTGCTTACAATAATATCATTCCAAAGATCCGGTCCTCCTTATGAGGTCTTGTCAGATGGTCAAGTGCAGATCGCCGCTTTGTTGGGATGTCAGGCGAGAGAGCTATTCTTGGGCCGGATTGGGTTCCAGATCGTTGATCGTGTCGGAGGTTCGGCAAAACCTTCTCGCAGCACTGAAAGGCATGCAAGAGCTATGTCGTGATGGCGGCCGAGATTTGGAGTTTGAGGTGGGCGATAGGCATTTTGCGAGCATCTCCCACTGCAAGGGTGTGGTGCGTTTGGCACCAAAGGAAAGCTCACCAAGGTATGTTGGGCCTTTTCCTATCCTCGCCTGAGTTGGCAGGTTGGCCTATCGCCTAGAGCTACCTAATCCATGCAAGGTGTGCATGATGTGTTCCATGTCTCGATGTTGAGGAAATACTTGCGATCCGGAGTTGGTGGTTCCATTGGAACCATTAGTGCTTCAAAGAGACCTCACCTTCGAGTCCCGTCTGTGGGAAATTGGGACGCGTGAGCGAGTGATGAAGAAACAGGGCGCTTAAGTTTGTCAAGGTTCTGTGGTCACATCAGACCAGAGAAGCGACTTGGGAGCGGAATTCGCATGCCGAAGTATCCCGAGCTGTTCGCCTCGTATGTGATGTGAAAATTCGACCTTTGGTTTTGGCTGGTTTCGTGTTGGTGCGTTTAGATTCGAGGGTCTAATCCTGTTGAAGGGGGAAGAATGTGACACCTCGAGGTCGTAACCTTATTATTGAGCATGATAAGGTTAAATACAGTATGAGATGTGGAAATAAGGTTAAGATCATAAGGATCGGGGTTAATAACGCTTCGGGCCGTTTCTCGGGCCGCTGGGTTTTGGGCCTTCCGGGAGTTTTGGGCCTTGGTGGGCTTTGGTGGGATGGATTAGGACTCTAGAACGGACTAGGATTGGGTTGAGGGGCTGTTAAAGGGGCTCCCCTGCCTCTTTGCGCCCCACCTCAGCCCCTTGCGCCCCACCTCCTCTTGCGCCCTCTCCTCCTCCTCCCCTAAGCCCCTAGCCCCAAAACCGTCGCACCCCTCCCTTTCCTCCACCTCCACACCACCTCCTCCACCCCTTGCTGCCCTAGGGTGGCCTCCCCACCCCTGCACCTTGTGGAGTCATCCCGTGGAGCGAGGAGCGAGGAGCAAGGAGCCGAGGAACGGAGCGAGGAGCGATTCGCGAGGAGATTCGCGGAGATTGATTGGAGTTTTGCCGGCAAGCAAAGTATGAACATGAGGATCCTTGGATTTGATCTAGGTACTGTTATTAGGTGTTTATCAAGTTTTTTAGATCAATTGAGGCGCTGGTTTGAAGTAATTTGGGTTAGATCTATACTTGTCCACGTTTCTGTTTTCGGGCAGATTGAGCAGTCGAACTAGGGTTCGAGTTTCCGTTGATTTAGAATCCGAATCAGACCGTACGGACTTCTAGGAAGTTGTAGATAATTTAATTATCTTTCCGTGGACGTAAAGCACGTTAATTTCCGATCAGCCGTTTGAAAGTTATGGCTGTTTTACCGAGCGCCTAAAAATCTGTGACGTAACTGGAACAGATTGTAATCTGTAGATTAAACAATTTTAGAGTCCAAATCAGTCTTTCCTATAACTAGAAAAAGTTGGGAAATTTCCTAAGCTTTCGCGACGGTGTACTCGTTTATCTGATTTGGAGTCCCAGAACTCAAGTTATGCCTTTTGCAAGGCTGCTGTCCCGCCGGGACAGAACCTCTGTTTTTAGGTTTTGCGAGTAGTTGGCAATGTCGGGTTAGATGGGGGTTTGTGTACTGTTTTGAGGTTATGATTGTGAGTGTGTGATGCCTATGTGCAGGTGGTGTGACCTCGAGAGCCCTCTTCTTCCCGCCAATCCGTTGCGTGTTTGAGGCAAGTGTGTTGTGATGGATAGCGAGTTGTAGGTTGCATGTTGTGATTAGATGGAATTGTTTACATGATATATGTCCACTTGCCATGTTTTAATGATTGATATGACATGATGAGCATGTTTAACATATTATGATGCCATGTGTTAATATGTGAATTGAATATGATAATTGGCATGGTTGCATGCATGTCATGAGATAGGGCGAGGGCGGTGAGAAAGTCTTAACTAGTCCGGCAAGGTCGGTGAAAGTTATGACTAATCCGGAACGCCATTGAGTAAGTCCTATGTCGTGATTCCATCCACGTGGTGTTTGGAAGTTGAGTAGGCACCCTCCATCTTCGGGATGGAAGGGAGGAAAGGTGTGCACACCGACGGGTGTGTACTTCCCATACCTATGAGGTTCCAGAAATTCGGTTTGAGCAATGCATTACATCGCATACAAATTGATGATGATATTGATAAGTATTCATGAATGAGATGTTATACATGATGAAAGATGTTATTGACTTGTTGTTATGCTTGTTGTCCATTGCGGTATGCTTGCCGAGTTTTCGAACTCACCCTTGTGTTTTCTTGTTGTTTTAGGTACCATGAGAACGGCATACGGGGAAAGCGGGAATAGTCACACGCCACACGCTGTTTCACTTTAATGTTTCCTGCCAATTCATATAGTTTGATAATAAATTGCGTGTGATGATCTTTAAAATTAAGTCTTAGCTTGGTTAATGAGAGTTCTATTGTTTGTTTGACACTTGGAACCTTAAGAGCTTAATGTTAGTCTCTTATTGTCGTTAAGACTTTATTTATTGCTGTTTTAGATGTTTCTCTTATTGCCATATAATGCTATATTGTTGCTGTTCCTTAAATTCATGATAAAACAAAGGAGGTGCTGCCGAAATCTCGGTTTTTAGTCTATGCACCTTTGCTGGAATTTGATGTTAAATGTGGTATTTAGATGTTGTTTAGCTTAGGTTTGGTAACATTCAGGCATAGTAAATGCCGGGGTGTTACACAAGAGGGGTAGACCACTGTTTTTAGATGCTAAACAAGATGATAATGTGGCAATAGAGGCATCTAGCAAGGAGTCGGAAGCCTCTAATAGCAATGTGAGTGTCCATCCAAGTTCTGGGACAGCCTCCAAAAAAATGAAGTCGGTAGCATTTCAGTTCAAAGTGCCAGCACCACCAAAAAAACCTATTACTGCTATGCTTCGACGAACGCCCAGAGAGGTTGTAGAGCAAAGACATGCAAAGGGGCCGCATCAAACTTCCATAGAAGCTGGCATGAGGACTAAGGAAGAAAGAGAAGCTGTCTGTATAGAGATAGCCAAGTTTTTCTATGAGTGTGGTGTACCATTCAATGTTGCAAATTCAAGACAATTTGAGATAGCAGTCGAGGCCATTGCACAATATGGTTCTGGTTTCAAGCCTCCTAGTTTCCATGAGCTACGAGAGCCATTGCTTCAGAAGGTAGTTAAGGAGACAGATGGCGAGAAGAAGAAGCATGAAGAGGCATGGAAGCAATATGGTTGCTCTCTCATGTCAGATGGATGGACTGATAGGAGGGGTCGTCAGTTGATCAACTTCCTGGTTAATAGTCCTGAAGGGACTTTCTTCTTGGAGTCAGTCGATGCATCTAGTGAATCACATGATGCCATGATGCTTGCTAACTTGCAAGAGAGAATGATTGAGATGATTGGCAGAGACAAAGTTGTTCAGGTTGTCACAGACAATGGTGCTAACTACAAGGCAGCTGGCAGGCTGCTAATGGAGAGGATCCCTACCTTGTTCTGGACCCCTTGCGCTGCACACTGCCTGGATCTTATGTTGGAAGACATAGGGAAGCTAAAGGATTTCAAGAAACCAATTTCACATGCTCGACAAATCACTACCTTTATTTATAGACATGGGAGGATTCTTAGTGAAATGAGGGAGAAAACAAGTGGGATGGATCTTGTGAGGCCCGCAGCGACTAGGTTTGCCACTGCATTCCTTACGTTGCGTAGTTTGCACAAGCACAAAGAAGCATTGAAGCTTCCAAAGGTGGTGATGTCTTCACTAGGAGCAAGTTGTCTAAGACTGAGGCAGGAAGAGCAGTGTATGACATTGTTATTTCGGGACAGTTCTGGAATTCAGTTGAGGATTGTATAAGAGCTTCGCTTCCACTCCTTGTTGTGCTGAGGTTGGTTGATGGTGATGAAAAGCCAGCTATGCCGGAGGTTGCATCGGCCATGAACTTAGCAAAGGAAAAGATCACCTCATCGTTCTGCACTCAAAACAAACAACCTTTGCTTAATCGCCTCATGAGGATTATTGATGGACGTTGGACGAGGCAAATGGACACCCCACTATATGGAGCGGCTCTCTACTTGAACCCTGGAAAGTTCTATAACATCAAGAAGGGTGATGATGAAGGACGTGTTGGAGAGCTAAGAGCTTGCTTCAATGACGTGCTTGTAAAAATGGTACAAGATGAGGCTCTTTGAGATAAGATTGATAGCCAAGCTGTTCTATATGAGAATCAAAGAGATGTATTTGCAAACCAAATGGCAATAAAGCACGCGCACACAAGAAATCCAAGTAAGTAATCTAAATTTTAGCAAGTAATTGTTTACTTTTCGCCATGTAAAATTCACCGTATTTGTTCTTTTAGTTGATTGGTGGCTTGCATATGGTGGTCGAACCGTTGAGCTTCACAAGTTTGCAAGAAGAATAGTTAGTCTTTGCGCTTCATCATCCGGTTGTGGCGCAATCGAGTGCATTTGAATTTGTAAGTGAATTTAACCATCTAATTATGTAAATTGTAATTCCTTTATTTTGGTTCTAATTAATTGCTTTTATTTCACTTGTATTCCACTTGTAGATTCATACAAAGAAAAGAAACCGGTTGGAGCACCAAAAATTAAATGACTTGGTCTATGTCTCATACAATAGAAAGATGGCTAGTAGGTTCCAAAGAATACGTGAGGATGGTAAAAACTTTGATCCTTTGGTTTTAGAAGACTTTGATTGGGATAATGAATGGGTCAATCCATCGGTCAATCCAACTCAAAGTGGGTGTATAAGGGGTGAAGGTGACTTGACATGGGACCAAGTTGACGAAGCTATTGGTGCATCAAGCAACCTTCGAGGCCGCAATCTTCCTAGGAGAGCTCATTTGGAGCATTGCTATACACGTCGTGTGAGAAGAGAAGAGGAAGTCATAGAGGAGGCATCGCATTCGGACTCAAGCAATGGAGAGGAAGAAGATGAGCTCATACTTGATGATCTTGATGTGGATGACGATGACAGCTCAAACAACCACGAAGATGGCGATGATCAAGATGAGAATGCTACTAATAGTTTGGATGATTTGAATGATGGATATTGAGAGATGAGAGTTGGACCTATGCTATTATGTGGATTTATGCTTTTGTGTGGAGTGTGGACTTATTTAGTTAATTTGTTAACTATCGTCTATGTTATTGTATGAACTTATGTTATTGTCTGGATGTGAACTCATGTCGTAATGTATCTTGTCTTTAATTTTAGTTTTCAATTAATTCATTTCATCTATGTGCAATTGTCTTGTAGTTTGTGAATTGGAAGGAGAGAAGAGGGGGATCATCAAAAGGGTATGTGATACAAAGCTACAAACCATATTTACTTATTAAATTGAATTATAATTTCTTGTTATAGTAATTCATATGTTGCAATGTGCAAGGAAATGGATACATCATACATGGGAGAAAGATGCATGGCATATGGCCTCAAATTATATGGAAAAAGACTACAAAATCAAGGTACATAGTGATATATCTTTGCTCTCATATTCGTTTTACAACAGTGCCTAAAACTACGTTTCAACGTTCGTTTAAACGTTTAAAAGTTAAAAAGGTAGTGGGTCGTTTCATTCTCGTTTTACGTTTTAATAACCTTGCTCGTATTCGACAAAAACAAATGATAAACATTTGGTAAAATGCGAATTCCCGGAGATCCAACCATCGCATCGATCTAAAATTTGGATACAAGAAACTATGTTCCAATAAAAATCGAACCCAAAAAGAATTAGCTCTATCGGACTTACGGATCAAAAGTTATTAGCCTCGCAAACTTGCTGTGATAGAACTTGACGAAAACTGATCTAATCAAATCATGTAGATTAATCAAGAACGACAAAAGATTAATCAACTAAACTTTGAGGAACTCTAAATCAATACCCTAGAAAGGTTTTTAGTGGATCAAATCAAAATGAAACTTAAAGAACAAAAACCAATCTAGAACCAGAACAAGCATGCAAACAAGAACCAAAACAAGAAACACTGTAGCAACGCGTGCACTGTAGCTTCGCGGTTACTATAGCACGCAAAGGATCTGGAAGAATTGATCTTTATTTCTTTTTGTCTAAAGTACTCCAAACAAAAGAGTACAAACCATAAAGCTCTAACTGATTGATGCCCTTCAACAGGAGACAACCCCACCTATTTAAAGGAGCAAAACACATGGAGTCCTGAATACAATTCCTACTCCTACTCCTAGAAGGAGTCCCACTCCTAATCCTAGAAGGAGTATGTATTCAACACAACTCCACTTGGCCCAACCTGGCCAAATGCAGCTCTTGCACGCGTTTGGCAACCCAGCCATACTCACGTGACTAACAACTCTTGCACGCGTACGGCCACCATGCCACACTCACGTGACTAACCATTCTTCATGTGCACCATTCTCTTAGCTCGAACGTCCCGCATGACATCCTTGACCACCAAGACCTCGGTTCCTCCCTTAACCTAGTCTCGAACCTCAGTTCCTCCTTGAGCCTAGTTCCGGTCCCGTCATTGACCACGTTCGTCTTCGAGCAATACCTGCACATGAACAAACCACATAACAATTCCGAGCACAAGTCCGCGACTTGACTCAACATTAGTCCATGCAAATACTCAAACGAGCATTGCATAAGTTCAAATCATGCATTATGAAATTCAAACAAATTTCATAACTACAGATCAATCACCAAACAATTTTCAAAATCACAAAAATCAACCTCGAGCAAAAACCATTCACAACGGACCAAATATTGGTCCAGCGCAGCTCATGACGGACCAAAAATCCGGTCCGGCGTACATGCGAAACTCTCAGTTCAAATCAGAGAAAACATGTTCAAAAAACACGTTCACGATGGACAAAATTTTTGGTCCGGCGTACATGCAAAAACAACGCTAAAAATGCATTCACAACGGACCAAGAATTTGGTCCGGCGTGCATGGTCCGGCGTAACATAGAAGCTTACTATTTTTGTAAAACTTGGTCCGACAGAAAATGCGTTTACTGCGGACTAAAGAAAAATTGGTCCGGTGTACATGTAAAATGGTCCAGCGTAAAACCCTAGATTTCACGTTCACAGCGGATCAAAAGTTTGGTCCGGCGCAAACACAAAAACTGGTCCGGCGCCAAAGAGAAATCGAGCCTCAAAAGCATGTTCACGGTGGACCCAGTATTTAGTCAAGCGTAGATGCGAGAAACGGTCCGGCGCAGATGCGAAACATACTGTTTTTGTGAAATTCAGTTCGGCACTACAAGAACCACATGCACACACATTTGCAAATTCAATTCTAAGCCAATTTTTCAGCACATGATTTCACACGTCTCTACGGCTCGGTCGTCTCGGCTGACACGCGGGCCCCACTGTTGACGTCATCGCTGATGTCACACCGTGTGGGTGCAGTGACTGATAGGTGGACCCGATGCTGACGTCATTTCTGATGTCAGCGACGATTGGGTCTGGCCGCGCTGCTTCGGTTTCCCGCGACGTGGCGTGATCTGGACTGTTGATTCCAAATCAATGACCACGATTCGATCTTATACCTCACGCATACGGATCTATGCGATCCGATCCGGTCCGTTCAATTTGGATCGGACGACTGAGGATTGATCTAATCTGTGTAGCTTTGTGCCGATGTGGGTAGACCCGATGCTTGCCACGTGGCATCATCTGGACCACACGCTACGGATCGAACGGCTGTGACTAAATCCAGCGCTAACACGTGAATCGATCCTAACCGTACGTCTACGATCGGACGGTTGAGATCTAATCTAGCATGGTGCTATGCAAAACTACGTGGCTTACTCTCGCCCGTAGGATCTATATCTAACGGCTGCAGATAGATCTAAACAGTAATACTATATCTAATCTGGACCGTAAGATTTAGATATAACGGCCCTAAGTAAATCTAATTCAACTCCGCGATGCGCTACGTGGCCATACCTGGATCGTTCGATTTGGATCGGATGGCTGACGGAGCTCGCGAGGTGCAATGGTGGCGCGGCGGCTTGTGGTCACCGAAGCTAAGGACGAAGACCAAACGAACGGCGTTTGGGCGCGAATCCTGCGAGGTGGATTGTCTCCCCCGAAGAGCTTCAACATGAGGAATTCGAATCTAGGATGGGCAACGCTAACGCGTGACGGAGCACTTCAGAATTGCGTAAAACCGTGGCGGCGGCTAAGCAACTACGGTGAGTAATCGTGGCAACGCTACGGTGGCTGGAGCTCGGTCACCTAGGGTAAAATAACGAGGGCAGCGTGGCGAACCGGCCAAGGTATTTAAAGGCCCCGACTTCCATGCAACTCGCGAAAACCCTAACGGACACGGCGGTGACGCGGCAACGTAGTCCGAGTTGGAGACGATAGCGGCCAGCCGTCCACGTGTCCGGATCAACGGCCAGGATTGCACGACGCCATCGGATCCGATCCAAACACGGGTGGGGCGATAAGGCGCAATCATGCGCGTCCACGCGTACTGAATCCGACGCATCGCACACGCACGCGACGTGGCTCACCCCTGGCCGTTGTATCGAAATCCAACGGTCGGCGCGATCAGCGTTCACGGCGGCGCAGGTCGTGTTGCGGGCTAACGGGTCCGGTCCACGAGGCTGAAATCGTTAAGGTTTTCCAGAATTCATTTCTGTTTTAAATACTTAAAATAATCCCGAAAATTCAAATAAATCAAGAAAAATAGCAAAACGCTCAGAAAAATTGCAAAAAATTCTGGAAAATACTTTGAGACATTTTGGACTCAAATAAAATATTTCCAACAACACTTTATTTGAAATTTTAAATATTTAAATAGCTCAAGAGAGGAATTAGTTCAAATTAAATCCATATAAATTCAAATAAATTCCAGAAAGTTCCAAAAATTCAAATAAATCATTAAATTGAATAAAAGCACAAATTTTGGGATGTTACAGACACCGATGCCTGTAGGCAGCAAAACTGTTAGGGGAAAATCAAGTACCAATCCTTACCAGCAGGGGAGTCCCTAGTAGCATCTTCGATCCCTTCATAGTTCCAAGCCAAGTGATCACGTCTCTTGAGAGGACTGATCCGCCGGGTGACGAAGTCATGCGCCACGTCCCAGGCGGTCAGAGCGCGCTCTGCCAGCTCCGCGATCCTCGGAACATAATGCATGTTGCGGGCGGTCGAAGGAGGAGAACGGGACCAGAGCTCAGTGGGGTGGATCAAGAGGCTACGGTAGGAAATCGGATAATAGACAGTGTCCGGGGAAGTGATGTAGAACCACTTCTTCTTCCAATAAGATTGCCAAGAAGAGACGATAGGAACAGAGATGTAGGATCTGCCAGAGTGAAGGCGAAATCTAGCACCTCCCACCACCTCTTGCTATACTCTCGCCAAAATATAAAAGTGGCGAAAAAGGTTGAGGCTGGGTGCGAAGCCCAGGTAAGCCTCACAAAGATGCACAAACACACTCAACATCGTGAACGAGTTGGACGTCAAATTGAAGAGCTGGACCAAATAGAAGTCTAGGACAGAAAGAAGAAAAGTAGAAGGCGAAAAATTCAGGCCACAGTAAAAGGCGGGAAAAAACCAAGGATTCGGGAAAAGCAGGCGGGTGAGTTATCGACCTTGTGCTTTATCTCGACTTCCGGTAGCCCACAATTACTCGAGGATATTCGATAACGAACGGGTGCGGCATTACTCGACCAAGCTTGGACTTGGCCTATAATCGACCAAACCCTTGGGTAAAGACCCTTCGCTGAATAGAGCTCGGGGGCTACTGTCGAATATAAAAATATGGGATATGCACGCGCATTGGAAAGATGGAAATCATACCGTATACCCCGGAAGCCGAGAGCCCTATCTCTGCGGGAGCAAAGGCTAACGGAAAGGGTATCTCCATGTTAGGAAGGACTCGATCTTGCTCCCGTAACGAGGAGACTAAATCGAGTACGTTGAACAGATAAGGAAAATCTTTTTCCTATGAGGATCTCGGAACGAAGACCCCCGATCAGGAACGACACGTAGTCCTCATCTGGCGACATCTTCAGAAGATGTTGTACCCAGCTATAAATACAAAGGAAGATGCACGGAGGAGGGGGACCGAAAAAGGAGCAATCGGATTACACACGCAAGGAGAAGCCTGAGGAGAGCGCCTGCCAGATCCTTTGTCGGGACCCGAATATGCAAATCCAAACCCTCTGTAAGCCTAGACTTGGCCTATAATAGACCAAAACCTTCGGTAAAAACCCTTCGCTGAATAGAGCTTGGGGGCTACTATCGAATATCTAAATATGGGATATGCATGCGCATTGGAAAGACGAAAATCATGCCGTATACCCCAGACGCCAAAAGCCCTATCTCTACGGGAGAGGAGCCTAATGGAAAGGGTATCTCCACATTAGGAAGGACTCAATCTTGCTCCCTGTCGGGACCCGAATATGCAAATCCGGACCATCTGTGTATTCAGCACTAGGCCAGGATCACACTAGTGTACACAATCTCAACATTAGGTAAATACCACAATCATACTCAACGAAATAGTAAAGTACTTTATTAGAAGGGAAATATAACTGGTTGCTCGACCTTATGGTGAAGTTACAAAAGTACGCCTCGCAGGGCTAAAGTCTTACTCAAATAAATCTGCAGCGGAATATAAAGATAATGCGTGGCGCCAACCAATATGCCACGGGCAATTGACTGGGCTCGCCCCTTGTTCATCGGCTCCTCCTAGATCTCCTCCTCCAAAACTGGCGTCGATTCTTCCTCAACTGATGTTTGTATTGTGGCAAGGGTGAGTACTTAAAAGCACTTAGCAATTCATGCACATATATGCAATGCTAATAGCTATATGCATGGCTTACTCCAACAAAAGGCTAAGGGGTTCATTTGCAATAGGCAACATTCATAAATAACAGTAATAGATTGGAAGCGATAAAATAGTAATAACAATAATAATTGCATAAACAATTTTACAAGTAAAGCATTTATCATCCTAAGCAAGTTCATCATTTCTAACACCATGTATCCCTAACCAAGTTTACTTTCATAAAAGTATAACCCTTGACTATAATAACCGAGCAGTGTCCAATACCGTGGACTCGGCTATTCGAATAGGTTGTACACTCTACAGAGGTTATACACTTTACCCACAAGATACTGCCAAACACCACCAAGGCGAGTGACCGTAACAAATTCTTTTGGAAACTTCCACCTCAACAAGTGAACCTCCCCGGTTGTTGATCACCATCCCTTCCCTTAGAAAAGGCGAAGTCTAGGACAACAAGCCGTTGGATGGGTACCAACCCGCAGCCCAGGTACGCTCCCCCGTACAACTACACCTAAGTATAGCTGACATCCCAAGGTACCACATGCAGGTTATTAGCATCCAACTCGACTAGGTCTGTCCCATTCCAGACATATGGCTGTATGATGGACTCAGTTCAAAGGCTTGCAAGGTTAAGTGTAACACCCCAAAATTTTGCTTTTCTTAAATTCATGTGTGATTTGGCACTTTGGTGAATTTTTGGAATTTTCTGGAATTTATTTGGATTTATTTGGAATTTATTTGAATTTATTCCATTTTGAAATAATTAAAGAATTAAATTTTGCAAATAAAATTTTGTTGGAAATATTTTATTTGAGTCCCAAATACCATAAAATATTTTCCAGAATTTTTCTGGAATTTTTCTGAGTCTTTTGATATTTTTAATGAATTAAATGAATTTCTGGGAATTATTTTAAATATTAAATCGCTGGAAAATCAACTCGGGTCGAGTACTGTTCATCCGACCGAGTCGGAACCCGAGTCGGACTCGAGTCCGACCGAGCCAACCGACTCGACCAAACCCGGCCTAACCCTACTCGATCCCGACCGTTGGATCCGGATTGGGCCGTGATTTGCTCGGAAATAAACCGGCCGGTCCGATCGTGTTCGCGATCGCGGACTGGCCGATCGCGCCACGTGAACGGTTCTCCGTCGTCGCCCCCCGCCGAGTCCGAGCCGGATTCCTCCGCCGTAGCCGCTGCGTGTCTCGTTAGGGTTCCGATTTGTGCGCGCATCCCAGGGTTATTTAATGCGTGAGACATCGCCGAGGTTGCCCTCTTCCGTGCGCACTGCGTTCCCAAGCCATCTTGCTCGAGCCGCCGCTGCTTGCCCGTCTGAGCTCGCCGGAGTTGGAATTCCATTCCGCCGCGCAAAACGCCGATTCCGCCGCCCGCCGTTCTCTCACGCCGTTGAGCCTGGGCCCGAACAGCCCGAGTCAAGCCGCGTCGGTGAGGACCTTTCACCTCGGCCGAGCACGCCCCAAACGCCCGTTCGTGTGGTCACCGCCTCGGCCGGCAGCCGCAACTCCGCCCGTGAAGCCATCGCCGACTCCCGAGCTCCACCAACCGTCCGATCAAGATCCAAAGGCCCAGATCGCGCCCACGTCACCCTCGGTGAGTTTCCCGCTGAAAATCCTAGATCTAATCCCAACCGCTGGATCTAGATCCAACGGCTTAGGTTGCGCCACGTAGCAAGAATCGCACCAGGCTAGATTGGATCTGGACCGTTGGATCAAGATCCAACGCCCACGATCGCCACGCGTCGCCCCAAGCACATGAGGCCCAAACCCAATCCTAGCCGTTGGATTTCAAACCAACGGCCACGATCGTGCCACGCGGTCCAGGGAGCCGAACGCCGCGCCACGCGGCGCGTGGCGTGGAGTCAGCGACACGCCCGCTGCGTGTCGGCCGATTACACCGTGGCGTCACCCATGACGCCACAGCGGTCCCACTGCCAAGACCGGTGAGCCTCGCCGACGCCAAAGAATGATGTCACCCGAGGGACCCACATGTCGATGACACGTGGAGCCGTGGACCGAGTCCACGGTAGACCCGAGCCGAGCATGGACCAAGTCCATGGACCGGCTGACGTCAGCCAACCAATCAGAGGCTGACACGTGTCCAGGCTGACGCAATAATTAATTTCCGAAAAAGAAAATGATTTATTAATTCGAAATAATGATTTGATTTTGTTTCAAACTTCAA
Organism: Rhipidocladum racemiflorum; assembly: GCA_036346355.1. Taxonomy (NCBI): domain Eukaryota; kingdom Viridiplantae; phylum Streptophyta; class Magnoliopsida; order Poales; family Poaceae; genus Rhipidocladum; species Rhipidocladum racemiflorum. Next base: position 24,552,522 of record CM070584.1, on the reverse strand, counting down.
ACGCTTATAACTTTTATGCGTTTCAACTCCGATTTGAGTGATTCAAATTTCTAAATTTGTATAAAATTGAGACCTACCTAAATATGAATTTTATTTAATTTTTGGACTAAATTTTTTCTCTGTAAAATTATTTAATTGATTATTTAAACTTTAAATAATCATAACTTTTATGCTTTAACTCCAAATTTGACGATTCCAGTTTCTAAAATTCATAAAATTATGTTCTCTCTGTTTATGGATTTTATTTGGATGATTGGATACTTTTTGCCTATTGTTTATTCGTGTATTTGCTATTTGCACGATTTACGAGTAGACGTTGAAGTGCCGGAAGGATTCGAAGGAGAAGTATTGACTCAGGATCCAACTCAAGACCAAGAACAAGTACTTTTTGAAGGCAAGTTGTGCTTTGACCATGTTGATCCTATTTCGAAATCTATTTTGATTCAACCTATTGCATGCTAGTTCAATTAGAAAAATACTTTATTTAAATATGGGGGTTAGATAAATACCAATTTGCTGTATGACACCTTGATTATTTAAATATGTGCCATGACCCTTGTCACCCTAGTTGTGGTTTACTAGTCGGACATTATTAACTTGCCAACAAGGGTTTTAGACCGTTGTAGTAAACTGCTTAGACCTGCTACGTGCTCATGACATGATTTTGGACAAACAAATGTTAATATTGACTTAATGATATATTGAACCTGTTTTGGAAAGGTATCATGTGATGTTGATGGCACGTGGTGCATGGTAATCAACTGGGGTTTGATAAATAGTTTTTCGACCGGGGCATGTGGCAAGAATAATTAGGTGGGCCAGTTGTGGCACTGGGGATGTTGATTTGGTTCTTCTGTAGTCTTGCCCTGGTCACCCTAAGGACTTAACCTTGCAAGCCTTTGAACTGGGTCTAACGTGCAACCACATGTCTCAGAATGGGACGGACCTAGTTGACTAAGTTGCTAATAACGCACTGTGGGACCTCGGGAGGTCAACTACACCCTTTGTGTAAGTTGTACGGGGAGCGTCATCGGCCGAGGCCAGTACCCATCTAACAGTTGATTGGCCTAAACTTCGCCTTAGCTAAGGGAAGGGTTAGTGTGCAATAACCGGGAGGACCACTTGTATTGTTAGAAGTTTCCGAAAGACTTTGTTACTGAACTCGCCTTTGTGGTGTTTGATCAGTATCTTGTGGGTAAAGTGCATAACCTCTGCAGAGTGTAGAATCTATTCGAATAGCCGTGTCCGCGGTATTGGACATCGCTAAAATTACAAATAAGGGTTAGATTTTCTCAAAAATAACTTTGAAAGGTTGGGTTGGATTAATAATGATGTTGATGGAAATGTGGATTCACGATGGGAAAGATGTTTCTTAAACTCCTTGAAAAGTTACCTATGCTATACTTGTTTCTACCGCTTTGAATCTACTTATGTTACTTGTCAAATCTTGTTTCGCAAATATACCATGAGCTATTCCTTTGTACCAAGCCATGCATATAGTATATTAGCCTCGCATTCTGGCATGACTTGTCGAGTACCAAGTACTCACCCTTGCCTCAATACAACACCAGTTGAAGAGGAGACTACACCAGCTTTGGAGGAGGAGCTCCAAGAGGAACCGCTCTACTTAGGGAAGCGAGCCCGGTCGGTTACTGTGGTATCTTTGGATGGCGCCACGAAGTTACTTGATTTTCCGCCGCTACTATTTCTCTCTTAATAAGTTTCGCCATGAGGCATCATCGTTGTAACTTGACCATAAGGTCGAGTAACCAGTTTGACTATTTAAATAAAGTACTTTATTAGTATCGAGTGGTATGATTGTGATATTTACCGATGTTAAGACTGTGTGCACTAGCGTGTTCCTGGACTAGTGCTGAATACACAGAGGGTCCGGATTTGCAAATTCGGGGTCCCGACATTAAGTCCTTTGGGTGACCAAGGCAAAACTACTCAATAATTCACAAGTAACCAAAGCAATAAAACCAAATGTGACCTCCCAAGTGCCACACCTGGCCCACCAGATCAATCTTGCCACTTGCCTCAGTCTAAACAATTTAATCACCCTAGTTGATTACCGTGCACCAAGTGCCATCAACATCATCAATAACACATGTAGCAACTTCCAAAATAATGTTCCATCTCTCATTAGGTCAAGATTAATTTTCAACATTCAAAATTATATCAATAACACGATTGCATCGCTAATCAGGCTATTCACGATCTAATTAACCCATGTTGGCCAAGTATTAATGTCCAACTGTTATTCCACATCCTAGGGTGACAAATGATTCATGGCAAACAATTATTATCGATAAGGTGGCATACTCAATTAGGTCACATAACTATTCCCGGAATTATTTAAAAGCATTTTAACTAAACTAGCATGCAATAATGTAAATCAACATAATTTTTAAAAGTAGGATCAACATGGTCAAAGCATAACTTGCCTTCAAAAAGTACTGGTTCCTGGTCTTGAACTTGCTCCTGGGTCAAAACTTCTCCTTCGAAGCCTTCGGGCAGTTCAACGTCTACGCGTATCGGATAAATAAACAACAAATAAATAAAAATAGAGTGAAAACTCATATCCAAAAATTAAATAAAATTCACCATTAAATAGAGCTCAATTTTACAAAAATTTAGAAACTGGAATCGCCTCAAAAGGAGTTAAAACGCAAAAGTTATAGCCGTTTGAAGTTTGAAAAATCAATTAAAAGAATAAACCGAATTAATTCATTTATTTTTCTATTGAAAATTCGGAAATATGATGTCAGCATGACATCAGCACGCATTTTGGATTTCCACCTAATTATTTTTCTATAGAAAAATTGATTTATTGCTTCATGTTTGCGTCATCCGGTTAATGGACCTAGTCCACGGCTCGGCTCGGGTCCACCGTGGTCCCGGTCCATGCGTACACGTGTCACTGACACGTGGGACCCACTGATGACATCATCGCTGACGTCATCACCGCTCGGACGAACGGCTCTGACATGAAGGCCCCACTGTGACGTTAGCATGACATCACAGATGACGCAACCTGCGGTGCGCTGAGTGTAACATCCGAAAATTTTGCTTGTCTTAAACTCATGTGTGATTGGGCACTTTGGTGAATTTTTTGGAATTTTCTGGAATTTATTTGGAGTTATTTGGAATTTATCTGAATTTATTCCATTTTGAAATAATTAAAGAATTTAATTTTGCAAATAAAATTTTGTTGGAAATATTTTATTTGAGTCCAAAATGTTCCAAAATATTTTTCAGAATTTTTCTGGAATTTTTCTGAGTCTTTTGCTATTTTTAATGAATTAAATGAATTTCTGGGAATTAATTGAATTATTTAATCGCTGGAAAATGCGAGTGGGTTTTATCGTTTCATCCGACCAGGACCGAGTCCGAAGTCGACTCGAGTCCGACCGAGCCGGACCGAACCCTAATCGTGGACCGTTGGATCTTGATCCAACGGCCACGATTGAGCCACGTCACCCGAGCCCGGCTCCGACCGAGCCAGCCAGCTCGCCCGAGCCAGACCTGAGCCCGAACCCGCGCGACCGTTGGATCTTGATCCAACGGCTGAGTGTGTGCCACGTCGCCCTCGCCGTGTCAGACGGACTCGCCGCCGCATCGCTTGCCGCGGATTCCGCGGGGATCTCGGCGTCCGTGCCGGTATTTAATGCCCGGACTCGCGCCCGAGGTTCGCCCTTGCCTCGTGCGTCGATTGCCCCACGTGCCCTAGCCCTAGCCGCCGCTGTCGACCCGCTATTGCTCGCCGTAGTTAGCTCTCTCCTCCGCCACGGTTCTTGCCTCGCCCCGCCGCCGTCCGCCGTTCTCCGCCGCCGTTGAGGTCAGATCCGGAACCGCAAGGCCAAGACGCGTCGGGAGGTACCATCCACTCCGCCGGAGAAGCCCCGGAGCGCCGTTGGGCTCGTCATCGTCTTCGTCTCCGGTGGCCTCTACTCCACCGCGTCGCCATCGCCGTCCGCGAGCACCGCCAGCCGTCCGATCAGAATCCAAGGGCCCAGATCGCGCCATGTCACGCCACGGTGAGATCTCATGTGCAATCTTCTAGATATAATCTCAACCGTTGGATCTAGATCCAACGGCTTAGATTGTGCCACGTAGCCTTCACCGCACAGTACTAGATCCATTCTCAGCCGTTAGATTTAGATCGAACGGTTAGGGTTAGCCGTGTTGTTTACGTTAGATTGGATCTTGACCGTCCGATCAAGATCGAACGGTCCAGATTAGCCGAGTAGTTTTTCTAATGCGTTAGGATTAGATCCGATCTGGGCCGTTGATTTTCAAATCAACGGCCGAGATCGAGCCACGTGTAAAGAAGTTGGACCAGCGCGGTCAGCGCCGTACGCGTGTGTGACGCTGACACGCCGGGCCCGCGTGTCAGTGACGCGGCCAAACCGCACCATGACGTCACGCTGACGTCATGGGGGGTCCACCTGTTAGCGGCCACCCCAGCCGTGCGGTGACATCAGCAATGACATCACCAGTGGGTCTAGGGGTGGCAACGGGGGTCCCACCTGTCAGCACAGTGTGCTGAGTCCCCGCTGACGTCAGCAATGACGTCACCCGTAGGGTCCCACATGTCAGAGACACGCGAGCCGTGGACCGGGTCCACGGTGGACCCGAGCCGAGCCGTGGGCTGAGCCCGTGGACCGGCTGACGTCAGCAGCCCAATCAGACGCTGCCACGTGTCCTTGCTGACGCAATAATTAATTTTCGAAAAAGAAAATGATTTATTAATTCGAATTATTGATTTTAGAATTTGATTCAAACTTCAAACGCTTATAACTTTTGCATTTTAACTCCGATTTGAGTGATTCAAATATCTAAATTTGTATAAAATTGAGATCTACCTAATGATGAATTTTATTTAATTTTTGGACTAAAGTTTTTCTATGCAATATTATATAATTGATTATTTAAACTTCAAAATGCTATAACTTTTGCAGTTTAACTCCGAATTTGACGATTCCAGTTTCTAAAAATTTATATAATTATGCTCTCTCTGTTTGTGGACTTCATTTGGATGTTTGGACTCTTTTTGTCTACTGTTTTATTCATTTGTTGCTATTTGCACGCGTTACGAGTAGACGTTGAAGTGCCGGAAGAATTCGAAGGAGAAGTGTTGAACCAGGAGCCAGCTCAGGACCAAGAGCAAGTACTTTTTGAAGGCAAGTTGTGCTTTGACCATGTTGATCCCATTTTGAAATCTATTTTGATTCAATGTATTGCATGCTAGTTTAATTAGAAAATACTTTATTTAAATTATGGGAATTAGATAAATGCCTAATTGCTGTATGACACCTTGGTTAATTAATTATGTGCCATGACCCCTTGTCACCCTAGTTGAGGTTTAAATAGTTGGACATTACTAAAGTGCCAACCTGGGAATTTAGATCGTTGTAGTATATTGCTTAGACCTGCTACGTGCTCATGACTTGATTTTGGACAATCAAATGTTAATATTGACTTAATGATATATTGAACCTGTTTTGGAAAGGTATCATGTGATGTTGATGGCACGTGGTGCATGGTAATCAACTGGGGTTTGATAAATAGCTTTTGACCGGGGCATGTGGCAAGGATGATCGGGTGGGCCAGTTGTGGCACCGGGAATGTTGGCTTTGTTCTTCGGGTAGTCTTGCCCTGGTCACCCTAAGGACTTAACCTTGTAAGCCTTTGAACTGAATCAAGCGTGCAACCACATGTCTGTAATGGGACAGACCTAGTTGATTAAGTTGCTAATAACGTACCTGTGGAACCTTTGGGTGTCAACTATATCTTTTGTGTAGTTGTACGGGGGAGCGTACCGGGGCTGCGGCCAGGTACCCATCTAACGGTGGATTGGCCTAAACTTCGCCTTCGCTAAGGGAAGGGTTAGTGTGCAATCACCAGAGAGGACCACTTGTGCTGTTAGAAGTTTCCGAAAGACTTTGTTACGGACACTCGCCTTTGTGGTGTTTGACTGTATCTTGTGGGTAAAGTGCATAACCTCTGCAGAGTGTAAAATCTATTCGAATAGCCGTGTCCGCGGTATTGGACATCGCTCGGGAATTACAGTCAAGGGTTAGACTGTATCTTGTGGGTAAAGTTGGGTTTGGTTTAATAATGATGTTGATGGAAATATGGATTAGGATTGGGAAAGATGTTTATTTAACTCCTGGAAAAGTTATTAATGATATACTTGTTTCTACTGCTTTCGAATCTACTCATATTATTTGTTAAATGCTCTTTACTGCAAATATACCTTGAGCTATTCCTTTGTATCAAGCCATGCATATAGTATATTAGCTTGCATTCTGAGCATGACTTGCTGAGTACCAAGTACTCACCCTTGCCGCAATACAACACCAGTTGAAGAGGAGACTACACCAGCTTTGGAGGAGGAGCTCCAAGAGGAACCGTCTACTTAGGGAGCGAGCCCAGTCAGTTGCCTGTGGTATACTGGATGGCGCCACGAAGTTATCTTACTTTCTGCTGCTATTATTTCTCTTTTAATAAGTTTCGCCCTGCGAGGCGTATATTTGTAACTTGACCATAAGGTCGAGCAACCAGTTTGATTATTTGATTAAAGTACTTTATTTGTATCGAGTGGTATGATTGTGATATTTACCGATGTTAAGACTGTGTGCACTAGCGCGTTCCTGGACTAGTGCTGAATACACAGAGGGTCCGGATTTGCAAATTCGGGTCCCGATAGAGGTGGTATCAGAGCCATACTGACTGTAGGCTCACCCATAGTTAGAATGGTCGTAGTGAGGATAAAACCTATTTTCTAAAGATAAAATTTGTCAAGATAATGAATGAATTCTCGACTTACCCCTTTTCTTCTTTGTTCATACCCCTTGCTGAGATCTTTTCGTCTTCCACATTGATTTTAAAATGTTGCGTTCTTACGCATGTATCCTTTGACAGATGATGATGAAGAACAATTACGCCGAGCGTGAAGGAGGCTATGCTACCGAGTTGTGACGTATACTTCAGTTTCTTGGAGGTTTTGAGAGGCCGCTCTACCGAGGGACTACACTTGTGCAAGCAGGACTGGTCACAGGATGGGACGTCCGGATCACAGTGTATGCCCAAGAGAAGACGAAGTTCAGTCGCCCTTTCCACTTCACCGCCAGGAGGTCTACCTTTGAGATTGGAATCCAGGAGGTGTCACGTCGAGCAATGCAGCAGATCGCTCGCACTTACTCCAGGGAGCTGGAAGGCACAGTGTTCCATCACCACCCACGCCGAGACAACAGAGTTCAGCGGAAGCCGATAGAGGATGAGGATGCTACCGTCACTCACTTGGCCAGATTCGTCGCCGCTCAGGAGGAGCTGATTGAAGACACAGTTCAGGAGTTGAAGAAGGCTCGCGAACAGGTTGAGGAGGAGAAGAAGCACTTGGAGAATGCCCGTGAGTACGTCGCTTATGCTGCTGGAAGGATCGCAGAGCTGGAGACTGCACTGTATGGCCAGGGTCCCGATCCAGTGTTGGAGTTGGATGCTCCGCACTGCAGGAGGAACCAGAGGCGCCACCGCACCCGCGCCACGGCCACGGCACACCGGATCCGTAGTCGAGGAAGACGCCGCGTCGTCAACCACAGCTGCAGTTGTGGGGCATGGCGATTGTTTCGCGCCTATGCCGTCGCACCCCCACCCAGGCAGTGGAGGTTTTCTCGACGAGTAAGCGTAGGCGTTGAGGTTGAGACTCCTTCGTCGAGTCGCGTTTTAGAATAAGAGTCACCCTTTAGAGGCGTTGGTTTTTCATTGTTTGCTGAGTGTGCAGTATGTGTTGCAGGCCCTTAGGCATTGTAAGCAACCATACCAAGTTATTACTATTAGTATTAATAAAGTTGGATTTTGAGTTACACTTTTTCCCCGCATAGTTTCCCTACTACTTGTCTATTCTTGTTCCCCCTTATTTCTGAAACCTTGGAGCAATCGACAGATGGTGAACACCCGTGGAAACCTTGGAGGCAATGGGAGTGGTTCTCGCCCAGCTGGAAACCCCAATAATGTAGCACCTGCACCCCAACCAGCACCGCCAGTTGATATGCAGAATTTTGGAGCTTTTCTTGCCGCCCAGACTCAGTTGATGCTTGCTATGATGCAACAGATGCAACACGTCACTGCTCAGGCCACTGCTAACCAAGTCAATCAGGGACAACGCCAGAATACAAGACTGTCAGAGTTCATGAGGACTCACCCACCCACTTTCTCTGGGAATGCCAATCCGTTGGAGGCCGATGATTGGTTAAGGTCGATTGAGAGGAAGCTACACATTGCTCAGTGCATGGGAAATGAGAAGGTACTCTACGTGTAGGATCGAAGTTTACGAATATAGCAATCAGAGGGGGGTGAATGATTGAGCGGAAGCTAAAACCAAAATTTTGATCTATTAAAAACTTCACCCCAAAAGAAACCAAAAGATTGCCTCGGATTTGACAAAAACAGATTGACAGAGGCTTGATAAAATGAGAATTCCCGGAGATCCAACCGTCGAAACGATCTGAAATTTGTACACAAGAAACTAGATTCCAATACAAAGCAAACCCAAAAAGAATCAGCTCGATCGGACTTATGAATCAAAAGTTATGAGCTTCACAAGCTTGCTGATCCAGAACTTGACGAGAATTGATCTAATGTAAACTTGAAAGTTTTAATAGAACCGACAAAAGTTTAATCAACTAGACTTTGAGGAACTCTAAATCAATACCCTAGAAAAGTTTTTGATGGATCAAATTAAGATGAAACTCAACGATCAAAAAACCAATCTAGAATTAGAACAAGCATGCAAACAAAAACCAAAACAGAAAACACTGTAGCAACGTGGTTACTGTAGCACGCAAAAATCTTGGAAGAATTGATCTTTATTTCTTTTGTCTAAAATACTCTCATCAAAAGAGTACAAACTCTAAAACTCTTGATGCGCTCAGCTCTCCTTGGTGTCTTTTCAACAGGAGACAACCCCTCCTATTTAAAGGACCAACCCAGAATACGATTCCTATTCCCTAGAAGGAATCCGTATCCAACACAACTCTACTTGGCCCAACCTGGCCGAGTACAACTCTTGCACGCATATGGTAACCCTACCATACTCACGTGACTAACACCTTGCACGCGTATGGCCACCTGCCATACTCACGTGACTAACACTTTGCACGCGAATGACCTCTTGCCATTCTCACGTGACTAACCATTCTTCATGTGCACCACTCTCTTAGCCCGAACGTCCCGCATGACATCCTTGACCACCAAGACCTCAGTTCCTCCTGAACCTAGTCCCGAACCTCAGTTCCTCCATGAACCTAGTTCCAGTCCTGTCATCGACCACATTCGTCTTCGAGCAATACCTGCACATGAACAAACCACAAAACAAATCCGAGCACAAGTCCACGACTTGACTCAAGGTCAATCCATGCAACTACTCACATGAGCATTGCATAAAGTCCACTTCAAAACACGCATCATGAAATCATCTCAAATTTCATAATTTCAAATTCAAACCATTTCAATTTTGCTCAAAACCGCCAAAAGCATGTGTATGACAGACCAAAGTCTTTGGTCTGTCATACATGGGAAAATTGAGTTCGCTATCAACATGTGTATGACATACCAAAGAGTTTGGTCTGTCATACATGGGTAAAATGAAATCGCCCAAAGCATGTGTATGACAGACCAAAATCTTTGGTCTGTCATACATTGAAAAAACGAAGTCACCAAAAGCCTGTGTATGACAGACCAAAGAGTTTGGTCTGTCATACATGGGTAAAATCGAGTTCGCCAAAAACCTGTGTATGGCAGACCAAAAACTTTGGTCTGTCATACATGAAAAAAATGCGATTTTTAGTTATTTGGTTCGGCGCAAGAACAAGGTTTCTTTTTTAATGTTCGGATGTTTGGTCAAACAACTTTGCAAGATTAATCTTAACCAATTTCAGCACAAGATCAAACCAATTTTTCATCACATGATTCACAATCTCCCCCTTGATGAAAACATTGGCAACACCATTTAGACATGAACATTTGGCAGTTTTTTTTTAAAAAAGAACAAAGAACATAAAAACTCCCCTTTTGACAAGTGAAAAATGTGTGTGGTTTGTGCAATGTGCCAAAAGCCAAAAAGTGAACTTCTCCCAGATTACTCAACAACCGAAAGATACTACCCCCTCTTTTTCAACTCTTTTTCAACTCTTCCCAAACTTCTCAAAAACTTCTCCCCCTTTGACAATGGATTCATCAAGAAAACAACAAGAAAACATGTTCAAAATTTTTTTGTATCAATGGTTTCGCAAACAGAAGCAAGGGAGTGTCAAGATACAAAGGATGAGCTTATTCGATCATATAACCTTATATATCACATAATATGCAAAATATATGATCTTAATGTGATGTTTAACAAGTTAAGAAATGACATGCATCTCAACCTCAAATCTGTCAACTATAGCCAAGTACTAAGCAAGACCTTTAGTAAAAAAACAAGGACTCAAAAATTGAAGTAACTAACCAATCAGGGCGAGCAAGTGGTTTCAACTCCAATCTAGTAGACCAATTTTAATCTTTTAAACAATAAACTGCATGTGGCATGCTTGAAGCATACTTCTTTTATTTCCTTGGAGTGGCATGCTTGAAGCATACATCTTGTCTTTTGAGGGAATGGCATGCTTGAAGCATACATCTTATCTTTTAAGGAAAGCATGCCTGAAGCATACAACTTGAAGCTTTTTGCTTTTAACAATCCTTTTTATTGATTCCCTTTTTCTTTTCTTTTTCTTTGATTGTAAACATGCAAAAAAAAATGATTAAAAGGTCTTATGAAAGAGTAACGCTGAAAACACACTTGCTTCATAGCCCAAATTTGTCAAGAGGATTCAATATCAAGCCTAGAAGAATGAGATATCACAGAGTATTTAGCTATAGGCAATCAGATCAGGGAATTCCGCAATGTCATTTTTAGTTCAAGTGAGACAATTTAGATTATCATATATTAGCTCAATTACATAGTATATAAAGAAATATGATAAAGTGGGCTCATCAAGTGAAAGAACTTGGCAAAGAAACTCCCCCTCAAAACAATCCCATTGGATGAACAATTCCAAGTTCTCCCCGAATAAAGGCAAAACGAGAAGAAGACAAAGGTTTTGTGAAAATGTCTGCCAATTGATGTTTAGTATTCACATGATGAAGCACAATGTTGCCTTTTTCAACATGATCTCTAAGAAAGTGAAATCTGATGTCAATATGTTTTGTTCTTGAATGTTGCACAGGGTTCTTAGCAATGCAAATTGCACTAGTGTTATCACACGTAAGAGGAACACTATCCGAAAAACCCCATAATCTTTAAGTGTAGCTACTATCCAAAGAATTTGAGAACAACAACTAGCGGCACCACATATTGATTCAAATGAGTTGATTGTGCAACAGAAGATTGCTTTCTAGATGACCATGCAATGAGAGAATTTCCCAAGAAGTGACATGAACCAGAAGTGCTTTTCCTATCAATTCTACATCCTCCAAAATCAGCATCAGAAAACGATCTCAAACTAATGCATGAGGAAGCAGAAAGCCAAATGCCAAAATCTTGAGTTCCATGAAGATACCTGAAAATCCTTTTGACAGCTTGTCGATGTGAAGCACGTGGGGAAGCTTGAAAACGAGCACACAAACACACAAAGAAATTGTATATCCGGCCTTGATGCGTTGAGGTACAAAAGTGAACCTATCATGCTTCTATATTCCTTTTGATCAACCGGCTCACCATCTTCATCCGGATCAAGTGTGCAAGCGCTCTCCATGGGTGTCATGATCGGTTTCTTTGTTTTCCATCCCAAATCTATGCAACAAGTCTTTTGTGTATTTGCTTTGATGCACAAAAGTACCATCCTTTGTTTGCTTGATTTGAAATCCCAAAAAGTATGTCAACTCACCCATCATACTCATCTCAAACTCCTTCCTCATTGTTTCTGAAAACTCAGACACTAAAACATGAGATGAACCACCAAAGATAATATCATTAACATAAATCTGAACGAATAGTTGATCATTGCCTTGCTTGAGTAAAAAGAGAGTTTTGTCAACCTTTCCCATTGAAAAACCCTTTTCAAGTAAAAAGGTTTTTAGCCTATCATACCATGCTCTAGGGGCTTGTTTCAAACCATACAACGCTTTTGATAGTTTGAACACATGATTTGGAAACTTTGGATTTTCAAAACCAGGTGGTTGCTTGACAAAAACCTCCTCATTTATGTAGCCATTAAGAAAAGCACTTTTCACATCCATTTGATACAATTTGAAACCTTTGGATGCAGCAAAGCTAAAAGGATTCTAATGGCTTCAATTCTAGCAACAGAGCAAAGGTTTCATCAAAATCTAAGCCTTCAATTTGAGTGTAACTTTGAGCAACCAATCTAGCCTTGTTTCTAACAACAACACCATCCTCACTTTGTTTATTTTTGAAAACCCATCTAGTTCCAATAACATTAAAATCAGGAGGTGGTGAGACAAGTTTCCAAACTTTATTTCGTTCAAAATTCTCTAATTCTTCATGCATGGCATTGATCCAAGATTAAATCGAGATAATGCATGAGATATATCTTTGGGTTCAAAGGAAGCAACTAAAGCAGAATGAGTATGAGTGTCAGAATGAATAAACCTGGATCGAGTGACTCTCTCATTTAGGTCTCCAATCATTTGTTCAGATGGATGCATTTTTTGAATGTGCAAGGGAGCATTGACTTTTGAGACTTCTCCTTCTCCTTCTTCATTTTCAGCATGTACAGATGATGTTGTAGCTTGAGGATGGTTAGCTGTAGGTGATGTAGTAGTAGGTGCCAAAGGTGCTACAGCTTGTTGTGCATTAGGAAGAGTCAAGACCTCATCTTCATCATCATTATTATCTTCAAAAATTTTCTCCCCCTGAACATATGCGTCTGTACCTGCATCACTTGGACTAGTGCCTGGACTAGCCTCATCAAAAGTAACTTCACAAGTTTCCACAATTTTGTTAGTCTCCAAAACAAGCACACGATAGCCACGAGTATGAGCGGGATATCCAAGAAAAATGCCATCAGTTGATCTAGCTTCAAATTTATCAAGATTTCCAGATTTCAAGACAAAACATTTGCATCCAAAAACCCTAAAGTGAGAAACAGTAGGCCTGTGTCCAAACCGAAGCTCATATGGAGTCTTACCCAATTTTGATCTCAAAAACACACGGTTTGAAACATAACATGCAGTTGAAATCGCTTCAGCCCAAAAGTTTCTAGGAGTGTGATGTTCATCTAACATGGTTCTAGCCATCTCAACCAATGTTTTGTTTTTCCTTTCAACTACACCATTCTGTTGAGGCACTCTAGGTGATGAAAATTGATGATCAATTCCTTTTTCAGTACAAAAGTGATTAAAAGAAGCATTTTTGAATTCAGTTCCATTATCACTTCTAATAGCTTTGAGAGCTCCTGGATGATCAATAGAAAGCATAAGAACAAGACTTCTAAAATGACTAAAAGCCTCATCCTTAGATGCCATAAAGTATACCCAAGAGTATCTAGAAAAATTATCAACAATCACAAGCACATACCATTTACCTCCAAAGGATTGAACTCGAGATGGTCCAACTGTATCAAGATGTAGAAGCTGTCCTGGAGCGTTTGTCATCACCATGGTAAGAGGTGGATGTGAACCTGCAATCATCTTACCATGTCTACAAGAGGAACATACTAAATTGCTATCACCCTTAAGCTTAGGCAAGCCACGTATGAGATCTAAACTGCTTACACGAGTAAGATGATCAAAACCAACATGACCAAGTCTACGATGCCAAAAGAATAAATCTTTAGAAACATTGGCAATTAGACACCTATGTTTAGAAGAAGGTGATGCATCAAAATCAGCTTTAAAAACTCTTCCAAAGCGAAATCTTGAACACAAGATCACCTGAAGCATCTAGCACTTTGCATTCATTTTTCTTAAAGCTTATCTCAAGATCTTCATCAAGCATTTGTGAGACAGAAAGCAAGTTATATTTCAAGTTTTCAACAAGAGCCACATCCTTGAACATAAACTTGTCACTTACTTTTACTGTACCTTTTGCCACAACAGAAGAGGAAGAAGCATCTCCAAAAGTAACACTTTCAGCACGAGATGCACGAGTGAGGGAGGAGAACCAATTCTTATCACCGGACATGTGGCGTGAGCATCCGGAATCCACTAGCCATATGTTCTCCTTCCTCGCGAGAAGCCTACATAGCAAAACATGTCGAGGTCTCGATCGGGTTAGGAATGAGATTTTTGGGAATCCGATCTTGAGACACACGACGCACAACAAGAGGGTACAACACGATAATTTTTATGCACAAAGTCAGATTTGCCTTTTCCCATGTTTCTAGGAACAGAAGGTGTTTTCATCACTCTAGGCGCATAAAAATGTGCTTTGCTGAAATTTGACCTAGCCTTAGTTCTTTCCTTCTTTTGCTGTTTGGCTAGTCTAAAGCAAAAATCTACTAAGTGTCCATCTCTACCACAATGAGTGCAAGTGTACTTGACATGATGTTTAGCTTTAACAGTAAAAGCACATTTTGTATTCATCATAGTAGAAGATAAAAAACCAGATTATTGAAAAGCAATTTTCTTAGGCTCATTAGATAACTCAATTTTGCAAGGAGCCTGAACAACAGTGCGAGGTTTAGTTTCAAATGAAGCATGAAGATCAAAGCCTAAACCTCTCTTGTTTGAGCTAACCTTAGATTGATCCAAAATCATGTTCAATTTTTTCTTGCCATTAGTGAATCGTTCCAAAGAGTTTTGCAGGTAATCAACTTTCTTAGCAAGAATTAAACAATTATTGCAGGGATCATCCACTTTTCCTTTTTGCTTGCGACAAGTTGAGCATGAAAGAATTTCATGTGAAAGCAGTTTATCAGTCAATTGAAAAACCCTAGCATTTGCATCTTTCAATTTTAATTCAAGAGTTGAGCATTTAGAACAAGAAGTTGAACTATGCAAATCATCAGTGGAACAGCTAGCATGTACAACATGTTTTTCATTTTTCTCATTTAGATGCAACAAAAGAGCATGTTCTTTCCTAAGCAAGGTGAGCTCATTGTAAATTAAGTCACATGATTTGCAAGTATCATCACTAGGAATCAAGGTCTTAAGTCTAGCAATTTCAGCATTCAATGATTCAATAATGAAATCATGTTTCTTAATTTTCTTATCACGTTTGTCAAGCAATTTTCCAAGACGAGCAACAGCAATAGCTAATTCATCATAAGAGGGATCTACCTCATTGAAGTCGCTGTCGTGGCCGTCCTCGGTGAAGCTATCCTTGCTGCTTGCCATGAGACACAATCCCATCAAATCATGCTTGCTTGGAGTTGCATCATCTTCGCTGCTCTCCGAGTCCACATCGCTCAAATTGACTTGTTCAAGAGCGGAAAGAACTCGGTGAACCACCTTGCGGTTGATGAAGCTCTTCTTCTTCCTATCATTTGACGAGAACCTTTTCTTCTCATTCCTTCTGTCGTTGTCCTTCTCCTCCTTTGATGTTTTTCCTGCAAGCTTAGGACAATTTGTGCGAATATGGTTGAGGTCACCACACTCATAGCATCTTGGAGGACCATCTCTCTTTCTCATTCTCACATTCTGCAAAGCTTTGTTAAAGCGAGAAGAGAGTAGTGCCAGATCTTCTTCAGGAAACTCTTCAAGTTGCTCATCTGTTAAAGAAGACATGGAAGACAAGGCAAAGCTAGAAGAAGAATTTGCATTTGACATGTTAGGGTTAGAGATCAAAGCAATTGATTTAATGTTACCCTTCCTGGCAAGAACATCCAACTCATGAGTTTTCAACTTAGAATAAAGAACATCTAAAGTAAGTGTACTCATGGTAGTAGATTCTTGTATAGATGTTACTTTCATCTCCCACACCGACATGTCCAAAGCACTAAGCAATTGTCTAGCATTAGCGACATCAGTGTAGCTAACTCCAACAAAGACGTAGATTGCTAAGAATTTTATTGAAAGCGTGCAAAGAAGTCATCTACTGATTCACTAGGTTTCATCTCAAAACGCATGTATTCTTTTTGTAAATATCTTGGCGAATCTCTTTGTGATTGTTAGAACCTTCATGGTAATCACAAAGAGATTTCCATACCTCATATCGGATCGAAGATGAACCACGCGGTCGAAGTCACTCCTTCCCAATCCTTGGATGATCAAGTTGCGTGCCTTCTTGTTTGCTTCAACATGTGCGCGATTGGCGTCATTGACGTTGTCGCTTGCGTGAACTTCGTATGGCTTGTATACCTTCTCCCAAATTGTGAAGCCTTGTGCTTGGATGAATGCCTCCATCTTGGCCTTCCAAAACTGAAAATCAACACCATCGAACACACAAGGTTTTGTCGAATAACGATCCATTAATCTAATCACCGGTTAAGATAGATTAGAAAAACCTAGCTCTGATACCACTTGTAGGATCGAAGTTTACGAATATAGCAATCAGAGGGGGGGTGAATGATTGAGCGGAAGCTAAAACCAAAATTTTGATCTATTAAAAACTTCACCCCAAAAGAAACCAAAAGATTGCCTCGGATTTGACAAAAATAGATTGACAGAGGCTTGATAAAATGAGAATTCCCGGAGATCCAACCGTCAAAACGATCTGAAATTTGGACACAAGAAACTAGATTCCAATACGAAGCAAACCCAAAAAGAATCAGCTCGATCGGACTTATGAATCAAAAGTTATGAGCTTCACAAGCTTGCTAATCCAGAACTTGACGAGAATTGATCTAACGTAAACTTGAAAGTTTTAATAGAACCAACAAAAGTTTAATCAACTAGACTTTGAGGAACTCTAAATCAATACCCTAGAACGGTTTTTGATGGATCAAATCAAGATGAAACTCAACGATCAAAAAACCAATCTAGAATTAGAACAAGCATGCAAACAAAAACCAAAACAGAAAACACTGTAGCAACGTGGTTACTGTAGCACGCAAAAATCATGGAAGAATTGATCTTTATTTCTTTTGTCTAAAATACTCTCATCAAAAGAGTACAAACTCTAAAACTCTTGATGCGCTCAGCTCTCCTTGGTGTCCTTTCAACAGGAGACAACCCCTCCTATTTAAAGGACCAACCCAGAATACGATTCCTATTCCCTAGAAGGAATCCGTATCCAACACAACTCTACTTGGCCCAACCTGGCCGAGTACAACTCTTGCACGCATATGGTAACCCTACCATACTCACGTGACTAACACCTTGCACGCGTATGGCCACCTGCCATACTCACGTGACTAACACTTTGCACGCGAATGACCTCTTGCCATTCTCACGTGACTAACCATTCTTCATGTGCACCACTCTCTTAGCCCGAACGTCCTGCATGACATCCTTGACCACCAAGACCTCAGTTCCTCCTGAACCTAGTCCCGAACCTCAGTTCCTCCATGAACCTAGTTCCAGTCCTGTCATCGACCACATTTGTCTTCGAGCAATACCTGCACATGAATAAACCACAAAACAAATCCGAGCACAAGTCCACGACTTGACTCAAGGTCAATCCATGCAACTACTCACATGAGCATTGCATAAAGTCCACTTCAAAACACGCATCATGAAATCATCTCAAATTTCATAATTTCAAATTCAAACCATTTCAATTTTGCTCAAAACCGCCAAAAGCATGTGTATGACAGACCAAAGTCTTTGGTCTGTCATACATGGGAAAATTGAGTTCGCTATCAACATGTGTATGACAGACCAAAGAGTTTGGTCTGTCATACATGGGTAAAATGAAATCGCCCAAAGCATGTGTATGACAGACCAAAATCTTTGGTCTGTCATACATTGAAAAAACGAAGTCACCAAAAGCCTGTGTATGACAGACCAAAGAGTTTGGTCTGTCATACATGGGTAAAATCGAGTTCGCCAAAAACCTGTGTATGGCAGACTACATGAAAAAAATGCGATTTTTAGTTATTTGGTTCGGCGCAAGAACAAAGTTTCTTTTTTAATGTTCGGATGTTTGGTCAAACAACTTTGTAAGATTAATCTTAACCAATTTCAGCACAAGATCAAACCAATTTTTCATCACATGATTCACACTACGCTTCTCATCAGTTGGAAGGGACAGCCGCCGAATGGTGGGAGAACTTCTGTGCCACACAAGAGAACCCTCAAGATATCACTTGGGAGGAGTTTACAGCTGCGTTTCGTCAGTATCACGTGCCGGAAGGAATCATGGACCTCAAGAAAGAGGAGTTCAGAGCACTGAAACAAGGCAGCCACCAAATGGTCGAATACTCCGAACAAGTTCACATTAGCTTGCACGCTACGCTTGAAGACGTAGCGGCGCATAAAGCCGCATACTCGCTTCATGAAGGGAATTAACTCAGATCGCAGGTGGGGACTCGATCACCCACACCTTTCCAGATTTCCAAGAGTTGGTGAATAAAGCGCTCATTCTTGAAGAAGATAAACGCAAGGAACCGGATGAGAATCGGCGAAGGATGCAACATCGTGATCACGCCAGGAGCGCGCAACGCTTGAGGGTTGCGCCAAATCGCTTTTCGATTCCAGCCATAGAATGCTACAAGGACACCGTCACAAGACCAAGACTATCGGACCGCTAATCGTAACTATCGGCCCGAAACACCGCTCAGGCAATCAACAGGACAAGTGAGACGCTACAACCGCAACGAGCCAGACACTTTGCCAACAATTGCCCTAAGAAGACAACAGAGTGACCCACCGCTTCAATCTGGGATCCACACTCAGCCAGGACGCCAACACAGGAGCAAATCGCGATGTGCTATTGACCAGGAGCAACACCCCGCATCGGTGAGAGGTCGGAGTCAACCATATGTCACCGCTAAGGATGCACTTCTAATGCCACGGACGTCGCATCGGGTAAGTTACTTGTTAACTCAAGACTGCGCAACTTTGTTTGATTCTGGAGCTTCGCATTCGTTTGTTTCTCAAGGCTTTGCTGGTAAAAATGATTTGGAGATTGCAAGACTTAAATGTATGCTTTTAGTTCAAACCCCTGGTTCTGAACTCCGAACGAAAGTAGGATGTTCTAGGGTGAGAATATTAATAGATGGGATAGAGTTCCTAGCGAACCTTATTATTTTGGAAACCTGCACTTAGATG
Source organism: Rhipidocladum racemiflorum (assembly GCA_036346355.1). NCBI lineage: Eukaryota > Viridiplantae > Streptophyta > Magnoliopsida > Poales > Poaceae > Rhipidocladum > Rhipidocladum racemiflorum. The sequence continues at coordinate 24,533,364 of CM070584.1, read as the reverse complement.
TTATTTTTGGGAATGGATTGGTTATCCAAGCACAAGGCCGTATTGGATTGTGGTCGAAGGATTATCTCAGTTGAAAGCCCGTGTGGAAGAAAAGTAGAATTTCAAGCTACCGCCGTTTCATTGAAGGCTTTTCGACCATTGCGAAACCTCTTACGCAATTGCTGAAAAAGGAGAAGAAGTTTGCATGGGCGCCGGAGTGCGAGAAAGGTTTTCAAGAACTGAAGAAGTGTTTGACATCAACACCGGTGTTGGTTCTACCGGACGTCAATCAAAGCTTTGACATATATTGTGACGCATCGCGCCAAGGACTTGGATGTGTGCTGATGTAGAACGGAAGGTCGCCGCTACGCTGGCCAAGGCGCTTGAGGCCACATGAGGAGAATTATCCGACACATGACCTAGAGCTAGTCACGTAGTGCATGCTTTGAAGTTATGGCGTCACTATTTGATTGGAAACAGATGTGAAGTATACACGGACCATAAGAGTCTTAAGTACATCTTCACCCAATCAGACCTGAACATGAGGCAGAGGAGATGGTTAGAGTTGATCAAGGACTACAATGTTGGAATCCATTACCATCCCGGGAAGGCCAACGTAGTTGCCGATGCTCAGCCCAAGAGCCATACCGTGAACATGTTGATAGCCACGAGTCAGATGAGCTATGTGAGGATTTAAGATGCAGATGAAGTCGCACGGAGGGATTCTGGCGCCTTTAGAAGTAAAGCCTACCCTAGAAGATCGATCGGAGAAGGATGTAAGGATGATGACAAGATCCAAGGATTTAGTCCAACATGGAGGAAGGCAAGGCAGGACTTCAAGTTGATGAGCAAGGCACGCATGGATGCAGGATCGAACCGCAGCTGCCAAACCGTATGAGTCACAATTGATTCTAGAAGAAGCCCATGAGTCCAAGTATTCAATTCATCCTGGAAGCTCCAAGATGTATCAGGATTTGAAGGAAAGATTCTGGTAGCCGAGTATGAAGTGTGAAGTTGCCGAGCTTGTTGATGGTCGACATATGCCGGAGAGTCAAGGCAATGCATCGAGACCGCCAGGATTACTACACTGCTGGAAGATACCTCGAGTGGAAATGGGAGGAAATCGAATGGATTTCATTGCCGGTTACCCAAGACTCAAGGAGATATGATTCCATATGGGTCATAGTGGACCGCTGACTAAGGTAGCCCATTTTATTCTGTGAAGACCACTTACTCGGGAGATAAATTAGCGAGTTGTATATGGCCAGGATCGTCGTTTGCATGGAGTGCCAAAGAAGATTGTATCGACAGAGGTACCCGGCCTTACCTCGAGGTTTTGGAACAAGTCGCACGAAGCCATGGGAACCCGCTTGAACTTCAAGATCGCTTATCATCCGCAGCATGTATGGGCAAACCGAAAGAGTTAATCAGATTCTAGAGGACATGCCACTAGCTTGTACTGGGTTATGCTACCTCTTGGGATAAAAAAGTCCGTCTGTGAGTTCGCCACACAATAATAGTTACTAAGCGCTTTGCAAATGTCGCCATTTGAAGCACTATATGGCTCGACTCGTCTGACACCGTTGAATTGAATGACAGTGAACGCCGTGTCTTTGGGCCAGATATCCTCCAAGGAGCCAAAGAACAGATTGCCATGATCAGGGAGAGATTGAAGATAGCCCAATCACGATAGAAGATTTATGCTGACAACCGTCGCCGAGACCTGAGTTTTGAACCATAAGATTTCGTGGTATCTCGTAGTCACGCCACTCGGAGGAGTTAAGATTCCATGCCAGGGGAAAACTCGCCGAGATATGTTGGACCATTCAAGGTTCTCACCACAGAGGTGAAGTTGCTTACCACTAGAGTTACCGCAATCACTAGCAGGAGTACATGGACGTGTTCCACGTGTCCTGGGCGGAAGAAGTGTCTCTAGAGTACCGAGAACAGACACCGCTAGAGTCAATTGAGCTACAAGAAGATCTCGACTTACAAGGAGCACCCTGAAGACTTCTCGACACCATGGATCGAGAGACGAGAAACAAGTCAACCCGTTCCTGCAGAGTTCAATGGAGCAACCATGCGGAGAGCGAAGCAACTTGGGAGCGCGAAGAGGAATTGAAGAAAGAGTTTCCGAACCTATTTGTTTAGAAAGCCCTGAATCTCGGGGACGAGATTCTGTTAAGGGGGGAGGTTTTAAACATCCCAAAATTTTGCTTGTCTTAAACTCATGTGTGATTGGGCACTTTGGTGAATTTTTTGGAATTTTCTGGAATTTATTTGGAGTTATTTGGAATTTATTTGAATTTATTCCATTTTGAAATAATTAAAGAATTTAACTTTGCAAATAAAATTTTGTTGGAAATATTTTATTTGAGTCCAAAATGTTCCAAAATATTTTTCAGAATTTTTCTGGAATTTTTCTGAGTCTTTTGCTATTTTTAATGAATTAAATGAATTTCTGGGAATTAATTGAATTATTTAATTCGGAAATGCGAGTGGGTTTTACTGTTTCATCCAATCGACCGAATGTCCGAGTCGACTCGAGTCCCACCCGAGCCAGACCAATTCCTAATCGCTGGATCGGGTTGATCTTGATCCAACGGCCACGATTGAGCCACGCGCCACCGAGCCCTGGCCCGACCGAGCCAGCCACACCGAGCGTAATTCGAGCCCGAACCGCGCGGATCGTTGGATCTTGAGCCAACGGCTGAGTGTGTGCCACGTCGCCCTCGCTGTGTCCAGGACGGACTCCGCCGCCCGTACCGGCTTCGGCGCGGATTCCGCGGGGATCTCGGCGTCCGTGCTGGTATTTAATGCTCGGACTCGCGCCCGAGGTTCGCCCTTGCCTCGTGCGTCGATTGCCCCACGTGCCCTAGCCCTAGCTGCCGCCGTCGACCCGCTATTGCTCGCCGTAGTTAGCTCTCTCCTCCGCCACGGTTCTTGCCTCGCCCTACCTGTTAGCCGGACCGCCACACCTAGCGCGTCCGGATCCCAGGTCAGGCCCAACATGAGCAGCGGGCCAAGGTCTCTTGGGCCATCTCCCCCCAAAAAGCTAGCTCGTACCATGCAACACCAAATAAAGAGTGGTTCTTGTCATACACTGAAAAGGACAACGGTGGTTTTCCTTACTTGGGCGATGGCTCGTGTTATCAAGTCATTGGAGTAGGCAACATCATGTTCAAGATGTGTGATGGACAAGAGGTGATACTCAAAGGTGTGAGGCATGTGCCGGGGCTAACAAGGAATCTAATTTCACTTGGGCTATTGCATGAAGAAGGTTGGTTGTATCAGACTGCGCCTGATAAGATCTTGAGAGTTATGCATGGAGGCAAGACGGCCATGATTGGTGAGAATTCCAGAGCACACCAATACAAGTTGAAAGGGAGTGTTGTTGAAGGTGGAGTCATGGATTGCAATGCAACGGTGGCGGTGTTCTGTCCTGAGGTTGGTGCGGCTGTGGGATCAGCCTCACCAGGCCGTTCAAAGTGAACGGTGAAAGAAGACAACTCAAGTCGGTACACGAAGGTTCGCGCATGGACAGGCTTCAAGGTGGCAGGCATATTCGCCAAGGTGGAGTTTGTTGAATATGTGTCGAATATGTGTACGTTTAAGTTACAACTAGACTTGAGTTGTATTAGGGGGCTAGGGTGGAGACGTAGTCCAACTCTGTACCTAGGGGGCTTTAAATATGAGGCCAACCCCTGTTGTAACATGACGGCGACTAGGTAGCTCGGTTTGGGCGACGGCTTGGCCGCGGTAGCGCCCGGATACCAGCATAGCTACCAATATTGGGGAGGAGCGCCCGTAGTCATGCCCCGGGGATGTAGGCTTCGGCCGAACCTCGTTAACAAATATCGTGCCTCCGGTGCCGTCTGTGATTGCGCATTGTTATCTCGGTTAGATCTATTATCGCTTCTGCAAACCCGATTTTATAACAATACCGCCGTCCGTCGTTCTCCGCCGCCGTTGAGGTCAGATCCGGAACCGCAAGGCCAAGACGCGTCGGGAGGTACCATCCACTCCGCCGAAGAAGCCCCGGAGCGCCGTTGGGCTCGTCGTCGTCTTCGTCTCCGATGGCCTCTGCTCCGCCGCGTCGCCATCGCCGTCCGCGAGCACCGCCAGCCGTCCGATCAGAATCCAAGGGCCCAGATCGCGCCATGTCACGCCACGGTGAGATCTCACGTGCAATGTTCTAGATCTAATCTCAACCGTTGGATCTAGATCCAACGGCTTAGATTGTGCCACGTAGCCTTCACCGCACAGTACTAGATCCATTCTCAGCCGTTAGATTTAGATCGAACGGTTAGGGTTAGCCGTGTTGTTTACGTTAGATTGGATCTTGACCGTCCGATCAAGATCGAACGGTCCAGATCAGCCGAGTAGTTTTTCTAATGCGTTAGGATTAGATCCGATCTGGGCCGTTGATTTTCAAATCAACGGCCGAGATCGAGCCACGTGTAAAGAAGTTGGACCGGCGGCCAGACACGCAGTGTGACGCCGACACGCCGCGTGTCGCTGATGCGCTAAACCGCACCAGGACGCCACGGCGTTATGGGGTCCACCGTCGGCCGCCACCCGGCCGTGCGGTGACGTCAGCAATGACATCACCAGTGGGTCCCACCTGTCAGCACAGTGTGCTGAGTCCCCGCTGACGTCAGCAATGACGTCACCCGTAGGGCCCACATGTCAGAGACACGCGAGCCGTGGACCGGGTCCACGGTGGACCCGAGCCGAGCCGTGGGTTGAGCCCGTGGACCGGCTGACATCAGCAGCCCAATCAGAGGCTGCCACGCGTCCTTGCTGACGCAATAATTAATTTCCGAAAAAGAAAATGATTTATTAATTCGAATTATTGATTTCAGAATTTGATTCAAACTTCAAACGCTTATAACTTTTGCATTTTAACTCCGATTTGAGTGATTCAAATTTCTAAATTTGTATAAAATTGAGATCTACCTAATGATGAATTTTATTTAATTTTTGGACTAAAGTTTTTCTATGCAATATTATATAATTGATTATTTAAACTTCAAAATGCTATAACTTTTGCAGTTTAACTCCGAATTTGACGATTCCAGTTTCTAAAAATTTATAAAATTATGCTCTCTCTGTTTGTGGACTTCATTTGGATGTTTGGACACTTTTTGTCTACTGTTTTATTCATTTGTTGCTACTTGCACGCGTTACGAGTAGACGTTGAAGTGCCGGAAGAATTCGAAGGAGAAGTGTTGAACCAGGAGCCAGCTCAGGACCAAGAGCAAGTACTTTTTGAAGGCAAGTTGTGCTTTGACCATGTTGATCCCATTTTGAAATCTATTTTGATTCAATGTATTGCATGCTAGTTTAATTAGAAAATACTTTATTTAAATTATGGGAATTAGATAAATGCCTAATTGCTGTATGACACCTTGGTTAATTAATTATGTGCCATGACCCCTTGTCACCCTAGTTGAGGTTTAAATAGTTGGACATTACTAAAGTGCCAACCTGGGAATTTAGATCGTTGTAGTATATTGCTTAGACACACTTTCGTGCTCATGACTTGATTTTGGACAATCAAATGTTAATATTGACTTAATGATATATTGAACCTGTTTTTGAAAGGTATCATGTGATGTTGATGGCACGTGGTGCGTGGTAATAAACTGGGGTTTGATAAATAGCTTTTGACCGGGGCATGTGGCAAGGATGATCGGGTGGGCCAGTTGTGGCACCGGGAATGTTGGCTTTGTTCTTCGGGTAGTCTTGCCCTGGTCACCCTAAGGACTTAACCTTGCAAGCCTTTGAACTGAGTCAAGCGTGCAACCACATGTCTGTAATGGGACAGACCTAGTTGATTAAGTTGCTAACAACGTACCTGTGGAACCTCTGGGTGTCAACTATATCTTTTGTGTAGTTGTACGGGGGAGCGTACCGGGGCTGCGGCCAGGTACCCATCTAACGGTGGATTGGCCTAAACTTCGCCTTCGCTAAGGGAAGGGTTAGTGTGCGATCACCGGAGAGGACCACTTGTGCTGTTAGAAGTTTCCGAAAGACTTTGTTACGGACACTCGCCTTTGTGGTGTTTGAGTGTATCTTGTGGGTAAAGTGCATAACCTCTGCAGAGTGTAAAATCTATTCGAATAGCCGTGTCCGCGGTATTGGACATCGCTCGGGAATTACAGTCAAGGGTTAGACTTTCTTGAAAATAACTTGCTCTTGAAAGGTTGGGTTTGGTTTAATAATGATGTTGATGGAAATATGGATTAGGATTGGGAAAGATGTTTATTTAACTCCTGGAAAAGTTATTAATGATATACTTGTTTCTACTGCTTTCGAATCTACTCATATTATTTGTTAAATGCTCTTTACTGCAAATATACCTTGAGCTATTCCTTTGTATCAAGCCATGCATATAGTATATTAGCTTGCATTCTGAGCATGACTTGCTGAGTACCAAGTACTCACCCTTGCCGCAATACAACACCAGTTGAAGAGGAGACTACACCAGCTTTAGAGGAGGAGCTCCAAGAGGAACCGTCTACTTAGGGAGCGAGCCCAGTCTGTTGCCTGTGGTATACTGGATGGCGCCACGAAGTTATCTTACTTTCCGCTGCTATTATTTCTCTTTTAATAAGTTTCGCCCTGCGAGGCGTATATGTGTAACTTGACCATAAGGTCGAGCAACCAGTTTGATTATTTGATTAAAGTACTTTATTTGTATCGAGTGGTATGATTGTGATATTTACCGATGTTAAGACTGTGTGCACTAGCGCGTTCCTGGACTAGTGCGAATACACAGAGGGTCCGGATTTGGAAATTCGGGTCCCGACACTGAGCCGCTGACATGCGGGCCCCATGCTGACGTCACGCTTGACGTCAGCAACGACCCTGGGCTGACCCGCGCGGACCGAGCCGCTTCGGCTCCCGCACATGTGGCACGATCTAGGCCATCGGTTTGAAATCCGACGGGCCGGATTAGATCTAATCCCGCACGTTTTGGATCTACGCGGTTGATTTGGACCGTTTGATTCGAATCGGACGGTTAAGATCCGATCGGGTTTATCGGCGTCATGGGGGTGATGTGGCATGACCCGGTGGTTGACACGTGGCATGATCTACACCGTGCGATCTTGATCGAATAGCCGAGATCTAATTTAGCGCTACAACGCAGGTTGAATCTAACTGTACAATCTTGATCTAACAGCTGAGATCTAATCTAGCACGGTGCAATTAAGGAGCTACATGGCTTAATCTAGTGCGTTTGATCTAGATCCAACGGTTGCTAATAGATCCAAATGGTAACACTGGATCTAACCCTAATCGTACGATCTAGATCTAACGGTTGAGATCTAATCTGGGATTTGCGCACGGGGTGGTGACGTGGACGAACCTGGAGTTTTGGAACTTGATCGAACGGCTGCGGGAGTTCGCGAAGTTGGCAATGGCGCGGCGAAGTAGAGATGGCCGGACCTGGGGAAGATGACCACCCGAACTACATTTTGCGTGGTCTCCGGCAACGTGAGTCCTAGGCTCCGAAGTGTCTCATCGTGACGAAACCGAATCTGGGCATGAGAACGGCGGGGATGGCTTAACGGCGGCGAAAAGCGCCCAAAACCCACATCGGCTCCTTGCGGACTACGGTGAGCTATTGCGGACGCGAGACGGTAGCTTGAGCTCGATCAGCTAGGGCATCCGATGCGCACGGCAGAGAGGAACATGGCAGCAGGGTCGGGGTATTAAATAGCCTCGGCGTGCGCGCAAGAATCAGGAACCCTAGGCCCACACGACGGCGGAGTCCGAGCTCGAGACGGTGACGACGGTGGCGCTACGTGGCAGCTTCACGGCTGTCCACACGGCTCGATCCCATGGCCACACGCGCCAGCACACGCGGACACGAGCACAGCCGTTGGATCCCGATCCAACGGTGCAAGGCACGCGTACACGTGGCTCAATCCTGGCCGTTGGATCTCGATCCAACGGTTCGCATGAACGTGGCTAGGTCCATCTCGTTTGGACTTGGTCGGACTCGAGTCCGACTTGGGTCGCTCCAACCGTAAAACCAATTAGGGTTTTCAGCGATTTAATATTTAAAATAAATTCTAGAAATTAAAATAAATCAAGCAAATAGCAAAATACTCAAATAAAATATTTCCAACAAAGTTTTAGTTGGAACATTTAAATATTTAATTGACTCAAAAAGGAATAAATTCAACTTAAATCCAAATAAATCGAAATAAATTCCAAAAAATTCCAAAAATTCAATTAATCCAATAAATTAAATAAAAGCATAAATTTGGGATGTTACACCCTAGTAGCCAAATTAGATCTAGCCACAGCCCTCTTGTCTTCATTGTAACCAGAGATTAGACACCCCCCAGATTTGTACTCTGCATTCAGCGATCCAATAGTGCAAAGCAACAGGAGTAGGGTATTACTCTTCTAAGAGGCCCGAACCTGTCTAAATCTTGCCTTGTCTGTGTCTGTTGATCCTACGAACCCCAAAGGTACCCGTTACAAATTTACCATCGATTTCTTAAACTTCGACAACTGTTGCTATCACTCACTTACATGTGGGTCCACCTTCGGTTTCCCCACAAGACTCACACCTCCTGTAACTAATCACCGGTGACACTGTAACTAATCACCTTACTCCCTTGTTTGCCGGAAATACTATCCATCGTAATCTCCTTTTTTGAATTAGCGATGACATCTTCAGTTCTGTACTGCTTGCCTGACAAAAATCGATATGGGCTGCATGTGAGCGCCTCCATATCGGGGAGGGGCAGTCAGACCGGCAGACGCGGCATCTCATCGCCCACCTTGGGGAGGAGGGGGGCGATCAGGTGCGGCCGCGCGGAGCAGGCGAGGAGGCGAGGCGCGTGCAACAACGGTGGGGTAGCAGGTAGAGGCAGAGCGCGCGATGCTGGGTGCGAGGTAGGGACAGAGGTGGGCGTCGCGTTGTGCCGGGCCAGGCCGGCCCGGCATGGGCCCATCGTGCTTCGTGCCTGAACCGTGCAGTGCTGTGACGGTTCGTCGTGCCCACTGTGTCGTGCTGTGCTAGCCCGACTCGCCTTCGTTGAGACTAGGCACGGTCCATTTGTGCTTCCTTCAAGCTTCGTGCCGTGCTGGCCTATGTCCAACCCATTTGCACTATTTTGATGAGAGGAAAGGAGCACCGATTGATGAGTTCGCCGGAGTTGGATTGAAAGAGTAAGGTATCTATGGTGGTCGACAAGGTTGATGGGTATGGAGGAGCGGAGGAACTATGCATAGTGTCGACCGAGGAGAGGGACTAAGAGAGTGAGAGTGAGCTAAAGAGAGTGACATATAGAGTCGAAGGGAGGGAGAGAGGGACTGCGGGAGTGAGAGTGAGCCAGAGAGAGTTAAATAGAGTCAAAGGAAGAGGGAGCGACTAAGTGTAACAGCCCAAAATTGTTTGATAGCTAAATTGTGCTCCGCTTGCTCATATCATTGTAACACCCCAAAATTTTGCTTTTCTTAAATTCATGTGTGATTTGGCACTTTGGTGAATTTTTGGAATTTTCTGGAATTTATTTGGATTTATTTGGAATTTATTTGAATTTATTCCATTTTGAAATAATTAAAGAATTAAATTTTGCAAATAAAATTTTGTTGGAAATATATTATTTGAGTCCCAAATACCATAAAATATTTTCCAGAATTTTTCTGGAATTTTTCTGAGTCTTGATATTTTTAATGAATTAAATGAATTTCTAGGAATTATTTTAAATATTAAATCGCTGGAAAATCAACTCGGGTCGAGTACTGTTCATCCGACCGAGTCGGAACCCGAGTCGGACTCGAGTCCGACCCGAGCCAACTGACTCGACCAAACCCAGTCCTAACCCTACTCGATCCCGACCGTTGGATCGGAATCCAACGGTCTGGATTGGACCGTATCGGTTCGAGCCAAAACCGGGTCGGGTCCGATCGTGCCCGCGCGATCGTGACCGTCGATCGCGCCACGTGGACGGTTCTCCGTCGTCATCCCCGCCGAGTCCGAGCCGGATTCCTCCGCCGCGTAGCCGCCGTGTCTCGTTAGGGTTCCGATTTGTGCGCGCATCCCGGGGTTATTTAATGCGTGAGACATCGCCCAAGGTTGCCCTCTTCCGTGCGCACCCGTGCCCCCAAGCCATCTCGCCTGAGCCGTCGCCGTTTGCCCGTACGAGCTCGCCGGAGTTGGAATTCCGTTCCGCCGCGGTTAAACGCCGATTCCGCCGCCGTCCGCCGTTCTCCGCCGCCGTTGAGCCCAGTTCCGGAATAGCCAGGTCAAGCCGCGTCGGTGAGGACCTTTCACCTCGCCGGAGCACGCCCCAAACGCCGTTCGTGTGGTCACCGTCCTCAGCGCCGGCAGCCGCAACTCCGCCGTGAAGCCATCGCCGACCCCGAGCTCCACCAACCGTCCGATCAAGATCCAAAGGCCCAGATCGCGCCACGTCACCCTCGGTGAGTTTCCCGTTGAAAATCCTAGATCTAATCCCAACCGTTGGATCTAGATCCAACGGCTTAGGTTGCGCCACGTAGCAAGAACTGCACCAGGCTAGATTGGATCTGGACCGTTGGATCAAGATCCAACGGCCCACGATCGCCACGCGGCGCCCCAAGCACATGAGGCCCAAACCCAATCCTAGCCGTTGGATTTCAAACCAACGGCCACGATCGTGCCACGCGTGTCCAGGGAGCCGAACCGCGCCGCCACGCGGGCGTCTGGCGTGGAGTCAGCGACACGCCCGCTCAGCGTGTCGATCGCACCGTGGCGTCACCCATGACGCCACAGCGGTCCCACCTGTCGCCGACTGCGGTGAGCCCCGCCGACGCCAAGAATGACGCTACCCGAGGGGACCCACATGTCAATGACACGTGGAGCCGTGGACCGAGTCCACGGTAGACCCGAGCCGGCGTGGACCAAGTCCATGGACCGGTGACATCAGCCAACCAATCGAGGTCGACACGTGTCCAGCCGACGCAATAATTAATTTCCAAAAAAGAAAATGATTTATTAATTCGAAATAATGATTTGATTTTGTTTCAAACTTCAAACGCTTATAACTTTTATGCGTTTCAACTCCGATTTGAGTGATTCAAATTTCTAAATTTGTATAAAATTGAGACCTACCTAAATATGAATTTTATTTAATTTTTGGACTAAAGTTTTTCTCTGTAAAATTATTTAATTGATTATTTAAACTTTAAATAATCATAACTTTTATGCTTTAACTCCAAATTTGACGATTCCAGTTTCTAAAAATTCATAAAATTATGTTCTCTCTGTTTATGGATTTTATTTGGATGATTGGATACTTTTGCCTATTGTTTATTCGTGTGTTTGCTATTTGCACGATTTACGAGTAGACGTTGAAGTGCTTGGGAAGGATTCAAGGAGAAGTATTGACTCAGATCCAACTCAAGACCAAGAACAAGTACTTTTTGAAGGCAAGTTGTGCTTTGACCATGTTGATCCTATTTCGAAATCTATTTTGATTCAACCTATTGCATGCTAGTTCAATTAGAAAAATACTTTATTTAAATATGGGGGTTAGATAAATACCAATTTGCTGTATGACACCTTGATTATTTAAATATGTGCCATGACCCTTGTCACCCTAGTTGTGGTTTACTAGTTGGACATTATTAACTTGCCAACATGGGTTTTAGACCGTTGTAGTACACTGCTTAGACTCACTCGTGCTCATGACATGATTTTGGACAAACAAATGTTAATATTGACTTAATGATATATTGAACCTGTTTTGGAAAGGTATCATGTGATGTTGATGGCACGTGGTGCATGGTAATCAAGCGGGGTTTAATAAATAGTTTTTCGACCGGGGCATGTGGCAAGAATAATTAGGTGGGCCAGTTGTGGCACTGGGGATGTTGATTTGGTTCTTCGGGTAGTCTTGCCCTGGTCACCCTAAGGACTTAACCTTGCAAGCCTTTGAACTGGGTCTAACGTGCAACCACATGTCTGTAATGGGACGGACCTAGTTGACTAAGTTGCTAATAACGCACTGTGGGACCTCGGGAGGTCAACTACACCCTTTGTGTAAGTTGTGCGGGGAGCGCATCGGCCGAGGCCAGTACCCATCTAACGGTTGATTGGCCTAAACTTCGCCTTAGCTAAGGGAAGGGTTAGTGTGCAATAACCGGAGGACCACTTGTATTGTTAGAAGTTTCCGAAAGACTTTATTACGGAACTTCGCCTTTGTGGTGTTTGATCTGTATCTTGTGGGTAAAGTGCATAACCTCTGCAGAGTGTAGAATCTATTCGAATAGCCGTGTCCGCAGATTGGACATCGCTTCTGAATTACAAATAAGGGTTAGATTTTCTCAAAAATAACTTTGAAAGGTTGGGTTGGATTAATAATGATGTTGATGGAAATGTGGATTAGGATGGGAAAGATGTTTCTTAAACTCCTTGAAAAGTTACCTATGCTATACTTGTTTCTACTGCTTTCGAATCTACTTATGTTACTTGTCAAATGATGTTTACTGCAAATATACCATGAGCTATTCCTTTGTACCAAGCCATGCATATAGTATATTAGCCTGCATTCTGTGCATGACTTGCTGAGTACCAAGTACTCACCCTTGCCACAATACAACACCAGTTGAAGAGGAGACTACACCAGCTTTGGAGGAGGAGCTCCAAGAGGAACCGTCTACTTAGGGAAGCGAGCCCAGTCAGTTGCCTGTGGTATACTGGATGTCGCCACGAAGTTACTTGATTTTCCGCTGCTACTATTTCTCTCTTAATAAGTTTCCCCCTGCGAGGCATACATTTGTAATTTGGCCATAAGGTCGAGTAACCAGTTTGACTATTTAAATAAAGTACTTTATTAGTATCGAGTGGTATGATTGTGATATTTACCGATGTTAAGACTGTGTGCACTAGCGTGTTCCTGGACTAGTGCTGAATACACAGAGGGTCCGGATTTGCAAATTCGGGGTCCCGACAGAGGTGGTATCAGAGCCAGGTTGACCGTAGGCTTAACCCTAAGCTAGAATGGTCGTAGTGAGGATAAAACCTATTTTCTAAAGCTAAAAATTTGTCAAGATAAGAAATGACATCTCGACTTACCCCCTTCTCTCTTTCCTTGTCTCTTGCTGAATATTCCCTTACCTTGTCACGATTTAAAATTTCGAGTTCTTACGTGAGCACTCTTGTGACAGATGGAGGGAGAGTTCAACTACGTCGATCTGGAGGTTGGTCACGCCGCGAAACTTTGGCATATGCTTCAGACTCTCGGAGATTTTGAGAAACCGCAATACCAAGTGGAAGTGATCAGACAAGCAGGATTGATCAAGGCTTGTGACGTGAAGATTGAGGTACCTGCTAGGAAGAAGGGCCCAGGCAATCGCCCGATACACTGCACGGCCAGGAGGTCTACAATGCAGATGGGTATCCAAGAAGTATCACGACGAGCAATGCGGCACATTACCCGTATATACGCCAGAGAGTTGGAGAGCACGGTGTTCCGTTATCACCCGCGCAGCAATAACCTTCTTGACCCGAAGACGATTCAGGATGAGGATGCCATGGTTACACAGCTTGGCACGACTTGTTGTCGCCAGGAGGATGTACTGATGATACAAGCAAAGAGCTACGTAAGGCCCGCAAGGAGATCACGATGAGAAGAACAGATGGCGGGAAGCTCAAGAGTATGTGTCACACCTTCTGCGAAGGATTGACGAGTTGGAGATGGCTTTATACGGACCGTAACTGCAGGCAAGATTGAGCTACACGAGCGAGATCCGGAGGAGTCGGATCTCGATGAGGACACTGCTTGTTCGACTACCTCAGATGACACATGTTCTGGACATGGCAATCGTTTCGCGCCTATGCCGCTGCATCCGTACCCAGGCCGTGGAGGTTTTCTCGATGAGTGAGCATAGGTTGTATAGTGAGACTCCTTCGCCGAGTCGCGTCATAGAATAAAGAGTCACCCTTTAGGCGTTAGACTCGATGTTAGTTCGATTTGGATTTTCATTGTTTGTTGAGTGTGCATTATGTGTTGCAAGGCCCTTAGGCATTGTAAGCAACCATACCAAGTTATTAATATCAATAATAAAGTTGGACCTTAAAGTTACACCTTTCGCCCGCATAAGTTCCATATTACTTGTCTATTCTTGATTCCCTCATCTCTAAAACTTAGAGCAAATCGACAGATGGTGAACACCGCAGTAAACTTTGGAAGCAATGGAAGTGGTTCTCGCCAAAAAACCCCAATGATGGAGCACCGGCACCGCCAGTTGATATGCAGAATTTTGGAGCATTTCTTGCTGCTCAGACTCGATTGATGCATGCTATGATGCAACAAATGCAACACGCCACCGCTCAGGCCACGGCTAATCAAGTCAATCGGGGACAACGCCGTAATACAAGACTGTTAGAGTTCATGAGGACTCATCCACCCACTTTCTTCTGGGAATGCCAATCCATTGGAGGCCGATGATTGGTTAAGGTCAATTGAGAGGAAGCTACACATAGCTCAATGCATAGGAAATGAGAAGGTACTTTACGCTTCTCATCGCTTGGAAGGAACAACACGAATGGTGGGAGAACTTCGTGCACGCAAGTGAACCCTCGGGACATCACGTGGGAAGAGTTCACAATTGCGTTTCACAAGATTATCACGTGCTGAAGGAATCATAGATCTTAAGAAGGAGGAGTTCAGAGCATGAAGCAAGGTAATCACCGCTGGCCGACTACCTGAACAAGTTCACACAGCCTAGCACGCTACGCTTTGAGGATGTAGCGACAGATAAAGCCAGACAGTCTCGCTTCATGAAGGGACTTAACTCAGGACTACAAGTAGGACTGATCACCCACACCTTTCCAGATTTCCAAGAATTGGTGAATAAGGCGCTTATTCTTGAGGACAAGCGCAAGGAACTGGATGAGAATAGGAAGCGCAGAATGCAACAGCAGGGATCACGCCAGGGAACGCAACAGCGTCTGAGAGTTGCACCAAATCAATTTTTCAGATTCCAGCCACAGAATGCAACAAGGACACCGTCACCAGCACCAAGACCCGTCAATCAGAACTACGGACCCAGCCCTGCTAGAAACAGCTCTAGGCAATCGGCAAGGAACAACAGTGAGACGCTACAAGCTGCAACGAGCCGTGACATTTTGCCAACAGCTGCCCAAAGAAGACAGCAGGAGTGACCCCGGCCGCTTCAATCTAGGAACCACCCAGCTAGGACGCCAAAGACAGAGCCACACCCTGCATCAGGTGAGAGGCCGAGTCAACCATGTCACCGCAGATGCACCGCAGAATGCTACGGACGTCAGATCGGGTAAGTTACTTGTTAACTCGCACTGCAACAGTTTTGTTTGACTCTGGAGCTTCGCATTCGTTTGTTTCGCAAGGCTTTGCTGCTAGAAACGATTTGGGGATTTCAAGACTTAAGTGCATGCTTTTAGTTCAAACCCCTGGTTCCGAACTCCGAACGAAAGTAGGATGTTCCGGGGTGAGAATACTAATAGATGGAATAGAGTTCCTAGCGAACCTTATAATTTTGAAGACCCAGACCTTAGACGTTATTTTGGGAATGGACTGGTTATCCAAGCACAAGGCCGTATTGGATTGTGGACGAAGGACTATCTCAGTTGAGAGCCCGTGTGGAAAGAAAGTGGAATTTCAAGCTACTGCCGTTAGAGAAGGACAGTTGATGGTTAACTTGGCACCAAGGCAATCAGCATAGAGGATGTCTCAGTAGTGAATGAGTACCCAGATGTTTTTCCCGAAGATCTACCTGGTATGCCGCCAGACAGGGACATAGAGTTTGTGATAGAGCTTGTACCTGGTACAGCGCCGATAGCAAAGAGACCTTATCGGATGTCCACCGAGGAGTTGGTAGAGATGAAGAAACAGCTAGAGGAGTTAATGGAGAAAGGATTTATCAGACCGAGTTCGTCGCCGTGGGGAGCACCAGTTTTGTTTGTCAAGAAGAAGGACGGGAGTTTCAGGATGTGCATCGACTACCGTGCACTCAATGAAGTCACCGTGAAGAATAAGTATCCGCTACCCAGGATTGATGATTTGTTCGATCAGCTGAGAGGAGCCGGAGTTTTCTCCAAGATTGATCTGAGATCGGGATACCATCAGTTGAAGATCCGATCAGAAGATATCCCGAAGACTGCATTCTCGTCAAGATATGGACATTACGAGTTTACAGTTATGTCTTTTGGACTGACGAATGCGCCAGCATATTTCATGAATATGATGAATAAGGTGTTCATGGAATATTTGGACAAGTTTGTTGTCGTGTTCATAGATGATATCCTAATCTACTCCAAGACAGAGGATGAACATGCCGAACACTTGAGGCGAGTTTTGGAAAAGCTGAGGGAACAGCAACTCTTCGCCAAGTTCAGTAAGTGTGATTTTTGGAAGGACAAGGTGGAGTTTCTTGGACATGTAATGACCGCAGAAGGAGTCGCCGTTGATCCAAGCAAAGTAGAAGCCGTGTTACATTGGGAGCAACCGAAGACCGTGACCTAGATCCGGAGTTTCCTTGGAATGGCAGGGTACTACCGCCGTTTCATTGAAGGCTTTTCGACAATTGCGAAACCTCTTACGCAATTGCTGAAAAAGGAGAAGAAGTTTGCATGGACGTCAGAATGTGAGAAAGGATTTCAGGAGCTGAAAAAGCGATTGACATCAGCACCGGTGTTAGTTCTACCGGATGTTGCTCAAAGCTTTGATATTTATTGTGATGCATCGCGCCAAGGACTTGGATGTGTGCTGATGCAGAATGGAAAGGTCGCCGCTATGCATCAAGGCGATTGAGGCCGCATGAGGAGAATTATCCGACGCATGACCTAGAGTTAGGCTGCCGTAGTGCATGCCTTGAAGATATGGCGTCACTATCGATCGGGAACAGATGTGAAGTGTATACGGATCATAAGAGCCTTAAGTACATATTCACCCAATCGGATCTGAATATGAGGCAAAGGAGATGGTTAGAGTTGATCAAGGACTACAATGTTGGAATCCATTACCATCCTGAAGGCCAACGTAGTTGCCGATGCCTTGAGTCGGAAAAGCCATACCGTGAGCATGTTGCTAGCCACAAGTCGAGGATGAGCTATGTGAGGATTTCCAGAGAATGAAGATTGAGGTGGTACCTAGCGGATCCTTGGCCACATTGGAAGTGAACCCTACCCTAGAGGATCGATCCTGAAGGACAGAAGGATGATGACAAGATCCGCAGGATTAAGTCCATCAAGGAAGAAGGCAAGGCGAGAGGACTTCAAGTTGGATGAGCAAGGCACGTTATGGATGAAGGATCGCATTTGTGTGCCCAACAAGAAGGAATTAAAGCAACTGATTTTGGAAGAAGCCCATGACTCCAAGTACTCAATTCATCCTGAAGCGCCAAAATGTATCAGATTTGAAGGAAAGATTCTCGTGGCCGAGCATGAAGCGTGAAGTTGCCGAGCATGTTGCATTGTGCGACGTATGCCGGAGAGTCAAGGCAATGCATCGAGAGACCAGCGAGGATTACTACGCTGAAAATACTCGAGTGGAAGTGGGAGGAAATCGAATGGATTTCATTACCGGTTTGCCTAAGACTCAAGGAGGTTATGACTCCATATGGGTTATAGTGGATCGTTTGACCAAAGTAGCCCATTTTATCCCCGTGAAGACCACCTACTCGGGAGATAAGTTAGCGAGTTGTACATGATCGGGATCGTCTGCATGCACGGAGTGCCAAAGAGGATTGTATCGGACGAGGTACCCAATTTACCTCAAGGTTCTCGGAATAAGTTGCACGAAGCCATGGGAACCCGCGTTTAAACTTGATGTGACCTATCATCCACAGACGGATGGACAGACCGAAAGAGTCAACCAGATTCTGGAGGATATGTTAAGAGCATGTGCATTGGCTTATGCTACCTCTTGGGATAAGAGTTTGCCGTATGCCGAGTTCAGTTACAACAATAGTTACCAAGCTAGTTTACAGATGTCACCTTTTGAGGCACTGTATGGTCGACCCTGTCGGACGCCATTGAATTGGAATGAGACCGGCGAGCGCCGTGTCTTCGGGCCTGATATTCTTCAAGAAGCTGAAGAGCAGATTGCCGTGATTAGGGAAAGGTTGAAGATAGCCCAATCACGACAGAAGAGTTATGCTGACAACCGTCGCCGAGACTTGAGTTTTGAACCAGAAGACTTTGTATACCTCAGAGTTACGCCTCTCAGGGGAGTTAAGAGGTTCCATGCCAAAGGGAAACTCGCACCCCGTTATGTTGGACCATTTAAGATTTTGAGTCGCAGAGGCGAAGTTGCTTATCAGCTGGAGTTGCCACAGTCGTTAGCAGGAGTACATGACGTATTCCATGTGTCCCAGTTGAAGAAGTGTCTCCGAGTACCTGAGGAACAGACACCGCTAGAGTCAATTGAGTTGCAAGAAGATTTGACTAACAAGGAGCATCCCGTAAAGATTTTGGACACTATGGATCGAGAGACCAGAAATAAGTCGACCCGCTTCTGTAGAGTACAGTGGAGCAACCACACGGAGAGTGAAGCAACTTGGGAACGCGAAGAGGATTTGAGGAAAGAGTTTCCAAACCTATTCCTTTAGTAAGCCTCGAATCTCGGGACGAGATTCTATTAAGGGGAGGTTTGTAACACCCCAAAATTTTGCTTTTCTTAAATTCATGTGTGATTTGGCACTTTGGTGAATTTTTGGAATTTTCTGGAATTTATTTGGATTTATTTAGAATTTATTTGAATTTATTCCATTTTGAAATAATTAAAGAATTAAATTTTGCAAATAAAATTTTGTTGGAAATATTTTATTTGAGTCCCAAATACCATAAAATATTTTCCAGAATTTTTCTGGAATTTTTCTGAGTCTTTTGATATTTTTAATGAATTAAATGAATTTCTGGGAATTATTTTAAATATTAAATCGCTGGAAAATCAACTCGGGTCGAGTACTGTTCATTCGACCGAGTCGGAACCCGAGTCGAACTCGAGTCCGACCCGAGCCAACTGACTCGACCAAACCCAGTCCTAACCCTACTCGATCCCGACCGTTGGATCGGAATCCAACGGTCCGGATTGGACCGTATCGGTTTGAGCCGAAACCGGGTCGGGTCCGATCGTGCCCGCTCGATCGTGACCGTCGATCGCGCCACGTGGACGGTTTTCCGTCGTCGTCCCCGCCGAGTCCGAGCCGGATTCCTCCGCCGCGTAGCCGCCGTGTCTCGTTAGGGTTCCGATTTGTGCGCGCATCCCATGGTTATTTAATGCGTGAGACATCGCCCGAGGTTGCCCTCTTCCGTGCGCACCAGTGCCCCCAAGCCATCTCGCCTGAGCCGTCGCCGTTTGCCCGTACGAGCTCGCCGGAGTTGAAATTCCGTTCCGCCGCGGTTAAACGCCGATTCCGCCGCCGTCCACCGTTCTCCGCCGCCGTTGAGCCCAGTTCCGGAACAGCCAGGTCAAGCCGCGTCGGTGAGGACCTTTCACCTCGCCGGAGCACGCCCCAAACGCCGTTCGTGTGGTCACCGTCCTCAGCGCCGGCAGCCGCAACTCCGCCGTGAAGCCATCGCCGACCCCGAGCTCCACCAACCGTCCGATCAAGATCCAAAGGCCCAGATCGCGCCACGTCACCCTCGGTGAGTTTCCCCGTTGAAAATCCTAGATCTAATCCCAACCGTTGGATCTAGATCCAACGGCTTAGGTTGCGCCACGTAGCAAGAACTGCACCAGGCTAGATTGGATCTGAACCGTTGGATCAAGATCCAACGGCCCACGATCGGCCACGTGCGCCCCAAGCACATGAGGCCCAAACCCAATCCTAGCCGTTGGATTTCAAACCAACGGCCACGATCGTGCCACTTGTCCAGGGAGCCGAACCGCCGCGCCACGCGGGCGTACGCGTGGGTCACTGACACGCCGGGCCCGCGTGTCAGCGACCGCACCGTGACGTCACCCATGACGTCACAGCGGGTCCCACCTGTCAGCACCGTGGGCTGAGCCCCGCTGACGTCAGCAATGATGTCACCCGAGGGGGACCCACATGTCAGTGACACGTGGAGCCGTGGACCGAGTCCACGGTAGACCCGAGCCGAGCGTGGACCAAGTCCATGGATCCCGACGCCAGCCAACCAATCGAGGTCGACACGTGTCCAGCCGACGCAATAATTAATTTCCAAAAAAGAAAATGATTTATTAATTCGAAATAATGATTTCAGATTTTGTTTCAAACTTCAAACGCTTATAACTTTTGCGTTTCAACTCCGATTTGAGTGATTCAAATTTCTAAATTTGTATAAAATTGAGATCTACCTAAATATAAATTTTATTTAATTTTTGGACTAAAGTTTTTCTCTGTAAAATTATTTAATTGATTATTTAAACTTTAAATAATCATAACTTTTATGCTTTAACTCCAAATTTGACGATTCCAGTTTCTAAAAATTCATAAAATTATGTTCTCTCTGTTTATGGATTTTATTTGGATGATTGGATACTTTTGCCTATTGTTTATTCGTGTATTTGCTATTTGCACGATTTACGAGTAGACGTTGAAGTGCTTAGGAAGGATTCGAAGGAGAAGTATTGACTCAGATCCAACTCAAGACCAAGAACAAGTACTTTTTGAAGGCAAGTTGTGCTTTGACCATGTTGATCCTATTTCAAATCTATTTTGATTCAACCTATTGCATGCTAGTTCAATTAGAAAAATACTTTATTTAAATATGGGGTTAGA
The DNA here is from genome assembly GCA_036346355.1 of Rhipidocladum racemiflorum. Classification (NCBI taxonomy): domain Eukaryota; kingdom Viridiplantae; phylum Streptophyta; class Magnoliopsida; order Poales; family Poaceae; genus Rhipidocladum; species Rhipidocladum racemiflorum. Next base: position 24,512,646 of record CM070584.1, on the reverse strand, counting down.
TAAATACCAATTTCTTTGTATGACACCTTGATTATTTAAATATGTGCCATGACCCTTGTCACCCTAGTTGTGGTTTACTAGTTGGACATTATTAACTTGCCAACATGGGTTTTAGACCGTTGTAGTAAATCGCTTAGACACACTACGTGCTCATGACATGATTTTGGACAAACAAATGTTAATATTGACTTAATGATATATTGAACCTGTTTTGGAAAGGTATCATGTGATGTTGATGGCACGTGGTGCATGGTAATCAATCGGGTTTGATAAATAGTTTTTCGGCCAGGGGCATGTGGCAAGAATAATTAGGTGGGGCCAGGTTGTAATGGGGATGTTGATTTGGTTCTTCGGGTAGTCTTGCCCTGGTCACCCTAAGGACTTAACCTTGCAAGCCTTTGAACTGGGTCTAACGTGCAACCACATGTACGTAATGGGACGGACCTAGTTGACTAAGTTGCTAATAACGCACTGTGGGACCTCGGGAGGTCAACTACACCCTTTGTGTAAGTTGAGCGAGTGTCTGGGAAGTGAGGCCAGTACCCATCTAACGGTTGATTGTCCTAAACTTCGCCTTAGCTAAGGGAAGGGTTAGTGTGCAATAGCAGGAGGACCACTTGTATTGTTAGAAGTTTAGAAAGACTTTGTTACGAACTGCCTTTGTGGTGTTTGATTGTATCTTGTGGGTAAAGTGCATAACCTCTGCAGAGTGTAGAATCTATTCGAATAAGCGTGTCATGGTATTGGACATCGCTCGGGAATTACAATCAAGGGTTAGATTTTCTCAAAATAACTTTGAAAGGTTGGGTTGGATTAATAATGATGTTGATGGAAATGTGGATTAGGATGGGAAAGATGTTTCTTAAACTCCTTGAAAAGTTACCTATGCTATACTTGTTTCTCGCTTTCGAATCTACTTATGTTACTTGTCAAATCTTTGTTTCGCAAATATACCATGAGCTATTCCTTTGTACCAAGCCATGCATATAGTATATTAGCCTGCATTCTGTGCATGACTTGCTGAGTACCAAGTACTCACCCTTGCCACAATACAACACCAGTTGAAGAGGAGACTACACCAGCTTTGGAGAAGGAGCTCCAAGAGGAACCGTCTACTTAGGCAAGTGAGCCCAGTCAGTTGCCTGTGGTATACTGGATGGCGCCACGAAGTTACTTGATTTTCCGCTGCTACTATTTCTCTCTTAATAAGTTTCGCCCTGCGAGGCATACATTTGTAACTTGACCATAAGGTCGAGTAACCAGTTTGACTATTTAAATAAAGTACTTTATTAGTATCGAGTGGTATGATTGTGATATTTACCGATGTTAAGACTGTGTGCACTAGCGTGTTCCTGGACTAGTGCTGAATACATAGAGGGTCCGGATTTGCAAATTCGGGGTCCCGACAATCATTCATATTAGTGGCATGATCAACACTTTATGAATACTAGCATCATTTTAGTTAAATGAGTATAATTGATAATGTTCATGACCCTTTTAAAGTTGCTACCCATTTGTACCCATGCTCCATCCACTTTAGTCAATGACAAGTGGACCCAATTGTAAGTGAGAGATGAAAAATTCTGCACACACCAACTTCACTTTTCCCACCTTACCTACTCCATATCCACCTTCTTACCTCTCTATGACATGTGGGACCAAGCCACACATGGAAGGGATGGAGGGGCATTCATATAAAAGCCTTTTCCCCCACCTTGGAGTCTTCTCCAAGCCCTCATTTGCTCCCCCAACCTGAAATTTTTGCTCAAAGGGGAGAGGAGCACTCATCCACCCTCTCCATTCAAGTCCCAAAAATCCATCCAAAAATCTAGATTGAGCTTGTGCATGTTTGTCAGGACCCGAATTTGCAAATCCGGACACTCTGTGTATTCAGCACTAGTCCAGGATCACGCTAGTGCACACAGTCTCAACATCGGTAAATATCACAATCATACACACCGATAGTAGTAAAGTATTTTAATTAAAATAACCAAACTGGTTGCTCGACCTTATGGTCAAGTTACAAGAGTACGCCACACAGGGCGAAAACTTATTAAAGGAAATAAATTGCACCGGAATAAAAGCATCAACGTGGCACCATCCAGTATACCACAAGCAACTGACTGGGCTCACTCCCTAGGTAGACGGCTCCTCCTAAAGTTCTTCCTCCAAGGCTGGCGTCCCTTCCCCTTCAACTGATGTTGTATTGTGGCAAGGGTGAGTACTTGGTACTCAGCAAGTCATGCACAGAATGTAGCTAATATTCTATATGCATGGCTTATTACAAAGAATAGGCTAACAGGTACATTTGCAGTAAAACAGCAGTTAACAAGTAGCATAAGTAGATTCGAAAGCAGTAAAGGTAAAGATTATATCAATAACTTTTCCAGGAGTTAAGTAAAACCTTTTCCTTTCCTAATCCACGTCTCCATCAACGTCATCATTTAACCCCAACCAAACTTTCCAAGTCCAAGTTGTTTTCATGAAAGTCTAACCCTTGACTGTAATCCCCGAGCAATGTCCAGTATCGCGGACACGGCTATTCGAATAGATTTTTACACTCTGCAGAGGTTATACACTTTACCCACAAGATACAGTCAAACACCACAGAGGCGAGTGATCGTAACAAACCCTTTCAGAGACCGCAAACTATACAAGTGAACCTCTCCGTCTTTTGTCATACACCATCCCTTCCCTTAACGGAGGCGAAGTATGGGACCGACATACCGTTGGATGGGTACCATGCCGTAGCGCTGGTACGCTCCCCTTTCAAGCTACACAAAAGGTGTAGTTGACACCCTGAGGTACCACATGCAAGTTGTTAGTAACTTACTCAACTAGGTTCGTCCCATTGCGGACATGTGGTTGCACACTTGACTCAGATCAAAGGCTTGCAAGGTTAAGTCCTTAGGATGACTAGGGCAAGACTACCCGAAGAAACAAAACGACATCCCCGGTGCCACTCACGGCCCGCCATATCATTCTTGCCACTTGCCCCGGTCTAAATCTATTTATCAAACCCAGTTGATTACCATGCACGACGTGCCATCATTAACCACAACACATGATACTTCTCCAAAATAGGTTCAATATCTCATTAAGTCAATATTAACATTTGATTGTCCAAAACCATGTCATGTGCACGTAGCAGGTCTAAGCAATAACTACAATGATCTAAATACCCAATGTTGGCAATTCAATAATATCCAACTATATAACCACAACTAGGGTGACAAGGGTTCATGGCACATAACTTAGTAGTCAAGGTGTCATACTCCAATTTGGCATTTATCTAATTCCTAGAAATAATTTAGACAATTTCTAATTAAATTAGCATGCAATAATTTAAATCAAATTAATTTCAAAAATGGGATCAATATGGTCAAAGCATAACTTGCCTTCAAAAAGTACTTGATCTTGGTCTTGAGCTGGCTCCTGGGTCAACACTTCACCTTCGAAGCCATCGGGTACTTTAACGTCTACTCGTAATGCGTGCAAATAAAAATAAATAAATAAACAGTAGGCCAAAACTATACAAAAATTCAAATAAAGTTCATAAACAGAGAGACCATAATTTTACAAATTTTTAGAAACTTGAATCGCCCAAATCGGAGTTAAAACGCTAAAGTTATAATCGTTTAAAGTTTGAAGAATCTATTAATTAAATATAAATAGAGAAAATTTCATTTTCAAAAATTAATGAAAATTCATATTTAAGTATATCTCAATTTTATAAAAATTTAGAAATTGGAATCGTTCAAATCGGAGTTAAAACGCAAAAGTTATAAGCGTTTGAAGTTTGAAATTTCAAATAAAAGAATAAACCGAATTAATTCATTTATTTTTCTATTGAAAAATCCGGATTTATGATGTCAGCTGACGTCAGCACGGGATTTGATTTTCCACCGAATTATTTTTCTATTGAAAAATCGAATTATGACGTCAGCGGGTCCATGGGCTTGGTCCACGGTTCGGGTTCAGTTCACCGTGGACCCGGTCCACGGGCAAATGTCTCGCTGACATGTGGGACCCCTCGGGTGACGTCAGCGCTGACGTCACCACGCCTCGGCCACATGGTACTCATACGCGGGCCCCACCGTGACGTCAGCGTGACGTCACAAATGACATCATCGAGCTGTTGGCCAACCGCTGACACGCGGGCCCCACACTGACGTCAGCGGCGACCGTGTCGTTTTGGCTCCCGCGCACGTGGCATGATCTGGGTCGTTGATTTGAAAATCAACGATCCAGATCAGATCTGGATCCCAAACGCTGTGGGCAACGTGGTTAATCTGGGCCGTTCAATTTAGATCGGACGGTCCAGATTCGATCGGGTTTCGCCTCACCGTGGGGTGGCGTGGCATGACCCGGGTGGCGACACGTGGCACGATCTATGCCGTTCGATTTAGATCAAACGGCTGAGATTACATCTAGCGCTTCAACGTGGGTTAACCCTAGCCGTACGATCAGGATCTAACGGCTGAGATTGGATCTAGCACGATGCGGCTATGGGCTACGTGGCACAATCTAGGGCGTTGGATCTAGATCCAACGGCTAAGATTAGATCTACAGGGGTAACACGGAGGCTTACCTGCGGTGACGTGGACGAATCCTGGCCGTGCGATGATGATCCAACGGCTGAGAAGCTTCGCGGTCCGGCGATGGTGTGCGGCGGAGTTCGGTGACCGGAGACGAAGATGACGACACAGCCAATGGCGCTTTGGGCACGCTCTGGCGAGGTGAGTGGTACCCCTCGACTCGGCTCGACGTGGTGGATCCGAATCTAGGCTCGGTGAAGGCGGCGGACGGCGGACAGCGGCGGAAACAACGGAAAACCGCGGCAGAGCACGAATCTAACTTTGGCGAGCTCTAGTGGGCGAACGGTGGCGGCTCTGGCTCGGTGGGTTAGGGCTATGGGTGCGCACGGAAGAGAGCTTCACGGCAGGGGTGGTGGCGCATTAAATAGGGGCCTCGGCTTCTGTGAAATCGCGGAAACCGAGGTCCACACGCGGGCGGCGGCGGAGTCCGGCTGGGACTCGGAATGGGTGACGTGGACGCACACGGGCCGTACACGTGGCACGATCAATGGCTCAGATCGTGCGGGCGCGAACGGGTCAGGCCCAGCTCCCCACGTGGGTGATGTGGCGCAATCGCGGCCGTTGGATCTCGATCCAACGGTCGCACGGGTTAGGGTCGCGTCGGGCTCGGGTCGGACTCGAACTCGAGTCTGACTCGGGTTCGGTCGGAGGAACAGTACAAACCCACTCGGCTAATTTCCAGCGATTTAATATCCAAATTAATTTGTAGAAATTCCAATAATTCAAGAAAAATAGAAAAATAATCAGAAAAATTCCAGAAAATTCTGGAAAATACTTTGAGACATTTTGACTCAAATAAAATATTTTCAACGAAATTTTATTTATAACTTTTAATTCGTTAATTATTTCAAAAGGGAATAAATTCAAATTAAATACAAATAATTACAAATAAATTCCAGAAAATTCCAAAAATTCACCAAAGTGCAAAATCTCATTTAAATTCATGAAAAGCAAAAATTTGGGGTGTTACAATGTTACACCATATTAAAGCCAAGATGAAGAGCTTCAATTCCATCCAAATGGATTTTTGATTCACCAAATATTGGGTGAGTTTCAATTGATTTACTTCTTCCCTTGCTCTAAAATTTTGCCATTTGAGGCTCATTTCTCTCTTCTTCATGGACTCCATCACCAAACTTGGGATTGGGTGGTGTGCACCATGTCTTTAGCTTGAGGAGGAGCATTGGGCACTACTAAAAGCTTGGGAGGAGGAGGCATTGCTGTACGAACGGAGAGGAGGAGGCGAACGCGAAGATCAGCGTCATTTCGACATTCTTGAGCACATCGTCGATTTGAGCTCCACCGCAAGGGCTAGGGACTTCTCACTGTGGTAAGACCCTATATTAGTCATTTCTTCTATAGTTCACAAGCACATTGTCCATCCAAAAACCCCAAGCCAAAGCCCAAAATCCTGTTGCATCGCAAAATCCGGCACTACCGTAGTGTTATTCCCAGTAGCACTGCTTCACCGGCACTACCGCTATTGCACCGTTGGTACTGCCACTCCGCTGGAAAATCTAGAAAACATCGCCTCAGTAAAATAAGTATCGTAGTTGTATTGCCGACATACATGGCCGGTGCTGCCGTTCAGAGGACCCAGAAAATATCGCCTCTAGAAATTAAGTACCGTAGTAGTATTGCCGGTAGTACCGCATTTCCGGCACTACCGCTTTACAAGTTCGGTACTGCCTCTCTCCGATGCCCCAAAACACCCCTCTCTGGAAAATAACCACCGCCCCTAACCCCGGTAGCACCGCTAGTCCAGCACTACCACCCCCAAAGTCCAGTACTGCCGCTCGGCGGGGACCAAAAACACCCCCTACTGGAGAATAACTGCCAACGTGTTGAGGCCGGAAGTACCGTGCCTTCGGCACTACCGCCCTATACCTCCGGTACTGCCACCCATGACTGATGAAGTCTGACTCGCCTCATTTTAAAACTCAACTCAAATCAAACTAATTCCTAGTTACATATTATGAATGTTAGGATGCATCATGATGTATTTCATGCATGATTGAGCATACTTCCTTTTGTATTATTATTTGGTCTTGATTCGTGCTCTTTTGAACTTGGATTTCGCATTAGGTGTTGACGCTTCGGAAGAAACCCCTGAGTACGACTACGCCTACGGCGTCAAGAGCGAGCAGCAAGGCACTACCTATGCCTTGAATATGATTGATCCCAGTATTTGAAACTTACATTTGAAGTATTTTATCCAGTGCATGCATATTCTCAATTATCCTTATGTTCTGGGTAGAATGGTTAGTTAATGCCAAGTTGACATGATATCAACCTTTGCCATGTTCCTTTCACATTCCGTTGTCGCCCTAGGTGGTTGGTTTAATTACTATGTATGGGTTCTTACGAATTACATAGTCGTGCTTAGAACATCGTTAGGAACCGCGATAGATGGACTTAGTCCATTGGTCGCAATGATCAAAATTGATTATGATGACAATGGTTCAATTGTGGTTGTTGTGTAGCAATGTTGGTTAAGGATCTTAAGTATGGAATCCTGGTGACATCTCTTTAAGTAACTATCGTGCGAACTACACGCCGTTTATGGGACCAGCTTAACCAAGTACTTGTGTATGACTAGGGGTATTTAAACCACATGCACTCGGAGTTCCTTGAGCTTTGCGAAGCATCAAGGAAGGTATGCAGGAATTCCTCGAGCTTTGCGGAGTGTCGGGGAATGTCCTTCGAAATCCCTCGAACTTTGTGGAGTCAGGGATGTTCAGTAATGGGTGTACTCCTTGGTCCACACACACGGAGCACTGGGCACGCGGGATCAAGGGTCACAGTCACCTGGGTGGTTTAAATGCACTATCATGCATAATGGAAAATGGTTTTGTCATGTCTACCTCGGCCGGCACATCAAAGGAATTGTGCTCATAGCTTGGCTTATGAGTGTGGCGTGTTGTGTGGGTAAAGTCGTACCTCTGCATAGTTTAAACTATTCGAATAGCCACGTCTATGGTTAAGGATGATCGCTTAAGTTGTCAGTCACTAGGCGAGTATTAAGGACCGTGTAAGAATGAATGGTTTGGGAAACTCAGTTTCATGAGTATTGGAGTACACATGAGGAGGACTTCGCGAGTATTGGAGTACTCGTGGAAAGAGCTTCACGGGTATTGAAGTATCCGTGAGTGTGAGTGAACATGAGTGCCAGACTCCTGATTCGGAGAAATGCTTGGAGGCATGAGATGAATATGTTTATGATGATGCTACATTATGTATTAGTCTTTGAAAATGTTTACCAAATGCATGTTCCAATCTATACATGTCTATCTTTTTATTCCAAATGTTGCTTTATGCTAAAATTGCCATTTTACCTTCCTTTGATGTAGCAACCACATGTAGCTAGAACTTGGCATACAACTTATGTTATTGTGCGAGTATACTCTTTGTACTCAATCGGATTGTCCACTTGCTGCAGGTGAGGATGATGCACTGCCCGGAGACTTTTACCGGGCAGATTTCGATGATGCTAACGCTTAGGGTCACGTTCTTACTTCCAGTCGGTTGCCTGCGAGCTATGGCACACTACGCTGGACCCTTTTGTTGTTTATATTATGTTTCCGCTGCTTGTTGATGTAATAACTTTAAATATGTCGTTTTGGACAGCAGTCCTGCTTTTGTATGTAAATATGCTTATGCTTCCGTTACTTGTGTACGTGTTGTGATACGAACTGTTGGGCATGGTTGCGCATGTTGGCTAACTTTCCTGGGATCAACACGGGCATATATGCGGAACGCCCGAGGTTCCCTTGATTTGCTCGAGTTGTGTCGTGCAATGGAGTGAATCAATGGAGTCCCGGGGACGGTTCCCCACTGGCTTGGTATCCGAGACATACTGACTGTAGGTTAGAATGGACATGCTACCACTAGTTAGAGTGTGCTTTGAGTCAAAACTATTTTACTTATCAAGTAATTTCAGAACTGATAGCATTGTGCAATTCCTTTATTCCTTACCCATCTTTGTTCTATCTCTTATCCTTGTATTCTTTTGATTTAGGAAAGTGATTTTCTAACTCATCTTTTCTTTTCCAAATTGATAGATGAACCACGGACCGTTGGTTTTGGCCACACGTGTCGAAGATGTGGAGGGTTATCCTTCCCTCCTTCGGGACATGCTTTGGAGGGCTAATTTCACCTATGCACCCGAGTATGCGGTGTATGGCCGAGCACTAGGACCGAGATTGGAGACCAACATCGCCATGTTTCACTCTTACTTCTTGTTGCTAACCTTGGGGTGGCAACAGGATGGCAGGAGCTACCACTCGATCGCAGGCTCAGCGAGAGGCGAGGCCACACTCTTTGGGTTCCAAAGTAGCTGAGGAGCATGCTCAGGGGGTTGCTCATGACAACCCAGAGTCATCTCACCGTCAAAATCAGCACCATCCTCGTGCGGAGGAGGAACTTCCGCCACCTCCGACGATGGCTCAAGTTCTTGCTCTAATTGAGCAAAACCGGCAAGATCAAACTTTGATCTTACAACAAATTGCTCGCAACACGACTGCTGCCCTGGGACCTTTCCGAGGTGCCAGAGGGGCCGGACATCATGCCGCGGGAGGACTCGGCGAGTTCCTTTGCACGCAGCCACCGTTATTCTCCCGTGCCGAGGATCCACTCAAAGCAGATGATTGACTTCGCACCATTGAGCGCAAGCTTGCCATCGCTAAGTGTCCAGATCATGAGAAGGTCCTCTTTGCTTCTCATCAACTCGATGGAGCGGCCTGCGCATGGTGGGACAGCTTCACCGCCGTGCAGCTCGCCGACCACATCATCACGTGGGCAGAGTTTCACGCAGCCTTTCGCGAAGCTCATGTTCCTGCGGGTGTGATGGCCATCAAAAAGTGTGAATTCCTAGCGTTGAAGCAAGGTGGCAAATCCATCGTGGAGTACCTTCACGAGTTCAACTACTTTGCTTGTTATGCCCAAAATGACATCTCCACCGATGAGCGCAAGCAAGAGTGCTTTATGGAAGGGCTTTTCGAGGAATTGCAGCTGGAGCTTGCTGCACATGATTTCCGCAACTTCCAACACTTGGTTAACAAGGCCATAGTGGTGGAGGAGAAACAGGGAAAGTTGGAGGAGTCGCGCAAATGCAAGCGGGCTGCCCAGATTCAAGCAAATAACAGCTCGCAACAACAGCGTGCCACTCGTCCACAATAAGACGATTACCAAGCTCTGATACCCCCAAGACCTCCGCTACATGTTGCGTGTCTGCCGCAGCCGAATTTGCCGCCGAATGCCGGTGGAAATCAGTGAGGGGGTAACCCTCAAGGTCGCCCAGTCCTTGTGTGCTACCAATGCAAGAAGCCGAGGCACTTCACACGTCAATGCCCGCAGAAGAATCCAGCGACGTCGGGTGCTTGAACCCCAAATGCAGCTGGAGCCGCACCACCACCACCGCGACCAGCTCCACTCAGAGGCGCACCGGCACAACCACGTGGTTGCATCAACCACGTCACCGCCGAGGAAGCTCAGACTGCACCGGACATGGTGTTGGGTACGCTTCTTGTCAACTCATACCCAACTACCGTATTATTTGATTCTGGAGCATCGCACTCATTCATCAAAGAGGGGTTTGCTGCATATAATGGGTTTTCTATCCAACCAATGCATCCACCTCTTCTCATTAGAGCACCAGGAACGGAGTTGAGAACCGACCAAATTTGCCGGGGAGTTAACATTGAAATTAATGGTGTAGGATTTCTGGCCAAATTGATAGTGATCAGCACAGAGGGAATTGAAGTTATTCTTGGGATGGATTGGCTGTCCAAGCACCAAGGATGCATCAATTGTGCACAAAGATCCATCTCACTCACCAATGCAAGCGGCAAGCAAATCGTCTTCGCACCAAGTTCTGATTCCACTCATCTCTATGCCTTGAGGGATGAGCCATTTCTAGGAATAAGTGATGTACCAGTGGTATGTGAATATCTAGATATCTTTCCAGAATAATTGCTGACGAGTACCCATACCATGGGTACCCCCATCAGCCCGGGATCACGAACGGGCTGACCTACCTCTCCGGGAGCCCAGTACTGGCGAAAGGTGTGTGGGCCGCAGAGAGTGGGCCAGACCCCGGTTCGAGCCAACCCCAGACGGTCGGTCGACCCCGACCTCCAAGGTCGGGGTGCACGGTTGGTCGGCTCCACTGGCACCCGAAGGGGCGGGCCCCGCGCCTGTGGAGCCAATTACCCCACGCACGCAACATCCACTAACACCCGTACAGGGGTAGGCGGCTCCTTCCCGAGGTTGTCAGAAGGACCGCCGAAGGAGTCAAGCCCTGTCCCATCGCCTGACACGCCGCAGAGGGAGGCGCCCTCTCCCGAGGCCGATCTAAAGTCAAGCACCATTAAAACCACCGAAGTTGACAGGAGCACAGAGCAGTATGTCATCCTGACAGCCCAGCGGAAGACCGCACACCGCAGGACTACCAACCCTGCGTGGGGCGGGCAGAGGTCGGTTGGACAAGACAGAGACCAGATTCCAAGGCGTACAGTACCCCCTCCTTTTTTCCTCCAAACTCCCGTGTAACCTGCTGCCTCCGTCTATATAAGGAAAGGCAGGGCCCGAGGGAGTGGGGGGGGGCGAACGATTTCTAGACAACAAAAAGACGAGCAAAAAACGAGCAGCCGAGCACGAGGGAGTCGGTCAGCCGAACCCTTGCCTCGCTTGTAATCCCTTGTTCGTCTCGCAAGATCAATACACCCCCACCGAGCGAACTGGAGTAGGGACGTTCAGCCCGAACCAGTATAAACTCCTGCCTTTTTGAGTCAACCATTTGGGGAGAGGGAGCGCGCGACCCCCATTAACCAAAAATTCGTATTGCCGGTGCACGAAACACCGACAGTTGGCGCGCCAGGTAGGGGCGCTTCGCGCATCATCGACTTCGTCTTCCGATTCTCATCTTCCTCTCCGATGGTTTTTTCTCTTACGGCGACTCGCTGGCGTCGAGGGGCTAGATTCGCTTCAGCGCCCTCGATTTTGTCGTCACTGCGGTGGGAGAGCTCGTCCTCGTCCCCGCCACCCTCCGAGACCGGGCGCCCTCCACGAGCTTGGACACGGTCGCCAACATTCTCGGCAACCTCCTCCGCCGAGGCCCTGCTGGGCCACACTGCCGCCCTGCAACGCTACATGCGATCCACGGCGGGCGACAACCTCGCCCTCCACGAGCTCTCGGCTCGTGGCCATGACTGGCTACGCGCCTACTTCTCTCCATGACCTGCTGGGGGACTCCTCCAGCCACAGCTCCAGCTCAGCGAGGAGCACTCCCTGGCAGATGTACTCTCGAGAGTGCAACATGGCGGGTGCGGCGGAGCCATCCTCCACCCCCGCAACTCTCGGGACCCTCCTCCCACGCAACGAAGCGTGGCAGGAAGAGTCCCGGCGGGAAGACGACGCGCACCACCGCCGCCGCCGACCTCCGGGCCGCGCCAAGAGCCGAGGCCCGAAGGCCGAAGCTCGACAAACTCCAGGCCGACCTGGAGCAACGTCGGCCGAGCCGCCACTGCTCTCGGCGCCGCGCGCTGCGTCAGTGCACCAAGCGGTAGGCTGAGGGGACGGGCGATCTTCCGTTCTTCCCCCACACCAACCAGAACATCGCCGTGGCAGCTATGTTGCTCCGCGGATTACCTGAGCCGATGTACCCGGAAGCCAGGGCTACCTACCAGAACCTTCGGGGGCTGGTTGAGCGTGCTGCTGTGCAGCACGCCCAGGGTTCCGGCTCCCGACAATCGGGTGCGACATCGGGTCGTTTGGGCCACTCCCCCTCGCGGGGTCGTTAGAGCCCAGCCAAGACGGCCCCACTCCAGAAGCTCCCCCAGGCATCGCGCACCCCGATGCGCCACCGACTGGGGGACAACCGTGACCTTCGCACCACCCTCGAGGCGCGGAGGATAGTCGCCGACGCGGCGGTGTCATCTCAATTTGCGGATAGCGGGCGACGCAACCATCCCGACCCGGGCCTCTACGGCCCCGGACCGTGCGCGTTCACCCGCGCCGTCCGCAACGCCGACTTCCTGGCCAGATTCTGGGCTCCAACCAACATAGCCAAGTACACAGGGGCGACAAACCCCGGTGTGTGGCTAGAAGACTACTGGCTCGCCTGCCGGGCCGGGGGAGCGACGGACGACTCCTTCGTCATCCAGTATCTCCCCATCTATCTTGCGGACTCCACTCGAGCCTGGCTCAAGTACTTGCCCGCAGACACCATCGACAGCTGGGTCGACCTGACGAATCTCTTCGTCGGGAACTTCCAGGGCACCTACAAACGCCCTGGCAACTCCTGGGACCTGAAGAGCTGCAAGCAGCAGCCGGGGGAGACCCTCTGGGACTACATCCACCGCTTCTCCCAGCAGTGCAACGAGCTCCCCGACATTCACGACGCCGACGTCGTCGGGGCGTTCATCTACGGCACCACCTGCGAGGCTCTGGTCCACAAGCTAGGCTGCGCGAAGCCCCGGACCACCAAGGAGCTCCTCGACATCGCCACTAACCACGCCTCCGTTGAGGAGGCCGTGGGGGCCATCTTCGAGAGGAAGGTGGCCCGCAAGGCATCCGGCTCCGAGGCCGGCGCCCCTTCCGACCGCTCCGACAAGAAGAAACGGAAGGGGAAGCAAGGCCGCGAAGGTCGTATGGTCGCCGCTGCCGACCGCCCTGCCAAGCAGTAGGCTCGGCAGACGCCCGACCGTTTCGAGAGGTTGATGGATAGTCCGTGCCCGAACCACGACTATCCCGTCAAACACAAGTACCAGGACTGCGAAGTCCTGAAGCGGTTTCTCTCCGGGAACCCCACGACGTCGCGGGGCAAGGGGAAGAAGCGCGAACCGGCGCCCGACGCCGGGGCGAAGGGTGACGAGACGACCGACGAGTTTCCACAACTCGACGGCTGCCTCATGATCTTCGGTGGGGCGGAGTGCTACACCGACAAGCGTCGGTTGAAGCTCGCCCACCGTGAAGTCCACACGGCAACCCCCGCTGTACCCGGCTACCTGAGGTGGTCGGAGTGCCCGATCACCTTCGATCGGATCGACCACCCCGACCACGTCCCACACCCGGGACGCTACCCGCTCGTCGTCGACCCCATCGTGGGGACGAAGCGCTTGACCAAGGTGCTCATGGACGGTGGTAGCGGTCTCAACATCATGTATGTTGAGACCCTGGACGCCCTGGAGGTCCCTCGCTTTGCCCTTCGGCCGAGAAAGGCGCCCTTCCACGGCGTCATCCTAGGCCAACAGGCCCATCCACTCGGGTAGGTTGACCTGCCCGTCACCTTCGGGAGCCCGGATAATTTCCGCACCGAGAGCCTCACTTTTGAGGTCGTGGATTTTCCCGGCTCCTACCACGCCATCTGGAGGAGGCCGTGCTACGCGAAGTTCATGGCGGTCCCCAACTACACCTACCTCAAGCTGAAGATGCCGGGGCCACGGGGCGTCATCACCGTGGCCGCGTCTTTCCAGTTCACTTACAATTGCGAACGAAGCAGTTGTGAACTTGCCTTGGCGGTCGTCGCTTCCGCCGAGCTCGCCCGCTTCCAGGAGAGGACCCCCGAATCCGCCCCCGACTCCAGCAAGTCAGGGCCGAGTTCCTTCAAATCCGCGGAGGACGCGAAGGAGGTCACGGTCGATCTCGAAGATCCCGCCAAGACCGTACGGATCGGGGCCGCCCTCCCTGTCAAATAGGAAAGCGCGCTCGTCGACTTCCTCCGAGCAAACCGAGGCGTCTTCGCCTGGAGACCCTCGAACATGCCGGGAGTTCCCAAGGAAGCCGCCGAGCACTCCCTCAACATCCGACCAGGCTCCAGACCGGTCGCCCAACGCCTGTGCCGCTTCGACGAAGAGAAGCGCCGGGCCATTGGGGAAGAAATCGCCAAACTTTTGGCCGCTGGCTTTGTAAGGGAGGTACGTCACCCCGAGTGGCTCACCAATCCCGTCCTTGTAAAGAAAAAGTCGGGGCAATGGAGAATGTGTGTTGACTATAAGAGCCTCAACAAAGCCTGTCCGAAAGACCCGTTCCCATTGCCCCGCATCGATCAAGTCGTGGATTCCACCGCCGGGTGTGAATCCCTTTCTTTTCTGGATGCCTACTCAGGCTATCACCAGATTGCGATGAAGGAGTCCAACCAGCTCGCCACCTCCTTCATCACTCCGTACGGCTCGTACTGTTACGTCACGATGCCTTTTGGTCTGAAAAACGCGGGCGCAACATACCAGCGATGTATGCAAGCATGTTTTTCAGACCAAATTGGCCGTAACATCGAGGCCTACGTCGACGACATCGTTGTCAAGACTAGGAAGGCCAACGACCTCGTCACCGACCTGGAGGAGACTTTTGCGAACCTTCGACGGTTTCGCATAAAGCTCAACCCCGAGAAGTGCATCTTCGGGGTTCCAAAGGGGAAGCTGCTCGGCTTCATCGTCTCCGAGCGCGGCATCGAAGCCAACCGCGACAAAATCTCTGCCATCATGAGGATGGGGCCGATCAACGATCTGAAGGGGGTCCAGAGGCTGATGGGGTGTCTCGCGGCCTTGAGTCGCTTTGTGTCCCGCCTCGGCGAGCGCGGGATGCCACTCTACAAGCTGATGAAGAAGTCCGACCACTTCTGCTGGACCCAAGAAACTCAGGAAGCCCTCAGTCGACTGAAGGCATTCCAGACTTCGCCTCCGGTGTTGGTCGCCCCAAAACCGCAGGAGCCTTTGCTCCTCTACATTGCCGCCACGACCCAGGTCGTCAGTGCGGCGCTCGTCGTAGAGCGAGCGGAAGAAGGTCGCGTCTTCAAGGTGCAGAGGCCAGTCTACTTCGTCAGCAAAGTACTCTCCGAAGCGTAGGTTCGGTACCCTCAGGTGCAGAAGCTGTTGTATTCAGTGCTCATCACCAAGAGGAAGCTGGTCCACTACTTCGACCGACACCCCGTCTCCGTGGTGGCCTCGTCACCACTCGGAGAAATCGTCCACAACCGCGACGCTGGTGGTGCGCGTCTCTGTGGGAACTGAGGTCTTGGTGGTCAAGGATGTCATGCGGGACGTTCGGGCTAAGAGAATGGTGCACATGAAGAATGGTTAGTCACGTGGGAATGGCATGAGGTCATTCGCGTGCAAAGTGTTAGTCACGTGAGTATGGTAGGGTTGCCATACGCGTGCAAGAGTTGTACTCGGCCAGGTTGGGCCAAGTGGAGTTGTGTTGAATACATGCTCTTTCTAGGATTAGGAGTGGGAATCCTTTTAGGATTAGGAATCCTTCTAGGATTAGGACTCCTTCTAGGATTAGGTGTGTTTGCCTTCTTTAAATAGAGGGGTTGCCTCCTGTTGAAGGCAATCAAGCTTTGAGCAAGCTTTAGGGTTGTACTCTTTTGTTTGGAGTATTTTAGACAAAATAAAGGAGAAATAAAGATCAAGTTCATCAAATCTTTCGGCGAGCTACAATTCTAGTTAGATTTATTCTCGCCATCTTCTGGAATAGTAAGCTTGCGAAGGTCATAACTTTTGATCCGTAAGTCCGATTGAGCTGATTCTTTTTGGGTTTGATTCGCATTGGAATCTAGTTTCTTGTGTCCAAATTTCAGATCGATCGGACGGTTGGATCTCCGGGAATTCGCATTTTACCAAACCTCTATCATTCTGTTTTTTTCGAAAACGAGGCAATTATTTGGTTCTATTTTGGGGTAAACTTTTAATAGATCAAGAATTTGGTTTTAGCTTCCGCACAATCATTCACCCCCACTCTGATTGCTATATTCGGTCCTACAAGTGGTATCAGAGCAAGGTTCTACTAATCCATCTTAACAGGTGATTAGTAAACAGTAAGTTATGGCAACAGAGAAATACTCAAACAAGCCGCCAATCTTCGATGGCACAGACTTCCCCCAGTGGCGAATCCGGATGACTGCATATCTTCAAGCTCAAGGTAACGCGATTTGGCGCAAGGTAAAAATTTCGTACGAGCTTCCTTCTAATGATGATATTGATAAAATCGAGTTTGAAAAAGATGTTGAAAACAATAATAGAGCTAGAAACATATTGCTTCAAGGACTTGCTAGAAAAGAATTCGATAGAGTCTGTCATTTACTCACTGCTCATGAAATTTGGAAATCTCTTCAAGATTATCATGAGGGCACTGACTCTGTAAAAGAAGCTAGGCAAGATCAATTTAAAAAGGAATACACTAGATTTGAAATGAACTCTGGAGAATCTCTAGATGATTGTTTTGCTCGCTTTAATAGAATCTTAAATAATCTTAGAGCTGTAGATGTAAAGTACACTGACTCTGAAAATGCTAGACATTTCCTATCATCTCTTGATCTTAAAATCTGGCAAATGAAAGTGATCGCTTTTAGGAAGCTCACAAGATGAGTGAAATGACTTTGGATAAACTATATTCTAGTCTCAAGACTTTTGAGATAGACATTGTTTCAAGAACTTCCAATGATAACTCTATGGCTCTTAATGCTAATTCTTCATATGATAATGCTACTAGTTCTTCATCATCATATTCCATTCTTGCTTTGAGTGCTCTTAGTGATGAACAGCTAGATCAAATACCGGAAGATACACTTGCTCTTCTTTCCAAGCGTGTCAATGCAGCTTACATGAGATCAAGGGAGAGAAGAGGAGCCTCCATCCTTTGCTACAAGCTGCGGCAAGGCCGGGCACATCCGTGCTAATCAAGCTTTCAAGAACAAAGATAAAGAGGAGAAGGAGCAAAGCAACTCCTCCAAGTCCTTCCGGCCAAAAGAGAGCAAGGACAAAAATAAGCAACGGACAAAGAAGATGCTCAACAAAGTCTTCGCGGCAATTGGTTGCTTAGACTTAAGCGACATTGATGATTCAAGCGGCGATGAGAAGGAAGCGAAGCAAACGGTTGAACGAGAAAGATTTCACCGGATCGTGCTTCATGGCGAAAGGGAACACTAGTGATTCTAGTGACAACGACAAGACCTCCAAATGACGGTGATGAGGTAATACCTTCGTATGATGAGCTTTGTGAAGTTTTAGTCATATTGAGAAAATCTTTAAGAAAATCTTCACTCAAAAATAAAAACTTATAGAAAGATCTATCCATGCTGAAAACTGAAAACTTTGATCTTAGAAATTCAAATTCTGAAAAGACATGTGATTCTTGCTTAGATCTCAAATTTGAAATTAAATCTCTAAAAGAGGAACATATGATTAAACTAGAACAAGTTTATGCCAAACAATTGAAAAATGAAAAACTTGTGAAAAATGTTGGTTGCTCTACTGATGGTTTACATGGTCAAACTTCTTGTTCTAAATGTCCCATACTAGAATTGAAGTTGCATGATGCAGATGCTAAGATTACTCAATTGTTTAATTATTTGCTTACACTTGAAGTACTTTCATGCTCAACTTGTCGCAAGCAAAAAGAAAAAGTAGATGTTTCCTGTAATAATTGTTTAACACTCTCTCGAAAAATTGATTACTTGGAAAAGTCTTTAGAACGTTTTACTAAAGGAAAGAAAAATCTAAATATGATTTTGGATCAATCAAGAGTCAGCACTCATCACAAAGGTTTAGGTTTTGATCCTTATGCTCATCACAAATCATATGCTCCTACTATTGTTAAAACTCTTGAAAGTGGAAAGTTTGAAATTGTCAAAGAACACGAGAAAAGCGTCTTCAAATCTCTTTGGAATTTTATCTTCTACTATGATGAATGCAAATGTTGCTTCTGCTTCTAAAGTCAAACCATTTGTTAAGTACAATTGCACTCATTGTGGAAAAGATGGTCATTTGATGAATTTTTGTTTTAGACTAGCCAAACAACAGAGAAAGGAAAATTCAAAGGCTAAGTCTAACTTTAGACAAACACGTATCATTTCTCCACATGTTCCGCTAGTAAAAGCAAACAAAATACCTAGAAATTCATCTACTTTGCATTCACAAGCTTTTGTACGATCACCTCCTCGTCGAGTGATTCAAATCTTTGGATACCTAAATCATATTTCTCTAACCCCAATGAATCCTCGACATCTTCTGTTCATACCTTGTAGGTGGTACGAGAAGGGAAGGAGAACATCTGGGTTGTTGATTCAGGATGCTGCCAACACATGACAGGCAACCCTAGTTGATTCTCCTCCCTAACAAAAGCATCTGGGAACGAAACGATCACTTTTGGAGATGGTACTACTGGACGCGTCATTGCAAAAGGTATAGTGAAGGTGAATGATCACTTTACTTTAAAGAATGTCTCTTTGGTGTCTAAACTGAAATTCAACCTTCATGCGTATCTCAATTGTTGGATGAAAACTTTGAAGTGAGTTTTAAACCAAATGCATGTAGAGTACTCGATGCTTCTGGAAACTTGACTCTTGAGATATCTAGACTTGGAAAAATTTTCATAGCAAATTTTAGCAATGCTTCAAGTTCACATTGTTTTGTTGCTTCTAATCTAGAAATCTCAATTTTTGGCATCGTCGGTTAGGTCACATGGGCTTTGATCTGTTATCTAGATTGAGTGGTCTAGACTTAATTCGTGGCTTGCCAAAATTAAAATCTTGCAAAGACATTGTTTGTGCTTCCTATCGACATGGTAAGATGGTTGGAGCCCCTCATGCTCCTGTCTCTACTGTAATGACCACTGGCCCTGGTCAACTTCTTCACATGGATACAGTAGGACCATCTCGAGTACAATCGGCCGGAGGTAAGTGGTACTTTCTAGTAATAGTTGATGATTATTCGAGATACTCTTGGGTGCATTTTCTGTCTTCAAAAGATGAGATTTTTGGACTCTTTCATGTCTTCATTAAGAGATTGATAAATGAATTGCCTAACTCATTGAAAACCATAAGAACAGATAATGGTACAGAATTCAAAAATGCCTTGTTTAAATCTTTTTGTGAAACTAATGGGATTGAACATCAATTTTCTTCGCCATATTCTCCCTCACAGAATGGTGTTGTAGAAAGGAAAAATAGAACTTTGATTCAAATGGCTAGAACTATGCTAGATGAATACAACACTTCAAGAAAATTTTGAAATTTGAGGCAATTTCTTCGCTTGCTATATATCAAATAGGGTCTATCTCGTAGCTTTACTTGGTAAAACATCTTATGAACTGAGATTTGATCGTAAACCATCTGCTTCTCACTTACGAGTGTTTGGTTGCAAATGCTTTATTCTTAAACATGGAAATCTTGATAAATTTGAAGCTCGTAGTACAGTATGGTATTTTCCTTGGCTATTCGTTGCACTCTCGTGGATATCGTGTACTTGATTTATCGACTAACAAATTGTTGGAGACATGCGATGTTACTTTTGATGAGGCTAGCCACAGAGCTAGACCCGACATTTCAGGTTCACGAGAAGATTTAGAGCCAATCTTTTGGATAAAAGATTCAAGAAAATGATGAAGATAATGATGATGATGAGCTCATACCTACAGAGCAGGAAGATGTTCTGAACAAATTGATGTGACTACTACTTGATTCTCCTACACCTCCCACGACGATCGAAACAACTGGACCTCCTCTTCTTGTTTTGAAGAACCATCCTCCTGAACAAATTATCGGAAGTCTTCATGAAAGGGTGACACGTTCTAATTCATCTCAAACTCTTTTATGCATGCATTACGCTTTTGTTGCAAATTTTGAACCTAAGAACATTACTCATGCTTTAACTGATAGTTCTTGGGTAGATGCGATGCATGAAGAGTTAGAAAACTTTGAAAGGAATAAAGTTTGGTCTTTAGTGGAACCTCCTAAAAATCAAAACATTATTGGAACAAAATGAGTTTTTAAGAACAAGTTAAATGAAGATGGAATAATTGTTAGAAACAAAGCTAGACTTGTAGCTCAAGGATATTCTCAACTTGAAGGAATTGATTTTGATGAAACATTTGCTCCTGTTGCTCGTTTAGAAGCTATTCGCATCCTCTTGGCTTTTGCGGCTTCAAAAGGTTTTAAGTTATTTCAAATGGATGTGAAAAGTGCTTTTCTAAACGGTTTTATAGAAGAAGAAGTTTTTGTGAAACAACCCCCTGGTTTTGAAAATGAAAAATTTCCTAATCATGTGTATCGTTTATCAAAAGCTCTTTATGGATTAAAACAAGCTCCTCGTGCATGGTATGATAGATTAAAAGGCTTCTTGCTTCAACATAATTTTGAGATGGGAAAAGTTGATAAAACTCTGTTTACTCAAAATTCAAATGATCAATTCCTTGTGGTGCAAATTTATGTGGATGATATTATCTTTGGAGGATCCTCCCACTCTCTTGTGTTGCGCTTTTAGTGATGTCCAGGAATTCGAGATGAGTATGATGGGAGAGTTGACATACTTCCTTGGATTTCAAATCAAGCAAGCGAAAGAAGGGATCTTCTTGCACCAATCCAAGTATACAAAGGAGCTACTAAAGAAATTCAACATGGGAGAAGGAAAGTCAGTATCTACTCCAATGAGCACAACAACAATTTTGGATCTTGACGAGAATGGTGTCGAGATGGACCAAAAGAATCTGAAGCATGATTGGATCACTTCTGTACTTGACTGCTTCGAGGCCTGACATACATTTTGCAGTATGTTTGTGCGCTCGATTTCAAGCCTCTCCTCGAGAATCACATCGACAAGCAATTAAAAGAATTTTCAGGTATCTTCGCTCCACTTTTGAATTTGGCATTTGGTATTCTTGTTCTTCTTCGCTTACACTCCTAGGATATTCTGACATACATTTTGCAGTATGTTTGTGCGCTCAATTTCAAGCCTCTCCTCGAGAATCACATCGACAAGCAATTAAAAGAATTTTCAGGTATCTTCGCTCCACTTCTGAATTTGGCATTTGATATTCTTGTTCTTCTTCGCTTACACTCCTAGGATATTCTGATGCTGATTTTGCGGGGTGTAGATTAGATAGAAAGAGTACTTCTGGCACATGTCATTTTCTTGGCACTTCACTTGTTTCATGGTCTTCTAAGAAACAGTCCTCAGTTGCTCAATCTACTTTGAAAGTCGAATACGTTGCGGTACCGCTAGTTGTTGTTCTCAAATTCTTTGGATCACTTCAACTCTTAAAGATTACGGCATTAACTTTAATAGTGTTCCACTTCTTTGTGATAATACTAGTGCAATTCACATCGCTAAAAATCCTGTTCAACATTCAAGGACTAAACACATTGATGTTCGATATCATTTTCTTAGAGATCATGTTGAAAAAGGAGCTATTGAACTGAAATTTGTTGATTCGGATGCTCAAATTGCTGATATTTTCACTAAGCCGCTTGATTCTTCTCGCTTTGCTTTCTTACGCGGCGAACTTGGGATCATTCATCCCCATGGGTTGATTTGAGGGGGAGTCTTGATTTTAACTCTTTCATTTGTGTTACTTGACTTTGGTTACTACAAGGAGCTATTTTGACGTTACACTTAAAGAAAACTCCTCTGTTTTCATTGCATCATGTAGTACAAAGCTTTGTTGACTATTCTTGTGTATATAGTCAAATTAATGCTACATTGCTTCACTTCTCACTAAAAGATTAAAAGACTAAAATAATTCAATTTGAGATGCTTTTCGAGAATATTTTGGCTCTTGTTCATTATGGTATTGCATTTGTGAAATAGGCTTAAAAGTTTCTTGTCATCTGTTGAAAGGCTAGAGCTGATTAGAAACTATGTGTGAGTTTTTTGTTGGACTTCAAATGATCATTATGAGTCTCAAGCAAAATCAGTGTTTTAATGTTAAAAGCAAGTTGAAAAAGATGCAAGCAAAAGCTACTTGGCTAAACACAAGTTTAGTACAATGTGCGACTTCCTTGCCAGGATTTAAATGCAAAAGATGCAAGAAAAGGCTACTTGTCTAAACAAAAGTTCAGAACAATGTGAAGCCACTTGCCAA
The DNA here is from genome assembly GCA_036346355.1 of Rhipidocladum racemiflorum. Taxonomy (NCBI): domain Eukaryota; kingdom Viridiplantae; phylum Streptophyta; class Magnoliopsida; order Poales; family Poaceae; genus Rhipidocladum; species Rhipidocladum racemiflorum. The sequence continues at coordinate 24,490,195 of CM070584.1, read as the reverse complement.
TTTAAACTGAGAAAGATACAAGAAAGAACTACCTACTCATACACAAGTATGGGCTAGTGTGCGATTACTTGTCATCCTGTAGATCACAAAGCAAAATTGTCAAACTTGCTAAAAGAGAAAAAGGAAATTCAAATGGTTGAAAAAGGCTTGAGACAAATATTAGTGAATTTGAAAGTCTCTCTATGCTCATGATAGATTTCTTTTTCGCTTTGGCAAAATCTGTTTATGACATTTTACTTGTTTGCTCTAATTTGCTTATGCAATAACTATTCTATGTGTTAGAGCCTCCATATTCTCACAATTTGCTTTCTCATTGGATAATTTGATACAAAATGAAAAAGTTCTCCTAAAAACTCTTCAAATGCTTTACTTTGATTATATACCTTGAATATACTTCAAAGCTTGAGATACTGCATTCATTAAGGGGGAGTTTTGAGATCTTGATGACTATTTTGTCAAAAAGGGGGAGAACAAGTCAAGGAGGTTTTTGAATTGGGATTATTTGGTCTTTTGGTTCTTGCTCAATCTCTTGTCAAATCTTATATTGTGTTTTGTCAAATTACACATCAAGGGCGTGATTGAAGGATCGTTATTTTTGATCCAGTTGATTTTGATGATGAGTATTTGAAAAAGATTTGAAACCAGTTTGATATTTCGACAAGATTTATTTTTTGGTTTCTTTATTTGAAAAGATCTGAAATCAGTTTGATTATTTGAAAAGCTTTTTGATTTTTGCAAAGGTTTTTGTTCGTGTTTTGAAATCATGTTCTTAGAATATTTAATGCAACTAAGTCCTTGTCTCATCTCGCGACTTCCTCGAACGTTATCGGTACAACGCCTACGCCCTCGGGACGCCCCTGCGGGTCCTGTGGTTATGGTTGCAAGATTGTCCATCACATAAAAAGAAACGTGAGATGAGCAAGTGGAAACTTAAAGCAACCCAACAGGTCGGATTCGTTCACAGTGTTATGTTCAGTACATACGCTACAAAAATAAATAACAAAAAACAAAGAGAACTAATCGTCTCCTTCCCCTCGGTGGAGAATGTCCCGCGGCGAGATCCGGTTAGCAATCTCCTGGGCACACGGGTCGACTTGGGCCACGAACGCGTCGACTTCTTCGTCGCTCCGGTTCGTGGCGACGCCGCTTTCGACCGCCTCGAGGTCGACGCCGTCGTAGTAAGAGACGACGTTAACCAAGGCCGAGGAAGCGCCAAGCACTGCCGCCTCCCGCATCGACGCTTCAACGTGCTCCGGGACCCTCCCCAGTAGGACGGAGGTGGAGCTCGGGCCCGGAGTAAGCCCAAGCAACCGGTCGCAGACGGCCTGGCTGGCCACCCGGAGGGTCGTCAGCTCGGCTGTCGTGTCGGCCGCCTCCCTCTCCGCCACCCGCTTGTCCAAAAGGGCCGAGTCTCGCGACTCGACCGCCGCGTCCCGCTGATCCAGCACCACCCTTCGCGACTCCAGCATGTCGCTAAGGTCCTTCCGCAACTCTGCAAGGACAAAACAGCGTCAGAAGACGCCCGCTGCAGCAACTACCGAGAGGTTGGACTACTCACCGGTCATGGAAGCCTCTTTGGCGCGAAGCTCCTCCTCGGCCTTGATGCGCGCTTCCCGGTCCGACGCTGCACGATCGACGAGTGCCTTCGCCGAGGCTAGCTCCCCCAAGGCAAGGTCCCGCTCGGCGAGCATTTTGTCAGCCTCCCTCCGGGCCGACTCGCCTTCCCCTCGGAAGAGGGCGGCCTCCGCCCGAGCGGACTCCTCCGTGCGGACCGCAGAAGTCCTGGCTCTTTCGGCCTTCGCCAGGGACGACCTGGCCCCCTCCACCTCGCCGGTCGATGACTCCGCTAGTCGCTGAGCCTCGAGCAAGGCTTCAGTGACTTCCCCCAGCCGCTGACCGGCGGTGGTGGCCTTCCCTTGCTCGGCGACGAGCGCCCTCTGCGTGTCGCGCAGCTCTTCCTCCACGGCACTCCCTCGACTGTGCAAACGCCGAAGGAAGGTTGACTTCACAACTGCCCGGGATATCAGTCGCTGCAAGGAATTACCTGCCCGGTCAGTCTCAACTTCATTCAAAGAATACGAAGGACGAACCTCTTTCGGCCTTACCGATCCGGCCGGGCGGGACTCCCGAACGATGGAGTTCATCACCCTGGAGGAAGCGTCAACGGCGCGGAGAAGGTCAGTGCGGATCCACCCCATCTCCTTCTCAACTTCCCTCTCACTCTGCTCCAGAGTGTTCCAGTCCCGGCGTTCCGCCTCGTCGTCCAAAACGAACGATGGCTCTCCGGACAGGTCGCTACTGGGCCAGGTCAGCACGGCAAGCGCCGGCCGCGCTGCCCCGGCATCCCGCCCTACCGGAGCGTCCCCGATGACCGGTCGCAGGGCCTCCTGCGGCGCTCGACTCGCCCCGGCCGGCGGTCGCCCCGCCGGCGGGGTGGCAGGACTTCACCAACTTCCTCGACCGGCATCGCGAGGGGGAGCAGATCTGGCAGGACCTCCCCCACCAGCGTCGCGGTCGGCGTCGGCCCCTGCGATCCACCCGATGGCGGCGTCACTCCTCCGGCAAGCACCACCGCAGGGACCGCACCGGCGGCACCCTCCACCCGGACTCATCCCCGGGGGGAGGAACCCCTTCCTCTCCAAACCGATGAAGCGGCCGGCCGGCGGTGTGCACGGAGCCCACGACATTTCCGAAACCAACGGGAAGACCGAACGAAGCGCAAGGAAGCAGGAAGCTTTTTTCTCTCTTTTAGTTTCTTCTTCTATGGCAGAAAGCACAAGCAACTGTCTCCCCCTCACTCTCTTTTATAGGCATAGGGCGGGAACGGACGCCTCCTCGCGCCAAACCGGAGCCCCTTCACGCGAACCGGCGCAACCGCCGACCGTTCGCCTGCCTCCTCGGCCCTTGCCCCGGTAACGTGCTGCAAGCTCATTAATTTCCCACCGGGCACTAAATGCTCTGACAGGACAGCCGCCTCGCGCCGCACGCCGCGCAGCACCGCAGACTCCGCCGGGCGCAATGGGCCAAGGCACCCTGAAAAAGGTATGAAACGGCCCACTGGGCCGCCCAGCCTTGGGAATGCAAACAGCCTGCGGGCTCGCACCCGAGGCCCGGCACCGTGCTGAGGGTTACGAAGGCCGAAATCCAGTCGACTGGAATGAGAGCCGCCCCAACACGAAAAAACTGAGCGAGGGGCGGGCCAGGGTGAGCCCCTAGAGGGCCTCCAGTTGGGTTGGCGGACGACCCAATCACCATGACCCGCATCCGAGACCATACCTCACACTCTCCGAGACCATACCATGGGTACCCCCATCAGCCCGGGATCACGAACGGGCTGACCTACCTCTCTGGGAGCCCAGTACTGGCGAAAGGTGTGTGGGCCGCAGAGAGTGGGCCAGGCCCCGGTCTGAGCCAGCCCCAGACGGTCGGTCGACCCCGACCTCCAAGGTCGGGGCGCACGGTTGGTCAGCTCCACTGGCACACGAAGGGGCGGGCTACCCCACGCACACAACATCCACTGACACCCGTACGGGGGTAGGCGGCTCATTCCCGAGGTTGTCAGAAGGACCGCCGAAGGAGTCAAGCCCCTGTCCCGTCGCCTGACACACCGCAGAGGGAGGCGCCCTCTCCCGAGTCCGAGCTAAAGTCAAGCACCATTAAAACCACCAAAGCTGACAGGAGCACAGAGCAGTATGTCATCCTGACAGCCCAACGGAAGACCGCACACCGTAGGACTACCAACCCTGCGTGGGGCGGGCAGAGGTCGGTCGGACAAGACAGAGACTAGATTCCAAGGCGTACAGTACCCCCTCCTTTTTTCCTCCAAATTCCCGTGTAACCTGCTGCTTCCGTCTATATAAGAAAAGGCAGGGCCCGAGGGAGCGGGGGGGGGGACGATTTCTAGACAACAAAAAGACGAGCAAAAAATGAGCAGCCGAGCACGAGGGAGTCGGTCGACCGAACCCTTGCCTCGCTTGTAATCCCTTGTTCGTCCCGCAAGATCAATACACCCCCACCGAGCGAACTGGAGTAGGGACGTTCAGCCCAAACCAGTATAAACTCCTGGCTTTTTGAGTCAACCATTCGGGGAGAGGGAGCGCGCGACCCCCACTAACCAAAAATTCGTATTGCCAGTGCACGAAACACCGACAATTACCGGGGATGCCACCAGACCGGGAAGTTGAATTTGTCATTGAATTGCTGCCCGGAACAACCCCGATATCTAAACGTCCATATCGGATGCCTCCAAATGAGTTGATTGAATTGAAGAAACAACTCACGGAGCAGCAAGAGAAGGGCTTCATTCGACCGAGCTCCTCACCCTAGGGATGCCCGGTGCTGTTTGTGAAGAAGAAAGACAACAGCTTACGGATGTGTGTTGATTACCGTCCGTTGAATGAAGTAAAGGTCAAGAACAACTATCCACTTCCCCGGATTGATGATCTATTTGATCAAATGACCGGAGCCCGAATATTCTCCAAAATTGATTTGAGGTCGGGCTATCATCAAATCAAAATCAAAGCAGGAGACATTCCAAAGACGGCATTCTCCACTCGTTATGGTCTATACGAGTATACAGTCATGTCTTTCGGTTTAACCAATGCACCGGCCTACTTCATAAGCTTGATGAATTCAATTTTCATGGAGTATCTTGACAAATTCGTTGTCATCTTCATTGACAACATTCTCATCTACTCCAAATCCGAAGAACATGAAGTACATCTTCGGATTGTCTTGGACAAGCTGCGAGAGCACCAACTTTATGCTAAATTCAGCAAGTGCGAATTTTGGCTAAACGAGGTTACCTTCCTGGGCCATGTGCTATCGGAAGGCGGAGTTGCGGTTGACCCAAGCAAAGTACATTCAGTACGTAGCTGGGGATAGCCCAAAACCGTCACCGAGGTTCGGAGTTTTCTCGGACTTGCGGGTTACTACCGTCGGTTCGTGGAGAACTTCTCCAAGATTGCAAAGCCACTGATCGAGCTTTTGAAGAAGGAGAAGAAGTTTTCATGGTCAGGAGAGTGTGAAGCGAGCTTCCAATTTTTGAAGGATCGCTTAACCACTGCACCCGTTTTAGTGTTGCCAGATATTCACTAGGCCTTCGACATATATGGCGATGCATCACGCCTCGGACTCGGTTGTGTACTTATGCAAGGAGGCCGAGTGGTGGCATATGCATCAAGACAATTGAGGCCACATGAGATGAATTATCACACACATGACTTGGAACTAGCAGCTGTGGTGCATGTCTAAAAATTTGGCGACATTACCTCATCGGTAATCGTTGCGAGATCTACACTGATCTCAAGAGCCTGAGGTACATTTTCACTCAAGCCGACTTGAACTTGAGGCAAAGAAGATGGCTTGAATTGATCAAAGATTACGACATGGGACTCCATTATCATCCGGGAAAATCCAATGTCGTTGCCGATTCCTTGAGCCGGAAATCACAATGCAATTGTATTTCGGCAGAGCCGGCATCGAGAGCGATGTGCGCTGAATTCCGAAAGCTCGGGTTAGAAATGGTTAACCAGGGATTCCTTGCTGCGCTTGAGATTAAATCTAACCTCTTGGACCAGATCAAGGAAGCTCAAAAGGTAGATAAAGGCATGGCACTCATTCGAGCCAAAATCGAGCAAGGCAAAACCGATTGCTTCACCAAAGACCCCCAAGATGTCTTATGGTTCAGCAAGCGATTAGTGGTGCCAAATTGTAAGGAGTTGAAGCAATCCATTCTTAATGAAGCTCACAATTCCTCATTCTCTATTCATCCCGGGAGTACAAAGATGTACTAGGATCTTAAGCCAAGACTTTGGTGGACCCGGATGAGGCGAGAAATCGCCCGGTATGTTGCCGAGTGTGACGTATGCCGAAGGGTGAAAGCCGACCATTTGCGTTCAGCTGGTACACTCCAGCCACTATCGATTCCCTTGTGGAAATGGGAGGAGATCGGCATGGATTTCATCACCGGATTGCCCAGGACGCAAAAAGGTTTTGACTCTATATGGATAATCGTTGACCGATTGACAAAGACTGCTCATTTTCTTCCCGTCAAGGTTACCGACACGATAAGCAAGTTGGCAGAGCTGTATCTCTCTCGAATCGTATCTCTTTATGGTGTTCCCAAGAGGATTATCTCAGATCGAGGTACCCAGTTTACCTTGGGTTTTTGGTAATGTCTTCACAAAGCCATGGGAACTCAACTCTCTTTCAGCACTGCATATCATCCCCAAACTGATGGACAAGCGGAGAGAGTAAACCAAATCCTCAAGGATATGCTTAGAGCTTGTGCTCTTACATAGGCAAGGATTGGGAGAAGTGCTTGCCATTCGCAGAGTTTTCCTACAACAATAGCTACCAAGCTAGTCTCCAAATGTCTCCATTTGAAGCTCTTTATGGAAGACCTTGTAGGACTCCACTCAATTGGTCTGAATCCAGAGAAAGACCCATCTTTGGCCCAGACATGGTCATCGAGGTGGAAGAACAAGTCCGAATAATCCGAGAACGATTGCGGACGACACAGTCTCGTCAAAAGAGCTATGCTGATCGCCGTCGTTGTGCATTAACCTTTGAGGTGGATGATCATGTCTATCTTAAGGTTTCTCCAATGAAAGGTATCCGTTATTTCTAAGTGAAAGGAAAGCTAGCACCTCGCTACATCGGACCCTTTCGAGTCGTGGCAAGGTGAGGAGCTGTGGCATATCAATTGGAACTTCCACCTTCCCTCTCCGAGGTACATGATGTCTTTCATGTCTCTCAATTAAAGAAGTGCTTTCGTGTTCCGACCGAAGTTACACATTTGGACACCCTCGAGTTGCAACCCGATTTGACATACAAGGAGTGTTTGCATTCTTGACGAACGAGAGCGTGTCACTCGAAATCACACCATCAAATTCTTCAAGGTTCAGTGGAGCCACCATACTCCCGATGAGGCTACATGGGAACGTGAAGATCACCTTCGAGTTGAGTACCCTCACCTCTTCACCAACCTAACTGAATCTCGAGGACGAGATTCTCTTTAAGGGGGGTAGGTTTTGTAACAGCCCAAAATTGTTTGATAACTAAATTGTGCTTGGCTTGCTCATATCATTCATATTAGTGGCATGATCAACACTTAATTAAGACTTTATGAATACTAGCATCATTTTAGTTAAATGAGTATAATTGATAATGTTCATGACCCTTTTAAAGTTGCTACCCATTTGTACCCATGCTCCATCCACTTTAGTCAATGATAAGTGGACCTAATTGTAAGTGAGAAAAGAAAAATTCTGCACACACTAACTTCATTTTTCCCACCTTACCTACTCCATACCCACTTTCTTACCTCTCTATGACATGTGGGACCAAGCCCCACATGGAAGGGATGGAGGGGCATTCATATAAAAGCCTTTTCCCCCACCTTGGAGTCTTCTCCAAGCCCTCATTTGCTCCCCCAACCTGAAATTTCTGCTCAAAGGGGAGAGGAGCACTCATCCACCCTCTCCATTCAAGTCCCAAAAATCCATCCAAAAATCTAGATTGAGCTTGTGCATGTTTGTCGGGACCCGAATTTGCAAATTCGGACCCTCTGTGTATTCAGCACTAGTCCAGGATCACGCTAGTGCACACAGTCTCAACATCGGTAAATATCACAATCATACACATCGATAGTAGTAAAGTATTTTAATTAAAATAACCAAACTGGTTGCTCGACCTTATGGTCAAGTTACAAGAGTACGCCACACAGGGCGAAAACTTATTAAAGGAAATAAATTGCAGCGAAATAAAAGCATCAACGTGGCGCCATCCAGTATATCACAGGCAACTGACTGGGCTCGCTCCCTAGGTAGACGGCTCCTCCTGAAGTTCTTCCTCCAAGGCTGGCGTCGCTTCCCTTTCAACTGATGTTGTATTGTGGCAAGGGTGAGTACTTGGTACTCAGCAAGTCATGCACAGAATGCAGCTAATATTCTATATGCATGACTTATTACAAAGAATAGGTTAACAGGTACATTTGCAGTAAAACAGCAGTTAACAAGTAGCATAAGTAGATTCGAAAGCAGTAACGGGTGTACTCTTTGGTCCACACACATGGAGCACTGGGCACGCGGGATCAAGGGTCAAAGTCACCTGGGTGGTTTAAATGCACTATCATGCATACTGGAAAATGGTTTTGTCATGTCTACCTCGGCCGGCACATCAAAGGAATTGTGCTCATAGCTTGGCTTACGAGTGTGGCGTGTCGTGTGGGTAAAGTCGTACCTCTACAGAGTTTAAACTATTCGAATAGCCGTGTCCAGGTTAAGGACGGTCGCTTAAGTTGTCAGTCACTGGGCGAGTATTATGGACCGGGTAAAAATGAATGGTTTGGGAAACTTAGTTTCATGAGTATTGGAGTACTCATGAGGAGGACTTCGCGAGTATTGGAGTACTTGTGATGCCCTAGAATTTGAGAGCAATCCTAGGGTTTTCTTTCTTGATTGTTCCGGAAAGAAAGAGGGTTTTGTCGGGGAATGAAACAATTGAAGAATATGAGGCAATTTAATATTAAAAATTGGAGTTTTGGGCTAGTTTCCGCTGGGCTGAGGCAACCTGGGCCTGGGCCGGGAATTTCTTTTTCCCCCTCTGTGACATCCTGAATTTGTAATTAACAATAATTAGGATTAATTAAGTTAATTGAGTGTTTAATTGTGTCTAGACTTGATTGTTGGATCTTATTTTGGAGTTATTTGTTTTCGGAGTGTTGTCGCCGTTCTGTTTGGGCCGTTTCGATTGATTTTGACCTGAAACCCTAAGTTTCGAGTCCGGTCGAAATCCTTCGAAGTTGTTAGTAAGCCTAACCCCAAAACTTCTCTTTGAGATCCTAAAACCCCTCCATTGAATCTCCGACGATCAATTCCGAAGGCTAGAGAAGAAATCGCAAAGAAACCGGTGGTTTTGCTGTTGGGCGGCACCACCACCTGTAGAGGCTGCATTATCGGCCGAAGCGGCACTACCGCTCGAGGGGAGCGGTACTGCCGGCCGAGCGACGGGTGTAGAGGTTGCTGACCAATCTCCTCCCTCCACGTCGCCCTGGCCCTCCCTCTCTCGTATTTATCCAGAGGGGAGAGTCTCCTCTCTCCCTCACTCTCTCATTCTCTCCCACAACCTCTCTCTCTTGCTCTCTCTCTCGGGTTCTCTCCTTCCAACCCTAGCTCCTCCTCTCCGTCCTCCATTGCTGGGTGGTGGAGCTCCCAAGGAGCAAGAAGAGCAATCCTTGAGGAGTGGTGAAGCATCCTCAAGCCTCCAAGAAGTCTCTCAACCGAGGGATTCGAAGTTTGAGCTCAAACCCGAAGGTTTGATGCAAACCCTCGCCTTCTTCCTCTCTTTTCCTCTTCGTTCCCTCGTGTTAGCCCTAGAAAACCTAGATCGAACTAAATCGGTGTTCGTTAGAATTGCTAGACCTAGGTTAGGGTTAGAAGATTTCTTTTACGCGATTGATTCGTTAAAACCCTGATCTACTCCTTGTTGGGTTTATTCGCCTCAAGAAGCCGTTCCTCGAATTTCCGAAAACCTCCCATTGAAGTCCTAGCTCCGGAAATGCCGAGAGGGCGACTCACGAATATGTTCCATACCACGAAGGTCGATTTTCGCAGAAGAATCGAGTTTGAACTCGATTCGGGTACAGAATCGATATTCGGGATTAATTAGGGTTTTCGAGTTCTAGAAGTTCGATCGTTGTGCAACGATTTGTAGATCGAGCTTTTGGTCGCGTGGGACCGTATGGTGCTATGGGATTCGATATGAAGTTGCGAATCCGTCGTTTGACTCGATTCGCAAAAGTGTGCATTTTGGGCATTCGAGACAAATTTGTGTTTCGAAGTTCCAAAATCCACAAAGCTAGTGTGTATTGGTCCATGAAACCGTAGTGGTTCCATTGCCGCGTTGAAAACCGGATTTGGACCCCTTTTGTGTCGAAATCCGTTTTCGTGTCGTTTTCGGAGTTCGCTAGGTCAAAAAGCGTGAAATTGTGCAAACGAGCCCGGAACTTGTCGGAACCTGCGTGAATGGGTCCCTAGTGCCTCCAGGAACCTATTCATGCTTTCTCGTCAATGTCCCGAACTCATTTGCACGAAATTCCACTTTTTGCAAAAAGTCTCCTGGAAGTCGGCACTACCGACGGTGTGAGGCCGGTACTACCGCCCCGGTCGGCACTACCGCCCGCACACCGCCGGCAGTTAAAATCCAGAGCACCCCAACTCGATCCCTGACCTGCGGCACTACAGGGCTTAATGGCGATCGCTGCCGGAAGCTTAAGCGGCACTCTGGCCGGCTTCTGCACGCCCGATCTTCTTAGGGCTTAGGAAGAATTTAGATTTCCTTTGCTCGTTGAGTTCTCGTTTTTCCGGTTTCGTGTTAGGTCTATTCTGTCCCCATTTGGATTATTTTCATTGGTTCTTTTCTTTCGAAAACCGTTTTTGGGTAAAAGTTTCTGTGCTCGGAATCGGAAGAGGTAAATCGATCAAGCGAGCTCGGGCCGGTTGGTACCAGGTTAGTTGTGTTCTGGCGCTGTTAGGACCGTGGCCTGGCGCTCGTACCTGAGTTCCGATCCCGTTTGAGCGAAAACCCCTTTCTCGCATTCCGGCCCTTTCTGGAATACCGGCGCTACCGCCGTGATAGTCTCAGTACCGCTGCCTGAGCAGTAGAACCGTGACTATAACGCCGGTAGTTGTTTTCAGAGTGTGCTGTTTCCAGCCTTTGGAGCCGCGGCGCTGCCGATGTTTGGGTCCGGTATTACCACCCCATTTGGTAATACTGTGTGAAACAAACCGGTAGCTATATTCCAAAGTGTGCTGATCTCGGCCTTTGAAATTCCGATACTGCTGATGTATGGGGCTGGTACGACTACTTGAGCAGAAGTACTATGGGCAACATTAAGGCAGTATCTTCCAGAAAGTATTCTGTTTTAGTTCTCGGCCGTCGACATTATCGTCCCGATGGTACGGTACTACCGGGGATCGGCAGTACTGCCGTAAGGTCGGTGCTGCTGATTGGACGGTACTACCGGGAATTGTGTGTCGATATTGCCAATGAGTGCTGAGAAGTTTAAAACCTCTTTTTCGAACTCTTTTGGTCTTAATTTCTTGGATTTGTTTAAACTCGTATTTGATTCTTATTGTCTGGTTTGATTTGCCGTTGATCGTTTCTATCGCTTTTAAATCGGCGTTGGCGATTCGGTGAGACGACGATTCGACTGTTCGAGGTTGGACCTTGTTAAAAGAGCAAACAGGCAAGCACCTCCTTTGACCATTTTGATCCCATATTTGCAAATTCTAATTTCAATTGTCAAAACTATTATGCATGCGTGTACATTCAGTAAAGATGCTAGTTGTGGGAAAATTGGGTAGTTAGACCTAATTTGATGGATTTCCTTAATCTTAATTGAGTCATGAACCTTGTTGAACCTTAGGCTAAGAACTTAGACATAAAAATAAATGTCAAATGGGTATCAAAGAATAATATTCGCATATGCTTATTCAGGCTGTAGAATGTACTGTATGCTGTCACGACACATTCAATTACAATTCTTCTTGGATTTGGTCGGTTTGGTTGGATTGGGTCTTGGATCGGAAGGTTGGATACCGGCTCTGGAGTTTTGGATTTGGTTTATGTCGGTTTGGGAAATGGATGGATTGGGTTGTTGGAAAAATGGAAAAGGAGTATTTAGACCGGGCGAGATGTTGGTGATTGGTGATTTGGAATTCGATTTGGTTTGGTTGTTTCGAATGGATGGTTGATATGGAATGGATCACAAGCCAGGGGCTTGTTTGGAATGTTTATGGATTGGATGGCAAGCCTGGGGCTTGGTTTTTGGTTGGACCCTTGCTATGGGGAGGTGGCCAGTAAAGCTAGTGGGGACCACTAGTGGACATCCTCTATGGCCATAGCAAGTGGGTTTGGAAGATCTCGCCTGAGTCACCCTAAGGACTGAACTTGATGCTATTACTGGGTCAAACAGTACAGCCACATGTGCCAGTATGGGATGGCCCTGACCTAGTACATTGAAAGGGAGTTGAGTCTTGCATCATTAGGCGGCGGAAGAGTTGGACACATCTGTCGTGTCGGTGTGTTCTAGGGGCTCCCTTGTCGAGGCATCGAGGGGGAGTTTGCCCAATACAACGGTAATGCTTACTATGGGGGAGGTATGGGCCAGTAAAGCTAGTGGGTGCTTGTAAAGACCACTAGTGGACATCCTCTTGGGACCGTAGCAAGGATGCACATTACCGGGCTGGTGCAAGGTTTAAATCCTAACCTATCGAAAGGTCTCGTCACAGTCTAGCAAAACGGGTACGTGTGTATCGCGTGGCATGGTTGACATGATTGCTAGAATGTGTCATGTGGGTAAAGTGTACAATCTCTGCAGAGATACATATTAAACTAATCGATTAGCCGTGCTCACGGTCATGAGCAGCTTGGGAAGTACTATCAAGTATAGAATTTCTGGTGTTGGTTCAGGTCTGGTCTTGGTTCGGTCTCGGAAATGGATTTGGTTGGACTTGGTTAGGAGCTGGTTTGGTTATTGAGTTTGGTCGGAAGTTGGTTTTTGGAAATGGTTTTGGTAAGGTAGGTTAGTTTGGTTTTCGGTTGGTGAAAATGGATGGTTGGGAATTTGGTTTATGGATCAATTGATATATTTATTGCTTGCAACAAAAATGATTTCTTTACCACTGCTTTACAAATTCGAATGTTTAGAATCTATTAAATTATTGCAAATAAATCTTGCTTTGTGCTCAAATAGACTTAGTGTAGAAACCTGATTCCATTGTTATAACCTGCATTTACATTATTATTTCCATACACTAAAGTCTTGCGAGTACATACGTGTACTCACCGTTTGCTCTATATTAACAACATGCATAGAAGATGGCGTCAAAGGCAGTGAAGGCGCGTCGTTCGTCGAGTTCTTCGAGGCGGGTGTCGAGTCTGTGCGGTTATCTGGGACTTTCGCCCCCAGTCGGTTGCCTCTGGGTATGGGAAGGCATACCGCTACCGCTGTTGCGGTTTTGTTTCTCCTATTTTGCTTTTTAGCCAATCGGCTATGTGCTTTTCTTGTAACCAATAGTTGTAATCTAACCAGTATTAATACAACTAATACTTTAAGCTTGATTCTTGATGCAACTTATTGTGAACATATGTGGGTGCTAGGCTACGGATCCAGGGAACTAGCACTAGACACATATCTCGGGGAAGCTCGGGTTGGAATCAATCCTTTAGCATATGACCACCAACGGAGTGTGTCGTGCTGATCGATTGGCCCCAAACCGGGTACGGTTTGTAATTAGTAACTGGATTATTGACGAGTTGCGTTAATTATAGTCCTTCGCAACAGTGAGTTTCTGAGTTACTGTTACAAAGACCGGAGCCCCCACGACACCCTCTCCTCCCCATGCCTTGGTGGGCCGGCCCACCACCCCCCTTTAAGTGGCGCCACCTCCCCCCTTTGCCCTAGGGCGCCTCCCCTTCCTCCCCCTAGCAGCTGCCACCCTCTCCTCTTCCTCCCCTGCGTGGTGGCTCAAGATCCTCCATGAAACGCGAAGGAGAAAGCGAGAAGGGATCCGTGGAGGCGTGGAGGACGAGCAGATTTCAGATTCGGGGTTCATCGCGTGCTTTCTGTGGATTCTCGAGGAAGGACTCTAGGTAAATTTCCAGAATTTTACCCCCTGTTCTACCTAAGATTAGGAGTGTTTTAGATCTGGTGGTGTTTGGTTTGGATGGAATTTGATGGGGGAGAAGGGTAGTTGTTCACGCGGTGCTGTTTCTGAGAGGGGAGATTGTGCAGCGCGGATTGTTTCGCTGTTTAAGTGGCATAGATGATTTTTTCCTGCAAAAACCTATAACTAGAAAGTTGTAGACAACGTCGAGACCTAGCTTCTGTATTTTTTTCAGAATTTTTGGGCCGTCTGTCTGAGAGTTATCTCTGTTGGAAGATGACGAACAGAATCTGGAAACAGATTTCGTCCACTATGTTGGACGGTTGTTTAGGCATATTTAACGGCAGAATTGAAAATTTTGACCTTCATGAAAGTTGTAGATCTCGTCAATATCTAGCTACTGTAATTTTTCTGTATTTTTATGAACAGTAGAAAAAAAGATACGAAATTGGGATGAGAGGGTGCTGCTGTTCGATCCGGACAGATCGGGGTTTTTGGCGTTTAAATGGGATCGGGGAGTAGGAAACGTGTGTTTGAATTGTGTGATGAATTGTGATGTCGCTATGTACTGAAATAATGTTTGTTCAGGTGGTGCCACTGCTGGGCGTAACTAGGTTCTTCGCCCACGTCGGTAAAGGCAAGTGGAAGCAGTTGTATTGTTAATCTATACATTGTTGTTTGATTCGCCTTCACTATAAACTCCAATTACAGCAATCATACATGGTTTAATCACTTGCTTTGAGGATTGCAATATCTTGACTGGTATTGTGATGTTGTGGTTTAGCTATGAATCAAGAGTAAGGTGAAGAATGATGTTGTTTACCGGATGAATTGTCTAAACATTTCATCTCTATGATATTTGTTTTCTATCCATGCTATATGATGATATGAAAACGTGTGGACTCAGTGGGAGAGGTTATGAATGAATTCATGCATGAAGCATTAACTGCATAATCATGCATTGGAAGTTTGTCGACGCCAGCGTCTTGCGATCAGTGCAGACAACACCGTGTGTTCCCTGAGAAAGGGCACGGTGAGGAGGAACATGGCATAAGCATGTGCATCAATCATATGCATTTTACTGAAGTGGTGTGGACTCTTTGATGTGGTATTGTATATGAGGAATGTGGAATGTTAGATATATGGTGGATGTGGTATTGTATATGAGGAATGTGGAATGCTAGATATATTGTGGATGTTTTATTGGTATTAGTTGTTCCGCTTGCTGAGATTACCCAATCTCACTACTTGTCGCTTTGATGTTTTCGGAGTAGCGCACGTGAGTCGTAAGCATGAAGGGTGGGCTAGCAACACAATAATTTTTCTGATGTCATCACGACTCTCATGATCTAGTGCTTTAAATAATTCATTAGTTGGATGCAATTTTATTTCATATAGACCCCTTGTTGTTCCCTTTAAACTTGTTCTCGTTTATGGTTGTCCCATTAGAGATGTGTTATATTTGTGGTTGATACCTGGTTGAATTAGACTCGTTGTCTCTAGTATTGATGTTGTGATATTATTCCTATTTGAATTGCTTCCGTATTGTCCTGTTTTAGGAAATCTTTGTCGAATTTTTCTTGTACAACAGTTGAGATTTATGGGGTGTTACAGTTGGTATCAGAGCGGGCTGTAGGTCCCTGGAATGTGTATTTAGTGTCATACTATAGGTTCAACCTAAAATATGAAGTGGGATAATCTAGAAACATGGCTTAGGTTTTACTTAAAACTTTGCCATAGGATATCAACATTAAAACTTGTGTAAGTGGAATAATTAATTTAAAACTTGACACACTCTGTTGCACAGTAGGAATGGGTATGGGTACCGTTTCTTTACGCTTAAATGTTGTATTTAAGCTTTGATGTTGAATGTTATATTTGGTAATATATGTTGCTATGTTTATGAAAGAATTGATTGTGTTGATACATTTGAGAGGAGGTGGGTTGTGGTGCCGAGAGGGTGTTGGTCACCTTACATTGTTTGTAGTAATGATGGGTTTGTGGTGTGGCGGTTAGTGCCATCACCGATGGACTTTAACCTCCTGTTGGGAGAGTGATTATCCTTTACGTCGTAGATTGGGTAGTTGGTTGGAGTCGAGTAGTAGAGTTGTGGATTGACCCTCCGAATTTCCTTTGCCGTTTTGACGAACGGTTTTGGTTGGTTTTTGATTGGTTGAAATAAAAGAAAAAGTGTTCGGTTTTGGATACTCACCGATAGTTCTTTTGGTGGTTTTGGTTTTGTCTTCTTTGGTTGAAGACAAAAGAAGAATTTAGGGTTGCGCCTCTTTTGGTCGCCTTGCAGCTTTGACGCCCGATTTGTTGTTTGCCTTATAGAGAAACTTATAGATTGATTCTTGGGTTACCATTCTCCAATTTGAAAAGAAGTTATTGAAGTTTTGATGAAAAATCTAAGTCGCATGGATTTAGGTGTCAAGGTTTTGTCGGAAAGGATGTGGTTGATCGGTTGCTTTACGGAGAAAGTTTTCAATTTATTCTTGTGTTTGTCTTTTCTCCGAGGTTTAAAAGAGTTATTGCGGTGTTGTGCCAGACCTTGTTGTCGGGGCCTAAGTGGTGTTTGATCGCAATGATGACTTGCTTGGGAATTCATCTTTGAAAAACCGTTTGTTCCGTGAAAGTTTGAAGTTTGGGGTTATGGCCTTATCTGAAAAAAAAAAGATTTAGTTAATCGCTTGGTTTTCCCTCTTGCAACCATCTTCCTTCGCGGAAGTTGTTGATCTCGAGAGTTGTGGAGTAGTTGCGTGTCGGCATTTGGGAATTTAAGAGTTGACTTCTCTTGTGATTTGTGGTTGAGCTTTCCTAAGGAAAGGTGTTTTAGGTGTTGTTCTTTTAGAGCAATTTTGGTTTCCTTAAGAGTTGGGTGCGTGATTCACGCGGATGTTTAAGAAGTTAAGTGTATGACGAGAAGTTAGAAGTTTTCGGATGATATGAGCTAGTGGTTCGGTTAAAGCGAATTTGTTGTTTGTTTAAAGATGAACTAAAATATTGTGTTGATAAGAGATGATTAAACGAGACGTCAGGTGATCCAAAGTGAAAGTTGATTAGTGGTGTGTGCAAAGTGATGCGGGTTATGGAATCTAATAGATGTTTGAGATTAGTTAGCATAGAATGTCTCGGTTGATGAACTTGTTATAGCAAGAAGATGGTGTGAAATTCTGCCTATTGTAGCTGGTGGGTCAGTTAATATTGTGGGTCGACAATATGACTTAAAATACGTGTAATCAATTAATGAGGATATATGGAATGATTGTAGGAAATGTTGAATTATTCTTGATAGATGTCTGTCTGGGATCCGTATTTATGAGGGATGTCTAGTGGAGATCGTGTCGTGTGGTTAGTATTAATTATTGGTGGAATGAACTGGTGATATGGAATATGTGACTTAGGGATTATACCCAGGGTAATTGTTGATTACGCCGGAATAATTGTAAAGAGATGTGTGCTACGCTTGGGATAATAAGTTGCATGAATAATGGTTCATCATGGTTAGTAGACCAAAAGAAGTTGTTGATATGCGTCTTATGTTGGATTAACTGATAAGTTAATTGTGCTGGAGTTGTGAGAACGTGGTTCTCCTTGTCGATTGTCATACGGTAGATATGGTCTATGGTTCGTTGGTAATATAATCAGTTGTGGTTATATGAACAGTGAAAAGTGATTTTATTAAGAGCAGATGTTGTAGCTTGTATGCAACAGTGTTGGACTTGTCGGGATTTGGGTGATTATGACATCCATATTGGCTAAGGGTATTGGAATGTGAGTAATGGTGGGATTTGAGTCGAACTTTCTTTTGAAGGTTTACGGATTCAAATGAAGGTATAAATTTTCTGGGAGTGCTTGCCTCTTTGTTTAGGCGTCTTGATTAGTGTGCAAGAAAATCTCCCCTGATTAAGTGGCATTTTATCAAGTTACAAACTTGACTCCGATGATTGGAATTATGGATGAAAGAGTAGTATTTGAAGTAACCGGCTTATGGGTTCCAAATGTGGTGTGGTATTGAACCATGCCAATCTTTGGATTTGGGCTAATCTGTTTAGTCTATGCTATGAGTATGGATTAACACCCAAAGCGCTGGAGTGGGACGCTCTCTTTAGCGTTCAACTGATTTATCTTTGGTAACCACAGAGTTAAGCGCTTAAATTGTAATTCTATCGTGACTAGAGTTGGATTTATTTGGGAAAGCGTGTGTGGTGTTTATGGCGTTTCAAAAGGTGAATCTTACGATTGTTTCATAAGTGATTTTTGTTGGTAAGGTGTTCCCTGCTGGGCATGTGTTTCCTTCTCTTTAAGAGAATTGGTAGCGGTTATTAGGCGTAGATGTTTGATTTGAGAGTTGATGCTATCTTCTGTTATTGGCTTTGGTTAAAATGCGATGTTTTGCACGCATTGCGTCTGATGGTTGTTGGGTTGTGATGCGATATGGTATTTTTTTTCGGTTAACGCCGTCGTAGTTTATGCGAATTTGAGCAACCATCGATGTTGTTGGGTGTCAATCATGTGACAAAGAGAATGAAGTCTCTTTGTGAATGGTTAATGGGTATCGTGGTTACATGACGAATAAATGGTGAAAAAGATTCATGACATCGTTTTTATAAGCATAAAAGAGTTGTTGAGCTAGGACGGTGAGAAAGTCATATAGAGATACATGACTAATCCGGAGTGCTCTTGAAGAATTCGCATTCGTGTTATGAATCGAGATTTCCATTGCTCTTAGCATGAAAAGGAATGAATTGGTAAATGCTAGTATTCAATCTATTTTAAATAGTTGGAGTATGTTGAGTGGTGGTAATTTTGTTATCATCTATGTATAGGGTAGCCAAAAGTAATGTTATTGGTTGATTTTTATGCCCATTTGTTGATATTGATGACTTGGTAGGGTTGTTAATTGTTGGAAACCATTGATCCAATAGAAAAAAATGTAAAACTGTGGAATAATGTCGAGTACATGTTGTGATTGGGATGAACATTGGATAACAATCATGATGAGGTAATATAGAATGGAAGACATTTTGTTAATCATCATAAACTGTATTTATAAATGTTGGGTATTGGTTTTTTTGTTGAAGATCAATTTTTTTTGCAAGGTTCTAACCTCGTTTGTTCAAATAGCTGGTGGTCTTGGAGTGTATGTCTCACCTGGTTTGTCGTCGTCTTGAATACGGCGAACCACAGTAGAGGGGTTGTGGTGTGAAAACACGTTTGTGCGTGGGAGATGAAGAGGGTTCTAGAGACTGGTACAGTTTTCTTCTGGAGAGTGGTTCGAATAAGGAGTGCACTGTGTTGGACGGTTGTTTAGGCATATTTAACAGCAGAATTGAAATTTTTGACCTTCATGAAAGTTGTAGATCTCGTCAATATCTAGCTACTGTAATTTTTCTGTATTTTTATGAACAGTAGAAAAAAAGATACGAAATTGGGAAGAGAGGGTGC
Source organism: Rhipidocladum racemiflorum (assembly GCA_036346355.1). NCBI lineage: Eukaryota > Viridiplantae > Streptophyta > Magnoliopsida > Poales > Poaceae > Rhipidocladum > Rhipidocladum racemiflorum. The sequence goes on along the minus strand of CM070584.1, from coordinate 24,471,074 downwards.
TGCTGTTCGATCCGGACAGATCGGGGTTTTTGGCGTTTAAATGGGATCGGGGAGTAGGAAACGTGTGTTTGAATTGTGTGATGAATTGTGATGTCGCTATGTACTGAAATAATGTTTGTTCAGGTGGTGCCACTTCTGGCGTAACTCAGGTTCTTCGCCCACGTCGGTAAAGGCAAGTGGAAGCGATTGTATTGTTAATCTATACATTGTTGTTTGATTCGCCTTCACTATAAACTCCAATTACAGCAATCATACATGGTTTAATCACTTGCTTTGAGGATTGCAATATCTTGACTGGTATTGTGATGTTGTGGTTTAGCTATGAATCAAGAGTAAGGTGAAGAATGATGTTGTTTACCGGATGAATTGTCTAAACATTTCATCTCTATGATATTTGTTTTCTATCCATGCTATATGATGATATGAAAACGTGTGGACTCAGTGGGAGAGGTTATGAATGAATTCATGCATGAAGCATTAACTGCATAATCATGCATTGGAAGTTTGTCGACGCCAACTTGGCGTCTTGTGGCAAATGCAGACAACACCGTGTGTTCCCGAGAAAGGGCACGGTGAGGAGGAACATGGCATAAGCATGTGCATCAATCATATGCATTTCTTGAAGTGGTGTGGACTCTTTGATGTGGTATTGTATATGAGGAATGTGGAATGTTAGATATATGGTGGATGTGGTATTGTATATGAGGAATGTGGAATGCTAGATATATGGTGGATGTTTTATTGGTATTAGTTGTTCCGCTGTCGAGATTACCCAATCTCACTACTTGTCGCTTTTGATGTTTTCGTGTAGCGACGTGAGTCGTAAGCATGAAGGGTGGGCTAGCAACACAATAATTTTTCTGATGTCATCACGACTCTCATGATCTAGTGCTTTAAATAATTCATTAGTTGGATGCAATTTTATTTCATATAGACCCCTTGTTGTTCCCTTTAAACTTGTTCTCGTTTATGGTTGTCCCATTAGAGATGTGTTATATTTGTGGTTGATACCTGGTTGAATTAGACTCGTTGTCTCTAGTATTGATGTCGTGATATTATTCCTATTTGAATTGCTTCCGTATTGTCCTGTTTTAGGGGAAATGCTGTCGAATTTTTCTTGTACAACAGTTGAGATTTATGGGGTGTTACAGTACTTTTGGAAAGTGCTTCACGGGTATTGGAGTATCCGTGAGTGTGAGTGAACATGAGCGTCGGACTCATGATTCGGAGAAATGCTTGGAGGCATGAGATGAATATGTTTATGATGATGCTACATTATGTATTAGACTTCGAAAATGTTTACCAAATGCAAGTTCCAATCTATACATGTCTATCTTTTTATTCTAAATGTTGCTTTATGCTAAAATTGCCATTTTACCTTCCTTTGATGTAGCAACCACATGTAGCTAGAACTTGGCATACAACTTATGTTATTGTGCGAGTACACTCTTTGTACTCAATCGGATTGTCCACTTGCTGCAGGTGAGGATGAGGCACTGCCCGAAGACTTTTACCAGGTAGATTTCGATGATGCTAACGCTTAGGGGCATGTTCTTACTTCCAGTCGGTTGCCTGCAGGCTATGGCACACTATGCTAGACCCTTTTGTTATTTATATTATGTTTCTGTTGCTTGTTGATGTAATAACTTTAAATATTTTGTTTTGGACAGCAGTCCTGCTTTTGTATGTAAATATGCTTATGCTTCCGTTACTTGTGTATGTGTTGTGATACGAACTGTTGGGCATGGTTGCGCGTGTTGGCTAACTTTCCTGGGACCAACACAAGCATATATGGGGAACGCCCGAGGTTCCCTTGATTTGCTCGAGTTGTGTCGTGCAATGGAGTGAATCAATGGAGTCCCGGGGATGGTTCCCCACACTAAGAGAGTTAGATAGAGAGTCGAAAGGAGAGAGAGAGGGACTAAGAGAGTGAGAGTGAGTGTAACATTCTCTTTTTGGCTTTCTGGAGAAAAACCTAATTTAAATGAAGTAAATTCAAAAGTTGGAGTTTCATTGGTGTTTATAATAACCTGGCATCCTTTTCCCTTCGAAATCGGGAATTAATTCCCTCCCGGGCGAAAAATCGGGTTTTCCAGTCCCCGCCGGGACCCGAAAATTCACCCGAGTCCAAAAGTGCTCCAAAAATCTCCAAACCACTTCTAAAATGTTCCAAATATTCCGAAATGATTTTAGGAATCATTTCCCGGATTTTTGGACATCCGTTCCTATTTTATCTCGCGCGGCTTTTGTTTAATGCCTGCGATCCGCACCCGAATATCCAATTCCACAAAAATCATCCAAATTCAACCAAACCACTTCCATTGAGTTCCAAATATTCTAAAATGGCTCTAGGAATTTTTCCGGAATTTTTAGGCCATTTTTCCTTATTTTTCTCTAGGACGAATCATTTGCGTAAAGGAGGACCAATAGGATGCTGCCACGTGGCAAGTGAATAGTGTCATCTTCAACCTCTTGCCATGCATGAACAAAGGAGCTTCAAGCAAGCAAAAATGGTGGGAGCTCTCTTTAAATCCTTCTAGCTCCTCCAATACAACTCCAAATCGCGAATCACGGATCCGTTGGGATCACAACGGCCTCCTCTTTCTATCCATGGGGTTGTTGCACCCGAGATCTCGCTGGATTTTGAACGGTTGCGAGGAAACCGAAATCTACCCTTTTGGTGATTGAGCGGCCGTTTCTAATCCGTTTCGCGTGATTTCGCCCCTCATCTCTCCGTATAAGAACCCTCTTTCCGGTGGTATAGCTCTCCGTTAGCCTCTCTAATCCACTTGGCCGCAAGATCAAGAAAACCGACGAACTTCGGTTGTTCTTCGCGTTCTTCGTGTTCTTGCTCATATCTTCCACTCCGGTGGATCTTTCCTCCTCCCGTTCGTTTCTTTGTGTTAGCATGGAAGTCTAGTTGCTAATTCATCAATTGATTTTAGGTTTCATCATCCGTGGGCGGCAATTTGGATTTTGCTCGCTTCGGCCGAACCCGTGTTCATCGTCGATTTCATCTTCTCCGGTGAGAATTGGCTCGATTCCTTCCTCCTAGATGTTGCTAAGGAGGTCCTCTAGAGGTTCTAGCTTTTTGTTTGGATCAAATCCATGCAAGATTGGGCAAAAATCGGATTTTGGAGAAAAAGGGGCCTTCTCTGTTTTGTTTTTTTGGAGTGCATCAGATTGGGCATGCATGGGGCCTTGCCCATGCGTGGGCCGCGCCACGCCGGCCCGGCTGGTCGCCGCCAAGCCGCCACGTCTTGCTGCTGCAGCGTCTTGCCGCCCGCCCTTCGGCCCGCCGCCGCCGCCGCCGGCCACGCGCCGCCGCTTTGCCCCCTCACGGCCACCCCACCCCTTCCCTCTCTCTCTCTCCCTTCCTCTTTCTCTATCTCTCTCTCCTCCATGGATGGCATGGCAAGCTTCCAGAGGAAGCTTCCTCTTTTCCTCTCTCTCTATGACGCGTGGGCCCCACTGTCATACACTCCAAAGCCAAGTCAAACCAGTCAAAGTCCGGTCAAAGCGCAGTCAAACGTTGACTCGGTCAAAACGGAATATTCCGGGAATATTCCCAGTTTTCGATTTATTCGAAATTCAAACTTCGGAAGCTCATAACTTTCTCATCCGAACTCCGTTTGACCTCATTCATATTTCTAAATTCATCATAAATCAATACCTTCCTGCCAGTACTAATTTTATAATTTTTGGATTTTATTTATTTTCTGTTATTTATTTATTGCCTCGTTTTGCGTGTAGTCGACGATCCCGCCGCGACCGCCGATTTCGCCGTCGAGCCTTCCGAGTTCGACACCGCCGCCGCAACTGAAGGCAAGTCTCCTTGATGCACTTTGCTCCTATGTTTGCGAAATGATTTAAAATTGTTTATAAAGTTGCATGGCTATGTTTAATTAAATATGTCAAATATAAGAGTTAGTTATTCCGAACTTGTTGATTCCTCCATGACATTGTTAATCATATCCATTGTAACCCTAGAACATTGTTTATACCATGCCTATGTTTATATGGTATCCGTTGCTATGTAGTACGGTAGAATTGCTTAGGACCTTTTCCGACCAAAACAACCCATGGGTGGGATTATTCAAAAAGAATATTATTAAAGGTGATTTGAAGGTTATTATTATGATTTTGGTCCTGTTTTCTAAAATAAAAGAAAAGTAAAATGATTTCGACTTGGGCGGCCTGGAATGTCGGGTGGAAGCGGGTCAAGTCTTGATCCTTTTGTGCAAAGTACCGCCCCAAGTCATATAAGGACCGACGCTTATGATTGCCATTTTAAGCATAACCGCAGTACTACCACATGTCTATAATGGTACGACTGGCTCACTAATTTGTAGAAGCCTAGTTTAGACTCGCCACTCGGTTGTTGTGTGAGAGCCGGACGGAGGCATTGTTGTGGATGTTGTTTTGCTCACACTGCGCAAGAGGGGCTTCAGACTGGTGGAGGGAACCCTAACAGCGGTGAAACCTCAGCGGGTGGGTCTAGCTAGGTAGATACATTGTAACGGCCTTGTCAGGATATCCCTGCCGGCACACCTAAGGAAGTGTGTTAATTGCATGGCATCAAGGGTATATCTTGTCTTGTGGGTAAAGTTGTACACCTCTGCAGAGTATAAACTATTCGAATAGCCGTGCCTACGGTCAAAGGCAAAGCGAAGAATGCTTTCATATTGGTAGACTTTGATTTTGTTTTTAAAACCGAAAAGTGTTTTATTTTGGGATTCGGGAGTGGTTTGAACTCTCGAATGTTGTTTGGCGGAAAGAGCCAACCCAGGTGGATAGAACCTGTTTTGCATTTGACGGATGGAGTCACATGATTAACTTTGATCCTTTAAACTGTTGGCGGATAGAGCCTTTATGTTAGTGATGGTGGATAGAACCTCACTACAATAATAAATACTTCAATTATTAAAAAGAGTTGTAAAATATGCTTTATGAAATTTATTACTTAAGTATGATTTAATCAAATGTGGCTTTATGCAAATAAACCCTATTAAGCTTCCTTTGGAAAGCCCCTCATGATCATAATTTCCCGACTTGCTGAGTACTTTTGTACTCACGTGCTACACCAACATTGTAATCATCAGAAATTTATCAAGATGCCGAGGAAGAAGAGGAGTTCTTCGAGGAGGATTGCCAGGAGGACTAGTCGCGTTCCTAGTCGTCGCCTGTGGCGTTGTGGCGTTCGCTCGTTGCTTTCTTTTGCTTCCGCTGTTTTGAGTGTCCGGTCGTTGGACCGAGTATTGTAATAAGTGGCCATGTGGCCCATACTTGAATATTTATATTACAGTTTCGTTTTGTTCGGCAATGAAGTATCACTGTGACTGTGTGTACTAGCTACTGATCTGGGACTAGTACGGAAATACACAGGAGATTCTGGATAGCTGATCCGGGGTCTCACAGCGGTGGTATCAGAGCCTGGACGACTGTAGGGCGTGACCTAGTTAGCATGGCAAAGCCTTAAGGACTTATATTTTATAAAAATGTACTTGCAAAAGTTTAAGTTCCTTTGCTTCTATCTCTTCTATCTTAGTATCTTGTGCTCATCCTCTCTTTTATTTAAATTTTGGTTACTAATTCTGTCTGCTTTCAAAATTTGTAGATGTCGGTTTACACCACCTTTGCCGGCGAGGCTGGAGGCTTTTGCGAGGAGCTGTCACTGATGCTCCAGGAGCTGGGATTTCCCCATCGCCCGGAGTATCGCTACCAGTCAATGCCTGGTCTTGTCCAGGACATGTGGCAGGTCCGCTTGCTAGTCTTCGCGAGGAGCCGTCTTCGCGTCGAGGACCGGCCGTTTTACTTCACGGCCGAGAGACCAATTCTGGCGTACGCACTTCAGGACGCGGCCAGAAAGGCTATCCTCATGTTGGGACAGAGCTACCGCGATATCTTTGGAGAACTCCGTCGCATTTGTTTCCCCGCTTCCAGGTTGGGCGGGTGTACAGCCAGTTTAGGAGTTTGGCCCAGGAGAGGGACCCGACCGTGGTGCACCTGGGGTCACTCGTCCAGGCGCAGGATGAGGCCTACGTCCGGATGTCTGATGAGCTGCTGGGTCTGCGTCGGGACTTGACGGCAGCGAGAGAGAAGATCTCTCGGTTCGAGGAGGAGAGGAGGAGCATCCCATCGCCCCCACCGCCAGCTCCTGTGCAGGAGGCACAGCCCGTGGCGCCGCCACCACCAGCCCCGGTTCGGGAGGAACCGCCGGCCCGCGACATCCCAGAGGACGCGCCACCAGCCAAGCGTCATCAAGGTCTGAGGCTTCAGACTACTGCGCGCAAGTCCGTTCGTCTCCCTTCGCCGCCAGGGTTTTCTCTGATTGCTTTGGCTGCCCTTGAAGGAGCAAGATCTTCGGCAGCAGCTTCACCTTCCCGCAGCAGGAGCGAGGAGGAGGAAGAGGAGGACCCGTCACCGCGCGTCTTCGGCAGCGACGCGAGTTCTTAGATAGTTTTAGTCTGTAGTAGCTTAATTTTGTCGTGTTAGAGCGTTGAATAAGTGATTGCTGGATTGTATCGTGCCCTTAGGCATTTGTGATACAGCCACCTCCAAAACTATTTGATTTTAATTGAAGTTCAGTTGGTTTTTCCTTCGGTTGTGTGCTCTTTTGGTTGTGCCCTTGTGTTGAGGATGTGGTTTAGTTCCCCGTTGCTTACCTATGCTTCTCCCTCTTTCCTTGTGCTTGACCGCCTTGTGCAGATGGAGAACGTTGGTCGTGGTTGTGGTCGTGGAAGGCCCGCAGGCCGTGGTAGAGGCCGTGGACGAGCCTGTGGACCGGTGCACTTTCAAGAGGAAGCAGAAAATGTGGAGCCACCGCAGCCGCAAGGACAAGAGCAAGTGCAACACCCTGCCGCTCAGCATGATCCGCCGCCGCCCCCACCACCAACGGCCGCCAAACATGGAGCAAATGATGGCGATGCGGCAGATTCTTCAGCGTTAGCTCGAACGCCCTGAACCAACCTCAAGCCGCGGCGGCTTGCTCAAGCTCAACCGCCCCAATCTAAGTTTGGGGAGTTCATGAGACTCGACCCCGACTTTTCTTTGGATCCATGAATCCATTTGGATGCGATGATGGCGGCTCAAAGAAGTTGAGCGTAAAGCGCACTTGGCTCGGCGATGACATAGAGAGTGTGCAGTACGCATCTCACCAGCTTAAAGGAACTGCAGCCAACTGGTGGGAGAACTACTGTGCCGCCCATGCTGACCCGCAGAACATTCCATGGAACGAGTTCGTGGAAGCCTTCAGGGCTACTCATATCCCAAGGGGGATTATGGAAATGAAGCGTCGTGAGTTTCACAAGCTTCAGCAAGGAAACTTGTCTGTCTCGGAGTACCTTAACCGCTTCACACAGCTGTCCCGGTACGCGACCGCAGATGTCGCGACTGACGAGGCCAAGATTTGGCGATTCATGGAGGGCCTTGACCCCAACTTGAAGGTACAGCTGGTTTCAAGCGACTACCCGTCGTTCCAGCACATGATCAACAAGGCGCTGATTCAAGAGGATGCCCAGCGTCAGCTTTTTGAGTCGCGCAAGAGGAAAATGATGTTTCAGACTCAGCGCGGTGCCAGCAGTTCCAGGCCCCGCACTTTTCAGCAGCAGCAGTCTAGCAGGCCAGCAGTAGCCAGTGGCCCCAGGATGTCGGGACCCCGAATTTGCAAATCCGGACCCTCTGTGTATTCAGCACTAGTCCAGGAACGCGCTAGTGCACACAGTCTTAACATCGGTAAATATCACAATCATACAATCGATATTATCAAAGTACTTTATTTAAATAACCAAAGTGGTTACTTGACCTTATGGCCAAGTTACAAATATATGCCTTGCAAGGCGAAACTTATTAAAAGAGAAATAACTGCAGCGGAAAAATCAAATAAACTTTCGTGGCGCCATCCAAGATACCACAGTAACCTGACCGGGCTCGTGATCCCTAAGTAGTCGGGTCCTCTTGGAGTTCCTCCTCCAATGTCATGCGTAATCTCCTCTTCAACTGGTATTGTGTTGAGGCAAGGGTGAGTACTTGGTACTCAAGAAGTCATGCATGTAATGCAAGCTAATATACTATATGCATGGCTTGGTACAAAGGAATAGCTTAAGGTATATTTGCAACAAAGATTTGATTAAGTAATATAAGTAGATTCGAAGCGAAAAACAAGTAAAGCATAAATAACTTTTCAGAAGTTTAAATAACATTTTTCCCCATCCTAAACCATATTTCCATCATCTTCTTTGTTAAACCAACCTAACTTTGCAAATCCAAGTTATTTTCAGAAAAATCTAACCCTTGACCTGTAATTCCGAGCATTGTCCAAGATCGTGACTCTGGCTATTTCAAATAGATTCTACACTCGGCAGAGGTTATGCACTTTACCCACAAGATACAATCCACTCACCACGTCACCGTGAATCGCCATACAAGAGTATGCGAATGAGCGATCATAACAAAGCCTTCTAAGCCTCAAACAACACAGTGGTCCTCTCCGCGTGCTCTACACCATCCCTTCCTTAGCCAAGGCGGCATGGGACCAACACACCGTTAGATGGGTACTGCCACGTGCCCACGATACGCCTCCCGCATAATCACACAAACGGTGTAATCGACACTCCCGAGGCTCCACAAGTGAGTCCTTAGCGACTTAGTCAACTAGGGCCGTCCCATTCCACCATGTGGTTGCAAGTATGACCCAGTTCAAAGGCTTGCAAGGTTAAGTCCTTAGAGTGACCAGGCAAGACTACCCAAAACCAAATCAACACTCCCAATGCCACATCAGCCCACCGATTACTCTTGCCACATGCCCCGATCGAAATGCTTATCAAACCCCGCTTGATTACCATGCACCACGTGCTATCAACATCACATGATACTTTTCCAAAACAGGTTCAATATATCATTAAGTCAATATTAGCATTTGATTATCCAAAATCATGTCATGAGCACGAGTGTGTCTAAGCAAAGATACTACAACGATCTAAACCCATGTTGGCAATTTAATAATGTCCAACTAGTAAACCACAACTAGGGTGACAAAGGGTCATGGCACATACTTAAGTAATCAAGGTGTCATATAGCAAATTGGTATTTATCTAACCCAGTGTTTAAACCAAAGTATCTTTCTAATTAAACTAGCATGCAATAGTTTAAATCAAAATAGATTTCAAATGGGATCAACATGGTCAAAGCACAACTTGCCTTCAAAAGCACTTGCTCTTGGTCTTGAGTTGGATCCCGAGTTAATACTTCTCCTTCGAATCCTTCCTAGACTTCAACGCCTACTCGAAAAGCGTGCAAATAGCAAATACACAAATAAACACTATGCAAAACATCCTGCAACTCCAAATAAAATCCATAAACAGAGAGAACGTAATTTTCTGGATTTTTAGAAACTGAATCACAAATTTGGAGTTAAAATGAAAGTTATGATTATTTAAAGTTTAAATAATCAATTAAATAATATTACAGAGAAAACTTTAGTCCAAAATTAAATAAAATTCATATTTAGGTAGATCTCAATTTTATACAAATTTAGAAATTTGAATCGCTTCAAATCGAGTTGAAACAAAAGTTATAAAGCGCTGAAGTTTGAATCTAAATTTGAAATCATTATTCAATTAATAAATCATTTTCTTTTCGGAAATTAATTATTGCGTCAGCATGGACACGGCGCTGATTGGCCTGGCCGACGTCACCGGTCCATGGGCTCGGTCCACGCCGCTCGTCCACTGCGGACTCGGTCCCACGACTCACGTGGCGACATGTGGGCCCACTCGGGTGACGCCATCGCCGACGCCACGGGCTCGCACCTACCGACAGTGGGGACTCCACCGTGACGCCATGGGTGACGCTCGCTGGCTGGGTTAGCCATCGACATGCGTCTCGACACGCTGCCCCGGTATCGGTCATTACACGCACTGCTGCGTGGCGCCGATCGCGCTTACCCAACTTCCCGACACGTGGCGCAATCTCGTCCGCTGGTTTGAAAATCAACCCAGCGCGGATTGATCCAGGGTTAACACGCTGAAACTACTGATGCTCGTGGGCCGTTCGGATCTAGATCTGGACGGTCCAGATCTAATCCTATAATCGCGACGCGCTACAAAGACGTGGCGATTAGGAACCGTTGGATCTTGATCCAACGGTCCGCATCTAATCGGGTTTCTGTGGGTTTGGGAAACACGTGAACTCACCGCGCTATTCGATCCTGGATCCAACGGTGCACTGGCTCGTGGACGGCGATGGACGCGCTACCGCTTGACCAGAGACGGGATCGGCGACCTTGCCGTCGGCTGCTTCGCGCGCCCCGCTGGCGAGGGGTACCCCGACGCGCCTCGCCTTGGGGAATCGGATCTGGCTTGATGACGGCGAGACGACTGACGGCAGCAATATCGGCGTTTAATCGCGGCGCAACTTCCAACTCGGCGAGCAATAACGGCGAGACGCGGGGGATCTCAGCGCGCGAGCTAGTTTGAACCGGGCGTGATGGCGATCTCGGTATGCCCTGGCATTAAATAGCCTCGTCATGCATAAAGCGAGACCTAGCTTCTACTTCGGCGGCGACATTTGCCGGGCGGAGTCTTCGGACTGGCGGAGACGAAATCGTGGCCGCCCACGTGGCTACAACTAACGGCCACGATCGCGGCGCGGCGGGATCGTCCGGACCCCACACTCGTCTGGTCGACGGATCTCACCGTTGATCTTGATCCAACTATTGGGATTGATTAGTGGTTAGAGTGGGTCTTGGCCGAAATAATCGCTGGTCGACTTTAGTCCGATTTCTACGGATGAACAAGATTTGACCCGAGTTGGATTTTCCAAATAATTAATATTTAAAATAATTCACCATTTAATTCATTAAAAATAGCAAAAGACTTCGTAAAATTCTAAAATTCGAAAATATTTTGATCATTTTGGACTCAAATAAAATATTTCCAACAAAATTTTATTTGCAAAATTAAATTCTTTAATTATTTCAAAATGGAATAAATTCAAATAAATTCCCAAATAAATCCAAATAAATTCCGTAAAATTCCAAAATTCACCAAAGTGTCAAATCACACATGAATTTAAGAAAAGCAAAATTTTGGGGTGTTACAAACCTCCCCTTAATAGAATCTCGTCCCCGAGATTCAGTGGGCTTACTAAAGGAATAGGTTTGGAAATTCTTTCTTCAAATCCTCTTCAAGGCCTCCAAGTTACTTCTCTTCTTCATGGTTGCTCCTTCGAACTCTACAGATCCGTTGACTTGTTTTAGTTTCTCGATCCATTGTGTCTAGAACTTCACAGGGTGCTCCTTATAAGTCAAGTCCTCATGCAACTCAATTGACTTAGCGGTCTGCTCTTCAGGAACTGGGAGACACTTCTTCAATCGGGACACATGGAATACATCATGCACTCCTCGCCAACGATCAGGGCAACCCCAACATAAGCAACTTCGCCTCGCGACTCAAAAATCTTAAACGGTCCAACATAACGGGTGCGAAGTTTCTTTGGCATGGAACCTCTTAACTCCCCCGAGAGGCGTAACTCGAGGTATACAAAGTCTTCCTGCTTCAAAAACTCAAATCTCGACTTTACGATTGTCAAGATAACTCTTCCTGTCGAGATTGGGCGATCTTCAACCTTTCCTAATCATGGCGACCGCTTCTTCAAATCTTGAAGAATATCAGTGCCCAAAGACAGGCCGTCTCATTCTAATTCAATGGTGTCCGGACAGGTCGACCATACAAAGGCTCTCAAAAGGTGACATCGTAAATAGCCTCGATAACTATTGTTGTAATCGAACTCAGATACGGTAAACTCTTATCCCAAGAGGTAGCATAAGCCAATGCACAAGCTCTTAACATATCCTCCAGAACTGTTGACTCTTTTCTATTCCATCCGTCTGTGGATGATAAGTCAGATCAAGTTCAAACGGGTCCCATGGCTTCATGCAACTTATTCGGAACCTTGAGGTAAATTGGGTACCTCCGGTCTGATACAATCCTCTTTGGCACTCGTGCAAATGCATAATCCTCGATCATGTATAACTCCGCTAACTTATCTCCTCGAGCAAGTGGTCTTCACTGATAAATGGGCTACTTTAGTCAAAGTGATCCACTATAACCCATATGGAGTCATAACCTCCTTGAGTCTTCGACAAACCGTAATGAAATCCATTCCGATTTCTCCCACTTCCACTCAGTATTTTCAATGGTGTAGCAATCCTGCTTGGTCTCGATGCATTGCCTTGACTCTCCGCATACGCCGTGACAATGCAACATGCTCCTTGCAACTTCACGTTTCATACTCGCCACCAGAATCTCTCCTTCGCATCCTCGATACATCTTGGCGCTCCGGATGAATCGAGTACTTGGAGTCATGGGCTTCCTCCAAAATCGCTTTAACTCCTCCTTGTCGGCACACAAATCCGGATCCTTCATCCACAACGTGCCTTGTTCATCCAATTTGAAGTCCTCTGCTTGCCTTCCTCCTTTTGACTTAATCCCTACGGATCTTGTCATCATCCTTCGTCTTCCTCGGATCTGATCCTCTAAGGTAGGCTTTACTTCCAATGCGCCAAGAATCCGCTAGGTACAACCTCGATCTTCATCTTTTGAAAATCCTCACATAACTCATCCTGACTTGTGGCTAGCAACGTACTCACTGGTATGGCTTTTCCACTGTGAGCATCGGCTACTACGCTGGCCTTCCCGGATGGTAATGGATTCCAACATTATAGTCCTTGATCAACTCTAACCATCTCTCTCGCCATATTCGCATCCGACCGTGAATATGTACTTAAGGCTCTTATGATCCGTGATATACTTACATCTGCTTTCCAATCGATAGTGACGCCATATCTTCAAGGCATGCACTACGGCTAACTCTAGGTCATGTGTCGATAATTTTCCTCATGCGGCCTCAATCGCTTTGATGCATAGGCGACGACCTTTCCATTCTCGTCAAGACACATCCAAGTCCTTGGCGCGATAAGCGTCACAATAAATATCGGGCTTTGAGCAACATCCTAGAACTAACACCGTCGATGTCAATAAACGCTTCTTCACCCCAAATCCTTCCTCACATTCTCGCGCCCATGCAAACTTCTTTTCCTTCTTCAAGAATTGGCGTAAGAGGTTTTGGTAATTGTCGAAAAGCCTTCGATGAAAACGTAATATCCTCGCCATTCCAAGGAAACTCGAACTGGTCTGACGCCTTCTGGCCTCCCAATGTAACACAGCCTTCTACTTTGCTTGGATCCACAATGATCTCTCATGTCATTACATGTCCAAGAAACTCCACCTTGTCCTTCCAAAAATCACACTTGGTCGAACTTGGCTAAAAGTTGTCGCTCCTCACCTTTTTCCAAAACTCGCCTTAAGTGTTCGGCATGTTCATCCTCCTGCCTTGGAGTAGACCAGATATCGTCTATGAACACGACGACAAACTTGTCCAAATATTCCATGAACACCTTATTCATCATATTTTTCATGAAATAAGTCAAGCGTTGATTTATCATTCAAAGGACATAATCAGAACTCGTAATGTCCATATCTTGACGAATGCGCCTTCTCGAATATCTTCCGATCGGATCTTCAATCGATGGTATCCCGATCTCGCATCAATCTTGGAGAAAACTCCGGCTCCTCTTAATCGATCAAACAAATCGTCAATCCTGGGTAGCGGATACTTATTCTTCACGGTGACTTCATTGAGTGCACGAGTCAATGCACATCCCGAAACTCCCATCCTTCTTCTTGACAAACAAAACCGGTGCTCCTCTACGGCACGAACTTGGTCTGATAAATCCTTTCTCCATTAACTCTTCTAGCTGTTTCTTCATTTCTACCAACTCCTCGTGAGACATCCGATAGGGTCTTTTGCTATCTGGTGTACAGCATCTTGACAAGCTCTATCACAAACTCTATGTCCCCGTCAGCAAGATACCGTAGATCCCTGAAAAACATCCGGGTACTCATTCACTACTGGACATCCTCTATGCTGATTGCCTTGGTACTGCTAACCATCAACCGCCCATTTCTAATCATGCGGTGGCTTGAAATTCCACTTTCTTCCCTACACTGCCTCAACTCCGTGAGATAGTTCTTCGTCCACAATCCAATACAGCCTTGTGTTTGGATAACCAATCCATTCCCAATATAACATCTAAGGTCCGGTCTCCAAAATTATAAGGTTTGCTAGGAACTCTATTCCATCTATTAGCATTCTCACTCGAACATCCTACTTCCGTTCGGAGTTCTGGAACTGGTTTGAACTAAAAGCATGCACTTAAGTCTTGCAATTCTCAAGTCATTCTAGTAGCAAAGCCTTGCGAAACAAAACGAACGTAAGCTCCGAGTCAAACAAAATCAAGCAGGTGTATCGAAGTTAACAAGTAACTTACCTAGATTTACGCCTCAGTAGCATTTTGCGCGTATCTCATGGATGACATGGTTGACTCGGCCTCTCACCACGGCCTGGGGGTGTGGCTCTCGTGCCGCCCTAGCCGGGTGGTTCTCAGATTGAAGCGAAGTCGCTTCCTCGCATCTTCTTTGGACAATCATATAAAGTGTCACGGCTCGTTCTTGTTGTAAATGGCCTCACTGCTCTTCTTTGCCGTAGCGCCTTCTAGCGCCGAAGCTGGGTCAAGTAGTTCTGATTGGTGTCTTGCGCTGAGATGGTGTCCTTGTTGCATTCCGTGGTTGGAATCAAGAATTGATTTGGTGCAACTCTGGTGCATTGCGTTCCTGGCGTGATCCTTGCTGCATCTCGCGCCTCCTCGTTTCATCCAGTTCCTTGCGCTTTGTCCTCAAGAATAAGCGCCTTATTCACCAACTCTTGGAAATCTGAAAGGTGTGGGTGATCAATCCTACTTGCAATCCCGAGTTAAGTCCTTCATGAAACGCAGAGGCTGCCGGATTTATCTGTCGCTACATCCTCAAAGCGTAGCGTGCTAGTGCGGTGAACTTGTTCAGGTAGTCAGCCACACGGGCTGATTACCTTGCTTCAGTGCTCTGAACTCCTCCTTCTTAAGGTCCATAATTCCTTCGTGCACGTGATACTGTCGGAATGCGGTGAACTCTTCCCAAGTGATATCTTGAGGGTTCTCTCGCGTGGGCACGAAGTTCTCCCACCATTCAAGCATTGTTCCTTCCAACTGATGAGAAGCGAAGTACCTTCTCATTCCCTATGCATTGAGCTATGTGTAGCTTCCTCTCAATTGATCTTAACCAATCGCGGCCTCCCAACGGATTGGCATTCCAGAAGAAAGTGGGTGGGTGAGTCCTCATGAACTCGGACACTTTGTATTCTCAAGCGTGGTCCCCGATTAACTTGATTAGCAGTGGCACCTGAGCGGTGACGTGCTGCATTTGTTGCATCATAGCATGCATCAACTGAGTCTGAGCAAAGCAAGAAATGCTCCAAAATTCTGCACATCCAAAGGGCGGTGTGGTGCTCTATTATTGGGGTTTTCTACCATAGAACCACTCCTATTGCTTCCAAAGTTTCCACGGGTGTTCACCATCCGCTTGCTCTAGGTTTAGAGATGAGAGGGAAACAAGAATAGACAAGTAATATAGAACTTATGCGGGCGAAGGGGTAACTTAAGGTCCAACTTTATTATTAATAACTTGGTATGGTCGCTTACAATGCCTAAGGGCCTTGCAACACATAATGCACACTCAAGAAACAAAGCAAATCCAAATCGAACTAACTCCGGAGTCTATCGCCTAAAGGGTGACTCTTTATTCTATGACTCGACTCTCGGCAAGGAGTCTCACTATAGAACCATGCTCACTCATCGAGAAAACCTCCATCTGTCACAAGAGTGCTTTACGTAAGAACTAATCTTTCGATCGTGACGAGGTAAGGGAAAATTTCAGCAAGAGGCAAGAAAAGAGAGGGGATAAGTCGAGAGGTCATTTCTTGTCTTCACAAATTTTTAGCTTTAGGAAAATAGGTTTTATCCTCACTACGACCATTCTAGCTTAGGGTTGAGCCTCTGATACAAATAAGTATGGCTCGATACCACCTTCTCGGGACCCTTAATTTGCAAATCCGACCCTCAGGTATTCAGCACTAGTCCAGGACGCGCTAGTGCACACATCTTAACATCGATAAATATCACAATCATACAATCGATATTATCAAAGTACTTTATTTAAATAACTAAAGTGGTTACTTGACCTTATGGCCAAGTTACAAATATATGCCTTGCAAGGCTAAACATATAAAAAGAGAAATAACCGCATGAAAAATCAAATAAACAGTGGCGCCATCCAAGATACCATACGCAACCGACCGGCTCTCAGATCCCTAAGTAGCCTCAGGTCCCTTGGAGTTCCTCCCTCCAATGTCGCGTAATCTCTCTTCAACTGGTATTGTGTTGAGGCAAGGGTGAGTACTTGGTACCAAGTCATACATGTAATGCAAGCTAATATACTATATGCATGGCTTGGTACAAAGGAATAGCTAAGGTATATTTAGTAAAACAAAGATTTGACAAGTAATATAAGTAGATTCAAAGCAAGAAAAACAAGTAAAGCATAAATAACTTTTCGTGAAGTTTAAATAACATTTTTCCCCATCCTAAACCATATTTCCATCATCTTCTTTGTTAAACCAACCCAACTTTGCAAATCCAAGTTATTTTCGTAAAATTCTAACCCTTGACACTGTAATTCCCGAGCATTGTCCAACATCGTGGACTCAAGGCTATTTCAAATAGATTCTTACACTCAGAGGTTATGCACTTTACCCACAAGATACAATCCACTCACCACGTCACCGTGAATCGCCATACAAGAGTATGCGAATGAGCGATCATAACAAAGCCTTCGGAAGCCTCAAACAACACAGTGGTCCTCTCCTGTGACGTGCTTTCACACCATCCCTTCCCTTAGCCAGGGCGGGTATGGGACCAACACACCGTTAGATGGGTACTGCCACGCCACGATACGCCCCCGCATAATCACACAAACTGGTGTAATCGACACCCGAGGCTCCACAAGTGAGTCTCTAGCGACTTAGTCAACTAGGGCCGCCCCATTCCAAATGCATGGTTGCAAGTATGACCAGCCCAAAGGCTTGCAAGGTTAAGTCCTTAGAGTGACCAGGCAAGACTACCCGAAACCAAATCAACACTCCCCAATGCCACACCGCCCACCTGATTACTCTTGCCATATGCTAGTGAAACTGCTTATCAAACCCCGCTGATTACCATGCACCACGTGCCATCAACATCACATGATACTTTTCCAAAACAGGTTCAATATATCATTAAGTCAATATTAGCATTTGATTATCCAAAATCATGTCATGAGCACGTAGCAGGTCTAAGCAAAAGATACTACAACGATCTAAACCCATGTTGGCAATTTAATAATGTCCAACTAGTAAACTACAACTAGGGGTGACAAAGGGTCATGGCACATACTTAAGTAATCAAGGTGTCATATAGCAAATTGGTATTTATCTAACCCCAGGTTTAAACCAAAGTATCTTTCTAATTAAAACTAGCATGCAATAGTTTAAATCAAAATAGATTTCAAATGGGATCAACATGGTCAAAGCAATAACTTGTTTCAAAAAGCACTTGCTCTTGGTCTTGAGTTGGATCCTGAGTTAATACTTCTCCTTCGAATCCTTCCCAAGACTTCAACGCCTACTCGAAAAGCGTGCAAATAGCAAATACAAATAAACACTATGCAAACATCCTAAAACTCCAAATAAAATCCATAAAACAGAGAGAACGTAATTTTCTGGATTTTTAGAAACTGGAATCACAAATTTGGAGTTAAAATGCAAAAGTTATGATTATTTAAAGTTTAAATAATCAATTAAATAATATTACAGAGAAAAACTTTAGTCCAAAAATTAAATAAAATTCATATTTAGGTAGATCTCAATTTTATACAAATTTAGAAATTTGAATCGCTAAATCGGGTTGAAACGCAAAAGTTATAAGCGCTTTGAAGTTTGAATCTAAATTTGAAATCATTATTCGAATTAATAAATCATTTTCTTTCGGAAATTAATTATTGCGTCGGCACAAGATGGACACGTGGCGCTCCCCCGATTGGCCTGGCTCGACACGTCGGCCATGGGCTCGGCCCACCGCTCGGTCCACGGTGGACTCGGTCCACGACTCACGTGGTGACATGTAGGCCCCACTCGGTGACGCTATCATCGACGTCACGGGTTTCGACCACGGCAATGACAGTGGGACTCCACCGTGACGCCATGGGTGACGCCGTGGCTATCGG
Source organism: Rhipidocladum racemiflorum (assembly GCA_036346355.1). Taxonomy (NCBI): domain Eukaryota; kingdom Viridiplantae; phylum Streptophyta; class Magnoliopsida; order Poales; family Poaceae; genus Rhipidocladum; species Rhipidocladum racemiflorum. Next base: position 24,452,823 of record CM070584.1, on the reverse strand, counting down.
GTTAGCCATCGACATGCGGCCTCACACGCGGGCCCGCGGCGCTGCCCACGACGCTGCTGGGCCAGCGGCCGACCGCTGCCGGTCCAACTTCGACAAATGGCGCAATCTCGTCCCTGGTTTGAAAATCAACGCGCGATTAGATCCGGTGGTTAACACGCTGAAACTACTCGATGCTCGTGGCCGCTCGATCTAGATCGACGGTCGGATCTAATCCTATAATCGTGATCACGGCAAGACGTGGCGATTAGAACTGCTGGATCTTTGATCCAACGGTCAGATCTAATCGGGTTTCTAGGGTTTGGGAAACATCGTGAATCTCACCGCTGCGTCCGACCGATCCAAGCGGTGCACGCGCTCAGGGATTCGCGATGGCACGCGGCGGGCGCTGGCTTGACCGAGACGGACGATCGGCACCTTGCCAAGCTCGGGCGCGCTTCGCGCCCGGCTGGCGAGGGGTACTCGCGTCAACGCGCCTCGCCTGGGGAATCCGGATCCGGAGCTTGATGACGGGCGGAGGACGACGACGGCAAAGAATATCGGCGTTAATCGCGCGGAACACATTTCCAACTCCCGAGCAATAACGGGCGAGACGGTGGGGATCCTGAAGCGGCGCGAAAGCTAGGTTTCGAACCGGCGTGATGGCGATTCCCGGTATGCCCCGGCATTAAATAGCCTCATGGCCTGCATAAAACGGAGACCTAGCTCTCAGCGGCGACACGGGCGGGCGGAGTCTAGCCGACTCGGGCGGAGATGAAATCGTGGCCGCCCACGTGGCACAACTAACGGCCACGATCATGGCGGCACGTCCTGGTCCGGTCCTGACATTACCGGTCGGTCTGGATGATCTCAACCCGCTGGATCTTGATCCAGCAGTTTGGGATTGATTAGGTTAGCGTGGTCTGGTCGAGTCAATCGCTCGGTCGGACTGATCCGACCGGGCTTCGGATGAACAAGATTTGACCCGAGTTGGATTTTTCCAAATGAATTAATATTTTAAAATAATTCCTGTAATTCATTTAATTCATTAAAAATAGCAAAGATTCAGAAAAATTCCAAAATTCGAAAATATTTTGGATCATTTTGGACTCAAATAAAATATTTCCAACAAAATTTTATTTGCAAAATTAAATTCTTTAATTATTTCAAAATGGAATAAATTCAAATAAATTCCCAAATAAATCCAAATAAATTCCAGAAAATTCCAAAAATTCACCAAAGTGTCAAATCACACATGAATTTAAGAAAAGCAAAATTTTGGGGTGTTACATGGCCCCAGGACCCCAATGCCTACCCCACGCCCCACTGGACAAGCCCCTGCGAGCAGTGCAGGAGCTCAAGCTCAGAAGAGTGGGACAGCGATGGCAGGAGTACAGTGCTTTAACTGCAGGGAGATGGGGCACTACGCCAACAACTGCCCCAAGAAGCGTCACCCCGGTGAGGTTCAACTTGGGATCGACGCCACCGCTTCCCTGCGCCGGCTCAAGGAAGAGGAACCCCTCAGACTCCGCGCACGCCAAGGACTGCAGGAAGAGGGCGTGTGAATCACATCACCGCGGAGGAAGCTCAGGATGCGCCAGACGTGGTCTATGGTAAGTTTCATGTGAACTCAGTACCGCTTCAGTTCTGTTTGATTCTGGTGCAACCCATTCTTTCATATCAGAGTACTTGGTTAGAAAGCATAACTGGAACACCATACAGTTAAGAAACCCTTTGCTAGTGCAATCCCCTGGAAAAGAACTAAGAACCACTTCTGTTTGTCCAAAAATGGATATAGTAATAAAAGGGGTAAAGTTCCTAGCGAACTTAATACTGTTGGATACTAAGGGTATAGAAGTAATCCTTGGAATGGACTGGCTAACCAAGTATAAGGGTCAGATAGACTGTGCTAGTAGAGCTATCTCTCTTACCACTCGAGGGGATTAGAGTGGAGTTCTTATCTAATCATGCCTCTAAGGGGGGTAGCACTCTAAACCGTTTGAAAGGCACTTCGTTGGAAAAGGTACCGATCGTCAATGAGTACCCGGATGTGTTCCCGGAGGAGTTGCCTGGTATGCCACCAGATCGAGATGTGGAATTTGTGATTGAGCTGGTACCTGGTACCGCTCCAATCTCGAAGAGACCCTACCGTTTGCCTTCTAACGAGTTGGTCGAGATGAAGAAGCAGATTGAGGAATTGCAAGAGAAAGGATTCATCAGGCCTAGTTCGTCACCTTGGGGATCGCCAGTGATCTTTGTCTCCAAGAAAGACGGTGAGTCCGAGGATGTGCATAGACTACGTGTCTTTGAATGAGGTCACGATCAAGAACAAGTATCCGCTGCCTCTGATAGATGATCTGCTTGATCGCTTGAAGGGAGCTCAAATCTTTTCCAAGATAGATTTGAGGTCGGGATATCATCAGTTGAAGATAAGAAAGGAAGATATTCCGAAAACCGCCTTCACTACCAGATATGGACTGTATGAGTTTACAGTGATGTCTTTCGGGTTAACCAATGCCCCTTCATACTTCATGAATCTGATGAACAAGGTGTTTATGGAATATTTAGACAAGTTCGTCAGTAGTCTTCATCGATTTACATTCTTGTCTATTCCAAGAGCGTAAAAGAGCATGAAGACCATCTCGCGGATCGCCCTCGAGACGTTGAGAGAGCATCGCTTGTATGCCAAGTTTAGTAAGTGTGACTTCTCGTTGAAAGAAGTATCTTTCCTGGGTCATATCATTTCTGCTGCAGGAGTAGCAAAGAGATCCAAATAAAGTGAGAGATGTTTCGATTGGACACAACCCAAGTCATCCCGAGATCCAAGTTTTCTGATTAGCCGGGTTATTATCGGAGATTCATTGAAGGTTTCTCGAAGATAGCCAGACCTCTTACTCAGCTTCTGAAAAAGGAAAAGAAGTTTGAATGGACTAAAGCCTGTGAGCAAAGTTTTCAGGAGTTGAAAAAGAGATTAACTTCAGCCCCAGTGCTTATTTTGCCAGACATCCATAAGGGCTTTGAAGTGTATTGTGATGCTTCGAAGCAAGGACTTGGATGTGTTATGATGCAAGAAGGAAAGGTAATAGCCTATGCTTCAAGACAACTGCGACCTCATGAAGAAAACTATCCTATTCATGACTTGGAGTTAGCCGCAGTTGTGCACGCACTCAAGATATGGAGGCATTACTTGATCGGCAATAGATGTGAAATCTATACGGATCATAAAAGTCTGAAGTATATCTTCACTCAGCCTGATCTTAACCTGAGACAGAGAAGATGGTTGGAGTTGGTGAAAGATTATAATCTAGGAATTCATTATCACCCTGGAAAAGCGAACGTTGTTGCGGATGCGTTGAGCCGGAAAGCTCACTGCAACAATGTGATAGTACAACAACGCCAACCAGCGCTTCATGAGGAGTTTCGGCTTCTTAACATGGAATTAGTAAAGGAAGGTTGCATTTACAAGTTGGAAGTAATGTCAACCTTGGAAGGTCAGATTAGAGAAGCTCAAAAGAATGATAAAGGTATTGCCAACCTGAAGGAAGGTCTAAAGAAAGGAAAGCACCCCGGATTTTCAGAAGATGACCAGGGAACTATTTGGTTCGGGAAAAGAATAGTGGTCCCTAACCAAGAAGAAATCAAGAATGTGATCTTGAAGGAAGCTCATGATTCAGTTTATTCTATTCACTCAGGAGGCACCAAAATGTATGCTGATTTGAAAGAGAAGTATTGGTGGTCTAATATGAAGAAGGAAGTTGCAGACTTCGTAGCACGGTGTGATGTGTGTCAGTTGGTAAAAGCAGAGCATCAGAGACCTGCTGGTCTATTGCAGCCTTTGCAAGTGCCTGTATGGAAATGGGAAGAAATTGGAATGGATTTTATAACTGGATTACCTAAAACTAAATCCGGTTATGATTCCATCTGGGTTATTGTGGATCGATTGACCAAAGTGGCCCACTTTATCCCAGTAAAGACAACCTATTCTGGAGACAAGCTTGCTGAGTTGTATATGGCCAAGATTGTATGTTTACACGGTGTGCCAAAGAAGATTGTGTCTGATCGAGGTTCCCAGTTCACCTCGAGATTCTGGCAGCAAATGCATGAGGTGTTGGGCACGAATCTTAATTTCAGTACTGCATATCATCCCCAGACGGATGGCCAGACCGAAAGGGTCAATCAAATCTTAGAGGATATGTTGAGAGCTTGTGCTCTAACATATAAAGGCTCGTGGGATCAGAATTTGCCCTATGCAGAGTTTTCCTATAACAACAGTTATCAAGCCAGTTTGAAGATGGCGCCTTTTGAAGCTTTGTATGGAAGAAAGTGCCGAACACCCTTATATTGGAAAGAGACCGAAGGAGGACAAATCATCGGACCCGATGTTCTGAAAGAAGCCGAAGAGCAAGTCAGACAGATCCGGGCAAATCTGAGGACAGCTCAGTCCAGACAGAAAAGTTATGCGGACAATCGTCGAAGGGAATTAAGCTTTGTACCAGGAGATCATGTGTACTTAAAGGTATACCCGATGAAAGGAATGAAACGATTCCGCGTCAGTGGAAAATTATCACCCCGCTATATCGGACCATTCAAGGTGATTGCCCGAAAAGGCGAAGTTGCTTATAAGTTGGAATTACCGCCACAGCTGTCAGGGGTACATGATGTCTTTCATGTGTCTCAGTTGAAGAAATGTCTCCGAGTGCCAGAGCATCAAATGCCGTTGGAAGACATAGAACTGAAAGAAGACTTGTCTTACCCAGAGTATCCCATCAAAGTTTTGGATGAAGCCGAGCGTCGGACACGAAGCCGAGTGATCAAGTTCTGCAAGGTTCAGTGGAGCAACCATTCTGAGAAAGAAGCTACTTGGGAGCGTGAAGAAGATCTTCGAGCAGAGTTTCCTAACCTTTTTCTTTCTCCGTCTGAATCTCGGGGACGAGATTCTCTCTAAGGGGGGTAGGTTTGTAACATCCTCTTTTTGGCTTTCTGGAGAAAAACCTAATTTAAATGAAGTAAATTCAAAAGTTGGAGTTTCATTGGTGTTTATAATAACCTCGCATCCTTTTCCCTTCGAAATCGGGAATTAATTCCCTCCCGGGCGAAAAATCGGGTTTTCCAGTCCCCACCGGGACCCGAAAATTCACCCGAGTCCAAAAGTGCTCCAAAAATCTCCAAACCACTTCTAAAATGTTCCAAATATTCCGAAATGATTTTAGGAATCATTTCCCGGATTTTTGGACATCCGTTCCTATTTTATCTCGCGCGGCTTTTGTTTAATGCCTGCGATCCGCACCCGAATATCCAATTCCACAAAAATCATCCAAATTCAACCAAACCACTTCCATTGAGTTCCAAATATTCTAAAATGGCTCTAGGAATTTTTCCGGAATTTTTAGGCCATTTTTCCTTATTTTTCTCTAGGGCGAATCATTTGCGTAAAGGAGGACCAATAGGATGCTGCCACGTGGCAAGTGAATAGTGTCATCTTCAACCTCTTGCCATGCATGAACAAAGGAGCTTCAAGCAAGCAAAAATGGTGGGAGCTCTCTTTAAATCCTTCTAGCTCCTCCAATACAACTCCAAATCGCGAACCGCCGGATCCGTTGGGATCACAACGGCCTCCTCTTTCTATCCATGGGGTTGTTGCACCCGAGATCTCGCTGGATTTTGAACGGTTGCGAGGAAACCGAAATCTACCCTTTTGGTGATTGAGCGGCCGTTTCTAATCCGTTTCGCGTGATTCCGCCCCTCATCTCTCCGTATAAGAACCCTCTTTCCGGTGGTATAGCTCTCCGTTAGCCTCTCTAATCCACTTGGCCGCAAGATCAAGAAAACCGACGAACTTCGGTTGTTCTTCGCGTTCTTCGTGTTCTTGCTCATATCTTCCACTCCGGTGGATCTTTCTTCCTCCCGTTCGTTTCTTTGTGTTAGCATGGAAGTCTAGTTGCTAATTCATCAATTGATTTTAGGTTTCATCATCCGTGGGCGACGAATTTCGGATTTTGCTCGTTTCGGCCGAACCCGTGTTCATCGTCGATTTCATCTTCTCCGGTGAGAATTGGCTCGATTCCTTCCTCCTAGATGTTGCTAAGGAGGTCCTCTAGAGGTTCTAGCTTTTTGTTTGGATCAAATCCATGCAAGATTGGGCAAAAATCGGATTTTGGAGAAAAAGGGGCCTTCTCTGTTTTGTTTTTTTGGAGTGCACTGTATTGGGCATGCATGGGGGCCTTGCCCGTGCGTGGGCCCGCGCCCGCCGGCCGGCCGTCGATCGCCGCCCGCTGGCCGCCGCCGCCGTCTTGCTGCCTGCCAGCGCGCCGCCGTCGGCCGCCGCCCGCTGCCGCGCCGCCGCTCGCCGCCGCCGCCCCTCACCGGCCGCCACCCCTTCCTCTCTCTCCCTTCCTCTTTCTCTATCTCTCTCTCCTCCATGGATGGCATGGCAAGCTTCCAGAGGAAGCTTCCTCTTTTCCTCTCTCTATGACGCGTGGGCCCCACTGTCATACACTCCAAAGCCAAGTCAAACCAGTCAAAGTCCGGTCAAAGCGCAGTTAAACGTTGACTCGGTCAAAACGGAATATTCCGGGAATATTCCCGGTTTTCGATTTATTCGAAATTCAAACTTCGGAAGCTCATAACTTTCTCATCCGAACTCCGTTTGACCTCATTCAAATTTCTAAATTCATCATAAATCAATACCTTCCTGCCAGTACTAATTTTATAATTTTTGGATTTTATTTATTTTCTGTTATTTATTTATTGCCTCGTTTTGCGTGTAGTCGACGATCCCGCCATGATCACGATTTCGCCGTCGAGCCTTCCGAGTTCGACACCGCCACAAGAATCAAGGCAAGTCTCCTTGATGCACTTTGCTCCTATGTTTGCGTAAATGATTTAAAATTGTTTATAAAGTTGCATGGCTATGTTTAATTAAATATGTCAAATATAAGAGTTAGTTATTCCGAACTTGTTGATTCCTCCATGACATTGTTAATCATATCCATTGTAACCCTAGAACATTGTTTATACCATGCCTATGTTTATATGGTATCCGTTGCTATGTAGTACGGTAGAATTGCTTAGGACCTTTTCCGACCAAAACAACCCATGGGTGGGATTATTCAAAAAGAATATTATTAAAGGTGATTTGAAGGTTATTATTATGATTTTGGTCCTGTTTTCTAAAATAAAAGAAAAGTAAAATGATTTCGACTTGGGCGGCCTGGAATGTCGGGTGGAAGCGGGTCAAGTCTTGATCCTTTTGTGCAAAGTACCGCCCCAAGTCATATAAGGACCGACGCTTATGATTGCCATTTTAAGCATAACCGTACTACCACATGTCTATAATGGTACGACCTGGCTCACTAATTTGTAGAAGCCTAGTTTAGACTCGCCACTCGGTTGTTGTGTGAGAGCCGGACGGAGGCATTGTTGTGGATGTTGTTTTGCTCACACGGCGCAAGAGGGGGCTTCTGTACTGGGTGGAGGGAACCCTAACAGCGGTGAAACCTCAGCGGGTGGGTCTAGCTAGGTAGATACATTGTAACGGCCTTGTCAGGATATCCCTGCCGGCACACCTAAGGAAGTGTGTTAATTGCATGGCATCAAGGGTATATCTTGTCTTGTGGGTAAAGTTGTACACCTCTGCAGAGTATAAACTATTCGAATAGCCGTGCCTACGGTCAAAGGCAAAGCGAAGAATGCTTTCATATTGGTAGACTTTGATTTTGTTTTTAAAACCGAAAAGTGTTTTATTTTGGGATTCGGGAGTGGTTTGAACTCTCGAATGTTGTTTGGCGGAAAGAGCCAACCCAGGTGGATAGAACCTGTTTTGCATTTGACGGATGGAGTCACATGATTAACTTTGATCCTTTAAACTGTTGGCGGATAGAGCCTTTATGTTAGTGATGGTGGATAGAACCTCACTACAATAATAAATACTTCAATTATTAAAAAGAGTTGTAAAATATGCTTTATGAAATTTATTACTTAAGTATGATTTAATCAAATGTGGCTTTATGCAAATAAACCCTATTAAGCTTCCTTTGGAAAGCCCCTCATGATCATAATTTCCGACTTGCCGAAAGTACTTTTGTACTCACGTGCTACACCAACATTGTAATCATCAGAAATTTATCAAGATGCCGAGGAAGAAGAGGAGTTCTTCGAGGAGGATTGCCAGGAGGACTAGTCGCGTTCCTAGTCGTCGCCTGTGGCGTTGTGGCGTTCGCTCGTTGCTTTCTTTTGCTTCCGCTGTTTTGAGTGTCCGGTCGTTGGACCGAGTATTGTAATAAGTGGCCATGTGGCCCATACTTGAATATTTATATTACAGTTTCGTTTTGTTCGGCAATGAAGTATCACTGTGACTGTGTGTACTAGCTACTGATCTGGGACTAGTACGGAAATACACAGGAGATTCTGGATAGCTGATCCGGTCTCACAAATGTGGTATCGAGCCTGGACGATCAGAGGCGTGACCTAGTTAGCATGGCAAAGCCTTAAGGACTTATATTTTATAAAAATGTACTTGCAAAAGTTTAAGTTCCTTTGCTTCTATCTCTTCTATCTTAGTATCTTGTGCTCATCCTCTCTTTTATTTAAATTTTGGTTACTAATTCTGTCATCTTTCAAAATTTGTAGATGTCGGTTTACACCACCTTTGCCGGCGAGGCTGGAGGCTTTTGCGAGGAGCTGTCACTGATGCTCCAGGAGCTGGGATTTCCCCATCGCCTGGAGTATCGCTACCAGTCAATGCCTGGTCTTGTCCAGGACATGTGGCAGGTCCGCTTGCTAGTCTTCGCGAGGAGCCGTCTTCGCGTCGAGGACCGGCCGTTTTACTTCACGGCCGAGAGACCAATTCTGGCGTACGCACTTCAAGACGCGGCCAGAAAGGCTATCCTCATGTTGGGGCAGAGCTACCGCGATATGCTGGAGAACTCTCCGTACCGGCTGTTTCCCCGCTTCCAGGTTGGGCGGGTGTACAGCCAGTTTAGGAGTTTGGCCCAGGAGAGGGACCCGACCGTGGTGCACTTGGGGTCACTCGTCCAGGCGCAGGATGAGGCCTACGTCCGGATGTCTGACGAGCTGGTCTGCAAGGCTGACTTGACGGCAGCGAGAGAGAAGATCTCTCGGTTCGAGGAGGAGAGGAGGAGCATCCCATCGCCCCCACCGCCAGCTCCTGTGCAGGAGGCACAGCCCGTGGCGCCGCCACCACCAGCCCCGGTTCGGGAGGAACCGCCGGCCCGCGACATCCCAGAGGACGCGCCGCCAGCCAAGCGTCATCAAGGTCTGAGGCTTCGGACTACTGCGCGCAAGTCTTTTCGTCTCCCTTCGCCGCCAGGGTTTTCTCTGATTGCTTTGGCTGCCCCTGAAGGAGCAGGATCTTCGGCAGCAGCTTCACCTTCCCGCAGCAGGAGCGAGGAGGAGGAAGAGGAGGAGGACCCGTCACCGCGCGTCTTCGGCAGCGACGCGAGTTCTTAGATAGTTTCAGTCTGCAGTAGCTTAATTTTGTCGCGTTAGAGCGTTGAATAAGTGATTGCTGGATTGTATCGTGCCCTTAGGCATTTGTGATACAGCCACCTCCAAAACTATTTGATTTTAATTGAAGTTCAGTTGGTTTTTCCTTCGGTTGTGTGCTCTTTTGGTTGTGCCCTTGTGTTGAGGATGTGGTTTAGTTCCCCGTTGCTTACCTATGCTTCTCCCTCTTTCCTTGTGCTTGACCGCCTTGTGCAGATGGAGAACGTTGGTCGTGGTCGTGGTCGTGGAAGGCCCGCAGGCCGTGGTAGAGGCCGTGGACGAGCCCGTGGACCGGTGCACTTTCAAGAGGAAGCAGATAATGTGGAGCCACCGCAGCCGCAAGGACAAGAGCAAGTGTGTCGGGACCCCGAATTTGCAAATCCGGACCCTCTGTGTATTCAGCACTAGTCCAGGAACGCGCTAGTGCACACAGTCTTAACATCGGTAAATATCACAATCATACCATTCGATATTATCAAAGTACTTTATTTAAATAACCAAACTGGTTACTTGACCTTATGGTCAAGTTACAAATGTATGCCTCGCAAGGCGAAACTTATTAAAAGAGAAATAATAGCAATGAAAATCAAATAACCGTGGCGCCATCCAAGATACCACAGGCAACCGATCGGGCTCGCTTCCTAAGTAGACGGATCCTCTTGGAGTTCCTCCTCCAAAGCCGTGCGATCTCTTCTTCAACCGATATTGTGTTGAGGCAAGGGTGAGTACTTGGTACTCGACAAGTCATGCATAGAATGCAAGCTAATATACTATATGCATGGCTTGATACAAAGGAATAGCTCAAGGTATATTTGCGATGAAACAAGATTCTAAAAGTAATATAAGTAGATTCGAAAGCGGTAGAAATAAGTAAAGCGTAAATAACTTTTCAAGAAGTTTAATAAACATTTTTCCCCATCCTAAACCATATTTCCATCATCTTCATTATTAAACCAAACCAACTTCCAAATCCAAGTTATTTTCGTAAAGTCTAACCCTTGACTGTAATTCCCGAGCATTGTCCGATCAGTGGACTCGGCTATTTAAATAGATTCTAAACTCTGCGAGAGGTTATGCACTTTACCCACAAGATACAGTCAAACACCACAAAGGCGAGTTCAGTAACAAAGCCTTCTAAGCCTCAAACAACACAGGTGGTCCTCTCAGGTTCGTGCTCTACACCATCCCTTCCCTTAGCCAAGGCGAAGTATGGGACCAACACACCGTTAGATGGGTATCTGGCCACACCCACGACACGCTCCCCGCACAATCACACAAACGGTGTAATCGACACCCTGAGGCTCCACAAGTGAGTCCTTAGCGACTTAGTCAACTAGGGCCGTCCCATTCCAGCCATGTGGTTGCAAGTATGACCAGTTCAAAGGCTTGCAAGGTTAAGTCCTTAGAGTGACCAGGGCAAGACTACCGAAACCAAATCAACACTCCCAATGCCACAACTGGCCCACTGATTACTCTTGCCACATGCCCCGGTCAAAAGCGTTTTATCAAACCCCGCTTGATTACCATGCACCACGTGCCATCAACATCACATGATACTTTTCCCAAAACAGGTTCAATATATCATTAAGTCAATATTAACATTTGATTGTCCAAAATCATGTCATGAGCACGAAAGTGTGTCTAAGCGGTACTACAACGGTCTAAACCCATGTTGGCAATTTAATAATGTCCAACTAGTAAACCACAACTAGGGTGACAAAGGGTCATGGCACATACTTAAGTAATCAAGGTGTCTTATAGCAAATTGGTATTTATCTAACCCTGTGTTTAAACAAAGTATTTTTCTAATTGAACTAGCATGCAATAGTTTAAATCAAAATAGATTTCGAAATAGGATCAACATGGTCAAAGCACAACTTGCCTTCAAAAAGTACTTGCTCTTGGTCTTGAGTTGGATCCTGAGTCAACACTTCTCCTTCGAATCCTTCCAGACTTCAACGCTCTACTCGTAAAAGCGTGCAAATAGCAAATACGCAAATAAACAATAGGCAAAAACATCCCAAAACTCCAAATAAAATCCATAAACAGAGAGAACATAATTTTCTGGATTTTTAGAAACTGGAATCGTTCAAATCGGAGTTAAAATGCAAAAGTTATGATTATTTAAAGTTTAAATAATCAATTAAATAATATTACAGAGAAAAAACTTTAGTCCAAAAATTAAATAAAATTCATATTTGAGTAGATCTGAATTTTATACAAATTTAGAAATTTGAATCACTCAAATCGGAGTTGAAACGCAAAAGTTATAAGCGTTTGAAATTTGGAACAAAATCTGAAATCATTATTCGAATTAATAAATCATTTTCTTTTTCGGAAATTAATTATTGCGTCAGCATGGACACGTGGCAGCCTCTGATTGGCTGGCTGACGTCAGCCGGTCCATGGACTTGGTCCATGCTTGGCTCGGGTCTACCGTGGACTCGGTCCACAACTCACGGTCGCTGACAGGTGGGGCCTACAGATGACGTCATTGCTGACGTCAGCACACTGCTGGGACAGCTGCTGACAAGCGGCCCCCACCGTGACGTCAGCGATGACGTCATGGTGCAGTTCCGCTGTCCGTGGCCTTGGGCCCGCCGTGTCGGCGGGCGCGCGTGTCGGCCAGTTCTTGTTGGCCCGACGGCCGACCTTCCAGGGCTGCGTGGCACAATCTCGGCCGTTGATTCGAAAATCAACGCCCGGTTGATCGGGTGACGACGCTCGGGGTGAACGTGGCCAATCTGGACAGATTGGATCTAGATCCAACGGCCGGGATTAGATCCGAGGATCTAGACGTGATCTCACCGTGACGGCCGATCTGGATCGGACGGCCGTCCGAGCTCGCGAGGTTGATGTCGACGCGCGGCGTTGGCTTGACCGGAGATTAAGGCGACGACCTCCCGTCGCGGCGTTTCGTGCAACTCCGGCGTGAAGGCCGCACTCCCGGCGCGGCGCGACACGGCGATCTCGGGCCTGGTTTGGTGTCGCTTAAGACGGCGGATGCGGCGAGGATCAACGAAATCATGGCGGAAGACCTCCTCTACTCCGGCGAGCAATAGCGGGCGACGGCGCGGCTCAGCGAGGTGAGAAGGGGGCTCAGTGCGGACGGTTGTGCGCTTCCCGATGGCGCGGCGCGTATTTAAAGGGGCCTCGCCTGTAGAGCGCGAAACCGAGGTTGACACTTGACGGCGGCGAGGACTCCGGCCGGATCCGGCGAGGACGACGAATCGCGGCCGTCGAGGTGGCGCGATCAACGGCCTCGTTGGCTTGGCGCGAACGGGTGCGGGCGGGACACGGCTCGTGTCGGTCGTTCATGTACGTTGGATCTCGATCCGACGGTAAACTTGGGTTAAGGTTCAACGTGGTTCGGTCAAGTCGGTGGCTCGGTCGGACTCGAGTCCGACTCGGGTTCTCGACTTCGATCGGAGGAATAGTACTTGACCCGAGTTGAATTTCCAGCGATTTAATATTTAAAATAATTCCCGATAATTCATTTAATTCATTAAAAATAGCAAAAGACTCGTAAAAATTCGGAAAAATTCTGGAAAATATTTTGGATCATTTTGGACTCAAATAAAATATTTCCAACAAAATTTTATTTGCAAAATTAAATTCTTTAATTATTTCAAAATGGAATAAATTCAAATAAATTCCAGATAAATCCAAATAAATTCCAGAAAATTCCAAAAATTTCACCAAAGTGCCAAATCACACATGAATTTAAGAAAAGCAAAATTTTGGGGTGTTACAAACCTCCCCCCCTTAATAGAATCTCGTCCCCGAGATTCGTGGCTTACTAAAGGAATAGGTTTGGAAACTCTTTCTTCAAATCCTCTTCAGCTCCTAAGTCGCTTCGCTCTGCATGGTTACTCCATCGAACTCTACTGAAACGGGTTGACTTATTTACGGTTTCTCGATCCATTGTGTCTAGAATCCTCACGGGATGTTCCTTATAAGTCAAATCTTCTTGCAACTCAATTGACTCTAGCGGTGTCTGTCCTCGTGAACTCGGAGACACTTCTTCAACTGGACACATGGAATACGTCATGCACTCCGCCAACGATCGTGGCAACTCCGTAAGCAACTTCGCCTCTGCGACTCAAAATCTTAAATGGTCCAACATAAGCAGGGTGCGAGTTTCCCTTTGGCATGGAACCTCTTAACTCCCGAGAGGCGTAACTCGAGGTATACAAAGTCTTCTGGTTCAAAACTCAAGTCTCGCGACGATTGTCAAGATAACTCTTTTGTCGTGATTGGGCTATCTTCAACCTTTCCCTAATCATGGCGATCTGTTCTTCACCTCTTGAAGAATATCAGGCCCAAAGACACGGCGCTCGCGGTCTCATTCCAATTCAATGGCGTCCGACAGGTCGACCATACAAAGGCCTCAAAAGGTGACATCGTAAACTAGCTTGATAACTATTGTTGTAACTAAACTCGGCATACGGCAAACTCTTATCCCAAGAGGTAGCATAAGCCAATGCACAAGCTCTCAACATATCTTCCGAATCTGGTTGACTCTTTCGGTCTGTCCATCCGTCTGTGGATGATAAGGCATCTTGAAGTTCAAACGGGTTCCCATGGCTTCATGCAATTTATTCCGTAACCTTGAGGTAAATTGGGTACCTCTCGTCTGATACAATCCTCTTTGGCACTCCGTGCAAACAGACAATCGATCATGTATAATTCGCTAATTTATCTCCCGAGTAAGTGGTCTTCACGGGATAAAATGGGCTACTTTAGTCAAGCGATCCACTATAACCCATATGGAGTCGTAATCGCCTTGAGTCTTCGGCAAACCGGTAATGAAATCCATTCCGATTTCCTCCCACTTCCACTCGTATTTTCACGGTTGTAGCAATCCTGCCGGTCTCGATGCATTGCCTTGACTCTGGCATACGTCGCACAATGCAACATGCTCGGCAACTTCACGTTTCATACTCGGCCACCAGAATCTCTCCTTCAGATCCTGATACATCTTGGCGCTTCCAGGATGAATCGAGTACTTAGAGTCATGGGCTTCTTCCAGAATCAGTTGCTTTAACTCCTTTTTGTTAGGCACACAAATACGATCCTTCATCCACAACGTGCCTTGCTCATCCAACTTGAAGTCCTCTGCCTTGCCTTCCTCCTTGATGGACTTAATCCTGCGGATCTTGTCATCATCCTTCTGTCCTTCTCGGATCTGATCCTCTAGGGTAGGCTTTACTTCTAATGCGGCCAAGAATCCGCTAGGTACTACCTCAATCTTCATTTTCTGAAAATCCTCACATAACTCGTCCTGACTTGTGGCTAGCAACGTACTCACGGTATGGCTTTTCCGACTCAGAGCGTCGGCTACTACGTTGGCCTTCCCGGGATGGTAATGGATTCCAACATTGTAGTCCTTGATCAACTCTAACCATCTCCTCTGCCTCATATTCGAATCCGATCGGGTGAATATGTACTTAAGGCTCTTATGATCCGTATACACTTCACATCTGTTTCCAATCGAGATAGTGACGCCATATCTTCAAGGCATGCACTACGGCAGCCTAACTCTAGGTCATGTGTCGGATAATTTTCCTCATGCGGCCTCAATCGCCTTGATGCATACGCGACGACCTTTCCATTCTGCATCGGACACATCCAAGTCCTTGGCGCGATGCGTCACAATAAATATCGAAGCTTTGAGCAACATCCGTAGAACTAACACCGGTCTTGACGTCAATCGCTTCTTCACTCCTGAAATCCTTTCTCACATTCTCGCGTCCATGCAAACTTCTTTTCCTTCTTCGCCAGCTTGCGTAAGAGGTTTCGCATTGTCGAAAAGCCTTCGATGAAACGGCGGTAGTATCCTGCCATTCCAAGGAAACTCCGAATGCAGGTCACAGTCTTCTACGCTCCCAATGTAACACGGCTTCTACTTTGCTTGGATCTACGGCGACTCCTTCTGCGGTCATTACATGTCCAAGAAACTCCACCTTGTCCTTCCAAAAATCACACTTGCTTGAACTTGGCGAAAAGTTGTCGTTCCCTCGGCTTTTCCAAAACTCGCCTTAAGTGTTCGGCATGTTCGCTCTCTGTCTTGGAGTAGATTAGGATATCGTCTATGAACACGACGACAAACTTGTCCAAATATTCCATGAACACCTTATTCATCATATTCATGAAATATGCTGGCGCATTTGTCAGACCGAAAGACATAACTGTAAACTCGTAATGTCCATATCTTGACGAGAATGCGCCTTGAATATCTTCGATTGGATCTTCAATCGATGGTATCCCGATCTCGAGATCAATCTTGGAGAAAACTCCGGCTCCTCTTAACTGATCAAACAAATCATCAATCCGGGGTAGCGGATACTTATTCTTCACGGTGACTTCATTGAGTGCACGGTAGTCAATGCACATCCTGAAACTCCCGTCCTTCTTCTTGACAAATAAAAGCCGGTGCTCCCCACGGCGCACGAACTCGGTCGATAAATCCTTTCTCCATTAACTCTTCTAGCTGTTTCTTCATTTCTACCAACTCCTCGGTGGACATCCGATAGGGTCTCTTTGCTATCGGTCTTTGTGCATCATTACAAGCTCTATCACAAACTCTATGTCCCTCGTCAAGGCATACCGTAGATCCTCGGGAAAAACATCGGGTACTCATTCACTAATGAGACATCCTCTATGCTGATTGCCTTTGTCTTGTTAACCATCGATCGCCCATCTCTAATCAGCAGTGGCTAGAAATTCCACTTTCTTCCCACACTGCTCTCAACTGAGATAGTCCTTCGTCCACAATCCAATACAGCCTTGTGCTTGGATAACCAATCCATTCCCAATATAACGTCTAGGGTCTGGGTCTCCAAAATTATAAGGTTTGCTAGGAACTCTATTCCATCTATTAGTATTCTCACCGGAACATCCTACTTTCGTTCGGAGTTCGGAACCAGGGTTTGAACTAAAAGCATGCACTTAAGCCTTGCAATCCTCAAATCATTTCGATAGCAAAGCCTTGCGAAACAAACGAATCTGAAGCTCGAGTCAAACAAAATCAAGCAGTGTATCGAGTTAACAAGTAACTTACCCAAGATTTACGTCCGTAGCATTCTGCGCAGTGCATCTGCGGTGACATGGTTGACTCGGCGTCTCACCACGGTGCAGGGTATGGCTCTGGTGTCGGGCGTCCTAGCTGGGGTGGTTCCTAAATTGAAGCGGCAGGGTCACTCCTGCTTTGTCTTCTTTGGACAATGTTGGCAAAGTGTCCTGGCTCGTTGCGATTGTAGCAGCGTCTCACTGTTCCTTCTTGCCGACTGCCTCGTAGCGTTTCTAGCGGGGCCGGGTCCGTAGTTCTAATTGGCGTGTCTTGGTGCGAGGATGGTGTCCTCGTTGCATTCTCGTGGTTGGAATCAAGAATTGATTTGGTGCAACTCTCGGTATTGCGTTCCTGGCGTGATCCTTCTTTGTTGCATCCTGCGCTTCTGTTCTCATCCAGTTCCTTGCGCTTGTCCTCAAGAATAAGCGCCTTATTCACCAACTCTTGGAAATCTGGAAAGGTGTGGGTGATCAACCCTACTTGCAATCCTGAGTTAAGTCCTTCATAAAACGAGGCATGCGGATTTATCTGTCGCTACATCCTCGGTGCGTGGCGTGCTAGGCTGTGTGAACTTGTTCGTAGTCGACCACTGGTGATTACCTTGCTTCGATGCTCGAACTCCTCCTTCTTAAGGTCCATGATTCCTTCAGGCACGTGATATCTTGTCGGAATGCGGTATGAACTCTTCCCAAGTGATATCTTGAGGGTTCTCTGCGTGGCACGAAGTTCTCCCACCATTCGTAATGTTCCTTCCAACTGATGAGAAGCGTAGAGTACCTTCTCATTTCCTATGCATTGAGCTATGTGTAGCTTCCTCTCGATTGATCTTAACCAATCATCGGCCTCCAATGGATTGGCATTCCCAGAGAAAGTGGGTGGGTGAGTTCTCATGAACTCTGATAGTCTTGTATTCTGGCGTTGTCCATGATTAACTTGATTAGCAGTGGCTTGAGCAGTGACGTGCTGCATTTGTTGCATCATAGCATGCATCAACTGAGTCTGGGCAGCAAGAAAAGCTCCGAAATTCTGCATATCAACTGGCGGTGCTGGTGCTCCATCATTGGGGTTTTCTGCTGGGCGAGAACCACTCCCATTGCTTCCAAAGTTTCCACGGGTGTTCACCATCTGTCGATTTACTCTAGGTTTAGAGATGAGAGGGAAACAAGAATGGACAAGTAATATGGAACTTATGCGGGGCGAAAGGTGTAACTTTAAGGTCCAACTTTATTATTAATAACTTGGTATGGCTGCTTACAATGCCTAAGGGCCTTGCAACACATACTGCACACTCAGCAAGCAATGAAAATCCAAATCGAACTAACACTGGAGTCTAACGCCTAAAGGGTGACTCTTTCTTTTATGACGCGACTCGGCGAAGGAGTCTCACTAAAGAACCCATGCTCACTCATCGAGAAAACCTCCACGGCCTGGAGTGCAGGTCTTTGTGGCATAGGCGCCAAACGATCGCCATGTCCAAAGAATCGTGTCCTCTGTGGTAGTCGAAGAAGCGATGTCCTCATCGAGATCGACTCCTCTGGATCTGGCTCGTGTAGCTCAAATCTTGGCTCGAGTGCGGACCGTACAAGGTCATCTCCAACTCGTCAATCCTTCGTAGAAGGTGTGCCACATACTCTTGAGCTTCCCGCCATCTGTTCTTCTCTGTCGTGATCTCCTTGCGGGCCTTCTGTAGCTCCTTGCTTGTATTATCTAGTACATCCTCCTGGGCGACGACAAATCGTGCCAACTGTGTAACCGTGGCATCCTCATCCTGAATCGCCTTCGGGTCAAGAAGGTTATCGCTGCGCGGATGGTAACGGAACACCGTACGCTCCAATTCTCTGGCGTAGATACGGGTAATGTGCCGCATTGCTCGTCGTGATACTTCTTGGATACCCATCTGCATTGTAGATCTCCTGGCGGTCACGGTGTATCGAGCGATTGCACAGGCCCTTTTTCCTAGCAGTACCTCAATCCTCACGTCACAAGCCTTGATCAATCCCGCTTGTCCGATCACTTCCACTTGGTATTGGGGCTTCTCAAAATCTCCGAGAGTCTCAGAGCATATGCCAAAGTTCCGCAGGCGTGACCAACTCCCGAGATCAACGTGGTTGAACTCCTCCTCCATTTGTCACAAGAGTGCTTTATGTAAGAACTCGAATTTTTAAATTGTGACAAGGTAAGGGAAAATTTCAGCAAGAGGCAAGAAAAGAGAGAAGGGGATAAGTCGAGATGTCATTTCTTATCTTGACAAACTTTTAGCTTTAGAAAATAGGTTTTATCCTCACTACGACCATTCTAGCTTAGGGTTGAGCCTACGGTCAAGTATGGCTCTGATACCACCTCTGTCGGGACCCCGAATTTGCAAATCCGAACCCTCTGTGTATTCAGCACTAGTCCAGAACGCAGCTTAGTGCACACAGTCTTAACATCGGTAAATATCACAATCATACCATTCGATATTATCAAAGTACTTTATTTAAATAACCAAAGTGGTTACTTGACCTTATGGTCAAGTTACAAATGTATGCCTCAAGGCGAAACTTATTAAAAGAGAAATAATAGCAATGAAAATCAAATAACTTCGTGGCGCCATCCAAGATACCACAGGCAACTGATCGGGCTCGCTTCCTAAGTAGACGGATCCTCTTGGAGTTCCTCCTCCAAAGTAGTGCGATCTCTTCTTCAACTGATATTGTGTTGAGGCAAGGGTGAGTACTTGGTACTCGACAAGTCATGCATAGAATGCAAGCTAATATACTATATGCATGGCTTGATACAAAGGAATAGCTCAAGGTATATTTGCGAAACAAAGATTCGAAAAGTAATATAAGTAGATTCGAAAGCGTGAAATAAGTAAAGCGTAAATAACTTTTCAAGAAGTTTAATAAACATTTTTCCCCATCCTAAACCATATTTCCATCATCTTCATTATTAAACCAAACCAACTTCCAAATCCAAGTTATTTTCGTAAAGTCTAACCCTTGATTTGTAATTCCCGAGCATTGTCGATCACAGTGGACTCGGCTATTTAAATAGATTCTAAACTCTGCAGAGGTTATGCACTTTACCCACAAGATACAGTCAAACACCACAAAGGCGAGTTCCTAACAAAGCCTTTCTAAGCCTCAAACAACACAGGTGGTCCTCTCTGGTTCGTGCTCTACACCATCCCTTCCCTTAGCCAAGGCGAAGTATGGGACCAACACACCGTTAGATGGGTATCTGGCCACAGCCACGATACGCTCCCCGTACAATCACACAAACGGTGTAATTGACACCCTGAGGCTCCACAAGTGAGTCCTTAGCGACTTAGTCAACTAGGGCCGTCCCATTCCAGCCATGTGGTTGCAAGTATGACCCAGTTCAAAGGCTTGCAAGGTTAAGTCCTTAGAGTGACCAGGGCAAGACTACCCAAAACCAAATCAACACTCCCAATGCCACAATCGCCCACACTGATTACTCTTGCCACATGCCCCGGTCAAAAATTGTTTATCAAACCCCAGTTGATTACCATGCACCACGTGCCATCAACATCACATGATACTTTTCCCAAAACAGGTTCAATATATCATTAAGTCAATATTAACATTTGATTGTCCAAAATCATGTCATGAGCACGTAAGGTGTCTAAGCGTTATACTACAACGGTCTAAACCCATGTTGGCAATTTAATAATGTCCAACTAGTAAACCACAACTAGGGTGACAAAGGGTCATGGCACATACTTAAGTAATCAAGGTGTCTTATAGCAAATTGGTATTTATCTAACCCCTGTGTTTAAACAAAGTATTTTTCTAATTGAACTAGCATGCAATAGTTTAAATCAAAATAGATTTCGAAATAGGATCAACATGGTCAAAGCACAACTTGCCTTCAAAAAGTACTTGCTCTTGGTCTTGAGTTGGATCCTGAGTCAACACTTCTCCTTCGAATCCTTCCGGCACTTCAACGTCTACTCGTAAAGCGTGCAAATAGCAAATACGCAAATAAACAATAGGCAAAAACATCCCAAAACTCCAAATAAAATCCATAAGCAGAGAGAACATAATTTTCTGGATTTTTAGAAACTGGAATCGTTCAAATCGGAGTTAAAATGCAAAAGTTATGATTATTTAAAGTTTAAATAATCAATTAAATAATATTACAGAGAAAAAACTTTAGTCCAAAAATTAAATAAAATTCATATTTGAGTAGATCTAAATTTTATACAAATTTAGAAATTTGAATCACTCAAATCGGAGTTGAAACGCATAAAGTTATAAGCGTTTGAAATTTGGAACAAAATCAAAATCATTATTCGAATTAATAAATCATTTTCTTTTCGAAATTAATTATTGCGTCGGCATGGACACGTGGCAGCCTCGATTGGCTGGTCGACGTCAGCCGGTCCATGGACTTGGTCCATGCTTGGCTCGGTCTACCGTGGACTCGGTCCACAACTCACGGATCGGCAGCGGGTGGGGCCTACGATGACGTCATTCTTGGCGTCGACACCTGCTCTTGGGGCCGGTCGGCGACAAGCGGCCCCACCGTGACGTCGGCCGATGACGTCATGGTGCAGTTCGCTGTCCGCCAGCGGGCCTGCCGTGTCGGCGACACGCGCTGGCGTGTCTTGTTGATTCTTGGCGCGGCGGTCGGCCTTCCAGGCAGCGTGGCACAATCTCGGCCGTTGATTCGAAAATCAGCGGCCCGGATTGATCGGGTGACGACGCTCGGGGTGAACGTGGCCAATCTGGACCGTTGGATCTAGATCCAACGGCCGATTAGATCCGAGGATCTAGACGTGATCT
This sequence comes from Rhipidocladum racemiflorum, assembly GCA_036346355.1. Lineage (NCBI taxonomy): Eukaryota > Viridiplantae > Streptophyta > Magnoliopsida > Poales > Poaceae > Rhipidocladum > Rhipidocladum racemiflorum. The sequence goes on along the minus strand of CM070584.1, from coordinate 24,431,481 downwards.
CACCGTGGCGGTCGGATCTGGATCGGACGGTGTCAGAGCTCGCGAGGTTGATGTCGACGCAGCGGCGTTGGCTTGATCGGAGACGAGCAGCGACCTCCTGTGCGGCGTTTCCGTGCAACTCCGGCGTGAAGGCTGGCACTCCCGGGCGCGGCGCGACACGGCGATCTCAGTTCTGGGTTTGGTGTCGTCGGAAGACGGCGGATGCGGCGGGGATCAACGAAAAACCGCGGCGGAAGACCTCCTCTACTCCGGCGAGCAATAGCGGGGCGACGGCGGCGGCTCAGGCGAGGTGAGAAGGGGGCTCGGGTGCGGACGGTTGTGCGCTTCCCGATGGCGGCGGCGTATTTAAAGGGACCTCGGCTTCCGTGTAAGCGCGAAACCGAGGTTGACACCTGACGGCGGCGGAGGACTCCGGCTCGGATCCGGCGAGGGCAGCAATCGCGGCCGTCCACATGGCGCGATCAACGGCCACGATGGCTTGGAGAGAACGGTCCGGTCGGACACGGCTCGGTCGGTCGATCGATCATGACCGTTGGATCTCGATCCGACGGTCCACGTGGTTAAGGTTCAACGTGGTTCGGTCAAGTCGGTGGCTCGGGTCGGACTCGAGTCCGACTTCGGGTTGACTTCGGTCGGAGGAATAGTACTTGACCGAGTTGAATTTCCAGCGATTTAATATTTAAAATAATTCCCGATAATTCATTTAATTCATTAAAAATAGCAAAAGACTCGAGAAAAATTCGAAAAATTCTGGAAAATATTTTGGATCATTTTGGACTCAAATAAAATATTTCCAACAAAATTTTATTTGCAAAATTAAATTCTTTAATTATTTCAAAATGGAATAAATTCAAATAAATTCCAGATAAATCCAAATAAATTCCAGAAAATTCCAAAAATTTCACCAAAGTGCCAAATCACACATGAATTTAAGAAAAGCAAAATTTTGGGGTGTTACAAAGTGCAACACCCTGCCGCTCAGCATGATCCGCCACCGCCCCCACCACCAGCTCAGCCGCCAAACATGGAGCAAATGATGGCGATGCAGCTTCAGATTCTTCAGGCGTTAGCTCAGAACGTCCTGAACCAACCTCAAGCCGCGGCAGCACCTGCTCAAGCTCAACCGCCCCAATCTAAGTTTGGGGAGTTCATGAGGACTCGACCCCCGACTTTTGCTGGATCCGCAGATCCGCTGGATGCGGATGACTGGCTCAAAGAAGTTGAGCGTAAACTGCACTTGGCTCAGTGCGATGACATAGAGAGTGTGCGATGCATCTCACCTTAAAGGAACTGCAGCCAATCGGTGGGGAACTCTTGTCGCCCATGCTGACCCGCAGAACATTCCATGGAACGAGTTCGTGGAAGCCTTCAGGGCTACTCATATCCCAAGGGGGATTATGGAAATGAAGCGTCGTGAGTTTCACAAGCTTCAGCAAGGAAACTTGTCTGTCTCGGAGTACCTTAACCGCTTCACACAGCTGTCCCGGTACGCGACCGCAGATGTCGCGACTGACGAGGCCAAGATTTGGCGATTCATGGAGGGCCTTGACCCCAACTTGAAGGTACAGCTGGTTTCAAGCGACTACCCGTCGTTCCAGCACATGATCAACAAGGCGCTGATTCAAGAGGATGCCCAGCGTCAGCTTTTTGAGTCGCGCAAGAGGAAAATGATGTTTCAGACTCAGCGTGGTGCCAGCAGCCTGTGCCCCGCACTTTTCAAAGAAGAAGTAGCCTAGCAGCCGCAGAGCTGGCCCCAGGACCCCAATGCCTACCCCACGCCCCACCGACAAGCCCCTGCGGCGGTCAGAGCTCAAGCTCAGAAGAGTGGGACAGCGATGGCAGGAGTACAGTGCTTTAACTGCAGGGAGATGGGGCACTACGCCAACAACTGCCCCAAGAAGCGTCAACCCGTCACCCCGGTGAGGTTCAACTTGGGATCGACGCCAGCTCGCGCCCCTGCGCCGGCTCAAGGAAGAGGAACCCCTCAGACTCCGCGCACGCCAAGGACTGCAGGAAGAGGGCGCGTGAACCATATCACCGCGGAAGAGGCTCAGGATGCGCCAGACGTGGTCTATGGTAAGTTCCATGTGAACTCAGTACCTGCTTCAGTTCTGTTTGATTCTGGTGCAACCCATTCTTTCATATCAGAGTACTTGGTTAGAAAGCATAACTGGAACACCATACAGTTAAGAAACCCTTTGCTAGTGCAATCCCCTGGAAAAGAACTAAGAACCACTTCTGTTTGTCCAAAAATGGATATAGTAATAAAAGGGGTAAAGTTCCTAGCGAACTTAATACTGTTGGACACTAAGGGTATAGAAGTAATCCTTGGAATGGACTGGCTAACCAAGTATAAGGGTCAGATAGACTGTGCTAGTAGAGCTATCTCTCTTACCAGCCCTGAGGGGATTAGAGTGGAGTTCTTATCTAATCATGCCTCTAAGGGGGGTAGCACTCTAAACCGTTTGAAAGGCACTTCGTTGGAAAAGGTACCGATCGTCAATGAGTACCCGGATGTGTTCCCGGAGGAGTTGCCTGGTATGCCACCAGATCGAGATGTGGAATTTGTGATTGAGCTGGTACCTGGTACCGCTCCAATCTCGAAGAGACCCTACCGTTTGCCTTCTAACGAGTTGGTCGAGATGAAGAAGCAGATTGAGGAATTGCAAGAGAAAGGATTCATCAGGCCTAGTTCGTCACCTTGGGGATCGCCAGTGATCTTTGTCTCCAAGAAAGACGGTAGTCTGAGGATGTGCATAGACTACAGGTCTTTGAATGAGGTCACGATCAAGAACAAGTATCCGTTGCCTCGGATAGATGATCTGTTTGATCAGTTGAAGGGAGCTCAAATCTTTTCCAAGATAGATTTGAGGTCGGGATATCATCAGTTGAAGATAAGAAAGGAAGATATTCCGAAAACCGCCTTCACTACCAGATATGGACTGTATGAGTTTACAGTGATGTCTTTCGGGTTAACCAATGCCCCTTCATACTTCATGAATCTGATGAACAAGGTGTTTATGGAATATTTAGACAAGTTCGTCGTAGTCTTCATCGACGACATTCTTGTCTATTCCAAGAGCAGAAAAGAGCATGAAGACCATCTGCGGATCGTCCTCGAGACGTTGAGAGAGCATCAGTTGTATGCCAAGTTTAGTAAGTGTGACTTCTGGTTGAAAGAAGTATCTTTCCTGGGTCATATCATTTCTGCTGCAGGAGTAGCAGTAGATCCAGCGAAAGTGAGAGATGTTTCGGATTGGACACAACCCAAGTCAGTCCCGGAGATCCGAAGTTTTCTCGGATTAGCTGGTTATTATCGGAGATTCATTGAAGGTTTCTCGAAGATAGCCAGAACTCTCGAATGTTGTTTGGCGGAAAGAACCAACCCAGGTGGATAGAACCTGTTTTGCATTTGACGGATGGAGTCACATGATTAACTTTGATCCTTTAAACTGTTGGCGGATAGAGCCTTTATGTTAGTGATGGTGGATAGAACCTCACTACAATAATAAATACTTCAATTATTAAAAAGAGTTGTAAAATATGCTTTATGAAATTTATTACTTAAGTATGATTTAATCAAATGTGGCTTTATGCAAATAAACCCTATTAAGCTTCCTTTGGAAAGCCCCTCATGATCATAATTTCCCGACTTGCTGAGTACTTTTGTACTCACGTGCTACACCAACATTGTAATCATCAGAAATTTATCAAGATGCCGAGGAAGAAGAGGAGTTCTTCGAGGAGGATTGCCAGGAGGACTAGTCGCGTTCCTAGTTGTCGCCTGTGGCGTTGTGGCGTTCGCTCGTTGCTTTCTTTTGCTTCCGCTATTTTGAGTGTCCGGTCGTTGGACCGAGTATTGTAATAAGTGGCCATGTGGCCGATACTTGAATATTTATATTACAGTTTCGTTTTGTTCGGCAATGAAGTATCACTATGACTGTGTGTACTAGCTACTGATCTGGGACTAGTACGGAAATACAAATATTCCCTAATATTTTAGAGAATTTTTCTATGATTTTTGGAGCTTTTCTACTATTTTATGTCAAACGCCTTTTCATCTAAACACTATTCAAAATCAATTAAACCGCAGGCCACGTGGAGGTACTGTACATCTTCCTCAAGTGCACTGTCGTGAACATCCAGAAAAGGCATTCTCTCTCCCCCATTGGAAGGCACGGAAAACCTTCGAGATCACCTCCAATAAATCACCAAAAATTTAATAAAAATCATAATTGAGATCCACGACGCATCCTTAATCTTCCACATCTGTTAGACAAATTAAACACCCACTAATCTATTCATAATCATGGGAGAAACATTTTGCGGCCGTTTTGTGTTTCCACTGCAAATGCAAGACCTTTGATCTTCCTCCCCGCATTATAAAAAGGGGGACTGAGAGCCTCTCTCCATTGCCAACCCATTCATTTCCTTCCCGAGAGTTCTCTCCACTCGATTCCGCCGGATTTTACAAAAAACCGAGTGAGTTCTTGTTTTCTTGAGCGCACTGTTTTCCGGCCATCGCCGTCGACTCCATCTTCACCGGCGAGTTCGTAGCATCGCACTGCCACTGCTCGATCGGCCGGCCAGGTCCCTGAGCTTGTCTTTTCCCTTGTGCCATGACTCAAATTCTCGCTCTCTGGTGTAAACGATGATGAATAGTGGTGTACAGTGAAGTAACGAAGAACTCAGTGAACTTGGTTTGTACATGTTCTTTTCAACAAATGACGAAATTTGTTATTTTCACTACAAATTCGTTTTAGCTCCAAATCGCATGCAACAAATTTTATTAATTAGTGAAAATTAATACTTATCTACGATAATTATTCTAAAATTTATAAATAAATTTATATTGTTAAATTGTTAGGGAAAAGTCCAAACTTACGAATTTTGTAGTTCCTAAACTATACATCCAAAAATGTCAAAATAAATTTTATAAATCTTAGAAAATGCTAAACTAATTATCTAGAAGTTTTCAAGAAATTACAAATTAGTTTGATTTTCGGCATTTTTCGAATATGTGTTTATTCATTGTTTTTGGATGTTTATTTGGTTCTTTATCTGTTACGCGTGGACGTCGAACTGTGTGACGCTGTTGGAAGTGAAGACTAGACCAAGATCAAGACCTAGACCAAGACCAGCTGATATTCGAAGGCAAGTTATGCTTTGATCATTTTGCTCCTATGTTTTTAAATGTTATGTTGATTTAAATTATGCATGCTAATTTAATTATAATGCGTTCACGTAATTTGGGATTAGATAATTACCACTTGTTATCGATTCCTTGTCCCTAATGTTTGTATGACACTAAATCATTTGTCACCCTAGATTGTTTATAATGAATGGTTAATATGAGTAACCAGTGGGAAATGGTTATAACCTATAGTTCTGCTTAGCCATGCAATGCGTACCAATAACATAATTTTAGAAAGAAAGTGGAATATGGCTATTGAACTACGGAACGTATTTTATAAGAATGTGACATGTGTTGTTGATGAATGGCACGTGGTGCATGGTAACCAACCAGGTGGGAAAATGGTTTAGACTGGGGCAAGTGGCAAGGTGTTCAGTGGTGGGCCAAATGTGGCATTTGGGCGGTCGCATTTGGATTTGGTTTTTATGACATATTGACATGATAGAGTTTTTGGGTAGTCTTGCCCTAGCCATCTAAGGACTTAACCTTGCAAGAATTTGAATTGGGCTAACCATACAACCACAAGTTCCGGAGTGGGACAGACCTAGCTGAGTAAATTGTGAAATCTATCCTTCGGTACTGTCGTGGTGGTGTGAGTTCCGGGTGTACGGGTGAAAACTCACATGGCGCAAGAGAGGGGCCCTATTTTAGAAGTGTATCCCTTCAGTGTTGAAACCTTAGTAGGCAGTACTGGGTTTAGACGGATCTTTGGAAAGGCTTTGTTACGGTTACTCGCCTTTGTGGTGTTTGACTGTATCTTGTGGGTAAAGTGTATAACCTCTGCAGAGTGTAAAATCTATTCGAATAGCCGTGTCCACGGTATTGGACATCTCTCGGGGGTTACAGTCAAGGGTTAGGCTTTATTAAAAATGTGGCTGAGTTATGACATTGATGGGAATGTGGAAATTGATTAAGGGTGTGGGATGATTTGAATAAGAAACTTGGAAAAGCTATGAATAATGGTAATTGTTTACGCTGCTTTAGAATCTAGTTATGACTAGTTACATGCCCGTGCGTTGCTACGAAAAACAAAATTGATAATGAAAAATAAAGATTAAAAAATAAAAAAAATTATTTCACAAGATCAAACATCTATCTTTAACGCTTCGTTTCTTGCGAAAGCTGGCTAATTAAAGCAACGCTTCGTTTCTTACGTAGGGCAATTAAGTAGGGCAATTAAGCAGGGCAATTAAGCGGCAATTAATGACGTGGGAAGAACGGACCACTGCCACCAAGTGCTGCTTTAGAATACTAGAGATTATTTGTTAAATGTTGCTTTACTTCAAAATAACCCTGTTGGCCATTCCATTGGAATAAGCCTAGCATGTAGTATATTAGGTTGCATTCTGTGCATAGCTTGCTGAGTACCAATGTACTCACCCATTCGAAAAATCACCATCAGAAGAGGAGGACCTTCAGACTCTCGAGGAGGGGCAGAACAACGACACGATCAACTAAGGAGCGAGCCAAGTCGGTTGCCTATGGCAAACTGAGGCATCACGAATAATCTTCATTCCGCTGCTGTTTTAATGTTACTCTGAACTTAGCCCTACGTGGCTTTATAATTGTAAGGCTAACCATAAGGTCTTAACAATCGTATATGAGTTGAGTACTTTTATATTAATGTTTCTGTTGTGTATGTGTGATGGTATTCATCTCTGTTGTATCTATGAGCGCCAGCATGATCGTGGACTGGTGCATCACACAGAGTGTTCGAAATTCCAATTTCGGGCGCGACACCTACCCATTCACCTTCAGTGGTATCAGAGCCGATTATGTGTAGTCTTGGATCTGAATCGCTCACACATGTTGATGTGCTGTTGTGTTCATCACGGGTTGATAGGATCAATCTGTATTGGGGAAGTATGAGGTACGAGTTTGAAGCTCTGCACGATTAAAAAGATTAGTTCGTGCTTGTTTTAGATTCATGCCATGCATTACCCCTACAGGCCGGTAATACCATTGGGGTAGTAACAAGTGCCAAACAGATCGAGATCAGTGTGGTCGCCGCCCTCTCAAGGGGACCTCATGCGTTGGATCGATGAGATCGGTCCTATGGAAACTGAGGCATTCTGATGGCTCATAATCGGCTTGATTTGATCAATTGATTGAATTTCCATAGCAATTTCATAGCGAGACCACCGTGATAGTCACCGTAGCAGCCATAAATTAAAACTTGTTCACCTCTCGCGCGCTAGAATTCGATCTAGCGCCTAACTTGTTTTTGCAGGGTTTGATGTGAACAGTATGGACCCTAAGTGTTTGTGATGCGTGGTTGTATATTTCATGACCTGCGTGTCATGGTTAATTGCAGCCATGGGCTGTCCTATTTTCGTATAACGGCCTGCGTGCCGGCATGTGATGTGTTGAATCCTCATGTAATTTTGCTACTAGCTGCTAGGTGTAGTAGTATGGTACAGATTCTTGAAGGCTTCAATCCAGATGGCCAGGTGTGCAAGGATGGTCGTGGAAGATGGAGATCGCCACATCATGGGCCATACTAGTTCATAGTCTAATTTGATTGTCTGTGATGTTTTACCTTGCATTGCGATTTTTTCGCATTATATGTGGTGAATATGTCTGTCGACGATTGGGGAACGGGCCCCCGCCGAGCTTACTTGTTGATTGGGGGATCAACCTCAGCCCCTTCTTCTGTGAAGGGTTAACTTCTGGGGAATGCTCGGTTCCTCAGGACAGTACGACACTCGAAAAATGACACAATGGTTTATCCTGGTTCGAGCCTCTCACTAAGGAGATAACAACCCTACTCCAGTGTGATGTGATTGTATCTTATATTTTGCATAAGCTTTTCTGCCTCAAAAAAGAGGAGAGAGAGAGAGTCTGCCTGTTCATCCGTACATGTAGGGGAGGTATTTATAAGTTACAAGTATATCCCACTAATTACAGTTAAAGTAATGGGCATTTGACTGCAGCTAATGCAGTTGTAACCGAAACCTCAATTTATGCCACGTTCTCATCATGGGTGTACTAGCACCACATCATGGCGCGATCGTCGCTACTTTGGCGTAATTGTCGAACATGACCACCCGACCATGCACCTCGCAGACGAGCTAAGACCTAGCAAGTTTAATCCTGGTCGAGCAGGTATGCTCGGGCCCCGTGCTTATATACCCGAAGCCAAGCATCGAGGCCGGATTGACCGGGCGGACTGAGCAATCAAGCCACATGCTTGTGGGTCATCCTCGGGGACATCCTTCAAGGTCATGCATGGCCTAGACGAAACTAATCGACTATCGGGGTACTATGGTAATTACGGAAATTATCCAATCCCTGACAGCTAGCCCCCAAGGCTTAAGCGGAGAACTACTTGAAGGAGCCTTCCCCTTGAGCCTACTGACTCAACAGAGGGATTGGAATCTTGCAGCGAACCACCATTGCAGCATCCGAGCAAACCTCACAAGTAGATGAGCATGGTTGAGACCGGCTGGGCAAACAGCTAGGTCCTCAACTAAGGAAAGCTCGGGTAAGAGAATGTGAAAAGCTATTATAGTTCCTTCTTGGAGAAGCCCAATGGCCGTAGTGCGAACTGGTTTTTTCGGGAACCGCTCCATTATTGGACAGTTTTGGAAATTATGCGTCCACGCGTCAACTCAGGAGTGGAGAATGAAGAGGAAAGTGGTATGCTACTCTAGCACAAATTAAAATTTCTACCACAAAACCAGAAAAGCTACTCGCAAGAAGGGGATCATAGATCAAATTACCACTAGATGCGCAGTTGTGGAATCCTTCGCGCGTTGATGTAGTGGATCATCCTCGATGTGGATCATCCTCGGTGTGGATCGTCCTTGCTTTGGATCGTCCTCGCTGTAGATCGTCCTCTCCACGTCGAAGTAGCAGCAACGTCACCACAGCAGTCCACACGTCCCGGGATGGAAAGCCGTGCGTCGGTGTGCAAGCACTGTGTCGCTTGGCAGGGGCAGCGAGAGGTGGAGGCTAGGGTTCTGGACGAAAGATCTATCTGACGCCCACCCTTCTCCTCTCCTTATATAGCCACGCGACGAAACCCTAAGCCAGGGCCCATTAGCGCGTTAAGCCCACAAGGTCCATTAATTATGGATCCAATCTGAATTAATGTGTCCCAACCTATTAAGTGTGTGACCCTGTAGGTTCATGCGCATTTGGACGTAGATTCGGAAAACCCTTTTCTAATCCAATAGTCGTAGCGGATCCTTGCAGAGCATGCCAACTCCCAAACGCATATGATCAAAGTACTAATGTAATAATCCTTTTGCCAAACTATAGGAAGATCGAACTCAAGGCGAGAAGCATGTCATCCGTTGAAAGTTCAATCCATCTCTCGTATCCGTGATATATTAATAAGTTGTGATTGACTTCTCAATCACGGCATGGCCATGCACTTCTTAATCATATCACACGAGTGGCCTATACATATATCTCCGTTATACTGGAGTGGCGTTCCTGACTTGTCAAGACCTTATCCACCAACGTACAAGACAATAGATGCATCTATTGGAAAAAGGCATCTAACTCTTAATTTTTTGAGGGAAACTATTCAATCAGGTTAACATATTCACCAAATATGACGTGAAAGAATAGCAATGCAAGGTAAAACATCACAGGCAATCAGATTAGACTGTGAACTAGTATGGCCCATGACGTGGCGATCTCCATCTTCCACGACCAACCTTGCACACCCGGCCATCAGGATTGAAGCCTTCAAGAACATGTACTAGACTACTACATCTAGTAGCTAGTAGCAGAATTACATGAGGATTCAAGGCATCACATGCCGGCACGCAGGCCATTATACAATAACAGGACAGCTCACAGCTGCAATTTACCATGACACGCAGGCCATGAAATATACAATCATGCATCACATACACAAAGGGTCCATACTGTTCACAATAAACCCTGCAAAAACAAGTTAGGCGCTGGATCGAATTCTAGCACGCGGGAAGTGAACAAATTTTAATTTATGGGAGCTATGCTGACTATCACGGTGGTCCCGAGTCATCAGAATGCCTCAATTTCCACAGGATCGATCTCATCGATCCAACGCGCGAGGTCCCCTTGAGAGGGCAGCGACCACACCTATCTCGATCTGTTGGCCCGATCTGTTCGGCGCTTGCTACTACCCCGATGGTGTTACCAGCCGGTAGGGGTAATACTTGGCACGAATCTGAAATGAGCACGAACTAATCTTTTTGATCGTGTAGAGCTACCAACTCATACCAACTCATCCTTTGACTACTTCATCAAAACGAATGTTCCAACTCCGAGATGCTTGCTTCAACCCATAAATGGATCTCTAAAGTTTGCATACCTTTTTAGCATATTTAGGATCAACAAAACCTTCAGGTTATATCATGTATACATCCTCAGATAGATTCCCATTAAGAAAAGCTGTTTTGACAACCATCTGCCATATTTCATAATCGAAATATGCAGCAATAGCAAAAATAAACCGGACAGACTTAAGCATGGCTACCGGTGAGAAAGTTTCATCATAGTCAACTCCTTGAACTTGTTTGAAACCCTTTGCCACCAACCGTGCCTTATATATCTGAACATTTCCATCCATGTCTATTTTCTTCTTGAAAATCCATTTGCACTCTATGGTTTTTACACCATGAGGAGGATCAACCAAGTTCCAAACTTGATTGTCATGCATGGATTGGATTTCGGATCTCATGGCTCCAAGCCATTTTTCGGAGTTTGGGTCCATCATTGCTTCTTCATAAGTCGTGGGCTCATTATTGTTCTACAATAATATGTCATGTCCATATCTTATGGGTTCATGACGCGGCCTCCCCGACCTACGTGGGGCTGGTGTCTCTTCCACAGGTTGTACAACACTTTGTACATCTTGTGAAGGTTCAGTGGCAATTTGAACATATTCATGCGATTCTCAAACTTCATCGTGATGCACATCACTCCCACTGATTTATTTGGAAAGAAACTTTCTCCAAAAAGACACTATTTCGAGCAACAAAAATTTTGTTCTCGTTTCTTTTGTAAAAGTAATATCTTTTTTTTTCTTTAGGATACCCCACAAAGAAGCATTTTTCTGATTTACGTGCGAGTTTATCTGATTGCAAACATTTTACATAAGCCTCGCATCCCCATATCTTGAGAAATGACAACATGGGACTTCTCCCAGTCCATATCTCATATGGCGTCTTCTCAACAGAATTCGATGCGACCCTATTCAATGTGAATGCAGCTGTCTCTAGAGCGAAACCCCAGAAGGGTAATGGCAGATCTGTTTGGTTCATCATTGACCGAACTATGTCTAACAAAGTTCGGTACTGTTGTTCGGACACGCCATTCCATTGAGGCATTCTTGGCAGAGTAAGTTGCGGAACGATTCCACATTGCTTTAGATGATCACCAAACTCTTGGCTGAAGTATTCGCCACCACGATCTGATCGTAAGTGTTTTTATTGATTTTCCAAGTTGATTTTGTACTTTGTTCTGAAACTCTTTGAACCTTTCAAAAGTTTCAATTTTTGTGCCTCATTTATAAAAGGCACGTTAGTGCGCTCTATATAAAGGAGGCATGAGGGCGTGCGGAGTGACTGTCTCCCCACCACAAGCCCTAGCCGCCACTGCATCCCACTGCCCCAAAAACCCTAGCCACACGCGTGGGTGCTAGCACACCAGCGCGCGGTGATCCCACCCCGGATGTGTGGATACCGTAGAGGCATCATCGCTCTTGTGTCAGCACTGATCGATTCAATCGGCTACATCAACTTTACGACTACAACATCATTGTTGTGATGGCCATTCGCAACGAGGAGAAGTTGTACCACGTCGTGTTCGACTACGTACAGTGCTTCGGAGCACGCAGGGAGGCTTCACCCACTCTACTTCCGCTGCTAACGTGCTCCAAGGGTAATGCTCCATGATCTCTGACTTGCATGTTTCCTGGGTGTTCGTGGTAAAAAATTTTTGTTTTTGGCTAGCGTAGCACCGCGTTCTCCTTCACCATATCTACTAAAGTCATCGGTAAAAGTTACAAAGTACTGAAACCCACATCTAGCACTCGAGCTCATTGGTCCATATACATCTGTATGTACTAGGGTCAACAATTCACTCGCCCTTTCACTATAACTTGTGAAATGGGCTTTTGTCATCTTGCCAAGTAAACAAGACTCACATGTTTCAAATGATTCAAAATCAAATGAGGTTAGAAGTTCATCACCATGGAGCTTCTTCATGCGCTTCTCATTTATGTGACCTAAGCGACAATGCCATAAAAAGGTAGGGTTCAAATCATTTGGCCGATGCCTTTTGACATTAATGTTATAGATGGGTTTTTCTTTGAGTTCAAGGACGTATAACCCATCCACCATGGGGTAACAACGATAATAGATATCATTCAAAAATATTGAACAAACAAAGTCCTTTATTCTGAATTCATAACCTTCATGTTCCAAACAAGAAGATGAAATAATGTTTCTACTCAAAGCTGGAACAAAATAATAATTATTAATTTCTAAAACTAATACTTAAGGCAAATGCAATGGGTACGTGCCAACGGCAAGACCAGCAACTCTTGCTTTATTCCCCACGCAGAGATCCACTTCTCCTTTTGCCAAGTCTCTACTCTTTATCAGCCCCTGCATCGAATTGCAAATGTGAGGAACCGAACTGGTATCATATACCCATGAGTTGAGAGAAGAAGTAGCAAGATTAATTTCTATAACATTAATACCTGAAGTGAAAGTCACATTTCCATTCTTCTTATCTACCAGGTACTTTTCGCAGTTCCATTTCCAATGTCCTGACTTCTTGCAATAGAAGCACTGGGATTTAGGCTGAGGGCCAACTTTAAGCTTCTGAAGCTTAGTTTTGAGGCTCGCAATCTCATTTTGAGCCTTGCCCTTGCCCTTTCCTTTTCCCCAAGCCTTAGTTTTCTTCTTTTTGAAGGCAGTTGTCTTTTGAACCATCATCACATGATTGGGTTTTTTCGTAATGCTTTCCTCGGCAGCCTTGAGCATCCCATGTAGTTTGGTCAGGCTCTTCTCCATGCTATTCATATAAAAATTCATAATGAACAACTCAAAGCTCTAAGGCAGAGACTGGAAAATTACATCTGTAGCCAGACCAAGGCTAAGGGGACACTCAAGTTTTTCCAATGTCCCAATGTATCCAATCATTTTGATCACATGTGGGCTGACCGGACTGCCTTCAGCCATCTTACAAGCAAACATAAGCTTTGAGATACCATACCCCTCAGCCCTTGCTTGATTCCCAAACATGACCTTCAAGCCCACAATCATATTGTGATCATCCTGGTCTTCATAATGTTTTTGCAGCTTAGAGTCCATGGTGACAAGCATGAGACAACTGACCTCTACAGAGGCATTAACATGTTTTTCATTGTCAACCTTCAAATTTCGAGGAGCATTTTCGGCTGGTTCATAAGGAATCAGATTCTCTAGAACATATTCTTTCTTTTCATGTTTGAGAACAATTCTCAAGTTGCGATACCAATCCACAAAGTTTGTTCCATTTAGTTTTTCCCTTTCCAAAACCGATCTCAAATTCATAAGGAATCAGATTCTCTAGAACATATTCTTTCTTTTCATGTTTGAGAACAATTCTCAAGTTGCGATATCAATTCACAAAGTTTGTTCCATTTAGTTTTTCCCTTTCCAAAACCGATCTCAAAGCAAAACCAGGTGCGGCAGCTGTTGGCTTACAGGTAGGCTATGCGAGCATAAAATCAAAATTTTCTACCGCGAATCATCCAAGATCACATGCGAGTAGAGGATCATGAGTCGTTACCCTTGACACGCCGATGCAGCGGAAGCAGATACGCGCGCGTAGAGGAAGTAGTCGTTCACATCCCGATCAACTTCGAATGGTTCCCAACCTCCGCCGAGTGGTTCTCGATCTGCCGATTGGTTCTCTATCTGCCGATTGGTTCTCAATCTGCCGATTGCTCGAGATCGAACACCGAAAAGTCACTGGAGATCCAACCGAACAGCGCGTCCACGGACGGCAGCGCCTCTACCGGTATCCACACGTACCGAGCAGGAACGCCGTGCGGGGTGTGCTAGCATCTCGCCACACGGCTAGGGTTTCTGGGAGCAGGAGGGGTGCGCAACAGCTGAACGTGGTGAGGGTTCTATCTCATGTCGTGCATTGTTCCTGGCCTCGCCTTTTATAGACACGCTAGTGGGCTGAAGCTCGCTAGGGTTCCATCTCCAACACGGATCTTATCCATGCATAAACCCATTAAACAGTCTCCAACTCGTTAAGTGTGTGACCCAGTAGGTTCAGTGCAAGTCGAACATGAATCTGGAAACCCGTTTCCAATTCATTAATCAACAGCGGCACCTAGCAGTACGTATTGATCCCCTAATGCACAGAATCAATATTCGGCTAAACCTTGATACACTCACATACCGATCCCTTTGCCTCACGATACCAGTCAAGCTCAAGGAGAGATGTGTGCCACCCTTATTGATAGCTCGACCACTTCACTCGATAGTGTGATAGATACAAATCATGACTAACTCATTAGTCATATTAGCACGGCCGTGCACTTTCCCTATCCATCCAGACGAGGGGCCTAGAGGTATCTCTCCCGTTATCTAGGAGGGGCAAATCCCATCTTGATCATCACACCCTTGGCGATGTATCGTGGCATACCCAGTAGTCATCTTTATAACTACCCTGTTGCGGTGTAGCATTTGATGATACCAAAGTATACAAGTCTACATGCTAGGTATCCATGACAATCTCAGGTCTAAGGACCATATAGGAGTAACACTCGAGACTATACGCTGATGGCACTATAAGAGATAACAACTCACAGCGTCTCGGAGTGGATCTTGTCCGACTACCCATGTTCTTCAACATGTGTCCACATTATTGGTTCGATATCTCCATATCTATGGTATGAAACATTACCATCAACCAATACATGTGCTAATCAAATCATCACCGCTGCTCGTAATGATATGGATCAGGGACCCGTTTAGAACAATGTCACTTGACAATGTGTTTCACAATTAGGTCGTACCCAATGGACAAAATCGCAACATTTATTCAGGGAACCGATAAACAAAGTTATCATAATTACATGAACAAAGATGTGTTACAATCATCACCATGATTTATCTAGGGCATATTCCCTTCAGCAGCAGTAGGAGTGGTAGGTGTCATTGAACTACAACAAAAACATGCAAAGTTTCTAAGCACTATGTTTATGTGAAATTTCATTAAGCATTTTAATAAAAGACACTCCTATTTTATGTCCCCTTTATGGACACATAGTGAGTATTCAAGATCCATATTCATTAAATTCTAGTGAGCTTTGGCATCACTACTAGAAATTCAATGACATTGGTAAGCAACACCTTTGCTAATTACATCTTATGTAACTCTTGTTAGTTGGGTATGAAAACATGTAATGAATGCCTCCATCAACTTGATTTTTGGCCAGGTCAACCCACCCCGAGGGCTCACATGAGGAAGGGAGCACTTCCTGTTTCCGGGTGCCAATTAAGAAACCTAGCCTCATGTGTGTTTTCCTTAGACACCAATTGTCTTGTATCCGTTCCTTCAAAACTGAAATAAAAAACCCTACCACTTATGTCCTCAAGCCCAAAACCGTTTTGATAGCTTGATTAAATCAACCATTGTAACATACGTTGTGTCCAACACAACCCTATCATCTATTAAGATAGCCATTGATACACTACTTTGGCAGTCATATGAACAACGATCTAAATTCTTGATAGGTGCTACAATTGGATGGACAAAAGATTTAAGATTTTAACTAGAGGTTTGTTAACTATCTATTATGAACATGGCATCACATGCAATGAGTATCATAAAAATAGCAACGATTAAAACACATTCACATATAATCAAATTAAGATGTGAAATAGTATGGCCCTTAGCATAAAGATCTCCATCATGCTGCCTTGTTCACCGAGCCATCTTGTTTCAGTGCCACCGTCTTCATCATTATAGATGCAACTCCTTACAACTTTGATAATGAAATTTACAAAAGGATTTCAATCATCACAAGTCGACACACAGGACGTTATACAATTTAGATTGAAATAGCCTTATGGCTTGACACAGAATGCAGGCTATGTCTCTACTATTCTAAATCACCAGTTGGTGGCAGCGGTTGGTTCTTCGTGGGACCCACTTGTCAGCCTAAACTAATCTCTACTATTCTAATAGTGCATGCACCAACGTGATAAAGAGATATTTGAAGCCTGTGGACATGCATTCATCGTAAAGGAACATGCAAGGATGGCACAACACTCCTGCCACATTAATTAATATTTGACTGAGTACATTTGACGACGTCTCCAATGGGCATGCATTTGACGACGTGATAACACTCCTGCCGCATTAATTAACATTTGACGACTGCATTTGACGTGCATGGGCATGCAAATCTGAAGGTGGCGTCTGCCGCTAAAATTTAACACGCCCTTTAGTCTGCCATTACGAAGCGTCATTTTACACCATTTGAAATTTAAAATTTGCCGCTAAAATCTGCTGCTATCTCTACTTATATCCCTGGACTTTGTAGAGATAGAGATAGTAGAGCGGCAGCTCCATTTACATTTCCAATAGACGCTGGCAATGCACCGATGAGTTGGTTGTTGGACAGGCTGATCTCCCCAAGATTGGGCGCTGCGACCACAGCTGCGAGGTTATCTTGCAGCTCGACCACACCGGAGAACGAGTTCCGATCAAGAAGCAGCTCGACCACACCGGAGAACGACAGCTCCATTTACATCGCCGCAGCTCGGAGAACATCTCCACCAGCTTCAATTCCATCCACGCCGTCCCTGCATGCAGTGAGACCAATCAAGGTTAGTCTGTTTCAGCCCCATTCGGAACTATGTTAGGCCCTAAGTCAATTCAACATGCTTTCTGTTCTGCGTTTTCCTTACGTCCATACCATTTCATGCATCAAATTATCACACTAATCACATTATACAAGGATCCAAATTCTAACTCATTCATACTCTAATCATTCAAAAGGACTCAATACCTACTCTCTCCTGAAGGTTACAGCACACCAAACTTGCATGTAAATGTCACTACATTCACTACCCCAAATCATCATGCACATAATAACATGCTTATCACAGAAAGATGCATCACCTAATTATATATTTACTCTTTTCAGCAAATGTCAGTGCATAATATTCACTAGACTCCATTACTTGGGAAGGCATAAATATCACTATGAAGTGCATAAGAAATATTCTAGACTACACATACATATATATCTCTGATGAACACAAAAGCTTAGGGGTTAATTTCCAACTCATGCAAATTAATGACATGTGGCAAGAGTTCAGTACCATACATTTAAATCACTGAGGAGTTGTAACACCCCAGCTTCTTCCCCATCTGCACTCCATCTCCACTACAGAAAGAGGTGCAAAGATAGCTTTAATATCATATAATCTCCTATTGACATTAATAGGTAGTAAGGGATAACTGCATATACCATTTCATGCATCAAATTATCACACTAATCACATTATACAAGGATCCAAATTCTAACTCATTCATACTTTAATCATTCAAAAGGACTCAATACCTGCTCTCTCCTGAAGGTTACAGCACACCAAACTTGCATGTAAATGTCACTACATTCACTACCCCAAATCATCATGCACATAATAACATGCTTATCACAGAAAGATGCATCACCTAATTATATATTTACTCTTTTCAAAGAAATGTCGAGGCATAATATTCACTAGACTCCATTACTTGGGAAGGCATAAATATCATTATGAAGTGCATAAGAAATAATCTAGACTACACATACATATATATCTCTGATGAACACAAAAGCTTAGGGGTGTGCATAAGAAATATTCTAGACTACACATACATTTAAATCACTGAGGAGTGTGCATAAGAAATATTCTAGACTACACATACATTTAAATCACCCGAGGAGTGTGCATAAGAAATATTCTAGACTACACATACATTTAAATCACTGAGGAGTTGTAACACCCCAGCACCAACCATGCTCTGAATGTACTACCACAAGCTCAACCACAACAAAATAATTCAATTGTACAAAAATTCCACCAATCATGGTAAATGACAACTCACTACTATTAATAAACAATGAACCACAACAAGCTAGCACACTAATAATTTCCCGACTCAACTAAAAATTTCAGCAGCAACATTGTTGTAATATGGGTCAAGACAACATAACACTATAACAAATATCCATTTTATATCATAATTTCAGCAAAGAATCGTTGATTGGTCAAATGATCATGTATACACACATTGTTGATGATTAGAGAGTGCGGTACTACTATTGTATATATAATTGCAACTGTTGATTGGTCAAATGATCATGTATATACGTAGTCGATCCAATATTCATGCTGGCTTAACAAAGGCAGTTAGGTAGTGATCGGACATATTATACTATTTGTCGGGACCCCGAATTTGCAAATCCGGACCCTCTGTGTATTCAGCACTAGTCCAGGAACGCGCTAGTGCACACAGTCTTAACATTGGTAAATATCACAATCATACCATTCGATATTATCAAAGTACTTTATTTAAATAACTAAATCGTTACTCGACCTTATGGTCAAGTTACAAATGTATGCCTGCAAGGCGAAACTTATTCAGAGAAAAATAATAGCAATGAAAATCAAATAACTCGTGGCGCCATCCAAGATACCACAGGCAACTGATCGGGCTCGCTTCCTAAGTAGACGGATCCTCTTGGAGTTCCTCCTCCAAAGTCGCGTAGTCTCCTCTTCAACCGATATTGTGTTGAGGCAAGGGTGAGTACTTGGTACTCGACAAGTCATGCATGTAATGCAAGCTAATATACTATATGCATGGCTTGGTACAAAGGAATAGCTCAAGGTATATTTGCAGTAAACAAGATTTGACAAGTAATATAAGTAGATTCAAAGCAGAGAAATAAGTAAAGCATAAATAACTTTTCAAGAAGTTTAATAAACATTTTCCCCATCCTAAACCACATTTCCATCATCTTCATTATTAAACCATCCCAACTTTCCAAATCCAAGTTATTTTTGAGAAAATCTAACCCTTGATCAGAATTCCCGAGCGATGTCCAATACCGCGGACACGGCTATTCGAATAGATTCTAAACTCTGCAGAGGTTATGCACTTTACCCACAAGATACAAATCAAACACCACAAAGGCGAGTTCCTCGTAACAAAGTCTTTCGGAAACCTCTAACAATACAAGTGGTCCTCCCCGGTTATTGCAAGACTAACCCTTCCCTTCGCTAAGGCGAAGTCTAGGCCAATCAACTGTTAGATGGGTACTGGCCTCGGCCAGACGCCTCCCGCATAACTTACACAAAGGGTGTAGTTGACCTCCTGAGGTCCCACAGGTACGTTATTAGCAACTTAGTCAACTAGGTCCGTCCCATTACAGACATGTGGTTGCACGTTAGACCCAGTTCAAAGGCTTGCAAGGTTAAGTCCTTAGGGTGACCAGGCAAGACTACCCAAGAACCAAATCATCATTCCCAACGCCACAACTGCCCACTGATTACTCTTGCCACATGCCCTGGCCGAAAATCGTTTATCAAACCCCAGTTGATTACCATGCACCACGTGCCATCAACATCACATGATACTTTTCCAAAACAGGTTCAATATATCATTAAGTCAATATTAACATTTGATTGTCCAAAATCATGTCATGAGCACGTAGCAGGTTTAAGCAGTATACTACAACGGTCTAAACCCATGTTGGCAATTTAATAATGTCCAACTAATAATCCACAACTAGGGTGACAAGGGTCATGGCACATACTTAGATAATCAAGATGTCATACAGCAAATTGGTACTTATCTAACCCCCATGTTTAAACCAAGTATTTTTCTAATTGAACTAGCATGCAATAGTTTAAATCAAAATAGGTTTCGAAATAGGATCAACATGGTCAAAGCACAACTTGCCTTCAAAAAGTACTTGTTCTTGGTCTTGAGTTGGATCCTGAGTTAATACTTCTCCTTTGAATCCTTCCCAAGACTTCAACGTCTACTCGTAAAGCGTGCAAACAGCAAATACACGAATAAACAATAGGCAAAAAGTGTCCAAACATCCAAATAAAATCCATAAACAGAAAGAACATAATTTTATAAATTTTTAGAAATTGGAATCGACAAATTTGGAGTTAAGACGCAAAAGTTATGATTATTTAAAGTTTAAATAATCAATTAAATAATTTTGCAGAGAAAAACTTTAGTCCAAAAATTAAATAAAATTTATATTTAGGTAGATCTCATTTTTATACAAATTTAGAAATTTGAATCACTCAAATCGGAGTTGAAACGCAAAAGTTATAAGCGTTTGAAGTTTGAATCTAAATTTGAATCAATATTTCGAATTAATAAATCATTTTCTTTTTCGGAAATTAATTATTGCGTCAGCATGGACACGTGTCATCCTGTGATTGGTCCACAGTGACTTGCTGACGTCAGCACCGAACGGGTCCCGTGATGACATCAGCATGACGTCATCATGCCACGTGGCATGTCCCGGGTGCTGCCACGTGTCTCGGTCCATGGACTGAGTCCACGGTGACACCCGGCCCACGGCTCGGGTGAGACTGACAGGTGGGACCACCTGTCAGTGCGGGGTCTCACGCAAACGCGGCTGACGCGTGGGCCTCTTCGACTTATGCGGGGCCCGGCGTCGTGGACACGCGCCACACGCCAGCGTGGAGTGCGGCTAGGCACCGCGTGTAAGTAATCCGCTCCGTCGGATTTCGATCTAACGGTCCTAAGGAATTTGGCTACGGTGCAGTGGAGCGGCTACGTGGCTCAAGCAGGGACACACGATTAAGATCCGACGGCTAAGGACAGATCTACCCGATAACACTCGATCCAATCTAACCCGTACGATCTAAAACCAACGGCGGAGATTGAATCTAAAACCGCAACGTGGAATTACACGGGAGGTGACGTGGGCTAACCTGGACCGTTGATCGGGATCGAACGGCTGAGGACCTTCGCGGGGCTCGACGGCGTGCGGCGGTGCTAACTCGGCCAGAGAGGAGGAAGACGATGCGTAGCGCGGCGCTCCCGTGGGTTTCCGGCGAGGAGAGAACGTCCCGCGGGTGCGTCTCGCTTCGGGGGTCTCGGATCCGAACTCCAATGCCCCGGGGAAGTGGCGGACAGCGGCGGAGCGAGGCAAAGACCCAAGCAACCTAGGTCCAACTTCGGCGAGCAATTGCGCGAGCGTGGTTGCGGCTCGAGCGAAACGGATCGAGGCAATCGGTGCGCAAGGGCAAGGTGATTACGGCGGTGGGGTCGTCTCCTTAAATAAGGCCTCGACGTCCGCGATATGCGCGGAACCCTAGCGAACTCGGAGGCGGCGCGGCGGAGCTCTCCGGCTCGGACTCGGACGGGAAGACGGCACGAGAACCGTCCACGGTTCAGATCAGCGGCCCCGATCGGATCGGGCGCGAACGGTTCGGCCTGACACGGCCGACCAGACGGGCGATTTCGGCCGTTGGATCTTGATCCAACTGGCCGGAGAATTAGGGTTCGGTTTGGGTTCGGTGACTTGGTTTGATCGAACGGTTGGCTCGGTCGGGTTCGGTCGGACTCGAGTCCGACTTCGACCCGAGGAACAAGATTAAACCCGGCGATTTTAATATTCAAAATAATTCCCGATAATTCATTTAATTCATTAAAAATAGCAAATGACTCGAGAAAAATTCCGAAAAATTCGGAAAAATATTTTGGATCATTTTGGACTCAAATAAAATATTTCCAACAAAATTTTATGTGCAAAATTAAATTCTTTAATTATTTCAAAATGGAATAAATTCAAATAAATTCCAAATAAATCCAAATAAATTCCAGAAATTCCAAAATCCACCAAAGTGCCAAATCACACATGAATTTAAGAAAAGCAAAATTTTGGGGTGTTACAAACCTCCCCTTAATAGAATCTCGTCCCGAGATTCGTGGCTCACTACGGAATAGGTTTGGAAACTCTTTCTTCAAATCCTCTTCGCGCTCCCAAGTCGCTTCGCTTTCTTCATGGTTGCTCCACTGAACTCTCTACGAAACGGGTTGACTTATTTCTGGTCTCTCGATCCATTGTGTCTAGAATCACACGGGATAATCCTTATAAGTCAAATCCTCTTGCAACTCAATTGACTCTAGCGGTGTCTGTTCCTTAGGAACTCGGAGACACTTCTTCAACTGGGACACATGGAATACATCATGCACTCCTGCCAATGACTGTGGCAACTCCAGTTGGTAAGCAACTTCACCTCTGCGGCTCAAAATCTTAAATGGTCCAACACAATGGGGTGCGAGTTTCCCTTTGGCATGGAACCTCTTAACTCCCCTGAGAGGCGTAACTCTGAGGTAAACAAAGTCTTCTGGTTCAAAACTCAAGTCTCGGCGACGATTGTCAAGATAACTCTTTGTCGTGATTGGGCTATCTTCAACCTTTCCCTAATCATGGCGACCGTTTCTTCAAACCTCTTGAAGAATATCAGGCCCAAAGACACGGCGCTCGCCGGTCTCATTCCAATTCAATGGCGTCCGACAGGGTCGACCATACAGTGCCTCAAAAGGTGACATCTGTAAACTAGCCTGATAACTATTGTTGTAGCTGAACTCGGCATACGGTAAACTCTTATCCCAAGAAGTAGCATAAGCTAATGCACATGCTCTTAACATATCCTCCAGAATCTGGTTGACTCTTTCTGGCCTGGCTCCATCCGTCTGTGGATGATAAGTCAGACTGAAGTTCAAACGGGTTCCCATGGCTTCATGCAACTTATTCCGTAACCTTGAGGTAAATTGGGTACCTCTCGTCCGATACAATCCTCTTTGGCACTCCGTGCGCATGCATAATCCTGATCATGTACAATTTTGCTAATTTATCTCCCGAGTAAGTGGTCTTCACGGGGATAAAATGGGCTACTTTAGTCAAGCGATCCACTATAACCCATATGGAGTCATAACCTCCTTGAGTCTTCGGCAAACCGGTAATGAAATCCATTCCGATTTCCTCCCACTTCCACTCAGGTATTTTCAGCGGTTGTAGCAATCCTGCTGGTCTCTGATGCATTGCCTTGACTCTCTGGCATACGTCGCACAATGCAACATGCTCGGCAACTTCACGTTTCATACTCGGCCACCAGAATCTCTCCTTCAGATCCTGATACATCTTGGCGCTTCCAGGATGAATCGAGTACTTGGAGTCATGGGCTTCTTCCAGAATCAGTTGCTTTAACTCCTTTTTGTTAGGCACACAAATGCGATCCTTCATCCACAACGTGCCTTGCTCATCCAACTTGAAGTCCTCTGCCTTGCCTTCCTCCTTGATGGACTTAATCCTGCGGATCTTGTCATCATCCTTTTGTCCTTCTCGGATCTGATCCTCTAAGGTAGGCTTTACTTCCAATGTGGCCAAGAATCCGCTAGGTACAACCTCAATCTTCATTTTCTGAAAGTCCTCACATAACTCATCCTGACTTGTGGCTAGCAACGTACTCACGGTATGGCTTTTCCGGCTCAGAGCATCAGCTACTACGTTGGCCTTCCCGGGATGGTAATGGATTCCAACATTGTAGTCCTTGATTAACTCTAACCATCTCCTCTGCCTCATATTCAGATCCGACTGGGTGAATATGTACTTAAGGCTCTTATGATCCGTATACACTTCACATCTGTTTCCAATCAGATAGTGACGCCATATCTTCAAGGCATGCACTACGGCAGCTAACTCTAGGTCATGTGTCGGATAATTTTCCTCATGCGGCCTCAACTGCCTTGATGCATAAGCGACTTTACCTTTCCATTCTCAGACAAGACACATCCAAGTCCTTGGCGCGATGCGTCACAATAAATATCGAAGCTTTGAGCAACATCCGGTAGAACTAACACCGTGCCGATGTCAATCGCTTCTTCAGTTCTCAAATCCTTTCTCACATTCTCAAGGCCCATGCAAACTTCTTTTCCTTCTTCAGCAATTGCGTAAGAGGTTTCGCAATTGTCGAGAAGCCTTCGATGAAACGGCGGTAGTATCCTGCCATTCCAAGGAAACTCCGAATGCGGGTCACAGTCTTGGCCGCCAATGTAACACGCCTTCTACTTTGCTTGGATCTACTGGCGACTCCTTCATGCGGTCATTACATGTCCAAGAAACTCCACCTTGTCCTTCCAAAAATCACACTTGCTGAACTTGGCGAAAAGTTGTCGCTCCTCGGCTTTTCCAAAACTCGCCTAAGTGTTCGGCATGTTCATCCTCTGTCTTGGAGTAGATTAGGATATCGTCTATGAACACGACGACAAACTTGTCCAAATATTCCATGAACACCTTATTCATCATATTCATGAAATAAGCCGCGCATTCGTCAAATCGGCCCAAAGGACATAACCGTAAACTCGTAATGTCCATATCTTGACGAGAATGCGCCTTCGAATATCTTACGATCGGATCTTCAATCGATGGTATCCCGATCTCGATCAATCTTGGAGAAAACTCCGGCTCCTCTCAACCGATCAAACAAATCATCAATCCTGGTAGCGGATACTTATTCTTCACGGTGACTTCATTGAGTGCACGATAGTCAATGCACATCCTGAAACTCCCGCCCTTCTTCTTGACAAACAAAATCGTGCTCCCCACGGCGCATTTAACTTGGTCTCGATAAATCCTTTCTCCATTAACTCTTCTAGCGCTTTCTTCATCTCTACCAACTCCTCGGTGGACATCCGATAGGGTCTCTTTGCTATCGGTGCTGCATCTTGACAAGCTCTATCACAAACTCTATGTCCCTGTCTGGCGGCATACGGTAGATCTTCTGAAAAACATCGGGTACTCATTCACTCTCGACATCCTCTATGCTGATTGCCTTGGTACGTTAACCATCAACCTGTCCATCTCTAATCGCAGTGGCTTGAAATTCTACTTTCTTCCCACACGGGCTCTCAACTGAGATAGTCCTCCGTCCACAATCCAATACGGCCTTGTGCTTGGATAACCAATCCATTCCCAATATGACGTCTAAGGTCTGGGTCTCCAAAATTATAAGGTTTGCTAGGAACTCTATTCCATCTATTAGTATTCTCACCCCGGAACATCCTACTTTCGTTCGGAGTTCGGAACCAGGGGTTTGAACTAAAAGCATGCACTTAAGTCTTGCAATCCTAAGTTAAGTCCCTTCATAAAATGAGACTGTCTGGATTTATCTGTCGCTACATCCTCAGGTGCGTAGCGTGCTAGCTGTGTGAACTTGTTCAGGTAGTCGGCCACTGGCTGATTACCTTGTTTCAGTGCTCTGAACTCCTCCTTCTTAAGGTCCATGATTCCTTCAGGCACGTGATACTGTCGGAATGCAGCTGTGAACTCTTCCCAAGTGATATCTTGAGGGTTCTCTTGCGTGGCACAGAAGTTCTCCCACCATTCGGCTGCTGTTCCTTCCAACTGATGAGAAGCGTAGAGTACCTTCTCATTTCCTATGCATTGAGCTATGTGTAGCTTCCTCTCGATTGATCTTAACCAATCATCGGCCTCCAATAGATTGGCATTCCCAGAGAAAGTGGGTGGGTGAGTCCTCATGAACTCTGACAGTCTTGTATTCTGGCGTGGTCCCTGATTAACTTGATTAGCAGTGGCCTGAGCGGTGACGTGTTGCATTTGTTGCATCATAGCATGCATTAACTGAGTCTGGGCAGCAAGAAAAGCTCCGAAATTCTGCATATCCAGTGACGGTGCTGGTGCTCCATCATTGGGGTTTTCTGCTGGGCGAGAACCACTCCCATTGCTTCCAAAGTTTCCACGGGTGTTCACCATCTGTCGATTTGCTCTAGGTTTAGAGATGAGAGGGAAACAAGAATAGACAAGTAATATGGAACTTATGCGGGGCGAAAGGGGTAACTTTAAGGTCCAACTTTATTATTTAATCAATAGTAACTTGGTATGGTTGCTTACAATGCCTAAGGGCCTTGCAACACATACTGCACACTCAGCAAACAAAGCAAATCCAAATCGAACTAACTCTGGAGTCTAACGCCTAAAGGGTGACTCTTTATTCTATGACGCGACTCGGCGAAGGAGTCTCACTATAGAACCTATGCTCACTCATCGAAAACCTCCACGGCACAAGATGCAGGTGCTGTGGCATAGCGTAGCTTAACGATCGCCATGTCCAAAGAATCGTGTCCTCTATGGTAGTCGAAGAAGCGGTGTCCTCATCGAGATCTCGACTCCTCCGATCGCTCGTGTAGCTCGAAAATCTGCTCTGGGTCTGGTCCGTACAAGGTCATCTCCAACTCGTCAATCCTTCGTAGAAGGTGTGCCACATACTCTTGAGCTTCCCGCCATCTGTTCTTCTCTGTCGTGATTTCCTTGCGGGCCTTCTGTAGCTCCTTGCTTGTATTATCTAGTACATCCTCCTGGGCAACGACAAATCGTGCCAACTGTGTAACCGTGGCATCCTCATCCTGAATCGCCTTCGGGTCAAGAAGGTTATCGCTGCGCGGATGATAACGGAACACCGTGCTCTCCAATTCTCTGGCGTAGATACGGGTAATGTGCCGCATCGCTCGTCGTGATACCTCTTGGATACCCATCTGCATTGTAGACCTCCTGGCAGTGCAGTGTATCGGGCGATTGCCTGGGCCCTTCTTCCTAGCAGGTACCTCAATCTTCACATCACAAGCCTTGATCAATCCCGCTTGTCTGATCACTTCTACTTGGTATTGGGGCTTCTCAAAATCTCCGAGAGTTTGTAGCATATGCCAAAGTTCCGCGGCGTGACCAACTCCCAGATCAACGTAGTTGAACTCTTCCTCCATCTGTCACAAGAGTGCTTTACGTAAGAACTCGGAATTTTTAAATTGTGACAAGGTAAGGGAAAATTTCAGCAAGAGACAAGAAAAGAGAGAAGGGATAAGTCGAGATGTCATTTCTTGTCTTCACAAATTTTTAGCTTTAGAAAATAGGTTTTATCCTCACTACGACCATTCTAGCTAGGGTTGAGCCTCACGGTCAAGTATGGCTCGATACCACCTCTGTCGGGACCCGAATTTGCAAATCCGACCCTCTGTGTATTCAGCACTAGTCCAGAACGCGCTAGTGCACACAGTCTTAACATTGGTAAATATCACAATCATACCATTCGATATTATCAAAGTACTTTATTTAAATAACTAAATCGTTACTCGACCTTATGGTCAAGTTACAAATGTATGCCTCGCAAGGCGAAACTTATTCAGAGAAAAATAATAGCAGCGGAAAATCAAATAACCCGTGGCGCCATCCAAGATACCACAGGCAATCGATCGGGCTCGCTTCCTAAGTAGACGGATCCTCTTGGAGTTCCTCCTCCAAAGTGGCGTAGTCTCCTCTTCAACCGATATTGTGTTGAGGCAAGGGTGAGTACTTGGTACTCAAAGCAAGTCATGCACAGAATGCAAGCTAATATACTATATGCATGGCTTGGTACAAAGGAATAGCTCAAGGTATATTTGCGATGAAATGACATTTGACAAGTAATATAAGTAGATTCAAAGCGTAGAAATAAGTAAAGCATAAATAACTTTTCAAGAAGTTTAATAAACATTTTCCCCATCCTAAACCACATTTCCATCATCTTCATTATTAAACCATCCCAACTTTCCAAATCCAAGTTATTTTTGAGAAAATCTAACCCTTGATCAGTAATTCCGGCGATGTCCAATACCGCTGACACGGCTATTCGAATAGATTCTAAACTCTGCAGAGGTTATGCACTTTACCCACAAGATACAACAAACACCACAAAGGCGAGTTCCCGTAACAAAGTCTTTCTGAAACCTCTAACAATACAAGTGGTCCTCCCCGGTCATTAAGCACTAACCCTTCCCTTCGCTAAGGCGAAGTCTAGGCCAATCAACCGTTAGATGGGTACCTGGCCTCACCCGACGCTCCCCGCATAACTTACACAAAGGGTGTAGTTGACCTCCTGAGGTCCCACAGTGCGTTATTAGCAACTTAGTCAACTAGGTCCGTCCCATTACAGACATGTGGTTGCACGTTAGACCCAGTTCAAAGGCTTGCAAGGTTAAGTCCTTAGGGTGACCAGGGCAAGACTACCCGAAGAACCAAATCATCATTCCCAACGCCACAACTGGCCCACCTGATTACTCTTGCCACATGCCCCTGGCCGAAATCAGCTTATCAAACCCCAGTTGATTACCATGCACCACGTGCCATCAACATCACATGATACTTTTCCAAAACAGGTTCAATATATCATTAAGTCAATATTAACATTTGATTGTCCAAAATCATGTCATGAGCACGTAGCAGGTTTAAGCAGTATACTACAACGGTCTAAACCCATGTTGGCAATTTAATAATGTCCAACTAATAATCCACAACTAGGGTGACAAGGGTCATGGCACATACTTAGATAATCAAGATGTCATACAGCAAATTGGTACTTATCTAACCCCCATGTTTAAACCAAGTATTTTTCTAATTGAACTAGCATGCAATAGTTTAAATCAAAATAGGTTTCGAAATAGGATCAACATGGTCAAAGCACAACTTGCCTTCAAAAAGTACTTGTTCTTGGTCTTGAGTTGGATCCTGAGTTAATACTTCTCCTTTGAATCCTTAGGCACTTCAACGTCTACTCGTAAAAGCGTGCAAATAGCAAATACACGAATAAACAATAGGCAAAAAGTGTCCAAACATCCAAATAAAATCCATAAACAGAAAGAACATAATTTTATAAATTTTTAGAAACTGGAATCGTCAAATTTGGAGTTAAGACGCAAAAGTTATGATTATTTAAAGTTTAAATAATCAATTAAATAATTTTGCAGAGAAAAACTTTAGTCCAAAAATTAAATAAAATTTATATTTAGGTAGATCTCATTTTTATACAAATTTAGAAATTTGAATCACTCAAATCGGAGTTGAAACGCAAAAGTTATAAGCGTTTGAAGTTTGAATCTAAATTTGAATCAATATTTCGAATTAATAAATCATTTTCTTTTTCGGAAATTAATTATTGCGTCAGCATGGACACGTGTCATCCTGTGATTGGTCCACAGTGACTTGCTGACGTCAGCACCGAACGGGTCCCGTGATGACATCAGCATGACGTCATCATGCCACGTGGCATGTCCTGGTGTCGCCACGTGTCTCGATCCATGGATCGAGTCCACGGTGACACCCGCCACGGCTCGAGTGAGGCCCGACAGTGGGACCACCTGTCGCGATGGTCTCACGCAAACGCCGGCCGACGTGGGCCCTCTCGACTTGCGGGGCCCGCAGCGTGGACACGCGCCCACACGCTGGAGTGCGGCTAGGCACACGTGTCGTAATCCGCTCGTCGGATTTCGATCTAACGGTCCTAAGGAATTTGGCTACGGTGCGGTGGAGGCGGCTCGTGGCTCAAGCGAGACACACGATTAAGATCCGACGGCTAAGGCAGATCTACCCGATAACACTCAATCCAATCTAACCCGTACGATCTAAAACCAACGGCGGAGATTGAATCTAAAACCGCAACGTGGAATTACACGGGAGGTGACGTGGGCTAACCTGGACCGTTGATCGGGATCGAACGGCTGAGGACCTTCGCGGGGCTCGACGGCGTGCGGCGGTGCTAACTCGGCCAGAGAGGAGGAAGACGATGCGTAGCGCGGCGCTCCCGTGGGTTTCCGGCGAGGAGAGAACGTCCCGCGGGTGCGTCTCGTTTCGGGGGTCTCGGATCCGAACTCCAATGCCCCGGGGAAGTGGCGGACAGCGGCGGAGCGAGGCAAAGACCCAAGCAACCCTAGGTCCAACTCCGGCGAGCAATTGCGCGAGCGTGGTTGCGGCTCGAGCGAAACGGATCGAGGCAATCGGTGCGCAAGGGCAAGGTGATTACGGCGGTGGGGTCGTCTCCTTAAATAAGGCCTCGACGTCCGCGATATGCGCGGAACCCTAGCGAACTCGGAGGCGGCTCGGACTCGGACGGGGAAGACGGCACGAGAACCGTCCACGTGTCCAGATCAGCGGCCCCGATCGGATCGGCGCGAACGGGTTCGGGTCGGACACGGCTCGACCGGTACGGGCGATTCTCGGCCGTTGGATCTTGATCCAATGGCCTAATTAGGGTTCGGTTTGGGTTCGTGACTTGGTTTGATCGAAACGGTTGGCTCGGTCGGGTTCGGGTCGGACTCGAGTCTGACTCGGACCCGAGGAACAGTACTAAACCCGAAGCGATTTTAATATTCAAAATAATTCCCAGTAATTCATTTAATTCATTAAAAATAGCAAATGACTCAGAAAAATTCCAGAAAAATTCTGGAAAATATTTTGGATCATTTTGGACTCAAATAAAATATTTCCAACAAAATTTTATGTGCAAAATTAAATTCTTTAATTATTTCAAAATGGAATAAATTCAAATAAATTCCAAATAAATCCAAATAAATTCCAGGAAATTCCAAAAATCCACCAAAGTGCCAAATCACACATGAATTTAAGAAAAGCAAAATTTTGGGGTGTTACAAACCTCCCCCCCTTAATAGAATCTCGTCCCCGAGATTCAGGGCTCACTACAGAATAGGTTTGGAAACTCTTTCTTCAAATCCTCTTCGCGCTCCCAAGTCGCTTCGCTTTCTTCATGGTTGCTCCTTTGAACTCTGAAACGGTTGACTTATTTCCGGTCTCTCGATCCATTGTGTCTAGAATCCTCACGGGATACTCCTTATAAGTCAAATCCTCTTGCAACTCAATTGACTCTAGCGGTGTCTGTTCCTTAGGAACTCGGAGACACTTCTTCAACTGGGACACATGGAATACATCATGCACTCCTGCCAATGACTGTGGCAACTCCAGCTGGTAAGCAACTTCACCTCTGCGGCTCAAAATCTTAAATGGTCCAACACAACGGTGCGAAGTTTCCCTTTGGCATGGAACCTCTTAACTCCCACGAGAGGCGTAACTCGAGGTAAACAAAGTCTTCTGGTTCAAAACTCAAGTCTCGGCGACGATTGTCAGCATAACTCTTTTGTCGTGATTGGGCTATCTTCAACCTTTCCCTAATCATGGCGATCTGTTCTTCAGCCTCTTGAAGAATATCAGGCCCAAAGACACGGCGCTCGCCGGTCTCATTCGACTTCTTTGGCGTCCGACAGGGTCGACCATACAGTGCCTCAAAAGGTGACATCTGTAAACTAGCCTGATAACTATTGTTGTAGCTGAACTCGGCATACGGTAAACTCTTATCCCAAGAAGTAGCATAAGCTAATGCACATGCTCTTAACATATCCTCCAGAATCTGGTTGACTCTTTCGGTCTGTCCATCCGTCTGTGGATGATAAGGTACATCTTGAAGTTCAAACGGGTTCCCATGGCTTCATGCAACTTATTCCGTAACCTTGAGGTAAATTGGGTACCTCTGTCCGATACAATCCTCTTTGGCACTCCGTGCGCATGCACAATCTGATCATGTACAATTTTGCTAATTTATCTCCCGAGTAAGTGGTCTTCACGGGATAAAATGGGCTACTTTAGTCAAGCGATCCACTATAACCCATATGGAGTCATAACCTCCTTGAGTCTTCGACAAACCGGTAATGAAATCCATTCCGATTTCCTCCCACTTCCACTCGAGGTATTTTCACGGTTGTAGCAATCCCGCCGTATCCGATGCATTGCCTTGACTCTCCGGGCATACGCCGCACAATGCAACATGCTCGGCAACTTCACGCTTCATACTCGGCCACCGAATCTCTCCTTCGATCCTGATACATCTTGGCGCTTCGAGGATGAATCGAGTACTTGAGTCATGGGCTTCTTCCAGAATCGCTTGCTTTAACTCCTTTTGTTAGGCACACAAATGCGATCCTTCATCCACAACGTGCCTTGCTCATCCAACTTGAAGTCCTCTCGCCTTGCCTTCCTCCTCTTGATGGACTTAATCCTGGATCTTGTCATCATCCTTTTGTCCTTCTCGGATCTGATCCTCTAAGGTAGGCTTTACTTCCAATGTGGCCAAGAATCCGCTAGGTACAACCTCAATCTTCATTTTCTGAAAGTCCTCACATAACTCATCCTGACTTGTGGCTAGCAACGTACTCACGGTATGGCTTTTCCGGCTCAGAGCATCAGCTACTACGTTGGCCTTCCCGGGATGGTAATGGATTCCAACATTGTAGTCCTTGATTAACTCTAACCATCTCTCTCGCCTCATATTCAGATCCGACCGGGTGAATATGTACTTAAGGCTCTTATGATCCGTGATACACTTCACATCTGTTTCCAATCGATAGTGACGCCATATCTTCAAGGCATGCACTACGGCAGCTAACTCTAGGTCATGTGTCGGATAATTTTCCTCATGCGGCCTCAATCGCCTTGATGCATAGCGGCGACCTTTCCATTCTCGCATCAAGACACATCCAAGTCCTTGGCGATGCGTCACAATAAATATCGAAGCTTTGAGCAACATCAGGTAGAACTAACACCTGCCGATGTCAATCGCTTCTTGATTCCTCAAATCCTTTCTCACATTCTCGCATCCATGCAAACTTCTTTTCCTTCTTCAAAGAATTGCGTAAGAGGTTTCGCAATTGTCGAGAAGCCTTCGATGAAACGGCGGTAGTATCCTGCCATTCCAAGGAAACTCCGAATCTAGGTCACGATCTTCTACCGCCGCCAATGTAACACGCCTTCTACTTTGCTTGGATCTACTGGCGACTCCTTCATGCGGTCATTACATGTCCAAGAAACTCCACCTTGTCCTTCCAAAAATCACACTTGCCGAACTTGGCGAAAAGTTGTCGTTCCTCGCCTTTTCCAAAACTCGCCTTAAGTGTTCTGCATGTTCATCCTCCTGTCTTGGAGTAGATTAGGATATCGTCTATGAACACGACGACAAAC
Source organism: Rhipidocladum racemiflorum (assembly GCA_036346355.1). Taxonomy (NCBI): domain Eukaryota; kingdom Viridiplantae; phylum Streptophyta; class Magnoliopsida; order Poales; family Poaceae; genus Rhipidocladum; species Rhipidocladum racemiflorum. The sequence goes on along the minus strand of CM070584.1, from coordinate 24,398,377 downwards.
TTGTCCAAATATTCCATGAACACCTTATTCATCATATTCATGAAATAAGCCGGGCGCATTCGTCATTCAAAGGACATAACCGTAAACTCGTAATGTCCATATCTTGACGAGAATGCAGTCTTGAATATCTTCTCGATCGGATCTTCAATCGATGGTATCCCGATCTCGAGATCAATCTTGGAGAAAACTCCGGCTCCTCTCAACTGATCAAACAAATCATCAATCCTGGGTAGCGGATACTTATTCTTCACGGTGACTTCATTGAGTGCACGATAGTCAATGCACATCCCAAACTCCCGTCCTTCTTCTTGACAAACAAAACTGGTGCTCCCACGGCGACTAACTTGGTCTCGATAAATCCTTTCTCCATTAACTCTTCTAGCGCTTTCTTCATCTCTACCAACTCCTCGGTGGACATCCGATAGGGTCTCTTTGCTATCGGTCTTTGTACCCTGACAAGCTCTATCACAAACTCTATGTCCCTGTCTGGCGGCATACCGGTAGATCTTCGGGAAAAACATCGGGTACTCATTCACTCTTTGGGACATCCTCTATGCCGATTGCCTTGGTACTGTTAACCATCAACTGTCCATCTCTAACTGCAGTGGCTTGAAATTCTACTTTCTTCCCACACGGCTCTCAATCGAGATAGTCCTCCGTCCACAATCCAATACGGCCTTGTGCTTGGATAACCAATCCATTCCCAATATGACGTCTAAGGTCCAGGTCTCCAAAATTATAAGGTTTGCTAGGAACTCTATTCCATCTATTAGTATTCTCACCCTAACATCCTACTTTCGCTCGGAGTTCGGAACCGTGGGTTTGAACTAAAAGCATGCACTTAAGTCTTGCAATCCTAAGTTAAGTCCCTTCATAAAATGAGACTGCTCGATTTATCCGTCGCTACATCCTCAAAAAGCGTAGCGTGCTAGCTGTGTGAACTTGTTCAGTAGTCGACCACTGGCCGATTACCTTGTTTCAGTGCTCTGAACTCCTCCTTCTTAAGGTCCATGATTCCTTCAGCACGTGATACCGCCGAATGCACTGTGAACTCTTCCCAAGTGATATCTTGAGGGTTCTCTTGCGTGGCACAGGTTCTCCCACCATTCGGCGGCTGTCCCTTCCACCGATGAGAAGCGTGAAGTACCTTCTCATTTCCTATGCATTGAGCTATGTGTAGCTTCCTCTCGATTGATCTTAACCAATCATCGGCCTCCAATAGATTGGCATTCCCGAGAGAAAGTGGGTGGGTGAGTCCTCATGAACTCTCGGCAGTCTTGTATTCTCGCGTGGTCCCTGATTAACTTGATTAGCAAAGTGGCCTGAGCGGTGACGTGTTGCATTTGTTGCATCATAGCATGCATCAATCGAGTCCGGGCAGCAAGAAAAGCTCCAAATTCTGCATATCCAAAGTGGCGGTGCCGGGTGCTCCATCATTGGGGTTTTCTGAGGCGAGAACCACTCCCGTTGCTTCCAAAGTTTCCACGGGTGTTCACCATCTCGTCGATTTGCTCTAGGTTTAGAGATGAGAGGGAAACAAGAATAGACAAGTAATATGGAACTTATGCGGGCGAAAGGGGTAACTTTAAGGTCCAACTTTATTATTTAATCAATAGTAACTTGGTATGGTTGCTTACAATGCCTAAGGGCCTTGCAACACATAATGCACACTCAAGCAAACAAAGCAAATCCAAATCGAACTAACTCGAGTCTAACGCCTAAAGGGTGACTCTTTATTCTATGACGCGACTCGGCGAAGGAGTCTCACTATAGAACCTATGCTCACTCATCGAGAAAACCTCCACGGCACTGGATGCGGGTCGTGGCATAGGCGCCAACGATCGCCATGTCCAAAGAATCGTGTCCTCTATGGTAGTCGAAGAAGCGGTGTCCTCATCGAGATCGACTCCTCTGGATCGGCTCGTGTAGCTCAAATCTTGGCTCTGGGTGCAGTCCAGTACAAGGTCATCTCCAACTCGTCAATCCTTCGTAGAAGGTGTGCCACATACTCTTGAGCTTCCGCCATCTGTTCTTCTCTGTCGTGATTTCCTTGCGGGCCTTCAGTAGCTCCTTGCTTGTATTATCTAGTACATCCTCCTGAGCAACGACAAATCGTGCCAAGCGTATGTAACCGTGGCATCCTCATCCTGAATCGCCTTCGGTCAAGAAGGTTATCGCTGCGCGGATGATAACGGAACACCGTGCTCTCCACCTTCTCTGGCGTGAATACGGGTAATGTGCGCATCGCTCGTCGTGATACCTCTTGGATACCCATCTGCATTGTAGACCTCCTGGCGGTCACGGTGTATCGAGGCGATTGCACTGGCCCTTCTTCCTAGCAGTACCTCAATCTTCACATCACAAGCCTTGATCAATCCCGCCTGTCCGACCACTACTACTTGGTATTGGGGCTTCTCAACATCTCCGAGAGATTGTAGCATATGCCAAAGTTCCGCGGCGTGACCAACTCCCGAGATCAACGTGGTTGAACTCTTCCTCCATCTGTCACAAGAGTGCTTTACGTAAGAACTCGGAATTTTTAAATTGTGACAAGGTAAGGGAAAATTTCAGCAAGAGACAAGAAAAGAGAGAAGGGATAAGTCGAGATGTCATTTCTTGTCTTCACAAATTTTTAGCTTTAGAAAATAGGTTTTATCCTCACTACGACCATTCTAGCTAGGGTTGAGCCTACAGTCAAGTATGGCTCGATACCACCTCTGTCGGGACCCGAATTTGCAAATCCGACCCTCTGTGTATTCAGCACTAGTCCAGAACGCGCTAGTGCACACAGTCTTAACATTGGTAAATATCACAATCATACCATTCGATATTATCAAAGTACTTTATTTAAATAACCAAGCGGTTACTCGACCTTATGGTCAAGTTACAAATGTATGCCTACAAGGCGAAACTTATTCAGAGAAAAATAATAGCAGCGGAAAATCAAATAACCGTGGCGCCATCCAAGATACCACAGGCAACCGACCGGGCTCGCTTCCTAAGTAGACGGATCCTCTTGGAGTTCCTCCTCCAAAGTGGCGTAGTCTCCTCTTCAACTGATATTGTGTTGAGGCAAGGGTGAGTACTTGGTACTCGAGAAGTCATGCACGTAATGCAAGCTAATATACTATATGCATGGCTTGGTACAAAGGAATAGCTCAAGGTATATTTGCAGATGCTTGACATTTGACAAGTAATATAAGTAGATTCGAAAGCAGTAGAAATAAGTAAAGCATAAATAACTTTTCAAGAAGTTTAATAAACATTTTCCCCATCCTAAACCACATTTCCATCATCTTCATTATTAAACCATCCCAACTTTCCAAATCCAAGTTATTTTTGAGAAAATCTAACCCTTGACTGTAATTCCCGAGCGATGTCCAATACCGCGGACACGGCTATTCGAATAGATTCTAAACTCTGCAGAGGTTATGCACTTTACCCACAAGATACAGTCAAACACCACAAAGGCGAGTTCCCGTAACAAAGTCTTTCTGAAACCTCTAACAATACAAGTGGTCCTCCCCGGTTATTGCGCACTAACCCTTCCCTTCGCTAAGGCGAAGTCTAGGCCAATCAACCGTTAGATGGTTACCTGGCCTCAGCCGACGCCTCCCGCATAACTTACACAAAGGGTGTAGTTGACCTCCTGAGGTCCCACAGTGCGTTATTAGCAACTTAGTCAACTAGGTCCGTCCCATTACGAGACATGTGGTTGCACGTTAGACCCAGTTCAAAGGCTTGCAAGGTTAAGTCCTTAGGGTGACCAGGGCAAGACTACCCAAGAACCAAATCATCATTCCCAACGCCACAACCGGCCCACTGATTACTCTTGCCACATGCCCTGGCCGAAATCGTTTTATCAAACCCCAGTTGATTACCATGCACCACGTGCCATCAACATCACATGATACTTTTCCAAAACAGGTTCAATATATCATTAAGTCAATATTAACATTTGATTGTCCAAAATCATGTCATGAGCACGTAGCAGGTTTAAGCAGTATACTACAACGGTCTAAACCCATGTTGGCAATTTAATAATGTCCAACTAATAATCCACAACTAGGGTGACAAGGGTCATGGCACATACTTAGATAATCAAGGTGTCATACAGCAAATTGGTACTTATCTAACCCCCATGTTTAAACCAAGTATTTTTCTAATTGAACTAGCATGCAATAGTTTAAATCAAAATAGGTTTCGAAATAGGATCAACATGGTCAAAGCACAACTTGCCTTCAAAAAGTACTTGTTCTTGGTCTTGAGTTGGATCCTGAGTTAATACTTCTCCTTTGAATCCTTCCGGCACTTCAACGTCTACTCGTAAAGCGTGCAAACAGCAAATACACGAATAAACAATAGGCAAAAAGTGTCCAAACATCCAAATAAAATCCATAAACAGAAAGAACATAATTTTATAAATTTTTAGAAACTGGAATCGACAAATTTGGAGTTAAGACGCAAAAGTTATGATTATTTAAAGTTTAAATAATCAATTAAATAATTTTGCAGAGAAAAACTTTAGTCCAAAAATTAAATAAAATTTATATTTAGGTAGATCTCATTTTTATACAAATTTAGAAATTTGAATCACTCAAATCGGAGTTGAAGCATAAAAGTTATAAGCGTTTGAAGTTTGAATCTAAATTTGAATCAATATTTCGAATTAATAAATCATTTTCTTTTTCGGAAATTAATTATTGCGTCAGCATGGACACGTGTCATCCTGTGATTGGTCCACAGTGACTTGCTGACGTCAGCACCGAACGGGTCCCGTGATGACATCAGCATGACGTCATCATGCCACGTGGCATGTCCTGGGTGCTGCCACGTGTCTCGGTCCATGGACTGAGTCCACGGTGACACCCGGCCCACGGCTCAGGTGAGGCCCGGCGGTGGGACCACCTGTCAGTGCGGGGTCTCACGCAAACGCGGCTGACGCGTGGGCCCTCTGACTTGCGGGGCCCGCGTGTCAGGGACACGCGCCCACACGCGTGGGTGCGGCTAGGCACACGTGTCGTAATCCGCTCCGTCGGATTTCGATCTAACGGTCCTAAGGAATTTGGCTACGGTGCAGTGGAGCGGCTACGTGGCTCAAGCAGGGACACACGATTAAGATCCGACGGCTGGGGCAGATCTACCCGATAACACTCGATCCAATCTAACCCGTGCGATCTAAAACCAACGGCGGAGATTGAATCTAAAACCGCAACGTGGAATTACGGGAGGTGACGTGGGCTAACCTGGACCGTTGATCGGGATCGAGCGGTGAGGACCTTCGCGGGGCTCGGCGGGCGTGCGGCGGTGCTAACTTCGGCCAGAGAGGAGGAAGACGATGCGTAGCGGGCGCTCCGTGGGTTTCCGGCGAGGAGAGAACGTCCGCGGGTGCGTCTCGCCGGGGTCTCGGATCCGAACTCCAATGCCCTCGGGAAGTGGCGGACAGCGGCGAGCGAGGCAAAGACCCAAGCAACCCTAGGTCCAACTCCGGCGAGCAATTGCGCGAGCGTGGTTTGCGGCTCGAGCGAAAGCGGATCGAGGCAATCGGTGCGCAAGGGCAAGGTGATTACGCGGTGGGGTCGTCTCCTTAAATAAGGCCTCGACGTCCGCGATATGCGCGGAACCCTAGCGAACTTCGGGCGGCGCGGCGGAGCTCTCCGGCTTCGGACTCGGACGGGAAGACGGCACGAGAGAACCGCCCACGTGTCCAGATCAGCGGCCCGATCGGATCGGGCGCGAACGGGTTCGGTCGGACACGGCTCGGCCGTGCAGGCGATTCTCGGCCGTTGGATCTTGATCCAACGGTCGAATTAGGGTTCGGTTTGGGTTCGTGACTTGGTTTGATCGAAGCGGTTGGCTCGGTCGGGTTGGTCGGACTCGAGTCGACTTCGGACCCGAGGAACAAGATTAAAGCCGGGCGATTTTAATATTCAAAATAATTCCCGATAATTCATTTAATTCATTAAAATAGCAAATGACTCGAAAAATTCCAGAAAAATTCTGGAAAATATTTTGGATCATTTTGGACTCAAATAAAATATTTCCAACAAAATTTTATGTGCAAAATTAAATTCTTTAATTATTTCAAAATGGAATAAATTCAAATAAATTCCAAATAAATCCAAATAAATTCCAGGAAATTCCAAAAATCCACCAAAGTGCCAAATCACACATGAATTTAAGAAAAGCAAAATTTTGGGGTGTTACAAACCTCCCCCCCTTAATAGAATCTCGTCCCCGAGATTCAGGGCTCACTACAGAATAGGTTTGGAAAATCTTTCTTCAAATCCTCTTCGCGCTCCCAAGTCGCTTCGCTTTCTTCATGGTTGCTCCACTGAACTCTACAGAAACGGGTTGACTTATTTCTGGTCTCTCGATCCATTGTGTCTAGAATCCTCACGGGATACTCCTTATAAGTCAAATCCTCTTGCAACTCAATTGACTCTAGCGGTGTCTGTTCCTTAGGAACTCGGAGACACTTCTTCAACTGGGACACATGGAATACATCATGCACTCCTGCCAATGACTGTGGCAACTCCAGCTGGTAAGCAACTTCACCTCTGCGGCTCAAAATCTTAAATGGTCCAACACAATGGGGTGCGAGTTTCCCTTTGGCATGGAACCTCTTAACTCCCCTGAGAGGCGTAACTCTGAGGTAAACAAAGTCTTCTGGTTCAAAACTCAAGTCTCGGCGACGATTGTCAGCATAACTCTTTTGTCGTGATTGGGCTATCTTCAACCTTTCCCTAATCATGGCGACCGTTTCTTCACCTCTTGAAGAATATCAGGCCCAAAGACACGGTGCTCGCCGTCTCATTCCAATTCAATGGCGTCCGACAGGGTCGACCATACAAAGGCCTCAAAGGTGACATCTCAGAACTAGCCTCGATAACTATTGTTGTAGCTGAACTCGGCATACGGTAAACTCTTATCCCAAGAAGTAGCATAAGCTAATGCACATGCTCTTAACATATCCTCCAGAATCTGGTTGACTCTTTCTGGCCTGTCCATCCGTCTCAGGATGATAAGGTATCTTGAAGTTCAAACGGGTTCCCATGGCTTCATGCAACTTATTCCGTAACCTTGAGGTAAATTGGGTACCTCTCGTCCGATACAATCCTCTTTATAATCCGTGCGCATGCATAATCCTCGATCATGTACAATTTTGCTAATTTATCTCCCGAGTAAGTGGTCTTCACGGGATAAAATGGGCTACTTTAGTCAAGCGATCCACTATAACCCATATGGAGTCATAACCTCCTTGAGTCTTCGGCAAGAACCGGTAATGAAATCCATTCCGATTTCCTCCCACTTCCACTCGAGTATTTTCAGCGGTTGTAGCAATCCCGCTGGTCTCGATGCATTGCCTTGACTCTCCGGCATACGCCGCACAATGCAACATGCTCGGCAACTTCACGCTTCATACTCGGCCACCGAATCTCTCCTTCAGATCCTGATACATCTTGGCGCTTCGAGGATGAATCGAGTACTTGGAGTCATGGGCTTCTTCCGTAATCGATTGCTTTAACTCCTTTTGTTAGGCACACAAATGCGATCCTTCATCCACAACGTGCCTTGCTCATCCAACTTGAAGTCCTCTGCCTTGCCTTCCTCCTTGATGAACTTAATCCTGCGGATCTTGTCATCATCCTTCTGTCCTTCTCGGATCTGATCCTCTAAGGTAGGCTTTACTTCCAATGTGGCCAAGAATCCGCTAGGTACAACCTCAATCTTCATTTTCTGAAAGTCCTCACATAACTCATCCTGACTTGTGGCTAGCAACGTACTCACGGTATGGCTTTTCCGGCTCAGAGCATCAGCTACTACGTTGGCCTTCCCGGGATGGTAATGGATTCCAACATTGTAGTCCTTGATTAACTCTAACCATCTCCTCTCGCCTCATATTCGATCCGATCGGGTGAATATGTACTTAAGGCTCTTATGATCCGTATACACTTCACATCTGCTTTCCAATCGATAGTGACGCCATATCTTCAAGGCATGCACTACGGCTAACTCTAGGTCATGTGTCGGATAATTTTCCTCATGCGGCCTCAATCGCCTTGATGCATAGTTTAATTTACCTTTCCATTCTGCATCAGCACACATCCAAGTCCTTGGCGCGATGCGTCACAATAAATATCGAAGCTTTGAGCAACATCCGGTAGAACTAACACCGGTGCCGATGTCAATCGCTTCTTCAGTTCCTGAAATCCTTTCTCACATTCTGGCATCCATGCAAACTTCTTTTCCTTCTTCAGCAATTGCGTAAGAGGTTTCGCAATTGTCGAGAAGCCTTCGATGAAACGGCGGTAGTATCCTGCCATTCCAAGGAAACTCCGAATCTAGGTCACAGTCTTGATTCTTTGCGCCAATGTAACACAGCTTCTACTTTGCTTGGATCTACGGCGACTCTTCAAGGTCATTACATGTCCAAGAAACTCCACCTTGTCCTTCCAAAAATCACACTTGTCGAACTTGGCGAAAAGTTGTCGTTCCTCGCCTTTCCAAAACTCGCCTTAAGTGTTCGGCATGTTCATCCTCCTGTCTTGGAGTAGATTAGGATATCGTCTATGAACACGACGACAAACTTGTCCAAATATTCCATGAACACCTTATTCATCATATTCATGAAATAAGTCGCGCATTCGTCGGCCCAAAGGACATAAATCAGTAAACTCAGAATGTCCATATCTTGACGAGAATGCGCCTTGAATATCTTCTGATCGGATCTTCAACTGATGGTATCCCGATCTCGAGATCAATCTTGGAGAAAACTCCGGCTCCTCTCAACCGATCAAACAAATCATCAATCCTGGTAGCGGATACTTATTCTTCACGGTGACTTCATTGAGTGCACGATAGTCAATGCACATCCTGAAACTCCCGTCCTTCTTCTTGACAAACAAAATCGGTGCTCCCACGGCGACTAACTTGGTCTCGATAAATCCTTTCTCCATTAACTCTTCTAGCAGCTTTCTTCATCTCTACCAACTCCTCGGTGGACATCCGATAGGGTCTCTTTGCTATCGGTGCATCTTGTGCAGTACAAGCTCTATCACAAACTCTATGTCCCTGTCTGGCGGCATACCGTAGATCTTCGGGAAAAACATCGGGGTACTCATTCACTCTTTGGGACATCCTCTATGCTGATTGCCTTGGTACTGTTAACCATCAACTGTCCATCTCTAATCGCAGTGGCTTGAAATTCTACTTTCTTCCCACACTGCTCTCAATCGAGATAGTCCTCCGTCCACAATCCAATACGGCCTTGTGCTTGGATAACCAATCCATTCCCAATATGACGTCTAAGGTCTGGGTCTCCAAAATTATAAGGTTTGCTAGGAACTCTATTCCATCTATTAGTATTCTCACCCCGGAACATCCTACTTTCGTTCGGAGTTCGGAACCAGGGGTTTGAACTAAAAGCATGCACTTAAGTCTTGCAATCCTAAGTTAAGTCCCTTCATAAAATGAGACTGTCTGGATTTATCTGTCGCTACATCCTCAGGTGCGTAGCGTGCTAGCTGTGTGAACTTGTTCAGGTAGTCGGCCACTGGCTGATTACCTTGTTTCAAAGGCTCAACTCCTCCTTCTTAAGGTCCATGATTCCTTCAGCACGTGATACCGCTTAATGCACCGTGAACTCTTCCCAAGTGATATCTTGAGGGTTCTCTTGCGTGGCACGAAGTTCTCCCACCATTCGGCGGTTTGTCCTTCCACCGATGAGAAGCGTAGAGTACCTTCTCATTTCCTATGCATTGAGCTATGTGTAGCTTCCTCTCGATTGATCTTAACCAATCATCGGCCTCCAATAGATTGGCATTCCCAGAGAAAGTGGGTGGGTGAGTCCTCATGAACTCGATAGTCTTGTATTCTCGGCGTGGTCCCCGATTAACTTGATTAGCAATGGCCTGAAGCGGTGACGTGTTGCATTTGTTGCATCATAGCATGCATCAATCGAGTCCTGGGCAGCAAGAAAAGCTCCAAATTCTGCATATCCAAAGGGCGGTGCCGGTGCTCCATCATTGGGGTTTTCTGCTGGGCGAGAACCACTCCCGTTGCTTCCAAAGTTTCCACGGGTGTTCACCATCTGTCGATTTGCTCTAGGTTTAGAGATGAGAGGGAAACAAGAATAGACAAGTAATATGGAACTTATGCGGGGCGAAAGGGGTAACTTTAAGGTCCAACTTTATTATTTAATCAATAGTAACTTGGTATGGTTGCTTACAATGCCTAAGGGCCTTGCAACACATACTGCCCACTCAAGAAACAAAGCAAATCCAAATCGAACTAACTCGAGTCTAACGCCTAAAGGGTGACTCTTTATTCTATGACGCGACTCGGCGAAGGAGTCTCACTATAGAACCTATGCTCACTCATCGAGAAAACCTCCACGGCTGGGCACGGTCTTTGTGGCATAGGCGCCGTAACGATCGCCATGTCCAAAGAATCGGTGTCCTCTATGGTAGTCGAAGAAGCGGTGTCCTCATCGAGATCCGACTCCTCTGGATCTCGCTCGTGTAGCTCGAGTAATCTTGGCTCAGTCCGGTCCGCATAAGGTCATCTCCAACTCGTCAATCCTTCGTAGAAGGTGTGCCACATACTCTTGAGCTTCCCGCCATCTGTTCTTCTCTGTCGTGATTTCCTTGCGGGCCTTCTGTAGCTCCTTGCTTGTATTATCTAGTACATCCTCCTGGGCGACGACAAATCGTGCCAACTGTGTAACCGTGGCATCCTCATCCTGAATCGCCTTCGGGTCAAGAAGGTTGTCGCTGCGCGGATGATAACGGAACACCGTGCTCTCCAATTCTCTGGCGTAGATACGGGTAATGTGCCGCATCGCTCGTCGTGATACCTCTTGGATACCCATCTGCATTGTAGACCTCCTGGCAGTGCAGTGTATCGGGCGATTGCCTGGGCCCTTCTTCCTAGCAGGTACCTCAATCTTCACATCACAAGCCTTGATCAATCCCGCTTGTCTGATCACTTCTACTTGGTATTGGGGCTTCTCAAAATCTCCGAGAGTTTGTAGCATATGCCAAAGTTCCGCGGCGTGACCAACTCCCAGATCAACGTAGTTGAACTCTTCCTCCATCTGTCACAAGAGTGCTTTACGTAAGAACTCGGAATTTTTTAAATTGTGACAAGGTAAGGGAAAATTTCAGCAAGAGACAAGAAAAGAGAGAAGGGGATAAGTCGAGATGTCATTTCTTGTCTTCACAAATTTTTAGCTTTAGAAAATAGGTTTTATCCTCACTACGACCATTCTAGCTAGGGTTGAGCCTACAGTCAAGTATGGCTCGATACCACCTCTCTGTCGGGACCCCGAATTTGCAAATCCGGACCCTCTGTGTATTCAAAGACTAGTCCAGAACGCCGCTTAGTGCACACAGCCTTAACATTGGTAAATATCACAATCATACCATTCGATATTATCAAAGTACTTTATTTAAATAACTAAATCAAGTTACTCGACCTTATGGTCAAGTTACAAATGTATGCCTCGCAAGGCGAAACTTATTCAGAGAAAAATAATAGCAGCGGAAAATCAAATAACCGTGGCGCCATCCAAGATACCACGTGCAACCGACCGGGCTCGCTTCCCTAAGTAGATGGATCCTCTTGGAGTTCCTCCTCCAAAGTCGGCGTAGTCTCCTCTTCAACTGATATTGTGTTGAGGCAAGGGTGAGTACTTGGTACTCAGCAAGTCATGCAATGCATGCAAGCTAATATACTATATGCATGGCTTGGTACAAAGGAATAGCTCAAGGTATATTTGCAAAGAAATGCATTTGACAAGTAATATAAGTAGATTCGAAAGCGAGAGAAATAAGTAAAGCATAAATAACTTTTCAAGAAGTTTAATAAACATTTTCCCCATCCTAAACCACATTTCCATCATCTTCATTATTAAACCATCCCAACTTTCCAAATCCAAGTTATTTTTGAGAAAATCTAACCCTTGACTGTAATTCCCGAGCGATGTCCAATACCGCGGACACGGCTATTCGAATAGATTCTAAACTCTGCAGAGGTTATGCACTTTACCCACAAGATACAGTCAAACACCACAAAGGCGAAGTTCCCGTAACAAAGTCTTTCTAAACCTCTAACAATACAAGTGGTCCTCCCGGTTATTAAGCACTAACCCTTCCCTTCGCTAAGGCGAAGTCTAGGCCAATCAACCGTTAGATGGGTACCTGCCTCACTCCGATGACGCTCCCCCGCATAACTTACACAAAGGGTGTAGTTGACCTCCCGAGGTCGCACAGTGCGTTATTAGCAACTTAGTCAACTAGGTCCGTCCCATTAGATACATGTGGTTGCACGTTAGACCCAGTTCAAAGGCTTGCAAGGTTAAGTCCTTAGGGTGACCAGGGCAAGACTACCCGAAGAACCAAATCATCATTCCCAACGCCACAACTGGCCCACCTGATTACTCTTGCCACATGCCCCTGGCCGAAATCGTTTTATCAAACCCCGCTTGATTACCATGCACCACGTGCCATCAACATCACATGATACTTTTCCAAAACAGGTTCAATATATCATTAAGTCAATATTAACATTTGATTGTCCAAAATCATGTCATGAGCACGTAAAGTGTGTTTAAGCGTTATACTACAACGGTCTAAACCCATGTTGGCAATTTAATAATGTCCAACTAATAATCCACAACTAGGGTGACAAGGGTCATGGCACATACTTAGATAATCAAGGTGTCATACAAAGAAATTGGTACTTATCTAACCCCATGTTTAAACCAAGTATTTTTCTAATTGAACTAGCATGCAATAGTTTAAATCAAAATAGGTTTCGAAATAGGATCAACATGGTCAAAGCACAACTTGCCTTCAAAAAGTACTTGTTCTTGGTCTTGAGTTGGATCCTGAGTTAATACTTCTCCTTTGAATCCTTCCGGCACTTCAACGTCTACTCGTAAAGCGTGCAAATAGCAAATACACGAATAAACAATAGGCAAAAAGTGTCCAAACATCCAAATAAAATCCATAAACAGAAAGAACATAATTTTATAAATTTTTAGAAACTGGAATCGACAAATTTGGAGTTAAGACGCAAAAGTTATGATTATTTAAAGTTTAAATAATCAATTAAATAATTTTGCAGAGAAAAACTTTAGTCCAAAAATTAAATAAAATTTATATTTAGGTAGATCTCATTTTTATACAAATTTAGAAATTTGAATCACTCAAATCGGAGTTGAAACGCAAAAGTTATAAGCGTTTGAAGTTTGAATCTAAATTTGAATCAATATTTCGAATTAATAAATCATTTTCTTTTTCGGAAATTAATTATTGCGTCAGCATGGACACGTGTCATCCTGTGATTGGTCCACAGTGACTTGCTGACGTAAGCACCGAACGGGTCCCGTGATGACATCAGCATGACGTCATCATGCCACGTGGCATGTCCTGGGTGCTGCCACGTGTCTCGGTCCATGGACTGAGTCCACGGGGACACCCGGCCCACGGCTCGGGTGAGACTGACAGGTGGGACCACCTGTCGCTAAGCGGGTCTCACGCAAACGCCGGGCCGACGCGTGGGCCTCTCGACTTGCGGGGCCCGCGTGTCGTGGACACGCGCCCACACGCTGCGTGGAGTGCGCTTAGGCACACGTGTCGTAATCCGCTCCGTCGGATTTTCGATCTAACGGTCCTAAGGAATTTGGCTACGGTGCGGTGGAGCGGCTACGTGGCTCAAGCAGGACACACGATTAAGATCCGACGGCTGGGACAGATCTACCCGATAACACTCGATCCAATCTAACCCGTACGATCTAAAACCAACGGCGGAGATTGAATCTAAAACCGCAACGTGGAATTACACGGGAGGTGACGTGGGCTAACCTGGACCGTTGATCGGGATCGAACGGCTGAGGACCTTCGCGGGGCTCGACGGCGTGCGGCGGTGCTAACTCGACCAGAGAGGAGGAAGACGATGCGTAGCGCGGCGCTCCCGTGGGTTTCCGGCGATGAGAGAACGTCCGCGGTGCGTCGCCGGGTCTCTGATCCGAACTCCAATGCCCCGGAAGTGGCGGACAGGCGAGCGAGGCAAAGACCCAAGCAACCCTAGGTCCAACTCCGGCGAGCAATTGCGCGGCGTGGTTGCGGCTTTCGGCGAAAGCGGATCGAGGCAATCGGTGCGCAAGGGCAAGGTGATTACGGCGGTGGGGTCGTCTCCTTAAATAAGGCCTCGACGTCCGCGATATGCGCGGAACCCTAGCGAACTTCGAGGCGGCGGCGGAGCTCTCCGGCTCGGACTCGGGACGGAAGACGGCACGAGAACCGTCCACGTGTCAGATCAGCGGCCCGATCGGATCGGCGCGAACGGGTTCGGTCGGACACGGCTCGGCCGATGCAGGCGATTCTCGGCCGTTGGATCTTGATCCAACGGTCGGAGAATTAGGGTTCGGTTTGGGTTCGGTGACTTGGTTTGATCGAAACGGTTGGCTCGGTCGGGTTCGGGTTGGACTCGAGTCTGACTCGGACCCGAGGAACAGTACTAAACCCGAAGCGATTTTAATATTCAAAATAATTCCCAGTAATTCATTTAATTCATTAAAAATAGCAAATGACTCAGAAAAATTCCAGAAAAATTCTGGAAAATATTTTGGATCATTTTGGACTCAAATAAAATATTTCCAACAAAATTTTATGTGCAAAATTAAATTCTTTAATTATTTCAAAATGGAATAAATTCAAATAAATTCCAAATAAATCCAAATAAATTCCAGGAAATTCCAAAAATCCACCAAAGTGCCAAATCACACATGAATTTAAGAAAAGCAAAATTTTGGGGTGTTACACTATTGGAGCATGTCTGTATATGTGGTGTGGTGGTTCAATTCAATTTCTATTGTAATTAAACAATGCGTACGTAAGAATCAGGACTTGGGATATATTCGGGCCGGCGAAATAATAAGACATGTTCCTTGAGCTTGTGAACGTTGATGGATGGATAAACCGGCCAGCTTGTAAGCTTCCTATACCGAGCAGAAAAGGAAGCTTCCTACAAAAATACCAAAATAACAATTTTAACATTTATGTGCACATTATTCATAGAAAAATAAAAGAAAAAATAAAAATGAACACTTATCAAGAAGTAACATACTTTATTTTAAATTCTCTTAGTACATTAAGTAGTGCAGATAATGAGGCATCCTGATCATATATCAAGTTACTTTGGCAGCTTTTAGAAGGCCTATTACGCAATCACTACAGTTACAGCTGCACAACCACTCATCTTCTCGAATAAAAAGAGGAAAAAGGAAAATATTAAACACTCTACCAGAATTTCACAAATTATTGTAACTTGACTACTCATATCACCAAAGCGTTAGAACAAAATAACAGAGTTGATTTTTTGACTGCCAATTAGTCTTGTTTGGCTCCTATAATCCGTATAACGGAAACAAGTTTTCTCTAAACTAAAAAATGAGTTTAACCAGATACAGCTTTTTTTGCTTTCTACAAAACACTTTTTTGCCAAATAATGTATTCTCTCAACAGAATCAAATATGTTTCTTCAAAACTCCCATTAGGACTTTATTTTAATAAAATAAATAAAAAATATCCATGACTCAAACCCTTGAGTTAATGAATAACAGCGCAGTGCCTTTGCCCTGTGGCCACAGAACACAACACAATTTAGAGGGAACAAAGTGTTTGGGCATGCATACACAACCAAATGTTCACACAGGCATGTGAGTATGCGACCAGTTATAATACAACAATCACATAATGTTACCAAAAAAACTTGGATATAATACATACACTTTGGAGACCATGGCATGGCGGAAAGAAACTTGTGCGTCTCAAGATAAGTATTTGATAGGACCAAGGACTTTACTCTCCTTGGACGGTGTTGAGCAAATATTTGTGCAAGAAATCCACCAAGAGATGTACCATAAATATGAACCTGCTTGGTCAGATGTTTTGGTATAAATTAGTACTACTTTGAATGAACAAAAAACTCCTACAGTACATTTGCAAGGAACATATAATAAAAATAACTCTACTATTCGTCTCCTCAAGAAAGAAGAGAATCATACAAACAAAACTGGGAAGTACATACTCTACATATATTTGTTGTGGAAAGAATAAGCAACAGCATGCATCTTTCTTGAACAAGGAAGCAGGAGCTTGCACTAATTTTGATTTCACATATGTTCATAGCTCATTATACCACACTTTTTGTCACCGAATTTTTGTCACTAAACTACCTTCCAAGCATTTTTCTCATGCTTAAATGAATCCATGAGCACTGTTGTTATGCAGACCTAAAGTTTCTTATTCAACACCAAAGAAACACAATACTGATTTCTGTTGTGTTAGTATTGTTTGTGCGTACTATGTGCTTATGCATGGAAAAAACAGATCTACCAACAACTTCAGGTATTGTATGACGTTAATATTTCAATAGTTGTGCAAATAGCAATTGCTAATGCCTTCTATAAACTCATTTTATGTAATGAAGTACTTAAAGGACATTTGTATGGCGCCACTTAATCCAACAGGAAAGAGAACGTACGCGCTATTTTCTGAAACCCCCGTGGTGCCTAGGTGAGTTTACTGCACTATCTCATCCATCTAATTACACATATACCAAAAGAATAAATATGCTCTTTTTATTAGTTTCAAGGTGTTCGACAATATTGAATTTGGGGATGTGGATATGTTTTGGAGCATCTGTGTTTTAGTAGATGTCAAATTCCCTGTTCAAGATAACGGTGATATGCTTCGATTTATCTTTGTGGATGAGACTGTAAGTCCAAACAAAATTCAATTCAACCCCTAATGAAATTATTTTTATTGCCAGCTAACATGGTTTATTCCAAATTTAAAGGGATAAAAAATGGAAGCTATTGTCAGGGGCAGAAATGTTCATAGATGTAACTTAGCACTCAATGAAGGCCGTAAGTACAACATTCATCGTGGTCCGGCCTCAGCCTAACTATGAGGAAGTCCAGTTTGAACATTTGAAACTCTTATGAGTGCACGCTAATCGACCGCACAACCGCCGACTTCTTCAAGGTCTTAGTTGATTTTCCTCTCTACCCAAAGCATTTTATGTCATTTGAGGATGTGTATGGACGTCCGAACAAAACTTTTGTAGGTATGGTTCAAAATTTCTTTTTAGCAGATATGATATTAAATGAGATTTTGAAGCCAAAAAAATAAACATACAACATGTCATCCAGATATAGTTGGAGTGGTGGTCCATTGTGGTGATCTTGAGTACTACGAAACCTTTCCACGCCGTATAGTCCATAGATAGGTGATATTGCTAGACACAAGGTAAAGCTATTTTTATTTTCACAAAGTACATATTAACTCAAACTAATTTGTGCACAATATTTATAATATTCTTCTTATGTTTAATTGTAGGTTTAACTTATTAGTTGTTCAAGTATGGGATGAGCATTTAACCCAACATGTTCTCGCTTGGTCTGAGGCTAAGGCCAATCACCACGTCCTTCTTGCAACAATGTTGAAAAAAGATAATGAATCTGATAACTAATTCATTAACCTATAAAATAAAATAACAAAGGCTATAGTTAATGTTGATTTAAAAACTTGTATTAATATGTATGTTGATCTTTAAAACAGGATGTGTGGAGACTACACGGTACACAAAACTAGCATTCGCCCCAGATCTTCCCAC
This sequence comes from Rhipidocladum racemiflorum, assembly GCA_036346355.1. NCBI lineage: Eukaryota > Viridiplantae > Streptophyta > Magnoliopsida > Poales > Poaceae > Rhipidocladum > Rhipidocladum racemiflorum. Next base: position 24,380,689 of record CM070584.1, on the reverse strand, counting down.
AACACAAGCACTTCAAAGTAAGTGTATTTAGTTTAGATAAGAAACAAACTATATACAAAATAAACTTTTAACTTATTTTCTCTAACACGTCTTAAATTATTATTGTAGACTTTCGGCACCCTCTGGTAGCAGGAGCATTTGATCTGACATTCTTAAAAAAGTTTATTGAAAGGAGGTGGGCATATCTTGCTCGTGTGGTTACTTGGCCTACCAATCGACGCCATTTGGATCGTTAGAGATTAGGCTAATATGATAGGTGATGTAACTGGATGCTAGATAGGTTTTATTACTATGATCACCTATATATTTGTCTCTATGGACACGTTTATGTGTGTTTGACAAATTTACCTCTTGGATCAGCTCAATCAGTATATCTCCATCTTTACGGACACGTTTATGTGTGTTTGACAAATTCCTACTGCGTACGTGTAGCTAAATAATTAGTATATACATACGTATATATGTACGCATACCTCTTCAAAATATGCACGCCAATTTAATTAACCAGCGTACCCTAGCTGCATATTAATCTTGTATGTATACATATATACTGTTTTCTGAAAGCAACGTGTATGTATATACTCACTAGCTGCCTTTAGTCATGCTTAGTATAAAGCACACGCAGCCAGTTTATAACTTTTGCTTTGTAATGCCAGGCATTATTAATCTCAATTAGAACCAAGGAAAACAAATAAAAAATCCATATACGTAATAAGAGATTGAACGTTACTGCAACAGTGACGAGTACTTAATTTCAACACAGTATCTTAAAAAAGTACAAATTTCAACACAGTATCTTAAACAGTCACGCTGTGCTTAAAAACAAGTAATTTCTCCTCAGTACGTCCGATTTAGAGTAATCATGGCCTCTCATGCATGAGCGAATTTGTTTAATTTTAATCCAGCGCTTTGCCTGGCAAGCAACACAATCATAAAGAAGCTGCACCAGTGTACAGTGTATAATACTTAAAATATCAAACAATGTACATGTCACACGTTAAAGCAATAATTGAATTTGCACATAGAGTTCACTGATTTTAAATGGTACAGAAAGCATTGCACTTAGTGCCATGTACTGCGCATCTAACTCAAAAGCTATTCTTAAGTGTAGCAGTCACCAGTGTAGCACATAGAGTTGACTGATTTTAAATCATACATTTCAACCCATGGTTCACCGGTGTAGCAGTCAGAGTTATTATCATTTCGAGCAGCTTGGGATGGAGGGATTTAATAGAAAATAACAAGTGTAATTCATCCAGAATTTCTATAAAAAAATAGTTATTCTTAAGATTAATGTCAAACTATCTATTTAGATACAAAAAGAAGCTAACTATCTGTTCTCACCACATCAACAACTGCAACAGGCATTTTTACATGTTGTCTTATCCTATTTATATACATAAAAAAGTAAATAAACCAGCAAACCTTGACAATATCCAGTGGAAGGATCAACCCATGCATAAACTGCAAGTATATCTAACATTCTGGCCATATTACTAATTCTGAAACTGTGTGATCTTGTGAAATAATTGTAGCCATACTACGACTTCTACTATTTGTCAGTTTAATTCTACTATTTGTCTTTTGTCGTAATATGGCTAATTGTAGCACAATTAAATATTACTACTTCCTGTTCCTTATGTTGAACAATGTTTCAACTGCCTTCCACAAAGTTTCATCCTGTTGCCATATGTTGAGGCCAATTAGCATTTATAGTACAGTTGTAGCATTTATCAAGGTTCGATGTAGCAACTGTATGCTAAAGAACCTTCCCACTTTCCCAATGTCTCTAAATAGATCACCAAATATTAAAGCACTTGATGTACACCCAGTAAAAGCCTTCATTATCCAAGCTAACAATGTATTTCACGGTAACAATAAAGTAGGTAGCAAGCTTCATCGTGACCTTTACTGGCATTTTTCTTCAAGTATTTCACAGTAACAATAAGGGTTATAGGATGTACGTAAACTGTGGCTTAATCATCAACTCAATGCGCAATTAAACACTTAGACCTCTATGGACTCAATGGTCGCATGATTTCACAGGACACAAGGAAAGGAAAATTTAATTCAACAACTACACTAATAGTATAGCCTATCATGAACATATAGCAAAAGAAGCTTGACAACTGTGACACTACAGAATGGTGTGACATTATTTAACGTGAATGTTAAGGTCAAAAAACTTTATGAAATATGGTATTGGAGGTTAAAACCATATGATAGGAGGCTTAATAGCGTTTCCGGGCCGTTTTCGGGCTATTTCCGGGGTTTTGGGCCTTTCCGGGGGAGTTTGGGCCTAAAGGAAAGGGTCGTGGGCTTTGGTGGGATGGAGTTTGAGTCCTAATAGGAATAGGAGACCTGGTTGGGGGCCTCCCCCAGTCCCTTTAGGCGTTCACCCCCTGCCCTTGCGCCCCCACAAGTCCTAGCCGCCCCCCCACACCTCCCCACCTCCTCCTTGTGGCGCCTCCACCTCCCCCATTGCTCCCCATTGCTCCACCACCTCTCCACCACCTCTCCTACTCCCTTGCTGTCTCTAGGGGAGTTCTCCACCTCCACACCTCAAAGATCCATCCGTTGGAGCGCTCTGCGACGAGGAGATCCGGCGGGATTGGAGCGAGGAAGGAGATCGCGCGAACCGGGAGGAGATCTATTGGGTTTTCGTGCGTTGGGCAAAGGTATGGCCATGGGAATCCTTGGGGTTGGTCTAGGTACTGTTGTAAGGGTGTTTATCAAGTTTTTAGATCAATTGGTGGTACTGGAATTGAGTAGATTGGATTAGATCTAGAAGTTGCCACGTTCTCTGTTTCGGGCAGCATGAGCAGTCGACCTAGGGTTCGGTTTTTCGCCAAATTAGAGTCGGAATATGGTCGTACAGACGTTGAAGAAGTTGTATATAATTTCGTTATCTTTCCGTGGATATAAAGAACATTAAATTCCGCCCAGCCGTTTGAAAGTTATGGCTATTTTACCGAGCGTGTTAAAATCTGTGACGTGATTGGAATAGATCACGGTATTTTGTAGATTAAACAACTTTAGAGTCCGAATCAGTCTTTCCCTATACCTAGAAAAAGTTGGGAAATTTCATAAGCTACGCGAGGATGTACTCGTTTAATTGATTCGGAGTCTTAGAACCCGAGTTATGCCTTTTGGAAGGCTGCTGTCCCGACGGGACAGAACCTCTGTTTTTAGGTTTTGCGAGTAGTTGGCAATGTCGGGGTAGATGAGGGTTTGCGTACTGTTTTGTGGACATGATTGTGAGTGTGTGATACCTATGTGCAGGTGGTGCGACCCCGGGAGTGCCTTCTACTTCCCGCCAATCCGTTGCCCGTGGTTGAGGCAAGTGTGTTGTAATGGATATCGATTTGTAGGTTGCTTGTTGAGAATAGATGGATTGACTACATGATGTATGATCACTTGCCATGCTTTAATGATTGCCAATGATATGATGAGCATGTTTATTATGTTATGATGCCATGTGTTAATGTACGAGTTAAATATGATGTTGGCATAATTGCATACATGGCATGTTACATGGCCCGGGCGGTGAGAAAGTCATAACTAGTCCGGGGAAGGTCGGTGAGAAAGTTATGACTAATTTGGAGAGCCATTAAGTAAGTCCTACATCGTGATTCCATCCACGTGGTGTTTGGAAGCGAGGAGTAGGCACCCTCCATCTTCGGGATGGAAGGGGGGAGAGGGTGCACACCGACGGGTGTGTACTCAACCATACCGGTATGAGTTTCCAAGGAGACATGAGCATTGCATTGCATACATAATGATGATGATAATGTTAAGTGTTCATGAATGAGATGATATACATGATGTGAGACATTATTGCCATGTTATTGTTCTTGTTGTCCATTGCAATATGCTTGCTGAGTGATGAACTCACGCTTGTGTTTATGTTGTTTTCTTTTAGGTACCATGAATCTGGCATGCGGGGAAGGGAAATAGTCACAGTTCCACACGTAGCTTCACTCTTTTGATTTCACAAGTCATTCAATTAGTGTTGATAATAAATTGCGTGTGATGATCATTGCTTTAAGGCTTAGCTTTGCTAAATGAGAATCTTTTCTTTCGTTTGACTCTTGGAGACATTATATGTTTGGAACTAGACTTACATTGTTGCTAAGTCGTTAATTATTGCTGTTTTTAGTTCTCTCATATTCCATAGTGCTATACTGTTGTTGCTCCTTCAAACAATGTTAAAACAAAGGAGATGCTGCCGAAATCTCGGTTTTTAGCATGTGCGCCTTTGCTGGAATTTATGTTTAAATGTGGTATTTAGATGTTGTTTAGCTTATGTTTGGTAGCATTCAGGCATATTCAATGCCGGGGTGTTACAACGACTCAATAACCCATTTTCTCCCTACAATGTGCTCACTTGAATTTTTAATGCATACACAAATACTTACGATGGTCGCACGAACTACATTAGCTGGAAGGAAATAAATTACACGGTGGAATCAATCTTTTCAGTGAGACAGTGACATACTTATGTTGAGCACAAAGCAGAAATGTGACATACATACACATGCAGAATCAATCAACAAGGATCCAACACGCACAAAGGTTGTTGCTCTTTAACTCTATTAGTGTATCAAGGTTTTCATAGCACAATCGAACACAAGGTAGAGACATCCAGTGGTGACTCCAGTGAATGTAATAAATAGGGTTCCATGTAAACATAATGCTACTCAGTAGCTCAGCAGAATTTCATTTTCGATGCTACCACCACATGAACACCGCGGCACATTAATACTTGTTCTAGAAACCATCATTAATCAAAGTATCAACCACTGTTTTCTTTCAAGATATTTTGGTATGACAAAACCATAGGGGCCATAGCAGTAGGAAGGGAGGAAGGAGGGTAGGAAGCACACTTAGCTTTCAGGGAGTACCCATGCCGAAGGGGGGCTGTGAGCTTCGGCATATCTGTTGGCGGCGCCCTTAGGGTGGAGTCGCCAAGGACGGTTGGATCCACCGGATCCTGATGATGGCAAGAAATCAGTATATCGGAGAGAAGGCCGAAGGAGGCGGCGCCCAGAAGGGCGAGAGCCAAAGAGGGGAAGGACTGGAGTCGGTGGTGGCGTAGAGAGGAGGTAGCTGCGGTTACCTTGCTCTCCTCAGCATATCTGTTGGCGGTGCCCTTAGGGTGGAGTCGCCAAGGACCTCCAGATCCGCTGGATCTGGGCGACGCTTGGACGGAAATGGCAGTAGCCGCCGAGGGTCGTGGCCTGTGGATGAGGTGAGGAGAGGATATGAGTGGAGAAAAAGAAGTAGAGTAGAGAGAGGGAGAGGGCGTAGAGGAAAGAGGGGGAAAGGAGGTTACCTTGCTCGAGGACGGTTGGATCCACCGGATCCTGATGATGGCAAGAAGCCAAGGCGGCGCCGCTCGGAGAGAAGGCCGAAGGAGGCGGCGCCGCTCGGAGAGAAGGCCAAAGGAGGCGGCGCCCAGAACGGCGAGAGCCGGAGAGGGGAAGGACTGGAGTCGGTGGTGGCGTAGAGAGGAGGCAGCTGCGGTGCTCGGGATCGAGCACGCGTAGGGAAAAGGAGAGGCGGCGGTGGCAGTGCTCTAGGGTGAGAGAGGAAGGTGAGGGAGGCAGCCGAATGAGGGTGAGGGAGAGTTCGGTAGGATTAGTTTAGGGTTGAGGTAAAGCGGCAGGCAGGCTGGGCCAAACTAATGGGCCAGTTCGACCTAGAAAGAATAATAATATTAATAATAATAATAATAATATAGTAATAAATAAATAAATAAATAAATAATAAACAAATATATGGTAAAAGTAAAAGAAAAAGGATATAGGTCGAGAGAGCTGTAGAAAACGGATCTAGATTATATATATTTCTTTCTTGCTTGCTTTTTTCTCTTTTCTTTTCTCTAAATTAATTCAATTTCCATTATATATTTAATGCTAGCACTAGAGAAATAAGCATGTTTATTCAATTAGTTTAAACACTGAGTTAATTAGTTTATTTTCTTCCGCTGCTAAGTTTAAGTTTATTTAATCGGAAAATTGTACGAAGATGGGAGTTACCATGTAAATTTTTACCAATATGATTTTAAGAGTAATGATGGGAGTGGGGAAGGTTCCGGGGGGCACGCGATGCCGAAACCCTAGAATGGGGAAGGTTCCGGGGGCACGCGATGCTGGGGGAGTGGGGAAGGTTCCGGGGGCTGGGGGAGTGGGGGAGCGGGGGCAAGGGTTTGGTTAGGTTTGAATATGAAGCACTCATATATTGAAGCCTCAACCAGATTGCCGCCATTGTGGTGCAAAAAGGTTTGAATATGAATCATTGGGATTTTGTTGCAATAATGGTAAAGTCAAATTAGAGATGTCAGGTGGTCCACATGAAGAGCTTCGACTGCTATACATGAGTGTGGGACCTGAATCACAGCATTTTCAGGAAAATATTAGATATTTCAATTGTCATTTTTCTTTCACCACGCTCTGTGTCCAACTTGACCATGACCTCGCAAGTTCAAGAAATGGAGTGTACACTTTTGAATAGCTCGTATCTTGCACTGTTTCATTGTGATGCTTATTATTTTTCGCACTATTAAATAGGAGGAATGGAACTCAATTTGCAAATGTTAACCTGAGTATCATTGATTGACTGCAATTCATTTATGTCACAGAATGGACAAGATCTAGCCATACCTACTGCCTACAGGAGGTGGCCTAAACTGAAAACAACTAACATTAATTCTGAATCATTTTGTAGATCACAAACGATTTTGACAATTTTGTCGCATCATCCAAGCCAATCATCACGGAAAGGGAAAGAAGGTTGCTATATTGCCATCCTATTAAATTTTGGCTTATAGTATTAATCGCAACTGTGTGATATTATTTCTGGAAATATCATTTTGGCAGTGATGGATGCACATCATGCTCCAAAGAGAGTTCGCACTGCTCTTTTGCCGCAAGCATCTGCTAGCTTATTTATACGTGATGGAGACAATATTCAAAGTCAAATATTTTCATCTTCGGACGAAGAAGATTATCACAATCAAACACCTATGCTATACACAATTACACCTCAAAGTACCCTCACAATGGGTGTATCGTTACAAGACGATTGCTCAAATGGTACAAGTTGCTTTTTTCCTATGATGTGTTCTAATCACAAACATTCCTACTTAAAATAGCTCATTATATTATATGTGTTGTACACTTCAGGTAGGATGAATTATCGTGATGTTGCTGAAAGTTCCGCTGCCATGACAGAGGTCCAAACACAACTGAATTTTGATCAAGTAGTGGCTCACATTACACCTCAACAAAGTGTACCAAGTTATAGTGGACAGTTTGTAAGAAATGCAAACCTCAGAGAGGAGCAAATACAATCAAGGCGTCAACGACAAAATGCGTGGAATGCAGCTCTTACACCAGAGCAAAGGCTAGCGAGACGAGAACGTCAGAGAGCACGTCGTCAAAGTTTAACACCTGAACAAAGAGAAGAGATTAATGCCCGTCGAAGAGCGCGTAGGCAAAGTTTGGCTCCTAAAGAAAGGCATGAGTCAAATGCTCATCGAAGAGCGTGTAGAAGAGAGGAGAGGGATGACATTAACGCCCGTAGAAGATCAGCCAGGCAAATAATTACACCACATGATAGACAAGCATTGTTACATGAACGTAATGCAATCTATGCGAGTAGGAGAGACACCCCATGCTCTGAGTCAATTGCAATGAAATGCTCACAGTCATATGCTTCATTGGCGGCCAATCCATCATCGCATGGCTTCGCTATTGCAGGTCCCTCAACGCAGTCATTCATTACAGACAATGGTAATATCTATAACTAGATTTACCTTTGTAACTATGTAACCGTTATTAACATGTACTCATGGAAAATGACAGGTGGTATAGAAACAATCGTAGAGGAGGATATGGATGAGGAGTACTACATGTTCGCCGGTGGAGGTAGTTTAGATGACATTTCTCTCTTCTTTATATGGAATTCAACAACTATCATAATCCCCTCAACTTAAATCCATCCGTATGATGACGAAATGGAGGATAGGGACTCTCCAATGGCCTCGGATGTCCAAGATCCCTACAATCATGTGTATAGCAACATTCCCGATAGCACACATATGCTCAAGATCGAGCCAGATCGCAAGCATTGCGGTGTAAAGAGGTTTCGTGATGAGACGAATGGGTTTTGTTGTCGCATAGCGGTAAAATCAGGCTATCACATCCAGAGCCAATTCCCGAACTCCTCAGGCTTTGGTCGAGTGCAGATGCCGATGCTAGGCATTTTCCGAAAACATAAGATTCTTCAACTGGTCACTTCTCCTTCACCAGCCTAGGCGTGAGTCTTGATGAGAACTATACTAACATGAGATCCGAGTGTACACATTTCGAGCCCACTGACAAATTTACCACAATGTCCATTCCTTTGGCCCGAGCGAATCCGGTCCAAATCATTTGGAACTCTATTTCTATGACGACGACCCCGTCTGAATCACCGGTTTCGTTACTCACCTAGCCTCGACCAGAAGTCGTTAGGAGGTTGGTCAACATCCTCCGGACAACCCCTACTCTCAAACTTTTAGGAGCCTAGGCCAATCCGAAAACCTCCAGAATATCGTGTATCACTTAACACCGACTTACAGATGGATCAACGAGTGTACAACAGGCCAAGAACGCCGAAGTGGTCATTGTGTGGGTTGAGGGCAATGAGCGACGCAGAGAATTCAATCGCAGCGTAATCCTATATGGCAACAACAATGAGAAGTTCAGTATAAAGTCTCACTATGGATGCTACGACCCCCTATCGTATCCACTCTTCTTCCCAAGAGGAGAACTAGGATGGCATCCACAGATCCCCAAGCATGGTGTGCCCGTTGAAGTTGTAATCCGGGCATCAGAAAATAACAATAACAATAGTCACTACGAGGATCAAGGTGAGTATTGCTATTAACCTTGAATCTCATCATTATTGATGTCCATATTATCATCTGACTATATGTCCCTCTTTTGCATAGATTCGAATAACCGGCTTTGCGTTACTGTAAGGGACTACTACTGCTACAAATTCCAGATGCGTCGTGGGATATTCAACGCCTTGTTATACGGCAAGCGCCTATTGCAGCAGTACGCGGTTGACATGTACATCAAGGTGGAGGGTACAAGGCTGGACTACATCAGGCACCACCAAAAGGAGATACGAGCCGATCTGTATCAGGGCTTGGTTGATAGCATAGAGTCTGGAGAGAGTCGTGCGCAAGCTGTGGGCAAAAGGATCGTGCTCCCAGCTTCATTCATTGGGGGTGGTAGAGATATGCAACGAAGGTACCTGGATGCTATGGCCTTGGTGCAGAATTACGGGAAGCCGGACATCTTCTTAACTATGACTTGCAACCCTAACTGGGAAGAGATAATACGAGAGCTAGAGCCTGGACAGACCCCACAGGATTGACCTGATCTCATCGTTCGGGTATTCAGATCCAAGCTTGAGAGCATCAAGGAACAACTATTCAAGAGGCATATCCTTGGCATAGTAGTTGCTTATGTGTACGTCATCGAGTTCCAGAAGAGGGGTCTTCCGCATGTTCACTTCCTTCTTATCATGAAGGGAGGGTACAAGCTCACTTGTCCAGAGCAGTTTGATTGTCTCATCTCCGCTGAGCTCCCAGGCAGAACAAGTATCCAGAGTTGTATGCAGAGATGGTCATTAAGCATATGATGCATGGCCCATGCGGAGTCCTAAATCCGAAGAATGTGTGCATGCGGGAGGGTAGATGCAAGAACTACTACCCACGTCATTTCAATGCATCTACAACACAAGGCAATGATTCGTATCCCTTATACAGGAGAAGGGATAATGGCCGCCATGCAAAGGTTCGAGGGCGAACGCTTGACAATAGGTGGGTAGTGCCATACAACCCTTACCTTCTGAGGAAGTACAACTGCCATATAAATGTGGAGGTTTGCTCAAGCATAAAAGCTGTAAAATACCTATTCAAGTATATTTACAAAGGCCATGACCGTGCTTCTGTAGCTCTCAATGAACCCGATAGCAACGGAAATATTGACGAATCAATCAGTTTAGGGACGCTAGGTGGGTTACCCCACCAGAAGCTCTATGGAGGATCTACAGCTTCGACCTTAGCAAGATCTCCCCACCCGTGTTGCAAATGCAGCTACATCTACCGAACAGGCACATGGTCTCGTTCGCAGCGGTCAAGATCTTCATGATGTTGTTGCCCGAGATGGCGTCGAGAGGACCATGTTGACAGAGTATTTCAACATGAACCGAACATGCGAGGAGGCTCGAGGATCTTGTACAGAATTTTCCAAATGCATTTATTTGGCAAACAGGATCAAGCAAAGGAAGAAGAGGGTAGAACGAACACAAGTTGGCAAAATCGTGTCGGCTCGTCCAAACGAGGGGGAGCGTTACTATCTAAGGGTTCTCCTAAACCACGTACCTGGTGCCACCTCCTTTGAAGAACTTAGGACGGTGAATGGTGTAGTCTACCCGTTCTTCCGTGAAGCCGCTGAGAATAGGGGACTAATCGAGGCTGACAACACCCTAGAGGAGTGCCTTAGTGAGGCTGAGCTATTCCAGATGCCATCATTGCTCAGAGGCTATTTGCAACTATACGGTGTTCTCGCGAGCCAAACGACGTGTGTGGGCTATGGGAAAGGCATCTCGAGGGAATGTCAGATGACTACCGCCGTTCCTATGCATGCCAACAGACGGTTGAGCAGATGGTGCTATTGGACATCAGAAATATGCTGCGATCGATGGGGAAGGACATAACATCATTTCCTCTTCCTGTTATAGATGAGTCTCACGACAACGCCGATATAGATGTCAGAGAGATATACGAGGAGTCAAAAATCCAGGTCGACGATGATCATATATCCCTATCGTCCTCCCTCAACCCTGAGCAAATGGCAGCGTACGTCGATATATTATCTGCGGTTGACAGTGGCAATGGAGGAGTCTTCTTCGTAGATGGCCCAGGAGGCACCGGAAAGACATTCCTATATAAAGCTTTGCTCGCGAAGATCCGAGGTGATGGCAAGATAGCAGTGGCAACCGTGACGTCGGGCGTAGCCGCATCCATCATGCCTGGAGGTAGGACAGCGCACTCGAGGTTTAAGATCCCACTCAACGTTACAAATGGGGCGGTATGTAGCTTCACAAAGCAAAGTGGAACCGCTAAGCTTCTTCAGCAGGTGTCATTGATAATATGGGATGAAGCCTCCATGATGAGGCGACAGGCGATGGAGGCCCTGGACAGTAGCATGCGGGACATCATGGGCCGACGTGACCTGCCGTTCGGTGGGAAAACGATCGTGTTTGGTGGAGACTTCCGGCAGGTTCTACCGGTTGTTCGTAAGGGGACGAGGCCAGAAATAATTGACGCGACGTTGCGTAGGTCATACCTATGGGATTGCATGCGGCAGCCTAAAGCTCAGACGTAACATGAGGGCCTGTGGTGATCCTGAGTATGCAGAGTTCCTATTGCGGATCGGGAATGGTATTGAGGAGACTAATGAGGATGGCTGCGCGGCTTCCCGAGCAGATCTGTATTCCATTTACAGAAATGGCAAAGACATCGATAAACTCATACAGAGTGTATTTCCTATGCTGAATGACAACCTATCGGATGCCAACTATATCACATCTCGAGCCATCCTGTCGACCCGGAACGAGTCCATTGATAGGATCAATACGAAGATGATTGACATGTTTCGTGGTGAGGAGATGGTGTACCATAGCTTCGATTCTGCAGAGGATGATCCCCATAGCTACTACCCTCCTGAATTCCTAAACACCCTGACCCCTAACGGTCTACCTCCGCATATACTCAAGCTGAAGATTAACTGTCCGTGATACTGTTGCGGAACATTGACCCTGCAAATGGACTATGCAACGGGACGAGACTTGTAGTCCGGGCATTCCAAAAGAATACTATAGATGCCGAGATTGTGCTTGGCCAGCACGCCGGGAAGAGGGTGTTTCTACCTCGAATACCTCTATGTCCCTCTGATGACGAGATGTTCCCATTTAGATTCAAGAGGAAGCAGTTCCCTATCAGGCTCAGTTTCGCAATGACAATCAACAAGGCACAAGGACAGACCATCCCGAATGTCGGTGTCTACCTCCCTGAACCGGTTTTCTCTCATGGGCAATTGTATGTTGCGCTATCTAGAGCCACCACTAGAAGCAATATCAAGATACTTGCCGTCGCTGACAAGGAGAAGGATAAGGGTCGAAAGTCTAAAAATACTAATGGAAACCTCACAAAAAACATTGTCTACAGAGAAGTACTCACATCATAGACAAGGTTTTGATTGAAATCATATTCAAGTCGTGTTACAATGTAACTGTTTATTTTAAGATCTTCCGAGACGTATACCAAGAATATCATCTCTAAGTATGTTGTAATCGGGAGAAACCATAGAAACTTTTGCGATCGGGAGAAATAGAAGGTGCCTTTGTGCATGCGGATATTCAGTGGGTATTGTTGAATGCTTGGAATCTCTCTGACAATGAGATTGAGAAGATTTATGATCGTTTTCTGTGTGCTCTTGCGGCTTTGTTATTCACTACTAACATCAAAGATGGTATTTTTCGTTATCAATTTTGTTTTTCGTAGCAACGCACAGGCATGTAACTAGTAAAATTACATGCATCACATACACATAGGCCATACTATTCACACAATTGCTTGCAAAAACAAGATAAAAAAAGATGTTTCTATGGCATGACATGCTTGCAAAATACTAATGGGGTCAAAGGGGTAGTGCCCCTTTGCGGGGTCCAAGGGGCAGCGCCCCTGGCGGCGGTCCCAATCCGATTCAATCTGATTGGCTTGGTCCCATATGGTTGTGATTTGTAAACCCTGATGGCGGTAACCCGACCGGTAAGGGCAATGTCCTACAATGAACAGACTCACCCAAATCAAGATTGAGTCGGTTTGCGCTTTCCTCAAACCCTAAACTGATCGATCTCATCGACGGGCGCCTCCACCAATTCATCATATGAACCGGCAGAACATGTAATAGATCCAATCTACTATCCTCACATATCTCATATGTACCATCCAGATCACAAATCTATACGAGATGGCTCTGATACCACTGAAGAGGAACACGGTATGCTACTCTAGCACAAATTAAAATTTCTACCGCAAAACCAGAAAAGCTACTCGCAAGAAGGGGATCATAGATCAGATTACCACTAGACGCGCAGTTGCGTAATCCTTCACGCTTTTACGTAGTGGATTGTTCTCACCGTGGATCATCCTCGCCACGGATCATCCTCGTCGCAGATCGTCCTTGCTGCGGCTCGTCCTCTACACGCCGCAGTAGCAGCAGCTTCACCATAGCAGTCCACATGTCCGGGGATGGAACGCCGTGCGTCAGTGTGCAAGAACCGTGTCGCTCGGCAGGGGAAGCAAGAGGTGGAGGCTAGGGTTCTGGATGAAAGATCTATCTGACGCCCACCCTTCTCCTCTCCTTATATAGCCACGCAACAAAACCCTAAGCTAGGGCCTATTAGCACGTTAAACCCACGAGGTCCATTAATTATGAATCAAATCCGAATTAATGCTTCCCAGCCCGTTAAGTGTGTGACCCTGTAGGTTCATGCGCATTTGGACATAGATTCGGAAAACCCTTTTCTAATCCAATAGTTGGTAGCGGCTCCTTACAGAGCATGCCAACTCCCAAACACATATGATCAAAGTACTGATGTAATAATCCCTTTGACAAACAATATGAAGATCGAACTCAAAGCGAGAAGCATGTCATCCTTTGAAAGTTCAATCCATATCTCGTTTTCATGATATATTAATAAGTTGTGGTTGACTTCTCAATCATGTCATGGCCATGCACTTCCTTAATCATATCACACGAGTGGCCTATACATATAACTCCGTTATACTGGAGTGGCAAATTCCATCTTGATCGCTCACTTCCCTCTGCATTTTTCATAGTGAACATGAAAGTTACCTTTATAACTATTCGGTTAGGTAAGCCCAAGGTAAACTATTACACATGTAGGAAATGTGACAATCTTAGGTCTAAGGATCATACATCTACTATGTATAAGATACACTGATGACACATAAGAATGTAACATTCTCGCAGTGTCTCATTGTGGGTCTATCTAACCCATGTTCTTTAACATGTGTTCACAATGTATTGATGATATCTCCATATCCCATGATCTATGAAACATGATCATCTATCCGTACATGAGCTGATTTATTCATCGTTGTCCACTACAATGATATCCGATCAGAGATACTTACAGAATTATATCAATAAGTAAAGAGTTTCATAAGCAAGTCACATACTTGTTGATCAATATAATGATATATGTTCATTGGACCAATAATCATATTATTATTCATAAACATAGTCATGTTACAATCATCTATATGACTGCCTCAAGGGCATAACACTAACAGCAAACTATTCACATGCACTCGTGCCCTTAGGGCTTCTCGAGTCCAACGGCAGGAAAACTCTTCGCTTGCCCCAAATCATGTATTTAAATAGCGGCAAGGGTTCTCTTTGTTCACCTTTTACATCCGAAACTTAAGAAATATTCTCAAGTCTCTTGCTTTTGTCTTCATTTTTTATCCCCTTCCTTAAATCAATGGCGAAGTTCGGCGCGAGCAAGACGAACCAGCAGAGGCTCGAGGTGCTCACGAAGTTCGGGTACCTCGACGAGGATTCGTGGAGGGCCACTGGTGACGAGCAAGTGCCGCAGCCGCAGGAGGGAGAGGTCATCTCCTGCGAGCTGTACTGCCTCTGTGATGCCTTAGAGCGTCAGAGCGATTCTAGGGTTCCTTTTCCTGGTTTTGTTTCGGGAGAGGAATGAAGGATTTGTTGGGGGATGAAATAATTGAAGTTTATCCGGCGTATTAATATTAAATTTGGAGTTGTCGGGCTAGAAACAGTGGGCCGAGGAAAACCTGGGCCTGGGCTGCGAATCCCCTCCCCACCTCTCTCTCTTTTCCCCTAGTGGGCCGGCCCACCATATAAACGGGGTGTCACCCCCCCCCCAAAAGCCCTAGGGCACCCCCCCTTCCTCCTCTAGCAGCCACACCACCCCTCCTCTTCCTCCCCCTGCGTGGTGGCTCAAGATCCACCGCGAAACGCGAAGGAGCAAGCGAGAAGAGGATCCGTGGAGGCGTGGAGGACGAGCAGATTTCCATTTCGGGAATCGTCGCGCGTTTTTCGTGGGTTCTCAAGGGAGAACTCATGGTAAAATTCCCAATCTTTTACCCCTGTTCTACCTAGGGATTAGGAGTGTATTAGATCTGGTGGTGAGTGATTTAGATGGATCTTGATGGGGGAGAAGGGTAGATGTTCACGTGGTGCTGTTTTTGGAAGGGGAGATTGTGCAGCGCGGATTGTTTCACGTTTTACGTGGCATAGACGATTTTTCCTGCAAAAACCTATAACTAGAAAGTTGTAGATAACGTCGAGATCTAGCTTATTTAATTTTTTCATAATTTTTGGGGCGTGGGTCTGAGAGTTATCGCTGTTGCAAGATGACGGACAGAATCTGGAAACAGATTTTGTCCACTGTGTTGGACGTTTGTTTAGGCATATTTAACAGTGGAATTGAAATTTGTGATCTTCATGAAAGTTGTAGATCTCGTCAATATCTAGCTACTGTAATTTTTTTGTATTTTTATGATCTGTATAAAAAAAGATACGAAATTGTGAAGAGAGGGTGATGCTGTTTGACCCGGACAAATTGGGGTTTTTGGCGCTTAAGAAGGGAACGGGGATTAGGAAGCGTGTGTTCGAGTTGTGTGATCATTTGTGATGTCGCTATGTACTGAAATAATACTTGTACAGGTGGTGCCCTTTCTGGACGCAACTAGGTTCGTCATCGACGTTGGTAAAGGCAAGTGGAAGTAGCGGTCTTGCTAAACTATAACTCGCTATTTGTTTCGTCTTCAATATAAACCTTAATTGCAGCACACCTACATGGTTTAACTACTTGTTTATGAGATTACAATATCCTATCCTGCATTGTGATGTGGTTGTTTGGCTTTTGAATCATGAGTAAGAATGAAGAAAGATGTTGTTTGCAGGATGAATTGTGGAGATATTCTATCTCAATGATGTTCGCATTCTATCCATGTTATTTGATGGTATGCAAGCATGTGAATTCAGAGTGGGAAGTTATGAATGTATTTATGCATGAAGCATTAACTGCATAATCATGCATTGGAAGTTTGTCGACGCCAGCGTCTTGCGACGGCAAATGCAGTACAACACCGTGTGTTCTGAGAAAGGGCACGGTGAGGAGGATCATGGCATAAGCATGTGCACAATCATATGCATTTTACTGAGGTTGTGTGGACTCTATAATGTGGTATTGGACATGAGGAATTTGGTATGCTAGTTTTACTGTGGCTGTGTTATTCGTTAGAAGTTGTTCCGCTTCTTTGAGATTACCCAATCTCACCCCTTGTTATTTTGTTGTTTTCAGGTAGTTCTCGCGAGTCGTAAGCTTGAAGGGTGGGCTTAGTAGCACAATCAACCCTCCGGGGTCATCACGAATCACATGGACTAGTGCATTTAATAATTCATTAGCTTGCTGAAATTTTATTAATCATAGACCTGTTGATGTCCTCTTTGGAGCTGTTTTACGTTTATGTTTGTTTTCTGGTTGATTTAGACTTGTTATCTCTAGTATTGATGCTTTTATGTTATTCCTGTTTATAATGGTTATTATGAATCTTGTTGTCGCTTCCGTTTTGTCCTAATTTTAGGAGAGATGCTGTCAAAATTTTCTTGTACGACAGTTTAGATTTGTAGGGTGTTACAGCCTCAATGGGCTTTGAATGCCTGAGAGTGAGTTCTTTGAATCCGTGCTCACTCACTACGAGTGCGAGGTCACCAACCTCAACCCAAATTCCATTCTTATCTTGACAATCTTTTCCCAACTTTTCGAGGGCTCTGTGGGCGTCTTGCCACACTAGCCTCTTTTTTCATTTTTACTCCTTGTTCCGCACCAGCATGGCTTCTCCTGCTGGTTGCGTCTATTTTCGGCTCCGGTCCAACTGATCGTATGAGTTCCCGAGCTTCACGCTCAAGGACTCGATGGCAGGGTGGGACGATGGTTGGTTCTACCTAAAGAAGGTAGAGGGAAGCACCCTCTGCTACACTAGAGCAGTAGCTCCACCCCGCCCTCCGGTGCAAGCCGAGGAGGAAAGGGTGCTCATGACGATCAGTGAGCTTACCAACTTGGGGTTCATTGGTCGGGACATCACCCGGGACTTCCTTAGGAATCGGGTGGCACCCCTCAGGAGAAGGGAGCACCCCTTCTTCGAGATCGTCGGGTGGCAAGACCTCACCCGGGAATCCGATTCAGGTAAGTGCAAGACCGAGCTTATTTTCATTATGTTCTCAAATCATCTTGCTTGTACTCACAATTCCTTGGTTGTGGCGCAGCTTCGGCGAAGAGCTGGGTCGACAAAAGGGTTGCCGAGATGTTCGGCACCCCTAAGGGCAAGGAGCTGGAGGTCGATCGCCAGGTCCCGAGCAACGTGCTCGAGCAGGGCGAAGTGGTAAGTAGTCACACAATCATGCTCGAGGTGTTCCTGAAAGACCGAGATGGCGATCAGAGGGCGGTGAATGATCCCAAATAAAATTTGCCCCACTCAAAGTACTCAAAACAATCCCGCAAGGAAACCGGTGCTCCTCAAATTCACGAAACCCGCAAAAACCGGAACGACTCGACAACTATGTGTATCCCTAGTTTGCATGGATAAAAACCATGAATCATATGAGGGATTTGTAAATCACAATCCTGGTTGTTAAGTGTCCAAAATAAACAGGAATTAATCCAAAGACTTTATTTCTAAAAGAGATCAAGCATAATCACAAAAAGCCTCTTTTAGAAAAGCAAAAGCAGATTTTTCAGGAATGGACCCCACTTGGAGCAGGTGGTTGGTGGACTTCTGTTACTCCAAAAGTTTTGGGAATTTTTCACCCTATGAGCAGATGAGTCTGAAATACTCCACCAAAAATCAACCCCAAAAGCCTTGTAGAAAAAACAGGAAAAATCACGGACTACATACAGCCAGGAACATCGATCAGAAAATTTATGGCTCGGTTTTCACCTCATAGCTCCCAAACGGTGCAATCAATGGACTCCAAAATTTTTCCACAGATGGATATAGGAGTCACGCACATTCTCCAACAAGAAAAACTCAAAATTGATTTTTCTAGATTTTTATAAAAATCAAAGATTGACTGCTGCGCGAAGAACAAGTTCAGGACAGATTTGAGATCTTGATAGAAAGTTGACAAATAAACTCTTGCGGCATACAAACTTTGGCAAATGGACTCGATCTTGAGCGAAGATCCAAATAGAATATAGAAGGAGGTGAATGCGAATCGCTCAAGTCAAGAACAAAATCCAGCAATCATAAATGTAAATGTTGAATTTAATATATGAAAGTAAATGCAGAAAGTAAAGACATAATGTAAATTGCAAGAATTAAATTGCGAGAAAATAAATTTGGTTTTTGAAACTTCTATTTCATTCAGAGATATGTGATTACAAAGCCTCACTTCATGTGGGCAAAGCTCAAATGAGCAACACAACAACTCCAAGAATGAATGGGGATGGAGGCCTCCCTCCACCCCTGTATTTATACTACTCTTGGGCCACCTACCACCCTTGGATGAGTCTCAAACCCTAGGGCACTCCACCAGGGCTAGGATTAACCCACTCACTCCACCATGCAAGGGACACCCAAAACCCTACACACATAATGGGTTTTCTTGCACGATTTTCAAAGCATACTACTAGACCCGCTATCCTATCAACTAGACCGCGATCCAACGACCCTCATCGATCCTCGCGGCATCTAGCTAGTATCATCACCTTTCCTTAACTTCTTTGACTTGCTCGGACTCCGTCTCCGATCATCTTCCGGCGATCTCCAACCGTTTGGACCTCCGACGCACCTCGCCTAGTCCCGGTCATCATCCGCCTCACCATGACCTAGCACCGTCGTCCTACAACCATCAAAGAATAGGAAAACCATCACATAGCATTGTCCAATAATATGCAATGAACATCACAAATGCTCATAATTAATCATGTCTCATTCATCAGTCGGTTCTACTGCCAGCCAAAAGCCGGTAGTACCACAAGAGAGCAACACAACCCAAATTGCTTCCTTTCGAATTCTGATTCAAATCAAACTCAAACATGAGCACACCTTGCTCAAATAAAGTCAAATATTCATCACAAATATGGATGGACCTCCACATGGTCCTTCAATCTCCCCCTTGATGAGTATATTGACAAACCACACAAAAGGCATAATTTGAGTTTGAAAATAAAAGAAGAAAAGCAATTTGATTGCAAAAATCATATTTGGTCCAATTGAAAGAGAGATCATGACCAAATAGATGAAAAGATTTTCAGAGCTCAACACAAGAAAGAAAAAATTTTCGATAAAATCTCCAAAAACTAATAAATCCTCCAAAAAGCTCAATATTACTCATGATCCAAATGCAAGGACAATTGTTCAACATGATCATGAGAAAGCATTTTTTTTAATTTTCTTCCCTCTAAGATGCCTTTTATACGTTTTCTCCCCCTTTTGGCAATATAGGCATCAAGAGAGCAATTTTTTTTGAATGAAATGCAACCTAGAAGAGCTTTGAGGATTATGCAAGTGACCATTTAGACAAAGTATGACACCAAGCTACTGAAGTTCAAAATATGTCATTCTAAGTCATATCCAAAGGCATATTTCAATTTTTGCTAACTAGCTCAAAAGAAATTATACTAATTTTGCATGATTTCAACAATAGCAACACTTAGCACAATTTCAAGACTTGAAACAAAGCCAAAGTAAGGAGCAAATGGATATACTAGAGTTCAACCTAGTCAACACATTGGGAAGCTACAAGTCCATAAGAGAAGCCTCATGCTCAATCATCTCTTTAAATGCAAATTTTTAGATTAATGCTCATAAAGCGGTATGAGAGAGTTAGGCTTAGTGAAGCACATCCTCGACTAGGAGCCATCGACAAAGGCCTCCTAAGCTTCACTCTCCTCCGCAAACCTTTTAGTGTTTAGAGAGTTTGTCGGTGTTTCGTGCACTGGCAATACGAATTTTTGGTTAGTGGGGGTCGCGCGCTCCCTCTCCTCGAATGGTTGACACAGGAAGTCAGAGATTTATACTGGTTCGGACCGAATGTCCCTACTCCAGTTCGGGTCGTTGGGTGTATTGTATTCGAGAGACGAACCGAGGGTTACAGGCGAGATAGGGGCCGAAAGGATCGAACTCCCTTGTGCTCGATTTGGTTTTGCTAGGTTGCTCGCTCGGTTTGTTCGTTCGTCCGGTTGCCCGTCCGATCCTCCCCCGTCCCGGAGCCCTGCTTCTCCTTATATACTCGGAGGCAGCAAGTTACAAGGGAGTTTGGAGAGAAAAAGGAAGGGATATTGTATGCCTTGGAGTCTGGTTTCCTGTCTTGTCGTCCGATCGACCTCCGCCCACCCCATGCTGGGTTGGTAGTCCTGCGGCGAGCAGTCTTTGACCGGGCTGACGAAGTGACGCACCGCTCTGTACGAACGTCAACTCCGGCAGTTAATGGTGTTTGACCTCAGCTTGGCCTCGGGAGGGAGCGCTCTCCTCCGTGGTGTGTCAGTGACGATGGGACCGGGGCTTGACTCCCCTGCACACCCCCTGACATTCTCGGGAAGGGACCGCCTACCCCGACGGACGCCGTGGCACGCCGCTGCGGCACAGCGATTGGCTCGACACCAGCGGGCCCTGTTGCTTCCAGCCAGTGGAGCTGGCCGATCGCGTTCGACCGAGAGGCCTGACCACGGCCACCAGGGGGGCCGAACAGGGGCCAGGCCCACTCTTTATGGCCTACGGGCCTTTTGCCAGAACTGGGCCTTCAAGGAGGTCAGCCCGTTCGTGGTCCCGGGCTGATGGGGGTCCCCATGGTATGTGCACTCATCAGTAGCCCCCGAGCCCCCGTTCGGATCGGAGAGCCGATCGGGGATTTGACGAGGTCGACGCAGCGTCGGGGTTGATTGATAAGATTCGGTCGGGGCAGCCCGCCGGAGACCATTTCGTCCGAAGAGACCTGCAAGGCGAAGACCCGGCGGTGTAGCCTCGAGCTGGCCTGAGAGCCGGCCGGGGTTTACTCCGGCCTGAGCTACCGGTCGACCGAGGTCGGCGAGTCTTGGCCGTTGTGGTTCGCCGGCCGCTGCCGGCCGAAGGGCCTGTGTAAGACGAGCGCATCTTGGTGGTGTAGCTTTCGAGCCCCGAAAGCGGTCGAAGAGCCGGCTTCGGGGTTTACCCGGCCGGAGCAAATTGGCCGCCCCGGAGGTCGCGACTGGCGCTACCGCCTGGTTTGGCCGCTGGTCGAAGGCCCGGTGCGTGGGCGCACCCGGTGTAGCCTCGAGCCCCGAGCCGGTCGAGAGCTGGCCTGGGTTTATCGGCCGACTGGTCGGCCACGGTTGTGGGACCTAGAGTCGGGTGAGCGAACGCGCGTTTACCTTCGTCGGTTTGAACGTCGTGCTCGTGCGAGCTGCTAACGGGTGATCCGAGTGGGACCTTGGTGATCCCCCGCGGGGACGATCATTTCCAAGCGGATGTGGATCCCGGCGTGGGCGTCCGACCCGCTGTGGGGCGTCCCATGAGAACCTTTCCATACTCGATCCCGAATCGGGCTGCCGGGTCGTCCGCCGACCCGGAGCGCGGCTGGCCGCAACTCATCGATGAGCTCCACGGGAGAGTGTGAGGTATAGTCTTGGATGCGGGTCAGGGTGATTGGGTCGTCCGCCAACCCAATTGGAGGCCCTCTGGGAGCTCACCCTAGCCCGCCCCTCGCTCTGGTTTTACGTGCTGGGGCGGCTTTAGTTCCAGTTGACTGGACTTGGCCTTCGTAACCCTCAACACGGTGCCGGGCCTTGGGTGCGAGCCCGTAGGCAATTTGCGGCCCCAAGGCCGGGTGGCCCAATGGGTCGTTTGTACCTTTTTCCGGGTGCTTTGGCCCGTTACGCCCGGCGGAGTCCACGGAGCTGCGTGGTGTGCGGCGCGAGGCGGCTGTCCTGTCAGAGCATTTAGTGCTCAGTGGGAATTTAATGAATTGCGGCACGTTACCGGGGTAGTGGCCGAGGTGGCAGGCGAACGGTCGGCGGACGCGCCGATTTTGCGTTAAGGGGCGCCGGTTGGCGCTGAGAGGCGTCCATTCCCACCCAGTGCCTATAAAAGGGGAGCAAGGGAGGCGCGTGGTGGTTCACGCTCGCTCGTGCTTTCTGCAAAAAGGAAAAACCAGAAGAGAAGAGGAAAAAAGCTCCCTGCTTCCTCGCGTTTCGCCTCGTCTCCTCGCTTGTTTCAGAGATGTCGTGGGTTCCCTGCTCGTCTGCGGCCGGCCGCTTTATTGGGTTGGAGAGGAAGGGGTTCCTTCCTCCGCGGGATGAGTCGGGGTGGAGAGTGCCGACGGGGGCCACAACCCCTGCGCCGGGCGCCGGAGAGATCGTCGCGCTCACCTCCTTCTACGAGCGCGGGTTCGGCCTCCCGCTCCACCCGTTCGTTCGCGGGCTGCTGCACTTCTACCGGGGGGAAGTGCACCTCTTGAACCCAAACGGCGTCCTCCACATCGCGATCTTCATCACGCTGTGCGAGGCCTTCTTGGGGATCAAATCCCACTGGGGGCTCTGGAGGCACTTCTTCGCACGGTCGCCGTCGGACGCGGCCGGTCCCCTTGGCGGCCTGGCCATCCAAATGCGCGGCGGCCGCAAGGTGTACTATATCAACGTGAAGCTGCCGACGTCGAACCGGGGGTGGCATGCTGAATGGTTCTATGTTCAAAATCTCGGCAATAGCGCCCCAGCCTTCACCGGCAGACTGCTAGAGCCGGGCCCCCACTAGATTTGGGGTCCCAACTCAAAAGACAAAAAGAAGGTGGAGGCGATCCTCGAGCGGCTCGAGGGTCTCAAGGCGCGGGGCTTGACGGGCGAGGTGGTCATCCGCGCGTTCATGGAGAGGCGCGTCCAGCCCTTCAAAGACCGGGTGCATCCCATGTTCGAGTACACCGGGGTGTCTGACCCCATGAGGTCGTCCGAGGTGGAGCTCCTGGCGTCGGAGCTCTTTGCCCGCGTGTCAGCGGTCGTCCACGTGGGCGACACCGAAGCGATGGGCGAGGTCCCCACGTCGTTCTCAGTGAAGAATCCACCGGACCTGGTAGGTCGGGCGGTCTCTATCTTTCTGACTCTTTTTCCCTTGCTCTTCTCTTCGCTCAGCCGAGTGTGCTTTCACAGGGACTCGGCGGCATGATCTCCCGGGCACTTCTGCCGGGAGAAAAAGAGGCGAGAGTCGCGGCGCGCGCTGTCCTAGAACAGCACGCCGTCGCCCGCCGTGCGCGGAAGGAGGACAAGCAAGCCGCGGCAGCGCGGAACAAAGATAAGCGCACGGCATGGGCCACGCGGGGCGAGGAGGTCTCCGACACGACCGTGGAAGACAGTGATGAGGAGTCGACCTCGAGCGAGGGTAGCGAGAGCACCAGGGGAGACTCGGGCGGCCCCGACGCAGGTTCCGACCAAGGGGTCGGCGAGCTCGAGCCTTAGGAGGATGCCTCGAGCTCGGGGTTCCTTCTGAGGAGACGGAGGGCCTCCACGCCCCCGCGAAGGGGTCTGGCAAAAAGAGCGCGTCAGGCGCTGCACATCCGCTCGACGCGGTAAGTGTCTCGTCCGCCTTCTGACTGGCCTTTTGCTTAGGTTCCCGACTGGTTGTTGTGTGCCGGGGCCACTCAAGCACGGGGGTGGTGCTGAGCCCCACCTCGGGAGCGAGGAGCCATGTTTCTTCTCCCCCGCCGGCGGGGCTCGCGCCGACGATTGTCCGGAGCGGGGCCTCATGGCTCTGATCCCTACTGGCGGGGCAGCGGGATAGGAGGTGTTGCCGCCGTGGCGGGGACCGCCGGTCCCGAGGCCTACCGCGACGCCGGTCGTGGAGTCCCCCGGTCTGCGCCCACCCTGGTGCCGGCCGAAGGAACTCGGAGAAGTCTCTGCCGCCCCACACGCCGGGCCGCCCGCGGCCGGGCAGACGATTGCCGCACGAGGCCCCGCGACGGGTCGTCGGGGACGCTCTGGAAGGGCAGCAGGCCGAGGCGCCGCAGTCGGGGCTCGTCGTGCTGACCTGGCCGGGCAGTGGCCCGTCGGGAGAACCGTCGTTCGTCCTGGACGATGAGTCGGAGCGCCGCGACTGGAATGCTCTGGAGGAGAGCGAGAGGAAGGTCGAGAACGAGATCGGTCGGATCCGCAAGGGTCTTTTCCTTGTTCTCGAGTCTACCTCCAGGGCGATGAGCTCTATCATCGAGGAATCCTGCCCGGCCGGATCGGTAAGGCTAAAAGTGGCTTGTCCTTGGTATTTCTTGAACGGAGCCGCGATTGACCGGGCAAGTGATTTCTTGCAGCGTCTGCAGTCCCGAGCATCGAAGAAGTCAGGCTTCCTCCAGCGTCTGCACGGTCAGGGGGATGCCGTGGAGGAAGAGCTGCACGATGCCCAGGGGGCGCTCGTCGCCGAGCGCGAGAAGGCCACCACCGCCGGTCAATAGCTGGGCGAAGTCACTGAAGCCCTGCGAGAGGCTCAGCGGCTAGCACAGTCGTTGACCGGCGAGGTGGAGGAGGCCAGGTCGTCCCTGGCGGAGGTTGAGACAGCCAAGGCCTCTGTAGTTAGCGCGGAGGAGTCCGCTTGGGCGGAGGCCGTCCGCTTCCGGGATGCATGCGAGGCGGCTCGGAGGGAGGCCGACCAACTGCGGGGCGAGCGAGACCTCACTCGGGGGGAGCTTGCGTCGGCGAAGGCGCTCACCGACCGTGCAGCGTCCGACCGGGATGCGCGCGCTAAGGCTGAAGAGGATCTCCGCGCTAGGGAGGCTTCCTTGGCTGGTGAGTTGGCCAATCCTTTGGTGGGCATTGGGGGAGACGTCCTTTGACGCGGTTTTTTCCTTGCAGAGCTGCGGGGGAACCTCGACGGCATCCTGGAGTTGAAGCGGCAGGCGTCGGAGCAGCGGGACGAGGCGCTAACGTCGCGAGACTTCGCCCTGTCGGCCCAACAGAGAGTGGAGAGGGAGTTGGCCGACGCGACGGCCGAGCTGTCAACCCTTCGGAGGGCCGGCCAGGTTATCTGCGAACGGCTGCTGGGGCTTTTCCCGGGCCCAAGTCCCCTCTCCGCCCTGCTGGAGGGGGTTCCGGAGCACGTCGAAGCCTCGGTGCGGGAGGCGGCGATGCTCGGCACTTCCTCGGCTCTGGTCAATGCCGTCTCCTATTACGACGGCATCGACCTTGAAACGGTCGGGAGTGGCGTTGCCACCAACCGGAGCGACGAAGAAGTTGACGCGTTCGTGGCCCAGGTCGACCCGTACGCCCGGGAGATTGCCGACCAGATCTCGCCGCAGAGCATCCTCCGCCGGGAAGGAGAAGATGATTAGTTTTTGTTTTTGAAGTAGATGTAATTAACGACGTGTTGTTAATGAACCCGGCCTGCTGGGCCGCTTTAAGATTTCGTTCGCTCATCTAGTGTTTCCTTTATGCGATGGACACTTTTGCGACCGTAGCCACAGGGCACGCAGGGGCGTCCTGAGAGCGTAGGTGTTGTGTCGATCACATCTGAGGAAGCCGCGGGATGAGACTAGGACACCGAGTGCTCACTTCGCAGAGAAAGGGTGCTTCCGACCGGTCGCTTGGTCGGGTAACTTCTTTCTCCCGCGAAGTGCTTACTCGGTCGAATTGCCGACCTAAGTCGGAAAGCTCCCGACCGGCCTTGGCCTTCCTCGCTTGGGTGGTTTCTTCCTTCCGCGAAGTGCTACTTCAAAGCCGTAGCCGCGGGGGCGTAGGCCGCAGCACTTGGGCCGAAGAGGTTACCACGAGGAAGATCATTAGGTCGGTCGGATTGCTGACCTAAGTCGGAATGTCCCCGACCGGCCTTGGCCTTCCTTGCTTGGATAATTTCTTTCTTCCACAAAGTGCTGCTTCGAAGCCGTAGCCGCGGGGGCGTAGGCCGCAACACTTGGGTTGAAGTGGTTACCGCGAGGAAGACCGTTTGGTCGGTCTGGTTTATCGACCTAGGTCACCGACCCGTGTGGTCATAAGTAGCCCCCGAGTGGTGCGCGGGGACTGGAGGTGCAGTCGCTGCGTACCACTTTGAGCCCGGGGTGAGAAAACGTGTGAAAGTAAAAAGTTTCGGGATAAGGCCGTCTTAACTCTCTTGGAGGGTCGCGCCGTGGTTGGAACTGGAGCCGAACGCTTCGACTCCCGCTCCCCGCCATTACTCGATGCGCTTCGTCTTCCGTGCCACGGGGTTATAAGAGGAGATGCGTCGGCGCCTTCGTGGGCTTCACCGGATCTTTGCTAGCCATGCTCTCCACACACACCATGGCGGATCGCTTTACACATCTCCGTGGGCAAATGAGCGATGAGCAAGCTTGGCGGCAAGTGGTGGCGGAAGTCGAGGCCGAGGCCGTGGTTGGGGACGCGCGGCGAGTTGATGTCCTCGTCGCGGGCGTTCCTCGCCTTTGGGAGGTGAGGGCGCCGCTGATCCAGGCGCTGACGGAGCGACGCCACGTGTCATTCGGCTGGCTTGGCGCGCACCTGGAGGAGTACCGTCGCGAGTGACGGGAGGCTCCGACCTCGGTGGGTGGCTTTCGCCGGTGGGGCTGGCGCCCTTCCTTGTAAATGAAATTAAATAAAGAGTTGTTTGCCCAGCTTCCCTCTTCTTCTTGCCTTCTTTTAGCCTTTTCTTTGCGAGATACACGCTTCGATGACCGTAGCCTTTAGGGACCGCAACGGGTCAAGCGTAGGTCAGAGGCGGCGTTAGCGTGAGCTTGCGCGGGAAAAAAGGTTAACCCGACCAACCGTTGGTCGGTTTCTGAGCACACTATTTCTGCAATCCGTAGGGCACTATTTCAGGACCCCTGCTGCCGGGGCAGAGGTCATAGTGCTTCGGGGTCAGCAAAAAAGGCGCAGAAGTGGAGAGAACGGTCACGCGGTCGGACGGCCGACCGCTGTGATCTTATTTTCTCCGTAATTTCCAATTGAGTGATACAGAGAGAAGGGAGTTCTGCTAAGGATAAAACCTTCTCAGCTTCTCTATGTTCCACGCGTTCGCGATGAGGTTGCCTTCGGCATCTTTGAGGCGAAAGGTGCTGGGTCGGAGGACCTCCGCGACGGTGAAAGGGCCCTCCCAGGGCGGGGAGAGCTTGTGCCTGTCCTTCACGGACTGGACTTGGCGCAGCATTAAGTCACCGACTTCGAATGACCGGTCGCGAACCAATCGACTGTGGTACCGGTGCAGCGTCTGCTGGTATTTGGCCGATCGCAAGACTGCGACGTCTCGTGCTTCGTCAAGTTGGTCGAGGTCGTCCTGTTGCACCTCCGACCCCCGCGCGTTGTCGTAGTTTTGCACTCTTGGTGCGCCGTACTCGAGGTCGGTCGGAAGGACGGCCTCCGCTCCAAACACCAAGAAAAAAGGCGTGAATCCGGTCGACCGTGTCGGCGTGGTCCAAAGGCTCCAGAGAACGGGGGGCAGCTCGGCCGCCCACCGTCCCGCGAATTTCTTCAGTCGACTGAAGATTCGCGGCTTGAGCCCTTGGAGAATCATGCCGTTGGCCCGCTCGGCCTGACCGTTGGCACGAGGGTGTGCAACCGCCGCCCAGTCGACCCGGATGTTGAAGTCGTCGCAGAATCCGACGAACTCCTTCCCCGTGAACTGCGTTCCGTTGTCGGTGACGATGGAGTTCGGAACTCCAAAGCGGTAGACAATGTCGCGGAAGAAGCTTGCCGCCTGTGCGGAAGTAATGGTCGCCAGTGACTTGGCTTCTATCCACTTTGTGAACTTGTCCACGGCGACGAGCAAATGAGTGAAGCCTTCGGGCACCTTTCTGAAGGGTCCGATCAGATCGAGCCCCCAGACCGCGAAGGGCCACATGATGGGGATCGTCTGCAGGACTTGTGCCGGAAGGTGCGTTTGCCTGGCGAAGAATTGGCATCCTTCGCAGGTGCGGACAATTTGCGTTGCGTCCGCCACAGCGGTCGGCCAGTAGAAGCCTTGTCGGAAGGCTTTTCCTACCAAGGACCGCGGCGCGGCATGGTGTCCGCAAACCCCGCCGTGGATGTCGACCAGCAGGTGTCTCCCTTGGTCGGCCGGGATGCACCTCTGGAGGATCCCGGATGGGCTCCTCTTGTAGAGGGCGTTGTCGACCAGGACAAAGGACTTGGCCCGCCGAGCGAGGCGCCGAGCCTTGGTGGAGTCGGCGGGGAGCGAACCGTCTGTCAACCGGTTGATGAAGGGTTGCCTCCAGTCGGATTCGACATTCAGCACACTAAGATCGGACCCAGGCGGGTGCGCGTCCGACTGAAGATCGATCGGAGCATCCGCTTTTAGGGGGTCGGCTGTTTCCTCAATGGTCGAATCCAATCGGATGGATGGCTTGTGGAGGTCGGAGACGAAGACTCCGGGAGGGACCGGCCCTTTATTGGAGGCGAGGTTGGCGAGGGAGTCGGCTTCTCCATTGTAGCGTCGGTAGCTATGGTGAAGCTCAAACCCTTTGAACCTCTCCTCAAGCTTGCGGACCTCCAAGCAGTAGGCCGCCATACGGGTGTCGCGAGGCTCCGTGGCCTTCACAACTTGGTCAACGACCAGCTTGGAGTCGCCGCAGACGTAGAGCCGCCGAGCGCCGAGGTCGGCGGCAATCCGAAGGCCGTTGACGAGGGCCTCGTATTCGGTGACATTGTTGGTGGCATCGAAAAGTAGTCGGATGGCGTACAGAAGCTTGTTGCCGAGAGGGTAGACAATGACGACCCCTGCACTAGCCCCGTTTTTGGTGTACGACCCATCAAAGTACATCATTGTAACACCCCAAAATTTTACTTGTCCTAAATTCATGTGTGATTTGGCACTTTGGTGAATTTTTGGAATTTTCTGGAATTTATTTGGATTTATTTGGAATTTATTTGAATTTATTCCATTTTGAAATAATTAAAGAATTTAATTTTGCAAATAAAATTTTGTTGGAAATATTTTATTTGAGTCCAAAATGATCCAAAATATTTTCCAGAATTTTTCTGGAATTTTTCTGAGTCATTTGCTATTTTTAATGAATTAAATGAATTACTAGGAATTATTTTAAATATTAAATCGCTGGAAAATCAAACTCGGGTCAAATCGTTTCATCCGACCGAAGTCGGAACCTGGAAGTCGACTCGAGTCCGACCCGAGCCACGTGACTCGACCGAACCCACTCCTAACCCTAATCAATCCCAACCGCTGGATCAAGATCCAACTACCGAGATCCGCCGACCAGACCCGAGCCGTGTCCGACCGGACCGGCCGCGCTTCGCGGCGATCGTGGCCGTTGATCGTGCCACGCGTGTACGGCTCTCCGTCGCCGTCTCCGCCGAGTCCGAGCCGGACTCCGCTGCCAGGTCCGCCGCGGAAAACTAGGTCTCCGTTTTCGCACGGACGCCGAGGTTATTTAAAGCCCGGCATACCCGAGGACCGCCGTGATCCCGCGCCTCCCTTCTCTACTTCACCGAGGCAAAGCCGCCGCTTAGCCGTGCGAAGCTCGCCAGAAGTTGCGCCGCCGCCCGCCACGGTCTTTGCTTGCTCGCGCCGCCCGCCGTCCTGCGCCGTTGACCTCAGATCCGGACTCACCGCGACGAGACGCACCCGGCGGGACATCTCACTTCGCGGAGGAGGCCGCGAACGCCGTTGGTCGTGTCGCCGCCCCGCCTCGGCCAGCCAGCTCGCCAGACGCCATCGCTGCCGCCGAAGCTTCTCCGCCGTCCGATCAAGATCCAACGCCCCAGATTGCACGCCACCGCACGCGGTGAGATCCCGTCCAAAACTCCAGATCTAATTCGACCGCCGGATCTAGATCCAACGGTTCAGACAAACGCTGTTAACTCAAACGCTGCGGAAAGCCAGACGACCGGGCCGCCGATTTTCAAATCAACGGCCAAGATTGGCGCCACGCAGCGGGGAAGCCTCGACCGCCATGGCGGCCAGCGCACGACTCAGGTAGACGCCGACACGCCGCCCGCTGCGGTCGGGCCGACGCGGATCGAACCGCACCATGATGTCATGCCGACGCCATGGCGCTCGCATGTCACGGCCGTTTCAGCCGAAAGCGCCGACGCCACCCATGACGCCATCGGTGGGACCCGCCACAAGACCGTGGTCGAGCCCCGCCGACGTCGCCGATGACGCTACCCGAGTGAGCCCACATGTCGGGCCTCACGTGGAGTCGTGGACCGAGTCCACGGTGGACCCGAGCCGAAGCGTGGACCAAGTCCATGGACCAGCCGACGCCACCGCCCAATCGAGGCTGCCACGTGTCCTGCCGACGCAATAATTAATTTCCGAAAGAAAATGATTTATTAATTCGAAATATTGATTCAAATTTGGATTCAAACTTCAAACGCTTATAACTTTTATGCTTCAACTCCGATTTGAGTGATTCAAATTTCTAAATTTGTATAAAATTGAGATCTACCTAAATATGAATTTTATTTAATTTTTGGACTAAAGTTTTTCTCTGTAATATTATTTAATTGATTATTTAAACTTTAATAAATCATAACTTTTATGCTTTAACTCCAAATTTGATTTATTCCAGTTTCTAAAAATCCAGAAAATTATGTTCTCTCTGTTTATGGATTTTATTTGGAGTTTTGGGATGTTTTTGCCTAGTGTTTATTTGTGTATTTGCTATTTGCACGCTTTTACGAGTAGACGTTGAAGTGCCTAAGGATTCGAGGGAGAAGTGTTGACTCAGATCCAACTCAAGACCAAGAGCAAGTACTTTTGAAGGCAAGTTGTGCTTTGACCATGTTGATCCCATTTTGAAACCTATTTTGATTTAAACTATTGCATGCTAGTTCAATTAGAAAGATATTTTGTTTAAACATGGGGGTTAGATAAATACCAATTTGCTATATGACACCTTGATTACTTAAGTATGAGCCATGACCCTTTGTCACCCTAGTTGTGGTTTACTAGTTGGACATTATTAAATTGCCAACATGGGTTTAGATCGTTGTAGTATGCTGCTTAGACCTGCTACGTGCTCATAACATGATTTTGGATAATTAAATGTTAATATTGACTTAATGATATATTGAACCTGCTTTTGGAAAAGTATCATGTGATGTTGATGGCACGTGGTGCATGGTAATCAACTGGGGTTTGATAAACAGTTTTCGACCGGGGCATGTGGCAAGAGTAATCAGGTGGGCCAGTTGTGGCATTGGGAGTGTTGATTTGGTTTTTCGTAGTCTTGCCCTGGTCACTCTAAGGACTTAACCTTGCAAGCCTTTGAACTCGGGTCATACTTGCAACCACATGGTCGAATGGGACGGCCCTAGTTGACTAAGTCGCTAAGGACTCACTTGTGGAGCCTCAGTGGTGTCAATTACACCGTTTGTGTGATTGTACGGGGAGCGTATCGTGGTCGTGGCCGAATACCCATCTAACGGTGTGTTGGTCCCATACTTCGCCTTGGCTAAGGGAAGGGATGGTGTAGAGCACGAACCTGAGAGGGCCACATGTCTAGATTGAGCCTTCCGAAAGGCTTTGTTACGGGAACTCGCCTATGTGCTGTTTCACAGTATCTAGTGGGTAAAGTGCATAACCTCTGCAGAGTATAGAATCTATTTGAATAGCCGAGTCCACTGTGATCGACAATGCTCTGAATTACAAATAAGGGTTAGATTTTCCAAAATAACTTGGTTTTGAAAAGTTGGGTTGGTTTAGTAAAGAAGTTGATGGAAATGTGGTTTAGGATGGGGAAAAATGTTTATTAAATTTCTTGAGAAATTATTTATGCTTTACTTATTTCTACTGCTTTGAATCTACTTTTATTACTTGTCAAAGCTATTTAATGCAAATATACCCTGAGCTATTCCTTTGTACCAAGCCATGCATATAGTATATTAGCTTGCATTCTCAGGCATGACTTGTCGAGTACCAAGTACTCACCCTTGCCTCAACACAATACCGCTTGAAGAGGAGACTACGCCAGCGGAGGAGGAGTTCCAAGAGGACCCGTCTACTTAGGGATGCGAGCCTGGCCGGTTGCCTGTGGTATACTTGGATGGCGCCACGAGTTATTTGATTTTCCGCCGCTATTATTTCTCTCTGAATAAGTTTCGCCTACGAGGCATACATTTGTAACTTGGCCATAAGGTCGAGTAACCCTTTGATTATTTAAATAAAGTACTTTGATAGTATCGCTTTGGTATGATTGTGATATATACCGATGTTAAGACTGCAGGTGCACTAGCTGCGTCCTGGACTAGTGCCGAATACACAGAGGGTCCGGATTTGCAAATTCGGGTCCCGACAGAGGTGGTATCGAGCCATACTTGACTGTAGGCTCAACCCTAGCTAGAATGGTCGTAGTGAGGATAAAACCTATTTTCTAAAAGCTAAAAATTTGTGAAGACAAGAAATGACATCTCGACTTATCCCTTTCTCTCTTTTCTTGTCTCTTGCTGAAATTTTCCCTTACCTTGTCACAATTTAAACATTCCGGTTCTTACGTAAAGCACTCTTGTGACAGATGGAGGAAGAGTTCAACCACGCTGATCCGGGAAGTGGTCACGCCGCTGAACTTTGGCATATGCTCTGAGACTCTCGGAGATTTTGAGAAGCCCCAATACCAAGTAGAAGTGATCAGACAAGCGGGATTGATCAAAGCTTGTGATGTGAAGATTGAGGTACCTGCTAGGAAAAAGGGCCCAGGCAATCGCCCGATACATCCGTGACCGCCAGAGATCTACAATGCAGATGGGTATCCAAGAAGTATCACGACGAGCAATGCGGCACATTACCCGTATCCACTCCAGAGAATTGGAGAGCACGGTGTTCCGTTATCACCCGCGCAGTGATAACCTTCTTGACCCGAAGGAGATTCAGGAAGAGGATGCCACGGTTACACAGTTGGCACGATTTGTCGCCGCCAGAGGATGTACTAGATAATACCAAAGAAGGAGCTGCTGTAAGGCCCGCAAGGAGATCACGACAGAGAAGAACAGATGGCGGAAGCTCAAGAGTATGTGGCACACCTTCTACGAAGGATTGACGAGTTGGAGATGACTTTGTACGGACTGCACCCAGAGCCAAGATTTCGAGCTACACGAGCCGATCCGGAGGAGTCGGATCTCGATGAGGACACCGCTTCTTCGACTACCATAGAGGACACGATTGCGGGACATGGCAATCGTTTCGCGCCTATGCCGCAGCACCCGTACCCAGGCCGTGGAGGTTTTCTCGATGAGTGAGCATAGGTTCTATAGTGAGACTCCTTCGCCGAGTCGAGTCATAGAATAAAGAGTCACCCTTTAGGCGTTAGACTCCAGAGTTAGTTCGATTTGGATTTGCTTTGTTTGCTGAGTGTGCAGTATGTGTTGCAAGGCCCTTAGGCATTGTAAGCAGCCATACCAAGTTATTAATAATAAAGTTGGACCTTAAAGTTACCCTTTCGCCCCGCATAAGTTCCATATTACTTGTCTATTCTTGTTTCCCTCTCATCTCTAAACCTAGAGCAAATCGACAGATGGTGAACACCCGTGGGAACTTTGGAAGCAATGGGAGTGGTTCTCGCCCAAACAGAAACCCCAATGATGGAGCACCAAAGACCGCCTTTGGATATGCAGAATTTTGGAGCCTTTCTTGCTGCCTGACATCGCTTGATGCATGCTATGATGCAACAAATGCAGCATCGCCATCGCTCGTGCCACCGCTAATCAAGTTAATCGTGACCACGCCAATACAAGGTCGTCGAGTTCATGAGGACTCACCCACCCACTTTCTCCGGGAATGCCAATCCATTGGAGGCCGATGATTGGTTAAGATCAATCGAGAGGAAGCTACACATAGCTCAATGCATAGGGAATGAGAAGGTACTTTACGCTTCTCATCGCTTGGAAGGAACAATTACCGAATGGTGGGAGAACTTCGTACACGCAAGAGAACCCTCAAGATATCACTTGGGAAGAGTTCATAGTCGCATTCGACAAGATCACGTGCCTCAAGGAATCATGGACCTTAAGAAGGAGGAGTTCAGAGCATCAAGCAAGGTAATCACCGCTGGTCGACTACCCGAACAAGTTCACACAGCCTAGCACGCTACTTAATTCGAGGATGTAGCGACAGATAAATCCGCATACCTCGTTTTATGAAGGGACTTAACAAGGATTGCAAGTAGGGTTGATCACCCACACCTTTCCAGATTTCCAAGAGTTGGTGAATAAGGCACTTATTCTTGAGGACAAGCGCAAGGAACTGGATGAGAACAGAAGCGCAGATGCAACAAAGAAGGATCACGCCAGGGAACGCAATAGCCGCTTGAGAGTTGCACCAAATCAATTCTTCGATTCCAACCACGTAATGCAACAAGGACACCATCCTCAAAGACCAAGACCTGCCAATCGTAACTACCAAACCCCACCCCGCTTAGAAACGCTTACTCCGTGCAACAAGAAGGAACAAGGAGGCGCTGTTACAATCGCAACGAGCCAGGACACTTTGCCAACAGCTTGTCCAAGAAGACAGCAGAGCGACCCGCCGCTTCAACCTAGGAACCACCCAGCTAGGACGCCAAAGATCAGAGCCACACCCTGCATCGTGGTGAGAGGCCGAGTCAACCATGTCACCGCAGATGCACCTTTGCAAAATGCTACGGACGTCGTCTTCGGGTAAGTTACTTGTTAACTTAGTACCGCACAGCTTTGTTTGACTCGAGCTTCGCATTCGCTTGTTTCGCAAGGCTTTGCTACTAGAAATGATTTGAGGATTGCAAGACTTAAGTGCATGCTTTTAGTGCAAACCCTGGTTCCGAACTCCGAACGAAAGTAGGATGTTCGGTGAGAATACTAATAGGTGGAATAGAATTCCTAGCAAACCTTATGATTCTCGAGACCTGCACCTTAGACGTCATATTGGGAATGGACTGTTATCCAAGCACAAGGCCGTATTGGATTGTGGACGAAGGACTATCTCGATCGAGCCCGTGTGGGAAGAAAGTGGAATTTCAAGCCACTGCAGCTAGAGATGGACAGCTGATGGTTAACAAGATCAAGGCAATCAAGATAGAGGATGTCCCAAGAGTGAATGAGTACCCGATGTTTTCCCGAGGATCTACCTCCGTATGCCGCCGACAGGGACATAGAGTTTGTGATAGAGCTTGTACTGCACAAAGACCGATAGCAAAGAGACCCTATCGGATGTCTACCGAGGAGTTGGTAGAGATGAAGAAACAATTTGGAAGAGTTAATGGATAAAGGATTTATCGAGACCAAGTTCGTCGCCGTGGGGAGCACCAGTTTTGTTTGTCAAGAAGAAGGACTCGGGAGTTTCGTGGATGTGCATTGACTACCGTGCACTCAATGAAGTCACCGTGAAGAATAAGTATCCGCTACCCAGATTGATGATTTGTTTGATCGCTTAAGAGGAGCCGGAGTTTTCTCCAAGATTGATCTCGAGATCGGGATACCATCGATTGAAGATCCGATCGTAAGATATTCAAGATCGCATTCTCGCCAAGATATGGACATTACGAGTTCACAAGATTATGTCCTTTGGGTCGATTTAATGCGCCACCTATTTCATGAATATGATGAATAAGGTGTTCATGGAATATTTGGACAAGTTTGTCGTCGTGTTCATAGACGATATCCTAATCTACTCCAAGACAGAGGATGAACATGCCGAACACTTAAGGCGAAGTTTTGGAAAAGTCGAGGAACAAAGCAACTTTTCGCCAAGTTCAAACAAGTGTGATTTTTGGAAGGACAAGGTGGAGTTTCTTGGACATGTAATGACCGCAGAAGGAGTCGCCAGAGATCCAAGCAAAGTAGAAGCGGTGTTACATTGGGAGCACCAAGATCGTGACTCCATTCGAGTTTCCTTGAATGGCAGGATACTACCGCTGCTTTCATCGAAGGCTTTTCGACAATTGCGAAACCTCTTACGCAATTGCTGAAGAAGGAAAAGAAGTTTGCATGGACGCTTTAATGTGAGAAAGGATTTCAGAGCTGAAGAAGCGATTGACGCCAAGACCGTGTTAGTTCTACCGATGTTGCTCAAAGCTTCGATATTTATTGTGACGATCGCGCCAAGGACTTGGATGTGTGTCGATGCAGAATGGAAAGGTCGCCGCCTATGCATCAAGGCGCTTGAGGCCGCATGAGGAAAATTATCCGACACATGACTTAGAGTTAGCTGCCGTAGTGCATGCTTTGAAGATATGGCGCCACTATCTCGATTGGAAACAGATGTGAAGTGTATACGGATCATAAGAGCCTTAAGTACATATTCACCCAAATGGATCTGAATATGAGGCAGAGGAGATGGTTAGAGTTGATCAAGGACTACAATGTTGGAATCCATTACCATCCCTGAAGGCCAACGTAGTAGCCGATGCTCGAGTCGGAAAAGCCATACCGTGAGTACGTTGCTAGCCACAAGTCGATGAGTTATGTGAGGATTTCAGAAAATGAAGATTGAGGTTGTACCTAGGGGATTCTTGGCCACATTAGAAGTAAAGCCTACCTAGAGGATCAGATCCGAGAAGGACAGAAGGATGATGACAAGATCCGTAGGATTAAGTCCAAAAAGGAGGAAGGCAAGGCAGAGGACTTCAAATTGGATGAGCAAGGCACGTTGTGGATGAAGGATCGCATTTGTGTGCCTAACAAAAAGGAGTTAAAGCAATCGATTACGGAGGAAGCCCATGACTCCAAGTACTCAATTCACCCCGAAGCGCCAAGATGTATCAGATCTCAAGGAGAGATTCTCGTGGCCGAGTATGAAACGTGAAGTTGCCGAGCATGTTGCATTGTGCGACGTATGCCGTAGAGTCAAGGCAATGCATCGAGACCAGCAGGATTGCTACAACCGCCGAAAATACCTCGAGTGTAAGTGTGAGGAAATCGTAATCGATTTCATTAACGGTAATCCGAGGACTCAAGGAGGTTAAGACTCCATATCGTATATAGTGGATCGTTTGACTAAATTAGCACATATTATCCCCGTGAAGACCACTTCATCGGGAGATAAATTAGCAAAATTATACATGATCAGTATTGTCTGTTTGCACGGAGTGCAAAAGAGGATTGTATCGTACAGAGGTACCCAATTTACCTCAAGTTTCTTTAATTAGTTGCATGAAGCCATGGGAACCCGTTTAAACTTCAAGATGCTTATCATCCACAGACGGATGGGCAGGCCGAAAGAGTCAACCAGATTCTCGAGGATATGTTGAGAGCTTGTGCATTGGCTTATGCTACCTCTTGGGATAAGAGTTTGCCGTATGCCGAGTTCGCCATTACAACAATAGTTATCGTGCTAGTTTACGATGTCACCTTTGAGGCATCAGATGGTCGACTCTGTCGGACGCCATTGAATTGGAATGAGACCGCGAGCGCCGTGTCTTTGGGCCTGATATTCTTCAAGAAGTCAAGAACAGTCGCCAAGATTAGGGAAAGGTAGAAGATAGAACAATCTCTACAGAAGAGTTATGCCGACAATCGCCGCCGAGATTTGAGTTTTGAACCGTAAGACTTTGTATACCTCGAGTTACGCCTCGGGGAGTTAAGAGATTCCATGCCAAAGGGAAACTTGCACCCTGTTATGTTGGACCATTTAAGATTTTGAGCCGCAGAGGCGAAGTTGCTTATCAGCTGGAGTTGCCACAGTCGTTGGCAGGGGTACATGATGTATTCCATGTGTCCCAGTTAAAGAAGTGTCTCCGAGTTCCTGAGGAACAGACACCGTTAGAATCAATTGAGTTGCAAGAGGATTTGACTTATAAGGAGTATCCCGTGAGGATTCTAGACACAATGGATCGAGAAACTAGAAACAAGTCAACCCGTTTTTGTAGAGTTCAGTGGAGCAACCATGAAGAAAGCGAAGCGACTTGGGAGCGCGAAGAGGATTTGAAGAAAGAGTTTCCAAACCTATTCCTTTAGTGAGCCCTGAATCTCGGGGACGAGATTCTATTAAGGGGGGGAGGTTTGTAACACCCCAAAATTTTACTTGTCCTAAATTCATGTGTGATTTGGCACTTTGGTGAATTTTTGGAATTTTCTGGAATTTATTTGGATTTATTTGGAATTTATTTGAATTTATTCCATTTTGAAATAATTAAAGAATTTAATTTTGCAAATAAAATTTTGTTGGAAATATTTTATTTGAGTCCAAAATGATCCAAAATATTTTCTGGAATTTTTCTGAATTTTTCTCGAGTCATTTGCTATTTTTAATGAATTAAATGAATTACTAGGAATTATTTTAAATATTAAATCGCTGGAAAATCAAACTCGGGTCAAGTATCGTTTCATCCGACCGAAGTCGAACCCGAAGTCGGACTCGAGTCCGACCGAGCCACGTGACTAATCGAACCCACTCCTAACCCTAATCAATCCCAACCGTTGGATCAAGATCCAACTACCGAGATCCGCTCGACCCGACCCGAGCCGCGTGTCCGACCGACCGGCCGCGCCAGGCGATCGTGGCCGTTGATCGTAATGCGGTACGGCTCTCCGTCGTCGTCTTCGCCGAGACCGAGCCGGACTCCGCCGCCGTGTCCGCCGCCGTGGAAAACTAGGTCTCCGTTTTCTGCACGGACGCCGAGGCTATTTAAAGCCCGGGGCATACCCCGAGGACCGCCGTGATCCCGCGCTTCCCTTCTCTACTTCACCGAGGCAAAGCCGCCGCGCCCGTTTAAGCCGTATGAAGCTTCGCCGTAATTGCGCGCGCCGCTCATACGGTCTTTGCCCGTTCCGCCGCCCGTCGCCGTCCCTGCGCCGTTGACCTCAGATCCGGACTCACCGCGACGAGACGCACCGAAGGACATCTCACTTACCGGAGGAGGCCGCAACGCCGTTGGTCGTGTCGCCGTCCCGGCTCGGCGGCCAGCTCCGCCACGCCATCGCTGCCGCCGAAGCTTCTCCGCCGTCCGATCAAGATCCAACGCCCCAGACAGCCACGCCACCGCACGGTGAGATCCCGTCCAAAACTCCAGATCTAATCTCGGCCGCCGGATCTAGATCCAACGGTTCAGATCAAACGCGTTAACTCAAACGCGTGAAAGCCGATCTAATGCGGCCGCCGATTTTCAAATCAACGGCCAAGATTGCGCCACGTGTCGGGAAGCCTGACCGCCGCGGCCAGCGCACTCCGTCGTGTAGACGCCGACACGCCGCCCGCGTCGGGCCGACGCGGATCAACCGCACCATGATGTCATGTCGACGTCATGGCGCTCAGATGTCGGGCCGTCGTTCAGCTGAAAGCGCCGACGCCACCCATGACGTCATCGGTGGGACTCACTGTCGACAAGACCGTGGTGAGCCCCGCTGACGTCAGCGAGGACGTCACCCGAGTGGGCCCACATGTCCGTCTCACGTGGAGTCGTGGACCGAGTCCTCGGTGGACCCGAGCCGAGCGTGGACCAAGTCCATGGACTAGCCGACGCCACCGCCCAATCGAGGCTGCCACGTGTCCTGCCGACGCAATAATTAATTTCCGAAAAGAAAATGATTTATTAATTCGAAATATTGATTCAAATTTGGATTCAAACTTCAAACGCTTATAACTTTTATGCTTCAACTCCGATTTGAGTGATTCAAATTTCTAAATTTGTATAAAATTGAGATCTACCTAAATATGAATTTTATTTAATTTTTGGACTAAAGTTTTTCTCTGTAATATTATTTAATTGATTATTTAAACTTTAATAAATCATAACTTTTATGCTTTTAACTCCAAATTTGATTTATTCCAGTTTCTAAAAATCCAGAAAATTATGTTCTCTCTGTTTATGGATTTTATTTGGAGTTTTGGGATGTTTTTGCCTAGTGTTTATTTGTGTATTTGCTATTTGCACGCTTTACGAGTAGACGTTGAAGTGCCGGAAGGATTCGAGGGAGAAGTGTTGACTCAGGATCCAACTCAAGACCAAGAGCAAGTACTTTTTGAAGGCAAGTTGTGCTTTGACCATGTTGATCCCATTTTGAAACCTATTTTGATTTAAACTATTGCATGCTAGTTCAATTAGAAAGATATTTTGTTTAAACATGGGGGTTAGATAAATACCAATTTGCTATATGACACCTTGATTACTTAAGTATGAGCCATGACCCTTTGTCACCCTAGTTGTGGTTTACTAGTTGGACATTATTAAATTGCCAACATGGGTTTAGATCGTTGTAGTATGCTGCTTAGACCTGCTACGTGCTCATAACATGATTTTGGATAATTAAATGTTAATATTGACTTAATGATATATTGAACCTGTTTTGGAAAAGTATCATGTGATGTTGATGGCACGTGGTGCATGGTAATCAACTGGGGTTTGATAAACGGTTTTCGACCGGGGCATGTGGCAAGAGTAATCAGGTGGGCCAGTTGTGGCATTGGGAGTGTTGATTTGGTTTTTCGGGTAGTCTTGCCCTGGTCACTCTAAGGACTTAACCTTGCAAGCCTTTGAACTGGGTCATACTTGCAACCACATGGCTGGAATGGGACGGCCCTAGTTGACTAAGTCGCTAAGGACTCACTTGTGGAGCCTCAGGGTGTCAATTACACCGTTTGTGTGATTGTACGGGGAGCGTATCGTGGTGTGGGCCGATACCCATCTAACGGTGTGTTGGTCCCATACTTCGCCTTGGCTAAGGGAAGGGATGGTGTAGAGCACGAACCTGAGAGGGCCACCTGTGTTGTTTGAGGCTTCCAAAGGCTTTGTTACTGAACTCGCCTTTGTGGTGTTTCACCGTATCTTGTGGGTAAAGTGCATAACCTCTGCAGAGTATAGAATCTATTTGAATAGCCGAGTCCACTGCATCGACAATGCTCGGGAATTACACTAAGGGTTAGATTTTCTGAAAATAACTTGGATTTGAAAAGTTGGGTTGGTTTAGTAAAGAAGTTGATGGAAATGTGGTTTAGGATGGGGAAAAATGTTTATTAAATTTCTTGAGAAATTATTTATGCTTTACTTATTTCTACCGCTTTGAATCTACTTTTATTACTTGTCAAAAGTCAAGCATCGCAAATATACCCTGAGCTATTCCTTTGTACCAAGCCATGCATATAGTATATTAGCTTGCATTCTGCATGACTTGCCGAGTACCAAGTACTCACCCTTGCCTCAACACAATACCGGTTGAAGAGGAGACTACGCCGGTTCGGAGGAGGAGTTCCAAGAGGACCCGTCTACTTAGGGATGCGAGCCCGGTCCATTGCTCGTGGTATACTGGATGGCGCCACGAAGTTTATTTGATTTTCCGCTGCTATTATTTCTCTCTGAATAAGTTTCGCCTTACGAGGCATACATTTGTAACTTGGCCATAAGGTCGAGTAACCCTTTGATTATTTAAATAAAGTACTTTGATAGTATCGTATGGTATGATTGTGATATATACCGATGTTAAGACTGTGTGCACTAGCGCGTTCCTGGACTAGTGCTGAATACACAGAGGGTCCGGATTTGCAAATTCGGGGTCCCGACAATCGTCCAGTACTCGGGGTCCTCGACCATCGGCGGGACTTGTGCTTCGGTCCACTCGGCGACGAAGTCAGCCAAGACATGCGACTTGATCGCCGTCCTAGGGACATACGATATGTCGAGGCCATTGATCTCGAGAGCCCACTTGGTGATCCTTTCGGTGGCGTCGCGGTTGTGGACAATTTCTCCGAGAGGCGACGAGGTCACCACAGAGATGGGATGCCGGTCGAAGTAGTGGACCAGCTTCCTCTTGGTGATGAGCACCGAATACAACAGCTTCTGTACCAGAGGGTACCGAACCTTCGTTTCAGAGAGTACTTCGCTGACGAAGTAGACCGGCCTCTGCACCTTGAAGACACGGCCTTCTTCCGCTCGCTCCACAACAAGCGCCGCGCTGACGACCTGGGTCGTGGCGGCAATATAGAGGAGGAGCGGCTCTTGTGGTTCTGGGGCGACCAATACCGGAGGCGAAGTCAAGAATGCCTTCAGTCGACTAAGGGCTTCCTGAGCTTCTTGGGTCCAGCAGAAGCGGTCGGATTTCTTCATCAGCTTGTAGAGTGGCATCCCGCGCTCGCCGAGGCGGGACACAAAGCGGCTTAAAGCCGCGAGACACCCCATCAGCCTCTGGACCCCCTTCAGATCGTTGATTGGCCCCATCCTCATGATGGCAGAGATCTTATCGCGGTTGGCTTCGATGCCGCGCTCGGAGACGATGAAGCCGAGCAATTTTCCCTTCGGGACCTCAAGACGCATTTCTCGGGGTTGAGCTTTATGCAAAACCGCCGAAGGTTCGCAAAAGTTTCCTCCAGGTCGGTGACGAGGTAGTCGGCCTTCCTGGTCTTGACAACGATGTCGTCGACGTAGGCCTCGGAGC
This sequence comes from Rhipidocladum racemiflorum, assembly GCA_036346355.1. Lineage (NCBI taxonomy): Eukaryota > Viridiplantae > Streptophyta > Magnoliopsida > Poales > Poaceae > Rhipidocladum > Rhipidocladum racemiflorum. The sequence continues at coordinate 24,338,269 of CM070584.1, read as the reverse complement.
AAAGATGGCCTATTTGGTCGGAAAAACAGGCTTGCATACATCGCTGGTATGTTGCGCCCGCGTTCTTCAGACCAAAGGGCATTGTGACGTAACAGTACGAGCCGTACGGAGTGATGAAGGAGGTCGCGAGCTGGTCGGACTCCTTCATCGCGATCTGGTGGTAGCCCGAGTAGGCATCCAGAAAGGAAAGGGATTCGCACCCGGCGGTGGAATCCACGACTTGGTCGATGCGAGGCAATGGGAACGGGTCTTTCGGACAGGCCTTGTTGAGGCTCGTGTAGTCAACACACATTCTCCATTGCCCTGACTTTTTCTTTACAAGGACGGGATTGGCGAGCCACTCGGGGTGGCGTACCTCCCTTACAAAGCCAACGGCCAAAAGTTTGGCGATCTCTTCCCCAATGGCCCGGCGCTTCTCTTCGTCGAAGAGGCGCAGGCGTTGGGCGACCGGTTTGGAGCCCGGTCAGATATTAAGGGAGTGCTTGGCGGCTTCCTTCGGAACTCCTGGCATGTCCGAGGGTCTCCAGGCGAAGACGTCTCGGTTTGCTCGGAGGAAGTCGACGAGCGCGCTTTCCTATTTGGCAGGGAGGGCAGCCCCGATCCGCACGGTCTTGGCGGGATCCTCGAGATCGACCGCGACCTCCTTCGCGTCCTCCGCAGATGGGGTCAACGCCGTCCATAAGCACCTTGGTTAGGCGCTTCGTCTCCACGATGGGGTCGACGACGAGCGGGTAGCGTCCCGGATGCGGGACGTGGTTTGGGTGGTCGGTCCGATCGAAGGCGATCGGGCACTCCGACCACCTCAGGTAGCTGGGCACGGTGGGGGTTGCCGTGTGGACTTCGCAGTGGGCGAGCTTCAACCGACGCTTGTCGGCGTAGCACTCCGCCCCACTGAAGATCATGAGGCATCCGTCGAGCTGTGGAAACTCGTCGGTCGTCTCATCACCCTTCGCCCCGGCGTCGGGCGCCGGGTCACGCTTCTTCCCCTTGCCCCACGATGTCGTGGGGTTCCCGGAGAGAAACCGCTTCAGGACTTCGCAGTCCCAATACTTGTGTTTGATGGGATAATCGTGGTTTGGGCATGGACTATCCATCAACCTCTCGAAACGGTTGGGCGTCTGCCGAGCCTGCTGCTTAGTAGGGCGATCGGCAGCGGCGACCATACGACCTTCGCGGCCTTGCTTCCCCTTCCGTTTCTTCTTCTCGGAGCGGTCGGAAGGGGTGCCAACCTCGGAGCCGGACGTTTTGTGGGCCACCTTCCTCTCGAAGATGGCCCCCACGGCCTCCTCGCCGGAGGCGTGGTTGGTGGCGATGTCGAGGAGCTCCTTGGTGGTCCGGGGCTTTGCGCAGCCCAACTTGTGGACCAGAGCCTCGCAGGTGGGGCCATAGATGAACGCCCCAACGACGTCGACGTCGTGGATGTCAGGGAGCTCGTTGCACTGCTGGGAGAAGCACCGAATGTAGTCCCGAAGGGACTCCCCCGGTTGCTGCTTGCAGCTCTTCAAATCCCAAGAGTTGCCAGGGCGTTTATACGTGCCCTGGAAGTTCCCGACGAACAGGTTCGTCAGGTCGGCCCAGCTGCCGATGGTGTCGGCGGGCAGGTACTCGAGCCAAGCCCGAGCAGAGTCCGGGAGGTAAATGGGGAGGTACTGGATGACGAAGAAATCATCTGTCGCTCCCCCCGCTCGGCAGGTGAGCCGGTAGTCTTCTAGCCAAACACTCAGGTTTGTCGCCCCTGTGTATTTGGCTATGTTGGTCGGAGCCCGGAATCTAGCCGGGAAATCTGCATTGCGGATGGCGCGGGTGAATGACCGCGGTCCGGGGCCGTCGGGCCCGGGTCGGGGTGGTTACGCCGCCCGCTATCCGCAACTTGAGATGACGCCGCCACGTCGGCAACTCTCCTCCGCGCCTCGAGGGTTTCACGAAGGTCTCGGATATTGTAACACCCCAAAATTTTGTTTTTCTTGAATTTAATTAAGATTTGGCACTTTGGTGAATTTTTGGAATTTTCTGGAATTTATTTTGATTTATTTGGAATTTATTCCATTTTGAATTAATTAAAGAATTTAACTTTGCAAATAATTTTTTGTTGGAAATATTTTATTTGAGTCCAAAATGCTCCAAAATATTTTCTAGAATTTTTCTGGAATTTTTCTGAGTGTTTTGCTATTTTTAATGAATTAAATGAATTTCTGGGAATTTATTGGATTATTTAATCGCTGGAAAATCGAGTGGGTTTGTACTGTTCATCCAACCGGACCCGAGTCCGAGTCAGACTCGAGTCCGACCTGAGCCAGCCGTTCCGGTTGAACCCAGTCGCCTAACCCTAACCCTCTCGACCGTCCGATCAAGATCGATTGAGCCAAGTCGCTGAACGCGAGCCCGACCGAGCCAGCCAGGTCGCCCGAGCCGGACCCGAGCCCAAACCCCCGCACCGTTGGATCTTGATCCAACGGCTCACGTTGAGCCACGTCACCCAATCCGAATCCATTTCGGATTCCGCCGCCGCAGCCGTGTGGGCCTCGGTTTCCGCAAGTTTTACGGACACCGAGAGGCCTATTTAATGCGCCACCGCCGCCAGCATGTGCTCCGTTTCCGTGCGCACCCGTAGCCCTAGACAACGTCACCTGAGTCGTCGTGGTGGCGCCGCAATCGCTCGCCGTAGTTGGTTTGGCGTTCCGCCGCGGTTAATCGTCGTTTCTGCCGCCGTCCGCCGTCCTCCGCCGCCATTGAGCCCAGATCCGGAACCGCAAGGTCAAGCCGCGTCGGAGTGTACCCTTCACTTCGTCGGAGGAGCCCCGTAGCGCCGTTCGGGTGGTCGTCGTCCCCGTCTCCGGTGAGCCGGCGCCGCCGCAAGCCATCGCCGGACCCCGAGCTTGCTCCACCGTCCGATCCAGATCCAAGGGCCCAGAAACGTGCACGTCACCCCGGTGAGATCCCACGTTATAATCCTCTAGATCTATTTCCAACCGTTGGATCTAGATCCAACGGCTTAGGTTGTGCCACGTAGCTAGAACCGCACCGCACTAGATCCAATCTCAGCCGTTAGATCTAGATCGAACGGCTAGGGTTAGCCGCATTGTATTCATTAGATTGGATCTTGACCGTCCGATCAAGATCGAACGGTCCAGATCAGCCGAGTAGTTTTCTACTGCGTTAAGCCAGATCTAATCTGGGCCATTGATTTTCAAATCAACGGCCGAGATCACGCCACGTGGCTAGGAGACTGACCGTCGCGGTCAGCGCGGCCACGCCGGTTGCCGCTAACGTCAGCCGTGACGTCACGCGGGGCCCACGTGTCAGCGACCGAGCCAAACCGCACCATGACGTCACGGTGGGGCCCGCCTGTCAGCCCACTCGGCTGAGCCGTGTGCTGACGTCATGCTGACGTCACCGGCAGGGCCCACCTGTCAGTGAGACACGTGAGCCGTGGACCGGGTCCACGGTGGACCGAGCCAAACCGTGCGCCGGGTCCATGGACCCGAGGCGACGTGACGGCTCTCGATTGGTCCACGTGTCATGCTGACGCAATAAATGAATTTCCGAAAAAGAAAATGATTTATTAATTCGAATTATTGATTTCAAAATTTGTTTTAAACTTCAAACGCTTATAACTTTTGCGTTTCAACTCCGATTTGAGTGATTCAAATTTATAAATTTTCATAAAAATGAGACCTACTCAAATATGAATTTTAATTAATTTTAGATTATGAATATTTCTCTGTTTATATTTAATTAGTGTTTTCTTTAAACTTTAAACAGTTATAACTTTTGCATTTTAACTCCGAAATTGACGATTCCAGTTTCTAAAAATTCATAAAATTATGCTCTCTCTGTTTATGAACCTTATTTGGATGTTTGGATACTTTTTGTCTATTGTTTATTTATTTATTGCTATTTGCACGCTTTACGAGTAGACGTTGAAGTGCCCGAAGGCTTCGAAGGTGAAGTGTTGACCCAGGAGCCGGCTCAGGACCAAGAACAAGTACTCTTTGAAGGCAAGTTGTGCTTTGACCATGTTGATCCCATTTTCAAATTATTTTGGTTTAAATTATTGCATGCTAGTTTAATTAGAAAATGCTTTATTTAATTACGGGAAATTAGATAAGTGCCAAATTGATGTATGACACCTTGGTTAATTAAATATGTGCCATGACCCCTTGTCACCCTAGTTGAGGTTTAAATAGTTGGACATTATTAAATTGCCAACATGGGAATTTAGATCGTTGTAGTATATTGCTTAGACTCACTCGTGCTCTTGACATGATTTTGGACAATCAAATGTTAATATTGACTTAATGATATATTGAACCTGTTTTGGAAAGGTATCATGTGTTGTGCTGTTGATGGCACGTGGTGCATGGTAATCAACCGGGGGTTTGCTAAATAGATTTTGACCGGGGCATGTGGCAAGAATGATCGGGTGGGCCAGTTGTGGCATCGGGAACGTTGTTTTGGTTCTTCGGGTAGTCTTGCCATGGTCACCCTAAGGACTTAACCTTGCAAGCCTTTGAACTGAGTCAAATGTGCAACCACATGTCTGTAATGGGACGGACCTAGTTGAATAAGTTGCTAATAACGTACCTGTGGGACCTCAGGATGTCAACTACACCCTGTGTAGTTGTACGGGGGAGCGTACCGGGGCTGCGGCCAGGTACCCATCTAACGGTGGATTGGCCTAAACTTCGCCTTCGCTAAGGGAAGGGTTAGTGTGCAATCGCCGGGGAGGACCACTTGTGCTATTAGAAGTTTCTGAAAGACTCTGTTACGGACACTCGCCTTTGTGGTGTTTGACTGTATCTTGTGGGTAAAGTGCATAACCTCTGCAGAGTGTAAAATCTATTCGAATAGCCGTGTCCGCGGTATTGGACATCGCTCGGGAATTACAGTCAAGGGTTAGACTTTCTTGAAAATGACTTGGACTTGAAAGGTTGGGTTTGGTTAATAATGATGTTGATGGAAATGTGGATTAGGAGTGGAGAAAGATGTTTATTTAACTCCTGGAAAAGTTATTGATGTTATACTTGTTTCTACTGCTTTCGAACCTACTTACGATACTTGTTAAATGCTGTTTACTGCAAATATACCTTGAGCTATTCCTTTGTATTAAGCCATACATGTAGTATATTAGCTTGCATTCTGTGCATGACTTGCTGAGTACCAAGTACTCACCCTTGCCGCAATGCAACACCAGTTGAAGAAGAGTCTACACCAGTTTTGGAGAAGGAGCTCCAAGAGGAACCGTCTAACTAGGGAGCGAGCCCAGTCAGTTGCCTGTGGTATACTGGATGGCGCCACGATGTTATCTTACTTTTTCCGCTGCTATTATTTCTCTTTTAATAAGTTTCGCCCTGCGAGGCGTATATTTGTAACTTGACCTTAAGGTCAAGCAACCAGTTTGATTATCTAATTAAAGTACTTTATTAGTATCGAGTGGTATGATTGTGATATTTACCAATGTTGAGACTGTGTGCACTAGCGCGTTCCTGGACTAGTGCTGAATACACAGAGGGTCCGGATTTGCAAATTCGGGTCCCGACAGAGGTGGTATCAGAGCCATATTGACTGTAGGCTCACCCATAGTTAGAATGGTCGTAGTGAGGTTAAAACTTATTTTCTAAAGATAAAATTTGTCAAGATAATGAATGAATTCTCGACTTACCCCTTTTCTTCCTTGTTCATACCCCTTGCTGAGTTCTTTTCACATTGATTTTAAAATGCTGCATTCTTACGCGAGCGTCTTTTGGCAGATGATGATGAAGAACAACTACGCCGAGCATGAGGGAGGCTATGCCGCTGAGTTGTGGCGTATGCTTCAGTTTCTTGGAGGTTTTGAGAGGTCGCTCTTCCGAGGGACTACACTCGTGCAGGCAGGAATGGTCATAGGATGGGATGTCCGGATCACGGTGTACGCCCGAGAGAAGACGAAGTTCAGCCGCCCTTTCCACTTCACCGCCAGGAGGTCTACCTTTGAGATGGGAATTCAGGAGGTGTCGCGTCGAGCAATGCAACAGATCGCTCGCACCTACTCCAGGGAGCTGGAAGGCACAGTATTCTGTCACCACCCACGCCGAGACAGCAGAGCTCAGCGGAAGCCGATAGAAGATGAGGATGCTACCGTCACTCACTTAGCCAGATTCGTCGCCGCTCAGGAGGAGCTGATCGATGACACAGTTCAGGAGTTGAAAAAGGCTCGCGAGCAGGTTGAGGAGGAGAAGAAGCACTTAGAGAATGCTCGTGAGTACGTCGCCTATGGAGTTGAAAAAGGCTCGTGAGTTCAGGAGTTGAAAAAGGCTCATGGGCAAAGTTGAAAAGGAGAAGAGCCGAGACCAAGATCAGACGGACAGGCCCCGATCCAGTGTTGGAGTTGGAAGCCCAGCAGCCGCAGGAGGAACCAGAAGAGGCGCCACTGCACCGCGCGCCACAGCCACAGCAGCGAGATCGTAACCAGAGGAAGACGCCACGTCGTCAACCACAGCTGCAGTTGTGGGGCATGGCGATTGTTTCGCGCCGATGCCGCCGCACCCACCGCGAGGAGGCAGTGGAGGTTTTCTCGACGAGTGAGCGTAGGCGTTAAGGTTGAGACTCCTTCGTCGGGTCGCGTTATAGAATAAGAGTCACCCTTTAGAGTCGATTTGGATTTTCATTGTTTGCTGAGTGTGCAGTATGTGTTGCAGGCCCTTAGGCATTGTGAGCAACCATACCAAGTTATTATTAATAATAAAGTTGGATTTTGAGTTACACTTTTCCCCCGCATAAGTTTCTCTATTACTTGTCTATTCTTGTTCCCTCTCATCTCTGAAACCTTGGAGCAATCGACAGATGGTGAACACCCGCGGAAACCTTGGAGGCAATGGAAGTGGTTCTCGCCCAGCTGGGAACCCCAATGATGGAGCACCTGCACCCCACCTAGCACCGCCAGTTGACATGCAGAATTTTGGAGCTTTTCTTGCTGCTCAGACTCAGTTGATGCATGCTATGATGCAACAGATGCAACACGTCACTGCTCAGGCCACCGCTAATCAAGTCAATCAGGGACAACGCCAGAATTCAAGACTGTCAGAGTTCATGAGGACTCATCCGCCCACTTTCTCCGGGAATGCCAATCCGTTGGAGGCCGATGATTGGTTAAGGTCAATTGAGAGGAAGCTACACATTGCTCAATGCATGGGAAATGAGAAGTTACTCTACGCTTCTCATCAGTTGGAAGGGACCGCCGCAGAATGGTGGGAGAACTTCTGTGCCACACGGGAGAACCCTCAGGACATCACTTGGGAGGAGTTTACAGCCGCATTTCGCCAGTATCACGTGCCTGAAGGAATTATGGACCTCAAGAAGGAAGAGTTCAGAGCACTGAAGCAAGGTAACCAGCCAGTGGCTGAATACATGAACAAGTTCACACAGCTTGCACGCTACGCACCTGAGGATGTAGCGACAGATAAAGCTAGACAGTCTCGCTTTATGAAGGGACTTAACTCAGGACTGCAGGTGGGGCTGATCACCCACACCTTTCCAGATTTCCAAGCTAGACAGGCTCGGGCTGACGTCGCTCCAAGTCGGCCTGGAGTTTGTCGAGCTCGGCCTTAAGGGCACCCAGCTCCCCGCGCTGACGCTGGAGGTCGGCGAGGCGAGCCTGGAGGCCCGTGTCATCCTCCCGCCGGGACCCATCCCCCATCACCTCGCCGCGCGGGAGGAGGGTTCCGGGTGTTGCGGGGGTGGCGGATGGCTCCGTCGCGCCCGCCATGTTGCACTCGCGGGAGATTGTCCTGCGCGGGGGATACTCCCTGTCGAAACTAGAGTCGTAACTAGAGGAATCCCCCAGCAGGTCGTGCAGGGAAGTCGGCATGTAGCCGGTCATGGCCACGAGCCGGGAGCCCGTGGATGGCTGGACCATCGATGGTCGCGGCTCGTACGTAGAATCGCCAGAGGCGACGCCGGTACGCGGTAAGTCCGCCGCCGAGGCCCGCACCGGAGCCTCGAGGCGGAGGTTGCCGAGGATATCGGCAACTGCGCCCAGGCTCCCGGAGAAGACCTGGTCGCGAACTGCGGCGGGGACAAGCACGAGCTCTCCTACCGCCGTAGCGATGAAGCCGAGGGTGCCGAAGCGAATCCAGCCCCTCGGCGCCGGTGCGCCGTCGATGTGCGAGGAAGAAGCCATCGAGGATGAAGGCGATGGGAATCCGAAGACGGAGGCGATGATGACGCGCGAGCACCCCTACCTGGCGCGCCAATTGTCGGTGTTTCGTGCACCGGCAATACAAATTTTTGGTTAGTGGGGGTCGCGCGCTCCCTCTCCTCGAATGGTTGACACAGGAAGTCAGAGATTTATACTGGTTCGGGCCGAATGTCCCTACTCCAGTTCGGGTCGTTGGTGTGTATTGTATTCGAGAGACGAACCGAGGGTTACAGGCGAGACAGGGGGGCCGAAAGGATCGAACTCCCTTGTGCTCGATTTGGTTTTGCTAGGTTGCTCGCTCGGTTTGTTCGATCGTCCGGTTGCCCGTCCGATCCTCCCCCGTCCCGGAGCCCTGCTTCTCCTTATATTCTCGGATGTAGTAGGTTACAAGGGAGTTTGGAGAGAAAAAGGAAGGGATACTGTATGCCTTGGAGTCTGGTTTCCTGTCTTGTCGTCCGACCGACCTCCGCCCACCCAATGCTGGGTTGGTAGTCCTGCGGCGAGCGGTCTTCGACTGGGCTGACGAAGTGATGCACCGCTCCGTATGAACGTCAACTCCGGCAGTTAATGGTGTTTGACCTCAGCTTGGCCTCGGGAGGGAGCGCTCTCCTCCGTGGTGTGTCAGTGACAAATGGGACCGGGGCTTGACTCCCCTGCACACCCCCTGACATTCTCGGGAAGGGACCGCCTACCCGTGCAGACGTCGAGAACGTCGCGTGCACAGGCGATTGGCACGACACTCGCGAGCCTGTTGCTTCCAGCGCTGCTGGAGCTGGCCGACCGCACGTTCCGACCTGAGAGGTCGGACTCTGCCGGTCACCAGGGGCCGGTTCTGAACAGGGGGCCAGGCCCACTCTTTATGGCCTACGGGCCTTTTGCCAGAACTGGGCCTTCAAGGAGGTCAGCCCGTTCGTGGTCCCGGGCTGATGGGGGTCCCCATGGTATGTGCACTCGTCAGAGTTTATCCTAGAGAAACACAACCTCGACTAGGAGCCATCGACATAGGTCTCCTAGGCATCACTCTCTTCCTCTAGTTCTTTTTGCATTTTTCGGTGTATTGACTCAAGCCATTAGCAACCATCTCAAGCAAGAAGCTTAAAAGAGTGGTTTTGGTCATACACACTTCATTTCAAGTTCATCCCAAGTGCAATGGGAAGCAGTCTCGTGAATGAAGAGTGTTGAGTTCAATTTTAGCACAAAAGAGTCAATTTGTATTTTCAGCACTTAGATTCATGAGCATTATTGAGGATTCTAGAATGGAACAATGTAGCTAACCCAAGTTGCTCTAAGGACTCTAGTAGAAACCCACTATTTCAATAAGCATGGCATAAGCATCTAGTGAAGAAATATAGCAAGTAAAAGCCAAGTTTCATCAAGTTTTCAAGAAAGCTCAATTTAAAATGTTGGCTAGTTTCACATGATATACCAAATTAGATATGACCGAGATTAGCAAATATCTTCAGAAAAGTAGCTTGGTGCAACATATCTCAATTTTATCAATTGCATAATAGACAAAGCTCGTAAATAAAAAACAAGTCTATATGCAATGCAAGAGAATCAATTCCAAGCTCCCCCTCAACAAGTGAGTCGATTAAGCACAAAATCTGATTCAAGTTGAGTTATTAGCAATTTTAGATTCCAAAAAGACGAATTGAACTCAACTGAAACCAGAAAGATAGAAATGAAAAGAAGGAATCAAGAAACTGACAAATGGGTAATCTATGAGCATAGAATTGATGGTAGAGACCACTAAGCTCAGACTCGCTCTCACCTTCCCCATATGACTTACAAAGGAAAACTAACTCTGAAACTCCAGCTCAGGAGCAAACACAGACCCTATCTACCCAGGGGGGCCCAACACCTGCTAGACCTACAAGACTGTGAGTGAGCTCAACCGAGAAGAAGAAGAGAATAGCATTCTAAAGCATAAGATGAGAGGTCCATGCCGAAGCATGCCAGAAGTCTAGGTGAAGTGGACTCAACAAAATGAAAAGAAGCCCAAAGATACCCAGAAAGAAGAAAGAGGAAATGTTGAATATAAACATATAGTACAAGTCAGCTCCTCCTCAAGATATGCCATATGGATCACTATGAGTTATAGAAGGAAGCTGATCAAGCTCCAGAACTAGTGAGATCGAGAGTTCAAAGACTCAGTATTGGAGCAGATAAGAGCCAATTTGGGAACCCAATACTGAGTGACACGACGAGTAGAAGTACCAGTCAAAAGGCAGAAGACTGGACTCTAGTATCTCTCTGTGACTCTACTCTCAAAAGCTCAGAGACAGCTCTTGTAGGACGTCTGGGAGCAGGTGCGGGGTTGGTCCGCCGATGTGCAAAGGCCAGATCATCCACATGCTGCTGTCTGGACCTCCTGCTGGAGGAAGCAAACTCTCGCTGCTGATATCCACCTCGACGGGAAGAACGAGGCATATCATGAGGACGGCTAAAAGACTAACTCGGGACAGCTCCGAGGCGAAAACCAGAGGTAGAAGCCTGAAAATCAAGCCCCATACGCTGTCCAAAAATAGGCAAATCCCTAACTTGTCTAGAAGCAGTGGGTGCCTTAGGAGCACTCAGAATCTGGGGATGACCTTGAATACCCCTAAGAGCACTAACACGCTCATGCCGAGTGATCTTGGCGCGTCTGAAACAAAAGTCAACCAGGTGTCCATCCTTCTGACAGAAGGTGCATGTATACTTCGCCTTGGAGGCCGAAGTAGCAGGAGAAGCATCCTTCTCGTCAGAGATCCCGTGGACCAGACCTGATGACCTAAAAATAGTGGTGCTCATCTGTGGAGCAACCACTATCTCTCCACTCTTCGAGACGCGCACAACAGTAGGCGGATGCTCCCGTGCGTGCTCCAAGGAATCAAATCCTAAACCTTGACTGAATCTGCTAATTTTGGATTGGTCTAAGATGAGATTGAGCTTCTTTTTGCCTCCTACAAATTTCTCAAGGGTGCTCATAAGGTACTAGCACTCTCAAAAAAGCGAGGCACAAGAAGAGCAGGGGGAAGGAGAAGTAGAAGAAGAGCCAGATTGAGAAGATCGAGCAAGGCGTGAACATTTCTTCCTATAATGAGCTACCTCAATCTTGAGGGACTCGCAAGAAACACAAGGAGCATATCTAATTCTACCGATTTGGGCCTCAAGCTTCTTCCTAAGCTCCGTGTGGACTCTATCCACATCCTCCTTAACCCCAACACACAGCAAGCAACCAGTTGGTGACTTAACTAGTAAGTCCTTAGCAAATTTAGCACACTTGACAGTCAAAGCATCATTGTCAAGTTTTAGTTGCTTACAGCCCTCACATGAGCTGACTGGGTCCTTAGAAGCATATGATTTCTAGCAGAAAGCTTCCTTAGGTGTGAGCTCATGGAATCAATTTTAGCAAGCAACTTAGGGCAATTATCACAAGATGCAGTCGTGTGAGCATGAAGAAAACTAGCATCAGCAGAAATAGGATCAACAAAACATGTGCTAGCATCCTTCGACCTAAGAGCCTCAAGATCAGAAACCACACTATCATGTAGGGTCCTTAGGTTCTCCAACTCCACAAACAAAGCATCGCAAAGAGTACAGCTATCAGAGTCTTGGGAGGAACATGATCTAAGTGAAGCTAACTCCTGAGACAAGGTACCTACTTCCTTCTCTAACTCTGCACACTTAGCTCTAGACTTGGAATGAAAGTTTCCTAGCTTGATAAAAGCATCATTGAGTTGGTCATAGGAAAGTACCTCCTCCATGTTGCTGTACAGCTCAGAGTCATTTACTTCTATGGCACTGGAGACCATGAAGCACATGCTGGAGAAGTCATCGTCATTCTTCGTCTTCTCTTGCGGATCATCCTCATCCTCGTCGCTCCAAGTCTCCGTTTCGGGGAGGTCAAGTTCATCGAGCGCGTTGAGTACACGGTGAAAAAGCTTCTTGCCCTTGGAGTATTTGCGGTACTTCTCTTGCGTCGGGTTGCGAGCTGGAGGCTTCTTGTTGCGGTTCTTGTCGGTGTAGTCGTTCTTGCTCGGACCGCCTTGTTCATTTTTGCCCTTCTCCAGCTTTGGGCAGTTTGCCCGAATATGGTTGGGGCCACCACACTCAAAGCAAGTGATCTTGCCACCTCTCTTCCTATCTCTCACTCTCTTGTAAATATTTGAAAAAATTTTAAGCGACAAGAGCAAGCTGAATACAAAAATAGGACAGCCCACGACTGCAATTAACCATGACAAGCAGGTCATGAAATATACAACCACACATCATAAGCACTTAGGGTCCATACTGTTCACATCAAACCCTGCAAAAACAAGTTAGGCGCTGAATCGAATTCTAGCGCGCGAGAGGTGAACAAGTTTTAATTTATGGCTGCTACGGTGACTATCACGGTGGTCCCGCTATGAAAATGCTATGGAAATTCAATCAGATTGATCAAATCAAGCCGATTACGAGCCATCAGAATGCCTCAGTTTCCATAGGACCGATCTCATCGATCCAACGCGTGAGGTCCCCTTGAGAGGGACCTGCTACTACCCCAATGGTATTACCGACCGGTAGGGGTAATGCATGGCATAAATCTAAAACGAGCACGAACTAATCTTTTTAATCGTGCAGAGCTACAAACTCATACCTCATACTTCCCCAATACCGATTGATCCTATCAACCCGTGATGAACACAATAGCACATCAACATGTGTGAGCGATTCAGATCCAAGACTACACATAATCAGCTCTGATACCACTGAAGGTGAATGGGTAGGTGTCGCGCTTGGAATTGGAATTCCGAACACTCTGTGTGATGCACAGTCTAGGATCACGCTGGCGATCATAGATACAACAGAGATGAATACCATAACACATACACAACAGAAACATTAATATAAAAGTACTCAACTCATATATGATTGTTAAGACCTTATGGTCAGCCTTACAATTATAAAGCCACGCAGGGCTAAGTTTAGAGTAACATTAAAACAGCAGCGGAATGAAGATTATTCGTGGCACCTCAGTTTGCCATAGGCAACCGATTTGGCTCGCTCCTTAGTTGATCGCGTCATTGTTCTGCCCCTCCTTGAGAGTCTGAAGGTCCTCCTCTTCTGATGGTGATTTTTCGAATGGGTGAGTACATTGGTACTCAGCAAGCTATGCACAGAATGCAACCTAATATACTACATGCTAGGCTTATTCCAATGGAATGGCCAACAGGGTTATTTTGAAGTAAAGCAACATTTAACAAATAATCATAACTAGATTCTAAAGCAGCGTAAACAATTACCATTATTCATAGCTTTTCCAAGTTCTTATTCAAATCATCCCACACACTTAATCAATTTCCACATTCCCATGAATGTCATAACTCAACCACATTTTTAATAAAGCCTAACCCTTGACTGTAATCCCCGAGCGGTGTCCAATACCGTGGACACGGCTATTCAAATAGATTTTACACTCTGCAGAGGTTATACACTTTATCCACAAGATACAGTTAAACACCACAAAGGCGAGTAACCGTAACAAAGCCTTTCCAAAGATCCATCTAAACCCAGTACTGCCTGCTAAGGTTTCAACACTGAAGGGATACACTTCCACAATAGGGCCCCCCTCTTGCGCCATGTGAGTTTTCACCCGTACACCCGGAACTCACACCACCACGACAGTACCGAAGGATAGATTTCACAATTTACTCAGCTAGGTCTGTCCCACTCTGGAACTTGTGGTTGTATGGTTGTATGATTACCTCTATGGCATATCTCCAACATCCTCTTCACAAGCTTCTCCTTGTGCGCCATCAACTCCATTGCCTTATCACAAGCTTTCTTCCACAACAGATGAGCTAGAGGTTGCAGAGCCTTTAGACTATGCGAACAAGAAAGGCAAAGAGCTCTGGAATATCATAAACATATCCTTGATGAAATGGTTTCACCTCATAGAGAGAACATTCGAGATGACAGGTTTTGAACCTTGGTACACTGTGATCTTTTTAGAGTATATGAGGAAGCATCATTGGATTAACTGGAACAAGAATGAAGCTGCTTTTGGGAGAGACGTTCATCGTCTATTTGATACAACTCCTAGTCTATCTCAGCTCTTGGAGAGTCTTTCTATGAGTTGGCATATGGATCTAGTACTAGAGTTTTACGCCACTATTTGGATTCCTCTGGATAGGTCCTACATTACTTGTATGCTCAGACACTAGTATACAAACCCTCATCACAGACAATTCACAAACCACATCACAAATGGTTTTGTGAACCGACTGTATCAAAGTGTCAGTGATGACTTATAGTCATCACAAACGGTTTTCCAACCATCTGTGAAAAAAGTCATTCTATGCTGTTCCAAATTAGAACCGTCTGGGATGATGTGCTCATCCCAGACGGTTCTAATTTGGAACAGTCTACGATGACTTTTTCCATAGATGGTTGAAAAACCGTTTATGATGACTTATCTGGGATGAGCACATCATCACAGAAGGTTCTAATGTAGAACCATCTATGATGATGTGCTCATCCCAGATGGTTCCAAATAAGAACCGTCTGGAAGGTTATTTTACATTTTTTTTAGTAATTTTGATTTATTAGCTAGCCTCAGGAAATGATAGTGTAACACCCCAGCACCACACGTGCCCTGAATGCTACACCTTCAAACATCAACTGACACAAGACACTAGAATAATTTAGCAAAGCAAGCTAAATTACTAGCACTTACCGAAATTATTAGAAATTTCGGCAGCACCTCCCCTAAAACTAGGACATCCACTCAGCAGACAAAAGATAGCATTTAATATAACAACAACATATAGCAACTAACAATAACCAACCAAGCACAAACGTCGGTCATGGTATCATCCAACCATCAGGACCCAACGAAGCACATACAAATACCACAACTTAATTACAAGACACTGAATTTAGTGAGATTAGGAGCGATAAATTAAATTGGAACTGTGGTGATGCAAAACGTGTTCGTACCACTACTCCCATCCATGCATGTCGGCTTCAAGGTACCTACACACAATAAACAAACAAGCGTGAGTCGAAGACTCAGCCAAGCACCATAAGTAGAAGTGTCAATAATCATTTATGCATTTAAAACAATAATATGCTCATACCTCTTATATCAACTTTAATAGCTACATAAAACAAATAAGCCACCGTTAATTACTTCATCAACTACTTTGCTCACATGTTTCACACGCCTCATTAGACCACAATGGATGACTCCACGACTCGATCCGTTTTTAGCCTGTAATTTACCCTCAGCTCAAGGATCATCGGTTGCCATTCATCATTAGCAGTACCATGCAATGCATCATACAAAATCATCATACACTCAATTTGATACAAGCACACGTTGACCATCACTCTCTTGACCATGATATGCAATGCAATGATGCTTGAATGCTCATATGCACCTTTTAAAGCCTATACCGGTATAGCTGAGTGCACACCCGTCAGTGTGCACCCTCTCATCCCCCTCCATCCCGTGGAGGGTGCCTACTCTTACTAACTTGCTCCCACACACCCGTGTGTATATGGGACAACGAGGTAGGACTTTCGTGCTCACTACAAATGAACACCAAGGCCCACATCAACATGGGACGCCTCGTCCATTATGAATGCACAATGCAAATGATACAATTAAATTTAAATTATCATCATTTCCAGCCTTCGTCATGGTCATAACCACATGTATGAATAACAACCAAGCTTCTAATTCATGCACAAACAATCACAGCGGTCTAATTACTTTCACGAAGGAGAGAGTTAATAATAACTATGCCACTTCTATCGATGAGTAGGTTGTAACCCAAATCCTCATTTCATTACACTTGCATCCTCGTCACAACTTCATCATTTTAGATATATTCCAATTATGATCACATTCTTGAGCACAATCAACATATTTATAATTACATGCAGCAACAAAGTAAAGAGGGAAGTCATCTAGTTGGAACAATGAGACAAGACTCATAGAGCAAAGTGGCGCGCGAAGGAGAGGCCACTCCTCCCCATTTTTGCACCACCTCCTCTGCAAACCAGAAGGTACCAGACTTCAATCAAGGTCTTTATTCTTCTCTTAGCATACATAGATAATGGGTGACATAAGCAAATAGAAGTTAGGCATTTGAATCACAGTACTTTGGGTTGTGCAACATTAATTGGACAATGCAATCACCCAAGCCCGATATGGTAGATTAAGAAGATGACAAATTGTAGCAACATGGCCTTAACAACAGATTTGCAAGGAACCAATTCAGGGTATGCTAAAAGACTACAAAGACCAAGGGACAACAAATATCATCACATCCATTCAGGAAGGATAGAAGACACAAATAAATATAATAAAAACACATTAAATAAGTTATGTTTAGCCCATTTATCCCGCGACAGCATCTGATGTGCAACCATACACAAATAAGAAAACTTTAAAAGAAATCAGAGATCAAATATCAACTTCGTTTGTGTTTCCATTCTAAATATTATGCATAATGGGACTGCCCAAGAAAATTGTTGCTGATGCTATACAGTGGATGTTTGCAACATAAAACATTTTTTTTCTGGTACAGTATGTAGAACTTTGTCTCTTTGCCACTCTTTCCTATTAGTCATCATTTACAAGTATGTGATGCTTTTGTCCAAATAGGATAAGCTACTGTATATTGGGCTGACTCCATAGCATTTGCACAAGTAAAAAGTTTGTAAAAGTGCTCCTATTTCAATAGTTCAATGTGGAAGAAGCAACAAATTAAACTGCACTAGTTATATGCCTGTGCGTTGCTACGAAAAACAAAATTGATAACGAAAAATGAAGATTAAAAAATAAAAAAAATACTATTTTATAAGATCAAACATCTATCTTTAACGCTTCGTTTCTTGCAAAAGCTGGCTAATTAAAGCAACGCTTCGTTTCTTGCGTAGGGCAATTAAGCAGGGCAATTAAGTAGGGCAATTAAGCAAGGCAATTAATGCATCGCTTCGTTTCTTGCGTAGGGCAATTAAGCAGGGCAATTAATGTGACGTGGGAAGAAACTCTCACTTTATATAGTAGAGATTATGTGCAAGAGTCTGCCATAGCAAAGGCACTACATAATGAAACTTCCACTTAAGCAACGGTCAATCAACAATCAGTCAAGTTCTGAGAGCATTCTTACAACACACTAATAATCAAAAGAAATAGTGATACCACATTCAGAGCCTCCTAGACAATTCATCAAACACCTAGCATGCATTTTGAACCCGTACACCTCAATTAGCTTTGTGCTTGAGTGCTCACCACAGAAGAGGGCAAGGGGGCGGCAGAGGGCAGCGCCGGCAGCAGGGGGCAGCTCCAGGGCAGCGCCGGCAGCAGCGGAGCCTCCAGGGCGGCGCACGACAGCAGGGGAGGGAGGCCAGGCCCAGGTGGTCGCAGGGAGCAGGGAGGAAGAGGGGTGGGGCGGCGCCGGTTGGGAGCTTGGCCGGAGGGCGCCAGAGCTCGGCGCACGGCGGCAGGGGAGTCGCCGGAGGAGAGCAGGGGCACGGTACCGGGGAGACAGCGCACGGGGGGCGGCCGAGCCGGAGGAAGGGCAGCACGCGGGCAGCGGCCGAAGGACGGCGCACGGGCGGCGGTCGGAGGACGGCGCGCGGCCTGCCTGGCCGAAGGAAGGGCGGCGCCAGATATGGGCTGGGGGAGGGCGTCGGGTATGGGCTAGGGGAGGGCGACACACGGGTTGGGGGGAAATTGGGGAGTGAAGAGAGAGAGAGATTATATGGGGGAAATTTATAAGGAAAAGAAGATAATTCATCCTCCTACTCCTTGACTTCCCCAACCCACAAGTAGAACAGCCCCACGCCCGGACCAGGAAGCCCCACAATTGGGATAACCATTCGTGATATTACAGCTAGCATGCCCTCAGCATCACCAGTATATTATTATGACATACATTTCAGAAATGAACTCGATCGGATCACATATTACAACATACAACGCATCCATTTTAGAAATCAACTCTGATCGCACATTACAATGTACACGCATCCATTTTAGAAATCAACTCACATATATAAGAGCCAATTGAATTTAGAACTACAACTGACAAATTCACAGCACAAGGTTCACAAATTAATCCAAATGGTATCTAAAAAATTCACAACTCATCAAGTGAGGCTTGAGTGGTATTCGCCTTTTGGATTAATGACCTCACGATTCAAGAAGGCATAGAGTTGTCCTTGAATACCTAGCAGGTCAGCCTGTTTCAATGCAGATTCAGTGCATTGCCAAGCCTGGCAATGGGAGGAGTAAAGTCTTTGCGTTTATATAAATTAATAAGTGGAAGCACTTGTTTTAAGATTGATAAACCTCTATGTCATTAGTCTTCTTTGAACTAATGAGGAGTTGCATGTTGTGGCAAACATAGAATCCACATAGGTTAGTGGCATGTGGCTGCTGGTAGCACTGCCAAAAGATAAATAGGTTAATTAGTTCGAAGGTTTCATTATGATGTGTGTGAAGGATTATTGCGTACTAGCGGATACTGGAAAGTTGTAAGTATGCTTCTGCTTTGCTGGGTCCTTCCTGTATGGTCCTCCACGAGCTTTATAGATAGTGAACGACGCGTCGAGTAAATTTTTGATAGGCAACAAGTCGTGTGTGCCGCTCTTTTTGGAATCAAGGTAAATTACTCGATTATGTCTTGGTATAATTACTAGTAGAACCCAGTGAAACCTACACAGGTATGTCGCCATAGTCATTCAACCTAACTCCAAGCTGTGTTATATAGTACAAATCAACAAGTATAGCAATTGGATGAAGCACTTACCCGGTTTCCATGTACTCATGGACAACTTGTATATTTTCGTCTGTGGTTTGCTTGGACACCATGTATGGGTCAAAGAAACCCACCGCTTCTTACCTTGCTTCTGCCTCCATGATCATGTATCTACATATATATAGAAAATCAAGGATCGTATATATATATGCCATTTATCGGTACGACACGAATCTACACCATGATTGCACACACTTACAATGTCCAGCATATGATGAGTGAAGCATCGAGGGCGTTGAGGTTGTACAGATCGAACAAGCCATTGAAGCTGACCACGAAGAAGCCTTCCAAAAACTGGTGCAAGAAATGCTCCTCCTTGAATCTGACCGAGATACTCGATGCTCGTTGTGCCACCGGCTTGTTGGCTTGTTCCATGCACCAATCTTGCAATCTAACGTAGGCTAATGTAAGCATCTTCGCGCGCTCTTTCAGTATGAACAACTATCCTAGCTACAATTGCTGCACCAACGGGGCAAATGGAAGTCATGGGCTGACCTAGTCATCCCTTCCGATTTGCCCTAGTCACCGCATCATTGTCTACCAAATATCATCTTCACGAGAGATGACTTGGGCTATGCCTGATGAGACACGATAGCCAATTTGGTGGACTCCTTCAGTGTAGCACATAGCTCTGGTAGCGCTTGTAGCTTATCCAGTGTATCACGTGGCTCTGGTACTGCTTGTAGCTAATCTGGCGCATCACATGGCTATGGTAGTGCTTGTAGCTGATCCGATGCATCAAGTGGCTCTGGTAGTGCTTGTAGCTTCGATGCTGCATGGCGGACATCGAAGGAGATGTCCTTCTTGGGCCACTAGATGAATGTGCGGATGGCATCCCCTAGTGCGACTATCTCATCATTTGGAGGCATCTCCAGCATGATGGCCTTGCAAATTTTATGTACACCATCGACATGAACCTTCACATAGCCCAGATTTAAAGTACAACCATACACAAGCGCCCCTACACTGGATGGATATGCGCGCCCCCAAGCAGCCAGCAAGGGAACAGAGCCGTTGGCAAGCCTCATTTCGAGATTGAGATTGCACGGTGTGGCTACTACATAACAGTACACAATTAATTAGCTAACATGTCAAACAGGTCTATCTAAGGACCATTGTAGACATGTATATTACCCGGGTGTCGTCGGGAGGAAATCTGGTATTGTCCACATCCGTCTCAGGGGCGTACGTGCAGTTGCTCCGACGGTCAGTTGGGCTGAACTACGCATGTGCTTCTTGGGCTTGCACATTCCGTGCCTGCCTCTTAAGATCGGCCTTTTGCTCCATCCTTTCCTCAAAGCATCCTAGCTGAATATCAAACCGCACTTTCAACCTTTCCTCAATCATGCCTACTAGCCATTCGTCACGCTCGGCTTTGCTTCTCCTCATACTCCGGTACGTATCGGAGTCTTGTGGGAATCCCATTTTTCAGGGAACGAAAACACCTAGGCCTCGGGTGCTCCTTGTTTCCCAAGGCCGTGGAGAGCATATCTTTCTCTTTGTCTGGAGTGAGAGAGCCCTGGGACGATTCTGTGCTCAATGATAGTTGGCGTTGGGACACTTCCTCATCAGCAGGGTTGGCAAAGGACACGCCGTCCGAAGATGTTGGACATGACCTCGCTCTTACCCAGTTTCGAGCGCGTGGGTCCAAGATCGAGGCAAACAGCAGCACGACCACCTTCTGGATTGCCTCGTCATCCTCCCTTGCCCATTGCATGATATTGCCCACGTACCCAGTGGAGTCGAGTCTTTGTGGGTGGGTGGTTTTTGACTGGACGGCCTTGTACACCGCACTTCGACGCATGAACTCTTCTGTCTTCTTCATCTCAACAAATCATTCCCACACGGCTTTAGTGATGAACCCGTACTTCTAGAACAGAGTCATTTCCTTATTCATGTAATTAGTGACAAGGACACACTTAAAGTTCTTCCATGCCTTTCCCGCCACTAGCAACGCATACCGTTGCAGTGCGGGTATGGCATCTTGTGGGAGCTCGAACGACCCAAAAATTTCTGTCAGTAGACTATCGCGCTCCTAATCTGTTAGTGTCTTCCACGATGGATTCATGATGGGACCATTTCAAGTCCAATGATCCCGCACAATGTCCAAAATGCTGCCATGGCCTTAGGAGGTGTGGTAGGGGCCCCATCCTGCGAATCGACGGTCGTGATGGTATATTGGCTCTAGTGCCTTTGACTAAGCCATCTTGGAGTGCGCCTTTATTTTCCTACATTGGGCGCCTCATCAGATCTATTCGGCGAGGAGGAGTGAGGGGATGCCATCTTGTAATGAAGATCATAGAAGAGGCAAGTTGGTCAACCATATCTAATACAACAAATTGTTGAAGAATTTGTTTTATATTGCTCTCAGAAATAGGGCTCGATTGAAGATTTTAAATCTTCAACCTAAATCACAAATGGTCTAAACACTTAATTAAGTGAATAAGGCCTCAAACACTTACCACGTTAACATGCACATTAAAGAATTGATAATCAAGCTCATTGTTAACAGATTATATTTAGTCCAGCATTCATTCAGATCAACAGATTGAATATTTGCTAATCGAATCAACAAATGAAGTTCAGATAAGTTAGCTAGCAATTAAATGAAGTTCAAATAAAGTCTACTAGTTTGAGGCCTAAATCACAAATTAATTGTCATTATCATCAATTTACCTAGCAATTGTCATTATCACAAATTAATTGTCATTATCATTAATTGTCAACAAATGAAGTTCAGATAAGTTAGCTAGCAATTAAATGAAGTTCAAATAAAGTCTACTAGTTTGAGGCCTAAATCGATGTTTCTCCATTGGATGGAATCAGTAGGGTGCCTTATCATTCCATCGTTATTGTGCTCATCCGAGTGCCACCGAAGCAGTTTTACATCTTTTGGGTTCGCAAACAAATGTTTCAAATGGGGAATTATAGTCAGATACCACGCCACCTTAGCAGGAGATCCTTTCCTCACCTTGATGCCCTCGTCGTCATCATCTGATCTATCTTTATTGTTCCACCGGGATGCGTTGCACACCGAACATACATGCAAGTTTACATACTCTTTGTGGTAGAGGATACAGTTGCTCGGACATGCATGTATTCTTTCTACTTCCATTCCCAAGGGACAAAGAACTTTATTGGCTTTGTAGGTGGTTGTCGGCAAATCGTTTCCCTTCAGAAGCATGTCCGCTAACAGGCCCAACAGCATCGTGAAACTCTTGTTGGACCAACCATTGCTTGCCTTTAATTTTAATAGTTCTAGTACGGATGACAACCTTGTGTATTTAGACTTGCAGCCCGGGAACAAAGGTTTGTCCGAGTCATCCATAAAACCTTAGAATTTTACATACTCTCACTCATCACGGTTCCCTTCTGCATTACGTAGCATTTGATCTAGATTGTCTTCGTGAAACCTATCCTTATCGAAAGCACAGTCGATATCATCCATTGTATTGTTGACTTCATCGACGATGTTAGTACTACTTGCTTCCTGCATAATCTGCTCTTCACGGTGACTAGTCCAACATGTATACCACCTTTTGAAACCCCGTAGAACCAAGTGTGCTTCGATCTGCGCTGGGTTTCGAAACATCTTCAGATTCTCATAGTTAATTCATGGACAAGGCATAAATTCCACCCCCTTGTTCAACATATCTTCCTCTCCAGCTCTTCTAAAAGCGGAGACACCAATAATGTACTCGGGATTCATACGGTTCTCAGCATACATCCAGCTTTGGTCCATCTATGCACATGAATGAAGTACACTAGCTGTGCACATGAACAAATATGCTACTTATAAGCTACATTTAAACTTGCCGATTAACTAAAAAATATAGCTCCTTACATCACAAAGAACAAATGGACATATAAACACACACACACACACACACATATATATATATATATGTATATATATATATGTATATATATATATATATGTATATGTATAAGCTATAGTTAAACTCAGCATCTTCAATTCTCTCTTTACATAGCTAGCTACATCTTGAGTATAATGCAATTAGAACCAATTGCTACTTTAGATTGAAGAGAACAAATGGATCTACACCAAGCTAGATCTAACAACTATCTTCATTTCCCTCTCTACCAAGCTAGATCTTAAATATAATGCAATTATGAACCAATTACTAACCTTAGATGACCTAGAACATAAGCATCTACAATCTCAACTCCAAATCCAGGATCACTTTCCACTAGATCGCCCAGCCAAATAAAAAATAGCTCGAGAAACCCTAAAAATATAGAGATGGTCAGGGCTCTTTATTCTTATTTAGCTAAAATGATCATCACAGATGGTTTTAAAAACAAACCGTCTGTGTTGAGCTAGCACAACACAAACGGTTCGTGGCTAAAACCGTCTGTGATGTGCGCCTCATCACAAACGGTTTTAGCCACGAACCGTATATGATAAGATCGATACCTTGTCTTTCCTGCCAATTTAAACTGATCGGTTGAATGCATATGCGATCGGTTGAATTCAGAAGATCGGCTCTTTGTTAATCCCATGAATTAAACCATCGATCAGTTGTAGTCTCTTCATCTTCATGAAGCTAGGCCTTCAAGCGCCAGCCATAGTCTAGCTCTTCGTCTTCATGAAGCTGATAGGGCATCAAGCTCCTGTATATATTAAACCAATTGATCGATCATATGCATGCATGAACTGATCGATCAGAACACTTCTAATCAGACTTCCGACGCTAGTGACTCTCTGATCATCTCTCTTTTTTGTCTCCTCTACAGTCTTATGTGCACACGATAGCTCCTATGACATCACCTCCTCCTCCTCCTCTTCCCACGCTCTTTGACTCCACTGTGGAGTCAAGGTACGTACCGTTATCGCCATCACCACCGGTGGTGCCACCTCATCCCTCAGTGCCGCTGCACTACCACGTCGACGTCCCTCCCGCCTCCTCAGCTCTGGGTGCCTCCGCTGCCACCGCAGCCCCTTGCACTGCCACCAAGAAGCATGTGCGCGAGGACAAGGAGGAGGAGGAGGACGACGACGATGAGAAGTAGTAGGTCACCGTTATCCATTGGGGGACCGGTGCCTCTTCTGCGTCAACATCAGAGGAGAAGGACGAGCCATGTGCCGCCTCCAGCGATGACGGCATGAACATCGTCGACAACTTCGGCGACTCCTTACACTCGGGCAGCAGCGACGAGTAGTGATAGCGCATGCTGTGCGTTATATTGTAATTAATTATAATGTGTTTATGTTATAATTATGTTATGTTAACCTTTTGTATATATAACCATGTTTTTGTTAATTATGTTATCTTATGCTAGGTTATTATTTGATCATTTCATCTATTTCATCTCCTTCTGTTTGATGTTTTTTTTGCTCCTTTTTGAACTATTAGTACGCGCGTGCCGATTTGGGGCTATACAAGATTGAGAATGATGTAGCGGTCTCATCACTGACGGTTTTAAGAAAAACCATCTGTGATGAGACATGGGCACATCCCTATGATGAGAACACACATCACAGATGGTTTTATCCACGAACCATCTGTGATGAAGTCCTCCACTTCACAGACGATTTTTGTTATAAAATCGTCTATGATGAATTCCTTATCACAGACGATTTTTAGAAATAAACCGTCTATGATATGGGGGACCTCATCACAGACGGTTTGTGGAAAAAACTGTCAGTGATGCTCCCCTCACCACATATGGGTTTTTTATTAAAACCGCCAGGGATGTGCCCGGTCTCATCACAGACGGGTTTTTTTAAATCATCAGTGATAAGGTGTCTAATATAGTGATAAGGTGTCTAATATAATCTCTTTTGTAGTAGTGGAACGTCAGGGCAGGACAATCACCAGAGAGAGAATTGCTAAGATCCACTACAGGAATCTATATTGTTTTCGTCGGTCAATATTATTTTCGTCGGCCCAAAAAAACTAACGTAAATAACAGATTAATTTCATCGGTTCAATGAGGCCAACGAAATTAAAAGTATTTTCATCGGTATATTTGTGTAGGCCGACGAAAATGTGGAGGCGAGATAGTTTCGTCGGTCTACGGCGACGCAAATAAGTACTATTTTATTTTCGTCGGTCCGAGCCGACGAAAATAGCACTAAGGCCGACAAAAATATTGCCATCACCCAAAAAAGGCCCAGCTGGAGGCATTTTTCGCCCGATCATCCAAAAACCTAGCGCCCCAGCCCCCAACAGTTCGTGCGCCGCTGCGCCCCGTCGTCCACGATCCGCGCCGCCACCAGGTCGTGTGGCGCCGTGCCCTGTCCTCCGCCATCCGCACTGCCGCGCCATCCCCGATCCGCGGTGCCGCGCCGTCTGCGATCTGCACCACCCCGCCATCCCCGATCCGCGGCGTCGTGCCGTCCGCTGAGCCAGCGCCTTGCCGTCGTCGGCTGAGCCGTCCGCTGAGCCAGCGCCATCCCCGATCCGGTTCCTAGTTGGCTTCCCCCCTCAGGTGCGTTGAGGTTGGGCTGCTATCTTCATTGAGTAGTTGAATTTTCTTGTACTGAAGCGCCATTGCACTACTGGTTTGCATGTGAAGATATGGATGGGTTGTGGATTAACTACTAATTGTTGGATGGAGAACAATGGTTTAACTAGTTTCGTTGGGCAAGATGTGCTGTGAAAATGGCAAGTACTGCAGCAGTGACGGCTTGTGTTGCATTGAAAATTCTAGGGCTGTATTGTTGGTTTTGTTCCATTCATCATGCGAGTGTAGTTGTAATTACTCTGAGTGATACTTTGGAAGTGTGCTCCTGTCCTTTCCCCAAAAAGAAATGCACAAAGCAGTTGTACTTATAATTTGCGTCTAACCAATAGTTTTGGAACATAAAACTGTCTGGTAATGTTAGGATAGTCTCGACAAGTAGAAGTTGTATACATCACTTACATAAAACTGTCTAGTAATATTTGAGTTTTCTTGATGTTGCTTCTCCTGTACGGAATGTTGTAGTTTTGTACCTTTATTGGAATCATGTATGTGGCAATAGCTATGATATTATTTCTTTTGATTTTGATTTGTTATTACTTGATTCAGGCAATTACAGCTACCAGCACAAAGAAGGCTGATCTGATATTCGATGAGATCCAGTCGCAGATAAAGAACAAAAACATCACTGTAGATGTGATAGTAAACTCATACTCAAATGTAATGCTCTCTCCCTCTCAGCCTCTCTCTCAACTTACATCTCGCAATCGTATGTTGTGCAGCAGATAATGCTTGAATATGTTTTCTAATTTTCATTCACTGTCCTACAAAATCATAATAGTTGATTTTATACAAGAAGCTTTCACAAAATGTGGAAGGCATCTAGCTAAATATCTATTACAAGTTCTCCAATCAAATTGTACTTTCACCTGATTTTTGGTACCAGAACAAATATTTCATTTCATATGGCAGCATGAGTATCAGCATTGCTCGAGTCAGTGTTAGGACATTCAGTTGTTCTTGTCATTTTGAATATAAGCTAGATATTGGAATATCTATTACAATCAAGTTAATGACAACTTGATTTTAATCTTGCACAGGAAGGACATTGGCTTTACTGCACTCATTATGTGCAGGAGCACTGTTCAGGGGCGGCATTTGATATCAGATGATAATGGTAGTACACTGCCCCTTTCTCTTGCTTAGATATACTGTATGATAAATGTTGCACTCCTTTGCAACCTTTTCTATACTAAATAAGCACTTCCTTTGCAGGTTACGTATGTTCTGCCCTTTCAATGTATCCATGGTCTCCCTGCTGCCCAAGAACAGGGGCCGCTTTTCCTGCCAGTGAGTTCTTCCCTTTGTTGCACCATATCAATTACAGAACTGCATTGCCATTAGTGGGTAACCTTGTAAATCATACGCAAGTCTTCTTAACATCATCCAGGGGCTGCAAACTTGATTTAGTGCTGCAACTCTTATGAACATTGTGTTTCTTGCTGCTTGAATCCTTCGAGGGTAAGTTCTTACTAGTAGCACTGCATTTGGTATAACAGAATTGAGTTGCTTCATAATTTTTTTTACTCATCCTTTTACTAGATCAAGGAAGGTGATGTGTTGAAGTTGAAGTTAGCTAAGCCCATTAATGCTGGTAAGATGCCTGTAATTTGGAAGTATTGATGGTGAACTAGAATGCTAGAATGTGTTGGAAGAAGCTTACAATTTATTTTTGTTCAGGAACTTACACCAGAGTCTTTGATTATTGCATGGGAAGATGCCGCCATAGTTCTTCAACTGTGGTACCGGTTCTTTCTTATAGTGCTAATACGATTATTCTTATATTCTGTACACATTTTACTTTCCACATATAAAACAAAGAACCACATTACAGTACAGTTCCATCCTTGCTTTGTCTTGTTTTGCTCGAATGATTACAACAGCTATGTTGTCATGGCCCCGAACTCAAATTCGAATCACGCGGCGAACCTTAACCCTAACTGGTCTGTAGCCGCAATCGAGATCGAGTAGTGACTTCAGAGAGTATCTTAAACCGTTCCTTAGTAGTGTCCAAAGCTCAACCGCAAGTTTGGAACTTGAACACTCCATTCCGCAAATGTGTTTCCATCCAAGTTTGGGGCTCTGCAACTCGGGATCTGGGATGATCCAGGATGCGTATGTTGCTTGGTCGCAAACTAGGAACTTTTCTCTTCGACATGGTGAGGTTTGCACCAAGATCCGACGTCGAACCCTAGATTAAACCTAGCGCCAAAAATCAAATCCTGTGCTGAGTTTTCTGGGTGATCCGGAGTATCCGGACAAAAGGTCCGGAGTGTCCGGGTTGATGTGACCGAAGGACTCAACCCGGAGTATCCGAATAAAATGTCCGGAGTATCCGGATTGGGTCGACTGAAGGCCCTAACCCGGAGTATCCAGCTTAAACATCCGGAGTGTCCGGACTTTGCGGGGGTTGGGTATAAAAACTCCGGTTTTCTTAGCACCTCACTCATTTCTCCTCCTATTTGCCCTCCACCTCTATTGTGTGCTCACCTCCATCCCAAGCTCCTCGCCGACGTCTCCCCACTCCGGTGGCCTTCCGTGGCTTCTTCCCGGTGGCTCCCTACTCCGGTGACCTCAAGCTCCTCTCCAAGCCGGCGTCTTCTTTCTCCTACCCGACTTCCCCTTCTTCTTCTTCATCCTCCTTGAAGGTAAGGCCTCTTCTTGGGGTTGATTTGTGGGTTCTTGGGTTCTAGGGCGTCCGTGGGGGTGGATGTGAGGCTTGGTATGTAGATTGGGGGTTGGGGGTAAACCTTGGGGGTGTTGGGGTTTTTGGTGTGTAGTTGGATTTGGGGTTGGATTAGGCATTGTAGGGTGTAGGGTGAGAGATCGGGGGTAGATGATGCCATCCTAAGCGTTGGATTAAGTTTTGGTTGGGGTTTTTAGGAACGAGCCTCGATTCGTCGTGTTTTGGGCTAGCTCGGAGCTTCTTCGGCTTAGCCATGTGTAGGAAAGTTGTAGATCGGGCCCTCGCGGTGCCGTAGGACTCGGAAAGCGTTCCAATCCCTTGAGTCATTGGGCGAGATGCGCCATGTCCGGAGTGTCCGGACAAATTGTCCGGAATGTCCGAGTTATCCGGACTATCCGGATTAAATATCAGGACTATTCGGGTTTGCCTGGTCTGTTCGAAGGGGTTTTTTGCAATTGTATTCTATTTCCTTTGCATGCATGCATCTTATTCATGCATTATATTCGTGTAGAGAACGAGACCACGGTGACCGACGTGACCATGGTTGAGGGGATTGCCGAAGAGCAACTCGTGGTCGATACTCAAGCAGAAGCATCAGGCAAGCACCTAAGCATGTTCCACCCTATATGTAATTTATTTTTGTGAATCAATTGCTTATTGGATGTTAAGTTATGCATTAGGAGTTGGATGGTGGGATTGGTATTAGAACCAAGTTGCTGCACATACACCCTTTGATATTGTTGAACACCTCCCTTGGAGCTAGTGTATGGGTAAATATATTGTGTCCACGCTTAGTTTGCTTAGAGGTCGGGTATGGGCCAAGTGGTTATTTACTTCGCAAATATTGGCTTGCAGTTATTTACTTCGCAAATATTGGGTTGCAGTGGTTATGGTTATGAGTAGAAATGGAATATGAAATGAGACCAGGCGAGAGAGTTGGATCACTTGGGTGTGGAGACTCAAGTGTGGTAGTCTCGCCCGTGTCGGTTGAGGACCGATTCGTTGTTTGTCATGTTGATCGAGCACCCCTTGTTAATCGCATGCCAGAGAATGGGACGGTAAGCTATTCTTTCATCGCATACTGCCCGATGGGTCATGCCCTCTTGCGGTTGGGCGTGATTGAGGGCGAGGCTTAGGCCGACTCTTGAGGGCCAAGCCAGGCTTGGGCCACTCGAGGGGGTGCTAGGTGCTCGGACCGCATGAAGATGGCCCAACAAGTATGTATGGATGGGAGGAGGGTTGACATGAGGTTCCTTGTGGCACATGTCGTGCGATTGATGATCCCCTGCAGGGTGAATAAGCGATTCGAATTGCCGCGCTCTCGGATATGAGCACGCTCGTATCATCCGACATTTCAACGTAGTAACAACTTGAACTTGATGCTAGTTGGTATGTTGGTGATGGTACTTATTCGTGATGTTACTTGCTTTAATCTAAATGTTTAATTCAGATTTCACTCTAGTAGTAGTGTTGTTCATGAATGCTCTAAACCTGTGAATTGAGTAGATGAATTTAACTATGCAACAAAGATGACATTTCCGCACTTTTACCTTAAGCCGTGTCTTTGCTACATCCAAATGCATATTCTTTCGTCTCGGTCATATATGGACCACGGGTAAATCTTGTGAGTACCTTCTGTACTCATGCTTTCTGCTTTGTGGTTTTCAGGTGATGATCAGGGCGGATGTGAGTTCTGTCCGTACTGCCGCTCGGTCACCGAGTAGAGGCTACTTACGCCGTCGTGCACGCCCGGAAGTGTTCAGAGGCATGATACTTCCGGAGATGTTTTACTTTTGGTTTAATTTGGTAGCCGTGTATTCTTTTATTGTATAGTTAGCCGTAAGTTATGTTGTGTCTAGGCTCGAATACTTGTTTCCTTTGCGGTTGAACCTGGATGTATTTTGGCACTCCTTGTCGGTCTTGGCGCGTTGTTGTCGTCGGTTGTGTGGGGTTTTGTCTTCGTGCGTGTGTTAGTTGGTTGTTGTGCTTTCGCGTTGCGTACTTTGGTTGTGGGGTTCCGAGTTCGTTGCCCCCTTTATGCAAATTGAATTGATATGGCGTTGTAAGCCGGTATGCGGGGCGATCCTGGGGGAGTTCGGGTCGCATACCGGGGGAATACCGAGATTGTTGTCGAGTTATTCGAAGGGTCTTACTATCGTCTTCATTGGGCTTGGGTGCTAACATTGCGAGCGCCACCGGCGGTCCGTTGTTAGCCTCCAAATCCGATGGGGTCGACCGAGTCTTCAAATAACCCGAGGACGGTCTGGGCGGCTCCTGTCATATGTGCCAACAAGTTATGATAGATAGTGTTTTGCTCGAATGATTACAACAGCTATGACCCAACAATTATTCCATGGGCATCTGATTACATTAATTATGTGTTCATTTCATATTTATGTGACCACAACATTATTACATTGCTTTGTTTGGTTTTGTTATATATATATATATATATATGACTACAACATTATTACATTGCTCTGTTTGGTATCGTTATCTTTCTGAGATGATTTTCCTGTATTTTTTTTTTAAATTTAAAATCGTATTTTCGTCGGTCAAGGCCGACGAAAATAATAGCATTTTGGCTGACGAAAATAAACTGGGCCACATCATCACTTATTTTCGTCGGCC
This sequence comes from Rhipidocladum racemiflorum, assembly GCA_036346355.1. Lineage (NCBI taxonomy): Eukaryota > Viridiplantae > Streptophyta > Magnoliopsida > Poales > Poaceae > Rhipidocladum > Rhipidocladum racemiflorum. The sequence goes on along the minus strand of CM070584.1, from coordinate 24,307,491 downwards.
TAGGCCGACGAAAATACACTTGCCACGTCAGCAAGCGGGTTAACGGCTATTATTTTCGTCGACTAGGGTGCCGACGAAAATACCTATATTTTCATCGGCAACCGACAAAAATACTCAACAGAATTTCGTCGATATATTTTTGTCGGCAAACCGACAAAAAAATAGCTATTTTCGTCGATTTTGCCCTTATTGCCGACGAAAATAATACGGATTCCTATTGTGATCCTCGATCTACCTGACAGCGGTGCTTATATACACACTCTACATATCCTTGTAGCGGCTTCTCTACCGTTCTACTGCCTCTAGTTGACACTTAAAACATGTATCAGGATCCAAAGGCAGAGAACTTCATAGCAAAGGATGAGAAAAGATTAACTTTTCTTGCACTTGTGGTCTACTATGTCATCCGCTACACTATACTTCCCAGACTTGGATGCTGTGAGGATCTTACTGTAGTTATGATTTGGCTCATTCATTTTATTCAGGGTTGATGGATTGACATTGTATATTTGATTATTGGAGAGATTGAGAACACGATCTACTCCACGATGAAGAGGATCCTTCCTTATGCACCTTTTCTCTATTTGATGGTTATTGTGGAAGGATTCATATCAGTTGAGCAGACAGACAGAGGAGACACTCAGTTGTAATCTGAGAGTATCAGCCTTGGATAGTTGAGGTCTCGAGGACCACCGACTGGGAGACCACGCACCTCAGCGGCAGTTGGTGCATTTTTCTTCAGTCACCGACTACAACTAAAACTTACAATTTTATAACACAGCTAATCTATTTATAACACATAATACAACACATAGTCCCATTAACATATAACTACAGCATCAAGTTGACTATGGTATTGATCGATAACACGTCCACCGACTACAACTAAAACTTACAATTTTGTCCTCTTTTCCATAATCACCATCTTTCATTTCTACAATTTAATTGGCTATCTCAAATAAAGCTCCTGCCTGTGCAATGTTTTAGAACCATACAAAAACAAAGCATGAACAACGAACTATAAGCGTGATAGACAGATCTACAGCAAGCATATTCATGATAGACAAAAATATGCCAGTCATCCAACCAAACAATGAAAGAGATGTTATATAAGCATGATAAGGCATGGCAGAGAAGAACGTCATAACATCCCTCCAACTGGTTACTGAAGTTGGGATTATTGTGCTGGAAACTATGCAGAAATTTTTCAGTTCAGTTGCAAGTCACCTGTGCTAGCATCAATGACCCTCCAGGGCCTCCACATGCTCTTTCAAAAGGCAATGTTAAATGAACCAAGTCATTAACACACTTTATGCCTGGTGATGTTCAATTATGCACCACAATCTACCTTCACCTTACCCCCATGAACAATTTATAACCAGAGAATAAGCCACGTAATTTGTAACCACAATCTGCCTTCACCTTGCTCATTCAAATAATGAATAGCCACAAACAGGGCACATAACTTTATTAACTTCCATCAAGTCTGCAACCCCAATGGACAGAAAACAAAATAACTCCTTGCCCATTCAATTTACAATTCATATGTAGTTTGGGAAAGCAACACTATCAACGAACACATTCAAAGCTTCCACTAGGAACAATACCAAAGATCTACAAAAGTGGGCTTCGTTTGACTGCTGTGTTACACAGCCTGCACGGGGGCCTGGCGGCAATGGGGAAGGAGACGTGTTTGGAGGAAGCACGGAGGAGTACGAACCGGCGGGGAAGCCCGTCCGCGGCAGGGGGCTGGGCCGGCGGCGGCGGACGGAGCAGGAGATGGGGTCGGCGGCGGGCGGGGCCGACTGCGGCGGCGTGCTCTGCTGCGCAGTGGAGTAGGACTCGAGTTCCAGGGTTTGCAGTTTTGCACTGAGGGCTCAGGTAGGAAGCCAGGGAGTAGTGGGCTCAGGCAGGGAGCCAGGGAGTAGTGGGATGTGACGATGGACTGGAGTAGTGGGCTGGAATATGTAGCCCAGAGTCAGGAGGCGAGCGGTGAGCCCGTGACGGTTTCACGGGTACCTGGTTGATTTTATCCGTCGGGTACCCGTATTCGACCCGTATTCGTCGGGTACATTTGATCTTGTATCCGAACCGTATCCAAAAATCAATTATCCAGGTATTACCCGAACCCGTACCCGAACTAAAAATATCCAAACCCGTACCCGCCATTTCGGATAAATTTATCCGGATACGGATCGGGTATTACCCGACCCGTTTTCACCCCTAGGTGCATGTCCTGTAGCTTCTCAATGACCAGCTGGACGATGTGGACCGATGTTAGAGTAGACATCAGAGTAAAATTCAGACTTTTTGTCTCTAAAAATAAATGTAAACAAATGTTAAAATTAACAATATTGTTTATTGTATTTTCTAAATTTATATAGAATATTTCGATTTTCTAGATTTTCTAATAACTATATTTGATTTTTTGATATTTCGCCTGTTTTTAGAATTAAAAAAATACTTTTCTTATTTTTAGAAATTAAAAAGTAATTTATGTGTAAAAACAAAAAGCAACTTTGGTTTTGAAATAATTTTCGTAAGTTAAAAATGACTATGGGAATTTCCTTGAACTCTTCCTAAATTATTTAACTCTATTTGTTATTTTCTAAAAATCATTTGAATATTCTTAAAATATTTAAAAAATGAAATTAAAAGCTTTTATCTTTTTGTTTCATTTTCTCTTCGGCCCGTCCTGGTCTTCTCCATATCCCTTCCCAGCCCACCCCAACTCCCCTCCTCTCTTCTTTCCTCTTACCCATGTGTGGGTGGGCCTCGTCTATCAGGAGCTTATTCCTTCTACCTCTCTGACTCCCCGCGCAAACTGACCCTCACCACCATTGAAGAACCGCGTGAAGCTCCGTAACGCCGCCAATTCTCCTCCTTCTCATGCGCAATCAATGCCATTGATGATTGTACCCACACTGCATTCAAACCTAGCCATTTCATTTCTCGATTGTGCTAGCATCGCTCAGCCACCGCACATTCCACCATTGTTCATCACCTCTGCTAACTCCCAAACAATATAAAAGGTAGCCCTAGGTGTTAGTGGTGATCTCGGCTTCAACTAATGAACCGAAAATTAAGGGGGCTAGACCCACCACTACTAACGCTTTAATCGGGAGTGCACCAACAATATATTTGGGTATTGGTCCCATTAGCCGCGCTATAGAAAAACTAAGAAAGAGGAAGAACCAGAGCTCAGTGAGATGCCATCTCTCTCGAGTTTACTACTTCCCCACAATCCCATCCGAATTTGGGCTTTTCGGCGTTGAGGCTAACAAAGATCATACCAGCACCGAGACAATCTCCGTGCCTTCTTCTTCTTCCTCATCGTCGACACTTCTACCTCTACCGACCAAGGCTAATGGCTTCATCATCATCTCCGGATTAGTTCTAATGATTATAATTTCCGCATTAATTTTGTGATAATGACTTAGGTTAATTCACATTTTAGTCCACCCTTAGTCTTAACATTTGGTATCAGAGCGGCTAGTCTAATTTATGTTCCTAATTAAGCCTGGTTTAAGCCTTGTTATTGTCGATTTAGGGTTAATTAGCCTCGATTTAGCACTTAGAAGGAGGTGACTAGATCAATTAGATCTCAAGTTCTCGAATCAGAAACCCTAGAAATCCCCAAATCCCAATCGGATTCCGAAAACCCTAATTCCCAATTTTCCCCAAATCCCCAAATTCATCAAGAGAAAACCTAAAGTTTGGTGGGGATTTGGACTTACCTTTTTGGCCATCGTCGGTCGCGCCATGTGTGTCGCCGTCTTCTCGCCATGCGCGCACACTACGGTCATCGTCGCTTTAGGTCATCACGTGTGCGCGCCATCACGGCACAGTCGCGCTGCCTCCCGCGTGCCGCCTATGCATCTCTCGCTCATGCCTCCTAGCATGCACCGTCGTGCTGCCTTGCTCGATTACCACCGTCGTGATTTTTTCAGAGCCGGGAGAGGGCGAAGTGATTAGGGTTAGGGTTTTTGCGAACGGCTCACGTTTTGCTCCATTTCAGATTGATCTCAGCCCTCGGTTCAATCTGACGGCTGAGCCTCTGAGCCTCGCGTGGGCCTGCGTGCGCTGTTGGGCCGGCCTACACACGTTTTTGAGCCGCGATGTTCGAGCCGAAATTGATTAGTTTCAGCTCTTTTAATATTTGTTGCATTGTGCCTTATTTAATTTAGCAAAAATTATTGTTCAATTATTGTTTTGTGGGCATTAATGTTTTGATTAGTCTTAATGATTAATTTTCTGAGCAAATTAATTAATGTGATATTTAATGATGATTATTCGGAGCATTATTTCTAATTAAAATGGAACCAACGGAAAGTTTTGATTAGAGATTGTTATTTAATGTTTAAAACTAGGATTATGTCATGGCCATGATCACATTCTGACCAACGTTGTTTATGAACATGTGTCACCCATAAGATAATTTTAATTCTTTTCGTTTCTGCCCAACGGTGATGCGAATTAGAACTGTTATTTTTTGTCATTAGCATGTTATTAATCAGACCAATGTAGGGTTAATTTTCATGCAATACATTTATTTCCTATGATATTTACTAATTATACTTTGTTTTTAATTCAGCCATGAACAACACTAATGTTGCCTCTTACTTGAACGGCATTAAGCAGCTAACTGGGACAAATTTTCCTTCTTAGAAGGAAAGAATTCAGATTGTCCTTGGAGTCATGGACTTGGACTATGTATTACGTGAGGATGCTCCCGTAGCTCCTACCGTTGATGATGAGAGTTTCATTGAGAAAAAGAAACTCTATGACTTAACAGCGAAGAAGTGGAAGTGGTCCAACCGCATGTCCCTAATGATTATGAAGATCACTATATCTGTTGGGATAAGGGGATCAATCCCTGAATCCGACAATGCTAAGTAGTACTTGGCCTCAGTCGTGGAGCAATTTAAGGGCTCCTCAAAAGTATATGCCAATACTTTAATCATGAAAATACTCACAACTAAGTATGATGGCTCCAGTAACGTTCGTGAACATATAATGATGATGACTGATATGGCTACCAAATTTAAGGGTATAGACATGGCTATTTCTGATGGCTTCTTAGTCCACTTCATTATGACCTCCCTTTCTTTCTGAGTATAATGCATTTAAGATCAACTACAACACTCAGAAGGAACAGTGGACCATGAGCAAGTTGATCGCTATGTGTGTCTAGGAGGAGGAGAGGATTAAGGCCAAAAGGAAAGACCATGTTTACCATGTTGGTGATGGCAAAAGGAAGTTCCACGGATCTGGTGGAGCTGGGTATTCCTAGCTCCACCAGATCCGTGGCGCTAGAGCTGTGGATATATTAAGTGTGTTTAGGTGGGTTATCTTGTTTACATTTTAGAATAAAAATATAAACTTAATTCACTTTATTTTAGTCTATAAGTTTCAAATCTGAGGTGGAGCTAGGATCTAGAGCTCTGCAAAACAGGACCTAAGTCTAAGAAGAAGCTGCCCTTCTCTCCCAAGGCTGAATCAAGCAAAACAAAGCCAAAGGAGAAAGCCCCTACTGCACCTAATTCTACTTCTTTTGATGGGCCCATCTGTCGTTTCTGCAAAACCAGTGAGCACATTCAGAAGGATTGCGTGGGCTTCATGAATTGGCTCGCTAAGAAGGGTAATGACATAATTTCTACTGTTGATGAAACCCTTTATGCTGATTTTTCTCCTAATACCTAGTGGATTGATTCTGGTGCCACTATGCACGTTTCTAATTCATTGCAGGGATTCCTTACCATGAGGACACTAAGAAAGGGGGAGCGAAGCCTAAGAGTCATTAATAGAAAGGAGGCTGAAGTTGAAACCGTTGACACACTATCATTAGCATTAGATAGTGGATTCGCCCTTCATTTGAACAATGTTGTTTATGTTCCTAGCATGAGGAGAAATCTTATTTCAGTTTCTCTGTTAAATGATGATGGATTTATTTGTATCTTTGGGAATAATAAATGCATTGTAAGTTTTAATTGTAATAATGTTCGTCTCATGATTTGATGAGACAAACTCTATATGCTTCCTCTCTCTCTGAATCTCTTGTGTCAATAAATGTGTGCGATGCCACCAATAAGCGAAAGAGAAGTTTAGGTGATGAGACTTCATCGAAATTATGTCACTATCGTTTAGGTCACATTTCGAAGGGGAGAATGGAACATCTCATTAAGGAAGAGATACTCTACCCTCTAGACTTCTCTGACTCAGACCATTGTATGGATTATATTAAGAGGAAATATATAAAACATATTAAGAAAGGCGCCACATGAGCACATGAATATTAGAATTAATCCACACTGATATATGTGGACCTTTTCCTATAGCTTTAGTGGATGGGTATGATTCATTTATCACATTCACTAATGACTTCTCCTGTTATTTTTTTTTTCATTCGTGATCGATCTGAATCACTCAATAAGTTTAAAATATTTAAGGCTGAAGTAGAAAATTAGCATAATCTAAAAATTAAGGTAGTGAGATCATATCGTGGAGGAGAATATTATGGGATACACACTCCTTATATGGACAAATTCCTGATCCATTTGCTATGTTTCTTTCAGAAAATGGCATAGTAGCCCAATATTAACCACCTGGTGAGCATCAGCAAAATGGAGTACCTGAATGGCGCAACCGCACCCTTATGGATATTGTGTGTAGCATGATGAGGTACTCCAGTTTACCAACAGGTTTGTGGATTGAAGCATTAAAAACAGCCACATATATACTTAATCGGGTTCAAAGTAAATCAGTGTCTAAGACACCTTATGAATTATGGACTAGGAGGAAACCAAGCCTAAGATACTTACTTGTGTGGAGTGGTCCTGCTGAAGCTAAAATCTTTAATTAACATATTGGGAAATTAGATTCTAAGACAAAAAGTTACGATTTTATTGGATATCCTGAAAGATCTAAGGGGCATCGATTTTATTGTCCAGGCCGAATTACTAAGTTTGTAGAAACTCAACATGCTGTATTCTTAGAGAATGATGAAATCAGTGGGAGCTTAGAGGCTAGAAAACTAGATCTTGAGGAGGTTTGGGCTCATGTACCATTACCGATAATCCAATACAGTATTATTCCTGTACCTCAACAGTTATACATCCAGCTGAGAATCCTAGAGTTGAGCCCCCACATGAGGATTCTGGGATCAATAGTACAGCACCGAATAATGAGCCTCAATAGCCCCCTGTGATAAATAATAAACCACTAAGGAGATCATAGCGGGACAGAAGATCTGCCATCTCGAATGACTATGTTGTATACATGAATGAAGATGCAAATGACATAGGGAAGGTATATAATCCTGCATCATTTAAGGAGGCCATGATGACAAAGTTAATTATCCCAACTATTGTGCTCTTCATAGTGCCGAGCACAATGCGAATGACTCGGGCTAGCTTGCTGGAAATGAGGTTGTGGTGAAGGGGCACAGTGAAGCTCGGGAACAGAGAGAGGGGGCTATAGCGAAGTTCTTGGAGAGGTGGATGGATGTGATGCTGCGATGGTGTTGAGTGGTAGAGGCACTCATGTTGGGGATGAGCTCAACATAGGAGAAATTTAGGATGGGATTGGGGTACAAGATTGGATTCTAGGAGACATTGCGATGCGAGGGGTGGTGGCATGATAACCGATGGCAACCGAAACAACATCGGTGGTCTTGTCGCATAGCAATGTGAAATAGGGTGAAAGTGATGACAATGCAAATGGCCATGACAAGAAAAGTTAAGAAACACAAAAGAACCAGGGGTACACCTTGAAAACAAAGGCAAGGTTGTTGGTGATGGAGGTGGTTGGAGATGACCAAATAGTGGTGAATTGGGGCAATGGTGATGGATCGAAGATTAACAGAGCTCCACGAATAAAATGTACCGAAATGAAGCATACCATGAGGTTTAGCAGGACATGGTGGTGAGCTCACAGGAGAAGGGGAAATTGCACTAGCGGTAGTGACAGAGAGCTTCACAGTGATGCATAACCTTGGAGAAAGAGGGCTACAAAGGTGCATAAGAACAAACTCAGAGGTGTGCGAAAATGGTGAAAATGACCATGGCGTAGTTTGAGACTTGCCAAAGAAGAAGCTGCATGTCAGCGATGATGGTGGCCAGAGAGAAAGAAGGTGTGGATATGGTGCTACACTACATGAGACATGAAATTGGTTGGGATCTTTTGAAGAGGAGAGCAAATGGCGTACTTTAACGTGAACATCAAGGCATATATTTTTAGGACCTAGAATACAAAATCAAAACCCTTTGTGTATACTAAACGCATCAGTGTTAACTTTAGATCACAAAAAACAAATGAACTCCCCATTCACTTTCCAACATTTCCACCTTCCATCATTTTTATGAAAAAACTCTATCTCATGTGAAATTCCTAGGCATGTCCATAACCGTGGACACACATATTCCAATGTTTTACACACTCTGTATAGGTTGTACTGCTTTACCCACAATATATGATCAACTTGCAATGCCCGCTCACACTCAACAAGATAGAGTATGGCTAAGAAGATCACAACAAAGCATTTACAATGCTCTGCCAATACTCAGCACCACCCACTAAGATTTCACCATTAAAGTGTTCCATCTACCACACTCAGAGCCCCCTCTTGCAGCATGTGAATATACCCATCCATACCGTAACCCACACCACCAATTGGCAATTATCAAGTCAAGACATTACAAATTAATCAATCGGGTCTATCCAATACCAGACATGTGGTTGCACATTTAAGCACAATTCAATGGTGCACAAGATTTAAGTCCTTAAACAACTTTGGGAGAGACATCCTGAAGCGCACACGAGGGTGCCTGATCTTCTGATGAGATCAACATGTTGATTTGGAGAGTTGATGAACTTGTGATCTTGGCTTCCAACTAGTGAGGAAAGGAAACCAGCAATCACAACGCCACCAACGCGAGTTGATAAACCACGCTTAGACGTGATGGATCTTTGTCCCTGCTAGCAATTGAGAAACTTGCAAGAACAAGTGAGAAGCAATCTGAAAATTGGATACCAATAAAACTCATGAACACAAAGTTGAGGTTCTGTTTCTTGTCTCGGACGGTCTAGTCGACACGCGCAAGCACGAGGAGGGACACACAAGGTGTCTACCAAAACACAACAAAACCTAAAGAATAACGTATGGGGGTGGCGGCCATATAAAGAGAGGCAGCTAGGGGCATCCACCACCAAAACCTAAAGATACATGGGCCATAGGCCCAAAAATACGGTGACGCAGCACCGGACAGATTTGGACCATGACACTCTTCAGCGTTTTTCCGTTGATCTGGAGCGAATTACACATGGGGCTAGATCCATTGGAAAGATTATCTCCTAAGCTTCCAAACGAGTGGTCGTACATCAAAAACGGAGTTCGGGAGCCTGAGATATGTCGGTTTGAAGTTGAGGTGCTGCTAGATGGCCGAATCGGACTCGGCGATGAATTGGGCTTCAACATGGGCCTTCCTTGGCATATGGGCTATCATTGGTGAGTGCTCTCGATGTGCTGGCCAAGCAAAGGTGGGTGGAAAGACCGTGCTTCTGGATTAAGCCCTCCATGCGACGTAGACGAAGTAGCGACCGAAACACCGAAGGTCAGAAACGAAGGTGTCGCCGAGAGAGAAGGGGCAGCGGTCGTATCCATGGTTGGGATGTCCTCATCATCCTCCCCTTCTTGAATTGGAGTCATGCTCTACTCCTTCTCATGCTCCTGCAAAAGGTTAGTGGCAATAGGAGGCAAAACAACAAATAATTGCAATGGTTCTATACTAGCTATGTTATCTTATGAGAGAACTTTTGTAACCAACAAAAATTTACCCTTCAACTCTAGATCAGGTTTTTGAGCAATTGGTGTACTTGAATGGGTTGATTTACTAGCTACATTTTTATTCTCACTCTCTTCCTTTTCTTTCTAATCTCTTTTCACATTAATTTTTCTCAATTCTATGGGAAACATGGGTTCCAAAGTAAATTTCTTTCCCTTGAAAGTAAAGGTGTACTTATTGGTCCTACCATGATGTATGGCATCTATATCATATATCCATGGTCTACCCAATAAAAGAGAACAAGCATCCATGGGTACAACATCGCAAATAACAACATCATGATAAGAACCAATAAAAATAGGTACTTGAACAGTTTTTGTGACCTGAACCTTACTAGTAGAATTGGGCCATTCAATTTCATATGGTTATTGTAGTGGACTCGTGACCAAGCCAACCTTCTCAATCATGTCCACACTAGCAAGATTGTTCCAACTACCACCATCAACAATAACATGCACTGCTCGTTCATTGACTACAAACTTTGTTTAGAAGATGGTATGGCGCTGATTTGGCTCATCACGTGTGGGTTGCACATGCAGTACACGTGTGACAACAAGAGCTGGATATCTCTCTACCGAGGCTGCATCGCAACTCTCTTCTTTTTGTTCTGCAGTGTTAGTGGCAACAAGAGCATATTCATTTTCATTAATGTCACTAGCACTAGAGTACTCACCATTTTCTCGTATTATTAGAGCATGTTGGTATGGACAATCGCGCATCACATGGCCATGTCCCTTGCATCGAAAACATTGTACCTCTCTTGTACGACCAGTAGAGGCAATGATGATGCACTCTTCGCCAGAGCTTGTCTTGCGGCCGATTTGCTTGACTTCGGGGTGTGTGTTGGTGTAGAGGAAGTAGGGGCAGCAGGTGAAGGAGCACGTCCTAGAGCCGATGACGTTGTCTTGGTTTGAATTTGTATTGAACGGGACGTAGAAGATCCTCCAAAATTGCCTCACATCGTCAATCTTCACCCCTGTACCTCTCTTTCGGCTTTCAAAGTGATGGAACAAACGAGTGATAGAATTGTATTCTTTATATTCAAGTATGTCCTGAATTTCTTGATTAAGCCCACCCAAAAATCTAGCCATTTTTGCATCTTCACCCTCTTATAACCCACAACGTAACATGCCAATTTGTAATTCCTGATAATAGTCTTCAACAGATTTACTACCTTGATTGAAGCGTTGCAATTTGTTAAGCAATTCACGTTCATAATATGAAGGAACAAATCTATGCATTAATCGCTTCAATCCATCCCAAGTTGTAGGCACATCCCGATTGATTCTACAAGTTTCTCGCCACCAAACAAATGCCAAATCCGTAAATTCACTAGTGGCAGCCCGAACCCTCTTACGCTCAGAGAAATCATAGCAAATTTTTTTTGATCTACTGCCAACTCCCAATCAAGATATGCATCAGGGTCATATTTACCATCAAAAGGAAGCATAGTAAATTTCATTTGCGCAATAGAAACATTACATTTCTTCCCTTTGAGCGTGCTGATTTCTACCCATACCTTGTCTGTTGTGGCGGAGTCGATGATGTGCTCGGTCAATGTTCACGTTCACTTGGTGGTCGTCTTCAGAATCAGCAACGTAGTCGTTCACCTCATGCTCCACCCCACTTAGAGGAGCATGGCCAGTGGGTGGAACTTATCCAGCTGGATCACGTGCAACATTATTTAGAGCTAGCAGTTGTGCTAGATGTCCACGGATTTTAGCATATTGTCCACGCATTTCATCAATCTGCACACGAGTCCTCATCTCATGCCTGTCCAACTGAACCTAGAAGTGGTTTACCCATCGTCGCTGCTTTGGAGAAAGGGGGTCATCTGGTTCACTTCCAGAGCCGTTTCCTCAAACGCTTGAATTATCTATCATGGTTAGTAGACACAAAAGGAAATCTCACAAGAATATGATTAGTCCTATGGGCTACTAAACTATGATAGTTTTCTATGCTCTCACACTCAAGCTTTCACGAAAGTTCTTACAATTTCTTACCCTGCAGCTAGGAAAGGTACAATCAATGTCTAGCTTGTGGTAATCTATACGCAGAAGGTGTCAATGCGATTGCAAGTCCTTGTTCCTGTATGGTTAGTAGAGGTGGAGCTTGGACAGGTATTTTCTTTGCAGCAAAGAAAAACTTGAACTGTACTAGCCAAAACAAGTTGAATAAATGTTCAACAGTGGTACTGGGCTGGTCCTAGGCTAGACCGTGCTAGAGACGCGAGCCTATTCACCAACGATGCCACAGAAACGCTATGAGAACGTCCTCAACCAAAGCAAGCAGCTAGAGCCCCTTTTTTTATCAACCAAGATTGGAGAGGTCCAAACCGAAATTGGAAAAAGGTCTGAACTGATCTCTTTCTCCGCCAGAAACGAAAAGGACTCCTCTTTTTGAACCGAAACTTAGAGCAATTTACGAAGAACACTGTGACAGACACGTGAACAGAACTCGAAACTCTAAAGGACTAAACGCTAAGACCAGCAACGACTCAACGATGCAATGAAAATTCAATAAGTATATGAGCTACACAGAAATAGTAGAGGCTAAACGGGCTAGGATCAAAGGGAAATCACACGATAATAAAATTTTTGTATGGCTATTTTCTGGACTCTAGGATGAACAAAACAGATCTAATCAACTAGGATAGATGTGTTCTCACCAGGCAACCGATGCTCTGATACCACCTGAAGCGCACACGGGGGTGCCCGATCTTCTGATGAGAACGATACGTCGATTTGGAGAGTTGATGAACTCATGACCTTGGCCTCCAACTAGAGAGGAAAGGAGACTGGCAATCACAACGCCACCAACGTGAGTCGATAAACCACGCTTAGACGTAATGGATCTTTGTCCCTGCTAGCAATCGAGAAACTTGCAAAAACAAGTAAGAAGCAATCTGAAAATTGGATACCAATAAAACTCACAAACACAAAGTTGAGGTTCTATTTCTCGTCTCGGGTGGTCTAGTCGACACGTGCAAGCACGAGGAGGGACGCACAAGGGGTCTAACAAAACCTAAAGAATAACGTATGGGGGTGGCGGCCATACAAATAGAGGTGGCCAGGGGTGGGGCGCCCAAGCTAGGGGTGTCCACCACCAAACCCTAAAGATACATGGGCCATAGGCCCAAAAATACGGTGATGCAGCACTGGATAGATTTGGCCCATGACACTCTTTTGCGTTTTCCCATCAATCTAGAGCGAATTTGGACATGGGGTTGGATCCATTGGAAAGATTATCTCCTAAGCTTTCAAACGAGTGGTCGTACATCAAAAACAGAGTTTGGGAGCCTGAGATATGCTAGTTTCAAGTTGAGGTGCTACTGGATGGCCGAACCGGACTTGGCGACGAATTGGGCTTCAACATGGGCCTTCCTCGGCATATGGGCTGTCCTTGGTGAGTGGTCTCGACGTGCTGGCCCAGCAAAGGTGGGTGGAAAGACCATGCTTCTGGATTAAGCCCTCCATGTGACGTAGACGAACTAGCGGTCGAAACACCGAAGGTCGGAAACGAAGGTGTCGCCGAGAGAGAAGGGGCAGCGGTCGTATCCATGGTTGGGATGTTCTCATCACATCCACATCTCAAATATGATAACCACACCCCCTTTACTGCACAATCACTTGCCCGAGTGAAAACTATTTTGTATAACTAAGACCAATGGCACAACAAATTTTACATTAGTGGATTCTCGCCATAATTCCATATCTCATTAAGTCAAGATTATCATAATGCATTATGTGACATTAACACATTGTACAACTAAGCATGTCTAAGCATAGTTACGATAACCCAGTTGTTGGTACTACAATCATGTCCAACTATTTGCATCCCAACCTATGGTGACAATGAATATATGGGATTCCAATAACCAAGGTGGCATAATGTCAAATAGGTATTTAGCTACTCCCAACAAATTACACTTGTAAAATAAGTAGCATGCAATTTGTATAAAACAAAATACTTTTGCAACCATAGGTTTAACATGATAAAAGGTTATGACTTGCCTTGTTCAGACATTGTTGTTGCTATGTCTTCATCTTCAAATGCTTCGTTCACTCACTAGGGATCAACATCTACTAGAAAAAAAAGAGAAAATACAAATAAATAAAAAGAAGATATAAACAAACTCCAAATTGAAAATAAATAGATCTAGAATGAACCTCTTGATTTTAATTGAATTTATAAATTTGAATGGGCTCAATCAGACTTCGAACAATAGTGAATAGGTTTCAGGAAGATTTAAATCAAAGAAAATGAGAGGGCGAAAGGGTTTTCTGAATTTTGGATTTATTTTTCTAAAGGAAATTCATATTTATTGCATCATGCTAACTCGGCAGCTTATTTTGAATTTTAGATATTTTTTATTGCATCATGCAGGCATGGTGGTGGCACGGGGAAGCGGTGGTGCGGCGAGCTCGTCATTCAGCTAGTGGAGAAAAGTTGTGAAATTTGGTACACACGTCGTGTGAAGCTCCAAATTAGATGAGGGTTACCTTCGTGGTGAGGTGGAACTCGTGACATGGATGGTTTGAAAAAAAGGAGCATTGAGATATCAAGGAGGTTGCAAGGGCATGACGACCGACGTCGGGGATGGCTTTGAGACTTCTTGGAGTTATGAGCAAACAAAAACGAGGAACGAGTGGAGGAATGGGTTGAGCGATGAGAGATTGTCATGGGGATCTCTTTAAATAGCTTCGGGGAGGCTTGGAGAGATAGAAACCAACTCGAATATGGTGGCTTCCAAAATAGAAAGAAGGGATATTTGGTGTGAAAAAGTGGTGGTTAGATGAGGACAAGTTTGCGCACACAACACGGGGAAGAAATCGCATGTTGGTTGTTGGGGAAATTGAAGCTTTGTTGTGCTCTAGTGGTGGAAGAGAGAGAATAACATGTACTAGAGGTTGAAGAAGCACTCTTGACAAGTAGGGTCTGGTCCCACCACTTAGTGAGGAGTTTTACGATTTTTGACGTAACTAATTGCAAAAAAATAGAAAGGCTTTTAGAAAATAATAATAGGGTTGAGATTTTGATAAATATCTCAAAAATACCTTAAGATATTTTGAACTTAATAAAATTATTTTTTAGTAATATTTGGGTTTTAGTTCTTCGCAAATAAATTTATTTTATAAATCTAAAAATAGGGAAAAAAATCCTTTTTAAATCTGGAAAATTCAGGAAAAATATCATAAAATCATAATTAAATAATAAACACTCAGTCATCCCCATCGGATTTGGAGGCTAACAACAGATCGCCGGGGGCGCTCACAGTGTTAGCATCCAAGCCCAATTGAGACAACAGTGAGACCCTTCGAATAACTCGACAACAATCTCGGTATTCCCTCGGTATGCGACCCGAAGCTCGCCCAGTATCGCCCCGCATACCGGTTTCCATTGCCATATCAACTCAATTTGCATAAAGGGGGCAACGAACTCAAAACCCCTATAACTAGACACGCAACGTGGAAGCACAACCACAAACACACGCACGCACAAAGACAAAACCCGACCAAAGAACCCAAACAAAACCGAAACAACACCACGACAACCACCAAGCAACCAAGGAACCACAAGATATGACATGAGTACCGTAGTACTCAAACGATTAACAACGAAAGTAACCGATTGTTCGAGTATAGACATGACACAGTTTAGGACTAGCTGTACAACAAAAATGGACACACGACTACTAAACTGAAACAAAAGTATGATATCTCCGGAAGTGTCCTGCCCCTGAACACTCCCGGGCGTAAGCAACGTCGCCAATAGCCTCTACTCGGTGCCCCGCCCGGTCACCGAGAGGCAGTACGGACAGAACTCACATCCGTCCCGATCCTCACCTGAAAACCACGAAGCAGAAGCATGAGTACAAAAGGTACTCGCAAGACTTACCCATGGTCCATATATGACCGACTCGAAAGAATATGCCTTTGGCTGTAGCAAGGAAATAAGCTTACGGTAAAAAGTGCGGAAAAGCTTAACCTTGTTGTATAATTACATTCCACTACTCCATTTACAAATTTTATAGCATGTGTGGACAGCACCTATATTAGAGTGAAAACTGAAACTATACAATTAAAGTAAAGCAAGTGACATCATAAACAAGTACCACCATCCAACCCAACTAGCATCAAGTTCAAGTTATTACTACGTTGAAATGTGCGATGACCAAGAATGCTCATATCCGAGAGCGCGGCAATTCGAATCGCTTATTCACCCTGCAGGGGATCATCAATCGCACGACATGTGCCACAAGGAACCTCATGTCAACCCTCCTCCCGTCCATACCTACTCGTTGAGCCATCTTCATGCGGTCCGAGCACCTAGCACCCCCTCGAGCGGCCCAAGCCTCGCTTGGCCCTCGAGGGTCGGCCTAAGCCTCGCCCTCAACCACGTCCAACCACATGAGGGCATGACCCATCGGGCAGTATGCGACGAAAGAATAGCTTACTGTACCATTATCAGGCATGCGATTAACAAAGTGTGCTCGATCAAAGGACAAACAACGGATCGATCCTCAACCGACACAGGCGAGACTACTCACTTGGGTCTCCACACCCGAACCATCCAACTTTCTCGCTCGGTCTCAAATCAACATTCCAACCTAACCATATTCATTACAGCCCAATATTTGTGACGGGATTAATCTCAAGCGATGGACCCATCCATCACTTGGCCCATACCCGACATCTAAGCAAAACTAAGCACGGACACATTATAATTACCCATAGTCTAGCTCCAAAGGAGGTGTTCAACAATATCAAAGGGGGTAAGTGCAACAAATAGGATCTAGCACTATCCTCACAATTCAACTCCTAATGCATGACTTATTCATCCTATAAGCAATTGATTCTCTAAAATAAACTTTACATAAACGGTTGAATATGCTTAGGTGCTTGCCTGATACTTCTGCTTGGGGATTGACAACAACTTACTCTTCGGCAATCCCCTCCGCCACCTCCGCGCCAACCTCCGCGGAGTCGTTCTCTACACGAGTATAATGCATGAATGAGAGGCATGCGATGCATATGAATTGAAATACGAATGCATTCCCCCACTGAACGGATCAGGCAACCCGGATAGTCCGGACATTTCATCTGGATAGTTCGGATAAGTCGGACATTCCGGACATTTTGTCCGGACACTCCGGACACCGAACAGTTTGCCCAAATGACTCGAGGGATCGAGGTGCCTCCAAGTTCTACGACACCGCGAGGACCCGATCTATAACTTTCCTACACATGGCCGAGCCGGAGAAGCTCCGAGCTAGCTCAAAACACGATGAAACGAGGCTCATTTGTGTAGCCCATGACCAAAACTAAATCCGACACTTGGGATGGCATCACCTCCACACGATCTCTCACCCTACACCCTAACACCGCTTAATCCACCCCCAAATCCAACTACACACCAAAAACCCTAACACTCCAAAGTTTGCCCCAAACCCCAATCTACAAGACCAAGCCCCAAATCTCCCCAAGGATGGTCCTAGAACCCCAAGAACCAACGAATCAACTTTGAGAAGAGGACTCACCTTCAAGGAGGATGAAGGAGAAGGAGGGATGGCCGGCTAAGGGAAGGAGGACACCGGCTTGGAGGGGAGCTTGAGGACACCGAAGTGGAGGAGTCACCGGGGAGGAGCCACGGAAGGTCGCTGGCCGGTGGGGAGGCACCGGAGAGGAGCTCAAGGTGGAGGAGACGCACGGGGAAAGTGGAGGTAGGGAAATGGAATGACTAAGGAGCCAAGGGACGGAATCTTATAACCAAACCCCGCAAGGTCCGGACACTCCAGACCATTAGTCCGGATACTCCGGGTTAGGGCCTTCGGTCGACCCAATCCGGATACTCCGGACTTTTTGTCTGGATACTCCAGATTGCCCAGAATTCCAGCACAGGATTCAATTTCTCCCGCCAAGTTTAAGCTGGGATTAGATGTCGGATCTCGGTGCAAACCTCACCACGTCGGAGAGGAAAGTTTATAGTTTGCGACCAAGCAACATGCACATCTTAGGTCATCCCGGATCTCAAGTTGCAAGGCTCCAAACTTGGATGAAAAACACATTTGCGGATTGGAGTGCTAAAACTCCAAACTTGCTGTTGAGCTTCGGACACTTCTAAGGGACGGTTTAGGATACTCTAAGAAGTTACTATTCGAACCCAATTGCAGCTACAGGCTGGCTAGGGTTAAAGTGCGCCGCGCGAGTCGAATTTTTAAATTCGGGGCCCTAACAACTAATGGCACTTAAGAATATAATAATTCTAGTAATATCTCAAGGTGGGTCAATCCAACAATATGTTCCCTAACATATGTCTATATTGTTGATTTGATATCTCATATCCATGATTTGTGAAAATTGGTGATGCGCACACGGGGGTTCCCGATCTTCTAATGAGAACGATACATCGATTTGGTGAGTTGATGATCTCTTGATCTTGGCTTCCAACCAGCGAGGAAAGGAAACCGGTAATCGCAATGCCACCAACGCAAGTCGATCAACCACGCCTAAACGTGATGAATCCTTATCCCTGCTAGCAATCAAGAAACTTGCAAGAACAAGTGAGAAGCAATCTGATAACTTTGATACCGACAAAACTCATGAACACAAAAGTGAGGTTTTGTTTCTCATCTCGGGCGGTATAGTCGACACGCGCAAGCACGCGAGGGAACACACAAGGGGTCTACAGAAACACAACAAAACCTAAAGAATAACGTATGGGGGTGGCGGCCATATAAAGAGTGGCGGACAGGGGAGGGGCGCCCAAGCTAGAGTCGGCCACCATAAAACCCTAAAGATACATGGGCCATAGGCCCAAAATACGGGGACGTAGCACCTGACAGATTTGGCTTGTGGCACTCTTCTGCGTTTTCTCGTCGATCTGGAGCAAATTTGGATGTGGGGCTGGATCCATTGGAAAGCTTATCTCCTAAGCTTTCGAACGGGTGGTCGCACGCCAAAAACAGAGTCTGGGAGCCTGACTTACTCCCGTTTGAAGTTGGCGTACTGCAGGATGGCCGAATTGGCCTTTTTGGCATCTTAGGCTTCCATGTGGTCCTTCCTTGGTGTGTGGGCCATCCTCGGGGTACGTGCTTGAGGCGTTGGTCCTTTGTCATGGGCTTGAAAGGCTGAGCTTTTAGATTAAGGCCCTTTGGCAACGAAGATGTCGCAGCGTCGAGTGTAGGTGATGAAGACGGCGCACTCGGAGAGGATGTAGTGGCAGCAGTCATATCCTTGGGGTTGATGTCCTCATCACTTGGTTATCAATTAATACATCTGTTGATCCATAAACCTTATATGACTGACATAATAATATAAGATCAGGGATATTTAGAATAACAACATAAGATAAATAAAGAGTTCCATGAACAAATCACATACTTGTTAATCAATTCAAATGATAGTTAATTTAAGTAGAAAAATAACAAATTGTCAAATAGTTCATAAACATAAAAGTGATACAATCATTGTAAGCATTTAAATCGCTAATTCTTTGTTTAGGTGATTTTGGTGATAATGATTCCTAATTTATTGAGACTAACATTGCCTTGTGGGATTAAGATAAGTTAGGTCTCAATGATGAATACGGGTTGTTCTTGGACTTGAATGGATCTCCATGTGTGCAAATGATGGGAAAACATATTATTGATGAAGATTAAGGACCTTGTGGCTTGAAATGATCCAAGAAGTTGAATACATATTATTTTAGTTGATAAGATTTTGTTTTTCTTTGGCCATACTACCATTAAGGCATATCATCTCTCCAAAGAGGATGTGATCTATATTTGTGAAATTTACTAAAAAGGTATATTATCCTGCTTGATGTGTACAATCTCTCCAGAGAAGATATTTTTTTTGTGTCGTGGGTGTTTTACACTAAGGCGTATCATATGGCCCGAGGCGTACCATTGAGACAGATGATCTGGCTCGAGGTGTACCATTGTGGCATATCATCTCTCTAGAGAGGATATTTTTTTATCAAAAGTGGGAGGCAGATGATACGTCCCGAGGCATACCATAGATACGAATGATCTGGATCAAGGCACACCATTGCCCGTATCATTGTTCCAAGAAGTTCTACAGATATTTTTCACTAAGGCAGATAATCCAGCTGAAGGCGTATCATTGAGGTCTTCTTACACCTAGTTTTTGAACCACTGGAACTAAGGAAAATTGAATTGAGGTGGATGATCCAGGTTAAGGCAAATGATCTTGGTATGTAGACACTTTTCGGAAAATGTATCAAATGGCTAGTTTTTTAAAATAAAGGCTATATAAATGGACCATGAATGTCCAAGTTAGCACCTTTAAGACTCCAATACAGTGGCTTGCTTATTGAGAAGTTCAAGGCACTCAAGAGCTTCAAGTGGAGAATTTTGAGAGTGTAAGCGAGTACATTAGACCTTAGTGTGCATCACTCCTAGTTGTTTGACCTTTCTGGATTCAAGTGACGTGTTTGAGCTTATTACTCTTGGAATTCAGTTATTCTTAGATAGCATGGAGCTATCTTCTTGGTGACTATCCAAGGAGAAGTTTGTGGAAGGCACCATGAGGGTTGTGAAGTTCAGAGTCCTATCTGGAGAGGAGGACTACCATGAGTTGATTGCTTGAATTCTTGTGCGAGTTCAATTAGGAGCTAGACTCTTGCGAGAGTGCTCTAATGACGATTAGCAGAGATCACCGAATCTCTGAGACCTTGGTAAAAATTTTGGTTCTCTTATTCCTTTTATGCTTCTAAATTTACTTTGATGTCTTTCAATTCATAGATCACTAGACTTGTGTAGGATTGAAACTTAGGTTACAAAACTTCACTATACATGTGTAGGTGTTGCTTGACTATACTAGAAACATTAGGCACGTAGGTTGGGTTAGAATTTTAAATTTGGCTATTATAAAAAAGTATCTCAATTCATTCATCTTGGGCATCCGATCCACTTTAACCAACTATATGATTGCCTCTAGGCATATCATTAACATGCTTAGGCGTGTAAGAGCCCACATACGGGGAGGGAGGAGGGAGGGAGGAGGATGAGCATTTTTGGGAGTGGGTTCACAGGGCGTTTCTACACAAAGAGTGATGAGAGGAATTAAAATAGTGGTTGGAATTGAATGTTTAGATTGTGCGAGATAGGCAAAAAAAAAAGAAAAAGAAATGGATGATCATGTTGGAGAAATGCTTTAGAGGCAATCATAGAGATTATTATATTTCTTTATGTTCATGATTTATTATCTTGTTCCTTGAATAATGTCATTATTATTTATTAGCATGTACGTCTTGTTTGTGAAACTATATATATGACTATGTGATGACTATTCTAAAGTGATACCTAGTCGCTAAACATATGAGGACACATATGAATAGACTAGCACATGTATTGGTTGATGACCATGTTTCACATGTCATGAATATGGAGATATCAAACCAATAAAATGGACGCATGTCAGAGAACATGGAGTTGGATTGAAACACTATGGGAAAGTTGTATTCTTCTTGTCATGAGTTGGTCTCATATACAATGTGTATGCTATATCCTTAGACTTGAGGGGATTTGCCCCTCCATATAATGGGAGATATCTCTAGGCCTCTTGTGTGGTCGGATTCTGGAAATGCATGGCCATGCTACTCACAGTTAAAGAGTTAACTATAGTCGGGGATTCCGAGTCATGTAATCGAGAAAGAGTGATTGAGCTGTATAAATGTAATATCGTAGATCTTTCTCCAAGTTTTGGAAATTCTCAATCGGGTGTGGATCCCTCTTGCTGGCAGTCTCAGGTGTTTGGTGGACCTACCTGTGATTTGCTGGGTTCAATTTTTATTTTTGTGTGAGAGAGATTCCCCTTGTTTTCTCCCACTCACCTAGCTTTTCTCTCTCCCTCTCCTGTTTTTCCCCCTCGCACCCGATTGCCCCTCCTATTTTCTCCCCCCACTTGACACCTCCTCCCCTCAAGGCAGCCCGTCTCCTCTAGCTAGCAGGCGCCCTCCCTGGCTCCTCTTTCCACCCAGGCCGGCACCCTTCCCTGGTCCTTCTTCCTCCCCTAAGCTGGCGTCTCCTTCCCCGCCCCCCAACCGAACAGCAGCAGCAACTGGAGTGTCTCTCCTTGCTCCTCCTTGTGGTGAGATGGGGTAAGTGATTTGGAGTATGCATGTTGTTGTAGGGGAAGGATTTCACTGATTTGAGTGCTCTACGTTTTTTGGATTTAGAGGTTTTGGAGGGAAAAAGGTGGCTCTAGAGTTTGGGGAGAGATTTTGATTTTTGGGCTATGCAACAGCCGACATTGGAGCTGCGATTTGGGCAAGTTAGAAGCATCTCCTGAATATTTGGTTGTAGATAAAGTTGTAGAGCATGATATTAAGTTTCATTAGAGCTCAAGAAATCAATTTTTGGTTCAGTCGTTTAGGAGATATGCCAGTTTTAGTGAATGATGTACAGATTTAACTGTGTTATCAATGCTCTCTGTTCCCCGCTGTTCTAGGCAAATTAGAGGCATCTCCTGAATATTTGGCTGTATATAAAGTTGTAGAAAATGGTCTTAAGTTTCATTAGAGCTCAAGAAATCAATTTTTGGTTCAGCCTTTTAGGAGATATGTCAGTTTTAGTGAATACTGTATAGATTTAACTGTGTTGTCGATGCTATCTGTTCCCCGCTGTTCAGGACAAGTTAGAAGCATCTCCTGAATATTTGGCTGTAGAGAAAGTTGTACAACATGATCTTAAGTTTCATTAGAGCTCAAGAAATCAATTTTTGGTTCAGCCGTTTAAGAGATATGCCAGTTTTAGTGAATGCTATCTAGATTTAATTGTTTTGTCGATGCTCTGTGTTCCCCATTATTCTGGGCAAATTAGAAGCATCTCCTGAATATTTGGCTGTAGAGAAAGTTGTAGAGCATGATCTTAAGTTTGATTAGAGTTCAAGAAATTGATTTTTAGTTCAGTCGTTTAAGAGTTACGCTAGTTTTAGTAACTGCTATCCGGGATTGATTCCTGGTAACAATAGTTTTAGGTTTAGGTTGTTTAGGATTGATTAGAGGCCACTTTAAATTATTCATATGTCTAGAGATAGCTAGGAAAAATTCTTGTAGCTTCCAAATTGTCTTTGTACCTGAATCCTGGGGGAGTTAGCAAGACATGTTGGGTTGGGACGTAGGTGTGATATGCGATGTTGTGATTTAATTGGTATTGAATTGTATGCAAATGTTATTTTTAGGTGGAGTAGCTTCGGGAGTGGCTTCATCCTCATGCCACCCGACTCGTCGTAGTTAGAGGCAAGTGTATCATGTAGATTGTTGCTAGGAGGATATGGTGGTTAGCTTTGCTATTGATCTTAATTAAGCTGTCAGTTGCAAATATGATTATGTCTGCGATTGTGAGGTTGCTTGTGATGATAATGTTAAGTGTATGAATTTAAAGATTATGTCAATGCTTATGGTTTGTAAATGGTGATGATAATGCAATTTGCAATTTAAATCATTTCATTTGCATTTATGCATTCATAACAGAAGAGATGTCCTGAGTGGCCTCTATGTCTCACATGTAGTGAGACATGAAAGTCCTACTCCGGTAGGCCCCTCCACGGGTTCAAAGGGAATGAGAAGGTGCTCACTGATGGGACCTAGCAATACCGGCATTAGCTATGAAATGGGCATTATGTGTAACACCCCGGCACCCCACGTGCCCCGAATGTCACACCCTCAAGCATCAATAAGCACAAGACACTAGAAAATTATAGCAAAACAAAATAACATACTAGTAGGTTGCTGAACTTAACTAAAAATTTCGGCAGCACCTTCCCTAAAACTCGGACATCCACTCAACAAGCAAAAGACAACATTAAATATAAACAACATACATATAGCAATTCATGATATCCAACTAATCAGCATGTCCAACTAAGCATATAACATGGAAGAGCAAAATACCCAAAAGACAGCCACGACGCAAATAAAAGGAACTACAAGTATAGCCACAATATAACCAAGGATTCAGGGATTTAAACCATCATGCCATCCAACTACTTACAAGCTAACTATTCAAAATCAAGTTCTTTAAACCTAGCACCACTTCTAAGAGAGAGAGAGATGTTGCAACTACTCTAACTACATGATAGCCATTGTGAGTGAAGCTGTGCTAGCCTGTCTCCCAAAATGCCGCTCTGGAGGTACCTAAAATAAAAACATCAAAGCACAAGCATGAGTTCATCACTCAGCAAAGTGTATTGCGACATGAAAACAAGACATAAACAGGTATTATGCATACATACAACAAGACTTTTAACCATACAAGGAAAAGAACACATTAAATCCTCATTTGCATTTCTTCCTCCATATGATGCAACATGCTTGCTCATGAGTGCACCTTTCGTAGCACATACCGGTATTGCCGAGTGCGCACCCACCGGTGTGCACCCCCTTATTCCCTTTCATCCCGTGGAGGGGCCTACTCTTACTGTCTCGCTCTCATATATCCGTGTGTATGGGACACAAGGTAGGACTTTCGTGCTCACTACGTGTGAGCACAGAGGCCCACATCAGCATGGGTCGCCTCTTCCATTATGAATGCACCAATGCAATTGGTATAAATAAATTGCATCCTACATTCGTTACTATCATTTACATGGCCACATCCAAATACGTAAACATCAGCCACTTCTCACATTCATAAGTTACCATCCATACTAGTATAATCAAATTCAAGAGTAAGAACATGGTAACACATCGTATCATTTCAACCATGTGGGTCAATCATAACAAAGAGGGTCACCATCGAGCTACCAAACAACATCACAATACACTTGCCTCTAACCACGAGGAGTGGGGTGGCGTGAGGATGAAGCCACTCCCGAAGCTACTGCACCTGAAAATAACATTGGCATACTCATTTTCAAAGTCTATATAGTTCACAACAACATACAACACTCGTACACTCTAGCCCGAGACAACCCCAAACCCAACAATTGGAATTCTGGACAGCAAGCGCGCAAATGAGCATATCTCCCAAATGGCCAAACCAAACTTTGAGTTCTTGTGCTCTAAATGACCATAAGAGGATAACCCACAATTTATTCTATAGCCAAAAGCCAAAAATTCAAGAGATAACTCTAAGGTCCTCAAACCACACTCTAAGTCTCGGCCTAATTTTCTGAACTTTTAGCAAAATCAAAATTCAGGAGAGCAACTTCCAAATAGCATAACTTTTGATTCTTTAATCCAAATCAAGCAAACAAAGATATTTTATTAATCTACAGGAAATTTTCTAACTTTCTCTAGGCAAAAAGAAATCCTAAATCGACCGCACCTAGCTCTAAATAGTAGTTCAACATTTCAGCTACCAATTCAAACATTCTCAGGATAGCCCGCACTAAAATGAGCATAACTTTTGATTGGCTGAATAGAATTTAGTGTTCTTGTGCTATAATGGAACTGAACACGAGCTACAACTTTACCTACAACCAAAGATTTAGGAGATGCACCTAAATGATGGAAATCGCAGCTCCAAAATTAGTCTTTGCACAACATGAAAAAGAACATAATTTTCCTCCAACCTATAACCATTTTCCCTCCAAAATTTCCAAATCTAAGAAACCTAAAGCCATCCAAACCAGCTAAAACCTCCAATAGAACAGGATGCACAACCCCAAACCTAGAAAATCTTTACCTCTTTGCCCACAAGGAGGAAGAAGAGGGAGGAGCTGCTGCTCGGTTGCAAGAAGGAGGAGGAGGAGCACCGGCTTGGAGGGAGGGGGCCAGGGAGAGGCATCGCCAGCCAGGGAGATGGTGGGGAGGAGCTAGGAGGAGCACATTTGGAGGAGGAGCAGTAGGAAATGCTCCAAGGGGGAAGGAGGATGAAAGGCATTTCGGCTGGGAGGAGGAGGAAGCTTTGGGTGGGAGGAGAAAAAGAGAGAGCAGTCGGTTTGGGAAAAAAAGTTGAGGGAGAGGAAAACTAGGTGGGGAAAAAGGACTAAGCCAACAACTCTCCCACACAGCTCTACTTTGAAATATGCAAAAACACAGGTGGATTCACCAGATTTCTCAAGACCGAGATTTCCAACCGAGAGAAAGATCTGAGATGCTACACTCTCCTCCCCTTAAAGGAATTCGACCCCAAATTCCCAGCACGCCAACTAAACGGAATGGATAGACTGCAGAATTTAATTCACAACACATACCTGATAGGAACTACTCCAGATATTTCTCACACATGTGAGACTCTAGCTCCCAAGTCGCTTCCCGCTCGAATTGATGGGACCACAATACCTTTACAAACTTCAGTGTTCTATTTTTCAATACCCGCTTTGATTCTCCCAAAATCTGCACCGGTTCGAGACTCAAAGGTGAGATTTTGATCAATCACCAACGGTTCAAACAGGGCAACTAACTAGATCTGGATCATGTAGGTATTTCCTCAACATAGACATATGGAAGACATTATGCATTGCTTGCATTGATTCGGGAAGTTTCAACTGATAGGCCACCTTTCCAACTCGGGCAACTATAGGGAATGGCCCAACGAACCTCAGGCTAAGCTTCCCCTTAGGACCAAACCGAACCACACCCTTCATGGGAGACACCCTCAACAGCACGTTGTCTCCCACTTCAAACTCCAATTCTCGCCTCCTCATATCAGTATAACTTTTCTATCTACTCTGAGCTGCAAGAAGGTTCTATTTCACCTCTACCACTCATTTAACAATTTGTTGAACCCAATCTGGACAAAGAACTGATCTTTCCCCTACTGCATCCCAGCATAGGGGTGAGCAGCACTTACGCCCATAAAGCACTTCATAAGGAGCAGCCTGAATACTTGTCTGGTAACTGTTAGTATAAGCAAACTTAGCAAAGGCCAAATGATCTTGCCAACTACCCTTCCAAGCCAAAACACAGGATCTAAGCATATCCTCCAAAGTCTGAATGGTACGCTTGGATTGCCCATCTGTTTGTGGATGGAAAGCGGTGCTAAGACGAAGTTGGGTACCCAAAGCACTATGCAAACTCTCCCAAAACTTGGAGACAAACTGTGCATCACGATCAGAAATGATTGTCTTTGGCACACCATGAAGTCTCACTATTTCCCGCACATAAATAGGAGCCAACTCGCTCGTTGAGTTTGTTGTGTGAATGGGAATGAAGTGAGCAAACTTGCTGAGATGGTCTATAACGATCCAAATAGCATCCTTCCCTCATCGAGTACGAGGGAGGCCAACCACAAAGTCCATGGATATGTCATCCCAAGGCCAAACAGGAATCTCCAAGGGTTGAAGCAACCCAGCGGGTTGTTTATGTTCAGCCTTCACCTTTTAATAAATCCCACAAGCTGGTACATACTGAGCAATGTCAACCCTCATCCTCTTCCACCAGAAGCACTTTTTCAAATCCCGATACATTTTAGTCTCCCCCGGGTGAATTGTATATGTGGTATGATGAGCCTCCTTTAGGATGTCATCCTTGACTTGAGACTTTTGGGGTACACAAAGGCGGCCTTTAAATCGCAGCGCACCACCATCAACTATGCTGAAATCCCTAGTTTTGCCCTCAACAATGCGCCTTTTTACCTATTGAAGCAATCGGTCATGTTGTTGTGCCTCACGCACACACATGTTCGTCCGATGTGATCTTTACACATACTCGTGAGTTGGCACATTCTGCTAGGGATCGCTACCGATTAATAATCAAGTAAGTGTACTCAAGTCATTTTCATGTATACATAAACCTGTAGGGTCCCACGCTTAAAGGGTTGGAACTTAATTCGGATGGTGATATGAATTTGGTGGGTTTCTCGTTCCTAATGAGCCTTTAATATAGAGACCCATTATGTGACATCTATATAAAGGGAAGGGTGCTGACTTTAGGGTTGAGAGTTACAATAGGAATTTAGAATTCCCAAAACCCTAACAGTTACCCCTCCTTCACCTAAAACCACGCAGCCGATGCTAGCACTCCAACGTGTCATGTTCTTGCCTCGTATATGTGGATACCTTGGAGTCATTGCTGTGAGGCTTCAACGCTAGGACAATCCACAACCTGTAGCATTCATGAAGAGCAGTTGGAGGAGGCCCGAGGCTAGTTTAACTACAACCACACTAGCGCACTATATTAACTCTACTTCCACTATGGGTCGCACGTCTAATGGTGTGAGAAAAACACCGACCAGTCTATGACCCACACCGACCTGTACGCAACCCATGCTGACCTGTTTGTGACCCACGCCAACCAGTCTATGACCCATGCTAACTAGTCTGGGACCCATGCCGACCAATATGTGACCTACACCGACCAGTCTGCAACTCTACTTCTGCTAAAGGTTTCGCATCTAGTGGTAATTCCGTGATCTATTACTTATAGTGGTTCCTTGGTTAGGCTGTAATTTTTTTTTTGAATTTATGCTAGAGTAGCTTACCCATTCTCCTTTAGTGGTATCAAAGCCACCCTACTTAGTTTTATATTCGGAATAGATGCATAGTGATATGCGGTAGTAGTAAATGTGATCTATTATTGTTTTGTTGGTCATTCTATCTGATACATTGGTTTTGGCACTGGTCAATAAGATTCATTCATGTTCGGTGGTCATAGATTCAAGATCCTTGTTCCGTGATCATGCTGTTGTGGTCATATCACTAATTACCCCTACCAGTTGGCTTCTGCCATCGGGGTAAATCGTGAAATGTAAACCCACATGAAGCACATGAAGATCAATAGGATTGATCAAAATGGATATGTGGTTGGAAATAGGGTTAATATGATTAATCCGAAGGCATTTTCATGGTTGGATTCATGTATTTGATACGAGATTTTCGAAAAGGTAGAATGTGATCATATGCACAACTTATTTTTGCAGGATTGATGTGAATAGTATGACCCCATGTGTATATGATGCATGTGTGTAATTTTCCTGGCTTGCATATCATTCTTGATTGTAGCCCGAGGCTGTCTATATCTGTAGAAATAGCATGTGTGTCGATTTGTGAAGTTTCTACACTCCTTGTAATTTATTACTAGTGCTATTAGGAGTAATAGCTTAGTGGTAGTACTTGGAGGACTCGAGCACTTGAAGGCATCACAAATAGGAAATGTGGCAATGGAGATCACCATGTGAAGGGCCATACTATGTCATAGTTAATGTGATTATCTGTGATTGCTTTTATATTCCTATTTATTTATTTATACACATGTTATATAGTTGTTTTGAATGCTTTTAACATGACAGAAGTAAAGATCTCTCACTTAATATTAAGCAAATTTATGCCCTCCCAATTAGCCGCTCCATCTAATATCATGTAAATTAATGGTAGGTCTACTAAGTATGGTGCCATTAACTTTCCTTCATTAGATGGGTTTGTGTCGGACACTCATAGGCATAGCATTGGTTACACTTGATAAGGTCATCATAATGGTTATGGACCTTGGGGCATAGGATTGGAGCTGGGGCATAAGATGACACCTAACAACAAGAGTCATACAGATATATGATTAGCAAAGGGTTACTTACCAAATTCATAAGCCTTCTATCAGTGACGCTAAAGCTCACTAGTAAACTAATTAATTGTGGGTCTTGAATCACTAAGTATCATAAGAGGGATATGGAATTTAGTGGGGGTATATTTATTAAATTGCTTAATACAAGTTACTTTTCATGAATGTTTATCTTAGTTTCTTTTGCATATATTTCTATTTTAGATCATAGCACCACCCACTGCTACACCTACTTGCAATTTTGCTTTATATTCGATAATTGAAAAGGAAAAACTTAATGAAACGAATTTTGTGTATTGGTCTCGCAGCCTGAGAATTGTTCTCAGGTAAGATAAAAGGAATACATTCTAGAGCAACCAATTCCAGATGTGCCTGATAAGAATGATGCCTATGCTGTTAAAGCCACTTACAAAAAGGTGTGTCATGAGTCCCTTGATATTAGCTGTCTCATGTTTGTAGTTATAAATTCAGACATTTAGAAGCAATTTGAGAATATAGAGGCTTGCGATTAGGGGTGCAAACGGACCGGATATGGACGGATTTCATTCATTCCGTATCCTATTCCAAATTTTTTTTCTCGGATATAGAATCGGATACAGACAGTGCCGGATTCGAATACAAATACGGATTACTTCGGTCGCAAATACGGAGCAAATACAGATCATTCTGGATACGGTTAGTCTCGGTCACGAATAGTTAGTCGGATAATGCGTGAAAACAGAAACCATATATGTCATGCATATTAGGATCGATCAACCGTACACAAAATTTTACTAGAACCTTCAAGACATATAAGTGTTTCAAATTCAATAATAGGTATCTTCCCTACATAAGAATAATATGCAGCCAAGTATAATTTCAATCAACATATGAACTTATATGATGTATAATGTTTATATTTATCGAATCTGTTATCGGATATCTATTTCACTAATTTACACTAATATTTTTTCGGATATCTCGGATATGCGGGTACGGATCAGATATGAATCGGATACTTCTCTTCCCATATCTTAACCCATATTTTTTTCAGATAGGCGGATTCGAATCCAGATTGAATCTGGATATAACCGGATATCATTTTTTCGGATTCGAATCGGGTTTTAAATGAATTCGGGCTCGGATCGGTCGGAAATTATCCGCTCCGTTTACACCCCTACCTGCGATATGATCGTGGCACTCAAGGGCATGTTTAAGATTCAGGCTAAGACTGAGAGATATAAAATCTCAAAGTCTTTGTTTGGATGTAAGCTGCCCGAGGGCAGCCCAGTAAACCCTCGTGTAATCAAGATGGTTGGTTACACACAGAGCTTGAAAAAACTTGGTTTTCCACTTAGCCAAGAGTTCACTACTGACTTGATTCTTGCGTCACTCCCTTCGAACTTCGGGCAATTAATTATGAATTTTCATATGAATGGTATGGACAAGAATCTCATTGTGCTACATATGATCCACAACCTGTTACATTCATGAGGAGCTATTGGAGGAGATATGAGGCTAGTAGGACTACAACCACACCAGCGCGATATATCGACCCTACTTCTGCTATAGATCTACGCATCTAATGATGTGAGAAGAAAGCCGAGTAGGCAAGAAGGC
The DNA here is from genome assembly GCA_036346355.1 of Rhipidocladum racemiflorum. Classification (NCBI taxonomy): domain Eukaryota; kingdom Viridiplantae; phylum Streptophyta; class Magnoliopsida; order Poales; family Poaceae; genus Rhipidocladum; species Rhipidocladum racemiflorum. The sequence continues at coordinate 24,276,583 of CM070584.1, read as the reverse complement.
ATGTTTGGTTTCATGCCTAGCTTTACTTTTGGGCAAGATGAGCAAGGATTTTCGTCCTTTTTTTTGAAATTGTGTTAGAAGCTCTAACTATGCACTAAGAAGGAGAAAATGAGTACCAGCGTCAAATCGGAGGCTCGAACGCTGGCGGGCAAAGGTGTAACCCGCGCTCCTAACCTTCGATCAGTTCTCATATTTTTGTACTTTTGAGGGTGAGACAAATTGGCTCTCCTCCGTTAGTAATGATTTCTTTGTCCAATGATAAAACAAGGCTATATAAAATTACAAAACCAAATATAGTTTGATAGCCCTGTGAAAGTACTTTGATGAGAAATATTATTATATTATTTCTATCCGATAAATCTAAACACTTTAAAAGGTCTAAGCACAAGAAAACATGCAACAAGCTAAAAGAGCCAGAGCAGCACTCAAAACTTGTGGCAGCGTGCATATTTGTCAAATCACCGCATCTGACAAGCTTGAGATTCTGAGTGGCGGGTTAGCCTCAAAAAATGGCCTTTTGTAAATAAACGAAATTTTTACTGTATCAGCCCCTTCCGTTTTTTCTTTTCCGAAATTAGCCATGCACGGAAGTTTTTTGCAGATGTGGCCCCTTGGGTAGGCACTTCAGCGGAGGAGCTGCGCTGCAGGGGACCTGCAGCTGACGCCGTGTGCTGCAGGCCGCATGCAGCTCTCGCCGTGCGCTGCAGGTCCCCTGCAGCTCACCGGCAGCGCTGCAACTCCCCCTTCGCAACGCCTGGTCCACCTGCAACGATTGCTTCTATACAATGTTGGTTCAGTTCGGAAATGCGCAGGAAAAAAATGCTGAAATATAGGGAGAATTTTGAATTCTATACAAAATGGCATGCGTATTTTGAATTCTATACAATAATTTATCGTATTTACGAAAAAATCACCTGTACTCGCTACTCCTTTTAGCGAAAACCTGTAAAACCGACGGTGCAGGCCACCTGCAGCTCTCGCCGCGCTTGCGCACAGCAATCGTATTTATTTGTTTTTGCTTTTTATTATTTGCTGTTTAATTTTTTAAACTCGATCGGATAATATGTTTCAATGTACAACTTCAAAATAAAGGAAAAAATCGTATTTGAGGGCACTGAGTTTGCCGGTTTTGGATATTTACAATATGATATAACAGTTTTCTGTTAGTATTTTTTGTATCTTTTTGGTTTAAAAAAATGATATACTAGTTTCACGTTGTAAAAAAAAAAGCAGTGATGAATTATCTGGAAAATCGCTTCTCAAGAAACCAAACTTTGGAAAATTTTGGTGTTCGAAACCTGGAATTTCGGGTTACCCAAAACCCCAAAACATCGGTTAAGGATTTTCATTTTTTGTTGTTTTTTTTCTGATTTTTCAACCGGAGCTGATTCAAATGGAAATGACCGATTTAGTTATATTTCTCTCTGTAAAATTTAGAAATCGTTTGCTGATTCAAATGCAAATAACCGCTCCATATCGCATGATTGAAATGCATATAACCGGAGCTGATTGAAATACAAATAATCGTTACATATCGCTCCATATGATAGTTCAGAGATTACGGGCAACAAACATCGGGGTTACAGATGGGCGACAATAATGGCTTAAAGATGAACATGCCTTAGGTAAACGAAACAACAAGGGCCCTTCTGGTACACTACTGAGTGCACCGGAATATTTCCCCTTGCGCAACCCATCGGTGCCTGCTGCCCTGGCCCTAGCCGCCCTCTCGCGCTTCCTCTCACGCTCGGCCTCCCGCTCTACCGCAAGGCGCTGCCGTTCGGCCTCCCTCTTTGCACGCATTTCTTCATGATGTTTCATGCGCTTCTCCTCCTCGTCCTGCTCACGCCACTGCTACTCTACCATAGCTCTACGATGCGAGTATTCCCAATTCCGCATCCTCTCCATCTCAGGAGTCTGCTCCGCATCGTAGAATTTGATGAACTCGCACAATGGAGGCTGCGATTGGTGACAGCAGATGGTATTACAGTATTAAGGTTTGCACGGTTTGATGTAACATCAAATGCGAGTACGAACTTACCGGACTTTTCCATCGCATCCGCGTCTCCAGCGTTGGCTCGGAGTTGTAGTTGCGGCAGCTCCAATACCTCATACCGTAGGTGTACGAGTTGTCTAAATACTTTTGGAACCGGCAAGGATCCCCGCATAGGCACATGGGGACCTGTGTGCCTTCGGGGATGCCTTCGAGAAGGCTGTGCCTTGGGGGCGAGGGGTACTCCATTGGCACTGGTTGACTAGCTGGCGGACTTGTGCTCCGTGTTTCGTATTCCCTCCGATTAGCCCGAAGCTTGCTTGCCTGGTTGGTGTGATTATTAGTAGGCGACCACTGGGCTTAAATAGCCAGCCATACGAGAGAGTGGCAGACTTAAGAGAAGTTGAAATCCGCTAGCATTAGATTCCTCTGCAACTTTGCATGTGATGGGACATGAGGCTGGCTATGGCCACAGCTTTAGACAGGGAATCCCTCCCATAGTCAGCCAGAATGCTTTATACAGCTTTCATTGTGGGTGATAGGTCGTGCAACTTTGATTGAGGGTGACAGGTCGTGCAGCTTTGTTTGTGGGTGACAGGTCGTGCAGCTTGTGATACTTAGGGTTATTCCGCAATTATAATTTACATGGAAAGAAAGGTGTATATGAAATATACTTGCAGAACATGATGGTCCATATATTAAGAGGCATGGGAGAAGGGGAAGTGGCCTCGATGCACTGAGTAGACGTCTAGTTGTAACTATTATTTTCCTTGTTCGTTGTACTCCTTTAAGTTTTAAGTCGTCATAAAGAGTGTGGTCCAACTTATTTTTCGCAGTGACATCTTACTTGTGATTCACCCTCTCGTTTTTCCCGCTCCCACCCTCGTTTTGCAAAAAGGTGGTTATCGGCTATGATACTTAGGGTTATTGTGCTACTACAATTTACTTGTGAAGAAAGGTGTAAATGAAAAATTTGTGTACAATATGGTAGTCCGTATATCATAGGCAAACCAGTGATATACGAAACCAGTGTAAATGAAAAATTTGTGTACAATCGGCCTGCCCCTGATAGGCAAACCAGTGATATACGAAAGCGGTCGTAAGCTGCAGGGTCATCTTCTTGTTCAGCTTCTTGTCTCAGTCACGATTAAGAAAAGCTGCACGAGCTGTCACGCTTTATAAAAGCGACTGATTGGAGAGCACTCTGCACACCATGGAGGGACAAAGCACTCTGCACACCACGATATGACATAAGGTTGGAAAAGCTGATATGAAAAAAGTTGTAAGAGTTGACATGACAACACGTTGGAAAAACTATTTTCAAAATAAGCTGGAAAAGATGACAACACGTACGCCTAGCTTAGCTTTTTGGCATGTCACCGTTCATATCGGTGCGAGGGAACCTGTATGGGATGAGAAAACTCATGGAGCTTCTTCACAATGCAACTGAATGGGATGAGAAAACTCATGGTGTATGGACTAAGTGCTAATTTCATTGAGATTACTGGTGTAGTCTTCTGCGTACAGAAAAATAAGCAAAAGAAGAACTGAACAAGAATAAAGGTGGCGGCCCAGGTATTCACTCGTCGTTGATGATTTGGATCTGCTCGGCGGTGTCCTCGGCCTCCTCCTCCGGGAGTGCGGCGGCGATGTCCGGCTCTTCAACCTCCATTAGCCCGTCCACATGCTCCACCGCTGGTCATGGAGTCGCGTATATATAGGCCCCTCACATGGGCGATCAGTCTACGTGGCAGCCTGGCGAGGAGGCTTTAAATGTTGTGGCACGTATGATTAAGTTGGCCCGAAAAGGCAGGCTGCAGCGTGTTGCAGCATTATGTCGACTAAATCTAAAAAAGCGCTGCTGTGTTGGCGTATCCGGTGTTGTGTTGTCTCGTATGGCTTGTAACGACAAATCATATTAAAGGCATAAAATACAGCGTTGAAATGGATAAGTTACAACATAACATTACAACGCGGGAGAAACAACGGTGGAATACGAAGCCTTACCAACGTACATGACGGGTGCCTCACTATTACATTTTATTTTAACAACTCTAGCGATACAGGATTACAACGATCTAGAATCATCACTATCTATATCAATACCCTCATCTTCTAAGTACTGCCAGCGGTCGCGTTTGCCCTCCTGATCACTCTGGTAGTCACATGGAAGACACAAGTCTGGGTCTGCATCTTCGATGTCCTCTTCTGTGGCAACCTGCGGACGGTTGCGAGCTATGGCTTGAAGGTCCGGATGTTCTGGCTGTGGGGGGTCTGATTGCAGTAACTCGTTCGACTGTATGGCAACCATTTCGAGGCTACTAGCTATAGCTTCGATGTCAGTCACAAAACTATTGAATTCGTTAGCACTTGAACTTGTGCCAGGACTAAAGTTGTCTTTTGCAATTTTATTCAGGTCAGCTGCGATACCATCGATTTCTTTTATTGTCTAGGCCAAGCCTTTCTTGAGCCGCTCCGGATCCTTGTCCATCTACACATTGGTAGCAATTATATTTTAGCCTAAAAGAGTAGGATTCAAGCATAGCTGAAATATTTCTTCGAACAAAAATATAAAAAAAAGAAATAGATGGCCTCAAAGCCCCCAAGAACCAATCAATATCCCTTGTAATTCACTGACCCAACAACACAACAATGTAGCTTCACGTACAAAATAAGTTTCGTAAATAATACCTATGAAACACGAAGCCGGAATCAAATATTGGAAAAAAGGAAAGCTAAACCACTAGTTCTACTCTTTGCATTGTGGGTTTTCTCAACTCACTCGCAGTTTTATGAACTCGAAACAATGGCTCACGATTGCCTGATAGAAATACATGCGGCCTTGTAATTTATAGCGAGGGCGCGAGGGAGAAACGAGCCAGCTGGCGGCACATCAGCGCTCGGAGCGAGGGGCCGAGACAGGAAAGCGGCACATGGGAGCGTTTGCAGTGCGCGGTGGGGGTCCAGTCAGAAGCCACAGATCCGGCATTGGCCAAGAAAGCGGCACATTAGCGTGCGAGGCGAGGCGCTGGGATAGGAAAGTGCCACGTGGCAGCGTTTACAGCGCGCTGGGGGGGGGTCTGGCTGGTAGCTTGGTGTCCAAGTGGCCTAGCTTGGTGTCCAAGTGGCCTGACAGAGCTGGTGGCAGTGTGATGTCAATTCGAGATTTTGCAGCTTTTTCAACGTGTTGTCCAAATCGCCTGAGAGACCTGCATGCTCAACGTTTCCTCTTGGGGTTGTCGAACTCCTCGCATTCTTAATTAATAGCCAGACAAATGCATGCATCTGCGAACATCCATGCGAGACATGGCCTTTGCTTTCGGTGGTTCGATTAGACTCGATAGGACGGCAATAATGCAGCTGGTGCTGGGAGGGAATCGACCCTGGCTATAGCTTAGCTGCACCGGCGATGAGCCTGGGAGTGGCTCGGCTAGCGGCACATTAGCGTGCGAGGCGAGGGGCCGGGACAGGAGAGCGGCACGTGCCAGCCTTTGCAACGCGCTGTGGGGGCCTAGCTGAAGCGAATCTGCAGCTGGTAGTGGCCTGGCAATGGCCAGCCAACAATTGGCAGCACATTAGCGAGGGAGGGGAGGGGCCGAGATCGGAAAGCGCCCCGTGGCAGCTTGTTGTTAGTTTTTGTTGTTCGTAATAATCACTACTGTTTGAACGTCCCCTCTGGTTAGGAGCCTTCTGTCATATCACCTTTTCCAGCCTTTAGTCATATCATCTTTTCTAGACATCTGTCATATCTTCTTTTTCAGCCTCCTGCCACGAGGCGTATGATTTTGTACGGGCCGCCGAAAAACCTTCATCGTCATGGTTTGGTCGCGGCTATGATAATGAGGGGTATTGCGCGAGTACATATTAGATGTAACGAGAGTCGTAACTGTGATATGTTTACAGAATATGGTAGTCTGTATACCAAATAGCAAATATCCCATATTCGTCCTGAAAAATAACTTCCAACATGCTTTTCTACGGGCCGCCGAAAATCCTTCATCGTTAGGGTTTGTGCGCGACTATAATACTTAGGGTAATTCGGGGTTGAGAATTTATATGCAAACAGAGTTGTAACTGAGATATGTTTACAGAATATGGTAGTCCGTATACCAAATAGCAAATCTCCCACATTATCCCTGAAAAATAACTTCCAACATGCTTTTCTACGGGCCGCCGAAAATCCTTCATCGTTAGGGTTTGTGCGCGACTATAATACTTAGGGTAATTCGGGGTTGAGAAGTTATATGCAAACAGAGTTGTAACTGAGATATTTTTACAGAATATGGTAGTCCGTATACCAAATAGCAAATCTGCTACATTCGCCCCAAAAAATAACTTCGAACATGCTTTTTTACGGGCCGCCCAAAAGCCTTCATCGTTAGGGTTTGTGCGCGACTATAATACTTAGGGTAATTCGAGGTTGAGAATTTATATGCAAACAGAGTTGTAACTGAGATATTTTTACATAATATGGTAGTCCGTATACCAAATAGCAAATCTGCTACATTCACCCCAAAAAATAACTTCGAACATGCTTTTTTACGGGCCGCCCAAAAGCCTTCATCGTTAGGGTTTGTGCACGACTATAATACTTAGGGTAATTCGGGGTTGAGAATTTATGTGCAAACAGAGTTGTAACTGAGATATTTTTACAGAATATGGTAGTCCGTATACCAAATAGAAAATCTGCAACATTCGCCCCAAAAAATAACTTCGTACATGCTTTTTTACAGTCCGCCCAAAAGCCTTCATCGTTAGGGTTTGTGCGCGACTATAATACTTAGGGTAATTCGGGGTTGAGAATTTATATGCAAGCAGAGTTGTAACTGAGATATTTTTACAGAATATGGTAGTCCGTATACCAAATAGCAAATCTGCTACATTCTCCCCAAAAAATAACTTCGAACATGCTTTTTTACGGGCCACACAAAAGCCTTCATCGTTAGGGTTTGTGCGCGACTATAATACTTAGGGTAATTCGGGGTTGAGAATTTATATGCAAACAGAGTTGTAACTGAGATATTTTTACAGAATATGGTAGTCCATATACCAAATAGCAAATCTGCTACATTCGCCCCAAAAAATAACTTCGAACATGCTTTTTTACGGGCCGCCGAAAATCCTTCATCGTTAGGGTTTGTGCTCGACTATAATACTTAGGGTAATTCGGGGTTGAGAATTTATGTGCAAACAGAGATGTAACTGAGGTATTTTTACAGAATATGGTAGTCCGTATACCAAATAGCAAATTTGCTACATTCGCCCCAAACAATAATTTCGAACATGCTTTTTTACGGGCCGCCCAAAAGCCTTCATCGTTAGGGTTTGTGCGCGACTATAATACTTAGAGTAATTCGGGGTTGAGAATTTATATGCAAGCAGAGTTGTAACTGAGATATTTTTACAGAATATGGTAGTCCGTATACCAAATAGCAAATCTGCTACATTCGCCCCAAAAAATAACTTCGAACATGCTTTTTTACGGGCCGCCCAAAAGCCTTCATCGTTAGGGTTTGTGCGCGACTATAATACTTAGGGTAATTCGGGGTTGAGAATTTATATGCAAACAGAGTTGTAACTGAGATATTTTTACAGAATATGGTAGTCCGTATACCAAATAGCAAATCTGCTACATTCGCCCCAAAAAATAACTTCGAACATGCTTTTTTACGGGCCGCCGAAAATCCTTCATCGTTAGGGTTTGTGCGCGACTATAATACTTAGGGTAATTCGGGGTTGAGAATTTATGTGCAAACAGAGTTGTAACTGAGGTATTTTTACAGAATATGGTAGTCCGTATACCAAATAGCAAATCTGCTACATTCGGCGCAAAAAATAACTTCGAACATGCTTTTTTACGGGCCGCCGAAAATCCTTCATCGTTAGGGTTTGTGCGCGACTATAATACTTAGGGTAATTCGGGGTTGAGAATTTATATGCAAACAGAGTTGTAACTGAGGTATTTTTACAGAATATGGTAGTCCGTATACCAAATAGCAAATCTGCTACATTCGCCCCAAAAAATAACTTCGAACATGCTTTTTTACGGGCCGCCGAAAATCATACGCCTTTAGGGTTTGTGCGCGACTATAATACTTAGGGTAATTCGGGGTTGAGAATTTATATACAAACAGAGTTGTAACTGAGGTATTTTTACAGAATATGGTAGTCCGTATACCAAATAGCAAATCTGCTACATTCGCCCCAAAAAATAACTTCCAACATGCTTTTTAACGTGCCGCCCAAAAGCCTTCATCGTTAGCGATCGCAAAAGAAACGTTGCAGTAGTTTAATTTAACAACGATGCCCACAAAAGAAACGTTTCAGTAGTTTAATTTAACAACGACCACACAACACTACGACGTACGTACAACATTACGAAATGAGACAACTTCGTAATGATCAACAAGAAATCAACCCAGTGGCCGCCTCCGTTGACGCTGGAGTTATCTTTCTGGGTATGTTAACCGGTCAGGTGAGTGTATGTCAGTGCGCAAGTTATAGTGCGTCTCCTGTGTACGGAACATATCATCCACCCATCGCTGCGGTTACATTTGAATGCATCGTTAGTGTGTTCGATAAAACACGTTGCAATAGGTAATTAAAATTTCAGGTAGTTACCGATTCTTGTTGTGGGGTTGTGGAGTATTCTCCAGGCTGGGTCAAATCTTCCCTAGAAACCTGCAAGCACATAGAGTTAGCTCATATTCATCTTCCCAATCAGTTTGACTGCATAGAACGTACCTACCGTGGCGCATGCGGCTGCTGCTGCGGTAAGCTTCCCGATGCCCAGCCAGACCATCGTGCACTTTCTGATCGTGGGGGGTGTCATCGTGGTGGACTCCCGGACCATCACGCATGGATATAGACCGCGGAATAGGGGTGTACGGCTGTCCAAACCCGAAATCCTGCGGGAAACGTGTAGGCGCAAACGTCGTCTGGACGGGTGGCCCGGACTCCTCTATGTCAACCTCGGGACGTGCTGCTGGGGTCGCATCTCGTGTAGACGAGGATGGAAGGAGATAATGATCTGTGCGCGCATGCTATACTACAACATGTCACTATCAACAAGGTCAGATTGCGTACATAATACAAAGATTGAGAACTACAAGTACATTGCATACCGATGTATCCTCAAGAGGAGTCTGAGTTGATGATGAGCGGGCGAAACTCGATCTTTTACCGGCCATGCTCGGGCGCGATGACCTGGGAGAGGGAGGACGTGTGCCTCTCTCAGCATGCCAGATCGCAACGTCGCTATGACGGCCGCAGGTATTGATTTGCATTATACCCTTCAGACCATCTGCTACTTTTCGAAGAATTCGCACCACGCCCGGCGAAGTGCTGCGGCTCCGTTCTTGTAATGCAGTAGTAACCTCCTCATACATACTGCTAGCACGATCGTACTGCAGACACAACACAAGACATTAGTTACTCATAGCAAAATAAAGGAATCACAGTGTGTGGTGGTACCGTCTCATCCTGCCGTGATGCGCGGTGTGTACGGTGGCCGATGCCCAATTGCTCGGCGTGCGTGATCTGCTCGGGCCTCGTAGGAGCAACTCCAGTAAGACGAGCATGCGTACGTGGCACGTACCACTCCAGGTACGCGACGTACGAGTCAAGCTCGTATGGTTGATCCTCGTGCACTACCTGCTCCGTGGCAGACTCCTCCCACGCAGTGGTCCACGGCAATTACTTTGGTCGCCACTCGTCTGTGTGCTGCCCCTTCCGAGATTGCGTCCGGGAAATGAAGTTGCAAGTTTAAAATTATAAATACATGATGTAGGCTATAAGGAAGATAGACAATTCAAATATACGAATTACACTTACATATGCGCTTTTCGTGGTAGAGGTGGGCCAACAGGAGGGGGATCTGCTGGTGAAGACCAAACTGGCGCATCACCCGCGCGGGGGAATACTGCTCCACCATGTAGTAGAACACTAGGTGACACGTGGTGAACCAGTACTGATGGTCTTGGCTGCACTGAATTGACAAACCATGAGGCGCAGTATCGGCGATGAACTGCGGAAACCATGGCTGCCATATGATCTCATCCTCGTGCAGGGTCTCAAAGTAGTCGTGAAACTCGGTGTAGACTCTGCGAGGCCTCTCCCTGGCCCATCCCAGCTGGCTGTGAGTCCAGCGCGTACCCATGGTGGGCCCATCAATCGGGTACCCACCATCACCGTAAAATGGCTCATGTTGTCGATAGGGGTGAACAGCATGCCTAAAGTACGGCCGGCCGACGGGGAAGTGCTCCCAGGACCAAATCTGGAGCACCGAGTAGCACAAGGCAAGCACGGGCTCTTCTCCCGTTGTCTTCATGCACCCGACGCACAATCCCCGATATATACCACAGAGCACGGCCGATCCAAAACTGTACTGCGGCACATCGCCAATATCGGCATCAGCCAAATCCTGCGCGATGTGTATGTAGCTGGAGTATACGTAGTCTCCCTGCGTACTAGGGAACAACACCCATTCGAACAGGTAGAGTAGGTACGCTACAAGGTGGCTCCTGACCACATACTCTGGTGCATCTGGTGGGCAAATCATGTAGTTTCGAAGCCAGGAGTGAGGAACCCCCTGAGAGTTCTGCGGTACGGGGACACCAAACCTATGCTCCAACCTCGTCCTCCAGTCAGGCCACCGCGGTGGCAGAACAATCGACCTGCCCCTGATAGGCAAACCAGTGATATACGAAACATCCTGCAGGGTGACGGTCATCTCCCCCCATTGGAAATGGAACATGTGGGTCTCTGGCCTCCAACGATCGACCAGCGCGGAAAGAAGACATGCATCCAAAGAGAAACAATGGCCAGGGTCCATCATCCGGGCCAACGGCAGCAGACCTGCCTGCTGTAGAATCGGCACGTATCGCGGGTCTAACGGCCAGTGCTCGGTGGGGCTCCTCAGAACGAACGGCTGAGGACCGTCGCCCGTAATCCATGCGTGGCAACGATGCTTGCCATCATAAGATGGGTCAAGCAAAGTGTCTGGGTGTGCAGCCATAACCTGCAAGAAGATAATTAACCGTAAGGTTTAACATTACATGACCTAGCGAAAAATAACATGGTATAACAGCAAATAACCACACATAACAATAATTAAGATGACATAAGATGCAGGATAGATATTACGAAAGTCCGATGTCCCATAGTTTACATTGACGAAATGAAGATGAAATAACATGAACGTACTAACATCACACTTACAAGTACATTGTCCAAGGTAGCTACGGACGAGTCGATGAGCCTGCCCTATTAGGACAGTTCTTCGCTGTATGCCCAACTGTTCTGCATAACCGGCACTTCCGTGGAGCTGGCCCGTCTCCCTGCTGGCTTGCGTCCATGTCGTTACGAATTCGCCGTGATTGCCACCGTCCACGGTCGCTCCTCTTCAAAGCATCATTCTGACACCATGTCACTTGGCCCGGCCACAACTCTATGTGATGCATGTCCAACCCATAGGAGTTGAACTCCGAGCTCCATGTACGGAATAGGTTGTCGGCGCTGAAATACTCAGAGATGTACGCTACGGATGACTGACGTAGAGCCGCACACGCCGCGTATACATGAGAGCATGGCTTGTGCAGCAGCTGCGGCTTGTTACATGTGCAAGTCGCGACATCACGTATTATGCACACTTGTTTATGGAAGCCCCTGGAATGGCCACCGACGAACTTCTCTCGTAGACGAATTTCGAACTTTCGCCTAACTCCATCCGTCGTGCGGGCATCATGCGAGCGAGCCTTCTCAATTTTCTTCTCCATGTATGCATGCATACGTTCAGAGAACTGCTTCCCCTCATCCAAGTGCCTCTTCCTGTTCATCCCCCTATTGACAAAATACCCTACGGTTCTATTCCAGGTCTCCTCCACGATGGCACTGATTGGGAGGGACCGAACGCCCTTCAGAACCCCATTATAAACCTCCGACATGTTAGTGGTCATTATACCGTACCTAGCGCCATCCTTGTCGTGCAGAAGGGACCACTTCTCCAGGTCTGGAGCATGCAACTGTACCCATTGCGAGAAGTTGTTGACCTGGCCCTCCCCAGACGCCGTCGCATTCTTCGTCGTCTCCTCATCCAGTACCCTCCATATTGCCTCAAACTTCCGCCTCTGGTTTTGCATGCACAACCTCTTGAATGTCTTCATGACTTCCTTGCTGTGGAATCTCCTGTGCAAGTTCGCGGCGAGATGCCTCATGCACCATCGATTGACGATGTCATTCCATTGGTACGGTGGCTGCGTACCTCCTTGCATGGTGCTGATGGCGGACATTAACCCAGCATGCCTGTCTGTGATGAGGCATACATTCGGGCGGTCTTGGACGACAGCTACCTTCACATTTGCTAGAAACCACAACCAGCTCTCTGTGTTCTCGCTTTCCACGATTGCATAAGCCACCGGGAGCAGCTGGTCATTTGCGTCCGCCGCTACCACCATCAGTATGGTGCCCTTGTACTTGCCAGACATGAAAGTGCCATCCATGGTCAGCACAGGCCGGCAGTACTTGAAGCCTTGTATGGCTGGTCCGAACGCCCAGAACACACGGTCCAGGATGTAACAGTTCGGTCCCTTCACGGGATGCGGCCTATCCATCTTGTTGACGTACGTCCCAGGATTGGCTTCAGCAATCTGGTGAAGCATGCGAGGAACAAGGTTGTACCCCTCTTCGTACGTGCCGTACATCATCTCTATAACTTTCTTCTTCGCTCGCCACACCTTGCCGTAGCTAACAGGATATCCCACCATGTTAACCATATCGGCCATTAGTATCTTCGGTGAAACGGTCACGTCAGCTGAGACCAAGTGAGAAATCCGGCTGGCCACATATGAGGACGTGGCATTTCTGTGCTCCTGTAGTGGCTCAACAAGCACACAGGTGTGGTCCGTCAGGACGGTTATCCTGAAGCCCGAACTCGTGCCCTTGAACTTCTGGGCACGAATCTTGCCGGGACACTCAGGATCCGTGCACTTCACGATGTAGGTCTCCTGGTTCGACCTATATACCTGGTATGTGCGGCTGATGCTCACCGCATATGTAGCAATCGCCTGTTGGGCGGCACTCCTCGTAGGGAAGCGTTGCTCTACCAGCAGAGTGTCTTGATCGAAGGCCCAATCATTACCAGTTTCTTCCGGCAACACGAGCGAAGACATCGCCATCGCATCAAGGCGCGAAGACACATACTCCACCTCCGTGGACACAATGCCACCGACGGGAGTTGCATCTTCACCATCTTCTTCGCTGCTTTCAGTTCCAACGTCGTCGTCATCGTCGGATATTTCTTCATCCACCAGGGCTTCCACGTGCTCATGGCAGTCAATGCAAGCAGACCACCAACGCCCGACATCTTCATTCCTCTCAAAATCATCCGCAGCACTGTCCTCACGGATGCCCCGGGAGGATGCTTCGGCAACGATGCTAGCGCCCCTAGAAGGACTTGAGGGTTCTCCTATGTCCAGGAAGCGCGCGTACACCATCGGCCGACGGTGTATCATCGCCTGAGGGTTTATTACAATTTGCATGTATTCCCCCCACATTTCGTCTCCCACGATCTTGTGCAGCTCCCATTTATAGTCCATCGAACCTTCCACAGTGCTGGCATATATATAGAGCCTCGATTCTAAGCTTCTTTCGAGCGGTCTCCTCATCGAATGCGCTCCTCACGCATCTACGGAGCTCGATTAGACCCATCTCCGTCAGACCCGGACTTTGGATCACCTTCCTTCTGCAGTTCGAGACGTCCACCCCATGTGGACCATCGCGAACAACACCGTCACCGTAGAACACAAGCAAATCTATAATATCTTCCATGTAGTACCTACCATAGGAAATTGGTATCCATTAAATAATCTCAACGTACGTATCCTGTTTTTTTTTAATCATAGGTTGTGTCTTCAACTATGTATTGCTGCAAAGGGATTCTAAGGCTACAACTATACATTTTAGTGGCTTCCACAATCAGTCACAGGTTATGTGTTGTGATGCACAGTCTGATCTAACGTAACATCATCTTTGTTAGTTGTGATAATAACTTATTTCTGTTGTAGCTCTAAAAAAGGTTTTCATTTACTTAATATTTACACACTTAACTGTTGTTTCACGTACTACTAATTAGCTGCATTATCCAATGCACGATATAGAAATTTCAACAAAAACAAAATTTGTAAGAAAAAAGATTATGGATGGTCCCATGATTTACATTTAGCTAATCTTAAGGCAGCTTAAAACAAGTGAAATGTTTTAGGTACTTACGCAGAATTAAATAAAACAATAAAGCATCTATATACCTATAAACGTGCGGTGGTATTTAAAGTACATAGAAATTCCAATAATAATTATTAAAGCAAAAAGAAAAAACATAGAAATTATCTCCTAAATCAATTGCAAAAGGGAAGATCTATACTACTTATTTTGGTAAGATCACATTATAACAGTGTAGAGTAGTCTTAACTAAATAAAAATTTCTCGTAAATCCATACAAAAATAGAAGATTTACAGCACTTCTTTTGGCGTGGTCATATTATAATGCTTCAGATTAATCATGCATACATATTACAACTATTATAATTGGCTAACATATACAGCTATATTTTTTAAATGCAATAGAATTATATAACAAGTATAATATATTGCAATAACTAGCGTGCAATTGTACTAATATTCCATTAACATTAGGCCATCATTTACACCATTTTCCGTTATTTCATGTACTGCTAATCATATTAATATTGTTACTACAGTTGCTAATACCGTTATCTACGGTCCTATTAACTGCAATAAAATCACATGAAATACATACTTTTATTTACTTACACATTCGGTCCTCATTTCATTAACTACTCATTATGACAACAGTATTTTCACCTACTACTAGTCCAACAACTCATGATGCCAATATAATAAGTTCACATACCAAGTTCACATATTGCTACTAACACAAACATCATGCCAACCATGTTACCAACAATATTATACTACTAGTCCGGAACATTATACTTTTTTTCTACTAGTCCACAACTTATTACCTCACTCTATAGCTATTTATACTGCTTGTTCTACTAAATTTGTGCTCTATGTCGTGCTAGTTGTACTAATAATTTAACGATTATACTAATTGAGCAACAATATTGTACTACTCGTCCAGTAGATTTCTAACTAACCTCTCTGAAGATGTACTGAAAATCCATAAATCTCTAGCACCGTGCAAAATAACCTTTGTCAAGACTATTTTTTACACATTCCGTCATCATTTCATACAATATTCGTACAAATATTCCATTACCTTTAGGCCAATATTAATACCAGCTACTGCTAATCATTAATATTCCCATTACATTTGCTAATACCGTTATTGTACGTGCTATTAACTTCAACAAAATCACATTAACTACACACCATTATTTACTTACGCATTCAGTCCTCATGTCATGAACTATTCTTTCTAACAACAATATTTTCACCTACTACTAGTCCAACTACTCATGATGCCAACATAGTTAGTTCACATACTGCTACTTTCACAAACAGCATGCTGGTCATACACTGCATTACGTACTACTCATGACATTACTACTGTGAAGTCAACTAACACAGACAAGGAACACAATTACCGTCATTTCATGTACTACTTGTTCTTGTTTTACTAATTCTGAGTGATACTGCTGGTTATACTAATATTCTAATGATTATACTAATTGAACAACAATATTATACTACTACTACAGAAGATTTCAAACTAACCTCTCTAAAGATGTACTGAAAATCGGTAAATCTCTAGCACCGTACAAAATAACCTTCGTAAACCACACCTGCAAAAATAGCAATCCCGAATCAAATACTCGAAAAAAGATACCTCTAAATAAATTCTACAAATTATGAACACCAACTAAATTGGTTTTCTCAGCTCCTCAGATCTCCTCGCGCTCTCGTGTACTCAGCTTCTCAGCTCTCCTCGCGCTCTCCGTTTTCTGAGCTCACTCACGAATGTGAGGAGGCCTTGTGATTTATAATGAGATCGCGCGAGAGAAACATACGCCGGACAAAATCGGACGTTGCTTTCGGCGGTTTGATTGGACGTAGCATGCAGAGAAAACTAATCAATTTAGCCAACGCGTGCATGTGCAGCAGCATGTGGCAGTAGGGGAGGCTTCTAATGGGGGGCCTGGACAGCCGGTGTCACCAGGTGGCAGGAGGAGCAACCGGGGATGCGCCCAGCGCGTCGTGGGCGCGACAGCAGGGACCGGGGCCGACAGCCTGCAGCGCAGAGCCTCTGCTGCAGGTCCTGCAGCGCTCGACAAAAGCTGCAGGTGGCCTGCAGCGCACGGCGTTGGCTGCAGGTCGCCTGCAGCCCAAGGCGTCCGCTGCAACTGCCGGCAGGGAGGCCAATTCCGAAAAAAGCTCAGAGCGGGAGCTACTTCCGTGAAAAAAAATTACTACAGGGCTAAAACAGTGATGTTTTCTAAATAAACTCTCATAAATTAAAGAATTATTTCGAGCAAATAACGACTCTTTTTTCAGAGGACTGTAAGTTGAGTTGAGAACCGGATTTTCATTCGTAGTGGAGATGTAAGCAACCGATAAAGGCCAGTATGTTATAGCTGGCATTTTACATTTTTACAGCAGTGAGAGTAAAAAGGAAAAGCAGGCAAAGTGACGAGCTGAACCGAAATGTAAGATGACAACGGTACAGGATAAATAAATATTAATGGACTAACACAAAAAAAAATATTTTACGTCTGGATAGTAAGTTTTTTTTTTCGTTACAGGATAGATATATACGTACACACACCACTACGATATATACATCACACGAGTGTGTCCTAACCGTAAGCTTAGTTGCCTTAAAGATGAAGAATGAGATATTTTGTTCTGATAAAAAAAAATGATATTACTTTATTTGTGCAATTTTATTTTTAAATAAATTTCACAATACCATGCTTCATTTGGTAAAACTATCATAAGGCCACACTTTTAAATAACAATTTCATAGAACCATACTTCATTTTACATAACATTTCATAAAACAACACTTTTAAGTATCTGACAGTCTAGCTCAGTTGTAGGTCTCACAAGCCAATTCCGTTTTCGTTTTCTTTTGATCGACTGATCGGCTGATCCTGGCTATACACGTTGTCCACATCATGGCATGACCTGTCTGTCATCTTTTGACTAATGGTGTGTACATTATTTTTTGTGGCCTCTGTCATTTTTTGACTAATGGCGTGTACTGTGTACATTACTTTTGGATAGTCAGCTTGGAATATATAGGATAATGCACAAGTCGAGTTTGTCGGCGCTAGTCCCCATCAATGCGCTGTATGGCAACGTGCCAGACCTCCACCTCGAGCATTTCGTTGGTAAGAGATGAGATGCCATTACCGTTGACGTCGCCGTTCTTGCCATTGTCACCATTTCCACTCGAACACATGCTAGAACACGTTTTTTTTTGTGTTAACTATGCCCCCTTATTAGCTCACTCCTCCATCGTCAGGACTTAGATTACCAAATTAGAAATTTTCTATGTATACTGCATCATCTAAGATCAGTGACAACGTAAATAAAATACTATTCCATTCAACAAATTAACTAAAAAAATAGTAAATTATTATTAAATAATTATTATGGTCAAAATTTACACAACTATGCCTTAAAGGTTTAAAAAACAAATAAACGATTGCAGCGAAAATAAAATAACTTGAGTCAATCGACATGCCATAGACAATCGTCTAGCGAAATGCACTCCTAGTTCATGAAGTCTTCGTAGTACCCCTCCTCCAATAATTCTATGCTCATTGATCCTTCCTCAGTAACTTATCGATAAAGGTGTATAGCCGTGAGTACATAAAGTACTCAGCAAGTTATAGAGAATAATGCAATTATATTAATGCAAGGCTTGACAAATGAATAGTCATATGGTTCTATTGTAGAAAGCAATAACTTGAATTTAAATACAGTAAATAGATTCAAAACATAATTAAGAAAACATAATAAATAACTGGTAAGCCAATGGCAGACAACATCAATAGATTGGCAAGACTTCACCCATCACCATCTAAAACCATCATCAAACCACTGAACTCAACAGTATTAACTTTGGATGTCAAAATCTCTAGTGAACTCTCTGTTCACTTTCCAACCATTCCACCTTTAAGGCATGTCCATGACCACGAACACAACTATTCGAATAGTTTTACACGCTCTCTGCAAAGGTTGTACACTTTACCCACAAGACATGATCAATCTTATAATGTCGGCAATTACATGTACCCATCGGCTTGCGACTAAGCAGATCATAACAAATCCTTTGTAATACTCTATCTAAACTCAATACCACTCACTGAGGTTTCACCACTGAAGGATTTCATCCACCATACTCAAGGTCCCCTCTTGCACCATGTGAATCTACCCGTCCATCCCGGAACCCATACCACCAACTGGTAGGACTCAAGTTAAGATATTGCAAATTAATAAGCCAGGTCTGTCCTATACCAGACATGTGGTAGTACATTTAGGGCCAGTTCAATAGTGCATAAGATTAAGTCCTTAGTTAACCTTGGGCGAGACATTCACATCCAAAATGTGCTAACAACACCCCCTTTACTGCAGAATCACTTGTCCGAGTGAAAACAATTTTATTTAACCAAGACTAGTAACATATCCTGCCATGTCACAATAAACTTTACAACAGTGGCTACCCACCACAATTCCATATCTCATTAAATCAAGTTTATCAATATTCATCATATGATATGTCCCTATTATACAACTAAGCATGTCTCTAAGCATAGCTACGATAACACAATGTTGGTTTTACGATTATGTCCAACTATTAATTTCCCAACCGAGGGTAACAATGGATATATGGCAATTAATAATCAAGGTGGCATTACAACAAATAGGTATTTAGCTATTCCCAGCAAATAGTCATTTGTAATGAAATAGCATGCAATTTGTATGAAACAAAATATTTTTGCAAACATAGGATCAATGTGAACAAAGATTATGACTTGCCTTGTTTGAACACTGTTGTTGTTGAGTTTTGATCTTCAAATCTTTCGTTCACTCCTTGGAGATCATGTCTACTAGAAAAAAAAATAAGAAATAGAAATAAACAACAAATAGATACTCAAACAAACTCTAGATTGAAAATAGATGGCTCTAGAATGAAGAACTTGATTTTAGATCATTTTAGAAATTTGAATGGGTTTAATCGGAGTTTATATGAAGGCAAATGGGCTTCCGAAAGATTGTACAGGAGAAAAAAATCAAGAAAATAAGAAGGGATAGAGAAAATATGTGGTTGATAGGTGGGTATTATAGATTTCTGGAATTTTGGAATTAAAAGAAAATCAGGAAAAAGGCTATTAGGTTGACATGTGGGACCATGGTCTATGGACCAAGTCCACGGCTGGCCGGGTTCATAGGATAGGGACTATGACAAGAAGGGCCCACACGGTTTGCTGATGTGGTGTGGCAAGGGCTAACGTGGTGGGCTCGACTGATGATGCAGCGCTGACATCGATATGGCTCGGCTCTAGCTTCTTTCCCGTCAGCTCGCATGATTTACGATGAATGACGCAATGTCGTTGGAAGGGCACAGCTCGATCGAGCAATACAATGGAGTGGAAAGTGGCAACAGTGAGGACCAAGACACACTAGAAAGGGAGATTGAGTGCAGGAAAAATGCTTGGGGAGCACCAATGCCGCGGCAGTGCTGGGAAACTCCGTTGAACAATCGCAATGCGATGGCAGTGGCTCGAGTAATGGCAGAGGCGGCTTCAAGTGCGATGCGACGAGAGGAGCACAAATTGAGGATCCCCTAAGGCTTAAATAGCCTTGAGAGGTGTGGCGAGTGTGAAGTTCAAGATGATGACGCATGCGGCTCGGACTTGGTGTGAATGTGGCGGCGTGGCTAAGGTTTGCGCGGCGCTAGTGGGCCGGGGTGGCTGGGCTGCTAGCATGCGCGAAGGGCCGAGGCGACTATGCTGCAAGGCAGGCTGGGGAAAAGGTTGGCAGGTTGAGTGGGGGGCCAGGTCAGTGGGTGTCGACGTACTAGCCAACAGGCACCTCCGAATCGGGTGCTTATGAGGTTCAGATGGGGGGCTTTCGGGGCAATCGCCGGAGGAAGAAGGAAGATCGGAATATCGGGGAAGCTCAGGAGGGCGGGGACGCTAAGGTTTACCCAGGTTCGGGCCCTCCGAAGAGTAACAGCCCTAGTCCTGCCTCTCTTGCTATTGCTTGTCTGGTGGGATATGAACTGGAATCCAAACTTGAGAGAATGGAACCTACGGTCAATGGATCGAACCCCTTCTCCCATGCACCCCAGCTCCCTTTTATACTTGGGCTGGCGGGGGCGCAGGGGAGGCTTACACCGCAAGCCATACTCATTACACTGCCACGGGCTTACACCGCAAGCCATACTCATTACACTGCCACGGGCGCATTAAATGCGCCCGTCACTGTCCTTACACCTCATTTAATGCCTGCCGCAGCCGTCACACCCCTGCCTTGGGCCCCACGCCCACCAACGCCGCTCGTTTCGTTAGGGGGTGAAGTGCTGCCATGACGTCACCCGTAATTATTGCGCGCCTGGGGAAGGCGCGCCGCCATACTGTAGCTTCCACGCTTTGCATTTAATGCGCACGATTTGCATTAAATGTCCTTGATCCTGGTACTGCAGCCTCGGGAGTGGTGCGCCAAGGGAGTGGCCCGTATGCCACCTGTCCACCGGGCGACCACCTTCCTGGGCGCCCAGTGGCGTGGCCTGGTCGCCACCTGTCCACTGGGCGACCACCTTCCTGGGCGCCCAGTGGCGTGGCCTGGTCACCACCTGTCCACTGGGCGACCACCTTCCTGGGCGCCCAGTGGCGTGGCTTGGTCGCCACCCGTCCACTGGGCGATCACCTTCCTGGGCGCCCAGTGGCGTGGCCTGGTCGCCACCTGTCCACTGGGCGATCACCTTATTGGGCACCCAGTGGCGTGGTCTGGTCGCCACGTGTCCACTGGGCGACCACCCTGGGGTCCTACCGCTTGCCGGGGCCCTAGGGCTTGCAGTGACGGTGGGCCCGGACGCGCCCTGGCCGCCCGTCGATCGTGTTTGGTGCGGGGGAGTGGGTACCCTGGTGTAGAATACGCCGATAGTAGCCCCCGGGCCCACCCAGGAGCGCTTTTTTGGTCTCCCGCCTTTCTTTTTTCTTTTTTCTCTCTCCTCTTTAAACGACCTTCGGGGAACCGCTCAGTCTCCCTGGTGGGGCCCCTTAAATGCCCACGCGCCCCGCGACTTAAAAATTTTTCCGGCTTCTCCGGTTCCCGAGGCGGCTTGCGCAGTTATTCCCGCCTCGTAACTGTTGCACGACCCCTGGGATACCCCCCTCCCATTTTATGGTGTTTTTTTGAACTTCCCACTTACGAGCCGCCGCGTCTTTTGGGTTTTCCCGCTTAGCCTTCCCTCGCGTCCTTATAAAAGGGCTAGCCACGAGGGGGAGCGGTTCTTCTTCTTCTTTCTTCAAGCTCCCTTTGCTCTGTCTTTTCTTGCCACCTTAAAGCCCCTTGCTTCTTTTTTTCTGACGTGCTTTCGTGCCTTTCTACACCCTATTGCTCCTCCAACTCCTTCCGCCCCGGTTCTGCCCCCTTCGACCGTCGAAGAGGAGGGCGCCACCCAGCTTTCCAGGCACATCTCCGGGGGCACCCTCCGCGTCCGTCCTGGGACCGTCGTGCCCCGCTGCCACCCCGGGGAGGTGGTTTTCTTTAGGTGGCAGCTGGTAGCTGGCTTGGTGCCACCGGTGTCCGACTTCTACCTCTCCGTCCTCAACTTCTACGCCATTCATCACATCCATCTTCCTCCCAACTCCATCATTCTTCTTGCTGTCTTCGCTCATTTCTGCGAAATGTTCGTAGGAGTGCTTCCCAACCTCCTTCTTTTCCGCTTCTTTTACGCCCTTTGCCCTACCAAGGCCCCCGTCCCTGTCTCCGGGGGCTGCCACCTGCGGCTCAGGGACAGGGTCGCATCGCGTTACATCCCGTTGGACAGCCGGTCCAACTGGAGGGCATGGCGCGATGAGTGGGTGTACGTTGCGGACGACAGCGGCATCGAGGTGCTGGTGCTTCCAACCGGGCCGCCGGTCAGCAACCCCAACTTGGGGGCTCATGTCAGCGAGACACCCGAACTTCAGACGATGCTGGCCCGCACCGACCAGCTAGTGGCGGCGGGTCTAACGGGGGGCATGGTCGTCCGGGACTTCATTTCCCGGAGGATTAGCCCTCTGCGCCGTCGCGTCCTCGCCTGGCAAGATGCACAGGCCAGGATGACGGGACCCGGACGATCCCCGGAGGTAGGCGGCTACATTTGAATCGCCCCTTTTCTTTGTTCTTTTTCCTTTTAGTTCCCATGGATTCTGACGACACTTTTTTCTTCTCTCTTTTGTTAGCCGCTGGCAACCTGTCCCCCAACCTGATCGACCCGTGGATGGGACAGCTGGGCTTGGCCAGCTCCGTCCCACCATTCCCGGAGGGTGTGCTCCCACTATGCCGTCTAGAGCCCAGGGAGCGCGCGGGGATCGTCCGGGCAATGCCGAAGATGGATGCCATGGGGACGCCTGACACAACAGCACACCAGGCGCCCCTGACGATCCGAGACCCCCCTCCCATCGGCGATCAGGGGAGGGGCGACCAGGGTAGGCGCCGACGCCCTGCCGATGACGACACTGCCGGCGGGCCTTCCCAAAGACCCCGCCTCTCGGCGGGCAGCACTGCGCCTTCGCCTGTGCTGCTGGGCTCGACCGGGGCGGGGTCCTCCACCGCCGCCGCGGGGAGTTCTTCTGCTGCCGCGGCGGGCTCCTCAACGGCAGCGGGGGGTTTGTTGGCCAGCGCGGCCTCGTCCTCCCTCGCCTCCGCCGACGTGGTGATCTTTGGATCCTCGCTCGACTCGAACGATCTTGCGCCGCGGCCGCTTCAATGATGACGCTACGGCCACCGCCGCCGCCACCGCCCGCCCGGCTCGGCTCAGCGATGCTACGGCCGCCGCCGCCGCCGCCACCGCCAATGGCGGCGTTTCTTCCTCCTCCGCCGCCGGTTCCGGTCCTTAGGCCGCCGGGACCGGAGCCGCCAGCAGCGCGCGGAGGGCTGGTCCTTGCCCTGGGTGTGCCCCGCTTCCCGAGGCCGCCACCTAGGTACTTATTAAAAAACGCATACGCAAAATACAGTCAAATCTCTCCAAAAGGCATCTTACCGTCATTTTTTCCTTCTCTCAGGGTGCCCAGTCCAGGCGTCCTTGCCGCCCAGGCCAGGAATGATCAGGGCACCGCGGCTGCAGGGGCCGCACTACCTGGGGCTGCCGGGCCTCAGGGCAGGCAGCTTGAGGAGGGCAACCCCCACGTGGTCATCCCGCCAGCCGCCACTGCTCAGGCCCCGGGCCCAGTGGACCCTTTGCCCACCCCGGAGCCCCCCGCCGCCTCCATTCCTTCGGCAGACGCGGATGCTCTGCTGGCGGCTCTGAGCGAGCTCTACTCCAGCACGAGCAGCCGCCTGGCGACAAGTAAGGAATGTCTGATGGAGGCGGGAATCCAGATTAACCGCCTTCGCAAGGAGGTGGAGGACTCCCGCGGATGGGAGTCGGGGCTGGAGCTGCAGCTGCTGAGGGAGCGAGAGTAGCGGGAGCAGAGCGCCTGCCGCGCCAAGGAGCTCTCCGCAGAGTTGGATGTGGAGAAGGTTGATCGGATTCGGTCGGAGGCGGACACGCTGGGGATGCTGCGTCACGCCTTTGACCGAATGGTGGCCAGCCTTGTCCCCCTGGGGCTGGCGCAACCGCCTCCGCGGGAGCAGAAACCACCGCACTACGCATTCTGCTTCAGCCGGATCGCGGACTTCCTCACGCACCTGCCCGCCGCCGCCCGATGCGCGGGCGCGCGCGATTCGCGGCCACGCAGCGGCACGTCTTTGGCTTTCTTGTGCCGGTATGATGCCAACTTCGATCCCATGGCTACCATCCAGGGAATCGAAGGCGACTGGGCGCAGGCGGAGGAGCGGGTCCAAGATGCCGCTGAACAAGTTGCCGCAGTACCGAGATGGAGAACCCCGCTGGAGGCAAAGCAATGAAGACGTGGCGCTGAGGCTGGACCTTGGCCCGGTTGCCGAAGATGTGGCGGCTGCAGAGGCGGCAGCGGAGGACGAGGAGGAGGAGCCGCCAGTAGCGTAGTCCCCCCTTTTTTGTTTTCGCCTGTAAGATACTTGATGCAAATTAATTTAAAATGAAACGGAAGCACAAGCTCGTCATTATATCATCTTAGTATTTGTTTTTACTTCGGCTCCGCTAGTTCCGCATGAGCAAGCACACGACCACTTAAGGACTCGGAAGGGGAGCACGACTTAAGGCCTCGTGCCAGGGAGTCACTTCCCTTGAACCCTTTGACTTAGCAAAACTTCGCCACCCGAGTGATCTTTAGGGAACGAGCACCTAGTGAGTCGTGGCAGGGCCTTAGGTTCTCAGCAACGGTGTTCAAGTCGCCGATCCCCACGGGGACACCCGGAGTGTCATGACCGTGCCGAGGGTCGTGCTGAACTAGCCGTTCGTTCTCCCGTCCCTGCACGCCGATTTCACTCAGCGATTTCACTTTTCCCACGGGACGTTTGCGCGGCCACAGGGTATCTAGGGCAAGCGCCCTGGCACGGCCAAACAGTGGGCGAAAAAACCGAAAAGAGAGCAGGAAGAACAATTGCTTCGGACAAAGAAATTGAAAACTTAATTTCAATTAAGAAGGCCTTTCCCGACCGGCAGCGGAGAGGAAGGCACAATCCGGCTGGTCGGGGAGCAGAGCCTGAAACTTACAACCGGTCAGGGGTAGAACTTGCGCAGGTTCTCTATGTTCTGCGAGTTCGCCAATTCTTCGCCGTCCTCAGTGGCCAGCCTGACCGCCCCGGGACGAGAGACTGAGACCACCTTGAAGGGGCCCTCCCACTGGAGAGACAGTTTATGCGACCCGGCATGCGACTGGATTCTTCGCAAGACCAGGTCGCCCACCGCCAGTGTTCTCTCGCTGACCCAGGAGGTGTGGTACCGCCTGAGACTTTGCTGGTATCACGCGGCGCGCAGGGCCGCCCGGTCCCGCGCCTCTTCCAGGAGATTGACGTCGTCCCGACACAGATCCTCCTGATCCCCCTCTGCGAATGCCGCGACGCGTGGTGATCCCAGCTCTAGCTCCGAAGGGAGAACGGCTTCCGCGCCGTAGACCAGGAAGAAAGGGGTTTCCCCGGTGGCCCGGCTAGGAGTGGTGCGGATCGACCACAGCACTGCCGGGAGCTCTTCGGTCCACCGGGTCCCACGCTTGTGGAGTCGATCGAACGCCCGGGTCTTGAGGCCCTTCAGCACCAGCGCGTTGGCCCGCTCGACTTGCCCGTTGCTCCTCGGATGGGCAACCGAGGCAAAACAGACCTTGGTGCCCATCTTTTCGCAGAAGTCCAGGAAGGCCGCGCTGGTGAATTGCGTGCCGTTGTCAATGATGATGCGGTTGGCGACTCCGAAGCGGGCGAAGATCCCTTGCATGAATTTGACTGCAGCCGCGGCGGTAATGGCTCTCACCGCCTCGGCTTCCACCCACTTAGTGAATTTGTCGATGGCGACGAACAGATGGGTGTAGCCCCCTGTGGCTCGCGGGAACAGGCCCAGGATATCCAGCCCCCAGACCGCGAAGGGCCATGAGAGCGGGATAGTTTGCATGGCCTGGGCTGGTTGGTGGATTTCCTTGGCGTGGAATTGGCACGCCTCGCACCTCCTCACCAGCTCGCAAGCATCCTGGAGGGCAGTTGGCCAATAGAACCCTTGGCGGAAAGCCTTTCCCGCCATCGTTCGACTGGACACATGGCTCCCGCACACGCCTCCATGGATATCAGAGAGCAAAGTGCTCCCCTCTTCCCGAGTGATGCACTTCAGAAGAATCCCGTTTTTACCCCAGCGGAAAAGGTCCCCACCCACCAGGGTATAGCAGCACTTGGCCTTTCGTGCTACCTTCTCTACTGACGCATCATCGTCGGGGCACACTTGATCCCGCAGGTAGGCCAGGATCGGATCTATCCATGTGCCTTCCCGGTCAAGTGCAGCGACCACGAGGTGGTCGTCTGGGTACTTTGCCTGGCCAGTCGTTTACGCCGGAGCCACTTTCCCTCCAGAAGCGAGGGCTGGAGCGGTATCACCATCGTCCCCACCGGAGACGGGGGCTGCGATGGACGGTCGCGTAAGCCTTTCTTCAAAGACCCCGACCGGGACAGGAGATCTTGTTGAAGCGAGCTGAGCAAGCTCATCTGCCAAGTAGTTGTCGCGCCGGGGGATATGAGTATATCCCAACCCTTCGAAGTGCCGCTCCAATTTCCTGACCTCCGCCAGGTATGCTGCCATGACGGGGTCAGGACAGGAGAAGTCCTTCCTTGCTTGATTGACGACCAGCAGGGAGTCGCCTTTCACTTGTAGGCGCCGAACACCGATGGCTGCGGCGGCCCGAAGCCCTGCCAGCAAGCCCTCGTACTTGGTGACATTGTTAGTGGCCTTGAAGTCAAGGGTGACCACGTACTTGAGGAGGTCCCCAGTCGGAGAGACCAAGAGGACCCCAGTCGCGTGCCCTCGAGCCTGAAGGATCCATCGAAGAAAAGCGTCCAGGGGGAGGATGCGGGGGCCTCTTCTGGTCCGGCCTCAGCCGGAGTCCACTCGACGATGAAGTCCGCCAGCCTTTGACTTTTTATGGCGGTGCGAGGAGCGAACTTGACGCCGAACTCCCCCAGCTTGACGGACCACTTTGCAATGCGGCCCTCTGCTTCACAATTGTGGAGGATCTCGCGCAGGGGGTAAGAGGAGACCACCGTGATCTCTCTCCCTTGGAAATAGTGCCACAACTTTCTTGACGCCACTATCACGGCATAGACCATCTTCTGAGCCTGAGGGTACCTTGTTTCCGTGTCATGTAGCACTTTGCTAATGTAATAGACCGGCCGTTGAACACCTTCTCGCTCCGCCACCAGCGCCGCGCTCACCACAGAGGGGCTAGCCGCCACATACAGCAGTAGTGGCTCACCCGGCTCGGGGGCGACCAGCACCGGGGGGGAGGAGAGGTACTTCTTCAAGTCTTTGAACGCCTGCTGGGCTTCTGGGGTCCACTCAAACGAGTTGGACTTCTTCAACAGCTTGAACAAAGGCAGGCTTTTCTCCCCTAGCCGGGCTATGAACTGGCCAAGGGAGGCCAGGCGGCCAGTCAAGCACTGCAGTTGCTTGAGCCGATTAGGCGGCTGCATCCGCTCAATCGCTTCTATCTTCTCTGGGTTGACCTCGATCCCACGGCTGGAGACCAGGAATCCGAGTAACTTCCTGGATGAGACGCCGAAAACGCACTTCTCAGGATTCAACTTTAGACAGTATTTTCTGAGGCGGGAGAAGGTCTCTTCCAGGTCCTGGATAAGCTCATCGGCCTTCTTTGTCTTTACTACCAGATCGTCAACATACACTTCAAGGTTCTTCCCAACTTGGGGCTCGAATACAATGTGCATGGCCCGCTGGTAAGTGGAGCCAGCGTTCTTTAGCCCGAAGGGCATCCGGACGTAGCAATATACACCGAAAGGAGTCACAAAAGCAGTCTTCTCTTCGTCTTCTCGCGCCATGCTGATCTGATGATAACCGGAGTAGGCGTCAAGGAAGCACAGAGCTTCGCACCCCGTCGTGGAGTCGACGACGACGTCTATCCACGGCAGGGGGTACGGGTCCTTAGGGCAGGCTTTGTTGAGGTCGGTGAAGTCGATGCACATTCGCCACTTCCTGTTGGACTTCCTTACAAGCACGGGGTTGGCCAACCACTCCGGGTAGGTGGCCTCCCGCACAATCTTAGCAGACAAAAGTTTCTCCACTTCGTCCCGAATGGCGTCCTACCGCTCTGGCGCCTGCCGCCGGATATTCTGTCGAATCGGGTGCGCTCCCGGGAGCATTGCCAATCGATGCTCGATCACCTCCCTAGGGACCCCGGTCATTTCTGATGGTTCCCAAGCGAACACATCCAGGTTAGACTGGAGGAAGGTGACGAGCGCGCCTTCCTATTTGGTGCTGAGGTCGGTGCCGATCTTCATGACCTTGCCGGAGCCATCCTCGCCCACGGAGACCACCTTCGCTTCGCCCGACGGTCCGGGCGAAGCGCGGGCCCTGACCGAGGGGGCGCCTAGGCTGTCGTCTTTGTCGCGCGCTGAGCAGGTGGTGCCGGCCAGATCCTGTATCTGTTTGCTGAGATGCAGGGCTTCCAGCCTGTCCACCTTCACCGTGATTGGGCCCCCAGGCCCAGGGATCTTCACCAACATGTAGGCGTAGTGGGCGACCACCATGAATTTGACCAGAGCTGGACGGCCAAGCAGGGCGTTGTAGGGGAGGTCAAAGTCAGCGACCTCGAAGTTGACAAGCTCCGTCCGAAAGTTTTCCGCACTCCCGAACGTAACAGGCAGCCGGACCTGCCCCAGGGGCAAGAGGCCCACCCCGGGGGCAACTCCGTAGAAAAGGGGAGCCGGACGCAGCTCCTCATACGGTATCTGGAGCGCCTGGTACGCCCCGACAGATAGCAAGTTGATGGTGCTGCCTCCGTCAACAAGAACCCGCCCAAGCTTCGCGTTACGAACTGTGGGAGACACCACGATCGGGAGATGGCCAAGGCCAGAAACATTCTCCGGGTGGTCGGCCCGGCTGAAAGTGATCGACTGCTCCGACCACTTCAGCGGCCTACCCGCCCCGGAGGCCGATGCGGTGGCACAGACCTGCCTCAGATCCCGCTTGTACTGTGAGTTTGATGAGTAGGTGGCCGAGCCACCGTGAATGAATGCCACCATATGCTCCGCCTGCTGGAAGGCCAGCGGAGTTGAGTCTTCGTCATCGTCGTCTCCATGGTCTTTCTCGCGGCGCTTCTTGAGCCGCCTGTCCACCAGTTTGGACACAACTTGGCAGTCCTCCAAGTCGTGTCCACTCGTTCGATGGATGGGGCAATAAGGTTTGCCCCCATCGTCTTCGCGACGGGGTGAGCGGCGGTTCCTATGGTCGCTGCGCTGGTCCCAGCGCTCATTCCTTCGGTCTTGATCGTCGCGACGCCGGGACTTGGTTTCTGGTTCGGCAACCAGGACTTCCCTAGCGGTGGCCTCCTTCCGCTTTTTCTTCTTCTTGCAGTCAGAGGACTTCGAGGTGCCGGCATCGCCGGGGTCGGAAAGCCTTGTCGCACATTCCCGGGCTTCGGCCACCCGGGCGCACTTGTGCGCCAGGGAGAACAACTCGGAAGTGGTTGCGATGGTGCGGGTAGCCATCTTCTCCCGCATCTTCTGGTCCCGGACCCCCCTCCGGAACGCAATGATCACTGATTGCTCTGAGATCCGGGGGATCGTGTTGTGGCAATAACTAAATCGCCGAATGAACTCTCTCATGGACTCCCCCTTCGTCTGCTCCAGAGCATGGAGGTCATCCTCTACGCCTGGCTGAGTGTAAGAGCCCTGGAAGTTGGCAACAAAAACGTCGCACAGCTCCTCCCACGAGTGCACAGAGCCTCGTGGGAGGTTGAGTAACCAAGACCGGGCGGAACCTGTTAGTGACGTCGGGAGGTAGTTGGCCATAACTTTTTCGGAGCCTCCCGCAGCACGTACCACCGTGGTGTAAATTTGCAGGAATTCCTCCGGATTGGTCGTGCCATCGTATTTCTCGATGGAGGCGGGGCGGAACCTCTCCGGCCACGCAGCTTGTCGTAGACGGAGGGAAAACGCCTGGCATCCAACGTTGTAGGGGGAGCAGCGTCGCTCGCCAGCCCCTCGACCCTGAGATGGGGTCGAGGAGTGCGAGTCTAGGCTCTCCCCAGAGTCAGAGGGGGTAGCCCCCTGTTGATCAGCAAGTGCTGGGGGGTTGACGCGTTGCTGCGAGCGTTCGTGGCGCCCCCTGAGAACGTGGCGTAGGTCCCCCCCGCGCTGGAGCTGCCTCTCATCCGGGCGCGATCTGAGATCCTCGCGATTCCCCCTCGACTCGGGGGGACCGCGGGAAGAAGCGGAGTCACGTGCATGTCCCCCTATGCCGGAGGGGGCTGCAACCAGGGCTCCCTTCCCCTTGTCCCGGCCCTTGACGCTGGGAGAAGTTGTTGTCTTGGCGGTGGAACCTGCGCGTCGGCCGCGTCGTGCTCCTTCTTTGCACGCAGCGGAAGCCCCGGTGGTCGCCGCCTCAACTGTTGTTGAGCGGCATCGACTAAGCGGGCGATATCCCGCAGCCCGCAGTGGTGAGGTATCGCCCAGTGAATCGGAGGATGATCGAGGAGTAGTCGAGCCGCATGAAGGCTCCGCGCGGGAGTGTCGTCCCCCAGCACCAAACGCCGTTGGACGGGCTGGCCCCCGAGCGCGGGAGCCACGCGTGTCCATCCCACAGCGGAGGGACCCGGCTGGCCCGGCTCCTTCCCCGGGAGTCGGGACCGGCTACGGGCGCTGCTTTCCTCGGGTAGATTGCTGCGCTTGGAGTGTGACTCCGCCATGCAGACAGTCGCCCCTACTTCTTCTAAGCTTCGAACCGGAAACAAAAGGAAGAGGGCAATATAACCACCAATAGCCCCTACCTGGCGCGCCACTGTCGACGTACTAGCCAACAGGCACCTCCGAATCGGGTGCTTATGAGGTTCAGACGGGGGGCTTTCGGGGCAATCGCCGGAGGAAGAAGGAAGATCGGAATATCGGGGAAGCTCAGGAGGGCGGGGACGCTAAGGTTTACCCAGGTTCGGGCCCTCCGAAGAGTAACAGCCCTAGTCCTTCCTCTCTTGCTATTGCTTGTCTGGTGGGATATGAACTGGAATCCAAACTTGAGAGAATGGAACCTACGGTCAATGGATCGAACCCCTTCTCCCATGCACCCCGGCTCCCTTTTATACTTGGGCTGGTGGGGGTGCAGGGGAGGCTTACACAGCAAGCCATACTCATTACACTGCCACGGGCTTACACCGCAAGCCATACTCATTACACTGCCACGGGCGCATTAAATGCGCCCGTCACTGTCCTTACACCTCATTTAATGCCTACCGCAGCCGTCACACCCCTGCCTTGGGCCCCACGCCCACCAACGCCGCTCGTTCCGTCAGGGGGTGAAGTGCTGCCATGACGTCACCCGTAATTATTGCGCGCCTGGGGAAGGCGCGCCGCCATACTGTAGCTTCCACGCTTTGCATTTAATGCGCACGATTTGCATTAAATGTCCTTGATCCTGGTATTGCAGCCTCGGGAGTGGTGCGCCAGGGGAGTGGCCCGTATGCCACCTGTCCACCGGGCGACCACCTTCCTGGGCGCCCAGTGGCGTGGCCTGGTCGCCACCTGTCCACTGGGTGACCACCTTCCTGGGCGCCCAATGGCGTGGCCTGGTCGCCACCTGTCCACTGGGCGATCACCTTCCTGGGCGCCCAGTGGCGTGGCCTGGTCGCCACCTGTCCACTGGGCGATCACCTTCCTGGGCGCCCAGTGGTGGCGTGGTCTGGTCGCCACGTGTCCACTGGGCGACCACCCTGGGGTCCTACCGCTTGCCGGGGCCCTAGGGCTTGCCGTGACGGTGGGCCCGGACGCGCCCTGGCCGCCCGTCGACCGTGTTTGGTGCGGGGGAGTGGGTACCCTGGTGTAGAATACGCCGACAGTGGGGTTGAAGAGCTAGGTGTTGGGTCGAGGATACCGACTAGAGCGGGATGAATAGGCGGTTTTAAAAAATCTCTCTACGATTAACATGCCCTAATTACCCCTATGTCAAAACCTTAACGATAAATAATACAAAAGCGATAAATTATGATTTTGATAATTAAAGTATAAATCTTCTAGGCTCTCTAAGTGCACTAATTAATTTTGTCTCTAATCAAGGATATGCAATCCTAAATACAATCAAGCAATTTAATTCTTGGAATGTAAATTGCAACAATGTAAATAAAGAATTGTAAGCAAAACACAAGGTGACACACTGATATTTTACCCTTTTGTTCGGAGACTTGCCGGTCTCCCCTAATCCACGTTGAGGCAAGTCCAAACAACTTTGGACCACCTCCACGAATTTAGCACCCTTCTTGAATCCACTAATGGTAGCTCTTTCCTCCTCCGGGTAGGTGAGCTCTGACCTACACAAATTCACCGAGGCTTCTCATAACCTCTGTTGAGAAGCTCACCACGTACGACACCTCCACACGCTATCTAGGTTTGGCAAACACCAAAAGTAACAAGTCAAGCACATAGCTTTAACTCCACCAAGTACAACACATGTACAATGGTGATCACCAAGAGCAACACATGCACAAGGCTCCCTCAAGTGTAACACATGCACAAGAAGCTCTCAATCCACTCTTAATTGCAACACATACAATTAGAGCTCACTCATAGCATAAGAGGTGAATGGAAGAAGACAATACATGCACAAACTTTCAAAAACCCACCAAAACTCAGCAAGCACAAATGCCAGCCCCCAAGACTCCTTTTATAGCCTTCCACAAAAAAACTAGCAGTTGGGGGGCATTCTAGGAAAAATCAACAAATCTGGCACTACAGTCCTCTGAAGCCCGGTAGTGCCAGCCTTGACCCTAACGGTCAGATAACGACTATATTCCCAATACAATCAATGGCAAAAGCTCGGTAGTACCCCTCGAGCAGTAGTACCAGCTCCCACAGACGGTACTACCGATCTCAGTGCACAATCCAGAGATACTCTCTGAAAAATAACTAATGGCAGCATAGGGCCAGTAGTACCGTACCTTCGGTAGTACCACCCTTGAGCTCTGATAGTGCCAACTTTCAAACACAGAGAAAATTGTGCTATCTGGAAAATAACTGCATCCTCACTGGGGCGATAGCACCGATCGAACAATAGTACCGACTCCCATAAGCGGTACTGTTGGCCCAGCGGTATTACCGGCCTTAGTAAGCAGTAGTGCCAGCCATAGGGAGAAAACCAAGTTTTTCACAAAAACTTTTTCTCCAAACTATCAAAGATTGATTGTTTGACCCATGTGATGACATATGATCAAGTCAATTTACAAAACACATTTGCAAACCCTATTTGCATGCTCCAAAGAATTACATTAAAAACTTTAATTTATTTGCAAAATATATTTGCAAATAAACCAAGAACCTATGAGATTTATCTTCTTAGCCATGTGATGATCAACACATGATCAAGTCAATTTTCAAACCCTATTCACATGCTCTAGGATCTAAACCCATAACATCCAGTTCATTTGCAAAGCACATTTGCAAATAAAAAATCAACTCACTTAAAAACAAATCTCGAGCCATGTGATGAGCAACTCATGATCAAGTCAATTTGTAAACACATTTGTAAACCCTATTCACATGCTCCAAGATATGACTCAATAAAACTAATATTTTGCAAACACTCGTTTTGCAAACGCAAGGCATAAACCTTTCTTAGCCTTGTGATGATCAACACATGATTAAGTCACAAGCTAAGACTTTAATGCATGAGCTCTCTATTTGCAACACATGCAAAACTTAGCTCTATGCAAACACAAGCATTTAACTCTAAATGCATGAGCCCTCTCCTTTTTGCAACACATGCAAAACTTAGCTCCATACAAACACCAATTCAATTAAGAAGCAATTGAAGAAGCAAGCATAAACTTCAATATTTGCAACACATGCAAATATGAGTTTCATACAAAATCCAACTAAGCGAGTGAGCTAGAGTGAACCGGATTGAGTTCATCAACACATAAAGAAGCTCAAGCTAAATGACTCAACCCTTCTTAATAGTACAACAACTAAACTAGAAATCTGGTCTCTCAACCAATCACTAAGACCGATAAAAGACTAGGAAAACATTCTTAACCTATCTAGTTATATCTTTGCCCTTGCATATTACTTATAGCTTTTATGATGTCCAATCAACTCCTCTCCAATTATGCGACTTCTCATCTTATTCATAAACTCATGATGAACCTTCCTCTTTTCTCGCTTCAGGATCTTCCCTTGAAGCTCATCAACACATGATGACTTTTTTTTCGATTCTTTATCATCATTGGACTCAATCTACTTCGCAACTCATGGAAGATTGTTAGTCCAACAAACACGACTATCTCAATCATCAATTGCACACCATTAACACATAGTGGTTGGCCCAAGATCCTTCGATCTATCCCTTTGATGATTAAGCACAACCCAATATAATCAATTTGAACATTAATTGTGTCTTAAGTACATTGATACAACTAATGCTTCATTATACTCACGAGATTTCCGTTTGTTCTTAATCAACGAAGAATAAAATCAACACATGATGATGCATTTTTTGATTGATTGAAAGACAACCGAACTCAATTTAAATTTTATTTAAATTGATATGAGTCTATATAACTACACAAGCTTCATATACTCATTTTGATGGAATTCAAGTAATGATCCAATGTATTGGAGTTGTGGAATGGGATCAATACTCTTGTAACCATCAATTATAAAATAAACTCTATTAAATATGTGCATATAAATAATTGAACTTGGAATCAATACGCACATAATCAATTTTATATTTCATTTGAGTTTATCTTATATTGGCATGAGTATACTACAACTACACAAGTTATATATATACTTAATATTTTTGGCAAGAAGACATGAATCAATACTATTGAAACTTCAAGTTGAAATATAAACTACCCCTAGATGTGTGCATCCATATATATATGGATTTGGAACAATAATGCATATATTTAGGTTAAAGTAATGGAAGAGTTTATCTTTTAACTTGAATCCAAAGTATACAATAAGATAATAGAGTGAATACTAATGCATACCTTGGGTTTTTTATTTTCCATCCAAATTTGAGACTAATAAGAATAAAACTCAATAATCATGTTAGTCTCATAATGATTAGATTTGTCATTAAACAATGATTTAAATATTAATCGAAAACTAATCACCAAAACCAATTGAGTTTAAACTTAACTGGGCCACGGAAGAGATGGGTCGGAAAAGGAATCGGTTCAAGGAGATTTGAGAATATTTGAAATGATTTAAGTAAATAAATGCTAGAAATTCAAATAAATTCAAACATATACAAAATGAGCTCAGAAAAATATCAAAAAATACAGAAAATTCCTTGTAAAAAAAATTGGGGTGTTACATCCATCTTTAGTCATTATTATTTGATGTTTAGATTAGTCAAATTAAATCTTCTCATTAATGGAAATTTTCTAATGAAGCTTTAGTTGATTTGAGGAAACCCAAATAATTCCTTTTACTTATAAACTTTCCAAAAGCGCAAAAATTAGGGTATTACATCCATCTTCAGTCATTATTAACTACTCCCTCTAGTCACAAATAGTTATTGTTTGACGTACATGCAGTTAAACTTGCGAAACTTTAACTGATAATATATTTTTAAAAAATATTTAGATTAGATATGTGAAAATCATATATATAGATTTGTTTTTAAAAAATATTTTTATAATATTATAATTTTATTGTGTTTTATAAATATACTATAGTAGAAATTAGTGATCCAAATTGAATTTTGCATACCATATCAATATCCAAAATGATAACTATTTATGACTGAAGAGAGTACTTCATATCCATTCTAGAGCCATCACCATGTCAGGTGAGAATTTTTGGCAACTTGCTTGGCCAATTATGCATTGATGTTAGTGGTCTTATTCAAGCTACATCATCTTAGTCGTCTTCATCAGAATTTACCAAGGTGTAGGTGGGCCTTGTGAGCTCTCACCCAACCCCCATCCCCCGGGCAATGGACATAGGACATAATGCCTTCAATCTGAGCTATTTATTTTGATCTAATAAGGCGCTGTTTGGAACGCCGGGGTTTTTGAGGATTCTTATGTTTCCTGTGAGGTTTCAGCAAAGCTCATGTAAAATTTTTGTGTTCCAAATATGCTTGAAAAGTCTGTGGATTTCCTACACCCTTGTAGTGAGTATTCCGTGTTATCGATTTTGCAACGCAGTGCAGAATTGGTATCACGTCTTCCTGCAGCTATTAGAGGATAGAAAATTCAACAGTGAGTTGCAATAGAGAAAATATATATGAGGTGAATTATGAGTATATTTGTTGGAATTGGCCCATGAGTATGGCCCATTTCCTTTAATTCCAAAGATTGCATGGTTAGTACCATATTGCTTAGCCAAATGGAAGGAATGCAATTTATAAGGTGGAGTCCTTGCCACTCCTTGAGTTATGAGGAGCATGACATAGGGATGGTATGAGAAGGACTTTGGAGAAACACACACGCGCGCACGTACGCACGCACGCACGCACGCGCGCGTATTCGCGTATTTTCACGTGAAAATCCGAGTGACTTGTGGCATGCGACTAGCGACCGCGCCGCGTCGTAGTGTGTCTCCTGGCACTATGAATTCACCTTTTATTTTGCTTAATCATGCAATTGTTTAACTTTCTGTACTGGTCAGGAGACTGCATAATGATCATTATTTTTGTTTGAATTAGCAGTTACCAGTGCATTATGTTTAAATTCAGTCAGTTACCAGTGCTTAATGCTGTCAGTTACTAGTGAGTAATGGAGACAGTTACTGGTTAGAGGCTATATAAGACCTGGAGACGTCCAGGCCAAAATACTGAATTTTTCCAATTCCACTCTTTCTTCTTCCTCCTGCGAGAACTGTACTGAGGTGTTGAGCAGCTGTACCGCGCCAGCCTTCCTACACGGCGTGCACCGTGAAGGAGGGTGAGCGGTATCTCCGAGCCGTTGCCGCAGAGTTCACCTGCACGGGGCGGCAATAAGGTTTCTAGGCAACGCATCTGCGCGACCGCTCCTGTGTTGCTTCATCGACTTCGATTTCTTTCACGACCTCTTCTGCGCATCGTTCTGTCTTCATCAAGCCTAACTGTAAGTCGTTAGTGAACGTTCGATTTAATCATACTCTGTTTCTTGAGTTTATATGTTTGGAAGTACAATGTGTAGCCTGCTGTTAGATTTACTGTGTGCATTACTATTTATCAGTAGTATTTGCCTCAATATAAAATCTGGAATAAAAATATTGCGCATATTTCCAACAATCCAGAAACCTTATTGGCGATATTTTTGTGATTCAGCAATGGCTAATCCATCGGATGCTATGAATCCTGAGAGGTTTTCTGGTGCAAATTTCTGTAGATGGCAGACAAGGGCTAAGTTTTGGCTCATGTCATTGGGGCTGTGGTGGGTGATCCACCCGCAGTATCCATTTACGATTGAGCAGTACATGCAGTTTGATAGTGCAAACAACACTGCACTAGGCTGCCTTCTGACCATTTTGGCAGATCAGCTCTACGATGTGTATATGAACTACACATCTGCCACTGAGTTGTGGGATGCACTTGACTAGAAGTATGCAGAGGCTGATGTGACACCACGGAGTGTCGTAACCATCTATAATGTGAATGTTGAGGTCAAATAACATTATGGAATGTGGAATTTGAGGTTAAAACCATACGTTATGAGGTTAATTTGTGTTTTGGGCCTTCCGGGAGGGAAAATGGGCCTTCCGGGGGACATTGGGCCTTGGGGAACCCACGTGGGCCGAAGGTGGGAGGCCTTTGGCCCAAGTGGGGGAGGGTTTAAGGCAGCATGCTGCTGCCCCTGCGCCCCAACCCTGGTTTGGGC
Organism: Rhipidocladum racemiflorum; assembly: GCA_036346355.1. Lineage (NCBI taxonomy): Eukaryota > Viridiplantae > Streptophyta > Magnoliopsida > Poales > Poaceae > Rhipidocladum > Rhipidocladum racemiflorum. The sequence continues at coordinate 24,238,960 of CM070584.1, read as the reverse complement.
GCCTCCACCACCCTCCCTCCCACCTAGCCGCCACCCCCCTATCTCCCTCCTTGCCGTGCGCCCCCACCACCTCTCCCTTGCTTGCGCCACCACCCCTCCACCACCTCTCCACCTCCCTTGCTGCCCCTAGGGGAGTTCACCTCAACACCTCGAAGATCCATCCATTGGACCGCTCCGCAACGAGGAGATCCGGCGGAATTGGAGCGAGGAAGGAGATCGCGCGAACCGGGAGGAGATCCGTTTGGTTTTCAGTCGTCGGGCGAAGGTATGGCCACGGGGATCCTTGGGGTTGGTCTAGGATCTGTTGTAAGGGTTATTGTCATGTTTTTAGATCAATTGGTGGTGCTGGAATTGAGTAGATTAGATGAAATCTAGAAGTTGCCACGTTCTCTGTTTCGGGCAGCATGAGCAGTCGACCTAGGGTTTGGATTTTTGCCAATTTAGAGTCGGAATTTGGTCCTCCGCCTGTTGAAGAAGTTGTAGGTAACTTCAATACCTTTCAGTGGGTATAAAGAACGTTTAATTCCGCCCAGCCGTTTGAATGTTATGCTTGGTTTACCGAACGTATTAAAATCTGTGATGTGATTGGAACAGATCACGGCATTCTGTAGATTACACCACTTTAGTGTCCGAATCAGTCTTTCCATATACTTAGAAAAAGTTAGGAAATTTCCTAAGCTACACGAGGATGTACTCGTTTAATTGATTCAGAGTCTTAGAACCTGAGTTATGCCTTTTGGAAGGCAGCTGTCCCGACGGGATAGAACCTCTGTTTTTGGGTTTAGCGAGTAGTTTGCGATGTTGGGGTAGAAGAGGGTTTGTTTACTGTTTTGTGGATATGATTGTGAGTGTGTGGTACCTATGTGCAGGTGGTGTGACCCCGGGAGTGCCTTCTACTTCTCGCCAATCCGTCGCCCGTGGTTGAGGCAAGTGTATTGGAATGGGTAGCGGGTTGTAGTTGCTAGATTGGTTGAGATTGAATTTGAATACATGATATGTTCACATGCCATGCCTTAATGATTGCCAATGATATTATGAATATATTTATTATGTTATGATGCCATGTGTTAGTGTACAAGTTATTTATGATGTTGGCATGTTTGCATACATGGCATGATACATAGCCCGGGCGGTGAGAAAGTCATAACTAGTCCGGGGAAGGTCGGTGACAAAGTTATGACTATTCCGGAGAGCCAATGAGTAAGTCCTACATCGTGATTCCATCCATCGCGGTGTATGGAAGCGAGGAGTAGGCACCCTCCATCTTCGGGATGGAAGGGGGGAGAGGGTGCACACCGACGGGTGTGTACTCAACCATACCGGTATGAGTTTCCAAGGAGACATGAGCATCGCATAGCATTGCATACATAATGATGATGATATTGATATGTGATCATGAATGAGATGATAGACATGATATGAGTTGTTGTAGCCATGTAATTGTTCTTGTGTACCATTGCAATATGCTTGCTGAGTGTTGAACTCACGCTTGTGCTTTCTTGTTGTTTTAGGTACCATGAGATCGGCATGCGGGGAAGGGAAATAGTCACACTTCTACACATTGCTTCACTCATTTGTCCCACAAGTCATTCAATTGGGTTTTGACAATAAACTAAGTGTGATGCTTATTGCTTTATGGTTTAGCTTTGCGATATGAGAGTCTTATTGTTCGTTTGGCTCATGGAGACATTGAATGCTTGGAATTAGACTTATATTGTTGTCATGCCTTTAATTATTGCTATTTTAGATGTCTCTCGTATTGCCTTATATTGCTATGCTTTTGTGTTTCCTTCAATTCATGTTAAAACAAAGGAGATGCTGCCGAAATTTCAGTTTTTAGCATTAGTGCCTTTGCTGTAATTTACTTGTAATTGTGGTATTTAGAGGTTGCTTAGTCTATATTTGGTTGCATTCAGGCATATTAAATGCCGGGGTGTTACAGCTGAGGCCGGTCGTTGGCTGTACGTGTGTGAGCAATTCTTCGATTTTAGCATGGATGACGCTAAATCGATTGTTGCACAAGCACACGACCTCCAACTACTGGTTGGCGAGATTGCGCACTTGGGTTGTGCATTGCCTCCTAAGTGTATGGCAGTGGGCATTGTTGCCAAACTACCCTCATCTTGGTGGGATTTTGCCACTAGCTTAAAGCACAAGAGGGAAGAGATTTCTGTTGAGGATCGCATTGCAGCCCTTGATGTGGAAGAAGAGGCAAGAGCAAAAGATGTACCAAGCAGAACTAATCAGAATGATGCCAATGTCGTTGAGAAGAAAACATATGGCAAGAACTACAAAGTTCCTAAACCAAACAAGACAACTAGCTTTAAAAAGAAGAAAATTGAGAAAAAGGATATGAAGAACATCACCTGTTTCATGTGCGGAAAGGACGGTCATATGGCAAAAGACTGTCGCTATCGCAAAAACAGAACAAATGAACAGGGCAAGAAAAATGCCAACGTGACCATAGGCGAGGCCTCGACTTCAGGAGTGTATGGTAATTTTCCTGTTGTTTTTTCAGCATGTCAAACCACTGATTGGTGGGTTGATACTGCTGCTAATGTTCACGTGTGTTATGATGTTTCCTTGTTTTCTTCTTACCAGGGAGCCGGGGCTTCCTCCGTCCTAATGGGAACAGGTCGCATGCTTCTGTTCTTGGTGTTGCCACGGTAGATCTGAAGCTTACTTCAGGGAAGATTGTCCACTTGAAGAACGTGCAGCATGCGCCAACAATAAAAAAGAACCTTGTCAGTGGTTCTCTTTTATGCAGGGATGTTATAAGCTAGTATTTGAGTCAAATAAAGTTGTATTGTCTAAGTTTGGGAACTTTGTTGGTAAAGGCTATGAGAGCGGAGGCTTGTTCCGCTTAAGTACTCTAGAGTCTTGCTATAATATGAATATTGCAGCTGGTTTGAATAAATGTGATGCCGATATTTGGCATTCTCGATTCTGTCATATTGGTTTTGATAGCATTTCTCGAATGTCCAGATTAGAGTTAATTCCAAAATGTGATATTGTCAAAGGATCAAAGTGTCAATCTTGTGTGCAAGCAAAACAGCCTAGAAAACCCTTTAAAGGATTAGAGGAAGAAAAGAACTTAGCACCATTAGATCTTGTCCATTCTGATCTTTGTGAGATGAATGGATTGTTGACAAAAGGAGGCAAAAGATATTTTCTAACTCTTATAGATGATGCGACACGTTATTGTTATGTGTATTTGCTTAAAACAAAGGATGAAGTTTTAAACTACTTCAAAATCTATAAGGCTGAGGTTGAGAACCAACTAGAAAAGAAAATTAAAAGACTAAGGTCTGATCGTGGAGGAGAGTATATCTCTCATGAATTCTCCCAGTTCTGTTCTGAGCATGGTATAATCCATGAAGTTACGCCACCGTATTCTCTCCAATCAAATGGGGTAGTTGAGAGGAAAAACCGAACACTCACAGACTTAGTAAATGCCATGTTAGAGAGTGCCGGCATGCCTAAAATGTGGTGGGGAGAAGCTATATTGACAGCAACTTTTGTCCTAAACAGAGTAATCACAAAAAAGTGTGAAATTACTCCGTATGAGGGATGGAAGGGGAGAAAGCCCAATGTCAATTTTCTGCGAACATGGGAGTGTTTGGCAAAAGTCAATATACCATTGCAGAAAAAGAGAAAGCTTGGACCTAAAACAGTAGATTGCATTTTTCTGGGATATGCACATAACAGCACGGCCTATAGATTTTTAGTAGTAAAATCAGAAACTCCTAAGATTATTGCTAACACAATAATGGAGTCCAGAGATGCTTCATTCTTTGAGGATATTTATCCTATGAGACCAGCAGGTAGTACTTCACGAACTGAGAATACTCAAACTGAAAATAATAATAATGCTGAACCTACCACTGTTTCTGAACCAATAAGTGATACACTACCAGTAGAAAATATTACTTAGGAGGATAACAATTTAGTCTCAGAAGCTCCTCGTAGGAGCAAGAGACAAAGGGTTGAGAAAACCTTTGGCGATGACTTTATTGTATACCTCGTGGATGATGTGCCAAAAACTCTTTCAGAGGCTTATGCACTGCCTGATGCTGAGTATTGGAAAGAGGCGGTCCGTAGAGAGATGGATTCCATCATGGCTAATGGGACTTGGGAAATCACTGATCGCCCTAGTGGGTGCAAACCTGTTGGATGCAAGTGGGTTTTCAAAAAGAAAATGAGGCCTGATGGTACTATTGATAAGTACAAGGCAAGACTTGTGGCCAAAGGTTATACCCATAAAGAAGGAGAGGATTATTTTGATACTTATTCTCCTGTTGCCAGATTAACCACCATTAGAGTGCTCATTGCATTAGCTGCTTCTTATGGTCTACACGTTCATCAAATGGATGTAAAGACAGCTTTCCTTAATGGAGAGTTGGAGGAAGAAATCTATATGGAGCAACCAGATGGTTATGTGATTACTAGACAGGAAAATAAAGTATGCAAATTATTAAAATCCTTGTATGGCCTAAAGCAAGCACCTAAGCAATGGCACGAAAAGTTTGATAAAACTTTAACATCTGCTAGTTTTGCTGTTAATGAGGTAGATACGTGTGTATATTATTGTTATGGTGGGGGTCAAGGTGTGATTTTGTGTTTTTATGTTGATGACATACTTATATTTGGGACAAACACTGCTGTAATTGACGAGGTCAAAACTTTCTTATCGCGATGTTTTGATATGAAAGACTTGGGAGAGGCAGATGTTATTCTGAATATTAAATTGATTAAGAATGAGGATGGAATCACTTTGCACCAATCCCATTATGCTGAGAAAATATTGAGCCTACTCAGCTTTGAGAATTGCAGAATTTCCCCAACACCATTTGATCCGAGTGTTAAGCTTCGGAAAAATCAAGGGTTAAGGAAAGATCAGTTGAGATATTCACAAATTATTGGATCCCTTATGTATCTAGCTGGTGCCACAAGACCTGATATCTCATTTGCTGTGAGCAAATTAAGCCGGTTTACATCTAACCCGGGAGATGATCATTGGGAGGCACTTGAAAGAGTGTTGCGCTGCTTGAGAGGCACAACATCTTACGGAATTCAATACATTGGATATCCATCTGTATTAGAAGGACATAGTGATTCCAATTGGATATCTGATGCGGAGAGATCAAAGCTACATGTGGTTATGTTTTTACATTAGCTGGTGCTGCAGTTTCATGGAGGTCTTGCAAATAGACCATATTAATGAGGTCAACCATGGAAGCTGAACTTATAGCACTTGATACAGCCACTGTTGAGGCTGAATAGCTTAGAGAGCTTTTGTTGGACTTGCCATTGGTTGAGAAACCAGTATCGCCGATCCTAATGTACTGCGATAACCAAACAGTGTTGATTAAGGTTATGAGTACTAAGGATAACATGAAGTCCTCTAGACATGTGAAGTGCAGGCTTAAATCTATCAGAAAATTGAGAAACTCTGGAGTAATTGCTGTGAATTATATTCGCACTGAGAAAAATCTGGCAGATCCTTTTACAAAAGGACTTGCAAGGAAAACGATTTCCGTTGCGTCTATGGACATGGGTATGAGGCCCATTTGAGTTACAACACAATTGTAACCCATACCTTCCTGATCGGAGATCCCGTGAATTAGATAATGGGAAAAATAAGTTGATGTTGTAACAAGAGAGTACATATGTCACTACGGAAGGTCAAAACTTTATAAAATGTGAAAATGGAGGTTAAAACTTTACGTTATGCCGTTTATAGCGTGTTTTTGGGCCGTTTTCGGGTGTTTGGGCCTCTCCGCGGAACTTTGGGCCTTGGGGGTTGAGTTGGGCCTCCGGTGGAAGAGTTTGGGCCCAGGGGGGACTTTTGGGCAGCCAAATCTGGCCCCCACCCCTTGGTGCGCCCCCACTCCCTTTCCCAACCCTAGCCGCCACCCGCTAGCCCCCCCCATGCACCTCCACCCTTCCCCTTCCTCTCCATCTTCCCCCATGGCGCCACCACCTCTCCCCTCCCCACTCCACCTCCCTTGCTGCCCCTAGGGGAGTTCTCCACCTCAACACCTCGAAGATCCGTCCATTGGAGCGCTCCGCGACGAGGAGATCCGATGGAATTGGAGCGAGGAAGGAGATCGCGCGAACCGGGAGGAGATTCGTTGGGTTTTCGGTCGTCGGGCGAAGGTATGGCCACGGGGATCCTTGGGGTTGGTCTAGGATCTGTTCTAAGGGGTATTATCATGTTTTTAGATCAATTGGTGGTGCTGGAATTGAGTAGATTAGATGGAATCTTGAGTTTGCCACGTTCTCTATTTCGGGCAGCATGAGCAGTCGACCTAGGGTTTGGGTTTTCGCCATTTTAGATTCGGAATTTGGTCGTACGGCTGTTGAAGAAGTTGTAGGTAATTTCAATACCTTTCAGTAGGTATAAAGAACGTCCAATTCCACCCAGCTGTTTGAAAGTTATGATCATTTTACCGAACATAGTAAAATCTGTGACGTGATTGGAGCAGATCACGGTATTTTGTAAATTGAACAATTTTAGATTCCGAATCAGTCTTTCTGTATACTTAGAAAAAGTTAAGAAAATTCCTAAGCTACGCGAGGATGTACTCGTTTATTCGATTCGGAGTCTTAGAACCCGAGTTATGCCTTTTGGAAGGCTGCTGTCCCGATGGGACAGAACCTCTGTTTTTGGGTTTAGCGAGTAGTTTGCGATGTCAGGTTAGAAGAGGGTTTGCCTACTGTTTTGTGGACATGATTGTGAGTGTGTGGTACCTATGTGCAGGTGGTGTGACCCCGGGAGTGCCCTCTACGTCTCGCCAATCCGTCGCCGTGGTTGAGGCAAGTGTATTGGAATGGGTAGCGGGTTGTAGATTGCTAGTTTTGTTGAGTTGAAATTGAATATATGATATGTTCACATGCCATGCTTTAATGTTTGCCATTGATATGATGAATATGGTTTATTATGTTGTGATGCCATGTGTTAATGTACAAGTTATCTATGATGTTGGCATGTTTGCATACATGGCATGATACATGGCCCGGGCGGTGAGAAAGTCATAACTAGTCTGGGGAAGGTCGGTGAGAAAGTTATGACTATTCCGGAGAGCCAATGAGTAAGTCCTACATCGTGATTCCATCCACCGCGGTGTTGGGAAGCGAGGAGTAGGCACCCTCCATCTTCGGGATGGAAGGGGGGAGAGGGTGCACACCGACGGGTGTGTACTCAACCATACCGGTATGAGTTTCCAGGAGATATGTGCATCGCATTGCATTGCATTATATGAGGATGTTATATGATGATGATTTATGATGATGTCAATGATATGCTTACACTATGAATATGAGATGTGTATGATGTCGTATGTGGAAAGTGGTGATGAAGGTATTGGAATGTGTTTTCTTGTTCCATTGCAATATACTTGCTGAGTGATGAACTCACGCTTGTGTTTATGTTGTTTTTCTTAGGTACCATGAAACCGGCATGCAGGAAAGGGAGCTAGTCACACGTCATCACTTAGCATCACACATATAAACATTGTCATGTTCCTTCTTTTATTTGTGATGGTTAATTCACTGAACTAAACTGTGGTGTTGATGCTTTGTTGGTTGCCATGAGTAAATGATTAGTCCATATTTGACATGAGACGGATAGGCTTATATCCTTAGCTGTATGATGGCTAGAATTCCTGTTTTCTCAAGTTATTGCTATCGTTCTTTATGCTATCTTGATATATTAAGATTGTTGTTGCTCAATTCATGGAAAAACAAAGGAGATGCTGCCGAAATTTTCGGTATTAGCATTTGCTCCTTTGCTGTAATTTACTTGTAATTGTGGTATTTAGAGGTTGCTTAGTATAGGTTTGGTAGCATTCGGGCATATTAAATGACGGGGTGTTACAGTTGGTATCAGAGCGGGCTGTAGGTCCTTGGAATGTGTATTTTTAGTGTCATGCTATAGGGTACAACTAAAATGTGATGTGGAATAACTTAGAAACATGGCTTAGGTCTTAACTAAAATTTTGTCATAGGATAGCAACATTAAAACTTGCAAAAGTGGTATAACTAATCTAAAATTTGACACACATGGATGCACAGTAGAAAAGGGTATGGGTATCATTTCCTTACGCTTAAATGTTGTATTTAAGCTTTGATGTTGAATGCTTCATTTGATAATGCATGTTGCTATGTCTATGAGATAAATGATTGAATTATTCTTGTTGTTGTGATAAAGTGGGGTTGTGGTGCCGAAGGGTTTCGGTCACCTCTTTTTGTTCATAGTAAGGGTGTGGTTTGACGGTGTGGGCGGTTAACGCCATCAACGAAGAATTATTAACCCATGTAGGAGAAGAGTGCTTACCCTTTCTGTCGTAGATCGGGTAGTTGACTGGAGTCCAATAGAAAAGATTGGTGGTAGATTCCTTTGGAGCTTCTTTATCGTTCTGTGGTCGATCTTGGTTGGTTTTTCTTGGTTTTAGTTGATTGAAACCAAAAAGAAAAGTATTTGGTATTGGGTTTTCACGGATTGTTCCGTATGTGGCGTGTGGTTTTGTCTTCCTTGGTTGAAGACGAAGAAGAGTTTTGAGTTGCGCTTCTTTTGGTCGCCTTTCCAGCTTTGATGCTTAGTTTGTTGATTGCTTTATGGGGGAGAAGCATTCAATTTATTCCTGTGTTTGTCTTTCTCCGAGGTCAAAAGAGTTATTGCGGCGTTATGCCAAACCTGGTTGTTGTCGGGACCCGAATTTGCAAATCCGGACCCTCTGTGTGTTCAGCACTAGTCCAGGAATGCGCTAGTGCACACAGTCTCAACATTGGTAAATATCACAATCATACTCAACGAAATAACAAAGTACCCTTAATAGTTAACCAAACGGGTTGCTCGACCTTAGGGTCAAGTTACAAATATACGCCACGCAGGGCGAAACTTATTAAAGAGAAATAACGACAGCAGAAAAATAAGATAACTTCGTGGCGCCATCCAGTATACCACAGGCAACTGACTGGGCTCGCTCCCTAGTTAGACGGTTCCTCTGGGAGCTCCTCCTCCAAAGCTGGTGTAGACTCCTCTTCAACTGGTGTTGTATTGTGGCAAGGGTGAGTACTTGGTACTCAAAGAAATCATGCAAATGCAACTAAAATACTACATGCATGGCTTAGTACAAAGGAATAGCTCAGATATATTTGCAGTAAAAGCGACATTTGACAAGTAACATAAGTAGTTTCGAAAGCAGTAGAAACAAGTATAAGATCAATAACTTTTTTAGAAGTTTAATAAACATCTTTCCCAATCCTAATACACATTTCCATCAACGTCATTATTAAACCAGACCAAACCTTCCAAGTTCAAGTTATTTTCAAGAAAGTCTAACCCTTGACTGTAATTCCCGAGCGATGTCCAATACCGCGGACACGGCTATTCGAATAGATTTTACACTCTGCAGAGGTTATGCACTTTACCCACAAGATACAGTCAAACACCACAAAGGCGAGTGTCGTAACAAAGTCTTTCGTAAACTTCTAACAACACAAGTGGTCCTCTCCTGTTGCACGCTAACCCTTCCCTTAGCGAAGGCGAAGTTTAGGCCAAACCACCGTTAGATGGGTACTGGCGCAGCCCGATGACGCTCCCCGTACAACTACACAAAAGGTATAGTTGACACCCCGAGGTCCCACAGGTACGTTATTAACAACTTAATCAACTAGGTCCGTCCCATTACGGACATGTGGTTGCACGTTTGACTCAGTTCAAAGGCTTGCAAGGTTAAGTCCTTAGGGTGACCAGGGCAAGACTACCCGAAGAACCAAAACAACGTTCGGTGCCACAACCTGGCCCACCCGATCAATCTTGCCACATGCCCGGTCAAAATCTATTTATCAAACCCCGCTTGATTACCATGCACCACGTGCCATCAACAATCATAACACATGATACTTCTTCCAAAAACAGGTGCAGTATCTCATTAAGTCAATATTAGCATTTGATTGTCCAAAGCATTTCACGTGGCAAGGCTAGGCATACTACATCGGTCTAACTACCCATGTTGGTAATGTAGTAATGTCCAACTAATTACTTACAACTAGGGTGACAAGGGATCATGGCACATATTTAATTAACCAAGGTGTCATACAGCAATTTGGCATTTATCTATTTCCCCGGAATTAAATAAAGTATTTTCTAATTAAACTAGCATGCAATAGCTTAAACCAAATTAATTTGAAATTGGGATCAACATGGTCAAAGCACAACTTGCCTTCAAAGAGTACTTGTTTTTGGTCCTGAGCTGGCTCCTGGGTCAACACTTCACCTTCGAAGCCTTCGGGCACTTCAACGTCTACTTGTAACGCGTGCAAATAGGAATAAATAAATAAACAGTAGACAAAAAGTGTCCAAATATCCAAATAAAGTTCATAAACAGAGAGAGCATAATTTTATAAATTTTTAGAAACTGGAATTGTCAAATTCGGAGTTTAAATGCAAAAGTTATAACCGTTCAAAGTTTAAAGAAAGCATTAATTCAATAAAAACAGAGAAATAATCATAATCAAAAATTAATTAAAATTCATATTTGAGTAGGTCTCATTTTTATGAAAATTTAGAAATTTGAATCACTCAAATCGGAGTTGAAACGCAAAAGTTATAAGCGTTCGAAGTTTGAATCCATTTTTTAAATCAATAATTCGAATTAATAAATCATTTTCTTTTTTCGGAAATTGAATTATTGCATCAGCAGTGACATGTGGACAATTCGGGAGCCTCCACGTCGCCTCGGGTCCATGGACCCGGTGCACGGCGCGGCTCGGTCCACCGTGGACCTGGCGCACGGCTCACATGTCTCACTGATAGGTGGGCCCGCCCTGTCAGCGGCCCAGACTCACGCCAGCGCGGGCGCGACTGACACGTGGGCCCCACGTGTCAGAGACACGCACCCACGCGCGGGCGCTGACCGCGACGGTCGGCCTCCCGGCCACGTGGCTAGATCTCGGCCGTTGATTTGAAAATCAACGGCCCAGATTGTATCTGGGTTCACGCGTAGGAAAACTACTCGACTGTTCTGGACCGTTTGATCTTGATCGGACGGTCAAGATCCAATCTAACGTTTACAACGCGGCTAACCCTAACCGTTCGATCTAGATCTAACGGCTGAGATCTATCCTAGCTCGGTGCGGTTTAGGCTACGTGGCACAATCTAAACCGTTGGATCTAGATCCAACAGTTGGAAATAGATCTGGGAATTTCAACGTGGAAACTCACCGAGGGTGACGTGGCGCGATCTGGGCCCTTGGATCTGGATCGGACGGTGGAGGGAGCTCGAACGACGGCGACGGCGCGTGGCGGAGCAAGGTCACCGGAGACGAGGACGGCGACACGCCCGACGGCGTTGCGGGGCCTCTCCGGCAAAGTGAGTTGTACTCACCGACGCGGCTTCACCTCGCGGTTCCGGATCTGGGCTCAACGGCGGCGGAATCAACGAATAACCGCGGCGGAGCGCTAAACCAACTACGGCGAGCGATTGCGTCGCAACCACGGCGGCTTGAGCTCGGCGGGCTAGGGCTACGGGTGCGCACGGAAGTCGGCAACACGACAGCGGCGGTGGTGCATTAAATAGGGCCCTCGGCGTCCGTGAAAACCGCGGAAACCGAGGCCCACCCAGCTGCGGCGGCGGAATCCGAATTGGATTCAGATTGGGTGACGTGGCTCAACGCGAGCCGTTGAATCAAGATCCAATGGTGCGGGGGTTTGGGCTCAGGTCTAGCTCGGGCGACCTGGCTGGCTCGGTCGGGCTCGGGTTCGGGCGACGTGGCTCAATCGTGGCCGTTGGATTTCGATCCAACGGTCACGCGCGTTAGGGTTTGGCGACTGGGTTTGACCGGAACGGCTGGCTCGGGTCGGACTCGAGTCTGACTCGGACTCGGGTCCGGTCGGATGAACAGTACAAACCAACTCGCATTTTCCAGCGATTAAATATTCAAAATAATTCTCAGAAATTCATTTAATTCATTAAAAATAGCAAAACACTCAGAAAAATTCAAGAAAAATTCTGGAAAATATTTTGGAACATTTTGGACTCAAATAAAACATTTCCAACAAAATTTTATTTGCAAAGTTAAGTTCTTTAATTATTTCAAAAGGGAATAAATTCAAATAAATTCCAAATAAATTCTAGAAAATTCCAAAAATTCATAAAAATGCCAAACCACATTTGAATTTAAGAAAAGCAAAATTTTGGGGTGTTACAGTTGTCAAGGATGAAGTTCTGAGGCTTTGTAGGAGTAAGTGGTGTTTGATTTCGTCATTTTACTAGTTTAGGAAATCATCTTTGAAAACCCTTCTTGTTTCGTGAAAGTTTGGGGTTTGGTGTTAAGGTTTTATTTGAAAAGGATTACTTGATCGCTTGGTTCCCTTTTAAGAAAATTGTCTTTCAACCATTTTCCTCTATGGGAGTCTTTGAGATTGAAAAGTGTTTTGGAGAATTTCCTTTTGCATGACCAAGTTTGGGTTTGTCTCATTGCAAATTTGAGAGTCAAGTTGCTTTGTGAATTTGGGTTGAGTTTTAAAACTAAAATGCTGCAAACAAAGTAAGTAGTCTTCTGACTGAAATCGTTTGTCACTAGTGAGAATTGTTGTTTAGCATGTTATGTAGTAGGTAACAATGTGGTTTATGGAATGATGTGTTGCTAAGTTAAATTTTGAGTTGAATCAATTCATTGTGATTATCATCTCTAGCTGGAGAATAAATAGACTACTAGTGTTGTAGTTTACTCTGTAGGGAGAATGATTAAATGGGTTAATGTACATGCTTAGAATCTGTTGCCTTGCTTTAAAAGTGCTTATGATCCTCGTTAATGTTAAAAGTTTAAACCTTGATGCATAGTTAAAACATTAAGATGTTGTAAATTAATGATACTGTTAAAGAAACTTTGCCGGTTGTTTAAAGATGTTCTAATCTAACGGGTTAATAGAGAAATTTAATCATGTTGACTAGTGGCTTTAATTTGGAAGTTGATTAGAGTTGCTATTTATGTTGTTGCAAACTACTAGTATATTTGGAAGTATGCAGTTGTATCTCTACAATGCTAGTATTGATATCAATTGAGAAGACATACGACTTATTGTTATTGATGTTGTTAAGGGCAGTGTTAATGCTAGTACCGATGTCAATTGGAAAAAAAACATAGGTCTGGTTGTTGTTTTAAGAACATTGTGCTGATCTAACTTATTAAATTTAATTTAATAGTTGGAGTATGTTGTGTAGTGACAATTTTGTTGCAACCTATGTGTAAGGTAGCTAAAAGCAATGTTGTTGATTGATGATTATGCAAAGAATTGATATTGATGCCTTGGTAGAGTTGTTAATTGTTGGAAACCATTGATCCAGTAGAAGAAAAGTGTAAAACTGTGGTATTATGTCTAGTACATGTTGTGATGGGATGAACAATGGATAATAATCATGATGCAAGATTTTAACCTTAAAGAATGCATATTTTAGAATCCTAATTATGAATTTTATCTTGTAGAGATATTACTTATTTGTTGAAGTCATTTTATTGATTGAACAAGTTTCAATTGTCAAGATTTTGACGTATGGATAGTATAAAATTGATAGGTTGACCATGCTCAAGTAGCTGTTGAAGTACTATGTTTGAAATATAGAATACGTTGTTATATGATTTGGTGATCCGTGGGGATCATGTCAATGTAGTCTTGGTTAGGTGCCTTTGTGATAAGCATCTTAAACCTAAATTAAAAGTGTTGGGAATGGTAACTAGAGAAAGAAATTGTTATGTAAATTTTGTTAAATCCGGTTGGACTCTCTTGATGAGTAAATAGTGATTATTGAAAGCTTAAATGGTAAGTGTAGTGGAATACAAATTTGGTGGGATTCATGCTGAGCTGGTGTTTAAAACCTTTTGAACTGGTGTGGTTGTTTGCCATTTTGGTTGAATGCCTCCGGTCAAGGTATTCCTTGTGTTGTGTTTCCGAGTTTCCCTAAAACCCGTAGCTATTGGTGCCAATATTTGGTTTTGGCTATTTTGTTAATTTGTGTTATGAGTATGGATTTACAGAAACGGGTTGACTTGTTTCTCGTTTCTCGATCCATGGTGTCCAAAATCTTCACGGGGTGCTCCTTGTAAGTCAGATCTTCTTGTAGCTTAATTGACTCTAGCGGTGTTTGTTCATCAGGTACTCGGAGACACTTCTTCAGCTGGGACACGTGGAACACGTCATGTACTCCTGATAGCGACTGGGGTAACTCCAGTTGGTATGCAACTTCACCTCTACGGCTGAGAACCCTGAATGGTCCAACATATCTCAGCGCGAGTTTTCCTTTGGCATGGAATCTCTTAACTCCCTTGAGTGGTGTGACTCTGAGATACACGAAATCTTCTGGTTCAAAACTCAGGTCTCGGCGACGGTTATCAGCATAACTCTTCTGTCGTGATTGGGCTATCTTCAATCTCTCCCTGATCCTGGCAATCTGTTCTTCGGCTTCTTGAAGAATATCTGGTCCAAAGACACGGCGTTCACCTGTCTCATTCCAGTTCAACGGTGTCCGACAGGGTCGACCATACAATGCCTCAAAAGGTGACATCTGCAGACTGGCCTGATAGCTGTTATTGTAGCTGAACTCAGCGTACGGCAGACTTTTATCCCAAGAGGTAGCATAAGCCAATGCACAAGCTCGTAGCATGTCCTCTAGAATTTGATTGACTCTTTCTGTTTGCCCATCCGTCTGCGGATGATAAGCTGTACTGAAGTTCAAACGGGTTCCCATGGCTTCATGCAGTTTATTCCAGAATCTTGAGGTAAACTGGGTACCTCTGTCCGATACAATCTTCTTCGGCACTCCGTGCAAACAAACGATCTTGATCATATACAATTCTGCTAACTTATCTCCTGAGTAAGTGGTCTTTACTGGAATAAAATGGGCGACCTTAGTCAAGCGGTCCACTATGACCCATATGGAGTCATATCCTCCTTGAGTCTTGGGTAAACCGGTAATGAAATCCATTCCGATTTCCTCCCATTTCCACTCAGGTATCTTCAACGGCTGTAGCAATCCTGCTGGTCTCTGATGCATTGACTTGACTCTCTGACATATGTCGCACAGCGCAACATGCTCGGTAACTTCACGCTTCATGCTCGGCCACCAGAATCTTTCTTTCAAATCCTGATACATCTTGGCACTTCCCGGGTGAATTGAATACTTGGAGTCATGGGCTTCTTCCAAGATCAACTGCTTCAGTTCCTTCTGGTTTGGCACACAGATTCGATCCTGCATCCATAACGCGCCTTGTTCATCCAGTTTGAAGTCTTTTGCCTTGCCTTCATCCATCTTGGACTTGATCCCGCGAATCTTGTCATCATCCTTCTGTCCTTCTCGAATCTGATCTTCCAGGGTAGGCTTTACTTCTAATGCGGCAAAGAATCCTTCTGGTACGACTTCAATCTGCATTCTCTGGAAATCCTCACACAGCTCATCCTGACTTGTGGCTAGCAACATGTTCACCGTATGGCTTTTCCGACTCAAAGCATCGGCCACCACGTTGGCCTTTCCGAGATGGTAATGGATTCCAACGTTATAATCCTTGATCAACTCTAGCCATCTCCTCTGCCTCATGTTCAGGTCTGATTGGGTGAAGATGTACTTAAGACTCTTATGGTCCGTGTATACTTCACATCTGTTTCCAATCAAATAGTGACGCCATAACTTCAAAGCATGCACTACGGCAGCTAGCTCTAAGTCATGCGTTGGATAATTCTCCTCATGCGGCCTCAACTGCCTTGATGCATAAGCGACGACCTTTCCTTTCTGCATCAGCACACATCCAAGTCCTTGGCGCGATGCGTCACAATAAATATCAAAGCTTTGATTGACATCCGGTAGAACTAACACTGGTGCTGATGTCAACCGCTTCTTCAGCTCTTGGAAACCTTTCTCGCACTCTGGCGTCCATGCAAACTTCTTCTCCTTTTTCAGCAATTGCGTGAGAGGTTTCGCAATTATCGAAAAGCCTTTCATGAAGCGACGGTAGTAACCTGCCATACCAAGAAAACTCCGGATCTGGGTCACGGTCTTCAGCTGCTCCCAATGTAACACAGATTCTACCTTGCTTGGATCTACGGCAACTCCTTCCGTGGTCATTACATGTCCGAGGAACTCCACCCTGTCCTTCCAAAAATCACACTTACTGAATTTGGCGAAGAGTTGTTGTTCCCTCAGCTTTTCCAACACTCGCCTCAAGTGTTCCGCATGTTCATCCTCTGTCTTGGAGTAGATCAGGATATCATCTATAAACACAACAACAAACTTGTCCAAATATTCCATGAACACCTTGTTCATCATATTCATGAAATATGCTGGCGCATTCATCAGACCGAATGACATAACTATAAACTCGTAATGTCCATATCTTGACGAGAATACGGTCTTCGGAATATCCTCTGATCGGATCTTCAACTGGTGGTATCCCGATCTCAGATCAATCTTGGAGAAAACTCCGGCTCCTCTCTGCTGATCAAACAGATCATTGATCCTGGGTAGCGGGTACTTATTCTTCACGGTGACTTCATTGAGTGCACGGTAGTCAATGCACATCCTGAAACTCCCGTCCTTCTTCTTGATGAACAAAACTGGCGCTCCCCACGGCGACGAACTTGGTCTGATAAATCCTTTCTCCATTAACTCTTCAAGTTGCTTCTTCATCTCTACTAATTCTTCGGTGGACATCCGATAGGGTCTCTTTGCTATTGGTACTGTACCAGGTACAAGCTCTATCACAAACTCTATGTCTCTGTCTGGCGGCATACCAGGTAGATCTTCAGGAAAAACATCTGGATACTCATTCACTACTGAGACATCTTCTATGCTGATTGCCTTGGTGCTGTTAACCATCAACTATCCATCTCTAACGGCGGTGGCTTGGAATTCCACTTTCCTTCCACACGGGCTCTCAACTGATATAATCCTTCGTCCACAATCTAACACAGCCTTGTGCTTGGATAATCAATCCATTCCCAAAATAACATCTAAGGTCTGGGTTTCCAACATAATAAGGTTCGCTAGGAACTCTATCCCAACTATTAATATTCTCACCCCAGAACATCCTACTTTAGTTCGGAGTTCGGAACCAGGGGTTTGAACTAAAAGCATGCATTTAAGTCTTGCAATCTCCAAATCATTTTTAGCAGCAAAGCCTTGAGAAACAAACGAATGCGAAGCTCCAAAGTCAAACAAAACTGTTGCAGGTACTGAGTTGACAAGTAACTTACCCAGTACGACGTCCGTGGCATTCTGAAGTGCATCTACGGTGATGTGGTTGACTCGGCCTCTCACCACGGTCTGGGGCGTGGCTCCCTGCTGTGCTGTCCCTCGGTTGGCTCCTGGTGCTGGCGTCCTGGCTGGTGTGGATCCCAAGTTGAAGCGAACTGGGGTCACTCCTGCTGTCTTCTTAGGGCAACTGTTGGAGAAGTGTCCTGGCTCGTTGCATGTGTAGTAGCATCTCACTGTCCCCTGTTGACTGCCTGAAGCGGCGTTTCTGGCTGGAGCTGGGGTCTGATAATTCTGATTAACGGTTCTTGGTGCTGGCGACTGTGTCCTTGTTGCGTTCTGCGGTTGGAATCTGAAAAACTGATTTGGCGCAACCCTCAATCGTTGATGCGCTCCCTGACGCGATCCCTGCTGTTGCATCCTGCGCTTCCTGTTCTCATCCAGTTCCTTGCGTTTGTCCTCCAGAATAAGCGCTTTGTTCACAAGCTCCTGGAAATCTGGAAAGGTGTGGGTGATCAGTCCCACCTGCAGTCCTGAGTTAAGTCCCTTCATAAAGCGGGACTGTCTGGCCTTATCTGTCGCTACGTCTTCAGGTGCGTAACGTGCAAGCTGTGTGAACTTGTTCAGGTATTCGGCCACCGGCTGATTACCTTGCTTCAGTGCTCTGAACTCTTCCTTCTTGAGGTCCTTAATTCCTTCTGGCACATGATACTGACGAAATGCAACTGTAAACTCCTCCCAAGTGATGTCTTAAGGGTTCTCCTGCGTGGCACAGAAGTTCTCCCACCATTCTGCGGTGGTCCCTTCCAACTGATGAGAAGCGTAGAGTACCTTCTCATTTCCCATGCATTGAGCAATGTGTAGCTTCCTCTCAATTGACCTTAACCAGTCATCGGCCTCCAACGGATTGGCATTCCCGGAGAAAGTGGGTGGATGGGTCCTCATGAACTCTGACAGTCTTGAGTTCTAGCGTTGTCCCTGATTGACTTGATTAGCAGTGGCCTGAGTAGTGACCTGCTGCATCTGTTGCATCATGGCATGCATCAGCTGGGTCTGAGTAGCAAGAAAAGCTCCAAAGTTCTGCATGTCAACTGGCGGTGCTAGGTGGGGTGCAGGTGCTCCATCATTGGGGTTCCCAGCTGGGCGAGAACCACTTCCATTGCCTCCAAGGTTTCCGCAGGTGTTCACCATCTGTCGATTGCTCTAAGGTTTCAGAGATGAGTGGGAACAAGAATAGATAAGTAATAGGGAAACTTATGCGGGAAAAAGGTGTAACTCAAAATCCAACTTAATTAATAATAATAACTTGGTATGGTTGCTTACAACGCCTAAAGGCCTGCAACACATACTGCACACTCAGCAAACAATGAAAATCCAACGCCTCTAAGGGTGACTTTTATTATATAACACGACTCGACGAAGGAGTCTCAACCTCAACGCTTACGCTCACTCGTCGAGAAAACCTCCACTACCTCCTCGGGGCGAGTGCGACGGCATAGGCGCGAAACAATCGCCATGCCCCACAACTGCAGCTGTGGTTGACGACGCGGCGTCCTCCTCTGGCTCTGGATCTGGCTGTTGTTGTGGCTGTGGCGCGGGTGTAGGTGGCGCCTCTTCTGGTTCTTCCTCTGGCTCTGGGGCTTCCAACTCCAACACTGAATCGGGGCCCTGTCCATATAGTGCGGTCTCTAGCTCTTTGATCCTTTCCGCAGCATAGGCGACGTACTCACGAGCATTCTCTAAGTGCTTCTTCTCTTCCTCAACCTGCTTGCGAGCCTTCTTCAACTCCTGAACTGTGTCATCGATCAGCTCCTCCTGAGCGGCGACGAACCTGGCTAAGTGAGTGATGGTAGCATCCTCATCTTCTATCGGCTTCCGTTGAGCTCTGCTGTCTCGGCGTGGGTGGTGACGGAACACTGTGCCATCCAGCTCCCTGGAGTAAGTACGAACGATCTGCTGCATTGCTCGACGCGACACCTCCTGGATTCCAATCTCAAAGGTAGACCTCCTGGCGTTGAAGTGGAAAGGGCGGCTGAACTTTGTCTTCTCTCGGGCATACACCGTGATCCGGACGTCCCATCCTATGACCACTCCTGCCTGCACAAGTGTAGTCCCTCGGTAGAGCGGCCTCTCAAAACCTCCAAGAAACTGAAGCATACGCCACAACTCGGCAGCATAGCCTCCTTCACGCTCGGTGTAGTTGTTCTTCATCATCATCTGTCAAAAGACGCTCGCGTAAGAACGCAGCATTTTTTTTAAAAATCAATGTGGGAGACAAAAAGAACTCAGCAAGGGTATGAATCAGAAAGAAAGGGGTAAGTCGAGAATTCATTCATTATCTTGACAAATTTTATCTTTAGAAAATAGGTTTTATCCTCACTACGACCAATCTAACTATGGGTGAGCCTACAGTCAGTATGGCTCTGATACCACTTCTGTCGGGACCCGAATTTGCAAATCCGGACCCTCTGTGTATTCAGCACTAGTCCAGGAACGCGCTAGTGCACACAGTCTCAACATTGGTAAATATCACAATCATACTCAACGAAATAATAAAGTACCCTTAATAGTTAACCAAACGGGTTGCTCGACCTTAGGGTCAAGTTACAAATATATGCCACGCAGGGCGAAACTTATTAAAGAGAAATAACGACAGCGAAAAAATAAGATAACTTCGTGGCGCCATCCAGTATACCACAGGCAACTGACTAGGCTCGCTCCCTAGTTAGACGGTTCCTCTGGGAGCTCCTCCTCCAAAGCTGGTGTAGACTCCTCTTCAACTGGTGTTGTATTGTGGCAAGGGTGAGTACTTGGTACTCAGCAAGTCATGCACAGAATGCAACTAATATACTACATGCATGGCTTAGTACAAAGGAATAGCTCAGGATATATTTGCAGTAAAACAGCATTTGACAAGTTAGCATGATCGTGTATCAGAAGGGCAAGTGTGCTTTAATGAGTTATTCCCCTCGATAGAAATTTTCGGGAATGTAGAGAGGTCATTAAAGGAATTGTGACTCGCTTTGATTGTGTCATGTTGAGTTTAATGAAGTATGTTAGTCAGGTTGGTTGTGATAGTAGTGTGAAGTTTTTGTCATGAGGTTTCAGGCGTTTTGGGTTGATGGAGCCCTTTGTGGTTGAAACGCAGTTTCTGTTTGAGAATTGAAGTGAAGATGGAACTGTGAGAGGTTGCACTCTGTTGAGCTAAATCAACATTTTCTCGCCAAGTGTTGGTTTTGAGAACTCGCTTGTCGTTTGTTCCGGTTTGAGTCTTCGTGCGGATGTTTTGTGCTGTAGAGAAGTCTTTTGTCCCTTGGGGACTTTGTTGTTGACATTGCCGTTCTTCGAATTCGAGGTCGAATCCTGTTTAAGGGGGGAGAATGTGACACTACGGAAGGTCAAAACTTTATAAAATGTGAAAATGGAGGTTAAAACTTTACATTATGCCGTTTATAGCGTGTTTTTGAGCCGTTTTCGGGTGTTTGGGCCTTGGGGGTTGAGTTGGGCCTCCGGTGGAAGGGTTTGGGCCCAAGGGGGGCTTTTGGGCAGCCAAATCTGGCCTCCACCCCTTGGTGCGCCCCCACTCCCTTTCCCAACCCTAGCCGCCACCCGCTAGCCCCCCTATGCACCTCCACCCTTCCCCTTCCTCTCCATCTTCCCCCATGGCGCCACCACCTCTCCCCTCCCCTCTCCACCTCCCTTGCTGCCCCTAGGGGAGTTCTCCACCTCAACACCTCGAAGATCCGTCCATTAGAGCACTCCGCGACGAGGAGATTCGGTGGAATTGGAGCGAGGAAGGAGATCGCGCGAACCGGGAGGAGATCCGTTGGGTTTTCGGTCGTCGGGCGAAGGTATGGCCACGGGGATCCTTGGGGTTGGTCTAGGATCTGTTCTAAGGGGTATTATCATGTTTTTAGATCAATTGGTGGTGCTAGAATTGAGTAGATTAGATGGAATCTTGAGTTTGCCACGTTCTCTGTTACGGGCAACATGAGCAGTCGACCTAGGGTTTGGGTTTTTGCCATTTTAGATTTGGAATTCGGTCGTACGGCTGTTGAAGAAGTTGTAGGTAATTTCAATACCTTTCAGTGGGTATATAGAACGTCCAATTCCGCCCAGCCGTTTGAAAGTTATGATCGTTTTACCGAACATAGTAAAATCTGTGATGTGATTGAAGCAAATCACGGTATTTTGTAGATTAAACAACTTTAGAGTCCGAATCAGTCTTTCTGTATACTTAGAAAAAGTTAGAAAATTTCCTAAGCTACGCGAGGATGTACTCGTTTATTCGATTCGGAGTCTTAGAACCCGAGTTGTGCCTTTTGGAAGGCTGCTGTCCCGATGGGACAGAACCTCTGTTTTTGGGTTTAGCGAGTAGTTTGCGATGTCGGGTTAGAAGAGGGTTTGCCTACTATTTTGTGGACATGATTGTGAGTGTGTGGTACCTATGTGCAGGTGGTGTGACCCCGGGAGTGCCCTCTACGTCTCGCCAATCCGTCGCCGTGGTTGAGGCAAGTGTATTGGAATGGGTAGCGGGTTGTAGATTGCTAGTTTTGTTGAGTTGAAATTGAATATATGATATGTTCACATGCCATGCTTTAATGTTTGCCGTTGATATGATGAATATGGTTTATTATGTTGTGATGCCATGTGTTAATGTACAAGTTATCTATGATGTTGGCATGTTTGCATACATGGCATGATACATGGCCCGTGCGGTGAGAAAGTCATAACTAGTCCGGGGAAGGTCGGTGAGAAAGTTATGACTATTCCGGAGAGCCAATGAGTAAGTCCTACATCGTGATTCCATCCACCGCGGTGTATGGAAGCGAGGAGTAGGCACCCTCCATCTTCGGGATGGAAGGGGGGAGAGGGTGCACACCGACGGGTTTGTACTCAACCATACCGGTATGAGTTTCCAGGAGATATGTGCATCGCATTGCATTGCATTATATGAGGATGTTATATGATGATGATTTATGATGATGTCAATGATATGCTTACACTATGAATGTGAGATGTGTAAGATGTCGTATGTGAAAAGTGGTGATGAAGGTATTGGAATGTGTTTTCTTGTTACATTGCAATATACTTGCTGAGTGATGAACTCACGCTTGTGTTTATGTTGTTTTTCTTAGGTACCATGAAACCGGCATGCGGGAAAGGGAGCTAGTCACACGTCATCACTTAGCATCACACATATAAACATTGTCATGTTCCTTCTTTTATTTGTGATGGTTAATTCACTGAACTAAACTATGGTGTTGATGCTTTGTTGGTTGCCATGAGTAAATGATTAGTCCATATTTGACATGAGACGGATAGGCTTATATCCTTAGCTGTATGATGGCTGGAATTCCGGTTTTCTCGAGTTATTGCTATCGTTCTTTATGCTATCTTGATATATTAAGATTGTTGTTGCTCAATTCATGGAAAAACAAAGGAGATGCGGCCAAAATTTTCGGTATTAGCATTTGCTCCTTTGCTGTAATTTACTTGTAATTGTGGTATTTAGAGGTTGCTTAGTATAGGTTTGGTAGCATTCGGTCATATTAAATGCCGGGGTGTTACAGTTGGTATCAGAGCGGGCTGTAGGTCCTTGGAATGTGTATTTTTAGTGTCATGCTATAGGGTACAACTAAAATGTGATGTGGAATAACTTAGAAACATGGCTTAGGTCTTAACTAAAATTTTGTCATAGGATAGCAAAATTAAAACTTGCAAAAGTGGTATAACTAATCTAAAATTTGACACACATGGATGCACAGTAGGAAAGGGTATGGGTATCGTTTCTTTACGCTTAAATGTTGTATTTAAGCTTTGATGTTGAATGCTTCATTTGATAATGCATGTTGCTATGTCTATGAGATAAATGATTGAATTGTTCTTGTTGTTGTGATAAAGTCGGATTGTGGTGCCGAAGGGTTTCGGTCACCTCTTTTTGTTCATAGTAAGGGTGTGGTTTGACGGTGTAGCCGGTTACCAGTGCATTAAGTATGTTTAAATTCAATCAGTTACCAGTGCTTAATGCTGTCAGTTACTAGTGAGTAATGGAGACTGTAGGATCGAAGTATATGAATATAGCAATCAGAGGGGGGGTGAATGATTGTGCGGAAGCTAAAATTTTTTTTTGATCTACTAAAAGTTCACCCCAAAATAGAACCAAATAATTGCCTCTTATTCGACAAAAACAGAATGATAGAGGATCGGTAAAACAAGAATTCCCGAAGATCCAACCGTTAGATTGATCTGAAATTTGGACACGAGAAACTAGATTCCAATACGAATCGAACCCAAAGAGAATAAGCTCGATCGGACTTACGGATCAAAAGTTATGAACCTCGTAAGCTTGCTATGACAGAAGATGACGAGAATTAATCTAACCAAAACTTCAAGATTAAACAAGAACGACAAAAGTTTAATCAACTAAACTTATAGAAACCCTAAATCAATTCTCTAGAAAGGTTTCGATGGATCAAATCAAGATGAACCTCAAAGAACAAAAACCAATCTAGAACCAGAACAAGCATGCAACCAAAAACCAAAACAGAGACATCAGAGCAACGCGTAATCAGAGCACGCAAGGATCTGGAAGAATTGATCTGTATTTTTTTTGTCTAAAGTACGCTCATCAAAAGAGTACAAATCCTAAAAACTGAGCTCAAGCTCTCAATGCGCTCAACTCTGCTTGATACCCTTTTAACAGGAGACACCCCTCCTATTTAAAGGAGCAAAACACAAGGAGTTCTGAATACAATTCCTAATCTAGAAAGAGTATGTATACAACTCCTCTTGGCCCAACCTGGCCGAGTACAACTCTTGCACGCGTATGGCAACCCTACCACACTCACGTGACTAACACTTTGCACGCGTATGGCCACCTGCCATACTCACGTGACTAACACTTTGCACGCGAATGACCTCCTGCCATTCTCACGTGACTAACCATTCTTCATGTGCACCATTCTCTTAGCCCGAACGTCCCGCATGACATCCTTGACCACTAAGACCTCAGTTCCTCCCTGAACCTAGTCCCGAACCTCAGCTCCTCCATGAACCTAGTTCTGGTCCCGTCATCGACCACGTTCGTCTTCGAGCAATACCCGCACATGAACAAACCACAAAACAAATCCGAGCACAAGTCCGCGACTTGACTCAACATTAGTTCATGCAAATACTCACACGAGCATTGCATAAAGTCCACTTCAAAACAAACATCATGAAATTCTCACCAATTTCATTATCTCAAGGTCAAACCAAAAACTCAATTCCAAGTTTGCTCAAAACCCTAATCGAGCAAAAACGCATTCACGACGGACCAAAAAATTTGGTCCGGCGTACATGTAAAACTTACTGTTTTTAAGAACTTGGTCCCGCGCAAAAAACCTTCAGAAGCACATTTACGATATACCAAAAAATTTGGTCTGTCGTACATGGAAAAAACAAGGTTGCCAAAAACATGTGTATGACAGACCAAAAAATTTGGTTTGTCATACATGGGAAAAACGAGGTTGCCAAAAGCATGTGTATGACAAACCAAAAAATTTGGTTTGTCATACATGGGAAAAACGAGGTCGCCAAAAGCATGTGTATGACAGACCAAAAAATTTGGTTTGTCATACATGGAAAAAACGAGGTCGCCAAAAGTATGTGTATGACAGATCAAAAAATTTGGTTTGTCATACATGGGAAAAACAAGGTCGCCAAAACCATGTGTATGACAGACCAAAAAATTTGGTTTGTCATACATGGGAAAAACAAGGTCGTCAAAAGCATGTGTATGACAGACCAAAAAATTTGGTTTGTCATACATTGGAAAAACGCGATTTCTTGAACAAGCGTAAAAGCATCAAAATCACGTTTATGACAGAACAAAAGGTTTGGTCCGTCATACATGCGAAACTCACTGTTTTTGGATGTTTGGTCTGGCGCAAATGCAAAGTCTCTGTTTTTGGATGTTTGAATGTTTGGTCCTTCATGCAAGCAATTTTGCAAGATTAATCCTAACCAATTTTTCAGCACAAAATCAAGCCAATTTTTCATCACATGATTCACAATCTCCCCCTTGATGAAAACATTGGCAACACCAAATAGAATTGAACATTTGGCATTCACTTTACAAAAGATTTTGAAATCCAAAGGATCAAGAACCAAAAAGAGAAAACACAGAATTACCCCTTTGACCAAAATGCAAAACAAAATCTCCCCCTGAGAAGGAAAATGCGTGTGAATGTGCCCAAAAATTCTAAAATTCTCCAAACTTCTCCCAAAATTCTCAAATTTCCAAAAACAACTCCCCCTTTTTCTTCTCCCCCTCTTTCCTTAAACTTTTCAACGATTCCCAAATTTCTCCCCCTTTGACAATGGATTCATCAAGAGTACAACAGAGAGAATTTGTTAAAAAAATTTCCTGCAGCAATGATTTCACAAAGAGAAACAAGGGAGTGCCAAGATAGGAAAAGATGAGCTCATTCGATCATATAACCTTATATGTCACATAACATGCAAAATACATGATCTTGATGTGATTTTAACAAGTTAGGGAATAACATGCATCTCAACCTCAATTCAGTCAACTATAGCCAAGTACTAAGCAAGATCTTAGCAGAAAAAGCAAGGCTTTAAAAATTGAAGCAACTAACAACTTAGGGCGAGCAAGTAGTTTCAACTCCAATCTAGTAGACCAATTTAATCTTTAAACAATAAATTGCATGTGGCATGCTTGAAGCATACTTCTTTTATTTTCTAGGAGTGCCATGCTTGAAGCATACATCTTATCTTTGAGGGAATGGCATGCTTGAAGCATACATCTTATTTTTTTAGGGAAAGCATGCCTGAAGCATACAACTTGAAGCTTTTGCTTTTAACAACCCTTTTTTATTGATTCCCTTTTTCTTTTCTTTTTCTTTAATTGTAAAAATGCAAAAATGATTAAAAGGTCTTATGAAAGAGTAAAGCTGAAAACACACTTGCTTCATAGCCCAAATTTGTCAAGAAGATTCAATATCAAGCCTAGAAGAGTGAGATATCACAGAGTATTTAACTATAGGCAATCAAACCAAGGAATTCCGCAATGTCATTTTTAGTTCAAGTGAGACAATTAGATTATCATATATTAGCTCAATTACATAACATATAAAGAAATATGATAAAGTGAGCTCATCAAGTGAAAGAACTTGGCAAAGAAACTCCCCCTCAAAACAAACCCATTGGATGAACAATCCCAAGTTCTCCCCAAATAAAAGCAAAACGAGAAGAAGACAAAGGTTTTGTGAAAATGTCTGCCAATTGATGTTCCGTATCCACATGATGAAGCACAATGTTGCCTTTTTCAACATGATCTCTAAGAAAGTGAAATCTGATGTCAATGTGTTTTGTTCTAGAGTGTTGCACGGGGTTCTTAGCAATGCAAATTGCACTAGTGTTATCACACAAAAGAGGAACACTATCCAAATTAACCCAATAATCTTTAAGTGTAGCTACTATCCAAAGAATTTGAGAAAAACAACTAGCAGCAGCCACATATTCAGATTCAGCAGTTGATTGTGCAACAGAAGATTGTTTTCTAGATGACCATGCAATAAGAGAATTGCCCAAGAAATGACATGTACCAGATGTACTTTTTCTATCAATTCTACATCCTCCAAAATCAGCATCAGAAAAGGCTCTTAAACTAATGCATGAGGAAGCAGAAAGCCAAATGCCAAAATCTTGAGTTCCATGAAGATACCTGAAAATTCGCTTGACAGCTTGTCGATGTGAAGCACGTGGAGAAGCTTGAAAACGAGCACACAAGCACACAGAAAATTGTATATTCGGCCTTGATGCAGTGAGGTACAAAAGTAAACCTATCATGCTTCTATATTCCTTTTGATCAACCGGCTCACCATCTTCATCCGGATCAAGTGTGCAAGCGCTCTCCATGGGTGTCATGATCGGTTTGCTGTTTTCCATCCCAAATCTATGCAACAAGTCTTTTGTGTATTTGCTTTGATGCACAAAAGTACCATCCTTTGTTTGCTTGATTTGAAATCCCAAAAAGTATGTCAACTCACCCATCATACTCATCTCAAACTCCTTCCTCATTATTTCTGAAAACTCAGACACTAAAACATGAGAGGAACCACCAAAGATAATATCATCAACATAAATCTGAACGAATAGTTGATCATTGCCTTGCTTGAGTAAAAAGAGAGTTTTGTCAACCTTTCCCATTGAAAACCCCCTTTCAAGTAAAAAGATTTTTAGCCTATCATACCATGCTCTAGGGGCTTGTTTCAAACCATACAAAGCTTTTGATAGTTTGAACACATGATTTGGAAACTTTGGATTTTCAAAACCAGGTGGTTGCTTGACATAAACCTCCTCATTTATGTAGCCATTAAGAAAAGCACTTTTCACATCCATTTGATACAATTTGAAACCTTTGGATGTAGCAAAAGCTAAAAGGATTCTAATGGCTTCAATTCTAGCAACAGGAGCAAAGGTTTCATCAAAATCTAAGCCTTCAATTTGAGTGTAACCTTGAGCAACTAATCTAGCCTTGTTTCTAACAACAACACCATCCTCACTTTGTTTATTTTTGAAAACCCATATAGTTCCAATAACATTAAAATCTGGAGGTGGTGAGACAAGTTTCCAAACTTTATTTCGTTCAAAATTCTCTAATTCTTCATGCATGGCATTGATCCAAGATTCGTCAGATAATGCATGAGATATATCTTTGGGTTCAAAAGAAGCAACTAAAGCAGAATGAGCATGAGTGTCAGAATGAATAAACCTGGATCGAGTGACTCTCTCATTTAGGTCTCCAATCATTTGTTTAGATGGATGCATTTTTTGAATGTGCAAGGGAGCATTGGCTTTTGAGACTTCTCCTTCTCCTTCTTCATTTTCAGCATGTACAGATGATGTTGTAGCTTGAGGATGGTTAGTCAGAGGTGATGTAGTAGTAGGTGCCAAAGGTGCTACACTTGTTGTGCATTAGGAAGAGTCAAGACCTCATCTTCAACATCATCATTATCTTCAAAGATTTTCTCCCCGAACATATGCTTTGTACCTGCATCACTTAGACTAGTACCTGGACTAGACTCATCAAAAGTAATTTCACAAGTTTCCACAATTTTGTTAGTCTTCAAAACAAGCACACGATAGCCACGAGTGTGAGCAGGATATCCAAGAAAAATGCCATCAGTTGATCTAGCTTCAAATTTATCAAGATTTCCAGATTTCAAGACAAAACATTTGCATCCAAAAACTCGAAAGTGAGAAACATAAGGTCTATGTCCAAACCGAAGCTCATATGGAGTCTTACCCAATTTTGATCTCAAAAACACACGGTTTGAAACATAACAAGCAGTTGAAATAGCTTCAGCCCAAAAATTTCTAGGAGAGTGATGTTCATCTAACATGGTTCTAGCCATCTCAACCAACGTTCTGTTTTTCCTTTCGACTACACCGTTTTGTTGAGGCACTTTAGGTGATGAAAATTGATGATCAATTCCTTTTTCAGCACAAAAGAGATCAAAAGAAGAATTTTTAAACTCAGTTCCATTATCACTTCTAATCGCTCTAAGAGCTCCTGGATGATCAACAGAAAGCCTAAGAACAAGACTTCTAAAATGACTAAAAGCTTCATCCTTAGATGCCATAAAGTATACCTAAGAGTATCTAGAAAAATCATCAACAATCACAAGCACATACCACTTGCCTCCAAAAGATTGAACTCGAGATGGTCCAACAGTGTCAAGATGTAGTAGCTGTCCTGGAGCGTTTGTCATCACCATGGTAAGAGGTGGATGTGAACCTGCAATCATATTACCATGTCTACAAGAAGAACATACTAGATTGCTATCACCCTTAAGCTTAGGCAAGCCACGTATGAGATCTAAACCACTTACACGAGTAAGATGATCAAAACCAACATGACCAAGTCTACGATGCCAAAAGAATAAATCTTTAGAAACATTCGCAATTAGACACCTATGCTTAGAAGAAGGTGATGCATCAAAATCAGCTTTAAATACTCTTCCAAAACGAGAAATTTTGAACACAAGATCACCTGAAGTATCTAGCACTTTGCATTCATTTTTCTTAAAGCTTATCTCAAGATCTTCATCAAGAATTTGTGAGACCGAAAGCAAGTTATATTTCAAATTTTCAACAAGAGCCACATCTTTGAACATAAACTTGTCACTTACCTTTATTGTACCTTTTGCCACAACAGAAGAGGAAGAAGCATCTCCAAAAGTAACACTTTCAGCACGAGATGCACGAGTGAGGGAGGAGAACCAATTCTTATCACCGGACATGTGGCGTGAGCATCCGGAATCCACTAGCCATAAGTTCTCCTTCCTTGCGCGAGAAGCCTACATAGCAAAACATGTCGAGGTCTCAAGATCTTGGGTTAGGAATGAGATTTTTGGGAATCCAGTACTGAGACACACGACGCACAACAGTAGGTACAACACGATAATTTTTATGCACAAAATCATATTTGCCTTTTCCCATGTTTCTAGGAACAGAAGGTGTTTTCATCACTCTAGCCGCATAAAAACGTGCTTTGCTGAAATTTGACCTAGCCTTAGTTCTTTCCTTCTTTTGCTGTTTGGCTAGTCTAAAGCAAAAATCTACTAAGTGTCCATCTCTAGCACAATGAATGCAAGTGTACTTGACATGATGTTTAGTTTTAACAGTAAAAGCACATTTTGCATTCATCATAGTAGAAGATAAAAAACCAGCAGATTGAAAAGCAATTTTCTTAGGCTCATTAGATAACTCAATTTTGCAAGGACCCTGAACAACGGTCAAGAGGTTTAGTTTCATATGTGGCATAAGGATCAAAACCTAAACCTCTCTTGTTTGTGCTAACCTTAGATTGATCCAAAATCATGTTCAACTTTTTCTTGCCATTAGTGAAACGTTCCAAAGAATTTTGCAAGTAATCAACTTTCTTAGCAAGAGTTTATGACAAGTAGAGCATGAAAGAACCTCATGAGTAAGCAGATTACCAGTCAATTGAGAAACCCTAGCATTTGCATCTTTCAATTTTAATTCAAGAGTTGAGCATTTAGAACAAGAAGTTGAACCATGCAAATCATCAGTGGAACAGCTAGCATGTTTAACATGTTTCTCATTTTTCTCATTTAGATACAACAGAAGAGCGTGTTCTTTCCTAAGCAAGGTGAGCTCATTGTAAATTAAGTCACATGATTTACAAGTATCATCATCAGGAATCAATGTCTTAAGTCTAGCAATTTCAGCATTCAATGACTCCACAAGAATATCATGTTTCTTAATTTTTCTATTTTGCTTGTCAAGTAATTTTCCAAGACGGGCAACATCATTGGCTAATTCATCATAAGAAGGATCTACCTCATTGAAGTCGCTGTCATTGCCGTCCTCGGTGAAGCTATCCTTGCTGCTTGCCATGAGACACAATCCCATCAAATCATGCTTGCTTGGAGTTGCATCATCTTCGCTGCTCTCCGAGTCCACATCGCTCAAATTGACTTGTTCAAGAGCGGAAAGAACTCGGTGAACCACCTTGCGGTTGATGAAGCTCTTCTTCTTCCTATCATTTGACGAGAACCTTTTCTTCTCATTCCTTCATCGTTGTCCTTCTCCTCCTTTGATGTTTTTCCTGCAAGCTTAGGACAATTTGTGCGAATATGGTTGAGGTCACCACACTCATAGCCTCTTGGAGGACCACCTCTCTTTCTCATTCTCACATTCTGCAAAGCTTTGTTAAAGCGAGAAGAGAGTAGTGCCAGATCTTCTTCAGGAAACTCTTCAAGTTGCTCATCTGTTAAAGAAGACATGGAAGACAAGGCAAAGCTAGAAGAAGAATTTGCATTTGACATGTTAGGGTTAGAGATCAAAGCAATTGATTTAATATTACCTTTCCTTGCAAGAACATCCAACTCATGAGTTTTCAATTTAGAATACAGAACATCTAATGTAAGTGTACTCATGACAGTAGATTCTCTAATGGATGTAACTTTCATCTCCCAAATAGACATGTCTAAAGCACCAAGCAATTGTCTAGCATTAGCAGCATCATCAAAGCTAACTCCAACAGCACAAAGATTACTAAGAATTTTATTGAAACGTGCAAAGAAGTCATCTAGCGTCTCACCGGGTTTCATCTCAAATCGCATGTATTCTTTTTTGTAAAGATCTTGACGAACCTCTTTAATAGTGTTAGAACCCTCATGGTAATCACAAAGAGATTTCCATACCTCATATGCGGACTTGAGATGGATCACACGGTCAAAGTCAGCCGTCCCAAACCTTGGATGATCAAGTTGCGCGCCTTGCTGTTTGCTTCAACATGTGCGCGATTGGTGTCGTTGACGTTGTCGTTTGCAGGGACTTCATATGGTTTGTAGACTTTCTACCAAAGTGTGAAGCCTTGTGCTTGGATGAACGCCTCCATCTTGGCCTTCCAAAACTGAAAATCAACACCATCGAACACACATGGTTTTGTCGAATAACGATCCATTAATCTAATCACCGGTTAAGATAGATTAGAAAAACCTCGCTCTGATACCACTTGTAGGATCGAAGTATACGAATATAGCAATCAGAGGGGGGGTGAATGATTGTGCGGAAGCTAAAACAAAATTTTTGATCTACTAAAAGTTCACCCCAAAATAGAACCAAATAATTGCCTCGTATTCGACAAAAACAGAATGATAGAGGATCGGTAAAACAAGAATTCCTGAATATCCAACCATTAGATTGATCTAAAATTTGGACACGAGAAACTAGATTCCAATACGAATCGAACCCAAAAAGCATTAGCTCGATCGGACTTACGGATCAAAAGTTATGAACCTCGTAAGCTTGCTGTGACAGAAGATGACGAGAATTAATCTAACCAAAACTTCAAGATTAAACAAGAACGACAAAAGTTTAATCAACTAAACTTATAGAAACCCTAAATCAATTCTCTAGAAAGGTTTTGATGGATCAAATCAAGATGAACCTCAAAGAACAAAAACCAATCTAGAACCAGAACAAGCATGCAACCAAAAACCAAAACAGAGACATCAGAGCAACGCGATCAGAGTAGCACGCAAGGATCTGGAAGAATTGATCTTTATTTCTTTTGTCTAAAGTACTCTCATCAAAAGAGTACAAATCCTAACAACTGAGCTCAAGCTCTCAATGCGCTCAACTCTGCTTGATACCCTTTCAACAGGAGACACCCCTTCTATTTAAAGGAGCAAAACACAAGGAGTTCTGAATACAATTCCTAATCTAGAAAGAGTAAGTATACAACTCCTCTTGGCCCAACCTGGCCGAGTACAACTCTTACACGCGTATGGCAACCCTACCACACTCACGTGACTAACACTTTGCACGCGTAAGGCCACCTGCCATACTCACGTGACTAACACTTTGCGCGCGAATGACCTCCTGCCATTCTCACGTGACTAACCATTCTTCATGTGCACCATTCTCTTAGCCCGAACATCCCGCATGACATCCTTGACCACTAAGACCTCAGTTCCTCCCTAAACCTAGTCCCGAACCTCAGCTCCTCCATGAACCTAGTTCCGGTCCCGTCATCGACCACGTTCGTCTTCGAGCAATACCTGCACATGAACAAACCACAAAACAAATCCAAGCACAAGTCCGCGACTTGACTCAACATTAGTTCATGCAAATACTCACACGAGCATTGCATAAAGTCCACTTCAAAACAAACATCATGAAATTCTCACCAATTTCATTATCTCAAGGTCAAACCAAAAACTCAATTCCAAGTTTGCTCAAAACCCTAATCGAGCAAAAACGCATTCACAACGGACCAAAAAATTTGGTCCGCAGACATGTAAAACTTCTTGCTTTTAAGAACTTGGTCCCGCAAAAAACCTTTCGTAAGCACATTTACGATATACCAAAAATTTGGTCTTGCATATGGAAAAACAAGGTTGCCAAAAACATGTGTATGATGTACCAAAAATTTGGTTTGTCATACATGGGAAAACGAGGTTGCCAAAAGCATGTGTATGATGTATCAAAACTTTGGTTTGTCATACATGGGAAAAACGAGGTCACCAAAAGCATGTGTATGACAGACCAAAAAATTTGGTTTGTCATACATGGAAAAAACGAGGTCGCCAAAAGCATGTGTATGACAGACCAAAAAATTTGGTTTGTCATACATGGGAAAAACAAGGTCGCCAAAACCATGTGTATGACAGACCAAAAAATTTGGTTTGTCATACATGGGAAAAACAAGGTCGTCAAAAGCATGTGTATGACAGACCAGAAAATTTGGTTTGTCATACATGGGAAAAACGCGATTTCTTGAACAAGCGTAAAAGCATCAAAATCACGTTTATGACAGACCAAAAGGTTTGGTCCGTCATACATGCGAAACTCACTGTTTTTGGATGTTTGGTCTGGCGCAAATGCAAAGTCTCTGTTTTTGGATGTTTGAATGTTTGGTCCTTCATGCAAGCAATTTTGCAAGATTAATCCTAACCAATTTTTCAGCACAAAATCAAGCCAATTTTTCATCACATGATTCACAGAGACAGTTACTGGTTAGAAGTTATATAAGACCTGAAGACGTCCAGGCCAAAATACTGAATTTTTCCAGTTCCACTCTTTCTTCTTCCTCCTGCGAGAACTGTACTAAGGTGTTGAGCAGCTGTACCGCGCCAGCCTTCCTACACTGCGTGCACCATGAAGGAGGGTGAGCGGTATCTCCAAGCCATTGCCGCAGAGTTCACCTGCACGGGGCGGCAATAAGGTTTCTGGGCAGCGCATCTGCGCGACCGCTCCTGTGTTGCTTCATCGACTTCGATTTCTTTCACGACCTCTTCTGCGCATCGTTATGTCTTCACCAAGCCTAACTGTAAGTCGTTAGTGAACGTTCGATTTAATCATACTCTGTTTCTTGAGTTCATATGTTTGGAAGTACAATGTGTAGCCTGCTGTTAGATTTACTGTGTGCATCACTGTTTATCAGTAGTATTTGCCTCAATATAAAATCTGGAATAAAAATATTGCACATATTTCCAACAATATCTCCCTCCTTTTCTTAACAACCTAAGCCTTTAGATGAACTATTCAGTGCATGGAACTAAATATGGCATTAGAGATAGAGGTTTGAGCCTCATACCTAATTGGCACAATTTTAAGAAATTAAAAAAATGGTCCGCGTCTTAGACCAAATAGGTTACTAGTTACCTATAGGAATGTGTGCAATTAATTGTCTAAAACCTGCAAATTGATTAAATGCACGATGAATGCTGTACATATTTAGCCTTCTTCTGTACATTATTTTTTGCAAATTTAGTTCCTCAACGTATCTTTTTTTTTGTAAAAATACCCTCTCTCCACCGTGGAGGTGTGGTAGGCGACACGTGTCCCTTGCCGTGCTTGTGGAGCACGAGAGGAGGCATGGCCCATGACTGCAGGTGGGAGCACGGGAGGACACGCTACCGTGCATGGGAAGCGCGGAAGGCTACCTCTCGCGCTACTGTAGTGCAAAATGAAATTGGGTGTACAGTGTTCCTCGCATGAACAGTGAATATTAATGTTTCTACAATATGGTGAACAGTGAAAAAGCACAGGACATTGGGCACTGCAGCCCCACCTTACTTTTGCGTATCAATAGCGTGGAAGGCTGTCTCGCTCGTCGGGTCCCACGTTGGTTGGACCTACCGTGTTGATCGTCTGGTTCTGTGTCACGGTGCCGCACAAGATGACACCCGATCCTTTCGCGTTCATTCAGAGGCTATATTTATAACCCTGTGTTCAGGAGCTAGTTTTAAAAAAAAATCGTAGCTAGTGCAGTAAAAACTGTTAGGAAACTTGGCCCATTGTGGCCCATGTGGACTCTTCCTAAACCCTAGCTGTAGGTTATAAATAGGAGGCAGGGGTCACCCATTGTACACGATGCAATCAGAATAATAAAGCAGTCAGTTCCTCCTCATATTGTGCCTCTCTCCCTCTCTCTTTTATCTCCAGTTTAGATCTATTAGGCAATCCCGGACTATTCGATAGCGAGGTTGTCTAACACATTATCATCACGAAGCTCTACCGGCGCACAGATTGAAAAAGGTGAGAATCGGTAATAATCGGTTGATTGAATCTAATCGCTTGCTCGTATGCATACATCTAATCTACGTGGCACGAAGCTACGTTTTGCATTCATTTACAGATCATAGTATGAATCTACTGTACAATGAAGCTACGATACAAAGAACTACTGTGGCATGAAGCCTCGGTTCTAGCCTGGTGTCCGTAGCACCACGCTGGCCACGAAGTGCCACCGGCTTGCATGAAACACCACCCGACCGCCGCATCGGCCCGTGCCCCGTGCCTGCCGATCCGAAGTCACCTCGCCGCTCGGCATGCTCGAAGCCGTCTTCACGCGCACGAAGCACACCGACACAGCCATCGCTGCCGAACCTCGCTCGGCCGCCCAAGCGGCCACGACGCCGCTTGAAGTTCTTCGTCGCACGCTGCCGCCGCTGCCGACAGCTCCCAGCGCTGCGCCGGCTACCGCGCCGAAAAACAGCCCGCCGCGTGCTTTCGCCGGCCGCGCACCCTAGGCCCACGCACCACGCCCCGAAGCGCCTGCTAGAGCCGCCAGCTTGCCGCTCCTTGCTTTGCGCCCGACGCTTGGACTCCCCGCCATGCCCTACGCAGATGACCCGGACCCAACTGCACCGTTGAAGGCTCGCCTGCTGGCTTTGCACTGCGAGCCCATGCCTTGCGCCATGAACCAACCTAGACTTGAAGTCCACGAAGTAGGACACGAAGTTCTGGACTTGAAGTCCAAAGCAACACCGGATTCAATCCGGTTTTTACCGTTTGGCGCACGAGGGGGGGAATACCCCTTTGCCCCCCCCCATTATTTATTCTGTTTTTATTATTTCGTTTTTCTAAAATCTATTACAGAATTCAGAAATTTGATTAGGAAATCAGAAAATTTATTAAAAAATCCTGAAAATTGCCAAAAAAAAATATGAAAATACTTAGAAAATTCCAAAAAAATTTATAGCTCTGTTTTTATTTTCTCTTAGCCTAATTTTTCTGCATTTATGTATATGTGCATGTATTTTCGCATTGATTGCCCTGTCTAGATTACTAGAAACTCATGAGAGTTTATTTTTTTCGCACTTTATGATTTTGCAACCACATTCTTTTAGATTACACGTAGTAATCTAATTATGGATTTGTAAAATGCATATGTCTGGCATTGTGAATCGTGAGTTTGAAGAACTGGCCCAGCACGGTCAGAACTACCTCACTTGGGCATCCGATGTGAAAATCGTACTTGGCGGTAAGAAGCTCCGAGCTGCCATTGGCTTAGGGTCCTCGAAGGACGCACTACCTACTGCCGAGCAGAACGATCAAGCATTGCACTTCCTTAGGCACCATCTCTTAGCCACCATGAAGAATGAATACATAGCTGAAGAGAGTGCAATTGAGCTATGGACTGCACTCCAGAAGCGGTTGGAGAAGCTCAAGTACACAATCTTGCCCCAAGCACAGCAAGATTGGGTTCGCCTGAGGTTTGCGAACTACAAAATAGTGGCCGAGTACAATTCTGCCCTGCACAGAATCTGTACCAATCTCTCCCTATGTGGCAAGAAGATCACTAATGAGGAGAAGATTGAGAAAACTCTTTCCGCTTTTCACTCTAATGCTATCCAAAGTGCTCGTAGCTATCGTTAGGACGCATACAAGGAGTATAGTGAACTGATTGATGTTATGCAACTTGCGGAATCACAAGATAAAGTTCTTTGCAAGAACTTCATCTCATAGCCACCTAGAAGGGGCATTGTACCAGAAGTCAATGCCAACAGCTATAAGGTGAAAAAGCCTGCCCACAGGAAGAGGGGCAAGAAGGGTGGAAAAGAGAAATATCAGGCCAAAGGAAAGTCCATAGCCCAAGAGAAGAAGGATGACAAGGAAAAGCCCCATACCAAGCCGTATGGACAGCAGAACCAGATGTGCTTCAAATGTGGCACTTGGGAGCATTGGTCGAAAATATGCCGGGAATCCAAGGAAGTGATCAATGCATATCAGGCCAAAAAGAAGGCCAAAGGAAATGCACCGGGAGAGGCACATTTTGCCGAAGTAGGCATTGATGATGTCATGGATGTCGACACCCCACATGCTTCATCCTCGCAGCCCAGCCTAAACATCGATGAAGCAGCCAAGCTCTTGGCTAATGAAGAAAACACCTCTGTTGATGACATAGAGGTAGAAGTGAATGCATACTTTACAGATTCCGTTTAGTGCATGAATAGCATTGCTAGCATTTTCTTTAGATTGTGGTTGATTAGTTGATTTTGAATAATTGTAAGCTCTCGAAGAGCATACTTTTACTTTCTCATGAATAAGAATTGCAATTTATTCTTTATTCCATTATTCTTTATTTGCAAGCAATGTTTGAATTACTTTGCCACTATCTGATTAGAATTATATTTCTTTTCATCCAGAAATCATGTAGCACCCAATGGTCCCATCTTAAGAGAGTCGAAATACTTCTAGACGATCACGAAAAACGCTGGAAGGATTATGACAATCGTAGGAAGCGATACACATATAATAGGCTCCGAAAGAGCCACAATTATATTGCCAATGGGTACAACTTTGGTAATTGAAGAAGCCCTCTTGTACCCTGAGTCAACTCGCACTCTCTTAAGTTTTAAAGATATCCACGCCAATGGGTTTCACGTAGAAACCAATGAATAAAATGGTAAAGAGCATTTGTGCATTGTGAAGCACGCGGAATATGGAAAAATGGTATTAGAAAAATGTCCCTCATATGAATCTGGGTTGTACTGCACGAAAATCAATGCACCCGCAGTGTATATTTCTTTGAAGACTGTCTTTAGGAGCTTTGAATTATTTTCTTTATGGCATTGTAGATTATGTCATCCTGCTCATAGAATGATGAGAAATATAGTTAACAATTCACAAGGTCATGGCATTAATGTTAAAAATTTCCCGAATCATGAAGATTTTGTATGCCATGCATGTGCCACTGGGAAATTAATAACTAGACCCTTTGTTATGAAAGTGCAAAATAAAATTCCTGCATTCCTGGAACGCATTCAGGGAGATATTTGCGGCCCGATTCATCCCTTGTTAGGGCCGTTTCAGTACTTCATGGTGCTCATTGATGCTTCCTCGAAATGGTCGCATGTATGTTTGTTGTCAACAAGGAATCATGCATTCGCAAAGCTGATCTCGCAGATCATCAGAATTAAGAATGTTTTCCTGATCATCGTGTGAAGTCCATTTAAATGGGCAATGTCGGTGAATTTACTTGCAAGGAATTTGATGATTATTGCACAACGACTAGAATAACTTTTGAGCACTTTGTACCGCACGTCCATACGCAAAATAGACTAGCTGAAGCACTAATAAAGAGGATTAAGTTCATAGCCCGGCCGCTATGCAGAGTTGTAACTTGCCCAACACTTGTTGGGGACACGCAGTCCTGCACGCAGCAGCACTCATCAATTATAGACCATCGGCCTACAACATCTATTCACCTATGCAATTAGTGCAAGGGTCATCCCGAAGATTTCCCATCTTAGAAAATTTGGTTGTTTGGTATATGTACCTATACCACCCTCACAACGGACTGCAATGGGCCCTCTCCACAAGTCTAGGATATAAGTTGGTTATGAAAGTGCATCCATAATCAAGTATTTGGAACCCATGACTAGAGACTTGCATACAGCCCGATTCACTGATTGCATCTTTGACGAGGACCGTTTCCCGTCATTAGGGGGAGAGAATCAACCATTGGATGAAAAATACCGGGAAATAATATGGCATTCCACTGGGATCCCTGCGCATGACCCTCGCACTAATGAAGCAAATCAAGAAGTCCAGAAGATAATTGATATGCAGAATCTAGCAAATGAACTGCTTGATCATTTTTGTGATCTGAAGAGCGTGGTTAAGTCACATGTACCAGCAAGAAATGCACTGTAGAGGGTGGAAATACCAAAAAAAGTAGAAGGTATCTCTCATCTTGTTCAGAGGCCTCAAAGAAAAAGAACAGAAAATCTGGCTTCTCAAACCCAAAGTACCTTGAGACGTCTGGGGAAAACTGGGCAAAAGGACTTACCACAGCCAATCACGAAAATGTCCCAAAGCAAGAAGGGAAGCTAGTTGAGACCTGGCACTGGAAAGAAGCCAGTGGAAAAGGCAATTCCAGATCTGAACCTTCCATTGGAAGAAGCCGCCGGAAATAATGTGTGCACACACATTGGCGGAGAAAAACTAAAGGAACTTGCTCCTGCAGTGGGAGATAGTAGTAAAGAGCAAGTAGAAGTGCATGAAGCACACCATGACGAAATGACCATAAATTTTGTAATAACAGGAGAATCGATGAATAGAGCAACAGCCAATATCGATGCATACTTTACAAAAAAGATTGTCATGATCATTGATCATGATCCTGAGCCCGCATCTCTCGCAGAGTGCAAGAAAAGGTTCGATTGGGAAGAATGGAAGAAAGCAATCACTGCAGAGTTAGTCTCTCTGAACAAAAGAGAGGTGTTTGGGCCTGTGTGCCGCACGCCTCCCCATATAAACCCCGTAGGTCACAAATGGGTTTTTGTTTGGAAGAGGAATGAAAACAATGAAGTTGTAAGGTACAAGGCAAGGCTTGTCGCTCAAGGTTTCACTCAACGTCCTGGGGTTGATTATGAAGAAATCTATTCTCCGGTCATGAAAGGAATTACCTTTAGATATTTGATCTCAATGGCAGTCAATTTGAAGTTGAGAATGAAGCTTATGGATGTTGTTACAGCATATTTGTATGGAAACTTGGATTTGAAGATATACATGAAAGTACCGGAATGTATACCTATCCCGAACCAAGACAGAGCAAACAAAAACCTATACAGTGTGAAATTGGAGAAATCACTGTGTGGCCTGAAGCAGTTAGGAAGAATGTGGTACAATCGCTTGAGTGACTTTCTCTGCAAGAAAGGCTACACGAACAGCGAAGATTGTCTATGTGTATTTATACAACGATCCCCGAATGGATTTTGTATAATCTCCGTCTATGTAGATGACTTGAACATCATTGGGACGGATAAAGAAATTAAAGAAGCATGCTCATACTTGAAGTCTGAGTTTGAAATGAAAGGCTTGGGTAAAACCAAGTTCTGTTTAGGCTTACAGCTTAAACATGTCCAAGGCGGAATCTTGATACACCAATCATCCTACACACAGAAAATGTTGGAGAAATTTGGTTTTGAAAAGGCATACCCCGCAAAGACTCCAATGGTCGGAAGGTCACTCCAAGCAGACCTAGACCCATATAGGCCTAGAAAAGAGGGGGAGGAAGTCCTGGGAGCGGAATTCCCATATTTGAGTGCAATTGGAGCACTCATGTACCTTGCAAATAGCACTAGGCCGGACATTGCGTTCGCCGTGAATTTGCCAGCACGGTACAGTGCAGAACCCATCAAAAGGCATTGGAAAGGGGTGAAGGACATCTTCCGTTACCTCCAAGGAAGCAAAGATCTCGGCTTGTTTTATAGAAGAAACAATGAATTGAATTTTGTTGGCTATGCCGATGCTGGGTACCTATCGGACCCGCATACTGGCAAGTCACAAACCGGATATGTTTTCTTTTGTGGAGGAACAGCAATCTCTTAGAAGTCGTCTAAGCAGACACTTGTCTCGACGTCGACAAACCACTCAGAAATCATTGCATTGTATGAAACCTCTCGAAAATGTGCATGGCTTCGAAGAATAGTTCACCACATCCAAAAGCCATGTGGTTTGAACATGGAACAAACCTCCACTATTATCTAATAAGATAATACAGCTTGTGTTGCTCAAATGCAAATGGGATATGTGAAAAGTAATCTCACGAAGCATATCAACTCCAAGTTTTTTTATGCCCATGAAATGCATAAGATAAACGAGATAAAGATACTTCATACTAAGTCGTGTGAAATCTCACAGATTTATTTACTAAGTTACTCCCGGCATCTTCCTTTGAAAGATGCGTTAGAGGAATTGGGATGATGAGGCTTAGAGAAGTGCAGATTTCAGGGGGAGAATTTTCACATACTCCTACATAAATCTCGAACATGAAGTTTGAGTACCCAACGTGAATCTAGAAGATTAACATTGAAGTTTGGGTGGATTGTACTCTTTTTCTTAGTAAGTTTTTCATTAAAATTTTTTACATAAGGTTTTTGATGAGGCAATCCGTGCAACACAGCAAGCGTATGCTATGTACTCTTTCTCCAAGTATTTTTCCCACTGGATTTTTCTGGAGTTTTGATAAGGCATATACATCTCGCGGTGAAGAGTCTAAGGAGAAGTGTTAGGAAACCTGGCCCATCGTGACCTATGTGGACTCTCCCTAAACCCTAGCTGTATGTTATAAATAGGAGGCGAGGGTCATCCCGTTGTACACGATGCAATCAGAATAATAAAGTAGCCAGTTCCTTTTCATATTGTTCCTATCTCCCTCTCTCTTCTCCATTTTAGATCTATTAAGCAATCCCGAACTATTCGATAGTGAGATTGTCTAATAAAAACCTCTGCACGGTTGCCGTGTTTTCGAGAACGGCATACGCGTGGTCAGCTTATAGACGGCTTGGACGAAGGCTTCGGAGTTGTAGTCAAATTGTAACTTGACGACTTTGATTGAGGCTTGGACATATCCACGTCCACTACTTCGGACTTTGCAGTCAAAAGAAACAGACTGAGATACTGGACAAAGGACAGCTATGACGCGTCTTTCAAACCCAAAAATGAGGCGCATGCGGCTGCAATACGTGCCTATATTGTAAGATCTGTTTTAAAAACTTATTGATTCTAAAAATTATAGTTTTGTAACATAATTTCTCTTAAAATATATAATTTTATAAAATAAAAACTAAAATATATAATTTTTTTTGATAATTTATAAAAAAATGATTGTTTTGTGAAATTTACTCTATAGTCACCGCTTGATCCCATAGTTGAAAAATCCTCCTCCTACTGCATGAAATTTACGTAATATTCTTTTCATTCATTTGTGAAGTACTTTCTCTGATCATAAATAGTTGTCATTTTGGACATCGACATAGTCTTTAAATAAAATTTTGACCACTAATTTCTATTATAATATATTTACAAAACCAAAAAAATTATAATATTATAAAAGTATTTTTTTGAGACAAATCTACACATATAATTTCATATATCCAAATTAAATATTTAAAAAGATATTGACAGTCAAAGTTTCAAAATTTTAAATGTAACTATTCTATATCTAAAACAACAACTAGTTGTGACTGAAGGGAGTACTAGATTATTGTCCTCTAATTCCTCTTTGTTGTTCTGCTCGTCTAACCTGGCTTAAGCATGAGCTATAAGCAAGGTTCCAAATTTTGTTTTCGGTTCACATCTCGTCACCCTCCGAAATTTGAAAGTTCAGCAAAATCTCGTTATTTCAGGAGAAATTCGGAAAAAATTGAAAAAGCAAAATTCAAATCCGGAATTTTTTTGGATCGAGATTTCTGAAATTTTCGCCAAAAATCCGCAATTTCATTCGAAATTACTAAAATCTCGATAAATTTGAACTGAATGAAAAATGGCTCCAACGACGTTAAAATTTTTGAATTTTTTTGGATAATCCTGACACAACACTAATGTTTTCATAAAAATTTCAGATAATGATCAAGCCTGGGGAGTTTTTAAAAATTTTGACATGCTACTGTCGTGATAAAAGGCTGACCGGCAAATATTAATCGAATGGAAAATTGTGCAAACCAAGTTATAAACTTTTGAAAAAAAATTTGCATGCTCCTGACACATCCATAATATTCTCATAAAATTTTCTAATGATGATAAAGTTTGATGAATTTTTAAAAATTCGAAGAGTACTAAAGGTTGTTCGTCAAATTTCAAACGAATGAAAAATAGTTCATGCCATGTTAGAAAATTTTGAAAATTGTTTTGGATGGTCCTGGTGTATCACTCGTATTCCCATAAAATTATCAGATGATGATCAAGCTTGAGGAATTTTAAAAAATGTAATGGTGCTACTGTCCTAAAAGCCTTATGATGCTACATGTATTGCTTCCATATATTTTATTAAGCAACTAAAACAAGTTTAAAATTTTTGGAAATTCTATATAACGGTTCTAAGGTAGTGATTAAGCTCCCCTAAAAATTTTGGATCATAATCATACTCGAGCGAATTTAAAAATTTTTGACGGATGTAGAGGTTTTATGCAAATCAACAATGAATTAAACTTAAAATACATGAACACATTTTGCACATCCCTTTTCTAGCATACATGTCAAATTTTCAACCCTAACAAAGTGGAACTTTGCAGTATCAATTATCACCGAATTTCCAAGAAAATATTTGATATTTAACTACTAACAAATCTAATAGACAAATAAATTTTTAACAAATTTCACACAGACAATGATCATTCCGGAAACAGAAGTTATAGAATCGCATTTACCAATCATGACGCATGCAG
The DNA here is from genome assembly GCA_036346355.1 of Rhipidocladum racemiflorum. NCBI lineage: Eukaryota > Viridiplantae > Streptophyta > Magnoliopsida > Poales > Poaceae > Rhipidocladum > Rhipidocladum racemiflorum. The sequence goes on along the minus strand of CM070584.1, from coordinate 24,195,207 downwards.
GTCCACACTTTGACTTCTGGAAATTTGAAATTTGCTTAAATGCCTTTTCACCGTGTTTGCAGATGAGCAATGAATCGCTTAGATCACTCTCCACTCTTGAGAAGCTAGAGTCCACAGCCTCATTGAGATGCCCAAGACTATTATATAAATACTTGAGATCAAAGTACAGGCTATATAAATACTTGTATCTCTTCAATGTTAAGAACATGAGCATGCTCTTGGTGAAATGCGCAGGAACATTGCCGTCAGTCGTGGGTTCAAGACCCATATTCGACATCATTTTTTTAGTTTTGGATACATAAAAAAATATTGCCTTGATAGGGATCGAATCCAGGCTTAATCCCATGTTCCAGATTATTTTTTTTAGGTTTTGCATGCATAAAAAAAATGTTCGCTTGAGTTGCATTAGCACCAACGATCCAACCATCAAGGCTACATATTGTAATGTTGATGTGCACTACATTTTGAAGCATATTCAGTTCTAAAACTATCACTTTCGGCTAATTGCGTGGCAATTTCGGTTCAGGAGATCAAAATATCAGCGAAAATGGTTGAGATTTTGCCAAAATTCATCGACGGTAGCAATTTGAATTTTTTTCCAAATTTTTTTATTCCAATGGGATTATGCATTTTGGAAGGGGCCAAAATCTAAGATTTCACTAAAATTTCGCGAAATTTCATCAAGATGCAGAACCTTGGCTATAAGCTGCAGCCTTTTAGTTTGAGTAAATAAGCTGGGTTTATGATTCCCACGATAACATGTGTGAGAACGAAAAGTCTATACCAGTTATTCCTCGAACCCATATCTGAATAGTGTAAATTAATTAGATATCTGTCGTCCTATAATTCAAACTTTAAAAACATTAACGACTAATATACATAGAAGTATTTTGATTTATCATATAAAAATTATGTTAGGAAATTTATCATAAAAAATACTTATATGTCATTAAATTTTTAATAAGTTTTGCTAACATATAATTAGAAAAAGCAACGGTCAAAGACGCATCATAGTCTTAATATGAAAAGTAGGGGCAAAAAATCAACAATAGCGAAAGAAAAAGGGACCAATAAGAAATGAAGGGGCAAAATAGTGAAAGAAGTGCTCACTACACGCAGGCAGCATGAGCTATGTACAAATATTACCTATATATACAAGTTGCAGAGAAAAGAGGGCAAAAAATCAACAATAGCGAAAGAAAAAGGGACCAATAAGAAATGAAGGGGCTAAATAGTGAAAGAAGTGCTCACTACACGCAGGCAGCATGAGCTATATATACAAGTTGCAGAGAAAAGAGTGCATTTTTCATAACAACGAGAAGGAGAACATGTCTTACCAGATTCTCAACAGCAAACTGGTTATTTTCCAAGCTCTTATCATTGGTATGTATCCTGTTTATAACACAACATCATCATTTTCATTGTCATCCTTCTGTTCCTCCCACAAATCCAAACTGTTTCTGAGTTATGCTCTACCTTCTGCTACAGCTCAGGTGATTCATGGGCAAACTGATAGAGAGGTGCTCCTCGAGCTCAAGAACTTCCTGCAGGTGCAAAACCCGATAAACCGCGGCGTGTACGACAGCTGGTCAGAGTCGGAGACCTCGCCGTGCCATTGGAAAGGTGTTGGGTGTGACGCTGCCGGGCGTATCAATTCCCTGGATCTCTCGAACTCAAACATATCCGGTCCTGCCTTCCGCAACTTCTCACGCCTCACTCAGCTCACCCACCTAGACCTCTCATCAAACAGCATCACTGGTGAACTCCAGGAGGATCTCAAACATTGCCGGAGTCTCAAGCACCTCAACCTATCAAACAACCTCATTGGTGGCATCCTTGATGTGTCCAGCCTGACCAACCTGCACACACTAGATATGTCTCAAAATCGGTTCGAGGGAAGTATCGACAGAAATTTCCCAGCAATATGCGGCAACCTAACTTTCCTCAGTATCTCCAGCAACTTCCTCACAGGCAGGATAGGTGGACTATTTGACAACTGCTCCAAGCTCAAGTATGTTGACCTCAGCTGGAACAGCTTCACCGGCGAGGTTTGGCGAGGCATTGCAAGGCTTACGCAGCTCAAGGCCAACAACAACAATCTCACGGGGAGCATTCATTCGAGCGTGTTTACCACGGGATGCAAGCTGCAGTATCTGAACATTGCCATCAACTACTTGTATGGAAACTTTCCAAGCGCCATTGCCAATTGCTCTCGTTTGAAATTCCTGTCACTTTGGGAAAACAGCTTTGATGGATCAATACCACCAGGAATTGGCTCAATTGCTGGGCTTGAGGAATTGGTCCTTGCAAGCAACAGCTTCGACAACAAGATACCAATTGAGCTGACGAACTGCACCAGCCTGAAGTATTTGGACATCAGCGACAACAATTTTGGTGGGGAGATGCAACAGGTCTTCGGGAAATTAACAAGTCTGAGGAGCCTCTTACTCCAAGAGAATAATTATACTGGCGGCATTATCTCCTCCGGCATTCTCCAGTTGCCACAGCTAATCGTGCTTGACCTTTGCTACAACCAATTCTCTGGCGAGTTACCCAGTGAGATCAGCAGCATGACGGGCATCAAGGTCCTCATGCTAGCTGAAAACAACTTCTCTGGTAGAATCCCACGAGCATATGGCCAACTTGTCAGGCTCCAAGTATTAGACTTATCATACAACAGCCTTTCTGGTGGGATTCCACCGGACATCGGTAACCTCACATCACTTCTCCTGTTGATACTCGCAGGGAACCAACTTTCAGGTGAAATCCCAAGGGAGATTGGGAACTGTTCCAGCTTGGTTTGGCTCAACCTCGCAGGAAACCGGCTATCAGGCCGAATTCCGCCAGAGATGGCAAATATGGGGAGGAATCCTGGCCCAACTTTCATGGAGAATAGAAAGTATCCTGAACTTTTGGAGTCCATCACCAGCAAATGTTGCGCTGTAGAGTGGGTCCCAGCAAGTTATCCAGAGTTCAATTTTGTCCAACAACTGATGATGTCTCAGAAGAACTGCCGCACCATATGGAACCGACTGGCAATGGGGTATGACGTACTTCCGATATCTTCGCCGTTACGAACAGCATTAGGGTATGTTCAGTTGTCAGGAAATCTGCTGTCAGGAGAGATACCGTCTACGATTGGTACAATGAAAAACTTTAGTTTGCTCCTCCTTGATGGAAACCGGCTCTCTGGACACTTGCCATCAGAGATTGGTTGGCTTCAACTAGTTGCTTTGAATATATCTAACAATTCCATTTCTGGTGAGATTCCCTCGGAGATTGGCCATATGGATTCCCTTGAGAGCCTCGATTTGTCTTGGAACAGTTTCTCTGGTGCACTTCCATCAAGCCTGAACCAACTCACCAAACTGAGTAAGTTCAATGTGTCATACAATCCGCTACTCTCAGGCAATGTTCCAAGCACTGGGCAGCTCTCCACCTTTGATGAGCAATCCTTTCTTGGCGATCCACTACTGTCTTTGCATCCACCTGAAGGTTCCAATTCTCATTCAACTTCAAGCGAGTTCTCTTTGTATGATACAGAAGAGCATCCAACAAAAGAGGAGATCATTGTGTCAAGGATTGCATTCGTTGCATTCTTCTCTGTCACCTTGGTTATTAGAGAATTTCAGAGCTTCATGTATTTGTTCCATAAAGTATCACATAAAATTGCCAACTGTAGGATATCTTCGCAATAGAAATTCTGGAGCTGTGTTACATAAGTTGAATAAATAATAGTACAAAAACTTCCTTGGCATCGCGACTCTATGTTAATGTAAGTTATTTGTGTTGGAAAATAATCAAGACTTGACAAATATTGTTGATTTGCCGTGTCATGAAAGGCAAGAAATCATGATACAATAGGCAATCAGATCAATCAATAGGTTTGTTTCCTTAGTTAAGTTTTCTATGTTTAGAATTTACCTTGGTTACCAAGTTGGTTAGGTGATCCACCCACTATATAAGGGCATGTAACCCATGAGTTGAGAATAATACAAGAGTATAACACAAGAGAAGTTTCTGAGTTCTTTGTGTTCATGTGCGTGTGTTCATGATCTTGGGATAGTTCCAACAATTTGTCACTTTCCGCTGTTCAGCTGTTACTGTAAGTTATTTGTCACTTTCCGCTGTTCAGCTCATAAAAATTCGATGGCCTCCCAGACTCCCTGGCCTCTATGATTGCTTTCACCTTAATCGCCCAAGTTGTATAGTTCGTCGCTGTCAACTGCGGTAGCTGAACGACACTCCGCCGCCCTCCTTTGCTGCCGCAGCGCCAGACGTGATGATCGATATTGGGCTAAATCGAGGAAGTTTGGTCATGTAACCAAGCTCCGATACCAGGTGTTAGATCTGTTGGAATTAATCTTGTAAACAAGGAAGGAGTCCGAATCCTACAAGGAAAGTGTCTTTTTCGTATTATCATTATTGAATTCTATTCTGTTTTTTAGGGCTGTAGTTTGGATATAAATATACAGGTAGTCAGTTTTATAAGCAAAGCAAGAAAGAGCAAGAGGTAATAAAGAGATTCTTGCACCTAAAGATTTTCTGGGTGTCCTGTTCCAGCAATTGGTAATAGAGCTTAAGGTTTTGTCCGTTGCCCCTTGGAGGGGGAGACTTCCGAGGGGTAGCACCCAAAGAAGCAGGCGGCCAATCGGGCGGCCAATCCGTATCTTCGTGCCATCAAAGTTGCGCCACAAGCGGAAAGAGATGACAAGAAGATGTGGCGGCGAATGGATGGAGGAGATGTGTCTCCCTGATACGCGCTATTGACGAGCATCGCCGATAACCGATGTGACAAGACGGCAATGGTGATCATCTGTGTGTGCAGGGCAAGTCCAAGTTGAGTCCGCTTGCAAAATGATGTTGACTCCGGGATGTTGAGAAGATGTGTTCGCCGTCCAAAGTCGAGTTTGTCAAGGAAGAGTCTATGCATGATGCATGTGTGGTGGATGAGCGTTTTTGTAGGTGTGTTCAAGTTTTCTCTTGCAGGTAAATTCTAATGTGAGTCTGCGTTGCCGTTAACGGTGAAAAGACAATTAGAGATGCGTTAAAAGGTCATGATTACCGACGAGGTGTTTCACCGGTGGTATGGCTAGCAAGAAGAAGGTGGAACTCCTTGAAGAAGCGTTCATCGTCTGTGTTGAATAAAAGTTGGGCAAATCGTAGTTGTGACCGATTGCGTCAACAAGTTAGAAAATTAGATGTTATAAGATTAAGGGGGTGAATGTTGGAATTAATCTTGTAAACAAGGGAGGAGTCCGAATCCTACAAGGAAAGTGTCCTTTTCCTATTAGGATTATTGAATCCTATTCCGTTTCTTAGGGCTGTAGTTTGGATATAAATATAGGTGTAGTCATGAGTTTTATAAGCAAAGCAAGAAAGATCAAGAGGTAATAAAGAGATTCTTGCATCTAAAGATTTTCTGGGTGTCCTGAGATCATCCTAGGATCATCTTTTACGCCGTCACCGATCATCAAGGAAGAGCAATCGGCAGCGACGCAGTGCTTGGAATAGAGATGAAAGAACTAAGTAGATCATGCAAGACTAGAAGTTCATGCACAGCGCTTGGAATAGATGAAAAGAGATGGACGTGCAAAGTCATGCACATGTATGTGAAACTAGGACTTGTGTTATTCAGCACGTACACCGACCGTATATTTATACCCGGCCGGCACACCCACATTTGGAAACATATCCCGCCGTTTGGAAACAGATCACTCAACATACTATAGATATCTTGACCTACTATAAATAGATAATTTGACAATCAAGACACATAATACCAAAGATAGCAAACAACAAGATTAAGGCCCTGTTTGGCAGAGCTCCAGATCCCAACTCCACCTCAGAGCTGAAACTTGTAGACTGAAATTAAGTGACTTAAGTTTATAATTTTATTCTAAAATATAAACAAAATGACTTACCTAAACATTCTTAATATACCCACAGTTCCAGCTCCACGAATTTGGTGGAGCTAGGAATACCTAGCTCCACCAACTCCAAGAATTTGGTGGAGCTGGAGTTCTGCCAAACACCCCCTAACTCTAATAGACTCCCCCTTAATCTTGGTATTGCTCAAGATCACACACACTGAGTAAATGCTTCATGGTCACGAGTTTCACACCCGGTAGCGCCTTCGTCAGCGCATCAGCACGCTGTTCTTCAATGCTCACAAACTGAACTTCGATCTGGCCGTTCTCAACACATTCACAGATGAAGTGAAGCTTAGTATCGATATGTTTGATCCTCCTGTGGAACATTGGATTCTTCATTAAGGCCAGAGCTGATCTGTTGTCAACAAATAACTTAACTGGTTTTGGAACCTGACCAGTTAGTTCTCCTAGCAAGCCTCTAAGCCACAAGGCTTGACATGATGCGGCTGCTGTTGCCATAAACTCGGCCTCAAATGATGAAAGTGCCACCGTCTTCTGCTCCTGAGAATTCCATGACACAAGACTTTCATTCACATAGAAAGCCATGTCGCTCGTGCTTTTACGATCATCCATATCACCAACTAGATCACTATCTTTGTACCCGGTGATTTTCTCCTCTCCACCTCCTCTCGCATAGCTCAGATCATGGTGCAGGGTGCTCTTTAGGTATCGCAAATTTTGCTTCACCGCCTTCATATGTAAAGTAGTAGGTCTCTCCATTACCTACTTGCTACTCCGACTGAGTACGAGAGGTCAGGTCTAGTACGCAGCAGATACCTGAGACATCCAACAATATGACGATACTCCGTGTTGTTTACAGGTTCTCCCCCTGTGTCTTTGTGGAGAGGTGTCCCCCTGTGTCTTTGTGGAGAGGTGTTTTATACTCCATTGGTAGCTTCGTAGAATTGCACTCCGCCATACCAAACTGTGCAAGTACCTTCCTGGCATATGTTGTTCGTTTCAAAGTTACATATTGATCACCCTGATCCACCTCAATGTCGAGATAGTAGGCGAGCAACCCAAGGTCACTCATCTCAAACTCCTTTGTCATCTGATCTTTGAATTTGTTGATCTCTTCTGAATCTCCTGTGACTAGGAGATCATCAACATATACTCCAAAAATGATGCAAGATGCACCATGACCTCTTTCGTACATAGCCTGCTCCTGTGCACATCTAGAAAAGCCAAGCTGGCTCAAACTCCTGTCTAGCTTAGTGTTCCATGCCCGAGGTGCTTGTCGTAGCCCATACAATACCTTGCTCTGTTTATACACGTAGTGCTCCTTCCCCTTTATGATAAAACCCTCTGGTTGAGATACATATACTTCCTCCTCGAGATCACCATGCAGGAGTGCTGATTTGACGTTAAGGTATTGCACCTTCCAGTGTCTATTCGCAGGTATAGCTAGGATGAACCGCACTGTATCAAACCTTTCTACCGGTGCGAATACTTCATCAAAATCAATTATAGGGCGTTGCACATACCTTTTGGCCACCAGCCTTGCTTTGTGCTTCACCACATTGCCATCTAAATCTTTCTTCAGCTTGTAGACCCACTTCAGGCCAATGGGTCGTTGCCCAGCCAGCAGGCGTGTGAGAGTCCATGTAGAGTTTCTCTCTATGGAATCTATCTCTTTCTGTATCGCCATCTCCCATGACTCCTGACTTGCGGCTTCCTTGTAGCTTGAGGGCTCATCGAACTCAGCTAGGAGCGAGTCCTCTTCTAGATCTTCGTCATCTAGCTCAACCTGCTGCGTCCTTTGCATAATTTCATAGATACTGCCATACTTGACTGGGGCTCCTTCTGGACTTGAGAGTGGGAAAGCTTTTGTAGTATCTTGCACCAGAGGGAGAGCCTCGGTAGACGTTGCAGCCATGCCTGGTGCGGGGTTGCCGAGACCATGACCTGTAGCTGGAGCTTCCACGCTCAGTGTGGGGGCTCCGGAATCAGATTAGCGGTGCAGGACATTACTGTTGCATTGGTCAGAAGATTAATGCAACCCGTAACGTCTCCTGACCGTTAAACCGACTCCGTACTCGGATTGGGGCCAATTAATCGGCAAAACTCGTGAGGAGTGTACATGCCTACTGATTGATCCCAACTCGAGCTTCCCGCAACCGCGTGCATTGTACTGGTTCCCTGGATCAGTAGCCCAGTACCAACGCGTTGTCATACAAGACAGGTCTCAACTATGCAAGAGTAAATATATTACACATGAAAGGTAACGTTATTACAATAGTTTAACTTTACAAGTCTCGGCTTACAGCCGGCACAAGTCCAAAATAATCCTCCAACGCCGGTAAAACTCCAAAAGAAGAACACGCGGTGTGCCTCCATCCTCGTGCAACAGCGGGTGGATGATAACCCAGCTAAGCCCGGTAGAATCGTCGGCGTCAACAGAGAATCGACTGCCTGGAACATTTGCATCATTACCTGCTTCTTCTCCTTCTGACCAAAGTCCGTTAGAGCAAACGGTGAGTACACGTATGTACTCGCAAGACTTTAGTGTATGGAATATATACATATAAAATGTAGGTTAAATCAATGAATAATAGGTTTCTACACTAGTCTTTTGAGCACAAAGCAGATTTTGCTTGCAATATGATAATAGATTCACATTCGCATTTTTACAAAAGAAGCTGAAGAAAACATTTCAAACAAATAGTAATAGATAAACCATTAACCAAATCAACCATCCAACCGTTCCTTTCACCAAAACAACCAACCACATGCACCTTATCCGAATCCAAGATCCAAACACACACCTGACCAACATAATCTAACCTCAAAACCCATTTCCCCAGAGGTCAACCCAGACCCAAAATCTATACTTGATAATACTTTCCAAGCTGCTCATGACCGTGAGCACGGCTAATCGATTAGTTTATTTATCTCTGCAGAGATCGATTAATCGTACCCACATGACACGTTCTAGCAGTCATGTCATCCATGCCTCGCGATACCGAAGTACCCGATTTGCTAGACAGTGACGGAACCTTTCGAGATATTGGAGTTTTAATCCTGCACCGGCCCGGTAACGTGCATCCCTACCTACAGCCACAGAGGCCGCCAGTGGGTCCCATAGGCACCCACTAGCCCACGACCTCCCTGTAGTAGGCATTACCGTTGTATTGGGTAAACTTTCCTTCGATGCCTCGACAAGAAAGTCCCTAGAATGCACCGACACCACAGTGCATCCAATCCTCTTTGCCCTCCAAAATGCAGGTCGGATCCCTTTTCCCGTACTAGGTGAGGCCATCCCATACCGCACATGTGGTTGCACGAATTATACCCAGTAAATAGCACCAAGTTTGGTCCTTAGCGTGACTCAGGCTAGAACTTCCAAACCCACGTGCTATGGCCACAAAGTATCGACACTAGCGGCCCCACCGAGCACACACTAGCCTTCAATCTCCCCATAGCAAGGGACCAACTCAGACCAAACCACTCCAAACCAGCCAACGGCCTGACAACCAATCTGAACCTGAAACCAGCCTACCAACCGGAACCATTACTCGGTCAAATACCACCAACTCCGAACCACCAAACATCTCGCCCGGTCTAAACCTCCAAGTTTTTCCATTTTACTCACGCAACCATTCCCTTTTTCCAACAAAACCCCAAAATCTCCAATTCCAACCTGACACCCTTCACCCATCCTATAGTTCCAGGAGTTTAAGAATAAGAACGTCATGATCTCCTGCAACCAATTCTATTGCTGAACTAAGCATATGCAACTATTATTCTTTAATACCCTCTGACACTTACTAATGTGTCTAAATTATTCTTAAGTCTATCAAGGATTGCATATTCAGATTAGATTGAGGTAATCCAACAATTTTCGGCTTAACTATTGCTTCCCACAAATTATCACTTTTAGTAAACTTATGAGCATGCATAGTAGTTTTGGCAATCAAAAGTAAGAATTTGCAAATATGGGATTGGAAATGGTCAAGGAGGCGCTTGCCTGTTTGCTCTTCGGTGAAATCGGTCTCCGGGACATAGTCGGGATCGTCGGCGACGTTCGAAGCGTCTACGTCTACACGAAAAGCAACGAGACCCAAAATCATCGATTAAAATAGGCGAAGAAGCAATCAAAATCCGAAAAGAAGCGAAAACGGAAAACGAGAACCTAGACGGAAAAAGGAAATTCTAAATTTTCTCCCAGAGGCCGGCGATCATTGTTGATTGGGCGGTAGTGCCGCTCAGTCGGCGATCTGGGTTGGATTTCCCGGTAGTACCGCTGGTCAGAAACCGAAATGTGTCGCTCTCTGGAAAATAACTACCGGCGCTCTAAACCCGGTAGTGCAGGACCCTCAGGCAGAACAGCCTTCACACCAGCGGTATTGCCGATCTCCCCGAGTCCAAAATCCCAAAAATTGAGATTTCGTCCAAAATTCTTCTGAACGTCGACGTTAGTGGATGGATAGGTTCCTGGTTACACATGGGACATATTCACGCATGTTTCGTCAAGTTTCGAGTTCGATTTCTCAAAATCTCAATTTTCTGATCCTTTCTCTCCCGATCTGCGTGGCGAAAATGGATTTCGACCCGGAGGGTGTCGAAACTCGAGTTTCATCGCGACAACGGGTTCTCTACTACTCTAGGGACTTAAGTGCGCTAGACCTGCGAGCTTTGGGACTTCGGAACTTGAAATCGTTCCGAATGCCCAGAGTGCAACTTTTGCAAATCCTACGGGAAAACGGATTTCGCAACACGCGCACTAGGCCCGCTAGAACACTAAGGTCCTACGTGATCTAACTACTGATTGGAACCTCCGAAATACGCTATTTGACTTCTACTACCCGAAAACCTAAATATACTTTCCGAATCCAACTTTCATCCCGAATCGAGTTCAAACTCGATTCTCCCGCAAGAAACGACTTACGAGGCTCTAAGAAAACATCCGCATGTCATTTCCCGACTTCCCGGAGTTAGGGTTCCGAGAGGAAGGACTCCGGAACTCCAGAAATGACTCCTTGCAGCGAATGAGTCCAACGAAGCGTAGATCAGGGTTACAGAAAACTACTCGATCACGTGGAAGGATTCTTCTACCCTTGACCTAGGTTTAACCACTCGGAAAACGACTATGCACCACAACAACTAGGGTTTCTAGAGTTTAACTAGGACGTAAAGAACGATTACAAGTCAAAGAAGAGCTAGGGTTGGCATTCACACCTAGGGTTTAGGTTTAACTCTAACACCTACCTCGTGTAAAGCTCCTTGACTGCTTGGAGACGCTTCTCCACCCTTGCTCTCGCTTCCACTCGGCCTCCTGGAGCTCCAACCAGCTGGAAATGACAAGGAGGGAGAGAGAGCTCCAAGGGAGAGAGAGAAGGAAGAGGAGAGGAAGAAGGAGGAGGAGAGGAGGAGAAATGAGAGAGGAGAGGGAGAGGAGGTGCTCCCTGGTGTCTTGAGGGAGTAGGGAGGGCACGAGAAACGAGGTAAGAGTATAACCACAAGCACAGGAGTAAAACAGGGCTCTGGCCCCGCTGCCCTCGCTACGGGCACACGCGCCAGCTGCCGGTAGTAAGCAGTAAATCTGACGCCGGCGACAAAAAACTCAGGAATTTCACAATTTTCGCGATGGTTCTCCAATCAACTAACTTGAGGACTATTGGAATAGGTTCGAGGGGTCCTGATAAAGGTTTTAAAACTTAGGTTTGGGATCTAGCTCTCACGATTTTAGATTTCACCCGATTTCGGATTCTGAGACTCCAATCGGGGAAAACAATCAAACGAAACGACAAAACCGAATTCAAAGGCAAATAACTCCAAATTCAAACTGGAAACTTTACAGAGCACTAATCCACACCTAGTTAGCCTAATTAAGCTTAATTATAAACACGGGCGTTACACTCAGCTCTAGTGGTAGGGAATTTCCATGGTCATCACCTGCTGTAGGAGCGCCATGGCCGGTTCCTATTGTGCGCCCGCTTGCCCTTGTCACAGGACTGGGTTGCGCAGGTATCGACAATCTACTTTGGTCCTGAGTTGATGCAGGTGTTGGAGAAGAGCTCGGTGCAGGTGTAGGCGAGCTTGATGGCGCGGGCAACAACTTGCTATGCTCTGGTCCATTACAGGATAGCTCTGGCTCAGTGAAGACAACATCCTCGACGACGAACTCGGTTTCACCTACATAATCATCACTTGAATCCCAATTCCACTCGATGTTTTCTTCAAACTTTATGTCTCTACTTACATGCAGCTTGCCGCGTTGTGGATCATAGAGACGATACGCCTTGGTGCCTTCATCGGTGCTGAGGTACACCATCACTTGGCTCTGATCATTGAGTTTCTTCAAGTGCGGCTTTGTCACCTTCACATGTGCCATGCATCCGAACACCCTAAGATGTCCAAGATTTGGCTTCCTTCCTTTCTAGGCCTCATAGGGTGTGCAGTCCTTAAGGGCCTTCGTCGGTAGCCAGTTGATGAGGTAGACCGCATGTTGCATCACTTCACCCCAAAACTTGGTTGATACCTTCATGCTCTTCAGGACGGACCTTGCCATGGCCATCACTGATCTGTTCCGATGGTCCACCACGCCGTTTTGCTGAGGAGTGTATGGCATAGAGAGATGCCACTCAATTCCGGCATGCTCACAATATGATGTGAAGTGTTCAGACATGAACTCGCCACCGCAATCTGTTCTTAATGTCTTGACACGCCGCCTGCTGAAGTTTTCAGCCTTCTCCTTGAACTTCACGAACATGTCTAGTGCCTAATCCTTCGTCTTGAGGAAGTACACCCATGACAATGAGTGTAGTCATAGATGATTAGCATAAAATACTGGTTGCCTGCAGGTGTCGATGGAGTTACCAATCCACATAGATTTGCATGGAGGAGTTCAAGCGGATCTCTTGCACGATATACAGCTGCACCCGGGAAAGGATCTTTTGTCTATTTCACAATCAGACACCCTTGACACAGCTAGTTCGGATGTTTGATCATAGGAACTTGATGACGACATCAACCCCAAGGATATGACTGCTGCCACTACTTCCTCTCCGACCGCGCCATCTTCATCACCGACACTCGATGCTGCAACATCTTCGTCGCCAAAGGGCATTAATCTAGAAGCCAAGCCTTTCAAGTCCATGACAAAGGACAAGCGCCTTAAGCACGTACCCCGAGGATGGCCCACGCACCAAGGAAGGTCCACATGGAAGCCCAAGATGCCAAAAAGGCCAGTTCGGCCATCCTGCTGCATGCCAACTACAAATGGGCGTAAGTCGGGCTCCCAGACTTTGTTTTCGGCGTGCGACCACCTGTTGGAAATCTTAGGAGATAAGCTTTCCAATGGATCTAGTCCCATGTCTAAATTCACTCCAGATCGACAGGAAAACGCAGAAGAGTGCCATGGGCCAAATCTGTCAAGTGCTGCATATTTTTGGGCCCATGGCCCATGTATGGTAGGGTTTGCATGGTGACCGACCCTATTTTGGGTGCCCCAAGTCTGGTCTCCACCCTATATAATGCCCCCATCGTCGTATGTTGTCACTTAGGTTTTGTTGTGTTTGGTAGACCCCCTTGTGCGTCCCTCCTCGTGCTTGCACGTGTCGACTAGACCGCCCTAGATGAGAAATAAAACCTCACCTATGTGTTTGTGAGTTTTATTGGTATCAACTTTTAGATTGCTTCTTACTTGTTCTTGCAAGTTTCTCGATTGCTAGCAGCGTGGTTGATCGACTTGCGTTGGTGGCATTGCGATTGTCGGTTTCTTTTCCTCGCTGGTTGGAAGCCAAGATCACGAGTTCATCAACTCCACAAATCGACGTATCGTTCTCATCAAAAGATTTGGAACCCCTGTGTGCGCATCAAAACTCATGCCATGTACTTCTCTCCTAATAGCTTGAGGGACCAAAAGTTTGCATGCCCCATCTGGGCATGCCATAACCAAGCTTGATCTGTCAAATTTGCAAGCAAGCAAACAGGCATACAAGTTTGCAATTCCGCCTTATACAGACGATTTGGTGAGCTCTTAATCCGGAAGAGCAACCTCCCATCCGGATCATACACCGTCAACAGATCACCATGCATTTCTCAAGTTTACATTTCTTGAGTTGTTGTTTTCGACGAAACAGTCTTTCCCTCCACAGATTGTTCGTCTCAAGAAATCCAGTCACCTAAAATTTCACATCATCCCTCTATTCTACCAGTGCTAGCCAAAGGTATCCAATACACAGAAAACTCTCATCCATCCAGATTTTCAAAAAAATTCAAACCCAACTAAACCAGCTACTTCGACCTCCACATGAGTGATAGACAACCTAATCTTGCTACTGACGATGACCCTTCTATTCTTGGTTCACCTGCAGTGGCTCAACTAATAGAGTCATGAGTTCAGGCTCAACTGGGGAGTACTGGTCTGAGCCCAATCGAGGAAGAGCATGAGTCATCTCATCCACCTGCAATTGTCAGACAACACCCAATGCGAACGACTTCAGAATAACATAGTGCAGCCGAAGGAATTCACTGATAGAACTGTCAGGTATTCACAGACTGCACGGCATTCTCCAGTTCAGTGACTATTAGAAATCCAACAATAGCACTGTCTGCAGTTTCAGAACCAGGAATATTGCGGAAGCAATGCCAAGTGTAGAACGGAAGAAAGCTATGGATGCTGAGTATTTGGCAGTGATGAAAAATGAGACTTGGGATCTAATCCCTCCAAGGAAAGGCATCAATCTCATAGATAGCAAATGGGTGTACAAAGTAAAAAGGAAGGCGGATGGATCTATTGACAGGTTTAAAGCAAGATTGGTAGCCAAGGGGTTTAAGCAGAGGTATGGTGTAGATTATATGGACACCTACAGTCCAGTGGTGAAACTGTCTACTGTTCGAATCATACTGTCACTAGCTGTCTCTCAAGAATGGAGTCTTAGACAAATTGACATTCAGGACGCATTTTTGCATGGAGTTCTCCAAGAAGATGTTTACATGCGGCAACCTCCAGGATATGCAGATACAAGCAAGCCATCCGACTACATTTGTCACCTCAAGAAAGCACTCTATAGATTAAAACAAACGCCAAGAGCTTGGCACTCTCGACTGACCAGCAGGTTACAAGGATTGGGATTCATACCTTCGGTAGCCGTCACTGTTTATGCTCAGGCAAGGTGGGATTGTTGGGAATAGTCCCACATTGGTTGTGGAGAGGGCATGAGCATGGTTTATAAGGGTGAGGGAGCACCCCCTCATTGAGCTAGCTTTTTGGGGGGAGATGGCCCAACAGACTTTGGCCCGCTGCTCGGGTTGGGCCTGCGAGTGTGTGCTGTAGCCCAACGACTTGTTAGCCGGACCGCGCTAGTGCTCCCTCACCCTTATAAACCATGCTCATGCCCTCTCCACAACCAATGTGGGACTATTCCCAACAATTATCTCCCCCTAAACCCAGTGTCGCCGTCCCGCACTCATAGGAGCGTCGCTTCCTCGTCGGCGCTAGCGAGCAGGGCCTCCTCCTTCTTCGGCTTGCGGCAATCCCGAGCAAAATGGCCACGAACGCCACAGTTAAAGCACTTCCCGATCGACGACTTGGATTTCTGCCGAGCCTGCCACTCGGCCGCCGTGAGCAAGAGCTGGTCATCGCGCCGTTCGCTGCCGGCATGAGTGCGCCGACGGGAACGCTCGTCAAACGCCTTCAGCCTGCCAAGCGCCTCCTCGAACGCCATCATCTCGACGTCGCAGAATTGTTCGATCCCAGCCACTGCAGGATACAGCCGATCGGGGACGGTGTCGAGGAGCTTCTTCACCATGGCGGCGTCGTCAAGCGTCGAGCCAAGACTGGCGTATCTCGCCGCCATGCCGCTGATCTTGCCGGGATAGTCGTCCAGCGGCTCCCCCTCCGCCATGCATAGCTTGTCGATCTCGCCCTTGAGAGTTGAAAGGTGAGCCGCCTTGACGCGATCGGCGCCGACAAACCTCGTCTTGAGGCTGTTCCATACCTCCTTCGCCGTCGTCTTCGTCGAGACTTGCATGAGGTTGTCCTCCGGCAACGCTTGGAGAAGCTGCGCTCTCGCCGTCTTGTTCTTCCGCTCGTCCACCGCCACACCTTCCGCAGGAGACACCGCCTCCCAAAGGCCCTGGGCATCAAGGATTGCCTCCACCTTGATTGCCCATGCCGTGTAGTTCGCCGGCGAGAGCACCGGGTAGGACAGCGACACCGTGCTCCCCCCGGCACCGTGAGGGACCATCGCCATGGCCACAGCCAAGAAAGATCTTGAGGCTCTGATACCACTTGTTAGACTTCCCAGGCGTACATACGCACTCAAACGCTCAAGAACAGAAATAGCGGTAGGAAGAAGATGATGAACAGTAGCACGAGAAAAAGCAGTGCGCTCAAACGCTTGCAGCGCACACACGCTGCACTCTCTGTTGTTTAAACTCACGGGTTACATGCCCTTATATAGTGGGCGGATCACCTAAACATAGAAAGCCTAACTAAGGAAACAAACCTATTGAATGATCTGATTGCCTATTGTATCATGATTTATTGTCTTTCATGACACGACAAATCATTAATTTTTGGCAAGTCTTGATTATTTTCCAACAATCTCCCCCTAATCAAGACTTGTCGACTCTTATTCGACACTGGATAGAGAACACATCTCTTTGACAGACAACGCGCACGACGCGGCTACCTCCAACAGACCGCAACGGCCCCTACTGCATGCAACTCCTCCACGCTACGTACGCGGCAAGCTGCAGACTGACTCAAACGCATGCATGCACCATAACTCGGATCGCCACACGACACAGTCACACCACCAGCTACGCGCACGCACACGCCGCTGGGTTTATTCCCAACAATTATCTCCGCCTAAACCCAGCGTCGCCGTCCCGCACTCATAGGAGCGTCGCTTCCTCGTCGGCGCTAGCGAGCAGGGCCTCCTCCTTCGTTGGGCTGCAGCACACACTCGCAGGCCCAACCCGAGCAGCGGGCCAAGGTCTGTTGGGCCATCTCCCCCAAAAAGCTAGCTCAATGAGGGGGTGCTCCCTCACCCTTATAAACCATGCTCATGCCCTCACCTCTTAAGCTAGCTTTTGGGGTTGAGAAGGCCCTTACGATCCAACAATTGGTATCAGAGCCCAGGTGCCCCAGGTGGTTCTTAGATAATCTCGGTCCAATGTGTGAGGGGGAGATTGTTGGGAATAGTTCCACATTGGTTGTGGAGATGGCATGAGCATGATTTATAAGGGTGAGGGAGCACCCTCTCATTGAGCTAGCTTTTTGAGGGGAGATGGCCCAACAGACCTTGGCCCGCTGCTCGGGTTGGGCCTGCAAGTGTGTGCTGCAGCCCAACGACCTGGGATTTGGACGCGCTAGGGTGGCGGTCCAGCTATCAAGTGGTATCAGAGCCCAGGTACCCCAGGTGGTTCCTAGATATTCTCGGCCCAATGTGTGAGGGGGAGATTGTTGGGAATAGTCCCACATTGGTTGTGGAGAGGGCATGAGAATGGTTTATAAGGGTGAGGGAGCACCCCCTCGTTGAGCTAGCTTTTTGGGGGGAGATGGCCCAACAGACCTTGGCCCGCTGCTCGGGTTGGGCCTGCGAGTGTGTGCTGCAGCCCAACGACCTGGGATCCGGACGCGCTAGGGTGGCGGTCCGGCTAACAGGGATAACTATCTACATGTTAATCTATGTGGATGGCATCATTATTGCTAGTTCCTCTGATGTTGCTACCAACAAATTGATTCAGAAATTGATGAATGATTTTGCTGTCAAAGACTTAGGTCCACTCGAGTATTTTTTGGGTATTTAAGTTAAACAGAAGAAGTGTGGAATACTCCTATCACAGAAGCGTTATGCGCTAGATTTACTCAAGAAAGCAAAAATGGAGCAGTGTATAGCAATCTCTACACCAATGACAGCGACTGAGAAGATGTTCAAGAACCAAGGAAGAGCACTGTCAAAAGAAGAGCAATTCAGATATAGGGGCATTGTTGGTGGCCTACAATACTTGATTTTGACTCGATCTGATTTAACCTTGTCTGTAAATCGGGTCTGTTAGTACATTCAGTCTCCCACTGATGCACATTGGGCTGCTGTGAAGAGAATTCTACGGTATGTGAAAGGAACGGTAGACTATGGACTGAAGGTTTAGAGATCAACAACAACAATGCTATCTGGGTTCTCTGATGTAGACTGGGCTGGATGCCCAGATGATCGTCAATCAACAAGTGGGTTTGCAGTTTTCTTAGGCACAAATCTAGTATCAAGGTGCTCTAGGAAACAAGCGACAGTCTCAAGATCGAGCATAGAAGTTGCGTACAAGGCCATAGAAAATGTCACAGCGGAAATGATCTGGGTACAGTCTCTGTTAAAGGAGCTCGGTGTGTTTCAGCACAAACCCCCTCAGCTTTGGTGTGATATCCTTGGAGCCACATACTTAACAACAAATCCCATGTTTCACGCAAGAACTAAGCACATTTAGGTAGATTTTCATTTTGTTCGTGAGCAAGTGGCATGCAAGGTATGGGAGGTACGGTTCATTTCATCAAAAGACCAGATTGCTGATGTTCTGACGAAACCACTTTCAAGAGCTCCGTTTGCTACTAACTGTCGCAATCTCGACGTGAGCAGCTCCCGTTGTGATTGAGGGGGCCTGTTAGAAGTCAAGTATTTGTATATAATTCAGTTAGTTGGATAGTTAGGGTAGCTTCAGTGGTGGTTGCCCGGTTGTAATGGTTGATTAGTTTAAATATAGAATAGAGTCCCATGTGGACGTCCGCATTTTGGCAAACTCTTTTAGGCTCCGCAAGCCGACCTGCGCCGCAACCATCGACCTGATATCGTTGGTGTTGAAGTATAAGTGAATTGTCCGTCTTTTCTCATCAGCTTAAGCTTTTGGGTGAATTGACTGGTGCATGCAACTCAATATGGTATCAGAGCTAAGAGGTCTCAAGTTCAAGGGGGAGTGTTGAAGTATAAGTGAATTGCCTGTCTTTCCTCATCAGCTTAAGCTTTGGGTGAACTGGCTGGTGCATGCAACTCAGTAGTTGGACATCTTCGACGAGGTGTTCGCCATGGTGGCCGGCCCAGGTTGCGCGCCGGCGTCGAACAGTGTGTGCAAGACCCTGCTGGTGCTCAACGGGAGGCTCGGCCTGGCGGTGTCGACATTCGGGGTGTCGGAGACAGACATATGGGTGCAGGAGGACGCCGTGCACAACGTTTGGGCGCTGCATTACCGGGTGGCCGTCGGGATTGATCGGCCGGTTGTGGTGCACGACGGGAAGCTCTTCCTGCATGGCGATGATAGCATGTTGCGGTTCTTGGACCTGCGCGCCACGGTAGCGGAGGACATCATGGAGCTGACGGGGGTGGAGCTGAGAGGGGAGGTGCATACAATTGTGGTGATTAGGTTGGAGGAGGAGAACCTGGTGTCGCTGAAGGTGTTGTGCCATGAGAATCCTTATAAGTACTTGTTCGCACCAAAAATGCGAAGCAGGATTCTTAGCCTCGAACATACAAGACAAACACCGGGTTTGCAGAGCGTGCCAGTCAATTTGACCTGAAATTGACAAGGTAGAATTTGTAATCTGATCAAAGCCGATAAGCAAGGATTATCGGCTTAACGCTAGTCGGCTGAAAACCGATTAGGAGATAACTAGATCAACCAGTTACGGTTAATCCGGATACAAAGTAAAATCGGCTTTGAGAAGGCGATGCGCGACAAAACAAAGCAGATCGAACCTGGTGAAATCGGCTAAAAACAACAATCGGCGATGCGCAGCTATGTTGATTCCGTCGACTTGCAGGGAAATCTATGAAGCTAAAACGATGTAAAAAGGCTTTGTAAAAGGTAGATGTGTGGTGTTGGATTGATTGTCCTTTTCTTCGCCCTCTGGTCTCTGATTTATACACCCCGCCCGATCCGAGTCCTGCTCCGATACGGCAACTGAATCTGTATCGGCTTTTATCCGATTGTTTTCTATGGATATAATCCTTGTCGGTCACGGTTTCCTTCCTTTCCGTGCGTAATCCTCCCGTTTTCTGCATTTACCGAATTTTGGTGCAAACATATGCCCCCCATTTTTGAAAGATAACTTGCTATTTTTCAAAAATCTTATTGCCTTTTTTCCATAATCGGCTTGTCGTTTGAGATTCACCTCGGTAACTTTCCTATTAATGGCGCCGTAAAAATCTCCATGCGTTTTAAATGCAAGAAACGGTTCCCGCCCGTTCACCTCTTTCACCATGCTATAAATATGAGGGACCCCCACGGTCATTTTCATGCCTCCGAGTTCTCACCTCTTCGACAATCGGCTTTTTCTGTTCCCTTGATTTGTTTGAAATCGGCTGAAATGGACCCTTCTCAGGTATTTCTCCCAATCCCTGATAGCAACAATCAATTTTTCCTAGGGCCGATAGGCACCACGGGGTCTGATGTGGTGATTAATGAGGAAATTCCTGTGCTCCTTTATCTACTTTGGGCGAAATATAAAGGAGTGGGGAAAAAGTTTTAGAGCCTGGCCAACAGCCCTAAAAGGATGGAGGTCGTGGTTCATAAGAATATCGGCTCAAAAAAGTGCGGAGTGGGAGAGAATGGGGATAGCCGAATGTCTTCCTCTTTGTTTAGCCGACCCAGAAGCCAATGAACCCTTAGTAGCCTCCGCTTGTTACTTTTGGTCTGATTCGTTCAATGCCTTCCTCTTCCGAACCGGTCCTATCGGTCCAACCCTTCTTGATGTTGCTCAGCTCTACTGCCTTAGGCCTGATGGCGATCTGTTATCGGCTTTTAGTGGCAAATCTCGTTATAAGTTGATCCAGAAAAAGGGGAAAGGGTGGCGTGAGTATATCCAAAATAACAACAAAATCACCGGGCCGGTATCGGACGAGGAACACGTAGCTTTTCTCAATCTTTGGCTTGATAGGTTCCTTTTTTGTGGTGCTTCCCTCGGTCCTACTCAAACCTACCAATTGATGGCTGAACAATTGGTAGAGGGGCGTCGGCTTGCCCTTGGAAAAATATTCCTGGGATCTGTCTATTATATGATGCATGTCATCAGGAGTCGACTCTTCTCCAATTTTGCCGACTTTGTAGTGGGCAACATAGGGGGACCTTTATGGTTCATTCAACTCTGGCTTTATTGTATCTTTAATCGATCTATTCTCTCCAGTCCCCAAGGCCAGTCGGCTTTTCCCCGTGAAGATTGCCCTGAAACCGTAGAACCCCAGTTCCGAGCTAGCCGATCTTATGGGGAAAAATTCATAATGCAGTCCGCGGGTGAGCTAAAAATGACTTCCGCTGGTTTCCACAAGTACTTCTCCTTTTTCCTCACTTTGGATCGGTCATCCTTTGGCCAGCATGATTTTTTTCCTTATACCG
This sequence comes from Rhipidocladum racemiflorum, assembly GCA_036346355.1. Lineage (NCBI taxonomy): Eukaryota > Viridiplantae > Streptophyta > Magnoliopsida > Poales > Poaceae > Rhipidocladum > Rhipidocladum racemiflorum. Next base: position 24,173,944 of record CM070584.1, on the reverse strand, counting down.
ACTTAGCCGATTTTCTATATCCTTCCTTTCTCCAATTAGATGTCGACAGCTCTTTGATGCCTCAACCTACGCTTGATTTGTACAAACTATTCATATCCCCTTGCGTGATTCATGTCGGTTTGAACACTAGGAACCGAACATTTCAGCCATCTTACGAGTTCTACCATCCAACGGTCTATTCCCGGCAATTGGGCTTTGGTCAAACAATCCCTTCCTTCCCTTTGCTGCACTGTGTTGAACCTAGAGCTCGGGTGACCAATCAAACCGCCGCAGAAATCTTGCTTGAAGTGGCCGATGATCTTCAAATAATATCTTTACCCCATTTCTTCTTAAACTCTCGTCGGTCACTTTCGTTTTCGCAATGGTGGTCTTCCGTATCCGATGCGCTCCTGATGGATAGGTCACCGTCGGCTATTGTTTCTTTATTCTTGCCTGATTATCATGAGCCGACGGTGCCCTCCGATGACTCTGGTGAGAGTTCGGGTTATACCAATTCATCGGTAGCCGTAGAGGTATTAACACTTGTAATTTAGGCTCACCTTATTTGAATGTTTTGATTGGCTTTTACTGAAATATTCCACTACTGCAGAACGTGTCAGTGGCAGCAGGTGACCAGCAGAATCGTTCCAGCAGTGGTCAACGCCGCCCTGGCCAGTCGACGGGCCTTACCGGATATGTCTCGGGCACCATGGGTGTCCGGAGTCCATCCTTATCGGATCTGGCCACCCAGCGTCGCCCCGCAAGTAAGTCGCTAGTGTTTGCCGGTTTTCATTAATTTTACTCCTAGCTTCGTAACGCCATGTTTTGATCAGAGAGGAAAAAGAGAACCACTGCCAGAACGTCACCCGCGCTCGTGGAACGATCAGCCGATCATTCCCCAAGTCGATCAACAACCCAGGTACGTATTCCCGACGCTGGTTATGACTGGTACCTTCCCGTTTTTTGATCACCGTTTCTTTTCTGGTCAGCCAAGGGTGTCAACGCAAGTGGCTGGTGCGTCGGCCGACGTCCAAGGTACTTCATCGGCTGTTCCGCCCTTGCTGCCCCCGACGCCTGTCGTTGCGCCCACGACAATCAATGTGCCAGATTCTCCGACGCTCTCACAGAATCCGGACGATTTGCTGGGATTTTCATTAGATGAACTGGTCGATCCTGAGATTCTAGCCACCGATGACTATCCAGCTGACGTCCAGCAGATCATCGATGCCGCTGCAGGAGTGTCGGCTGCCGTGACTTCCGCCCCGGGGATGCAAGAGAAACTTAACAGTCTTTTCCACGAAGTCATGCGGCCTGAAGCTATCCTCCTAGCCGATACGCAACCTCTGAGGACGGCCATGAGTACCGTAGAAGCCGATCTCCCAGCGGAAGTTATGAAGGCCCTTTTGGACGTATGCCACCTGGATGCTCAAAGGGATGTTGTCGCAGCTGCCAGGTCAAGGATCGCCCAGCGTGAAGCCCAGCAGGCCGATCAGAAAGCTTTAGACAAGCTGGTGGCCGATACAAAAGCCAAAAAATAGCAATATGATCAAGGTCTCTCTAGTTTTAAATCGGCCCAGACAGAACAGAAAAAACTAAAGGCCACGAAGAAGTCTTTGGAGGATCAGTTAGCCAAGGTGATCCAACAGTTGGCCGATTTCCAGACCTCTCTTTCCGCCTCGGCTTCTTCTTTGTCTGCTCAAAAACAAGACCTAAGTGACATGGTATCTGCGGTGAGAAATCAATCGGCCAAGATAAAGGCAATCCCGGGGAATGCGGCAAATGACAGACGCATCGTTGATAACGTCCAGGACATAATTGCGAAAGCAGCGGGGGCCTTATCTGGCTTGGGGGCTCGTCTGCCCGGATCAGGGCTGTAATTCTTTTTCGGGATTTGATTAACTTTTAAATCTGGGTGATATACTAAGATCGGCTGTGTAACCGATCTAGGTCTTATGGGCTACTTTTGGATGATGTAAATAGATCGGCTGTGTAACCGATCTTTTATCAAGTAGTTGCGTTTTACTTTCAACTATTTCTGTTTGTTATTAGGATCCGATCCAAATGCTGGGGTGATAACCCTTCAAATACTTTCCGTTGATCGCTTTAGGCAACGCGAGCCCATCCAATGTCTCGAGGATGTATGAGTTACCGCCGACCGGCCGATTTATTTTATAAGGCCCTTCCCATGTTGGGGACCATTTTCCGAATCGGCTATCTTTAGAACCGATTGGCAACACCGTTTTCCATACCAAATCGGCTTGATTAAAGGATTTTGGTACCACCTTTTATAAATGCGTCCGTGCTACCCTTTCCTTGTTATTGGGAGCCGATCTAATATGACTAATCTTAATTCAGCCAAGTCATCTAAATTATCAAGCATTGCCTGATGATAATCGTCGGCTAGTAGGTTGTCCTGCTGGATTATCCTAATTGAATTAATATTGATTTCGACAGGCAGGACGGCTTCTTGCCCATACACTAACTGAAATGGGGATAATTTAATTGTCCCATGGTACGATAGCCGATAGGTCCATAAGGCTTCTGATAACACTGTGTTCCAACTTCTTGGTTTTTCCTCTATTTTCCGCTTTATCAGCTTTACCAGAGTTTTATTTGATGACTCGGCTTGTCCGTTAGCCTGAGCGTAATAGGGTGAAGAATTGAGCAATTTGATACCTATGCTTTTTGCATAGTCCTGAAATTCTCTGGACATGAATACCGTCCCTTGGTCGGTTGTGATTGTCTGGGGTATTCCAAACCGATGGACGATATGCTCATTTACGAAGCCGATTAGTTCCTTGCTAGTGACCTGTTTGAGCGGTATAGCCTCAACCCATTTTGAGAAGTAGTCGGTGGCCGCAAGGATAAACTTATGGCCTTTACTAGACGGCGGAAATATTTGGCCGATAATATCTATACCCCATCCTCTGAATGGCCATGGCTTAATGATTGGGTGTAAAGCCGATGCAGGTGCTGTTTGTATATTGCCGAACTTTTGGCATGTTTGGCATCCCTTATAGTACCTGAAGCAATCTTCAAGCATTGTTGGCCAGAAATACCCCGTCCGTCTTAGTATCCATTTCATTTTATGGGCCGATTGATGAGATCCGCAAATTCCTTCATGGACTTCTCCCATAGCTATATTGGCTTCCTCCGTTCCTAAACATCTCAGTAGCAAGCCTTCCATAGTTTGAAAATATAACACATCGTCTAACAGAACATATTTGAGTGCTTTATGCCGGACTCTTCACTCAGTCAGCTTAGAAGGATCCAGCAAATAATTTCTTATTTCTGTTCTCCAGTCGACAGGGTGTACGCACATAATCGGCCAATTGTTTAGCTCGATTGATGCCTGTCGGCTTTTACTCTTGTAACCAGATGCCCATTGTGCTAAAAAATTTGCTTTACCGTTGATCTCTCTGGGAATGTATTTTATGGAGAATGTTGTGAAATCTTTGATGATCTGGAGGCATTGGTGCAAATACTGGGCTAGCTTTTCATCATTGCATCGGTACTCCCCTTTGATTTGTTGCACAATCAACATCGAATCCCCGAAGATTTCTACGTCTTTTACCCTGATGTTTTCCAATAATTGCAACCCCTTTAATAGTGCTTCATATTCGGCTTGATTATTGGAACACCGCCCGTTCAGCCGATATGTGAATTCAAAGCACTGTTTTTTGGGTGATATTAACACTATTCCGACGCCTTCACCCTCTTGGCAAACAGATCCATCAAAATATAACTACCAAGGGGTGACATCGGCCATTCCTACTAATGTAGCGCTTCCCGTGAGGAAATCGGCTATAGCTTGTCCCTTCACAGCTTTAGCCGATTCGTAAATTAGGTCAAACTCGGTTAAAGCATATGCCCACTTACCAAGCCGACCTCGTAGAATTGGCGCAGAAAGCATGTATTTAATTACATCGGTTTTACACACTACCACACACTTTGATGTCACAACGTAGTGTCTTAATTTAGTGCAAGCGAAATTTAAAGATAAACATAGTTTTTCCAGAAGGGGATACCTGACTTCTGCATCCAATAACCGTCGACTCAGATAGAATATAGCTTGCTCCTTTCCATCGGATTCTTGCGTCAGGACTGCTCCTATTGTGTCCCCTTCTGCCGATATATACAGTTTGTAAGGTTTACCGATTTTTGGTGCGACCAACACAGGCGGTCTCATCAGATAGCCCTTTATGTCATCAAAAGCCTTTTGTTGGTCATCCCCCCATACAAACTCTTGGTCGGCTTTTAATTTCAGCAATGGTGTGAAGGGACGAATTCGACCAGATAAATTTGAAATGAAGCGCCGCAGATAATTGATTTTGCCGATCAACACCTGTAGTTCCTTTTTATTTGCCAGTGGTTTGGTATCGACTATTGCCTTGACTCTTGCCTGATTCACCTCGATTCCGTTTTCATGCACTGTAAATCCGAGGAATTGTCCAGCCGATACTCCGAAGGCACACTTGAGTGGATTCATTTTTAACCCATGTGTTCTTGTGCTTTCGAACATTTTTTCTAAATCGGCCAAGTGCTGCCAATCTTCTTTGGACTTCACAACGACATCGTCGATGTAAATTTCCACGGAATGGCCGATTAGTTTATGGAAGATGTGGTTCATGGCGCGCTGGTACGTGGCACCGGCGTTTTTTAAGCCGAACGTCATGACAGTCCATTCGTAAAGCCCTAGGGCCCCTGGACATCTGAAGGCTGTTTTGGGTATATCGGCTTCCGCCATGAATATTTGATTATATCCGGCATTTCCGTCAAGAAAACTTATGATTTTATTCCCGGATGCAGCATCGATAAGCATATCGGCTATAGGCATCGGGTATTCATCTTTGGGCGTGGCTTTGTTTAAATCTCTAAAATCCACGCACACTCTAAGCTTACCATTTTTCTTTTTCACAGGGACGATGTTTGAGACCCATTCAGCGTATCGACAAGGTCTAATAAACTTGGCCTCTAATAATCGTCCTACCTCTTCTTTTATGGCGTCATACAATGTAGGATTGAATCGCCTCGGATGTTGTTTGAACGGTCGATAACCTGTTTTTATAGGTAGCCGATGTTCGACGAGTTGTCGGCTTAAACCTGGCATTTCATAATACTCCCATGCGAAACAATCTTTGTACTTTCTAAGTAACTCGACCAACTTTGCTTTGTAGTCTGGATCCAACCTAGCACTTACAAACGTTGGTCTTTTCCCATCTCCTTCTCCGATATCAACTTCTTCAAGCAAATCGGCAGATGTGAAGCCTTGCCCTCTCTCTTCTTCGAAATCTTCAATGGCTTCTTCGTATTCTTCTTGCCGATAGCCTTTCATCTTTTCTTGCAACTTTGCTGTTGCTTTGGACTCCATCTTCTAATAACTTTATCTGTCCGATCAAACGTGTTAGGTTTAACACTGATCGGCTTGAATCCTGACTTCTCGATGCAAATGAAGTCACAATCGTCCAAAACCTTCCCTGATATGCATTCGTCTTCTTCATGAGGCCAATTAGTATCAGGACTGGCCATGGCGATGTGAGCCGATGTATCAGCCGACACAACTTCTACTGCATCATCTTTCCATTGTACCAATTTTTGATGCATCGTGGATGGTATGTAACAATTAGCATGGATCCAATCCCGCCCAAGGAGTATACTGTAATTACTTTTAGTTTCTATCACAAAGAACGCAGTCGGTAATGTCTTGCTACCGACTGTTAATTCTGTCATCATTACACCCTTGGCTTCAGTAGGGTCTCCTGTGAAATCATTCAGTACCATATTGGTCTTGATCAGGTCTTCATCGGCTTTTCCCAATTTCTTAAAAGTACTTAGATGCATGAGGTTGACTGTTGCTCCACCGTCAACCAACATCCGTGATATTGGTCGGCCGTTGATGTGACCCTTGAGATATAACGGCTTTAGATGCCGATGCGCATCTTGAGGCTTCTCGAACCACGACATCTGGTGCACCAAGGCATAATTGAGCGAATACCTCTTCGACCGATTCTTCTCCTTTTACGAATTCGGTGGCAAGGTGAATACCATATTGATGTCCATTGGTGGTGTGTCATCTCGGATCATTGGGGACCCAGAATCGACCGATTGATCAGAATCACTATCGGCCTGTTCTTTTCTTTTCCATTCTTGTCTCCTAGCTGGCATTGGTCTCAACTTACTAAACATCCGATCTCTCTCTCTTTCCCTGTTGGCTTCCCTTTCCTCCTGGGTTTTTAGCCGTTGAAGCCGTCTTCGTTGCGACTTGCTAAGACCCGAAGGGCACCATCTAGGTTTAGGCTCGATCGGCCTTCTGATTTTCCCAGCCAGATTGTTTATCTCACCGTCAGATTCAGTCTTGGTGGTATTGTCGGAGGTGGCTACCTCTTGTGTTCTTGAAACCCCCTTTTGTTCTGGTATCGACAACCTTTCATGAACCGGCCTTTTATTGCCTAGCCAATCATGGACCGACCTGGATAACCTGTCTCTAGCCGATTGGTTCTGTCGATTTTCAATCAAGTGTTGCATCGGACATGATGTCACCGAAGGCAAAGTCATTCCTCTCTCCCAGCAAAATTGCCAAAAAGGACATTGCCGATGCTTTTCCTCTTCGGTTCTCGACTGATAAAAGCTATCTGACCGATAATAATTATCTGGTCGAGTTCTTTCGTACTTTTGTCTACGACTTATCTTTTCATATTTTCCCAAAAGCTGCGAGAATGTTGGCTTTGGCTTGAAGTTCGTTCTCCTTGGAATTCTTTCTGCTTTGTACCACCGGCCAACTTTAGGGTTCCCTTTTGGCTTAACGGTTCTTGAATTTTTCCCATCCTTATCGGCTTCTATCTGTATTGAGCCGATAGTGATTTGCACCATGTCATCCCCTTTTGATCGGACTTCAACATTTTTATTCGGCCTGATGTCTTCTTTCATGGGTTCCTTTCCTTTCCGTGAGCACTGGACCATGTTAACTTGGAAAGGGTTTGTGTCTATCTGCATAGCCGATTCTTCCGCGAACTTCAATCGTCCATCAGAAATAGCCGATTGAATCTGCTGTCGAAAAATATTACAATCGTTAGTGTTATGCGAAAAAGAATGGTGCCACTTGCAATACCTTCGCTTTTTAATTTCATCAGCCGATGGAATGATGTGCCCTTCTGGTAATTTTATAAGTTTTTCCTGTAGTAATAAATCAAATATTTTATCGCATTTTGATATGTCATATGAATATTTGACTTCTGTCTTATTTTTTATTGGTCTGAGTAAAGAGCAAACGAGTGGCTTTTTAGCATTTTTATTCCACTCGGCTATGTTTATGTCGACTTCATCGTCTTTAGAGCTATCGCTTGAATTGTATTCCACCATATTTATTTTTGTCTTCTCATTACTATTCAACCTAAACTTATCCTTGAATCCTTTATTCTCCGAATATCGGCTTTCTTGTACCGATACGCGATGAAGTAAATGACCCAAATCGGAGAATTCCTGCCCTGCTAATTTCTCTTTTAATGGTGGAATTAGCCCTTGAAACGCTAGATCGGTCAATTGATCATCGGGAAGCGTTACACTAAAACATTTATTTCTTACACCTCTAAACCTCCTTACGTAATCAGAAACCGATTCGCCGTATTTCTGTCGGACTGCACTTAAATCGGAAATCCTAAGTTCCGTAGTCCCAGAAAAGAAGTATTCATGAAATCGACTTTCCAAATCGTTCCAGAGTTGGACCGAATTTGGGGGCAAATTGGTAAACCATGTGAACGCCGCTTCAGATAGTGATAAAGGGAAGAGCCTAATTTTCAGTCCGTCGGACTGTGCAGCTTCCCCGCATTGAGCCATGAATCGTCCGACGTGTTCGATGGTGGTGGTGGAATCATCTCCTGAAAATTTGGCAAAGTCTGGTATCCTATAGTTATGAGGGTATGGTATACGATCTATATAATCGGGATATGGCTTTCTATAGCCGATTATCCTTCCCTTAGGTTGCAAACCAAATTGTTCCCTTAATACTGCAGCGATTTGTTCTGCCCAATTAACATTATCAGCCTGTGGTGCGGCCTGATATTGCCAATTGTCGTTATTTATATCCTGCCCCCCGAGTGCAAACTCGGGTCGCTGTCCCATCCGTACCGTAGGTCTTGGTGTAGGATCAAAATCATGATTTCTAACAATCGGTGCATCGGCTGTAGGTAAAAAAGGCTCACTGTACGGTATCACCCTATGTGGTGTTGAGTGTCTAATTGTGTTTCCTTGAAACGGAAGAGCCTGATCTAATTCAATCGGCCGATGGGCCGATAACCCGTTCCCACTTGTGGGGACCATGTTGGACGTACCTGGCCTATTCACCTGTGCCCCGTCGGTATGCCCATGGTAATGTACCACTCCGCCCTTATGTGAGCTGGGCTTCAACACGGTTGGTTGAATCGGCATTGTACGAGTTGCTGGAGCCGATACATTTACCGTGTTGGTATTGAATGGTATGGAATATGTTGGGTATGTTGGGATTGGTTGTAGCGGATCTAACAAACTCCCTGAAACGGCTAATTCCTGAGCAATCGTTTTAACACTATTTTCGATCATCGGCTTTAAGGTGAACACCAAAGCCGATGATTGATTGATAAGTGCATGGTGCACGGATTGCTCGATCATGCTTGATAGATCGGCTTGAGCGGGGGCATATCGGCATACCAGATCAGATGGTGTTTCACCAATAGGATTGAAAGTTGGGAGTGCGTTCTTTTGAGTAACCCCTCTACGTGTTTTCTGGAAGCACTGTAACATCATCTCTTCTAGTGCTGCTTTCCGATCTTCAACTTCTTTTCGCTGCTCGGGAGTCAGATCAGCCAGTTTAGGTGCGATAATGGCATCTGTGTTGATATCAGCGGTGGCCGTGGGCTTATCGGTAGATGACATGATCGATTTCTTCGAGTCCCACCGGGCGTGCCAAAATATGTTCGCGCCAAAAATGCGAAGCAAGATTCTTAACCTCGAACACACAAGACAAACACCGGGTTTGCAGAGCGTGCCAGTCAATTTGACCTGAAATTGACAAGGTAGAATTTGTAATCTGATCAAAGCCGATAAGCAAGGATTATCGGCTTAACGCTAGTCGGCTGAAAACCGATTAGGAGATAACTAGATCAACCAGTTACGGTTAATCCGGATACAAGGTAAAATCGGCTTTGAGAAGGCGATGCGCGACAAAACAAAGCAGATCGAACCTGGTGAAATCGGCTAAAAACAACAATCGGCGATGCGCAGCTATGTTGATTCCGTCGACTTGCAGGGAAATCTATGCAGCTAAAATGATGTAAAAAGGCTTTGTAAAAGGTAGATGTGTGGTGTTGGATTGATTGTCCTTTTCTTCGCCCTCTGGTCTCTGATTTATACACCCCGCCCGATCCGAGTCCTGCTCCGATACGGCAACTGAATTTGTATCGGCTTTTGTCCGATTGTTTTCTATGGATATAATCCTTGTCGGTCACGGTTTCCTTCCTTTCCGTGCGTAATCCTCCCGTTTTCTGCATTTACCGAATTTTGGTGCAAACAGTACTGCAACCGGGAAAAGATTAATTGATGTTAGGGTTGGAGCATGGCAAAATAATAGAGACAATGATTTTATGTGGAAAAATCCTTTCGGGAAAAAACCACAGGAAACAATTTACTATGCTGTTCAAGAATTACATGTATATAGGAGTGGCTTATACAATCAATGAAAGCAAGAACTCCAAGTTTATTAAGATTAGATAATGAGTTCTATTCCTAACAAACCTCTCATTGACTCAAAATCCATAATTAACAAACCTCCCGATCCGCCGGTGACTTCAACGACTCCAGTCGGCGACGACCGCCTCCGTCGTTTCGGCCTCCGCGCCATCTTCCACATCGAAGACCGATCCGGCCGTCCGTGTGTTGTCCAGCTATCGTCTTCGCCATACCACCTACGGCCTTGCCATCATCGTCCTTCCGTCACGGCGCCTCCAGCCACCCGATCCGCGTGGCTACGAGCCCATGTCGGCCCGTGACACGCCTCCGTGAGTTTGGCCTTCGGCCCCGACGCAGTGCCACTCCAGCCGAGTGCTTTCCAGCTGCCCGTCGCTCTTATCGGCTGTTCCCAGCTCCAACACGTCGTGCGCCCTCCGGCCAGCCAGCGCACCCGTGACGATCGGAATCAAGCTTCTCGTGTTTTTGTGGATGTTGAAGAAAATTTTCCAAGTCTGGTTCACGTCTGCATCAAAGAGGCTTGACCAGTTCACGTCCATGAGGTTCAATTGACAAACTTCAAATCCAGTCCGCATCAAGTTCGTTTCAAGTCTGCAGCATTGGAAAAAAATCGGCTGAAATTTGCTTTGACACACCCACAAACGTACCGGAACACATCAGAATAATTTCTTCGCACACTCAGAGATTCAAATGGAAGCCAGTCTTATACATGTGGACATAAGGAAAGTATTACTATTTACCTCGGCGATTGTTCTAGTGCCAAACAGCGGAATTTATCATTAGCAGATTTCATGCGCAGTTATAGGCGAAATTTATTATTGGAGATTTATTTGAATCGTCGATTTATCATTGGCGGAGTCTTGGCAATTTATTCGAGTTTCGCCATCAATTTATCATTGGAGGTTTATTTGATGTTTCATCGTCATGAAGAAAAAATAATGTCAGTTGAGGAGACAACATCATTTGGGCATTTGGTGTTTCATCACTGTTACTTTGGTGTTTCGTCACCGTTAATTTGGTGTTTATTCACCGTTTGGATACGTTGATCATTTTGGAGGTTTTGGCAACGTTAATTCTCAGGAATCTAATGACACCCTGGTGTTGGCGTACTTTATGCCAGGGTACCCTCCCCGTCGTGGACAAGTAAGATGGCCAGGCGAGCAGGCGAGCGACCAGGCCCCTCTCGCCGGGCATTGGCACACGTGGTGGCCTGGCGAGCAGGCGGACAACCAGGCCCCTCTCGCCAGGCGTCGGCCCACGTGGCGGCTTGGCGAGCAGGAGGGCAATCAGGCCCCTCTCACCGGGCGTCGGCTCACGCGGCGGCCTGGTGACTAGGCGGGTGATAAGGCCCCTCTCGCTGGGCGGCCAGGCCAAGTGGGCGACCAAAAGGATGAAAAGGAGGCTTCGCCCCTAAGCTTCCTCCCTCTGACATGATGTGTCAGGGCCATTGATTGCAAAAACTGCCCATCCCTTTGACGCCTCACACCTAACCTGTCGCAGGCAAGACATATCCCGGGTGGACTGGGCTGAACCTCTCGATGGCACAGAGAATGAGGCTTGGGGACAAGACTGAAGTGATGGGTGTGATAAATGAGTCATAGATCAGTGTGACACCACCTTCTCACCTGCTCGATCCAGCCCCATCTATATAAGGGAGCTCGGGTGTATGGAGAGGGGAGGTGGGTCGAACAAAGCTTTGATTTTCCATTGTAAGAGGGTTCTTCTTCTTCCCAGAGGTCGGCTGAAGCTCGGGTTCTCGATTGTAAGGGAGAGGAGCCTTGTAACCACTCAAATATACATCAACAACGATCTAGCAGGACGTAGGGCTGTTACCCACACCGGGGGCCCGAACTTGGGTACATCGGTGTGCTGCTCCTTCTTCTTCTCGCCCTCCGGTGCTGTGTGCGTTCCTTAGTCTGTTGACCGCCGGGATCCCCCGAGAGAGCACCACCAGGTGTCCCGCCGCGAAAGCACCCTCTACCGAATCAAATTTCTCTGCCCAGGAGATATCCTGCCGACCGAAAATGCCGACAGACATCTCTCCGGCTGATCTCGATCTCCCATCGGGAAGGACCGCTCACCTGGTGATGGCGGGTTCGCACTCACAGCACCATGAGGCGGCGAAGGCTAGTAGTGCTTAGGACATGTCTCGGCACTCCCGTTGAGCAAGGGATCGTCTCACACCACCCCCATAGGGAGGCGGGGGCGCCCCCTCGGCACAGGAGAAACATCCGGTTCAGCGGCGGCTGAACCTGGAGGCGGCCACTCCGGCCCAGAACCTGCATGCAATCCATCTCCTCCTGGACCACCCTCCGGTGGAACTCGCGGGAGACACCCTGGCGGCGTCGTGGCTTCGGGATATTGCTGGACTTGTGGACGCGGCCCAGCTCCGTGTGGGGACGCCCTCCCGGTCAAGTACTGTCGGTACCTCTCGATCAAGGGTGCGTGCTGACCGCGCCCAAGCTTCCAGCATCCCGAGCGGGAAGCGCTCTGGCCAGGAGGGCGAGAGCAAAGGTAAGGACATACAAGACATGAGTCCTGGCTCCGTGAGAACCTGAGGGTTCATCTAGAGGAGCATCGCTGGCAGCGTGGCGATGATTTGCGTGATCATCTGCTGCGCCGTTGCGCCTAGGGGCAAGGACGCAATAGGCGGACGACTCCTGGGGATGAAAGCTCCTCCTGTGAATCCCATCTTCGGAGGAGGGAGGACGTCCACTCCTCTGGTTCTTTGGGGAGTTGAGATCTGTGCTCCCTAGTACGGTCTCCGGGCCGGGGTTCAGGTGGACGGCATGACTCCCCTTATGGTGTCGGGTGCCAGGCGTTCTCCCGAAGGCTGCGCCATGTGGCGTGGCCCGAAAGGTTTCGCTTGGCATCCATTGAGAAGTACGACGGCACCACCAACCCAGAGGAATTCTTGCAGATCTACACCACGGCGGTGCGAGCCACTGGCAGATCCGAAAAGGCCATGGCCAACTATTTCCCAATGGCCTTGACGGGGTCCGCCTGGTCCTGGCTGTTGAACCTCCCGCGAGGGTTGGTGCACTCGTGGGAGGGGTTGTGGGGCCTCTTCGTTGCCAACTTTCAAGGTTCATACAAGCAGCCGGGCATGGAGGACAATCTCCATGCCCTCGAGCAGGGGAGAGGGGAGTCGTTGCACTACTTCATCTGGCGATTCAGCCATTATCGCAATACGATCCCCCGGATCTCCGAGCAGTCAGTCGTCATCGCCTTTCGGAGAGGTGTTCGGGACCGCAAGATGCGGGAGAAGATGGCTACCCGCGACGTCACCAATATCTCTGAGCTTTTCTCCCTGGCGCACAAGTGCGTGCGGGCGGCGGAAGTTCGGGGGCCGGTGTTCGGTTCCGTGGGTGGCCGCGGCGGAGATGAGGCTGAAACTTCAAGGGGTCTTGGTCCCACGAACAAGAAGGTAAGGAGGCGTGAGGCAGGTGAGACCAGGCGGGTCTTGGCCACTAAACGTGAGCAAAGGGATACCAGGATGCGAGGGCGCTACCGCCGTGACCAGCGAGATGATCGCCGGGAACGGAGGAATGATGGCCGCGAGGAGAAGGAGGGAAGGCCCTTCTGTCCTATCCATAGGACCAATACCCACGACCTGGCCAGCTGCCAGGTTGTGAGCAAGATGGTGGAGCAGTGGCTCAAGGAGTCGCCCTCGTGACGACGACCAAGACGAAGACCCTGCCCCACTGGCTTTCCAGCAGGCAGATCACATCGTGGCATACATTCATGGTGGCTCGGCCACCTACCCCTCCAACACGATGTACAAATGTATGAGGAGGGAGGTCTGTACCACGGTGCTGAGCACGGGGACGAGTCCGATGCTGAAGTGGTCGGAGGAGCTGATCACCTTCAGTCGGCCCGACCACCCTAAGAGCACTACCGGCCTGCTGAAGGTGGTCTCCCTGAGTGAGGGCGAGCCCGGGAAGACCATCTCCATTGGCGCCAACCTCAGCGCCATATAGGAAGATGCGCTCGTCACCTTCCTCCGGTCTAACTCTGACGTGTTTGCCTGGCAACCATCCGATATGAATGGGGTCCCTAGGGAGGTGATCGAGCACCAATTGGCAACGCTCTCAGGATTGCGCTCGGTCTGACAAAAGGTCCGGAGACAAGCCCCAGAGCGGCAAGATGCCATTCGGGAGGAGGTAGAGAAGCTGCTGCGCACAGGGATTATCAGGGAAGTCTCTCACCCCGAGTGGCTTGCCATTCCTGTACTTGTCAAGAAATCCAACGGGAAGTGGCGGATGTGCGTCGACTTCACCGACCTCAACAAGGCCTACCCGAAGGATCCTTACCCCCTACCGCGCGTCGATCTCATCGTCGACTCGATGGCAGGATGTGAGCTGCTGTGCTTTCTTGACACGTAATCCGGGTACCACCAGATTAGCATGGCGGCGGAAGATGAAGAAAAAACCGCTTTTGTAACCCCCATGAGTGTTTATTGCTATATCAGAATGGCCTTTGGGTTAAAAAAATGCCGGTTCTACTTATCAACGCGCCATGCATATTTCTTTCCGTCCACAGATAGGGCAAAATCTAGAGGTGTACGTCGATGACTTGGTTGTGAAGGTCAAGAAGAGTGGAGAAATCATTGAAGACTTGGGAGGGTCCGTTTGAAGCTCAACCCCGAGAAGTGTGTGTTCGGCGTACCCTCCGGGAAGCTGCTGGGATTCCTCGTGTCCAGTCGGGGCATTGAAGCCAATCCTGACAAGATAGCAGCCATCAAGTACATGAAGCCGCCAGGTCGACTCAAGCAAGTGCAGTGCCTTGCTGGTCGCCTGGCGTCCCTCGGGCGATTTATCGCTCGGTTGGGAGAAAGAAGCCTGCCCCTATTCAAGCTGCTGAAGAAGACCAACCACTTCGAGTGGACTGAAGAGGCCCAGCGAGCGTTCGAAGACTTAAAACAGTACCTCTCCTCCCCACCAGTACTGGTCACCCCAGGCCCGGTGAGCTGTTGCTCTTGTACATCGCCGCTACCCCTGCGGTGGTGAGCGCGGTACTGGTGGCGGAGAGAGAGGGCGTCCAGAAGCTGGTCTACTACATCAGCAAGGTGCTGCACGGGGCGGAGACCAGGTACCCGCAAGCACAGAAGATGATGTACGATGTCCTGGTGGCATCCAGGAAGCTGCGGCACTACTTCCAGGGATGAGAGATCATGGTGGTCATGGCCTACCCTCTGCGGGAGATCCTTCACAACCGGGAAGCTGAAGGCCGTGTCGCCAAGTGGTCGGTGGAGCTGGGGGAATTCTACCTCAAGTTTGTACCCCGCACCGCCATTAAAAGCCAGAAGCTGGTGGAGTTCATTGCCGAATGGACTCCCGCCACTCCTGAAGCCGAAGGAATACCCGTGCCTTCTCCCTGGACTTTGTTCTTCGGCGGCTCCTTCAGGCTGGAAGGCGTGGGGGCTGGGGTTGTCCTAGTCTCCCCAACCGGTGACATCCTCCGATACATGGCTGCCCTAGACTTTAGGGAAACCAACAACATTATCTAATACGAAGGTCTGCTGGCAGGGTTGCGCACCGCCTCGGCGTTAGGCATCCGGCACCTCCAAGTCAAAGGTGACTCCCTGTTGGTCATCAATCAGGCGCGAAAGGAGTTCCAATGTTCTGACCCCACCATTGCCGCCTACCTGGCGGAGGTCAGAAAAATGGAATGCCACTTCAAAGTACTAGGATATGTCCATATCCCTCGATGCGACAACCATATGGTGGACGAGCTTTCACGGCTCGCGTAATCAAGATCATCTGTTCTGGTCGGGGTCTTTGAAGAAAGGCTATCACAACCGTCCGTTGCAGCCCCCGGATATGGTGGGGAAGACGGTGTGGGCGTCTCGGCCTCTGATTCAGGTGGTGGGGGTGGCGTGACTGTTCCAGCCCCCAATCCTGGAGGGGAGGATAGTGCACCAGCCTCAGCCCCCTATTCCGGGAGGGAGGACGCCGGCGCTGTTGGTGTGGTTGTAACTCCCCGGCATCTAGTATGCCCTGGATGTCACCAAATATAGCATAAGAAGAATCTAAATACCACAAATTAGGATAAATTACAGCAAGGACACAAATGCTAAACCGAAAAAAAAATCGGCAGCATCTCCTTTGTTTTTCCATTGTACGGAGCAACAACAAGAATATCTCAAGATATATCATAATGGAAAGCATCTAAAACAGCAATAACAAGTGACATAGCAGTAATTTAAGTCTAGCATAACGAATATAACCACTCCATGAACTAAAACGAAGTAATGGATATAAACAAACACACAAACAAATCATAATCCTAGTTTCATCACCCTAAATTTATTATCACAACTCCATAAAAGTAAATATTGTCTAATTGTGCGGAAGTTATGTGATGAAGTGACGCTAAGCCCCTTTCCCACATGCCGGTGTCATGGTACCTAAAAACATCATAAACACAAGCGTGAGTTCATCACTCAGCAAAGTGTATTGCAATGAATCAAAGGAACAGATTTCAATAACACCATGTGTACATCTCATAATTGACATCATAAGTATTTCACATTCGCATGGTATTCATCTCAAAACATCATTATCCATGTGTGCAATGCAATGCACATGTCTCCGTGAAGCACATACCGGTATTGCCGAGTGCACACCCGTCGGTGTGCACCCTCTTCCCCTTCCATCCCATAGATGGAGGGTCCCTACTCTTACTGACTCGCTCCCATACACAACCGTGGATGGGACTACGAGGTAGGTCTTTCGTATTCATTACGTGTGAACACAGAGGCCCGCATAAGAATGGGTCGCCTCTTCCATTATGAATGCACATATGACATGAACATGTATAATCTCGCATAAACATTTAATACAATGATTTCATAACAAGTATATAAAACCATATTCATCATATTGTAGGAAAACATCAATTATGGCAAGTTAGCGTATCATGTAATCATATTGCACCAAAGCAAGTCTAGCAATCATACAACCCGAACCCATTCCAATACACTTGCCTTCAACCGTGGGCGACGGATTGGCGAGAGGTTGAGGGCACTCCCGGGGTCACACCACCTGCACATAGGTACCACACACTCAAAACGTGCCCCAAAAATAGTACATGAACGATCCCCTAACCCGACTCCACAAACCACACCTGAAACCCGAAAACAGAGAATTTGTCCCGACGGGACAGCGGGCTTCCAACTAGCATAACTTGAGTTCTAAGACTCTAAATTAAGTAAACGAGTACATTTTCTCATAGATTAGGAAATTTACTAGCTTTTTCTAAGTATTGAAAAAAATTGATTCGGCCTCTAAAATTGACTAATCTACAGATCAACACGATCTGTCCCAATCATGTCACAGTTTTGAACACGTTCGGTAAAACAGCCATAACTTTCAAACGGCTGATCAGAATTTTGCGTTCTTGGTGTCCACTAAAAGGTATTGAAATTACCTACAACTTTCTCAACAGGCGGACGACCAAATTCCGAATCTACAATTGCGAAAACTTAAGCCCTAGGTCAGGGTGCAAATCTGCCCGAGGACAGAACGTGGGACAGCAATGCAATCTCCCTAATCTCATCTAGGAACAGCACCTAAACACCAAATTTAACAACGGAATTACCCATCTAACAGAACCTAGACCACTCCGAACAAGACCCCAAATCCGTACCTCTTCTTGATGGATCACCCGGTCGATGAACACCTCCTCCATGCAACCCGATCTCTCCTCCAATCGCCGGGAACGCCGGAATCGCCGAGAACACCAGATCCTCTTGGACGGAGAGCTCCCGGACAGCAAGAGCCCGCGGAGGGAGAGGCTCTAGGGCCGGCTAGAGGAGGGGAGGGAGGTGGAGAGGAAGGGGGAGGGGTGGAGGCTCAAGGGGGTGCTAGGGGGGTGGCGGCTAGGGTTAGGGAAGGAGGGGGGCGCACATAGGGCAGGGCTGGCGCATGGGAGGGACTTTTGGCAGGAAATTTCCCCCCTTGGGCCCCAAACACTCCCCCACCAATGGCCCACTACATCCCCCTAAGGCCCAACTAGCTCCCGCTAGGCCCAAACTTCCCCGGAAGGCCCAAATTCTCCCCCAGAAAGGCCCAAACTCACAGGGAAGGCCTAAAAACATCATACAAAAATCGTACCTTAAAGCCAACAACGAAAAAGTCTCATACCGTCATTCCGTGGTGTCATAGTGGTGCCATGGGAAACGCTTGGCTTGGCGGAGTACTCGGGCGATCACCCTGTGATCGCCACACTTGGCTGGGAAGGTCAGTGGATGGATCCGATCTATGCCTTCCTGCGAGACCAAGTGATCCCCGACGATGATGCCTCAGCTGAGAAAATTGCACGAAAGGCCAAGTGCTATACTATGGTAGATGGGGGCCTATATTGCCAAAGTAGAAATAGAATTCTTCTGAAGTGCATTACTTTGGAAGAGGGGAGCAACTTGCTCTCTTATATCCATGGAGGCATGTGCGGGAGCCATATGCCCGGCCGGACGCTAGTCGGCAAAGTGTTCCGCCAAGGATTTTATTGGCCTACTGCCCTCCAGGATGCCTACGAGCTCGTGAGGAGATGCGAGGCATGCCAGTTTCATGCCAAGCAGATCCACCGACCGGCCTAGGCCCTACAAATCATCCCGCTCTCTTGGCCGTTCGTGATCTGGGGGCTGGATATCCTGGGCCCGTTCCCGCGGGCCACAGGGGGCTTCACCCATCTATTCGTCATCGTCGACAAGTTTACCAAGTGGGTTGAAGCCGACACAGTGCGTGCCATCACGGCATCCACTGCTGTCAAGTTCATCCATGAAATCTTCACCCGCTTTGAAGTCGCCAATCGCATCATCACGGACAATGGTACACAATTCACCAGCGCGGCATTCCTGGAGTTTTGTGATGATATGGGCACCAAGATGTGCTTTACTTCGGTGGCCCATCCGAGGAGTAATGACCAAGCAGAGCGTGCCAACGCACTGGTGTTGAGGAGCCTCAATACCAGAGCATTTGATCAGCTCCATAAGCGGGGGGCACGGTGGACGGAGGAACTCCCGGCGGTGCTGTGGTCGCTTCGAACCATGCCAAATCAGGTGACTGGGGAAACACCCTTCTTCCTAGTCTACGGGGTGGAAGCTATCCTCCCGTCTAAGCTGTCGCTCAGCTCCCCATGCATTTCGACGTTCAGTGAGGAAGGCCAGGAAAACCACCGTAGAGAAGAAGTCAATCTTCTGGAGGAGGTAAGCAACCGGGCAGCCTTGCATGCGACTCGGTATTAGTAGAATCTCAGACGGTACCATGCCACCCTGGTTCAGTAGAGAACACTGGCAGTGGGCGACCTGGTCTTGTGCAAAATTCAGATGCATGCCGGTCACAACAAACTGTCTCCCTGGTGGGAGGGCCCCTTTAAGGTGGTCTCAGCCTCTCGACCCTGGGCGGTTCGGTTGGTCATTGAGGACGGCCAAGAACTGGCGAACTCCCAGAACCTGGAAATGTTGCGAAGATTCTACCCCTGAGAACTATAAATACTTGGTAGTTTGCTCCGAGCAGCCAAGAGGGTGGGCGCTCCCCCAGTTGATCGGACGCAACTACTGGTAGCTTCTCGGGGTTTGATGGGTTTCGCACCCTCTTGTTGGTCAGGGAAGTTGATTGCCTTCGAGGCGTTTACTTTGTCCTTTTGTGTCCCCTTGTGCCCCGGTGGGTAGCATTCTATCGTGGGTGTCATTGATACCGCAGTTTGGCAGCTCCTTATTGATAAGCGGCAACACCCGGAGTTTTCGTCGAGCATGGACAGGCGACCAGGGGCGCGAGTGCAGCACAGGGATTCAATGCGGCTAGCACACCTCGAGATGTCACCGCGAACACCGCAGGCCCAATACCACTCCTGGGAATCCGCTACCTTAACACGCAACGCCGAGGGCTGGTTCCGAGAAAAATCACAAGGGCTTAAGTTCCTAAAGGAAAGGGACCATGACAGCCCCTCGCGAGAACTTATATTCCTTTCGGTCCATTTTCCTGCGTGCCCCGTGTAATGACTACTTGTGTTTGCAGTGGCTATAGATGAAGTGCCGAAGCATTGGCATAATGTAAATGATCGGGACCTCCTCGCGGCAAGCCTGGCGACTGATTGCCCAATGGTTGGATCAAGCAAACACAAGCAAAAAATAGTCACACAAGCATTCAGGTACAAGTCCAAAGAAACTAACTTCATTCGATAACTAAAATAGTTCTTGCATACAGAAAAGAAAAGCATATAAAAGAAGAAATAGAGGAAGAGAAGGTGACTGTCTGGGCGGTCACTCGTCGCCAGCACTCTAGATCTGCCCGGCAGGGTCCTCGGCTTCCTCCTCCGGCGGCGCGATGTTGGCGTCGGGGTCAGTGATCTCCATCAGCCCAGCCACGTGCTCCGCTGCCTCGCGCATGCGTGCCTGCGTCGGGGCCTCGTCTCCCTCGACGCTGGCTACGATGGCCATCGGGTCAAAGGAGGCATCATGGTTGGCGCAACACGCCAGCATGAACGTTGCGGTGGCGACCGCAACCTCCCACCCCTCTCGGGCGGAGCGAGCGGCCAAGGCGGCCGGCAAGCCGCTGAGGGCCTCGACGACCCGAGTAACACCATGGGCATACTATAGGGCCGTGGACTCGAGCGGGTCATGAAGGACCACCCCCAGCAGCCCTAGGCACTGAAAGATGTGATAATTGCCTAGAGGGGGGTGAATAGGCTATTTAAAATTTAAAGCTAAATTAATCTCAACGGAATAATTATCAGAACTTCCGATAAATAATCGAAACTTTTGGTCAAGTATTGGAATATCCGATCAGTACAGAAATTCGAGAACAAGTAACTAAGTCTACCAACCTACAAAATACTTCTACTCAAGTTGATTACAAGATTGAGTAAATGATCTAGACAAAATTAGCAACAATAGAAAAACTCAACTAAGAAGATTAAATACAATTTATGCAAGAGAGATTAAACCAAGGAGACAAGAATTTATTTGCCAGAGTTCGAATCCTAGAGGGGATCCTACGTCTTCGTTGAGGAAGCTCACAAAGAGCCAGGTCTCTTCCAACCCTTTCCTCCCAAACCTCGGTCACACTTGAGATTTGGTTTTCCCTTTTTGATTTCTTCCCTTTCTGAAGTGAAATCAACCTTCACAAACTTCTCATGGCTTCCTACAATCTTCGGGAGCTCATGAGCGACGCCTAACCGTCTAGGAGCCCTCAATCTCCAAGAGTAACAAATGCAACGTGGTTATGATCTTGGAGAAGCTCTCTAATGCTCAAGATGAATGATTTCTCTTTTGCTCTAGCACTAGATCTCTCTTTGCACATCACTCACTAAATGATCACTAAGATCAAGAGGAGGAGACAATGAATGCTCTAGAATGTGCACTTGAAGCTCACAAGTTCAGCCAAGAGAGTGTGTAACCTCTCAAAGGAGGTGGAGGTGGGTATTTATAGATTTGGGCCAAAAACTAAATGTTATACCCGCACTCAACCACACATCGGAACTTCCGATACCAACATCAAAACTTCCGATCTTTCTACTTTTCCAGAGATCAACACTGTCTAACGGTCGGAATAATGCACATCGGAACTTCCGACTTTTGCGATCGAAACATCCGATGTTTACAGAGAGTACCCTATAAGAAACTTTCTCACGAATTTTCCCAAGTCACTATCAGAATGTCCGAAGCACACATCAGAAGTTTCGATGTGTCCAGATACACTCTTTTCTGAACTTACACAAATTAGAACTTCCGATCCAAGATATCGAAACTTTCGAAGAATCCAGAGAGCACCCTTTTTGGAAAAAGACCTAATCAGAACTTTCGATCCAAACTATCGAAAAGTCCGATCTGAGTTAGGGGCTTCGGACTCAAACACAAATAAGCACCGGAACTTTTGATACACCGGAACTTTTGATACATCGAAAGTTTCGACCCAAAATCGGAATGTCCGACCTATACTTTAAAAGAAACCACTCCGGTGACTGTGTAGTAACTTTGTGTTTCTCAACTAATTTTTATTATCATTCATCTGGGCATAGAGACTAATCCTAGATCAACTACAATGCATCCCTCTTAATAGTACGGCATACCTATGACTCAATGAAAATGTAAAATACATTTAAATGACGTCGTTTTTCTTTCTCGTTCCTTTTTGAGGGTATCCATCGTTCGTAGATGATCTCACCTTGGGACTTATACCTGTTCACAAACTTATTGAATGCATTAGTCCCTTTAATCGTTTGTCATTAATCATCCAAAACTCACTTAAGGGCCTAGATGCACTTTCAATCTTCCCCTTTTTGGTGATTGATGACAACCAGATTAAAGCTTACAAATAATTTGAATAAAATTGCTATGAAAGAGGATTAGCATATGATGAGCTCCCCCTCAATATGTGCATTTAAGGAGCGACTCAACAAACAATGCATATTTTGAAGAAAAATTTTTAGAGAGCTCCCCCTATATCTTTGCATACGAGGATAGAATGCATATATGACATGGCATACAAGTACACACAAATAGCATAATGAGCAAAGATTAAACATTAACACCATTTAAGCATCCAACATTACAATAAGGAGCATAAAGTATTTAAATAGCATAACACTCAATTCACAATAGACTAACAGTTCACATGACACCAGTTCCAACAAAAGACTCTGAAAAGATAAATGAGGGATAGACAAAGGCAAGCTTTTCTTTCTCTCGCCCTTTGGCATCAAGCACCACAAAAGGGAGGGAAAATAAAACTAGGAAAGCTACTCAGACTCCTCCGATCCAGACTCCTCCGATCTAGACTCCACGGCGTGGTCCTCAGAGTTTGACTCTTTGGCAACTCAAATGGATCCTAAATTTCTTCCTCATCCTCCTCATCATCAGAGCAAGGAAGATTGAGATGCCTCTGAATCTCCTTGAGTCTCTGTGTGTTCTTCTTATATGCTGCTGCATTGCTCTTGCACAGGCAAAAAAAAAGACTTCAGGGCACGAAGCACAGGCGAAGAAGAAGATCCACTGGGAATTGAATCCTCAGGAGTAGCAGCAGATGAAGATGCACCTCTGGTGGTAGCCCGACTGGCTCGCTGAGCTGGGGTTTTGATAGTTCTAATCTGCACTCCAGTGTGCTTCACATCATACTCAAACTGCTGCTTTATCACATGCTCTATGATATGCATAATGTAAGGAGCGTATCCATAGCTCCTCCTTGGCTCCTGAGCAGTGAGTCTTATTTCATTCCATATGAAATCAAAGACATAAAAAAGACGCTGACCTTCTTGCATTCTGCTGAGCAGTTTTCTTGTGTAAGATAACACATGAGATGCATCACCTTCCTTGGGAGCCAGGGTCTTCCTGAAGAGCCTGTTCAGAGCGGCAAAGAAAGGTTTCATGCCCTTTGTGTCGCCAGACTCAAACTCAGCATCTTCCTCATAAAGAAAATTGATGTTGGTTGCCACCAACGCAATCTCATTATGCAATTCATCTCTATCCCTAGCATCAGCCTCAGAAAAACCAAGAATCCTAGCAAATTGAGTGTAGGAGACCTAATGCCACTCACCTTCTGTCATCCACTGCATCGTGGGAGCTCTAGCCTTGGAGATGTAGAGAGTAGCATAAAATTGAGCGATGATTTCTGTATTCCAATCATGCTTGAAACTCATGATTCTTTTTATCCCAGTTCGCTCACAAGCAGCAATGACATCATTGAATACCTCATCATCCACATCAGCCATATACTCCCAATCAACCCATTGCATTAGAGTTACTACACTCTTCGTGGGAAAAATAACAGTCTCATAGAAATCATGTTGGAAGAAAGTCCAGAATCTGGGATCTGTAGAGAACTATGCCTCCCTCCTGGGGTTCTCCTCCCTAGCCTTGCGAACCTGAGCTGCTTTTCCTTTGTAGTTCACTGCTCTTCTAACCAGCCTTTGTGATTGTTCTGGTTTCTGCTGGCTGAGAAGAACAAACTACCTCTTTGCATTTCCTAGAAGACAAGGGAGCTCACTGAGGTACGTTGACTGTCTGGGCGGCCTGGGCAGGTTCGTTGATTGAAATGCCGCCAGTCGAACGTCCTCCGGTCACCACTCTCTTGGTTCTGGTCCCGGTTGGAGTTTTTCTTTTGCGACCAAAGGTGATGTTAGACGTGCCCTTCGGGGGCTGATTATCACCCTGTCAGGGATCCATTGATTTGATCTGACAAATGAACGACTCAATAAGAAGCAGAATCGAGAGAGAAACTGATTTGGTCAAGTTCTGTAAACATCGGATATTCCGATTTCTGATCGAAATTTCCAATATATCACATCAGAAGTTCCGAAGCAGACATCGGATGTTCTGATATTTTCGGAACCACACCAAGAATCGAGATTTCTTCTAGAATATCCAAAGGAATTTTATGAAATTTGAGATCAAGATTCTAGATAAGACGATCATCAATTCTACCAAAGGAATTTGGTAAAAGAACCGGATAGAATTGAGATCGGAGAATTGAGCCCTAGGGTTACCTTGAGATGAACATGATTGAGATCTTGAATGGAGAAATTGAAGTCTTCCGCGGAGAGGTGATTCACCCTTGGTGTAGATCGGAAGTTTCGATCGAACGGAAACTCCGAAGACGGCAAAAGGTGAAAAGTGGAGTCCGTACGAAAGATTAGAGAATAGAAGGATAAGGACAAATGAAAGTGAACCGGTCACATTCCAAGATATACGTACATATCGGATGTTCCGATATATGCTCAAAACTGGAGGTGTCGGATATTCCGATGAGTGAATCGGATGTTCCGATGAGGCTGATTTTCCAGAACATTGGAAGTTCCGATTGGTCGATCGGATATTCGGAAGAGTTCAAGTTTCCAGTGGAATGAAGGCTGAGGTGGAACCAGATATTCCGATATGGGGAATCAGATGTTCTGCTGAGTTGAATTTCTCATAAATCAGAAGTTCCGATACTTGGATCGAAAGTTCCGATGCGTTGATTTTTCCAGCTGAAAGAAAGGAAAGATAGGATCTCTGAGAGAAACTTGAGACATTGGGTTGGGTGAACCTTTAGATGTCGCCCTACTCGTGATCTGTAAGCACTCAAGCAATCAAAACTTTGATCACATGTGGATTGACTCCAAGTAAAGATCCAAATTAAAACATTTTCAAGATCACACAAGATTTTTCAAACATTTTATTTTGAAATGAACATGAGGGATAACAATCAATGCATGCAAGACATCAAGTCACATTCCGATAGTCTAGGACATTTAGTTCACTCCTTAGTTCGCAAAAGCGACTTTCATCTAGGGGTTTGGTGAAGATATCGGCTAATTATTTCTCGGTTCTTACATAGGTAACATTGATACCCCCCTTGAGTGAGTGATCTCTAAGGAAGTGATGTCGGATGTCTATGTGCTTGGTACAGGAGTGTTGAATGGGATTTGTGGCTATCTTAATTGCACTCTCATTGTCACATAAGAGTGGAACTTTATTCATATTAAGTCCAAAATCCCTCAAAGTTTGCCTCATCCATAATAATTGTGCACAACAACTTCTCATGGCAATGTATTCAGCTTCAGTGGTGGATAGAGCTACGGAGTTTTGTTTCTTTGAGGACCATGATACTAGTGATCTACCTAAGAATTGACATGTCCGAATAGTCAATGAGATCAAATTTAGATCCTTTAGGATACCAAAGCCCTAGGTTTGGTGTGTGAACTAGATATCTAAGAATTCTTTTGACGGCTACTAGGTGACACTCTTTCGGAGCGGCTTGAAATCTTGCACACATGCGAACAATAAACATGATATCGGGCCTAGATGCACAAAGATAAAGCAATGAACCTATCATGGATCGATATACCTTTTGATCGACCGGATTACCTTTCTCATTTAGACCGAGATGTCTATTTGTTGCCATGAGAGTGTGGATTGGCTTGGCATTCTCCATGTCAAACTTCTTGAGCATGTCCTTGATGTACTTGGTTTGACATAGAAATGTTCCTTCCTTGAGTTGTTTGATTTGAAATCCAAGGAAGAACTTCAATTCTCCCATCATTGACATCTTGAACCTTTTAGTCATCAACCTGCTAAACTCTTCACAAAAATTTTTATTAGTAGAACCAAATATAATGGCATCGATATATATTTGGCATACAAATAAATCATCATTGATATTCTTAGTGAAGAGAGTAGAGTCGGCTTTACCAATAGCGAAACCCTTTTTAACAAGAAAATCTCTAAGGCATTCATATGTAACATCCCAAAATTTGGGTTTTCAAAAATTTTAGGTTTAGTTTAGATTCCCAAAAAATTTTGTTGATTTTCTCGCGTTTATAAAGCTTGATTTGAATTTTCTAAAAGCTAAAACAATTTAATTTGATTATTTTATATTTAAACTAAAAGAAATTTAATTTTATTTAGGTTCCTTGTGCTTCAATAAATTCTTTTGTAATTTTGAGATTTTTCGGAGCTTGTTTGCTGTTTATTGGATTTATTCGGAATCGATTTGTATTAAGCCTTTTTATTCAAATTAATTAATTATTTGGAAAAGTTTATATAAAGTTTTGTTGAATGAGCTCAAAATGTCTCAAAATATTTTCTAGGGTTTTTCTAGAATTTTTCTAGTATTTTTATTGCCTCAAATGATTTATTTGAAATTTTGTAATTGTTTTTATTGGAAAAATCCGAATTTTCCAGGCCATGCCGCGTGTCGCCAACAGATCGCGCCACGTGTCGCCACCAGAATCGGCCACATCACCCAGTCCGGGTGTGACACTACGGAAGGTCGTAATCTTATAAAATATGAAATTTGAGGTCAAAACATTGTAAGATGTGAATATGTAGGCTAAAAACTTTACGGTATGAGGTTTATTTGCGTTTCCGGGTCGATTCCGGTAGTTTGGGCCTTTCCGAGGGAGTTTGGGCCTAAGGGAAGGGGTCGTGGGCTTTAGTGGGAAGGAGTTTGAGTCCAAATAGGAGTAGGAGACCTGGTTGGGGCCTCCCCCAGCCCTTATTGCGCCCCCACCCTGCAGCTTGCGCCCCCATGGAAGCCCTAGCCACCCCCCATCTCCTCTGTCCCTTTGCTTGCGCCCCCTTGCTCCCCATTGCACCACCACCCCTCTCCTCACCTCTCCACCACCCTTGCTGCCCCTAGAGGGGTTCTCCACCTCACCACCCCAAAGATCCGTCCATTGGAGCGCTCCGCGACGAGGAGATCCGGTGGATTTGGAGCGAGGAAGGAGATCGCGCGAACCGGGAGGAGATCCATTGGGTTTTCGTTCGTCGGGCAAAGGTATGGCCACGGGGATCCTTGGGGTTGGTCTAGGATCTGTTCTAAGGGTTAATTTCATGTTTTTAGATCAAGTGGTGGTGCTGTCCATGAGTAGATTTGGGAGAAAATTAGAGTTGCCACGTTCTCTGTTTCGGGCAGCATGAGCAGTCGACCTAGGGTTTGGGTTATCGCCAATTTAGAGTCGGAATTTGGTTGGCCGCCTGTTGAAGAAGTTGTAGGTAATTTCAATACCTTTCAGTGGGTATAAAGAACGTCAAATTCCGCCTAGCCGTTTCAAAGTTATGCCCGTTTTACCGAACGTATTAAAAACTATGACGTGATTGGAACAGATCACGGTATTCTTTAGATTAAACCACTTTAGAGTCCGAATCAGTCTTTCCATATACTTAGGAAAAGTTAGGAAATTTCCTAAGCTACGCGAAGATTTACTCATTTAATCGATTCGGAGTCTTAGATCCCGAGTTATGCTCGTTGCAATTCTGCTGTCCCGGCGGGACAGAACCTCTGTTTTTGGGTTTTGCGAGTAGTTTGCGATGTCGGGGTAGAAGAGTGTTTGCGTACTGTTTTGTGGTCATGATTGTGAGTGCGTGGTACCTATGTGCAGGTGGTGTGACCCTGGGAGTGCCCTCTACTTCTCGCCAAACCGTCGCCCGTGGTTGAGGCAAGTGTATTGGAATGGGTAGCGGATTGTGGTTTGCTAGATTGGTTGAGATTGAAATTGAATATATGATATGTTCACATGCCATGCTTTAATGATTGCCATTGATATGATGAATATGCTTATTATGTTATGATGCCATGTGTTAATGTACAAGTTATTTATGATGTTGGCATGTTTGCATACATGGCATGATACATGGCCCGGGCGGTGAGAAAGTCATAACTAGTCCGAGGAAGGTCGGTGAGTAAGTTATGACTATTCCGGAGAGCCAATGAGTAAGTCCTACATCGTGATTCCATTCACCGCGGTGTATGGAAGCGAGGAGTAGGCACCCTCCATCTTCGGGATGGAAGGGGGAGAGGGTGCACACCGACGGGTGTGTACTCAACCATACCGGTATGAGTTTCCAGGAGATATGTGCATCACATTGCATTGCATTATATGAGGATGTTATATGATGATGTCAATGATGTGCTTACGCTATGAATATGAGATGTGTATGATGTCGTATGTGAAAAGTGGTGATGAAGGTATTAGAATGTATTTTCTTGTTCCGTTGCAATATACTTGCTGAGTGATGAACTCACACTTGTGTTTATGTTGTTTTCTTAGGTACCATGAAACCAGCATGCGGGAAAGGGAGCTAGTCACACGTCATCACTTAGCATCACACATATAAAAACAATGACATGTTCCCTCCTTTAAATTGTGATGGTTAATTTGTGTGCTTGGTTTCCTCATTTACTTCATTTGGCTCATGAGAGGGTTGGAATCTTTATTCTAGTCTTATACTGCCGCTAGAACCTTTATTATTGATGATTTAGATGTCATTCTTTTTACTATATCATGTGATCATATTATTGTTGCTTCAATTCATGGAAAAACAAAGGAGATGCTGCCAAAATTTTCGGTTTTAGCATTTACTCTTTTGCTGTAATTTATCTTAATTTATGGTATTTAGATGTTATTTAGCCTAAGTTTGGTAGCATTCAGGCAAGCTAGATGCCGGGGTGTTACACCGGGTAACGCACGCCAAGTGCTTGATAACATTGCCTATGAGACCCGTTTTTGCGTTTTTCTTTATTCTTTTTGACCTAGCCGCCACCCTAACCTCATGTAGACCTCCCATGGCCTCTCCCCACATGTCCCCAACCTCAAATTAATTTTTCAAACCCTAGAATTCATCCCTCATCCTCCGAAACATCACCGAACATCGGCCTATTTTGGCATCACGTTCCTCGTTGGCTCGTCGCGAATTTTGGCAAGCTACCTACGTCACGGCTTGTCCCAAGGTACCATCTGTCTCCCCTCCAAATTTCATCCAATTTGGCTCATGGAATCAAAAGTTATGGTCATTTCAATCTCGAATCTTGCCGAGGCCATATCTCCCTCAATTTTTCGAGTTTGGCCGTGAAATTCTTACTGTAGACTCTCCTTGATGTCCTCTACATGATGCACATCCGAACCTACAGTTTTGCTCTCTGGATTTTGTGCAGAAAATTATTTTCCCCAATTAGACTGCGTTGCAAACAGCGACAATCATCCTCGTGCGTTCCACGCTGATCCAGAAGGTAAAACTCCGAGCCACCTGTGTCACGGTGTTCCTCTAGCTCTCGGTAACATTTGGTTAAGTTCCGATCATTATTCTAGAAGTTATGGCCGTTTGAAGTTTGGATCGGAAACACGTTAATCGACCGTTTGTGATCAATCTGTTGGGGCGCGGCAAAGTCCGCCTATACCATTGAGTTCATCTCGTCGCATTCTACATGATGGAAAATCTCCCTTTGCTGTCCCAACCTCCGAAATTTTTTATATATTTAGGCCGTCTTTGTGCCGCCGCCGCGCGCCGTCCTTTGACGCCGGTTGTTTTAGTTCGCTCCGGTCGTGTTGTCGCATCTGGTGGGTCATCCCTTACTGTTTTGGACTATCCTTAGAATTCTTTTGGCCGTGTCATCGACGAAGCCCGGTTCTAGCTTAAAACTGTCGTCTTTCAACATAGCCGTTGTTACCGGTTCGCGTTTCGGTTAGCCGTCCTTGGTAGCGTTTTGTCGCGGCCATGTCGTTGCACCGACGGTCGATACCTTGTTTTGTGAGCGTCCCGCTGTTGCTTCGCTCCGCTGTTAATGTTTTGCCGTTAACGCTCTGTCGTTAACGTTCCGTCGTTAACGTTCCGCCGTTAATGTCCCACCATTAATTTGTGTTAAGGGGTTGGATGGAGTTTCTTGACCTTCTTGCTCCTAAGATTCAATTCTCCTGGCTTCTTCCAACTATGTGGGTATGCTTTGTCAAATGCTTGCTTTGTGTCTCCTTAGATGAAGCTTGGGCTAACTCTGGTTCTAGCTCTTGGAGCTTTGGTCTCCTGGAAGGGACACGCCTAAGGCTTGCTTTGTGGCTTTTAGATAAGCCTTGGCTAGATTTTATAGCCATGATAATGGCGGTGTGAGCAGGGTTTGAAAGAGGGCTTGAAGTTGGAATAGTTGCTCATTTATTAGTCCTTGTCAGTGCACTTGATCATGGTCTTGACTATGTGCTTGGCCGGCTGGGGGTTGCTCTGGCGGTTTCGGTTGGATCGCCCTGGAGGGTTCGGCTGAGAAGTTGCCCTGGCAGTCTCGGTGGGAAAGATGGCTTGGTCACGTGGCTTGATCTCAGCCTTTGATTTCAAGGTCCTGGAAAGTTCAGTCAATTCTGGAATGGACGGTGCTATCCTGTGGCCACAGTTGCTTAACTTCAACCCTATTCGCTGTGGTTTTACTATTTTACTGTGTTGAAATATTTCTACTTCGCGATATTTTCAAAATACTCGCGTCTACTGTTTAGCAGGTTTGTTAATTGCCGAATGATGCAAAAACAAATCACGAGAGGTTGGCCCCCGGAGAATCTAGGGTACCTCATTGAGCGATTACCGAATATACTTTAGCTGACGGCAATTTTTCTTTTCTAATTACTGTACTTTATCTAATGCATTCATTTTATTATTATTCTTGTACTTGTGCAGTTGAATATGCAGGTTTACGGATGCAGATCAAGCTAGCATAGAGGCCATAGTTTAGGATCTTGTAATTTATATTTCTTATGATGTAATTTATAATCGGACTTGTAATCAGACACGTAATCAAATAGTTGTACGAGTTGTAATTTATGTAACTGTTGTATGTTATTATCAAAATTTGTGTAATTCCTTTTTACTGTAAATGCAAACTATGATGTATTAATAAACTCAATGTTGCATTTTACTCTGATGTAAGGATTGTTTCTAACCAGTGATATTAATGGTTCACTTTATCTGTTAATGTACTATCATAGTCAATCTCATTAATTAAATCCCTTGTCACAATTCTAATGTGTTCGCACTAAATTCTTTGACTAGTCAGGGAATTCTCATGATCAATCTCCTTCCCCTAAAATTCATAATTTAATTATTCTTTACGCAAGATATCTATGAAAAGCTTCTAAATTCTAGGAAAGGTAATAATAAATCAAATTTATATTTTAATATTTTAAATTTACTGTTTAGTAAATTCTGGGATGTTACAGACTACCCCCCCTTAACAGGAATCTCGTCCCCGAGATTCGCATGGTTAGAAAAGGTTTGGATATTCTCAAGAGATATAGATTGGGTGCGTTGCCAAGATAGATCATCTTGCATATCAAAGATTTTCTGATTTCGTAAGATCTGAGGGTACACAAGATTTTGCTTGAATGTAATAAAGATAGTACAGACTTCAGAGTTGAAGTCTAATTTAGTGAAAGATTGTTTCAGGCTCTTATGATCTGTTTAAATACCGCATCAATTACTGACGACGTAATGTAACACCCCAAAAATTTTGCTTTTCTTAAATTCAAGTGTGATTTGGCACTTTGGTGAATTTTTGGAATTTTCTGGAATTTATTTGGAATTTATTTGAATTTATTCCCTTTTGAAATAATTAAAGAATTTGATTTTGCAAATAAAATTTTGTTGGAAATATTTTATTTGAGTCCAAAATGTTCCAAAATATTTTCTAGAATTTTTCTGGAAGTTTTCTGAGTGTTTTGCTATTTTTAATGGATTAAATGAATTTCTGGGAATTAATTTGAATATTTAATCGCTGGATTAAATCGAGTGGGTTTGTACTGTTCATCCGACCGGACCCGAGTCCGAGTCAGACTCGAGTCCGATCCGAGCCAGCTGATCCGGTTGAACCCAGTCGCCTACCCCTAACCCTCTCGACCGTCCGATCAAGATCGAACGGCCGAGATTGAGCCACGTCGCCCGAACCCGAGCCCGACCGAGCCAGCCAGGTCGCCCGAGTCGGATCCGAGCCCAAACCCTCGCACCATTGGATCTTGATTCAACGGCCCACGTTGAGCCACGTCACCCAATCCGAATCCAATTCGGATTCCGCCGCCGCAACAGAGTGGGCCTCGGTTTCCGCGCGTTTCACGGACGCCGAGGGCCTTATTTAATACGCCGCCGCCGCTGTCGTGTTGCCGACTTCCGTGCGCACCCGTAGCCCTAGCCCACGCCGCCTGAGCCACCGCCGTTTGCCCGCGCGAGCTCGCCGTAGTTGGTCTAGCGCTCCGCCGCAGTTGATCGCTGATTCCGCCGCCGTCCGCTGTCCTCCGCCGCCGTTGAGCCCAGATCTGGAACCGCAAGGTCAAGCCGCGTCGAAGGGGACCTTTGACTTCGTCGGAATCGCGCCCAAACGCCGTCGGGCGTGTCGCAGTCCTCGTCTCCGGTGAACCAGCGCCGCCGCAAGCCATCGCCGCCGACCGAGCTCCATCAGCCGTCCGATCCAGATCCAAGGGCCCAGATCGCGCCACGTCACCCCCCGGTGAGATCCCACGTGCTAATCCTCAGATCTATTTCCAACCGTTGGATCTAGATCCAACGGCTTAGATTGTGCCACGTAGCCTAAACCGCACCAAGCTAGGATAGATCTCAGCCGTTAGATCTAGATCGAACGGTTAGGGTTAGCCGCGTTGTAAATGTTAGATTGGACCTTGACCGTCCGATCAAGATCGAACGGTCCAGATCAGCCGAGTAGTTTTCCCACTGCGTTAAGCCAGATCCAATCTGGGCCGTTGATTTTCAAATCAACGGCCGAGATCTAGCCACGTGGCCGGGAGGCCGACCGTCGCGGTCAGCGTGGTCAGCGCCCGCGCATGGGAGCGTGTCTCTGACACGCGGGACCCGCGTGTCAGTGGGGCCCACTGTCAGTCGCGCCGTGCCGGCATGAGTCCAGGCCGCTGACAGGGCGGGCCCACCTGTTAGTGAGACGTGTGGGCCGTGCGCCAGGTCCACGGTGGACCGAGCCGCGCCGTGCGCCCGGTCCATGGACCCAAGGCGACGTGGCGGCTCCTGATTGGTCCACATGTCACTGCTGACGCAATAATTCAATTTCCGAAAAACAAAATGATTTATTAATTCGAATTATTGATTTCAAAAATGGATTCAAACTTTAAACGCTTATAACTTTTACGTTTCAACTCCGATTTGAGTGATTCAAATTTCTAAATTTTCATAAAAATGAGACCTACTCAAATATGAATTTTAATTAATTTTTGATTATGAATATTTCTCTTTTTTTATTTAATTAATGTTTTTTTTAAACTTTAAACGGTTATAACTTTTGCATTTAAACTCCGAATTTGACGATTCCAGTTTCTAAAAATTCATAAAATTATGCTCTCTCTGTTTATGAACTTTATTTGGATGTTTGGACACTTTTGGTCTACTGTTTATTTATTTATTGCTATTTGCACGCGTTACGAGTAGACGTTGAAGTGCCCGAAGGCTTCGAAGGTGAAGTGTTGACCTAGGAGCCAGCTCAGGACCAAGAACAAGTACTCTTTGAAGGCAAGTTGTGCTTTGACCATGTTGATCCCATTTTCAAATTAATTTGGTTTAAATTATTGCATGACTAGCTTTTTTAGAAAATGCTTTACTTAATTATGGGAAATTAGATACATACCAACTTGCTGTATGACACCTTGGTTAATTAAATATGTGCCATGACCCCTTGTCACCCTAGTTGAGGTTTAAATAGTTGGACATTATTAAATTGCCAATATGGGAATTTAGATCGTTGTAGTATATTGCTTAGACCTGCTACGTGCTCTTGACATGATTTTGGACAATCAAATGTTAATATTGACTTAATGATATATTGAACCTGTTTTGGAAAGGCATCATGTGTTGTGTTGTTGATGGCACGTGGTGCATGGTAATCAACTGGGGT
Organism: Rhipidocladum racemiflorum; assembly: GCA_036346355.1. Taxonomy (NCBI): domain Eukaryota; kingdom Viridiplantae; phylum Streptophyta; class Magnoliopsida; order Poales; family Poaceae; genus Rhipidocladum; species Rhipidocladum racemiflorum. The sequence continues at coordinate 24,140,111 of CM070584.1, read as the reverse complement.
TTGATAAATAGTCTTCGACCGGGGCATGTGGCAAGAATGATCGGGTGGGCCAGTTGTGTAGCCTTTAGGAACGTTGTTTGGTTCTTGGGTAGTCTTGCCCTGGTCACCCTAAGGACTTAACCTTGCAAGCCTTTGAACTGAGTCAAACGTGCAACCACATGTCTCAGAATGGGACGGACCTAGTTGATTAAGTTGCTAATAACGTACCTGTGGGACCTCAAGATGTCAACTACACCCTTTGTGTAGTTGTACGGGGGAGCGTACCGGGGCTGCGGCCAGGTACCCATCTAACGGTGGATTGACCTAAACTTCGCCTTCGCTAAGGGAAGGGTTAGTGTGCAAACACCGGAGAGGACCACTTGTGCTGTTAGAAGTTTCCGAAAGACTTTGTTACGGACACTTGCCTTTGTGGTGTTTGGCTGTATCTTGTGGGTAAAGTGCATAACCTCTGCAGAGTGTAAAATCTATTCGAATAGCCGTGTCCGCGGTATTGGACATCGCTCGGGAATTACAGTTAAGGGTTAGATTTTCTTGAAAATAAATTGGTCTTGAAAGGTTGGGTTTGGTTTAATAATGATGTTGATGGAAATGTGGATTAGAATCGGGAAAAATGTTTATGTAACTCCTGGAAAAGTTATTGATGTTAAACTCATTTCTACTGCTTTCGAATCTACTTATGATAATTGTTAAATACTGTTTACTGCAAATATACCATTGAGCTATTCCTTTGTATTAAGCCATGCATTTAGTATATTAGTTGCATTCTGTGCATGACTTGCTGAGTACCAAGTACTCACCCTTGCCACAATACAACACCAGTTGAAGAGGAGTCTACACCAGCTTTGGAGGAGGAGCTCCCAGAGGAACCGTCTAACTAGGGAGCGAGCGCGATCGATTTACTGTGGCATCTTGGATGGCGCCACGGTTATCTTATTTTCCGCCGCAGCCTTTTCTCTTTTAATAAGTTTTCGCTGTAAGGCGATATTTGCAACTTGACTATAAGGTCGAGCAACCCGTTTGGTTAACTATTTAAGGTACTTTATTATTTCGTTGAGTATGATTGTGATATTTACCAATGTTGAGACTGTGTGCACTAGCGCATTTCTGGACTAGTGCTGAATACACAGAGGGTCCGGATTTGCAAATTCGGGTCCCAACAGAGGTGGTATCAGAGCCATACTGACTGTAGGCTCACCCATAGTTAGATTAGTCGTAGTGAGGATAAAACTTATTTTCTAAAGATAAAATTTGTCAAGATAATGAATGAATTCTCAACTTACCCCTTTCTTTCTTGTTCATACCCCTTGCTGAGTTCTTTTCGTCTTCCACATTGATTTTAAAATGTTGCGTTCTTACGCGAGCGTTTTTTGGCAGATGATGATGTAGAACAACTACGCCGAGCGTGAGGGAGGCTATGCCGCCGAGTTGTGGTGTATGCTTCAGTTTTTTGGAGGTTTTGAGAGACCGCTCTTCCGAGGGACTACACTCGTGCAGGCAGGAATGGTCATAGGATGGGACGTCCGGATCACGGTGTATGCCCGAGAGAAGACAAAGTTCAGCCGCCCATTCCACTTCACCGCCAGGAGGTCTACCTTTGAGATTGGAATCCAGGAGGTGTCGCGTCGAGCAATGCAGCAGATCGCTCGCACTTACTCCAGGGAGCTGGAAGGCACAGTACTCTGTCACCACCCACGCCGAGACAGAAGAGCTCAACGGAAGCCGATGGAAGATGAGGATGCTACTGTCACTCACTTAGCTATGTTTGTCGCTGCTCAGGAGGAGCTGATCGATGACACAGTTCAGGAGTTGAAGAAGGCTCGCGAGCAGGTTGAGGAGGAGAAGAAGCACTTAGAGAATGCTCGTGAGTACGTCGCTTATGCTGCGGAAAGGATCGCAAAGTCGAGACCGCCTTTGTATGGACAGGCCCGATCCAAAGGTTGGAGTTGGAAGCCCAGAGCCGGAAGGAAGAACCGAAGAGGCGCCACCGCACCGCGCCATAGCTACAAAGACCAGATCCAGAGCCAGAGGAGGACGCCGCGTCGTCAACCACAGCTGCAGTTGTGGGGCATGGCGATTGTTTCGCGCCTATGCCGCCGCACCCGCCGCGAGGAGGCAGTGGAGGTTTTCTCGACGAGTGAGCGTAGGTTTTGAGGTTGAGACTCCGTCGTCGAGTCGCGTTATAGAATAAGAGTCACCCTTAGAGACGATTTGGATTTTCATTGCTTGCTGAGTGTGCAGTATGTGTTGCAAGGCCCTTAGGTATTGTAAGCAACCATACCAAGTTATTATTATTAATAATAAAGTTGGATTTTGAGTAACACTTTTCCCCCGCATAAGTTTCCCTACTACTTGTCTATTCTTGTTCCCCCTTATCTCTGAAACCTTGGAGCAATCGACAGATGATGAACACCCGCGGAAACCTTGGAGGCAATGGAAGTGGTTCTCGCCCAACTGGGAACCCCAATGATGGAGCACCTGCACCCCACCTAGCACCACCAGTTGACATGCAGAATTTTGGAGCTTTTCTTGCTGCTCAGACTCAGTTGATGCATGCTATGATGCAACAGATGCAACACGTCACTGCTCAGGCCACTGCTAATCAAGTCAATCAGGGTCAACGCCAGAATACAAGACTGTCAGAGTTCATGAGGACTCACCCACCCACTTTCTCCGGGAATGCCAATCCGTTGGAGGCCGATGACTGGTTAAGGTCAATAGAGAGGAAGCTACACATTGCTCAATGCGTGGGAAATGATAAGGTACTCTACGCTTCTCATCAGTTGGAAGGGACAGCCGCCAAATGGTGGGAGAACTTCTGTGCCACGCAAGAGAACCCTCAGGACATCACTTGGGAGGAGTTCACAGCTGCATTTCATCAATATCATGTGCCGAAAGGAATCATGGACCTCAAGAAGGAGGAGTTCAGAGCACTGAAGCAAGGTAATCAGCCGATGGCCGAATACCTGAACAAGTTCACACAGCTTGCACGCTACGCACTTGAGGATGTAGCGACAGATAAAGCCAGACAGTCTTGCTTTATGAAGGGACTTAACTCAGGACTACATGTGGGATTGATCACCCACACCTTTCCAGATTTCCAAGAGTTGGTGAATAAAGCGCTTATTCTTGAGGACAAGCGCAAGGAACTGGACGACAACAGGAAGCGAAGGATGCAACAGCAGGGATCGCGTCAGGGAGCGCAGCAACGCTTGAGGGTTGCGCCAAATCAGTTTTTCAGATTCCAGCCGCGCAGAATGCTACAAGGACACCGTCACCAGCACCAAGACCCATCAATCAGAACTATCAGACTCTAGCCCCAGCCAGAAATGCCGCTTCAGGCAGTCAACAGGGGACAGTGAGACGTTGCTACAACTGCAACGAGCCAGGACACTTTGCCAACAGTTGCCCTAAGAAGATAGCAGGAGTGACCCCAGTTCGCTTCAACTTGGGATCTACACCAGCCAGGACGCCAGCACCAGGAGCAAACCGCGGGACAGCACAGCCAGGAGCAGCACCCCAGACCATGGTGAGAGGCCGAGTCAACCACATCACCGCAGATGCACTTCAGAATGCCATGGACGTCGTACTGGGTAAGTTACTTGTCAACTCAGTACCTGCAACAGTTTTGTTTGACTCTGGAGCTTCGCATTCGTTTGTTTCTCAAGGCTTTGTTGCTAAAAATAATTTGGAGATCGCAAGACTTAAATGCATGCTTTTAGTTCAAACCCCTGGTTCCGAACTCCGAACTAAAGTAGGATGTTCTGGGGTAAGAATATTAATAGATGGGATAGAGTTCCTAGCGAACCTTATTATGTTGGAAACCCAGACCTTGGATGTTATTTTGGGAATGGATTGGTTATCCAAGCACAAGGCCGTTTTGGATTGTGGTCGAAGGATTATCTCAGTGGAAAGCCCGTGTGGAAGGAAAGTGGAATTTCAAGCCACCGCCATTAGAGATGGACAGTTGATGGTTAACAGCACCAAGGCAATCAGCATAGAAGATGTCTCAGTAGTAAATGAGTACCCAGATGTTTTTCCTAAAGATCTACCTAGTATGCCGCCAGACAGAGAAATAGAGTTTGTGATAGAGCTTGTACCGGGTACAGCGCCGATAGCAAAGAGACCTTACCGGATGTCCACCGAAGAATTGGTAGAGATGAAGAAGCAACTTGAAGAGCTGATGGAAAAAGGATTTATCCGACCGAGTTCGTCGCCGTGGGGAGCGCCAGTTTTGTTTGTCAAGAAGAAGGACGGAAGTTTCAGGATGTGCATTGACTACCGTGCACTCAATGAAATCACCGTGAAGAATAAGTACCCGCTACCCAAGATCGATGATCTGTTTGATCAGCTGAGAGGAGCCGGAGTTTTCTCCAAGATTGATCTGAGATCAGGATACCACCAGTTGAAGATCCGATCAGAAGATATCCCGAAGACCGCATTCTCGTCAAGATATGGACATTACGAGTTTACTGTTATGTCCTTTGGTCTGACGAATGCGCCAGCATATTTCATGAATATGATGAATAAGGTGTTCATGGAATATTTGGACAAGTTTGTTGTTGTGTTCATAGATGACATTCTTGTTTACTCCAAGTCAACAGAAGAGCACGCTGAGCATTTAAGGCTAGTTCTTGAGAAGTTGCGGGAGCAGCAGTTGTTCGCCAAGTTCAGTAAGTGTGACTTTTGGAAGGACAAGGTGGAGTTCCTCAGACATATAATGACCGCAGAAGGAGTCGTCGTTGATCCAAGCAAGGTAGAAGCTGTGTTACATTAGGAACAGCCGAAGACTGTGACCCAGATCCTGAGTTTCCTTGGAATGGCAGGTTACTACCGCCGTTTCATTGAAGGCTTTTCGACAAATGCGAAACCTCTTACACAATTGTTGAAAAAGGAGAAAAAGTTTGCATGGACGCCGGAGTGCGAGAAAGGTTTTCAAGAACTAAAGAAGCGATTGACATCAGCGCCGGTGTTGGTTCTACCGGATGTTAATCAGAGCTTCGATATTTATTATGATGCGTCGCGCCAAGGTCTTGGATGTGTGCTGATGCAGAACGGAAAGGTCGTCGCATATGCATCGAGGTAGTTGAGGCCGCACGAGGAGAATTATCCGACGCATGACCTAGAGTTAGCTGCCGTAGTGCATGCTTTGAAGTTATGGCGTCACTATTTGATTGGAAACAGATGTGAAGTATACACAGACCATAAGAGTCTTAAGTACATCTTCACCCAATCGGACCTGAACATGAGACAGAGGAGATGGCTAGAGTTGATCAAGGATTATTGTCGGGACCCCGAATTTTGCAAATCCGGACCCTCTGTGTATTCAGCACTAGTCCAGGAACGCGCTAGTGCACACAGTCTTAACATCGGTAAATATCACAATCATACCAATCGATATTATCAAAGTACTTTATTTAAATAACCAAAGTGGTTACTTGACCTTATGGCCAAGTTACAAATATATGCCTTGCAAGGCGAAACTTATTAAAAGAGAAATAAATCGGCGGAAAAATCAAATAAACTTAGTGGCGCCATACAGTATACCACATGCAACATACAGGTCTCGCATCCCTAAGTAGTCGGGTCCTCTTGGAGTTCCTCCTCCAAAGCTGGCGTAATCTCCTCTTCAACTGATATTGTGTTGGGGCAAGGGTGAGTACTTGGTACTCAGCAAGTCATGCACAGAATGCAAGCTAATATACTATATGCATGGCTTGGTACAAAGGAATAGCTTAAGGTATATTTGCGGTAAACAGCATTTGACAAGTAATATAAGTAGATTCAGCAAGAAAACAAGTAAAGCATAAATAACTTTTCAAAAGTTTAAATAACATTTTTCCCCATCCTAAACCATATTTCCATCATCTTCTTTGTTAAACCAACCCAACTTCTCAAATCCAAGTTATTTTCTAAAATCTAACCCTTGATTGTAATTCCCAGAGCATTGTCGATGCATCGTGGACTCGGCTATTCAAATAGATTCTACACTCTGCAGAGGTTATGCACTTTACCCACAAGATACAATCCACTCACCACGTCGGTAGTGAATCGCCATACAAGAGTATGCGAATGAGCGATCATAACAAAGCCTTCTAAGCCTCAAACAACACGAGGTGGTCCTCTCCTGCACGTGCTCTACACCATCCCTTCCCTTAGCCAAGGCGAAGTATGGGACCAACACACCGATTAGATGGGTACAGCCACGTACCACGATACGCCTCCCCGTGCAATCACACAAAGCGGTGTAATCGACACCCTGAGGCTCCACAAGTGAGTCCTTAGCGACTTAGTCAACTAGGGCCGCCCCATTCCAGCCATGTGGTTGCAAGTATGACCCGATTCAAAGGCTTGCAAGGTTAAGTCCTTAGAGTGACCAGGGCAAGACTACCCGAAAAACCAAATCAACACTCCCAATGCCACACTGCCCACCTGATTACTCTTGCCACATGCCCCTGGCCGAAATCGTTTATCAAACCCGCTTGATTACCATGCACCACGTGCCATCAACATCACATGATACTTTTCCAAAACAGGTTCAATATATCATTAAGTCAATATTAGCATTTGATTATCCAAAATCATGTCATGAGCACGTAGCGAGGTCTAAGCGTTATACTACAACGATCTAAACCCATGTTGGCAATTTAATAATGTCCAACTAGTAAACCACAACTAGGGTGACAAAGGGTCATGGCACATACTTAAGTAATCAAGGTGTCATATAGCAAATTGGTATTTATCTAACCCCAGTGTTTAAACCAAAGTATCTTTCTAATTAAACTAGCATGCAATAGTTTAAATCAAAATAGATTTCAAATGGGATCAACATGGTCAAAGCACAACTTGCCTTCAAAAAGTACTTGCTCTTGGTCTTGAGTTGGATCCTGAGTCAACACTTCTCCTTCGAATCCTTAGGCACTTCAACGTCTACTCGTAAAGCGTGCAAATAGCAAATACACAAATAAACACTAGGCAAGAAGATCCCAAAACTCCAAATAAAATCCATAAACAGAGAGAACATAATTTTCTGGATTTTTAGAAACTGGAATCGTCAAATTTGGAGTTAAAAGCATAAAAGTTATGATTATTTAAAGTTTAAATAATCAATTAAATAATATTACAGAGAAAAACTTTAGTCCAAAAATTAAATAAAATTTATATTTAGGTAGATCTTAATTTTATACAAATTTAGAAATTTGAATCGCTCAAATCGGAGTTGAAACGCAAAAGTTATAAGCGTTTGAAGTTTGAATCTAAATTTGAAATCATTATTCGAATTAATAAATCATTTTCTTTTTCGGAAATTAATTATTGCGTCAGCATGGACACGTGGCAGCTCCCGACATTGGCTGACGCCGTCGGTCCATGGGCTCGGTCCACGCTCGGCTCGGGTCCACGGTGGACTCGGTCCACGACTCCACGTGAGACTGACATGTGGGACCACTCGGGTGACGTCATCGCTGACGTCACGGGCTCACCTGCCACCCAGTGGGACCCACTGCGGACGTCATGGGTGACGCCGCTTGGCTGGGTTAGCCAGCGACATGAGGCCCTCGACACGCGGGCCTCGCGTGTCGGGCCACACGCAGCGCTGCTGCGTGGCCGCCGACCGCGTCGGTCCAACTTCCCGACACGTGGCGCAATCTCGTCCGTTGGTTTGAAAATCACGGCGCGGATTAGATCCAGTTAACACGTTGAAACTACTCGATGCTCGTGGGCCGCTCGATCTAGATCGGACGGTCGGATCTAATCCTATAATCGCCTTTGCTACAAAGACGTGGCGATTGTGAACTGCTGGATCTTGATCCAACGGCCCGATCTAATCGGGTTTCTAGGGTTTGGGAAACACGTGAACTCACCGCCGCCGTCCGATCTGGATCCAACGGTGCACGGCTCGTGGACGGCGATGGCACGCGGCGCCGCTTGACCGAGGACGGGACGAGCGACCTTGCCGTCGGCGTTTCGCGCTCCGTGAAGTGAGGGTACTCGAACGCGTCTCGCCTTGGGAATCCGGATCGGGCTTGATGACGCGGAGGACGACGGACGGCGAATATCGGCGTTTAATCGCGGCATGAATGACTTCCAACTCCGAGCAATAACGGCGAGCGGACTGGGATCTCTAAGCGGCGCGAGCTAGGTTTCCGGCCGGCGTGGGATGGCGATCTCGGGGTATGCCGGGCATTAAATAGCCTCGCGTCCGTCAGAAAACGGAGACCTAGCTCTCCACGGCGGACACTGGCGGAGTCCAGCTCGGACTCGGCGGAGACGATGAAATCGTGGCCGCCCACGTGGCACAACTAACGCCACGATCGCGCTGGCGCGACCGGTCCGGTCGGACACGGCTCGTGCAGGCTCTGACGGATCTCGGCCGTTGGATCTTGATCCAACGGTTGGGATTGATTAGGGTTAGGAGTGGGTTCGGTCGAGTCAATCTCAAGGTCGGACTCGAGTCCGACTTCGGTCGGATGAACAAGATGCTTGACCGAGTTGGATTTTCCAGGTAATTAATATTTAAAATAATTCCCGATAATTCATTTAATTCATTAAAAATAGCAAAAGACTCGTAAAAATTCCAAAATTCGGAAAACATTTTGGATCATTTTGGACTCAAATAAAATATTTCCAACAAAAATTTATTTGCAAATTTAAATTCTTTAATTATTTCAAAATGGAATAAATTCAAATAAATTCCAAATAAATCCAAATAAATTCAGAAAATTCCAAAATTCACCAAAGTGCCAAATCACACATGAATTTAAGAAAAGCAAAATTTTGGGGTGTTACAAACCTCCCCTTAATAGAATCTCGTCCCAGAGATTCAGTGGCTTACTAAAGGAATAGGTTTGGAAATTCTTTCTTCAAATCCTCTTCGCGCTCCCAAGTTGCTTCACTTTCTTCATGGTTGCTCCTTGAACTCTACAGTCGGGTTGACTTGTTTCTAGTTTCTCGATCCATTGTGTCTAGAATCCTCACAGGTGCTCCTTATAAGTCAAGTCCTCATGCAACTCAATTGACTCTAGCGGTGTGTCTGCTCGTGAACTCGGAGACACTTCTTCAACTGGGACACATGGAATACATCATGCACTCCACGCCAACTTGGGTGGCAACTCCAGGTGATAAGCAACTTAGCCTCTGCGACTCAAAATCTTAAACGGTCCAACATAACTGAGTGCGAGTTTCCCTTTGGCATGGAACCTCTTAACTCCCCCGAGAGGCGTAACTCGAGGTATACAAAGTCTTAGGTTCAAAACTCAAATCTTGACGACGATTGTCAAGATAACTCTTCCATCGAGATTGGGCGATCTTCAACCTTTCCCTAATCATGGCGACCGCTCTTCAAACCTCTTGAAGAATATCAGGCCCAAAGACACGGCGCTCGCCGGTCTCATTCCAATTCAATGGCGTCCGACAGAGTCGACCATACTGAAGGCCTCAAAAGGTGACATCTCAGAACTAGCCTCGATAACTATTGTTGTAACTAAACTCGGCATACGGCAAACTTTTATCCCAAGAGGTAGCATAAGCCAATGCACAAGCTCTTAACATATCCTCCGGAATCTGGTTGACTCTTTCGGCCCGCCCATCCGTCTGTGGATGATAAGTCAGATCAAGTTCAAACGGGTCCCCATGGCTTCATGCAACTTATTCCAGAACCTTGAGGTAAATTGGGTACCTCTGTCCGATACAATCCTCTTTGGCACTCCGTGCAAACAGACAATCCTGATCATGTATAACTCCGCTAACTTATCTCCCGAGTAAGTGGTCTTCACGGGGATAAAATGGGCTACTTTAGTCAGGCGATCCACTATAACCCATATGGAGTCATAACCTCCTTGAGTCTTCGGCAAACCGGTAATGAAATCCATTCCGATTTCCTCCCACTTCCACTCGTATTTTCACTACCGTAGCAATCCTGGCTGGTCTCTCGATGCATTGCCTTGACTCTCTCGGCATACGCCGCACAATGCAACATGCTCGGCACTTCACATTTCATACTCGCCACCGTAATCTCTCCTTCAGATCCTCGATACATCTTGGCGCTTCGGGATGAATCGAGTACTTAGAGTCATGGGCTTCTTCCAAAATCAGTTGCTTTAACTCCTTTTGTTAGGCACACAAATGCGATCCTTCATCCACAACGCGTGCCTTGTTCATCCAATTTGAAGTCCTCTCGCCTGCCTTCCTCCTTGATGGACTTAACTCTGCTGATCCTGTCATCATCCTTCGCCCTTCTCGGATCTGATCCTCTAGGGTAGGCTTTACTTCCAATGCGCCAAGAATCCGCTTAGGTACAACCTCAATCTTCATCTTTTGAAAATCCTCACATAACTCATCGACTTGTGGCTAGCAACGCACTCACTGTGATGGCTTTTCCGACTCGGAGCATCGGCTACTACGCTGGCCTTCCCGGATGGTAATGGATTCCAACATTATAGTCCTTGATCAACTCTAACCATCTCCTCTGCCTCATATTCAGATCCGACCGGGTGAATATGTACTTAAGGCTCTTATGATCCGTATATACTTCACATCTGCTTTCCAATCGGATAGTGACGCCATATCTTCAAGGCATGCACTACGGCGGCTAACTCTAGGTCATGTGTCGGATAATTTTCCTCATGCGGCCTCAATCGCCTTGATGCATAAGCTTACCTTTCCATTCTGCATCAGACACATCCAAGTCCTTGGCGCGACAAGGTCACAATAAATATCGAAGCTTTGAGCAACATCAGGTAGAACTAACACCGGTCTTGATGTCAATCGCTTCTTCAGCTCTCAAATCCTTCCTCACATTCTCAAGCGTCCATGCAAACTTCTTTTCCTTCTTCTGCAATTGCGTAAGAGGTTTTGCAATTGTCGAAAAGCCTTCGATGAAAGCAGCGGTAATATCCTCGCCATTCCAAGGAAACTCCGAATGGGTCACCGTCTTGGTTGCTCCCAATGTAACACAGCTTCTACTTTGCTTGGATCTACGGTGACTCCTCTCTGGTCATTACATGTCCAAGAAACTCCACCTTGTCCTTCCAAAAATCACACTTGCTGAACTTGGCGAAAGTTGCCGTTCCTCAGCCTTTCCAAAACTCGCCTTAAGTGTTCTAAGATGTTCATCCTTTGTCTTGGAGTAGACCAGGATATCGCCTATGAACACGACGACAAACTTGTCCAAATATTCCATGAACACCTTATTCATCATATTCATGAAATAAGCCGGCGCGATTCGTCACCAAAGGACATAATCAGAACTCAGTAATGTCCATATCTTGACGAGAATGCGCTTTCGGAATATCTTCGATCGGATCTTCAATCGATGGTATCCCGATCTCGTATCAATCTTGGAGAAAACTCGGCTCCTCTTAACTGATCAAACAAATCATCAATCACGGGTAGCGGATACTTATTCTTTACGGTGACTTCATTGAGTGCACGGTAGTCAATGCACATCCCGAAACTCCCGCCCTTCTTCTTGACAAACAAAACTGTGCTCCCTACGGCGACTAACTTGGTCTGATAAATCCTTTCTCCATTAACTCTTCTAGCTGTTTCTTCATCTCTACCAACTCCTCGGTAGACATCCGATAGGGTCTCTTTGCTATCGGTCTTTGTACTGTACAAGCTCTATCACAAACTCTATGTCCCTGTCTCGCGGCATACCGTAGATCTTCGGGAAAAACATCGGGTACTCATTCACTACTTTGGGACATCCTCTATGCTGATTGCCTTGGTAATGCTAACCATCAATCGTCCATCTCTAATCGCAAAGTGGCTTGAAATTCCACTTTCTTCCCACACGGGCTCTCAATCGAGATAGTTCTTCGTCCACAATCCAATACACCTTGTGCTTGGATAACCAATCCATTCCCAATATAACATCTAAGGTCCTGGTCTCCAAAATTATAAGGTTTGCTAGGAACTCTATTCCATCTATTAGTATTCTCACCCGGAACATCCTACTTCCGCTCGAGTTCGAACCGTGGGTTTGAACTAAAAGCATGCACTTAAGTCTTGCAATTCTCAAGTCATTTCTAGTAGCAAAGCCTTGCGAAACAAACGAATCTGAAGCTCCGCAGTCAAACAAAATCGCAGTGTAATCGAGTTAACAAGTAACTTACCCAAGACGACGTCAGTAGCATTCTGCAAAGGCATCCGCGGTGACATGGTTGACTCGGCCTCTCACCACGGCCTGGGGTGTGGCTCCTGATCTTTGGCGCCCTAGCTGGGTGGTTCCTAGATTGAAGCGAATCGGGTCGCTCTGCTGTCTTCTTGGACAATCATGGCAAAGTGTCCTGGCTCGTTGCGCTTGTAACAAAGTCTCACTGTTCCTTGCCGACGCCGGTAGCGTTTCTAGCGGGGCCGGGTCCGTAGTTCCGATTGGCAGGTCTTGGTGCCGGGATGGTGTCCTTGTTGCATTCTCGTGGTTGGAATCAAGAATTGATTTGGTGCAACTCTCAGCGCCATATGCGTTCCTGGCGTGATCCTTTGTTGCATCCTGCGCTTCTGTTCTCATCCAGCTTCCTTGCGCTTGTCCTCAAGAATAAGCGCCTTATTCACCAACTCTTGGAAATCCGAAAGGTGTGGGTGATCAATCCTACTTGCAATCCCGAGTTAAGTCCCTTCATGAAACGACTGCCTGGATTTATCCGTCGCTACATCCTCAAAGCGTAGCGTGCTAGCCGTGTGAACTTGTTCGTAGTCGGCCACCGCTGATTACCTTGCTTGATGCTCAACTCCTCCTTCTTAAGGTCCATAATTCCTTCAGGCACGTGATACTGTCGGAATGCATTTGTGAACTCCTCCCAAGTGATATCTTGAGGGTTCTCTCTGCGTGTACAGTTCTCCCACCATTCGGCCATTGTTCCTTCCAACCGATGAGAAGCGTAAAGTACCTTCTCATTCCCTATGCATTGAGCTATGTGTAGCTTCCTCTCAATTGATCTTAACCAATCGTCGGCCTCCAACGGATTGGCATTCCCGGAAGAAAGTGGGTGGGTGAGTCCTCATGAACTCGACAGCGCTTGTATTCTCAAGCGTGGTCCCCGATTAACTTGATTAGCAAAGGCCTGGCAAAGGACGTGCTGCATTTGTTGCATCATAGCATGCATCAACTGGTCTGAGCAGCAAGAAATGCTCCAAAATTCTGCACATCCAAAGCGGTGCTGGTGCTCCATCATTGGGGTTTTCTGTTGGGCGAGATCCACTCCCATTGCTTCCAAAGTTTCCACGGGTGTTCACCATCTGTCGATTTGCTCTAGGTTTAGAGATGAGAGGGAAACGAGAATAGACAAGGGATATGGAACTTATGCGGGGCAAAAGGTGTAGCCTTAAGGTCCAACTTTATTATTAATAACTTGGTATGGCTGCTTACAATGCCTAAGGGCCTTGCAACACATACTGCACACTCAGCAAACAATGAAAATCCAAATCGAACTAACTCTGGAGTCTAACGCCTAAAGGGTGACTCTTTACTCTATGACTCGACTCGGCGAAGGAGTCTCACTATAGAACCTATGCTCACTCATCAAGAAAACCTCCATCTGTCACAAGAGTGCTTTACGTAAGAATTCGAAATTTTTAAATTGTGACAAGGTAAGGGAAAATTTCAGCAAGAGACGAGAAAAGAGAGAAGGGGATAAGTCGAGATGTCATTTCTTGTCTTCACAAATTTTTAGCTTTAGAAAATAGGTTTTATCCTCACTACGACCATTCTAGCTTAGGGTTGAGCCTACACAAGTATGGCTCGATACCACCTCTGTCGGGACCCGAATTTTGCAAATCCGACCCTCTGTGTATTCAGCACTAGTCCAGAACGCGCTAGTGCACATACCTTAACATCGGTAAATATCACAATCATACCAATCGATATTATCAAAGTACTTTATTTAAATAACCAACGTGGTTACTTGACCTTATGGCCAAGTTACAAATATATGCCTTGCAAGGCGAAACTTATTAAAAGAGAAATAACTGCAAATGAAAAATCAAATAAACTTGTGGCGCCATCCAAGATACCACAGCAACCGACCGGGCTCGCATCCCTAAGTAGTCGGGTCCTCTTGGAGTTCCTCCTCCAAAGTCGCGTAATCTCCTCTTCAACTGATATTGTGTTGGGGCAAGGGTGAGTACTTGGTACTCAAGAAGTCATGCACAGAATGCAAGCTAATATACTATATGCATGGCTTGGTACAAAGGAATAGCTTAAGGTATATTTATGTAAACATTTGACAAGTAATATAAGTAGATTCGAGCAAGAAAAACAAGTAAAGCATAAATAACTTTTCAAAAAGTTTAAATAACATTTTTCCCCATCCTAAACCATATTTCCATCATCTTCTTTGTTAAACCAACCCAACTTCTCAAATCCAAGTTATTTTCGTAAAATCTAACCCTTGATCAGTAATTCCGAGCATTGTCCAAGATCGTGGACTCGGCTATTCAAATAGATTCTACACTCTGCAGAGGTTATGCACTTTACCCACAAGATACAATCCACTCACCACGTCACCGTAGTGAATCGCCATACAAGAGTATGCGAATGAGCGATCATAACAAAGCCTTCGGAAGCCTCAAACAACACAGTGGTCCTCTCCCGTGCTCTACACCATCCCTTCCCTTAGCCAAGGCGAAGTATGGGACCAACACACCGTTAGATGGGTACCTGCCACGGCCCACGATACGCCCCGCACAATCACACAAACGGTGTAATCGACACCCTGAGGCTCCACAAGTGAGTCCTTAGCGACTTAGTCAACTAGGGCCGTCCCATTCCAGCCATGTGGTTGCAAGTATGACCCAGTTCAAAGGCTTGCAAGGTTAAGTCCTTAGAGTGACCAGGGCAAGACTACCCGAAACCAAATCAACACTCCCAATGCCACACCGCCCACCTGATTACTCTTGCCACATGCCCCGGCCGAAAAATCGTTTATCAAACCCCGCTTGATTACCATGCACCACGTGCCATCAACATCACATGATACTTTTCCAAAACAGGTTCAATATATCATTAAGTCAATATTAGCATTTGATTATCCAAAATCATGTCATGAGCACGTAGCGTGCTCTAAGCAAGATACTACAACGATCTAAACCCATGTTGGCAATTTAATAATGTCCAACTAGTAAACCACAACTAGGGTGACAAAGGGTCATGGCACATACTTAAGTAATCAAGGTGTCATATAGCAAATTGGTATTTATCTAACCCCCAGGTTTAAACCAAAGTATCTTTCTAATTAAACTAGCATGCAATAGTTTAAATCAAAATAGATTTCGAAATGGGATCAACATGGTCAAAGCACAACTTGCCTTCAAAAAGTACTTGCTCTTGGTCTTGAGTTGGATCCTGAGTCAACACTTCTCCTTCGAATCCTTCCGGCACTTCAACGTCTACTCGTAAAGCGTGCAAATAGCAAATACACAAATAAACACTAGGCAAGAAGATCCCAAAACTCCAAATAAAATCCATAAACAGAGAGAACATAATTTTCTGGATTTTTAGAAACTGGAATCGTCAAATTTGGAGTTAAAACGCAAAAGTTATGATTATTTAAAGTTTAAATAATCAATTAAATAATATTACAGAGAAAAACTTTAGTCCAAAAATTAAATAAAATTTATATTTAGGTAGATCTTAATTTTATACAAATTTAGAAATTTGAATCGCTCAAATCGGAGTTGAAACGCAAAAGTTATAAGCGCGTTTGAAGTTTGAATCTAAATTTGAAATCATTATTCGAATTAATAAATCATTTTCTTTTTCGAAATTAATTATTGCGTCAAGATGGACACGTGGCAGCTCCCGATTGGCTGCTGACGTCAGCCGTCCATGGGCTCGGTCCACGCTCGGCTCGGGGTCCACGGTGGACTCGGTCCACGACTCCACGTGAGGCGACATGTGGGACCACTCGGGTGACGTCATCGCCGACGTCGGCGAGGCTCACCACGGCGCCGACAGTGGGACCCATCGTGACGCCATGGGTGACGCCGCTTGGCTGGGTTAGCCACCGACATGAGGCCCTCGACACGCGGGCCCGCGTGTCGGCGTCACACGCACGCTGCTGGCCCGCGGCCGCGTCGGTCCAACTTCCCGGACACGTGGCGCAATCTCGTCCGTTGGTTTGAAAATCAACGGCGCCGGATTAGATCCAGGGTTAACACGTTGAAACTACTCGATGCTCGTGGGGCCGCTCGATCTAGATCGGACGGTCCGGATCTAATCCTATAATCGCCAAGCTACAAAGACGTGGCGATTGTGAACCGCTGATCTTGATCCAACGGCCCGCATCTAATCGGGTTTCTAGGGTTTGGGAAACACGTGAACTCACCGCTGCCGTCCGATCTGGATCCAACGGCACGGCTCGTGGACGGCGATGGCGCGGCGGCCAGCCGCTTGACCGAGACGGGGCGACGACCTTGCCGTCGGCGTTACGCGCTCCGGCGAAGTGAGGGTACTCCGAACGCTGCCTCGCCTTGGGGAATCCGGATCTGGGCTTGATGACGGCGAGGACGACGGACGGCAGCAATATCGGCGTTAATCGCGGCGAACAGATTTCCAACTCCGGCGAGCAATAACGGCGAGACGGTGGGATCTCAGCGGCGCGAGCTAGGTTTTAACCGCGTGGGATGGCGATCTCGGTATGCCTCGGCATTAAATAGCCTCGGCCTGCGTGCGTAAAACGGAGACCTAGCTCTCCACTACGGCGGACACTGGCGGAGTCCAGCTTCGGACTCGGGCGGAGACGATGAAATCGTGGCCGCCCACGTGGCACAACCAACGGCCACGATCGCCGGGCGCGATCGGTCCGGCCCCGGACACGGCTCGTCTGGTTTGACGGATCTCACCGTTGGATCTTGATCCAACGGTTGGGATTGATTAGGGTTAGGAGTGGGTTGGCCGAGTCAATCGCTCGGTCGGACTCGAGTCCGACTTCGGTCGGATGAACAGTACTTGACCCGAGTTGGATTTTCCAAATAATTAATATTTAAAATAATTCCCGAGAATTCATTTAATTCATTAAAAATAGCAAAAGACTCGAAAAATTCCAAAAATTCGAAAAACATTTTGGATCATTTTGGACTCAAATAAAATATTTCCAACAAAAATTTATTTGCAAATTTAAATTCTTTAATTATTTCAAAATGGAATAAATTCAAATAAATTCCAAATAAATCCAAATAAATTCCAGAAAATTCCAAAAATTCACCAAAGTGCCAAATCACACATGAATTTAAGAAAAGCAAAATTTTGGGGTGTTACAATTATAACGTTGGAATCCATTACCATCCCGGAAAGGCCAACGTGGTGGCTGATGCCTTGAGTCGGAAAAGCCATACTGTGAACATGTTGATAGCCACGAGTCAAGATGAGCTATGTGAGGATTTCCAAAAAATGCAGATTGAAGTAGTACCAGAAGGATTCTTGGCCACATTAGAAGTGAAGCCTACCCTGGAGGATCAGATCCGAGAAGGACAGGAGGATGATGATAAGATCCGCATGATCAAGTCCAAGATGGATGAAGGCAAGGCAAAGGACTTCAAGTTGGACGAACAAGGCACGTTATGGATGCAGGATCGAATTTGTGTGCCAAACCAGAAGGAGCTGAAGCAATTGATTCTAGAAGAAGCCCATGATTCCAAGTATTCAATTCATCCTGGAAGTGCGAAGATGTATCAGGATTTGAAGGAAGGATTCTGGTGGCCGAGCATGAAGCGTGAGGTTGCCGAGCATGTTGCGTTGTGCGACATATGCCAGAGAGTCAAAGCAATGCATCAGAGACCAGCAGGATTGCTACAGCCGTTGAAGATACCTAAGTGGAAGTGGGAAGAAATCGGAATGGACTTCATTACCGGTTTACCCAAGACTCAAGGAGGATACGACTCCATATGGGTCATAGTGGACCGCTTGACTAAGGTCGCCCATTTTATTCCAGTGAAGACCACTTATTCGGGAGATAAGTTAGTTGAGTTGTACATGACCAGGATCGTCTGTTTGCACGGAGTGCCGAAGAAGATTGTATCGGACAGAGGTACCCAGTTTACCTCGAGGTTCTGGAATAAACTACATGAAGCCATGGGAACCCGTTTGAACTTCAGTACAGCTTATCATCCGCAGACAGATGGGCAAATCGAAAGAGTTAATCAGATTTTGGAGGATATGTTAAGAGCGTGTGCATTGGCTTATGCTACCTCTTGGGATAAAAGTCTGCCGTATGCGGAGTTCAGTTACAACAATAGCTACCAAGCCAGTTTGCAAATGTCGCCATTTGAAGCACTATACAGTCGACCCTGTCGGACACCGTTGAACTGGAATGAGACAGGTGAACGCCGTGTCTTTGGACCAGATATTCTTCAAGAAGCCGAAGAACAGATTGCCATGATCCGAGAAAGACTGAAGATAGCACAGTCAAGACAGAAGAGCTACGCCGATAACCGTCGCCGAGACCTGAGTTTTGAACCGGAAGATTTTGTGTATCTCAGAGTTACACCTCTCAGAGGAGTTAAGAGATTCCATGCCAAAGGAAAACTCGCGCCGCGATATGTTGGACCATTCAAGTTTCTCGGTCGCAGAGGAGAAGTTGCGTACCAGTTGGAGCTACCGCAATCACTAGCCGGAGTACATGACGTGTTTCACGTATCCCAGTTGAAGAAGTGTCTCCAAGTACCTATGGGACCTCAGGATGTCAACTACACCCTTTGTGTAGTTGTACAGGGGAGCGTACCGGGGCTACTAAATTGCCAACATGGGAATTTAGATCGTTGTAGTATATTGCTTAGACCTGCTACGTGCTCTTGACATGATTTTGGACAATCAAATGTTAATATTGACTTAATGATATATTGAACCTATTTTCGAAAGGTATCATGTGTTGTGTTGTTGATGGCACGTGGTGCATGGTAATCAACTGGGGTTTGATAAATAGTCTTCGACCGGGGCATGTGGCAAGAATGATCGGGTGGGCCAGTTGTGGCACCGGGAACGTTGTTTGGTTCTTCGGGTAGTCTTGCCCTGGTCACCCTAAGGACTTAACCTTGCAAGCCTTTGAACTGAGTCAAACGTGCAACCACATGTCTGTAATGGGACGGACCTAGTTGATTAAGTTGCTAATAACGTACCTGTGGGACCTCAAGATGTCAACTACACCCTTTGTGTAGTTGTACGAGAGGCGTCTGGGGCTGCGGCCAGGTACCCATCTAACGGTGGATTGACCTAAACTTCGCCTTCGCTAAGGGAAGGGTTAGTGTGCAAACACCGGAGAGGACCACTTGTGCTGTTAGAAGTTTCCGAAAGAATTTGTTACGGACACTCGCCTTTGTGGTGTTTGGCTGTATCTTGTGGGTAAAGTGCATAACCTCTGCAGAGTGTAAAATCTATTTGAATAGCCGTGTCCGCGGTATTGGACATCACTCGGGAATTACAGTTAAGGGTTAGATTTTCTTGAAAATAAATTGGTCTTGAAAGGTTGGGTTTGGTTTAATAATGATGTTGATGGAAATGTGGATTAGAATCGGGAAAAATGTTTATGTAACTCCTGGAAAAGTTATTGATGTTAAACTCATTTCTACTGCTTTCGAATCTACTTATGATACTTGTTAAATGTTGTTTACTGCAAATATACCATTGAGCTATTCCTTTGTATTAAGCCATGCATGTAGTATATTAGTTGCATTCTGTGCATGACTTGCTGAGTACCAAGTACTCACCCTTGCCACAATACAACACCAGTTGAAGAGGAGTCTACACCAGCTTTGGAGGAGGAGCTCCCAGAGGAACCGTCTAATGAGGGAGCGAGCCCAGTCAGTTGCCTGTGGCATATTGGATGGCGCCACGAAGTTATCTTATTTTCCGCTGCAGCTATTTCTCTTTTAATAAGTTTCGCCCTGCGAGGCGTATATTTGTAACTTGACCATAAGGTCAAGCAACCCGTTTGGTTAACTATTTAAGGTACTTTATTATTTCATTGAGTATGATTGTGATATTTACCAATGTTGAGACTGTGTGCACTAGCGCGTTCCTGGACTAGTGCTGAATACACAGAGGGTCCGGATTTGCAAATTCGGGTCCTGACACGTAATGACACCAGATTTTAAGAGCGTGAACAAATGCAGCTAGTTCCATGTCATGAGTAGGGTAGTCGAGCTTATAAGGTCAGGGTTGGCGAAAAGCATTCGTAAGTTCGAATGGCATTATGATCGAACAAGTTGTCGATGCTAGGGAAGAAGTATTTGATAGCAACGTTATTCATAGTATGTTAATTCATGCATGGGTGTAAACTATCATTCTTTTTACTGACAAAAGAATAGGGCTATCCCAATGAGAAAATTGAGATGAACAAACTTTGTTGTCCAATTGTTCCTTAAGTTGCTTCTGGTGTGCAACCAATTCACTTAGCGACATTTGGTAGGATGTTTAGAATTTGGAGTTATACCAGATATAAGATCAATGATAACTCTATATCATGATTTGGTGGCAAACCTGGTAGTATAATTGGGAAATTTCGAACTAAAGATATTTGGTTGAAATTGGACATAGAATTGATTTAAAGCTGGAAGTGTTTTGAATAGACTGGATTTAAGCTGAGAAAAAGTAAGAATGAGTAACTTGCAAAGATTGCACTTCCTAGTCATTGAAAGACTGAGCAGGTGGCAACCTGAAAAGTTGCTTAGGTAGGATGAAAAGGTAGAGGATAATGCAGAGCATGGGTCTACTTCAAATGGGTAATCTATCTTTAATGATCGATGTTTGGTCAAAACTAGTGGACAGGTTTGAAACACTAAGAGATTGCCTATTAAGGTTATTAATTTGGGAGCATCTAAAGTTGGGGAAACTTGTTTTCGGGATTGTTAGGGAATGGGCAGATAGATAGGACAAAAAGGATAAGAAAAGATTTGGTTTGGTTGCAAGGCAACATTTCGTTCACTAAAAATTTTGTTAAATAAAATTTCTACAATTTAGAAGGGTTGGGTAATTAATTTGGGCCTACTTTCCATTCATCACAATTTAACATTGTTGTCATATTGAGATCGTCTCGTCGTGAATTTTCAAACCGAACGTTTAGTATTCGCGAGAACAATCTTTACACAGAATTCCGTCACAATGAATAGCAATACAAAGGGTTACATACAAAACTAACACACAAAGAAATATTTAGGTTACCCACTCATTATTCTATTTTAAGCATTTTTATTAGACCAAATAACATCTAGTCCTATATGAGGTGACTTCACATTGTGGTTTCTTTCTGAAGTAAGGTGACAAGGTGGAGATTCTTTAGGTTTAGTGGCATATTCCATTGTTACTTGCAGGGGAAGTTGGATAGCGACTAGCTTATTTTAGCTTAGGTATTTTCTGCAGTTACCGGTATGGCGAAGTCTCAGTTTTGATTCTTCTATAGGTAGCATAGGCTCAAGCATCATTGGTATGATGACGAAGACCGTGGTATCAGTTTTTCTACGGCTAGATTCTAAGAAGGTTCTTGCTATCTAGCATGAGTAGCATGAGAACAAAAGGCATTATTATCTATGCAGTGGAGTTTGCATATGCGGTAAATTAATCTTCGACACGCCTTTTTGGCTATAGTATAATCATGGAGGTCGCAATGGTTCTTACCAGATATTGGCTTTTAACTAATATATAGGTGAGAAGTCTTGCAGAAAGAAGAGATAAGTTATACGGAAAAGTTTTAAATTCCAAATCTATCTTCTGTTTATAAGTTGTTACGTAAGCTTGGGCAAAATCTTCTTTCTAAAGATTTAATCAACTAGGATATCTACATGTTGGAAGGGAAAAGATAGATATAGAGAAATAATTAAATTCTAAGTCCATCTTTTATAGAAAATAATTGGTTAAGGATGTGGTTTGTTTTACTTATAAAATAACTATGCAATCTATTATTGTTATTACTTGTTTTACTGCTTTACAATCTATTATGTTATTTGTGAATGTTGCTTTTCTGCAAAATAACCATTCAGTTTGTCACTTGTAATAAGCCATGCATATAGTTATTAGACTTGCATTCTGTGCATGACTTGCTGAGTGCTTTATGTACTCACCCCTTGCAACAAACAATCACCAGTTGAGAAGACTACATCATCGAAGAAGAGGAAGTTCCGTGAGAAGGCGAATATCTAGGAGTCGAACCCTGTCAGTTGCCTGTGGCATATTGATGGGATTCACCGGTGTTCTTCGTTCCGCTGTTGCTTATTTGGAGTTGAAGCCGTCAAGTCCTCGCAAGTGTAAGGTTGATCTTAAGTTCGTACACTAGTTTATATCTTATAATTGAGTTATTTTTATTATTTCACTGTGTATGATTGTGATATTCATCTATGTTGAGACTGTGTGCACTAGCATGATCCTGGACTAGTGCAGAATATACATAGGGTCCGGATTTGCATATTCGGGTCCCGATATCATACCATGCTCTAGGTGTTTGTTTAAGCCCGTAGAGCGCCTTATGGAGTTTATAAACATGCAAATGGTTCTTTTGATCCTCCATTCCCGGCGGTTGCTCAACATAAACCAACTCGGAGATTGGGCCGTTTAAGAATGCACTCTTGACGTCCATTTGGAATAGCTTGAAATCATGGTGAGCAGCAAATGCAACCAATATTCGAATTGACTCAATCTAGCAACGGGAGCATAAGTCTCACCAAAATCCAAACCTTCGATTTGAGTGTATCCTTGAGCAACCAACCTTGCTTTGTTCCTCGTTACGATCCCATTATCATCTTGTTTGTTGTGGAAGACCCATTTGGTTCTAATCACATTTTGATTGGGTCTTTCCACCAATGATCACACTTTGTTCCTCACAAAGTTGTTCAACTCCTCATGCATGGCCATCACCCAATCCAAATCCTTAAGCGCATCTTCTACCTTCAACGGTTCTAGAGTAGACACGAAAGAGTAAAATTCACAAAAATTAGCTACTCTGGAGCGTGTAGTTACTCCCTTTTGGATATCACCAAGGATATTGTCGACTGGATGGTCTCTTTGGATGCTTTGATGAACTCTTGGATGTGGCGCTTGAGATTGATGTTGGATTTGTTCAACTTCTTCAACTTGATCATCCTCCATGAGTTTGCTTGAGCTATCTTGAGGCTTGTCTTGGCTTTGATTGGAGGTGAGCGGTTCCACTTGAGTAGACGAATTTTCTTTATCTTCCACTTCTTGGGGCTTCACTTCTCCAATTGCCATTCTCTTTATTGCGATGCTCGGCACTTCCTTATTTTCTAGCACATTTAAATCAACTTGCTCTACTTGAGAGCCGTTAGATTCATCAAATGTCACGTCTCTCACTATTTCAACACAACCGGTGGTTTTGTTAAAAACGCGATAGGCGTAGGCATTTGATCCATACCCAAGCAAGAAGCCTTCATCAATCTTAGGAGCAAATTTAGAATTTTTGGTCTTCTTATTGAGAATAAAACATTTACTTCTAAAAACTCTAAAGTAAGAAACATTAGGCTTGTTACCAGTTAGGAGTTTGTGTGC
This sequence comes from Rhipidocladum racemiflorum, assembly GCA_036346355.1. NCBI lineage: Eukaryota > Viridiplantae > Streptophyta > Magnoliopsida > Poales > Poaceae > Rhipidocladum > Rhipidocladum racemiflorum. The sequence continues at coordinate 24,116,629 of CM070584.1, read as the reverse complement.
TGTTTTCTTCAATATCTTATGGAGGTACAAACGGTTGATTGCATGGCACGTGGTGTTGACGGCTTTTGCCCAAAATTGATCGGAGATCTTGTACTCGTCAAGTATCGTCCTTGCCATTTCTATCAACGTCTGATTCTTCCTTTCTATCACTCCATTTTGTTGAGGGGAGTAGGGAACCAAGAACTCATGCTTTATCCCTTCTTCATCAAGAAAGTCTTCAACTTGAGTGTTCTTGAATTCGCTTCTGTTGTCGCTTCGGATCTTCTTAATCTTCACTTCGAACTCATTTTGAGCCCTTCTTGCAAATTTCTTGATGATTCTTTGTGTTTCACTTTTCTCTTGCAAAAAAAAAACCTAAGTGAAGCGAGAAAAATCATTGACAATAACCAAACCATACTTGTTACCTCTGATGCTTATATAAGCAACAAGTCCGAAGAGGTCCATGTGTAGAAGCTCCAATGGCCTTGTTGTAGTCATAATATTTTTGGCGGGATGACATGCTCCAACTTGTTTCCCGGCTTGACAAGTGCTACAAATCCTGTTTTTCTCGAACTCAACATTTGTTAGTCCAATAATGTGTTCCCACTTTAGAAGCTTATCGAGATTCCTCATTCCAACATGGGCTAGTCGGCGATGCCATAACCAACCCATGCTAGACTTTGCCATTAAGCATGTTTGAAGTTTATCACTATTTGAGTTGAAATCAACCAGATAGAGCTTACCCTTCAAATATCCTTTGAAGGCAATTGACGAATCGTCTCTTCTAAAGATGTTCACATCCATAACTAGGGTGACAAGGGTTCATGGCACATAATTTAATTAAACAAGGTGTCATACTACAATTTGGCATTTATCTAATTCCCAGAAATAATTTAAACAATTTCTAATTAAATTAGCATGCAATAATTTAAATTAAATTAATTTCAAAAGTGGGATCAAAATGGTCAAAGCATAACTTGCCTTCAAAAAGTACTTGTTCTTGGTCCTGAGCTAGCTCCTGGGTCAAAACTTCACCTTCGAAGCCTTCGGGCACTTCAACGTCTACTCGTAACACGTGCAAATAGCAATAACATAAATAAACAGTAGGCAAAAGTGTCCAAAAATCCAATTAAACTTCATAAATAGAGATAGCACATTTTTATAAATTTGAAATGTCCAATTCGGAGTTAAAACGCAAAAGTTAAACTCGTTTAAAGTTTGAAAAATCAATTAAATAAATATAAACAGAGAAAAACTCATGTCCAAAAATTAAATAAAATTCACCATTATGTAGAGCTCAATTTTATAAAAATTTAGAAATTGGAATCACCCAAATCGGAGTTAAAACGCAAAAGTTATAAGCGTTTGAAGTTTGAAAATTCAAATAAAAGAATAAACCGAATTAATTCATTTATTTTTCTATTGAAAAACCCGATTTATGACGTCAGCGTGGAAATTGAATTTCCACTGAATTATTTTTCTATTGAAAAATCGAATTATGACGTCAGCATTGTGTTAGCCAGTCCATGGACTCGGTCCATGGCTCGGGTCCGGTCCACCGTGGACCCGGTCCACGGGTGCACGTGTCACTGACACGTGGGACCCACTGGATGACGTCATTGTTGACGTCATCACGCTCGGCCCATGGTACTTACACGTGGGCCCCACCGTGACATCAGTGTGACATCACGGGTGATGTCACCGCACGCGATCGAGCCGCCACACGCTGGCCCCACGCCGACGCCACGCTGCGTGGCGTCGGGCCGACGGCGGCGCGCCCGCGTGGACCGCGCCGGTTCGGCTCCCGTGCACGTGGCACAATCTGGGTCGTTGGTTTGGAATCCAACGGTTCAGATCAGATCTAACCTCACGTGTTTGGACCGTTCGATTTGAATCAGACGGCTGAGATCCGATCGGGTTTCACCGCGTCACTGGGGGGTGACATGGCATGACCTAGCGTGCGACGTGTGGCTCAATCTACACCGTTCGATTTTGATCGAACGGTTGAGAACGCATCTAACGCTACAACGCGGGTTAACCCTAACCGTACGATCTAGATCTAACGGCTGAGATCTAATCCTAGCACGGTGCGGTTTACGGCTACAAGGCTCAATTTAGAGCGTCGGATCTAGATCCAACGGCTGAAAATAAATATAACAATTAAAACGTGGAACTTACCAACGGGTGACGTGGACGAATCCTGGCCGTGCGATGAAGATCCAACGGCGGAGAAGCTTCGCGGGTTCGACGATGGCCACGGCGGAGCAGGGTTGCCGGAGACGAAGACGATGACGAGCCCGACGGCATTTTGGTGCGGTTCTGGCGAGGTGAGTGGTACCCCTCGACGCGCCTTGACACAACAGTCTCGGATCTGGGCTCGGTGACGGCGGAGAACGGCGGAAAACCGTGGCGGAGCGCAGTTCCAACTTCGGCGAGCTTTTGCGGCGAAGCTACGGCGGCTCGTGCTTGGTGACCTAGGGCTACGGGTGCACACGAAAAAGGCTGTCATGACACGGGTGGCGGCGCATTAAATAGCGCCCTTGGCGTCCGTGAAACCAGCGGAAAACGAGGCCCACACGCGCGCGGCGGCGGAATCCGACGGCGGCTCGGACGGAGTGACGTGGACGCATACTAGCCATCCACGTGCACGCGTCCAACGGCGGGGATCGCTCCGGGCGTGAGCGGGTTTGCGCGGAAACGGGCCCGGGCGACGAGGCGCAACGCTGGCCGTTGGATCTCGATCCAACGGTCGCGTGCGCTAGGGTTTTGTCGGGCTTGGGTCAGTCTCGGGCCTGGTTCGAGTCAGACTCGAGTCCGACTCGGGTTCGGCTCGGTCGGATGAATAGTGAAACCGATTCGGGATTTTCCAGCGATTTAATATTTAAAATAATTCCTAGAAATTCAAATAATTCAAGAAAAATAGCAAAATAATCAAAAAAATTCCAGAAAAATTCTGGAAAATACTTTGAGACATTTTGGACTCAAATAAAATATTTCCAACAAAATTTTATTTATAACTTTTAATTATTTAATAATTTCAAAAGGAAATAAATTCAAATTAAATCCAAATAAATCCATATAAATCCCAGAAAATTCCAAAAATTCTCAAAAGTGTAAAATTTCAATTAAATTCATGAAAAACAAAACTTGGGGTGTTACAAATGTGATGTGACCTATTAATAGTAAGGAGACAATTATTTGGATGATTCTTTAATTCCTACTTTATGAGTTTGAGTAGGTAGCAACGTTAGAGAAAATTTCGTCGTACGTCATGTCTATCAAATAAGTGGGACCGCCTCTGCTCTGGGCATCGGTAGTATCGCCATTTCAGAGCCGGTACTACCGGAGGAGCCGTAGTGCCGCGCCTAGCATGCCGATAGCTTTATTCCAGAGAGCGCCATTTTTGGTACCCAACCGCCGGTACTGCCGGGCTCAGAAGCAGTACCACCGGAGGTCAGTAGTGCCGCAGTATGAAGGCCAGTGTCGAATATCTAAATACGGGATATGCACATGTACCGAAAATACGAAAATTATACCGTATACCCCGGACGCCAAGAGCCCCATCTCTTCGGGAGCCACGGCTAACGGTAAAGGTATATCTGCGTTAGGAAGGACTCAATCCTGCTCCCACCACAAGGAGATCCGATCGAGTACATCAAACAGATAAGGAAAATTAGTTCCATACAAGGATCTCAGAATGAAGATCCCCGATCGGGAACGATATGGAGTCCACATCCGGCGACATCTCGAAGAGGATGGTGTACCCAGCTATAAATATGGAAGGAGATGCACGGAGGAGAGGGACCAGACCCCCCAAGCCCTAGAGAGAAGAGCGCCTGCTAGACCTTAGCAATCAGATTAGATCTAGTGGTAGCCTTCCTGTCTTCATTGTAACCAGAGATTAGACATACCCCCAGATTTGTACTTGGTGTTCATCAATCCGATAGTGCAAAACAATAGGAGTAGGGTATTACTCTCCTCAGAGGCCCGAACTTGTCTGAATCGTGCTTTTTCTGTGTCTGTTGATCCTGCGAACCCCGAAGGTACCCGTTACAATTTTACCGTCGATTTCTTAACCTTTGACAGTTGGCGCGCTAGGTAGGGGCCTTCTACTGATTTTACAGATCAATCACGATGATGGCAAGCATGTTCGTGGAGTCGACAACAGTGTAAGCAGTACCACCGACTCCAGCATCTTTATCGACCAAGTTCCCACCATCGGGTCCCAGATTGTGTTCAGAATAATGCTTTTTCAGTGGGGACCCGAAGGCACGCTCGAGCATCTTGGCTTCACCGAGTCCCGATCTTGGGATCCAAGCTGAATAGTGTCCTTTCTCGATTTTAATCCTATGGGAGACAATCCCCTAAAGTGCATTGAAATGGATAGCGACAGCTCTAGTAGCGACGAGGAAAGCAGCAGGCATGGCAGTAGCAGTCAAGTCGACCACCACGTGTACGTGGCCAGGAACGAAAACACCACCTCTGCGGAAAACTCTTAAGAAAAGACTACCCAAGTAGAGGTCGTGGGCAATCTAGGGCTCCAAGCTCCTTTAGAAATACCTAGAGACCCACTAGCAGCCTTCACGGCTAACATCATCGCCCCAGGCAAGACGGACCATCAACGAGACACCAACACCATAACTGCGACCGGAATGATGGCCAATCTGACAAAGTGTTTTGATCAGGTCAATTTAGCGACACTTGGCCCAGGGGCGATAGTTGCCAACAGGGAACAGGACCTACAAGGATGCGACCACCCTAACAGGTCCAATCGTGTCGCAAGGTCAATCTCTCGACAGCATCACGGCAATGATGACTTTAGCACCCCTGAACCGAACATCTAGTGTGCCCACATGCTGTTAAAAACACTCCCTCCATGGGCCCGAAGAACCCGATGACCCCCATACTCGATCAAATGAGGGCACTCCTTGGTGCTGCGTAGGCCCAAACCGCTCGAGTAACCAACTTGAGGCCAGGGCACACCCATCAGTAGGGCACATCGAGTCGCACGCCACGACCCTCATACTGCAGTCACCCAGACTCGAGAACAGCGGCAGCTACCTCGAGCCACAATAATTCCGGGACGCTCCGACATAACAACTACCCGAAGCACCCAGAAGACCTCCGAGATCGCATTCCCCACAATCGGTGGGACTTGCACCTCGTACTACGTGATCGACAGGAAGAATGAGCCCGTGAAGAGCGAGAGAGAGGAAGTTTTTCTCGTCAAAAATGTCCAAGTAAGTCCTTCCAACCGACCAGCCAATCACCGGTCAGAACCAGAAGTCCTCGACCAGAGAGAAGATATCATCAACGGCAGGCATTGCCCGATGATATCTGAAAGTGCATCTAGGCCCCTAAATTAGTTTTGGTGGATTAATGACAAACGATTAAAGGGACTAATGTATTCAATAAGTTTGTGAACAGGTAAAAGTTCCAAAATGAGATCACCTACATGCGAAGGATACCCTCAAACAAGATTACACGGGTAAAACGGCATTATGCTTTTACTTTCTATGTTTTTGAGTCGTAGGAATGTTGTACTATTAAGAGGGATGCATCGTAATTGATCTAGACTAGTCTCTATGCTCAGATGAATATCATATTAATTCTTTTAGAGGCTCTAAGTCTCCGCTCATGCACTGGAATTTGGTTTCCTTAAAATTCAAGTCGGACATTCCGATCTCACATCGGAAGTTCCGATGTTGCCAGACATTCCGATGTGCATATGTGCTTAAGTCCGATGCGTGGAAACAGGGTCGGAAGTTCCGATATGTTGGATCGGAAGTTCCGATACATGTTTGACACCTTCCAGGGTGCTCTCTGTAAAGATCGGAAGTTCCGATGTTTTTGATCGGAAGTTCCGATGTGTTCAAACCTGAAAAAGGGAGCTCTCTGGAAATATCGGACATTCCGATATCTCCGTTTGGACATTCCGATGTTAAGTCGGAAGTTCCGATATATATATCGGACAGTCCGATATGGACTTAGAGACTTTTGTCAAAGTGTCTTTCGGAGAACATCGGAAGTTCCGATGTCAACATCGGAAGTTCCGATGCATCTCGTTTCGACCGTTGGAGTGCGCTTGAGTTCTGAAAGTATACACAGATCGGACATTCCGATGTCCTGATCGGAAGTTCCGATATGTGGCTGAGTGCGGGTATAACGGCTAGTTTTTTGCAAGATTCTATAAATACCCCACTCCTCTTCCTTTGGAAGGTTACACACTCTCATTGACAGAACTCTAGAGCACTTTGAGCCTTTTCTAGTATTCTCTTGAGCCCTCCTCTTTGATCTTAGGGATCATCTAGAGAGTGAGGACAAGAGTTGAAATCTAGAGCTTGAGTAAAAGAGCAAGTGTCATTCATCTCGAGCATTAGAGTGTTCCTCCAAGATCGATCAACGGTGCATTTGTTACTCTTGGAGGTTGAAGGACTCCTAGATGACTAGGCGTCGCTCACGAGCTCCCAAAGGTTGTGGGACGCCGTGAGAAGTTTGTGAAGGCCGGCTCCGCCTCCTAAAGGAAAGGAACCAATAGTGAAACCAAGCCTCAAGTGCGATCGAGGTTTGGGAGGAAAGGGTTGGAAGAGACCCGGCTCTTTGGAGCCTCCTCAACGGAGACATAGGATTCCCTCAAGAATCCGAACTCCGGGATCAAATCTTTGTCTCTCTGCTTGATTCGCTTTTGTACATTTTGTTGTGGCCTTCATATACTTGCTAATATATTTAACTGCTACTAAGTTCGTAGATTACTCTTGTCGCTTGTGGCACTTAGTAGGAAGTCCCCTTGTCAAATTCTTTCGGACATTCCGAACAAGTATCGAAAGTTCCGATCCTACACCGGAAGTTCTTATACTCTTTCCGCTGCGACGTTTTAGTTTTAATTTTAAATCGCCTATTCACCCCCCTCTAGGCATTGTTAACACCGGGTTGAAGGTAGTCGTGTCGGGGGAGGAGGGTAGTCCCAAGGCCGGACATGGTACTCCCGGGAAGACCAAAGAAGGTGACACCTCAACGTTATCGCAGGGAGTGCAAATTCCTTTTAATTATGAAAAGTTGAATACCGCTTCATCTAATTCCTATATTACTGTGCCCTCCGGGCGTGCACCATTTTTCGATGGCACGTATTATTCCGCTTGGAGGCACAAGATGAAAATGCATCTAATGTCTCTCCATTCTAGCGTGTGGAAGATTGTGTGTACAGGTTTGGATATGCCGGAAGACGACATGGAGCTCACACCAGAACAAGAACAAAATATCCACCGCAATGCACAAGCCGCGAGCGTGTTGCTTGGAGCTTTGAGCTCCGAAGAATTTAACAAGGTTGATGGTCTAGAAGAAGCAAAAGAGATATGGGACACTCTCCAAGTCGCTCACGAAGGAACATCAAGTGTTAGAGAATCTAAAATCGAGCTCTTGGAAGGAAAGTTGGGGAGATTTGTTATGAACGATGATGAGACACCTCAACAAATGTATGACCGATTGATGATTCTCGTGAACAAGATCCGAGGGCTTGGAAGCAAGGATATGACGGACCACGTTGTGGTGAAGAGGATGTTGAGAGCCTTTGCTCCAAGGAACTCGACTCTCGTAACACTTATACGAGAGCGAAAGGATTTCAAAAGGCTCACTCCAAATGACGTGCTCGGAAGAATTCTTTCACATGAGCTTATGGAAGAAGAGGCAAAAGAAGTGAAAAATCTTGCCAAGCAAAGTTCGAGCTCAAGATCAAAGGAGATAGCCTTGAAGGCAAGTAGAAAGGAAGAATCAACCTCAAGTGATGAAGAGGAAGATGAGAGCGAAGATGAAGAAGACTTGGCTCTATTTGTGAGGAAATTCAAAAAGTTCCTCAAGTATGACGGGTCAAGCAAGTACAAGAAGAACTACAACGACAAATCAAGAAGAAGAAGAAACACAAAAAGGGCTTGCTATGAGTGCGTGTAACACCCCAAAATTTTGCTTTTCTTAAATTCATGTGTGATTTGGCACTTTGGTGAATTTTTGGGATTTTCTGGAATTTATTTGGAATTATTTGGAATTTATTTGAATTTATTCCATTTTGAAATAATTAAAGAATTTAATTTTGCAAATAAAATTTTGTTGGAAATATTTTATTTGAGTCCAAAATGATCCAAAATATTTTCCAATTTTTGGAATTTTTCTCGAGTCATTTGCTATTTTTAATGAATTAAATGAATTATTGGGAATTATTTTAAATATTAAATCGCTGGAAATCCAAACCGAGTCGGTTACTGTTCATCCGACCGAGCCCGAGTCAGACTCGAGTTCGAGTCCGACCCGAGCCACGTGATCCGGTCGAACCTTGATCGATCCGAACCGTTGGATCGAAATCCAACGGTCGAAAATTGGCCGCCGATCCGGTAGGATCCGGTCCGGATCCGTTGCGCCCGGGAAATCTGGGCCGTTGAGCGGGACGCGTGGACGGCCGTGATTGCGTCGTCTTCCCGTGACCGAGCCGGACTCCACCGCCGCGTAGCCGCCGCGTCCGGTTAGGTTTCCGCCTTGTGCGCGCATGCCGAGGCCATTTAAGGCGTGGAGTTATCGCCGAGGACCGCTGCTCGTGTGCGCACGGTTGCCCTAGTTTCCAACGCCCAAGCCGCCGCCGTCGCCTCACGATTTCGCCGAAGTTTGGGGTGTGCCGCGCGGTTTTCTTCGTTTCGGCGCCGTTCGTCATCCTCCGCCCGCGTTCAAGCCGGTCTGAGAACCTTGCGTCAAAGGCGCACCTATTGGGTGCACCCACTTGGCCGGAGACGCCCGAGCGCCGTTAGTGTGGTCGCCGTCCTCGGCGCCCGGCAGCCAACGCCGCCAGCGTGCCATCGTCGTCCATGAGCTCGGTGAACCGTTGGATCAAGATCCAACGCGCGAGGTGAAGGCCACGTCGCCTGCTATCGCTTTCGTCCCGATTAGGTTTCCACCGTTAGATTTAGATCGCACGATTGAGGTTAGTTGCGTTGTAGCTTTAGGGTTAGATCTGGACCGTCGATCTAGATCGAACGGCCCGAATCAACGGTGCTGATTTGGAATGCGTAAATTCTAGATCTAATCGCGGCCGTTGATTTTCAAATCAACGGGCACGATCGAGCCACGTGTGCTTAGCCACGCCACGCGCGCGTGAGCGCGTGTCTCTGACACGCGGGGCCCGCGTGTCAGCGGAGACAACCAAAGCGCACCATGGCGTCACCCATGACGCGTCATCGGTGAACCCACTTGTCGACCGCGATTGGTGAGCCATTGACGTCGGCGATGACGCGTCACCGAGTGGGCCCACATGTCAGTCTCACGTGGAGTCGTGGACCGAGTCCACGGTGGACCCGAGCCGAGCGTGGACCGAGTCCATGGACCGGCTGACGTCAGCCAACCAATCAGAGGCTGCCACGTGTCCATGCTGACGCAATAATTAATTTCCGAAAAAGAAAATGATTTATTAATTCGAAATATTGATTTGAATTTAGATTCAAACTTCAAACGCTTATAACTTTTGCGTTTCAACTCCGATTTGAGTGATTCAAATTTCTAAATTTGTATAAAATTGAGATCTACCTAAATATGAATTTTATTTAATTTTTGGACTAAAGTTTTTCTCTGTAATATTATTTAATTGATCATTTAAACTTTAATAAATCATAACTTTTGCGTTTTAACTCCAAATTTGACGATTCCAGTTTCTAAAAATCCAGAAAATTATGTTCTCTCTGTTTATGGATTTTATTTGGAGTTTTGGGATGTTCTTGCCTATTGTTTATTTGTGTTTTGCTATTTGCACGCTTTACGAGTAGACGTTGAAGTGCCGGAAGGATTCGAAGGAGAAGTGTTGACTCAGGATCCAACTCAAGACCAAGAGCAAGTACTTTTTGAAGGCAAGTTGTGCTTTGACCATGTTGATCCTATTTCGAAATCAATTTTGCTTTAAACTATTGCATGCTAGATCAATTAGAAAGATACTTTGTTTAAACATGGGGGTTAGATAAATACCAAATTGCTGTATGACACCTTGATTATTTAAGTATGTGCCATGACCCTTGTCACCCTAGTTGTGGTTTACTAGTTGGACATTATTAAATTGCCAACCTGGGTTTAGACCGTTGTAGTATCTTTGCTTAGACACACTTTCGTGCTCATGACATGATTTTGGACAATCAAATGCTAATATTGACTTAATGATATATTGAACCTGTTTTGGAAAAGTATCATGTGATGTTGATGGCACGTGGTGCATGGTAATCAACTGGGGTTTGATAAACAGTTTTTCGACCGGGGCATGTGGCAAGAGTAATCGGGTGGGCCAGTTGTGGCATTGGGGATGTTGATTTGGTTCTTCGGGTAGTCTTGCCCTGGTCACTCTAAGGACTTAACCTTGCAAGCCTTTGAACTGGGTCATACTTGCAACCACATGGCTGGAATGGGACGGCCCTAGTTGACTAAGTCGCTAAGGACTCACTTGTGGAGCCTCAGGGTGTCAGTTACACCGTTTGTGTGATTATGCGGGGGCGTATCGTGGCTGTGGCCGAGATACCCATCTAACGGTGTGTTGGTCCCATACTTCGCCTTGGCTAAGGGAAGGGATGGTGTAGAGCACGAACCTGAGAGGACCACTGTGTTGTTTGAGGCTTCCGAAAGGCTTTGTTACTGAACTCGCCTTTGTGGTGTTTGATCAGTATCTTGTGGGTAAAGTGCATAACCTCTGCAGAGTGTAGAATCTATTTGAATAGCCGAGTCCACAGTCTTTGGACAATGCTCGGGAATTACAGATCAAGGGTTAGATTTTACGAAAATAACTTGGATTTGAAAAGTTGGGTTGGTTTAATAATGAAGATGATGGAAATGTGGTTTAGGATGGGGAAAAATGTTTATTAAACTTCTTGAAAAGTTATTTACGCTTTCGCTTTTGAATCTACTTATATTACTTTTCAAGTCTTTATTTCGCAAATATACCTTGAGCTATTCCTTTGTACCAAGCCATGCATATAGTATATTAGCTTGCATTACGTGCATGACTTGCCGAGTACCAAGTACTCACCCTTGCCTCAACACAACACCGCTTGAAGAGGAGACTACGCCACTTTCGGAGGAGGAACTCCAAGAGGATCCGTCTACTTAGGGATGCGAGCCCGATCGGTTACTGTGGTATCTTGGATGGCGCCACGAAGTTTATTTGATTTTCATTTGCTATTATTTCTCTCTGAATAAGTTTCGCCTTACGAGGCATACATTTGTAACTTGACCATAAGGTCAAGTAACTTGATTTAGTTATTTAAATAAAGTACTTTGATAATATCGATTGGTATGATTGTGATATTTACCGATGTTAAGGCTGTGTGCACTAAGCGCGTTCTGGACTAGTGCTGAATACACAGAGGGTCCGGATTTGCAAATTCGGGTCCCGACAGAGGTGGTATCGAGCCATACTTGACCGTAGGCTCAACCCTAAGCTAGAATGGTCATAGTGAGGATAAAACCTATTTTCTAAAGCTAAAAATTTGTGAAGACAAGAAATGGCATCTCGACTTATCCCCTTCTCTCTTTTCTTGTCTCTTGCTGAAATTTTCCCTTACCTTGTCACAATTTAAAAAAAAAATCCGAGTTCTTACGTAGAGCACTCTTGTGACAGATGGAGGAAGAGTTCAACTACGTTTGATCTGGGAGTTGGTCACGCTGCAGAACTTTGGCATATGCTCTGAGACTCTCGGAGATTTTGAGAAGCCCCAATACCAAGTGGAAGTGATCGGACAAGCGGGATTGATCAAGGCTTGTGACGTGAAGATTGAGGTACCGCTAGGAAAAAGGGCCAGGCAATCGCCCGATACACCGCGACCGCCAGGAGATCTACAATGCGAGATGGGTATCCAGGAAGTATCACGACGCGCAATGCGGCACATTACCCGTATCTACGCCAGAGAATTGGAAACCGCGGTGTTCCGTTATCATCCGCGCAGCGATAACCTTCTTGACCCGAAGGAGATTCAGGATGAGGATGCCACGGTTACCACGCTTGGCACGATTTGTCGTCGCCAGGAGGATGTACTAGATAATACAAGCAAGGAGCTACGAAGGCCCGCATGAGATCACGACGAGGAAGAAACGAGATGGCGGGAAGCTCAAGAGTATGTGGCACACCTTCTACGAAGGATTGACGAGTTGGAGATGACTTTGTACCGGACCGGACCGAGCCGATTTCCGAGCTACGAGCGAGATCCGGAGGAGTCGAGATCTCGATGAGGACACCGCTTCTTCGACTACCATAGAGGACACGATTCTTTGGACATGGCAATCGTTTACGCCTATGCCACAAAGACCGCACTGTGCCGTGGAGGCTTTCTCGATGAGTGAGCATAGGTTCTATAGTGAGACTCCTTCGCCGAGTCGAGTCATAGAATAAAGAGTCACCCTTTAGGCGTTAGACTCGAGTTAGTTCGATTTGGATTTGCTTTGTTTCTTTGAGTGTGCATTATGTGTTGCAAGGCCCTTAGGCATTGTAAGCAGCCATACCAAGTTATTAAATAATAAAGTTGGACCTTAAAGTTACACCTTTCGCCCATAAGTTCCATATTACTTGTCTATTCTTGTTTCCCTCTCATCTCTAAACCTAGAGCAAATCGGCAGATGGTGAACACTCGTGGAAACTTTGGAGGCAATGGGAGTGGTTCTCGCCAATGAAAACCCCAATGATGGAGCACCGCACCGCCCTGATATGCAGAATTTTGGAGCCTTTCTTGCTGCTCGGACTCGATTGATGCATGCTATGATGCAACAAATGCAGCACGTCATCGCTCAGGCCACTTTGCTAATCAAGTTAATCGGGGACCACGCCGAGAATACAAGGTCGCCGAGTTCATGAGGACTCACCCACCCACTTTCTCTGGGAATGCCAATCCATTGGAGGCCGATGATTGGTTAAGATCAATTGAGAGGAAGCTACACATAGCTCAATGCATAGGGAATGAGAAGGTACTTTACGCTTCTCATCGGTTGGAAGGAACAAACACGAATGGTGGGAGAACTTCATGCCACGCAGAGAACCCTCAAGATATCACTTGGGAAGAGTTCACAATTTGCATTCGACAATATCACGTGCTGAAGGAATCATGGACCTTAAGAAGGAGGAGTTCAGAGCATCAAGCAAGGTAATCAGCCAGTGGCCGACTACCTGAACAAATTCACCACGGCTAGCACGCTACGCTTTGAGGATGTAGCGACGGATAAATCCAGGCAGTCGTTTTATGAAGGGACTTAACTCGGGATTGCAAGTAGGGTTGATCACCCACACCTTTCCGGATTTCCAAGAGTTGGTGAATAAGGCGCTTATTCTTGAGGACAAGCGCAAGGAACCGGATGAGAACAGAAGCGCGAGGATGCAACAAAGCAAGGATCACGCCAGGAACGCAATGGCGCTGAGAGTTGCACCAAATCAATTCTTCAAATTCCAACCACGAGAATGCAACAAGGGCACCATCCCGGCACCAAGACCTGTCAATCAAAACTACGGACCCACCCCGCTAGAAACGCTACCCAGGCAAATCGGCAAGAAGGAACAGTGAGACCAGCTGCTACAAGCAACGAGCCAGACACTTTGCCAACAGCTTGTCCAAAGAAGACAGCAGGAGTGACCCGATTCGCTTCAATCTAGGAACCACCCAGCTAGGGCGCCCGGCACGAGAGCCACACCCCCAGGCGTGGTGAGAGGCCGAGTCAACCATGTCACGCAGATGCACTGCGAATACTCTACGGACGTCAGATCTTGGGTAAGTTACTTGTTAACTCGATTACACCACACTTGATTTTGTTTGACTCTGAGCTTCGCATTCGTTTGTTTCGCAAGGCTTTGCTACTAGAAATGATTTAAGGATTGCAAGACTTAAGTGCATGCTTTTAGTTCAAACCCACAGTTCGAACTCCGAGCGGAAGTAGGATGTTCCGGGTGAGAATACTAATAGATGGAATAGAGTTCCTAGCAAACCTTATAATTTTGGAGACCTGCACCTTAGATGTTATATTGGGAATGGATTGGTTATCCAAGCACAAGGCCGTATTGGATTGTGGGCGAAGGACTATCTCGATTGAGAGCCCGTGTGGGAAGAAAGTGGAATTTCAAGCCACTGCAGCTAGAGATGGACAGTTGATGGTTAACAGTACCAAGGCAATCAGCATAGAGGATGTCTCGAGAGTGAATGAGTACCCCGATGTTTTCCCGAGGATCTACCAGTATGCCGCCAGACAGGGACATAGAGTTTGTGATAGAGCTTGTACTGCACAAGACCGATAGCAAAGAGACCCTATCGGATGTCTACCGAGGAGTTGGTAGAGATGAAGAAACAATTTGGAAGAGTTAATGGAGAAAAGGATTTATCGGACCAAGTTAGTCGCCGTGGGGAGCACCGGTTTTGTTTGTCAAGAAGAAGGGCGGGAGTTTCGGGATGTGCATTGACTACCGTGCACTCAATGAGGTCACCGTGAAGAATAAGTATCCGCTACCCAGGATTGATGATTTGTTTGATCGGTTGAGAGGAGCCGGAGTTTTCTCCAAGATTGATCTCGAGATCGGGATACCATCGATTGAAGATCCGATCGAGAAGATATTCAAGATCGCATTCTCGTCAAGATATGGACATTACGAGTTTACTGATTATGTCCTTTGGGAAATTTAATGCGCCAAATTATTTCATGAATATGATGAATAAGGTGTTCATGGAATATTTGGACAAGTTTGTTGTCGTGTTCATAGATGATATCCTAATCTACTCCAAGGCAGGAGGATGAACATGCCGAACACTTAAGGCGAGTTTTGGAAAAGCCGAGGAACAAAGCAACTTTTCGCCAAGTTCAGCAAGTGTGATTTTGGAAGGACAAGGTGGAGTTTCTTGGACATGTAATGACCGCAGAAGGAGTCGCCGTAGATCCAAGCAAAGTAGAAGGCGTGTTACATTGGGAGCAGTAGAAGGCGTGACCCAGATTCGAGTTTCCTTGGAATGGCAGATACTACCGCCGCTTCATCGAAGGCTTCTCGACAATTGCGAAACCTCTTACGCAATTGCTTTGAAGAAGGAAAGGAAGTTTGCATGGGCGCGAGAATGTGAGAAAGGATTTGAGAGTGAAGAAGCGATTGGCGTCAAGACCGGTGTTAGTTCTACCGGATGTTGCTCAAAGCTTCGATATTTATTGTGACGCATCGCGCCAAGGACTTGGATGGGTGTCGATGCGAGAATGGAAAGGTCGTCGCTTATGCATCAAGGCGATTGAGGCCGCATGAGGAAAATTATCCGACACATGACCTAGAGTTAGGCTGGTAGTGCATGCCTTGAAGATATGGCGTCACTATCGATTGGAAAGCAGATGTGAAGTGTATCACGGATCATAAGAGCCTTAAGTACATATTCACCCAGTCGGATCTGAATATGAGGCGAGAGGAGATGGTTAGAGTTGATCAAGGACTACAATGTTGGAATCCATTACCATCCGGGAAGGCCAACGTAGTGGCCGATGCCCCGAGTCGGAAAAGCCATACCGTGAGTACGTTGCTAGCCACAAGTCGGGGCGAGTTATGTGAGGATTTTCGAAAATGAAGATTGAGGTAGTACCTAAGCGGATTCTTGGCGCATTAGAAGTAAAGCCTACCCTAGAGGATCAGATCCGAGAAGGGATGTAGGATGATGACAAGATCCGCGAGGATTAAGTTCATCAAGGAGGAAGGCAAGGCGAGAGGACTTCAAGTTGGATGAGCAAGGCACATTGTGGATGAAGGATCGCATTTGTGTGCCTAACAAAAGGAGTTAAAGCAAGCGATTTTGGAAGAAGCCCATGACTCTAAGTACTCAATTCATCACAGGCGCCAAGATGTATCGAGGATCTGAAGGAGAGATTCGTGGCCGAGTATGAAGCGTGAAGTTGCCGAGCATGTTGCATTGTGCGACGTATGCCGGAGAGTCAAGGCAATGCATCGAGAGACCAGCAGGATTGCTACAACGTGAAAGTACCCGAGTGGAAGTGGGAGGAAATCGGAATGGATTTCATTACCGGTTTGCCGAAGACTCAAGGAGGTTATGACTCCATATGGGTTATAGTGGATCGCTTGACTAAAGTAGCCCATTTTATCCCGTGAAGACCACTTACTCGGGAGATAAATTAGCGTAATTGTACATGATCGGGATTGTTTGTTTGCACGGAGTGCCAAAGAGGATTGTATCGGACAGGTACCCAATTTACCTCAAGGTTACGGAATAAGTTGCATGAAGCCATGGGAACCCGTTTGAACTTGATCTGACTTATCATCCACAGACGGATGGACAGGCCAGAAAGAGTCAACCAGATTCTGGAGGATATGTTGAGAGCTTGTGCATTAGCTTATGCTACCTCTTGGGATAAGAGTTTGCCGTATGCCGAGTTCAGTTACAACAATAGTTATCGAGGCTAGTTTCTGAGATGTCACCTTTTGAGGCCTTTGTATGGTCGACCACTGTCGGACGCCATTGAATTGGAATGAGGCCGTGGCGCCCGTGTCTTTGGGCCTGATATTCTTCAAGAGGTGAAGAAGCGGTCGCCATGATTAGGGAAAGGTTGAAGATAGCCCAATCTCGACGGAAGAGTTATCTTGACAATCGTCGCGAGATTTGAGTTTTGAACCGAAGACTTTGTATACCTCGAGTTACGCCTCTCGGGGAGTTAAGAGGTTCCATGCCAAAGGAAACTTGCACCCGTTATGTTGGACCATTTAAGATTTTGAGTCGCAGAGGCGAAGTTGCTTACCGGTGGAGTTGCCACGATCGTTAAGCGAGGAGTACATGATGTAGTCCATGTGTCCCAGTTAAAGAAGTGTATCCGAGTTCCTGAGGAACAGACACCGCTAGAGTCAATTGAGTTGCAAGAGGATTTGACCTATAAGGAGTATCCCGTGGGGATTCTAGACACAATGGATCGAGAAACTAGAAACAAGTCAACCCGTTTACTGTAGAGTTCGATTGGAGCAACCATGCGAGAGCGAAGCGACTTAGGAGCCTTGAAGAGGATTTGAAGAAAGAGTTTCCAAACCTATTCTCAGTGAGCCCTGAATCTCGGGACGAGATTCTATTAAGGAGGTTTGTAACACCCCAAAATTTTGCTTTTCTTAAATTCATGTGTGATTTGGCACTTTGGTGAATTTTTGGGATTTTCTGAATTTATTTGGATTTATTTGGAATTTATTTGAATTTATTCCATTTTGAAATAATTAAAGAATTTAATTTTGCAAATAAAATTTTGTTGGAAATATTTTATTTGAGTCCAAAATGATCCAAAATATTTTAGAATTTTTACGGAATTTTTCTCGAGTCATTTGCTATTTTTAATGAATTAAATGAATTCATCGAATTATTTTAAATATTAAATCATTGGAAATCCAAACCGAGTCGATTCTTGTTCATCCGACCGAGCCCGAGTCAGACTTCGAGTTCGAGTCAGGCCGAACCACGTGATCCGGTCGAACCTTGATCGATCCGAACCGTTGGATCGAAATCCAGCGGTCGAATTTGGCCGCGACCGATCCAGGATCCGGTCGGATCCGTTCCGCTGCGCCGAAATCTGGGCGTTGGCGGGACGCGTGGGCGGCCGTGATTGCGTCGTCTTCCGTGATCGAAGCCGGACTCCACCGCCGCGTAAGCGCTGGCCTGGCTAGGTTTCCGCCTTGTCTTGGCATGCCGAGGCCATTTAAGGCGTGGAGTTATCGCCGAGGACCGCCCGTTCGTGTGCGCACGGTTGCCCTAGTTTCCAACGCCCAAGCCGCCGCTGTCGCCTCACGATTTCGCCGAAGTTTGGGGTGTGCCGCGCGGTTTTCTTCGTTTCGGCGCCGTTCGTCATCCTCGCCGCGTTCAAGCCCGGGTCGAGAACCTTGCGTCAAAGGCGCACCTATTGGGTGCACCCACTTGGCGGAGACGCCCGGCGCCCGTTAGTGTGGTCGCCGTCCTCGGCCACGGCCTTAGCGCCGCCGCGTGCCATCGTCGTCCATGAGCTCGGTGAACTGCGTTGGATCAAGATCCAACGCACGAGGTGAGCCACGTCGCCTGCATCTTGTTCGATCCTCGATTAGGTTTCCACCGTTAGATTTAGATAAATGCGGTTGAGGTTAGTTGCGTTGTAGCTTTAGGGTTAGATCTGGACCGTCCGATCTAGATCGAGCGGCCCGGATCAACGGTCTTTGATTTGGAATGCGTAAATTCTAGATCTAATCGCGGCCGTTGATTTTCAAATCAGCGAACGCGATCGAGCCACGTGTGCTTAGCCACGCCGCAGCGTGGCGCGTGTCTCTCGACACGCAGCGGGGCCAGCGTGTCGGCGACAACCAAAGCTGCACCATGGCGTCACCCATGGCGTCGCCGGTGAACCCACTTAATCGACCGCGCGGTGAAATTTGAGCCCGTGACGTCGGCCCGATAGCGTCACGAGTGAGCCCCATATGTCGATCTCACGTGGAGTCGTGGGCCGAGTCCACGGTGGACCCGAGCCGGCGTGGGACCGAGTCCATGGACCGGTGACGTCAGCCAACCAATCAGAGGCTGCCACGTGTCCATGCTGACGCAATAATTAATTTCCGAAAAAGAAAATGATTTATTAATTCGAAATATTGATTTGAATTTAGATTCAAACTTCAAACGCTTATAACTTTTGCGTTTCAACTCCGATTTGAGTGATTCAAATTTCTAAATTTGTATAAAATTGAGATCTACCTAAATATGAATTTTATTTAATTTTTGGACTAAAGTTTTTCTCTGTAATATTATTTAATTGATCATTTAAACTTTAATAAATCATAACTTTTGCGTTTTAACTCCAAATTTGACGATTCCAGTTTCTAAAAATCCAGAAAATTATGTTCTCTCTGTTTATGGATTTTATTTGGAGTTTTGGGATGTTCTTGCCTATTGTTTATTTGTGTTTTGCTATTTGCACGCTTTACGAGTAGACGTTGAAGTGCCGGAAGGATTCGAAGGAGAAGTGTTGACTCAGGATCCAACTCAAGACCAAGAGCAAGTACTTTTTGAAGGCAAGTTGTGCTTTGACCATGTTGATCCTATTTCGAAATCAATTTTGCTTTAAACTATTGCATGCTAGATCAATTAGAAAGATACTTTGTTTAAACATGGGGGTTAGATAAATACCAAATTGCTGTATGACACCTTGATTATTTAAGTATGTGCCATGACCCTTGTCACCCTAGTTGTGGTTTACTAGTTGGACATTATTAAATTGCCAACCTGGGTTTAGACCGTTGTAGTATACTGCTTAGACCTGCTACGTGCTCATGACATGATTTTGGACAATCAAATGCTAATATTGACTTAATGATATATTGAACCTGTTTTGGAAAAGTATCATGTGATGTTGATGGCACGTGGTGCATGGTAATCAAGCGGGGTTTGATAAGCGATTTTTCGGCCAGGGGCATGTGGCAAGAGTAATCGGAGTGGGCGGTTGTGGCATTGGGGATGTTGATTTGGTTCTTCGGGTAGTCTTGCCCTGGTCACTCTAAGGACTTAACCTTGCAAGCCTTTGAACTGGGTCATACTTGCAACCACATGGCTGGAATGGGACGGCCCTAGTTGACTAAGTCGCTAAGGACTCGCTTGTGGAGCCTCGTGGTGTCGATTACACCGTTTGTGTGATTATGCGGGGAGGCGTATCGTGGTCGTGGCCGATACCCATCTAATCTGTGTTGGTCCCATACTTCGCCTTGGCTAAGGGAAGGGATGGTGTAGAGCACTGACAGGAGAGGACCACTGTGTTGTTTGAGGCTTCCAAAGGCTTTATTACTGAACTCGCCTTTGTGGTGTTTGACTGTATCTTGTGGGTAAAGTGCATAACCTCTGCAGAGTGTAGAATCTATTTGAATAGCCGAGTCCACGATGCTTGGACAATGCTCGGGAATTACAATCAAGGGTTAGATTTTACGAAAATAACTTGGATTTGAAAAGTTGGGTTGGTTTAATAATGAAGATGATGGAAATGTGGTTTAGGATGGGGGAAAAATGTTTATTAAACTTCTTGAAAAGTTATTTATGCTTTACTGCTTTTGAATCTACTTATATTACTTTTCAAGTCTTTGTTTCTTGCAAATATACCTTGAGCTATTCCTTTGTACCAAGCCATGCATATAGTATATTAGCTTGCATTACATTGCATGACTTGTTGAGTACCAAGTACTCACCCTTGCCTCAACACAACACCAGTTGAAGAGGAGACTACGCCCGGCTTGGAGGAGGAACTCCAAGAGGATCCGTCTACTTAGGGATGCGAGCCCGATCGATTGCTGTGGTATCTTTGGATGGCGCCACGAAGTTTATTTGATTTTCCGCTGCTATTATTTCTCTCTGAATAAGTTTCGCCTTACGAGGCATACATTTGTAACTTGACCATAAGGTCAAGTAACCAGTTTGGTTATTTAAATAAAGTACTTTGATAATATCGATTGGTATGATTGTGATATTTACCGATGTTAAGACTGTGTGCACTAGCGCGTTCCTGGACTAGTTCTGAATACACAGAGGGTCCGGATTTGCAAATTCGGGGTCCCGACAGTGCGGTGAAGTTGGACACTTCATCGCCGATTGTCCGAAGAAGAAGAACAACTCAAATGAGAACAAGAAGAATGAGCCGCTCAAGAAGAACAAGACGTACAAGAAGAAGTACTCGGGGCGAGCTCATATTGGAGAAGAATGGGATTCAAACGACTCCGACACCGACTCCGATGATGAAGGAGTCGCCACCCTCGCCATAGAAGCCACTCCACCGACAAAGTCACTATTCGGGGAATTGAGCGACAACGACTCCGACCACGACGCGCCTATTTGTCTCATGGCCAAAGGGCGCAAGGTAATGGCTAAAACAAAACCCCCTAGTAGTGATAGTGAATTAGTGAGCAATGATGATGATGATGATGCTTTATTTTGCAACTTAAATAAATCTACCATTGCAAAAATCAATAAACTATTGAAAAGAATAGATAGCCAAGAGGAGACTCTTGAAAAGCAAGAAGAATTGCTAATTTGTGAAAAGAAGAGAAATCTTGCTTTTGAGAAGCTCCTCGCAACGGAAAAAGAGAAAGTTGAATTGCTAACCAAAGATCTTGATTTGGCTAACAATTCAATCACTATCCTTAAGAGTTCAAATGAATCACTTCAAGAGAATGTTATTAGTTTGGAAAACAATCTTCAAGCTCTTGAAGTGCAAATTGAGTCTCTTAATGACCTCAACTCTCCAATTATTAATTCTTCAATGGCTTCTATTCCTTCCACTAGTAATGGTTGCTCTTGTTGCTATAATATTGATATTAATGCTTGCTCTACTAATTCTCAACTTGTGCAAGTATTAAAAGGGGAAAACGAGAGATTGAATGCTTTGGTAAAGTATGGTTGCATCAAGACTTATCAATCCAAGGACGCCCTCTACAAGACAATCAACAGTCGTGGAAACAAAAATAAAGAAGGGATAGGATATGATAAGTACGAGTGCAAAAGAAATGACCGTGTGGTGGTAAAAGGTAAAGAATGCATTAACTTTGTCAAAGGAAATGACAAACAACCATTGACCACCACACAAGTCATTATGACCGGGCAAGAATCAAAGAAGTATCTTCAACATCATATATCTCATTCCATTCACTATGCATCCTATATGTTGAAGGGAAATCACCGTGGTAAAGTGATTGCTCATTTTGTTGGTGCCCACAACTCTAGTGAAAAGAGTAAGAAGAAGGTGTGGGTACCGAAGGTTTTAATCACTAACATGCAAGGACCCAAAAGGATTTGGGTACCTAAAAACAAAGTCTAATGTGCTCTTGTAGGATTATACCTCCGGTGGATCAAGTTGGGTGCTTGATAGTGGTTGCACAAACCACATGACCGGAGAAAAGAAAATATTTTCATCTTTTGATGAGAAAGGGTCACAATATGAAAACATTGTGTTTGGTGATAATGGTAAAGGTGAGGTAATGGGATTAGGTAAAATTGCTATTTCTAATGATCATTCCATTTCCAATGTTCTTCTAGTTAAATCTTTAAATTACAACTTGTTATCCGTATCGCAACTATGTGAAATGGGCTACAATTGTCTATTTACTAATGTGGATGTGACCGTCTTTAGAAGAGATGATTCTTCAATTGCCTTTAAAGGATATTTGAAGGGTAAGCTCTATTTGGTTGATTTCAATGCAAATAGCGCTAAACTTCAAACATGCTTAATGGCAAAGTCTAGCATGGGTTGGTTGTGGCATCGCCGGCTAGCCCATGTTGGCATGAGAAATCTTGACAAACTTCTCAAAGGAGATCACATCATTGGACTAACGAATGTTGAATTTGAGAAAAACAGAATTTGTAGCGCTTGTCAAGCCGGAAAGCAAGTTGGAGCGCGTTATCCCGCAAAGAACATCATGACAACGACAAGACCATTGGAGCTTCTACACATGGACCTCTTCGGACCCGTTGCTTATATAAGCATCGGAGGTAACAAGTATGGTTTAGTCATTGTTGATGATTTTTCACGCTTCACGTGGGTATTCTTTTTGCAAGAGAAAAGTGAGACACAAGGGATAATCAAGAAGTTTGCGAGAAGAGCCCAAAATGAATTCGAGTTGAAGATCAAGAAGATTCGAAGCGATAATGGAAGTGAATTCAAGAATACTCAAGTCGAAGAATTCCTTGAAGAAGAAGGGATCAAGCACGAGTTCTCCGCTCCATACTCCCCTCAACAAAATGGATTGGTAGAAAGAAAGAATCGGACATTGATCGAGATGGCAAGAACAATGCTTGATGAGTACAAGATCTCCGATCATTTTTGGGCGGAAGCCGTCAACACCGCTTGTCATGCCATCAACCGATTATATCTCCACAAGATATTGAAGAAAACGGCATACGAACTCCTCACCGGTAACAAACCAAATATTTCATATTTTAGAGTTTTCGGTAGTAAGTGCTTTATCCTAAACAAGAAGCCTAAGAACTCTAAATTTGCTCCAAAGATCGATGAAGGTTTCTTGCTAGGATATGGATCAAATGCTTACGCCTATCATGTTTTCAACAAAACCTCGGGTTGTGTTGAAATAGCGAGAGACGTGACATTTGATGAATCTAATGGCTCTCAAGTGGAGCAAGTTGATTTGAATGTATTAGATAATGAGGAAGAGCCAAGTATTGCAATCAAGAAGATGGCAATAGGTGAAGTGAGGCCGCAAGAAAAGAGGCACCAAGACAATTCATCTACACAAGTAGAGCCTCCTACTTCAAATCAAAGCCAAGACATTCCTCAAGATAGTCCAAGCAAACTATTGGAGGATGATCAAATTGAAGACAATGAGCCAATTCAACAAACATCCCAAGTGCCACATCCAAGAGTGCATCAAAGCATCCAAAGAGATCACCCCGTCGATAATATCCTTGGTGATATCCAAAAGGGGGTAACTACACGCTCTAGAGTATCTAATTTTTGCGAATTTTACTCTTTCGTGTCTACTTTGGAACCTTTGAAGGTGGAAGATGCATTGAAGGATCCGGATTGGGTGATGGCAATGCATGAAGAGCTCAACAACTTCGTTAGAAACAAAGTGTGGTCACTAGTGGAAAGACCTAATCAAAACGTGATAGGAACCAAATGGGTCTTCCGCAACAAACAAGACGAAAACGGAATTGTCACAAGAAATAAGGCACGGTTGGTAGCTCAAGGATTCACTCAAATTGAAGGTTTGGATTTTGGTGAGACTTATGCTCCCGTTGCTAGATTAGAATCAATTCGTATATTGGTTGCATTTGCTACTCACCATGATTTCAAGCTTTTTCAAATGGACATCAAGAGTGCTTTCCTAAATGGTCCAATTGCCGAATTAGTCTATGTTGAGCAACCGGCGGGAATGGAAGATCACAAGAACCCTACACACGTTTACAAACTCCATAAGGCGCTCTACGGGCTTAAGCAAGCACCTAGAGCATGGTATGAATGCCTTAAGGATTTTCTTATCAAAAAGGGGTTCGCAATTGGTAAAGCCGACCCTACTCTCTTCACTAAGAATGTTGATAATGACCTATTTGTGTGCCAAATATATGTTGATGACATAATATTTGGCTCTACTAACAAAAGCTTCTGTGAAGAGTTTAGTAGGTTGATGACAAAGAGATTTGAGATGTCAATGATGAGTGAGCTAAAGTTCTTTCTCGGATTTCAAATCAAACAACTCAAGGAAGGTACATTCTTATGCCAAACAAAGTACATCAAGGATATGCTCAAGAAGTTTGATATGGAGAACGCCAAGCCAATTCATACACCAATGACAACCAACGGACATCTTGGTCTGAATGAAGAAGGTAACCCTGTGGATCAAAAGGTATATCGATCCATGATAGGTTCATTGCTTTACCTTTGTGCATCTAGGCCAGATGTTATGCTTAGTGTGTGTATGTGTGCAAGATTTCAAGCCGCTCCGAGAGAGTGTCACTTAGTAGCCGTGAAAAGAATTCTTAGATATTTAGTTCACACACCAAATCTAGGGCTTTGGTATCCTAAAGGATCAAAATTCGATTTGACTGGATATTCGGATGCTGATTACGCGGGTTGCAAAGTGGATAGAAAAAGTACTTCGGGGACTTGCCAATTTCTAGGTAGATCACTAGTGTCTTGGTCCTCAAAGAAACAAAACTCAGTAGCTCTATCCACCGCCGAAGCCGAATATATTGCCGCGGGAAGTTGTTGTGCACAATTGCTTTGGATGAGGCAAACGTTGAGGGATTTTGGACTAATGCTGGATAGAGTACCACTCTTATGTGACAATGAGAGTGCCATTAAAATAGCCAACAATCCCGTCCAACACTCCCGGACCAAGCACATAGATATCCGCCACCACTTTCTTAGGGATCACTCACTAAAAGGAGACATTGATATCACCTATGTGAGAACCGAAAAACAATTGGCCGATATCTTTACCAAACCTCTAGATGAGAAACGCTTTTGCGAGCTCAGGAGTGAGCTAAATGTCCTAGACTATCAGAATGTGTCTTGAAGTTTTGCACTCATTGTCTGCTGGTTATTAATTCAATTTCGAAATAAAATGATTGCAAAATCTTTTGAGTGAATTTCAAAATGGTTTTATTGGATCTCAATCTCGGATCAATTCACTTGTAATCATAGTTTTGATTGCTTGGATGCTTACTGATGACAAGTGGAATGATCCTCCTTAAGTTCACATGACTCAAAGTTTCAGACTCCACTCAATTCCCTTCATTTCTTTCTCTCTCAGCTGGAAAAATGAGTACATCGAAACATCCGATCCAGTGATTGGAACATCCGATGTCTGGTGGTTTCGTCTCATCGGAATTTCCTATGTTCCCATCGGAACTTCCGATGTCTGCTCAGCGCTTATGAAAGTGACCGGTTCCCTTTCATTTCTTTTGTCCTCTTGTCCTCTTGTCCTTGTCTCTCTAGTCCTTCTTCCCACCTTTCAACTCTTGCCGTTATCGGAGATTCCGACCTCTCGGAACCTCCGATCTTCGCTTGGGAAGGACTCCTTCGTGAAGAGGACCCTCCTCTCCGTTCGATTTCTCCGTGTTCTTCGTGAGGTAACCCTAGGGCTCATTCGTTTCCTTTTCAATCTAGTGTATTCTTTTGAGAAATCGTCTCGGTGAACTTGTTCATCTCCTCCTCGGGTTCATTACTATCAATTTCTATCTATTTCCATCGGTTGGTTTGGGAGAAATGTTGTGGTGGTTGAAATCCGTAGACATCGGACATTCCGATCGAAAACATCGGAACTTTCGATGTCAACTGAATGAAAACCATATCAAGATTGTTTCTCTCGTGAACTTAATCGACTCTATCCTTATCCTTAGATCAATGGATCCCGGTCAAGGTGGCTCTCAGCCCCCAACGGACCCAACGGTCTTAGGCGGAAAAAGGCCAAGGCAGACTCCGACAGGAACGAGAACCAAAAAGGCTACGGCTAGAGGAAGAGGCAGAGGAAGTGCAGGTATCTCAATCAATGTGCCTCCACCTGATCAGCCCGCACAGACAGTAAACGTGCCTCGAGGAGCACCCTTGCCTTCTAGGAAGGGTAAAGCAGTGGCAGGGGCTTGACAGTCTCAACCGGCTCCAGACAGAGGGGTGCCAAAGCTTAGATAGGCAGAAAGGAATCCTCGTCTAAGGAGGAAACCCGTCAGCTACAAAGGAAAATCCGCCCAAGTGCGCAAAGCCAGAGAAGAAAACCCCAGAGCTGAAGCACAATTCTCGACAGATTATCGTTTCTAGACTTTCTTTCAGCAGGATTTTTATGAGTCAGTCATTTTGCCAAGGAAGAATCCAGTCATTCTGATGCAGTGGGTTGACTGGGATTACATGGCTGCCGCTGAGGACCCCACTTTCACTGAGGTCATTGCAGCATGTGAAAGGACAGGGACCAAGCAGATCATGAGTTTTCAGCATGATTGGAATGTGGAGATCATTGCTCAATTTTATGCTACTCTATACATCTCCAGGGACAGGGTCTCCACTCTGCATTGGATGACAGAAGGAGCTTGGTATGAGATTACTTACCCTCAGTTTGCTCGCTGTCTTGGTTTTACTGAAGCTGATTGCCGTGATAAGGACCAGATTCATAATGCAGCATCCTTTGGTGCCTCCAACTTGAACTTTCTTTATGAAGAAGATGCAGATTTTGAGGAAGGGAGTACAAAGGGCATGAAGCCTTTCTTTGCCTGTCTTAACAGGCTTTTCAGAAAAACACTGGCTCCCAAAGAGGGTGATGCATCCCATGTGCTTTCTTATACCAGGAATCTTCTGAGCAGGATGCGAGAGGGACAGCGTCCATTTGATGTCTTCGACTTCATTTGGAATGAGATTCGCTTGACTGCACAGGAGCACAAGAAGAGCTGTGGTTATGCTCCATTCATAATGCATATGATTGAGCACATAACTCATCAGCATTTTGAGTATGATGCAAGGCATACTGGAGTGCAGATCAGGGCAGTAAAGGCCCCAGCTCAGCCTGCTAGACGAGCTTCTACCAGAGGTGCTTCCTCCTCCACCACTGCTCTCACTACTGCAGCTTCCAGTGGATCATCCCCTCCAATTCTCCAGGCCTTGAAGTCTATCTTTGGCATGTGCAAGAAGAATGCAGTAAGAGTCAGGAAGAACTCTAACAGACTCAAAGCCATCCAAAGACATCTAGCTCTTGAGTGCTCAGAGGATGAAGCAACGGATGAAGATATTGTTGATCCTTTTGAAGCAGAAGCAGAAGAAGAATCTAGTTCTGAAGAGGATTATGGTGATGATGAACCAAGTCCTGAAGAATCTGACTAGCTTCCTTCTCCTCCCCGTCCTTTCTGGTGCTTGATGCCAAAGGGGGAGAGAAACAGAAAAGATTACATCTTGCTATCTTCTAGTGTGTCGTTTGATAACTTCGTTTCATCATGTGAACTTGGGACTTGTTGCTTTACTTATGCTTTACTTATGCTGGATATGGATATTTGAATGTTGCTTATGGTAGTATGGAAGTTTATATATTGTTGTTCATTCAAATATCAGCACTTCATATTGTTCAGTGGATTATATTTTTGATCATATATGTTTGTTATCCTCATCTGCTCAGTTTTAGGGGGAGCTCTTGCATGTTTCTTTTCAAATTGTGCATTCGTGATCAATTCCTATCTCCAATGCACATATTTAGGGGGAGCTCACACTATACTAATTCATATTTATATCCTTTTAAATGTAAGCTTTAATCGGGTTGTCATCAATCACCAAAAAGGGGGAGATTGAAAGTGCATCTAGGCCCCTAAATTAGTTTTGGTGGATTAATGACAAACGATTAAAGGGACTAATGTATTCAATAAGCTTGTGAATAGGTAAAAGTTCCAAAATGAGATCACCTACATGCGAAGGATACCCTCAAACAAGATTACGCGGGTAAAACGGCATTATGCTTTTACTTTCTATGTTTTTGAGTCGTAGGAATGCCATACTATTAAGAGGGATGCATCGTAATTGATCTAGACTAGTCTCTATGCTCAGATGAATATCATATTAATTCTTTTAGAGGCTCTAAGTCTCCGCTCATGCACTGGAATTTGGTTTCCTTAAAATTCAAGTCGGACATTCCGATCTCACATCGGAAGTTCCGATGTTGCCAGACATTCCGATGTGCATATGTGCTTAAGTCCGATGCGTGGAAACAGGGTCGGAAGTTCCGATATGTTGGATCGGAAGTTCCGATACATGTTTGACACCTTCCAGGGTGCTCTCTATAAAGATCGGAAGTTCCGATGTTTTTGATCGGAAGTTCCGATGTGTTCAAACCTGAAAAAGGGAGCTATCTGGAAATATCAGACATTCCGATATCTCCGTTCGGACATTCCGAAGTTAAGTCAGAAGTTCCGATATATATATATCGGACAGTCCGATATGGACTTAGAGACTTTTGTCAAAGTGTCTTTCGGAGAACATCGGGAGTTCCGATGTCAACATCGGAAGTTCCGATGCATCTCGTTTCGACCGTTGGAGTGCGCTTGAGTTCTGAAAGTATACACAGATCGGACATTCCGATGTCCTGATCGGAAGTTCCGATATGTGGCTGAGTGCGGGTATAACGGCTAGTTTTTTGCAAGATTCTATAAATACCCCACTCCTCTTCCTTTGGAAGGTTACACAATCTCATTGGCAGAACTCTAGAGCACTTTGAGCCTTTTCTAGTATTCTCTTGAGCCCTCCTCTTTGATCTTAGGGATCATCTAGAGAGTGAGGACAAGAGTTGAAATCTAGAGCTTGAGTAAAAGAGCAAGTGTCATTCATCTCGAGCATTAGAGTGTTCCTCCAAGATCGATCAACGGTGCATTTGTTACTCTTGGAGGTTGAAGGACTCCTAGACGGCTAGGCGTCGCTCACGAGCTCCCAAAGGTTGTGGGACACTGTGAGAAGTTTGTGAAGGCCGGCTCCGCCTCCGAAAGGAAAGGAACCAATAGTGAAACCAAGCCTCAAGTGCGACGTCCGAGGTTTGGGAGGAAAGGGTTGGAAGAGACCCGGCTCTTTGGAGCCTCCTCAACGGAGACGTAGGATTCCCTCAAGAATCCGAATGTGGCACTTAGTAGGAAGTCCTCTTGTCAAATTCTTTCGGACATTCCGAACAAGTATCGGAAGTTCCGATTAAGTCGGAAGTTCCGATTAAGTCGGAAGTTCCGATCCTACACCAGAAGTTCCGATACTCTTTCCGCTGCGACGTTTTAGTTTTAATTTTAAATTGCCTATTCACCCCCCCTCTAGGCATTGTTAACCTCTTTTCAATATCGACGAAGAATGCCAGGCTTTTGCTCCTGAGCTTCAAGATGTCAGATGACCGGACAAGTTCAAGCCTGGACCTGTCGAAAAGTACTCTGGTAAGATTAACCCGGTTGAATGGCTGCAAATCTACACTACTATCATGAGGGCGGTCGGCGGGAACTAGAAGGTGATGGCCAATTACCTGCTCACTACTATCGATGGTGCGGCAAGATCCTAGCTACTCAACCTCCCACCTCAGTCCATATCCTCATGGGCCGAGCTGCGAGCATAGTTCATCGCCAACTTCTAGGGCACATACGAACGCCCTGGAACCCGCAGCGACCTACATCGAGTAATCCAAGAACCCACCGAGTCGTTGCGCGATTTCATCAAGCGCTTCAGCAGCAAGCGCAACATGATCCCTAATATCTCCAACGAACCCGTGATTATGGCCTTCGAAAACGAAGTCAAGGACCGTGAACTTAAGGGAAAGCTCGCCACCCAAAAGATTCGAACCACTCGTGAGTTATTCGAATTAGCCAACAAGTATGCCATCCGTGTCGAGGCCCGTGACTTCCTCGATAACCCCAAATCTGAGCACGACCAGCTTGAGTCATCCAAACAAGGGGCCAAGAAGAGCAAAAACCATGGAGAAAAGCAAAAAGGTGATTACACCGTGGCCGCAGTCGACAGGAGCAAAACACGGAACGTCAGCGACAACAAGGGCCGGAGCCATGGTGGCAAGAAGTACTGCCCCGTTCATCATACAGACAAACATGACTTCGATGAATGTCAAGTTATTGGCAAGAAGGTCGAAGAAAAACTAAAAGCAGCCCTAGCCGAACGCGGCCTCAAGCAAACCAAGGAAAAGGCCAATGAAGATGAGCCCGAGTATCACGAAGCTGAACACAAGGTAGCCCATATCCTCAAAGGATCTGCCATGTACGAGTCCAAATGACAGTACAAGGAAGTTGAAAGAGAGGTTAGTCTGATAACCCCACCTTTTCCTCAGTTCCTCAAATGGTCGGAGGCACCAGTCACCTTTGACCAGCGAGATCACCCAGCTGTGATCCCCAAACCTGGACGGTTGTGGTGGTCGAGCCCACCATACTTAACATCTGAGTAGCGCGAGCCCTGGTCGATGGAGGAAGTTCTTTGAACCTCATCTTCGCCAAAATGTTGGATAAGATGGGTGTTTCCCGTGCAAAGATCAAAGTCGGGGCAGAGCCTTTCCACGGCATAACTCCGCACTCGTCGTCAATACCACTTGGACAAATCGAGCTACTAGTCACATTTGGCACGCCGAAAAATTTCCGCACCGAAGAGCTCCTCTTCGACGTCGTGGACTTTGAAACCGCGTACAACGTGATCTTGGGTCACCCTATGCTGGCAAAATTGATGGTAGTGGTATATTACGCTTACTAAATCATAAAAATGCCAGCACCCAAGGGGGTCCTCACCATAAAAGGCGACGCACGCTCCGCAGTAAGGTGCGATAAGAAGAGCTTAGAGATGGTCGAAGCATTTCGCCCCAGCAACCCAGTCAGTCCGGACAAGTGCCAGAAGCACCAAAACACTGCCAATACTCCATCTATCAATAGCATCGACAGCGAGCCCAGTAGAAAAGATGGCGGAGAAACCAAGGCCATCCCTTTGGACGCATTAGAGCCTTCCAAGACGGTCAAGATGGGCGCCAACCTCGGCCCCAAATAGGAACTCGAGCTCGTCACCTTCCTCCAGGCAAACCGCAACATCTTTGCCTGGCAACCGTCCGACATGCCTGGGTTCCCCAAGGAGGTGACTGAGCATCAACTGGCAGTGGACCCCAGCATCAAGCCGGTGGTCCAAAAGAAGCGCCGCTTCGCAGAAGACCGAAAGCAAGCCATACAGGAGGAGATCGGCAAGCTCCTAAAAGCTAGCTTCATCCAGGAAGTTCGGCATCCTACGTGGCTGGCTAACCCAGTCCTCGTCAAGAAACCCAACGGCAAGTGGAGGATGTGCGTTGACTACACCAACCTCAATAAAGTGTGTCCCAAGGATCCTTTTACCCTCCCCCACATCGATTAGATTATAGATTCAACGGCGGGCTGTGAATGGTTAAGTTTTCTAAATGCCTATTCGGGGTATCACCAAATTAGCATGTCCACAGATGATGAGGAGAAGACCTCTTTTATCACCCCGTTGGGTGTTTTCTATTATGTGAAAATGCCCTTCAGGCTTAAATGCGCTGGGGCTACATATCAGCGATGTATACAAAATTGTCTGAAATCCCAGATCGGGCGCAATGTTGAAGCTAACATCGACGACATCGTAGTCAAATCTAGAGCCAAAAATTCGCTGGTAGAAGACCTCAGAGAAACATTCGACAATCTTAGGAAGTATCGAATGATGCTAAATCCCGAAAAGTGCACATTCGACGTCCCGTCCAGAAAACTTCTCGGGTTCCTGGTATCTAATCGAGGCATCGAGGCCAACCCGCGCAAGATTGGGGCCATCGACCAAATGCACTTGCCGCGGACACTAAGAGAGGTGCAAAAACTCATAGGATGCATTGCGGCTCTCAGCCGGTTCATCTCTCGGATGGGCAAACAAGGGCTCCCTTTCTTCCAATTGCTCAAAAAATAGGAAAAGTTCGAGTGGACTAAAGAAGCCGAGGAAGCATTTCAAGAGCTAAAAAGGTACCTACCCTCTCCCTCTATTTTGGTATCCCCTAATGAAGGAGAAGATCTTTTCTTGTATGTTGCAGCAACTCCCCAGGTAGTAAGCACTGTCTTAGTAGTCGAGCGGGATGACCCCGACAAAAAGATGAAAGTACAGAGGCTAGTCTACTATGTGAGCGAAGTCCTGCACGACCAAAACTTCGATATCTCCAAATCCAGAAGATGCTTTTATGCAGTCTTGATGACATTCATAAAGTTGCGGCACTACTTGCAGGCGCACAAAATCACCATAATGATGACTTTTCCACTCAAGGAAGTGATCCGAAATAGAGAAGCCACTGGACGAGTAGGGCAATGGGCCGTCGAGCTTAATGAATTCAGGGTCAACTTCGCCCCAAGAACCAGCGTCAAATCAGGAATCCTAGTGGACTTCGTGGCGGAATGGACGCACGTCAAGGATAAGAAGCCCGAAACCTCCGACGACTATTGGACGATATTCTTTGATGCTCGCTTAGCATGCAAGGCGCGGGCTCCGGCGTCTTGCTCAAATCTCCAACAGGTGAGGAACTTAGGTATGTCATCTAGCTCGATTTTCAAGCTTCGAATAACATTGCAGAATACGAGGGACTAGTCAACGGGCTTCGGATAGCCACTTGGCTTGGGATAAAATGACTGCTCGTGAAAGGGGATTCACAACTAGTGCGTGGATGACAACATGGCAGCATTCCTAAATGAGGTTTGCAAGCTAGAGCTCTAGTTTGAAGGCTTGGAGGTAAAAAACATCCGACGAGGTGATAACTCCGTAGCCGATGAACTTGCCAGGCTCACTTCGTCCTGATCACTTGCTCCATTAGGGGTCTTCATAGAGAAGAAACTCAAACCTTCTACCTCCCCCAAAAAGGAGACGGAAGCCGCCCAACTCAACCAACAGCCTAGTCGAGTCAGCGAGGCAAAACCTGTAGTCACAGAAGCTACACTACTCGAATGCGAGGCGACTTGGATGACCCTATTCCAAGCCTATCTCAAAGGTCAAGAGGTCCCTGATGATGATACCTCAGCTGAGAAAATTGCCCATAAGTCCAGGCTGTACACTTTGGTAAATGGCAAGCTCTATCGAAAGGGGAGCAACGGAATCTTAATGAAGTGCATCACTCAGGAAGAGGGCAATAAAATATTGCTTGATATCCATAGAGGCTTCTGTGGCAACCATGCATCCTATCGCACCCTGGTCAGAAAAGCTTTCCGGTAAGGGTTCTATTGACCAACTGCCCTCCAGGATGCTTGCGAGCTGGGGAAAAAGTGTGAAAGCTGCCAATTTTTTGACAAGCAAACCACTAGACCAGCCCATGCCCTGCAGACTATTCCTCTCTGTAGATATTTAAATCTAATTAATTAGCCGTGCTCACGGTCAAGAGCAGCTTAGGACATATTGTCAAGTACAGCTTTTGGTTTTGGTTTTGCAAATGCTTTGGAAAAATGGGTGTGTAACGGATTGGTTTAATGGTATGGTGAAATAGTATGTGGAAATGGTATGGTGAAATGGTTCATCAATATGATGGATTGGTGAATTTGTATGATGTGCTTTACCTGTCGGATGGAATATGGATTGATGAACATATGCTATTTATACTATTGTAACTTTCTTATCAAAGTGCTCGTTTAATTTCTAAATTGTTTTGAAAGTACTACTCTTTTGCAAATGAATCCTACTTCATGCAAAATTGAACTTAGTGTAGAAGCTTCACCCCTTTGGACTAACCCTACATATATATTTGTTTCTATACACTAAAGTCTTACGAGTACATGCGTGTACTCAACGTTGCTTGTTGACATGTATTCAGAGAATGAGAAAGAAGACCATCGTTTGGATACCCTCGTTTACGGTAGTGGTGGCGTATAGAGTCACGACCGCACTCTAGCATTTCCTGTGGGTTTGTTTTCAATTGATGGTTCATAATTTAAATTTTAGGTCGGTGGCCTACAATGACCCTGTTAATTCAAACACCTTTGTTCTAAATTATTGCATTTGTATTATACCCATTGTGACCTCATCAACAGATGTTGAGATGCCCAAAACTGACATATTACTTGTAAACCCTCCTTGGTGTCAACTATCTATCTTCCTCTATGTCACTCTAGTTATTATGTGTCATTCCTTCCATCACAATCACATGTATCACACATCTTTCTCCAAATTAAATCATTATCATCATGTAAATCATTGCGGATATGTGTTATCCTCCTATGTACATCTACTCCCGTACAAGAATATGAATCTCACTAATCTCTACTATTCTAAAGCATCACTTGGTGGCAGTAGTCCGTTCTTCCTATGTCATTAATTGCCGCTTAATTGCCCTGCTTAATTGCCCTACTTAATTGCCCTGTTTAATTGCCCTGCTTAATTGCCCTACGCAAGAAACGAAGCGTTGCTTTAATTAGTCAGCTTTCGCAAGAAATGAAGCGTTAAAGATAGATGTTTCATTTTGTGAATTTTTTTTATTTTTTAATCTTTATTTTTTGTTATCAATTTTGTTTTTCGTAGCAACGCACGGGCATGTAACTAGTGTACTCTAAATATCAAGTGCATCGCATTACAAGGCAAATCTCATCCTCACATCTTGGATAACGCTCTTCATTCTTCTCATATCAATTTAACTATGATCTCAAATCTTGGTCTAACTCTTCCAAGCTATGCAAGTGTTAGCCTCCTATCTATCATTATATAATTAATCTACTACCAATCATTAAATCAATCTTTATGTCTATGCATCCTCATGTCTATCTCTATGACTACGAATCATCAAATCGATCTTCATGTCTATGAATCATCAACTGGAAAATATCGATCTATCATCGAAATACCATACCAAATCTAACTAACTCTTGTCTCCACTAACTTCCCAAAATCAAGATCTTAAGATTTAATCTCTATCTAAAATCTACTAGACATCATTCTGACCTTGACCTTGTAGACTATCCCTCACATCGTGACCCAGATACTTATTCCCATTGTCCCCAAAATTGGGTGTTAATATATCTCAATCTGACTATAAGCATGCTAATCTATCATCGATGCCATCAATATCCCAGGGAATTGTGATCTATAATCGGTG
The DNA here is from genome assembly GCA_036346355.1 of Rhipidocladum racemiflorum. Classification (NCBI taxonomy): domain Eukaryota; kingdom Viridiplantae; phylum Streptophyta; class Magnoliopsida; order Poales; family Poaceae; genus Rhipidocladum; species Rhipidocladum racemiflorum. The sequence goes on along the minus strand of CM070584.1, from coordinate 24,081,606 downwards.
CAACAAAATCTTTTTTAATCTTCTCAATCTGGCAATCCTTGCAAATATAATTGATAAACCTACATGGTTCTTTTCTCCATTTTGGTTCACGGCCGCACTCAGGCCTTTCCTGTGGGTTTGTTTTCAATTGATGGTTCATAATTGAAATTTTATGTCGGTGGCCTACAATGTTATTTTAACTTTATTTAATTGTCCACATCTATTCATTTAACGTTTTTCCACTGTCTTTTTTGTTATAAGCAGGTGATATATAATCTCTGTCTGAAACCGAATTCCTAGACGGTTTCTGGATCGTGGAAAAAACAATGCAACCTAAATTTTCCAAGAACAAAACTATCATCCCTGGCCCTAACCAATAAGGGTGGGCATTTTTAGACCGAAACCGAATTACCGAACCGAACTAAACCGAATTAACCTATTTTTTCGGTTTTTTTGGTTTTCGGTTTTCGGTTCGGTTTTTATTTTGGTATAATTCGGTTTTCGGTGTTCGGTTCGGTTTTCGGTGTTCAAATACCGAAATAACCGAATAGCCTATGTACAATTCCACTTGTATAATGTTCTTTCTAAATCTACCAAACAATTATTATGTTCTAACATCTTTATGCATAATTGTGGTATGTTCATATGTTCTATTATACTTATACTGTAATGACCTATGATATTGTGTGGGTTTATGTCTACTCTATGTTGCGATGTGACAATGATAAAATCTAATCTACCTAGTGTTTATTCATATTTCGGTTAACCCAAAAACCGAATTAACCGAACCGAAATATTTTGATTAATTCGGTTCGGTTTTTCATTTTAGTCTGAGAAATTCGGTTGCCACTTTCAAAAACTGAATTATTTTAAAACCGAAAAAACGAACCGATTAAACCGAAAAAACCGAATGCACACCTGCTAACCAATTGCAAAGCGAGGCTATACATAGCAATTCTTGTCGAGACTTGTTTGCGCAATTGCATTCACAAGAAAATGTATTCCATCGCCTCCAAATCAAGCGCCTTTTTTCAGTTTTTCTCCCTGACACATGATTATCATTATGTATCACACAGCTTTACTAATTAACCATGGAAGTACATGCACACCTAGAATTAATCGGAGACAGCCTCCTCTCCGTCCTTCCTCCTCTTCATTGCAAAAGCACTCTGCACTCTGCACGCCTGATTCTCATTGCAAGAAGTAGCCGGACAGGAAAAAGAGGAAGCCGAGGAGGAGGCTGCCGTAGATGAGCAGGGCCTTCTGGCCGGAGGTGAGCGAGTTGCCGCCGAGCCCGAACTGCTGGTTCTGCGCGAACCCAGCGATCTCGACGCTCTTGCTCTCGAAGAAGGACTGCGCGGCCCCACACGTTGGGCACCGCCAGTCGTCGGGGAGCTGCGCGAACGGCAGCCCCGGCGGCACCGGGTACGCCGGGTCCCCCGCCGCCTCGTCATACCGGTACCCGCACGACCGGCACTCGAAGACCCCCGTGTTCAGCACCGCGAACTTCTCCTCGAACCGCCGTGGGTCCAGTCTCGGGCCGTCCGCATCCCCACTCCCTTCCCCCTCCCCCTGCAACGGCGCGACGTCGCCGGCGGTTGCAGCCTCCTGTTTGGTCTCCGGCGGCGGTGGCGTCTCGAGCGGCTTGTCCTCCTTGGAGACGTCGACGGAGTGGAGCGAGAAGGGAGACGATGTGGTCAGTGCAGTAATCAGGGGCTTGTGGGTGTGGAGGTGCAAGGGTGGCGGTGGTGGCGCTCTTGGGTTCTTGGACACCATGCAGGGGTGGATTAACCTGGCTGTGACTAATGCCATTGTGGTTAATAACCCCTCTGTGTGTGTGTATTATGTTTCAGGGTTTGGGTGTTGTTACCTTGGCGGAGGGGAGGGAATCCATGGATGCATTGGGAAGGATATGCTTTTTGTTTGCTGATGATGCTATGGGGTGGAGACTAGATGATGGGGTGCGCGAGGATAAGGTATGTGTGCACCAGAGCTGGACCTGTGCATGCAGTCGAAACGAGAGAGAGAGAGAGAGAGAGAGAGAGAGAGAGCGAGCTGGACCTGTGTAGAGACTGAGAGTAGAGACTACTCGTTGTGAAGCACAAGAAAACAAAATACAAATAGGAAATGGAGTTCATTGGGACAGTACATTTAGCAATTTCGAGTTTCACCAACATACGACCAATAGTAATTTTCCGATGGCTTTTCTTAGCGTACAATGGATAAGTCAATCTCCGATGGAATTTTTTGAACAGACAATTTTTTTTCCGGTGGCGTAGAGCTGACTTTACAAAAAAAAAAGGTTTAATCATTGCTTTTTTTTTAAAAAAAAAAAAAAACTAGGTTTGATCATTGTTGACCATATCTTTGCAGTCAAATCAGTTTTGTTGGCTCAACCTTTGTAATACGATCTTGAAATTACCAAATGACGTACTCAGTGAGTCACCTGCCCTGAGCTTCATACGAATTCCTGCGGACCGCAAGCAGACTGATTTAGGCTGGGCCGCTCTAGAGCATATCAAATAAAATTGTTTACGTCACGATTTGTTCCAGGTACAATTCATTTCGCATTTTCACAATGAAAAAAGATTAATCGAAAAAATACATCAAAATCTCACACTAGGGTATAGAAGAACTTTGTTACTACGTTACTAGCCCTGCCCCGACAACACGCCCTATAAGCACTCGGCCTAAAATATCTTTGCTAGTTCTTTTCACCCTTCAAACTTCACAGATTTGCAATTACAAAATTCAAAAAAAAAAGAATCTATCCGAACATTGGTCAGGGTGCCATACGAATATCAGATGTTGGGATAACCACTAGAAAAGTAGAAAAGCCCTATCAAAATCTGTTCTTATAGTTGATCTGGGAACAGCGACGAAGCACATCCCACCAAAAAATGGCCTCTTCGGAAGAGATTCACTTCGCTCGCTTTGCACGGCTCATCCACTTCTTTATAGGAAATACAGACAATTTGGGACTGCCTGCTTCCTTCTGAGGTGACTCTGGTGACGCTTCCTTCTCCTCGCCGCTTTCCTTCTCTTCAGAATATGGTAGCAACTCAAATGCCCCGTGTATAAAACCTCTGGCGATCTGAATTAATTACGTTTCAACATGGGAGTCCAATGAACAACGTTACCACAGATCAAGATCCACGTTGACAATGCAAATGAAAAAGGAAGCAAAGCAAATTGTACCTTTAACAAAATCCACACTTTGAGAGAGCTACTAAGGAGTCCTAGTTTTGTCTTCTTGCCTGATGTCAAGTACGTGCACATCTCATGGTCCACCCTAAGCACAAATCTTGGCCATGATTTTGGTTTCTCATGGTCTAATTTTTGCCCAGAGGCAGCCTGGTTCATTGGAAAAGTTTTACAGAACATTGGTTATCGGTAACAAATAATTAAAACACAATACTATTGAACCTGAAGCTTTATGTCTTGGAATTCTGGCTAGCTAAATGAAGATCGTAGCATTCGGAAGAAAAAAGATCGTAATTATTATAATTTCCAACGGAAGTGATATTACCAGCATAGAAGAAAACAAGTTGTTTCAGTTTCATGGGTCATTACTATTGTTTTCAATTATGTCCAGATTGTCAACTACTTCCAGGGCAGAGAATTCATTTAAATAGTATTAATACCACACAAGTGATACTTTAACAAAGAACGAAAACAAACAGATGATAAGTTTATAGGACTTACAAGGCATCGACAGATTTCACGTTCTATCTTCGAAAATGACGTATCAAGAGCTTCCACACGACCAATACCATGGCAACATGTACAAGGCTCACTGATCATGAAAGTAACACTTGGCCGAACCTGCAAATACCAATCAGGCATATAAACATTACAGTAAAAAGGAATCAATTAATGGATGGGTATCTGCATATTCTAATAAAGTTGTAGTTTCCACGTGGATAAGTGCAATAGTATGCACATGTGTAGAAGAGGTGGGCCCACATACCCTTTTTCTAGTTATTTCCATCAAACCTAACTTTGACAATTCTGAAACACCAACTGTTGATCGGTCCTTTTCTACTGCTTTCTTCATTTCTTCATAGACTAATCTTCTGTTTGCTGGAGAAAAAAAATGCTACATTAGATCAAGGATAAACAGAAGAACAAGAAAGAGAATGCGCATCATCTTCACGAAATCAACAACATCAAATACAAGAAATTTTGATGACAACAACAGTAAAGCATTGGCATCAAAAAAGCAAGGTCACAATGAAATAACATATTAATCGTTAATGTCAGCTAAGAATGTAACAAACTATGAAAGAGACATAACTGGTACAAGTACCACTGAGGTTATCTATTACCTGTAGCGCATTAATTAAGAATATAAGTGAATCTCCTGAAATTTCAGGACTTTTCAATTTCGAACCCAAGCATATTTTTCGTATTATCGTATAAGACAAATTTGATGGCGCTTATAAAATTCAAGCCAAACTATTCCTAAATTGTTCGAAAGAATATCCAGATAAGATACCAAATACCAAATATTCTTATTAAGGTATACAAAATCAAACTTCAGTCAAATTGTTGTTGAAACATCATCTGATTTTACAAGCATCCAATTATATAACAAGTAAAAATGAAATCATTTTCACCTCATAAACAAATACCTGACTGAATCTTACTAACAGGAATACTGATATGCGCTTGTGTTTCGAAGTACAAAATGCTTTATGTTGGTGTACAATACAAGAATGCTGGATTGCTGGTACATGAAATATTATAGTTGGATGTTACACAACAAAATAAGATTTCAACATCAACTAGCATCACCATATGTTGGGTCAGCTACCTGGCACATGAAATTGTTTGAAGATTTTCACCTCATAAACAAACACCTGACTGAATCTTACTAACAGGAATACTGATATGCACTAGTGTTTCTAAGTACAAAATGCTTTATGTTGGTGTACAATACAAGAATGCTGGATTGCTGGTACACGAAATCTTATAGTTGGATGTTACACAACAAAATAAGATTTCAACATCAACTAGCATCACCATATGTTGGGTCAGCTACCTGGCACATGAAATTGTGCGAAGGCACAGGTCACAAAATGATATTCAAACAAAACTTGCATTCTAGTAAATACTTAAACATCAGGCTGCAGGATAAATACTAGTATACGGTGTAAATTTCCATGAGATAATAAAATATCAACTGGTCGGTAGAAAAAACGATAAGCTTGGAGAAACAAAAATTAGCTGTAAGCATAATGGAGCACGAATCTGAAAGAATGCACGTATCCTCGATATCCATTTACATAACATGATTAGTTCTATCAGAGTAGAAGCCAATATCTTACAATCGTCTGTCATATCAATAAAATCAACGACAATAATGCCACCAATATCCCTCAAGCGCAACTCACGAGCAATCTGCATTGAAGAAACTTTTCATGGTCAATAATCAAGTTTGAAATCCTAATAATCCTCCATACTTCAAATTTAACATCACTCTATGCAAGCCCATTTTTTCATCCTGCTCTAGAGCATATATGTTTTCTGGGTACAAAACGCCAGTAGGAATTGCAGATATGATGTCCATCGGACAAGGAAGTATTCTTCAATTGGCTGATACAAATGGCAGTTCATTATGAGTGACAAGTGGTATGAAATATCCTGACTAAGGCTCACTTTACCAGTTGAGAAAGAAAACATTATCCTGATGAAGGCTCATTCCAGTTGAAAAAGGAGAAATATCCTGATGAAAGTTCACTATTCCAGTTGAAAAAGCAGAAGGTTATCAACTAAAATGGGGGCCAAAAGACTTTTAAATTGTTCAAGGATGGAAATGGTTTTTTTCAGCTGATTTACCCCTTGCCTTTTCCTATTCCCAAATTTTGATTGAAAAGGAAAAATGTCTGGTTGGGTTCAAAAGAAAAGCTGTGAAAGACTCAATTGGATGAAGGTGACTGACAAAAGATAAGCCAACCAGAGACTGATCAGATCCACTGGGACTCAGGGGTGGACCTAGCAATAGGGCGAGGTTGGGCGGTCGCCTGACCTACGCCACCGGTGGAACCCCAACCCCCGGGAGCTGAACTAGAGACTGGTTGGGATGGCTTGGTTTTCATCTTGGAGCTCCGGCGGCGCTAGATAGGAGCTACATCGGCTAAGCTGAGGAAGAAGGGTTAATAGAGCTCTAAATGTCTGAATCGTTATGGGCGCTATGGCATAGGGGCCGGGTGGGCTGAGCCTAAATCGTCAGCAACAAATAAATCAGGGCAAAAATGAAAGACCAAGTCACAACTCAGAAGACCCATACGTACGGCTAATTAAGAGTCAGGACACTGATTAAAGTTGTTTCAAAGTAAGAGCTAAAACAAGTCAAATAAATCTAGCATCAGTCCAATATGAAAGAGATCAAACCAAATTTTTAATTTTGAAATACATATATACTCGGTGTATCGATGTGTCCTTGTTTTGAGAGACATTGTATCGTCACCTAAACTAGTTGAAGTATTGACTGAAACCATAAGATAGAAAAGTACATGTTTTGACAGAGTTTAATCAGAAAGTAAGTTCTGCCATCAAAGAAAAAGGGGGAAAAGTTTTTGGAAATTTGAGAATTTTGGGAGAAGTTTGGAGTTTTTTGGAATTTTTGGACACATTACACATTCACACACATTTTCATTCTCAGGGGGAGATTTTGTTTTGCTTTTTGGTCAAAGGGGGAGCTTTTGTGTCTTTCACTGTGGTCTGCTCAAAAACTTTTTGTGATGTGAATGCCAAATGTTCAATTCTAAGTGGTGTTGCCAATGTTTTCATCAAGGGGGAGATTGTGAAATCATGTGCTGAAAAAATTGGCTTTGAACTGAAAAATTAGCTTAGAATTGGATTTGCAAAATGTGCTTGTGCATGTGTTTGACAATTTGACAAGAAACAGTAAGTTTCACATTGGCGCCGGACCAAGTTCTCAAGAAACAATAAGTTCCCCATCTGCGCCGGACCCAGTTTTTGGGTCTGCCGTGAACGTGATTTTGAGTTCCTCTACGTCGGAGCAAATTTCCAGATTCCAGAAGTTTTCCCATCTACGTCAGACCACTTGTTTTTTGGTCCGCCGTAAACGTGCTCTTGATGTTCAACAAACCTCATTTTTCCCATGCACAACGGACCAAATTTCTTGGTCTGTCGTAAACATGAAAAAGAGTCTTTTGCGTCGGACCAACTTTTTCCGGTCCGTCGTGAACGTGTTTTTGCAGGTCTGATTTCTAGAAGAGACCGAGTGTTGGACATTTGCATCAGACCAACTTTTTGGTCCGCCGTGAACATGTATTTGAGGCTTTTTGCGTCGGACCAAGTTTCTCAAGTAACCGAGGTTTTGATGTGTACGTCGGACCATTTTTCTTTGGTCCGCCGTAAACGTGATTTTGACGTTTTTCCGCCGGACTGATTTCCTTCAAAAACAGTAAGTTTTACATGTACGCCACACCGTTTCGTTGGTCCGTCGTGAATGGGTTTTCGAGTGACTTTTTCATGTGTACGTCGGACCATATTTTTGGTCCGTCGTGAATGTGTTTTGCTCGGTTTGATTTTTGGTCCGTCGTGAACATGTTTTGCTCGGTTTGGATGTTTTGCAAGAATTGGAATTGATTTTTTGGATTTGAATTTGAAATTATGAAATTTGTGAGAATTTCATGATGCTTGTTTTGAAGTGGACTTTATGCAATGCTCGTGTAAGTAGTTGCATGGATTGACCTTGAGTCAAGTCGTGGGACTTGTGCTCGGATTCGTTTTGTGGTTTGTTCGTGTGCAGGTATTGCTCGAGGGCGAACGTGGTCGATGACGGGATCGAAACTAGGTTCATGGAGGAACTGAGGTTCGGGACTAGGTTCAGGGAGGAACTGAGGTCTTGGTGGTCAAGGATGTCATGCGGGACGTTCGAGCTAAGAGAATGGTGCACATGGAGAATGGTTAGTCACGTGAGTATGGCAGGTGGCCATACGCGTGCAAAGTGTCAGTCACGTGAGTATGGTAGGGTTGCCATACGCGTGCAAGAGTTGTAATTGGCCAGATTGGGCCAAGTGGAGTGGTGTTGAATACATACTCCTTCTAGGATTAGGAGTAGAAATTGTATTCATGACTCTTTGTGATTGCTCCTTTAAATAGGAGGGGTTGTCTCCTGTTTAGGGCATTAATCCAGACATTGAAAGGTTAGAGCTTTGTCTTAGGGTTTGTACTCTTTTGATGGGAGTACTTTAGACAAAAGAAATAAAGATCAATTCTTCCATACCCTTGCGTGCTACAGTAACCACGTTGCTACATTCTTCCATACCCTTGCGTGCTACAGTAACCACGTTGCTACAGTGTTTTCTGTTTTGGTTCTTGTTTGCATGCTTGTTCTAATTCTAGATTGGTTTTTGATCATTGAGTTTCATCTTGATTTGATCCATCAAAAACCTTTCGAGGGTATTGATTTAGAGTTCCTCTAAGTCTAGTTGATTAATCCTTTGGAGATCTTGTTTAATCTTGAAGTTTTGATTAGATTGATTTTCGTCAAGTTCTGGAACAGCAAGCTTGCGAAGCTCATATCTTTTGATCCGTAAGTCCGATCGAGCTGATTCTTTTTGGGTTCGATTCGTATTGGAATCTAGTTTCTTGTGTCCAAATTTCAGATCGATCCAACGATTGGATCTCCAGGAATTCGCGTTGTACCGAACCTCTGTCAATCTGTTTTTGTCGGATACGAGGTGACTTTTTGGTTCAGATTTGGGGTGAACTTTTATTAGATCAAAGATTTGGTTTTAGCTTCCGCACAATCATTCACCCCCCCCCCCCACCTCTGATTGCTATATTCGTGTACTTCGATCCTACAGAGAGGCCTGATCCCAGCTGGGTCCGGAGAGACCCCCCACGATCGATGTAGAGGGAGGAGGGAGTGTCCCTGGAGTGGGCGCCTGAGGAGGCGCCATGCCTGGTGGAGCGAAGGAGGGCACGAGGAACGCCTGGGGTCGGGGTCCGAGGATCCCGGGTGCGGAGGAGGCTGGCCACATCTGGAACGAGCCGGTCCAGGGGTTGTACATAGGGCGACCCCCGAACGGTGGTGGAGGAGGGCGGCTGTCTTGGACGCCATTGATGCCCTGGCCACCGTTGCCACCTTGGTCGTCATTGCCAGAGGTGCGACCCTTGTTCTTCCCCTTGCCCTTGCCGTTCCCGTAGGAAGGCTGGGAGGAGTTGCTGCTGGTGAAGCGGCCGGTGCTACTGCCGGTGGTGTTGCTAGAGTAGAGGGCAGCAGCACCGGAAGTCTGGGCCGGCTTGAGCTCAGCCTCCTCGAGAAGGAGCATGGAGCGCACCTTCAGGAAGGAGGGCAGCGGGTCCTGCATTTTGATGAGGGCAGCGATGTGACGATAGGTCTCGCTGAGCCCTCGCAGAAGGGTGAGGACGAGCGTCAGGTCGCTGACGGGTGACCCATGTTGGTGAGAGAGTCGGCGAGGGTCTTCAGGCGCTGGGAGTAAGTCAGAACGAAGAGGTCTCCCTGCGCCAGGTTGCGGAACTCGGCTTCGAGAGCCAGAGCCCGCGAGGTGTGGTTGTCACGGAAGAGCGCCTCCACGCTCTCCCAAATAACGCGAGCGAAGGCGTCCCGCTGCAGGACAATGCCGAGGATCTCCTCGGACACCGAGGCGTAGAGGAGGGATTTGACGGCGAAGTTCGTCATCTCCCAGGAGGGGTCGGGAACGGCGGGTGCATCGACGAGAAGATGGGCAGTGGCACCGAATTTTCCGAGGAGAATCTCGAAGAGCTCTCGCCAACGGGAGTAGTTGGGGTGGGGGTTAAGCTGGAGGGTAAAAGGAATATGGGTCTTGACGTTGACGGTGGAGAGTGCGGAAGCAAGGTGAGCTGGAGGGGCGCCGCCGGGTGGGGCTGCGCCTTGCTGGACGCCGGCAGGCACAGGGAGGACAGGGGCGTCCATGGTTCTGGAGGTGGTGAAAACTAGAAATCCTAGACGTCTGATACCATGAAGGAGAAGTAGTTTTGGGAGAATAGAATAATTCTCATTGATAAGTGTTGTACAATATATAATAGCAGCGCCTGTACAGAAAAGGAAGGCTAACCTATACAAGGCAATTAGCTATTCTAGGAAAGAACCTTCTATACATGGAGGTGATCTCCTATATATGGTACTGAAGATATACACAATCAATGCTGATTGAGGCGCTAGATATGGCAGTCTAGAGGTGCCATTTATGGAAGAGGAATATGTTATGAGCAGACTTCGCTTGGGTATGCTCAAAGGCACGCGTGCCCGGCCGAATGCCAGGGCGGGTGCCGCTTGCCGACGAGCTCGCCAGTGCAGTCACGGTTTAGGTAGATTCGGCTGTTGTCGGAGCCACCGCCTTGAACTAGAGATTTGTGGCAATAATCAAGCTTCCTTTTCTTTCTTCTCTCCTCTTATTTATAATCTTTAGAAATCCTAACAATCTTTGGCTAAAGATGGAAAACTGAAACAAAACCCAAATTGCGACTTGTAAACGGAAAGTAACTAACGCCATAAGCTAAACAAGGAAATACTCATACCAAATCAATACTTTCCTAATTTCTCTTCCTCCTATAAAAGACTTGATCATAGGATGGGCGCATATCATCACTCCCCCCCTGAAAAACAAGCTTGTCCTCAAGCTTGAAGTCAGGAAAAGATCGACGGAGGATCGTAGCATCGACCCAAGTGGCTTCGTCTTGCGGTTCCCCGGCCCAATGAACTAAAAATTGTCCCTTGCCCTGAAAGAAGCGCTGAGCCAAAAGCTGAGACGGCTCCCGTGGAACGTCAGATGGTAGCGGGGACATGATCTCCGGCAGGGCAGGCACCTCTTCAGGGGGGTCGCCGGTGAAGGGCTTTAAGAGAGACACATGGAAAACATTATGTAAACGAGATTCCACGGGCAATGTCAGGCGATAAGCGACTGGACCAATCCTTGCTTCCACCCGATATGGACCAAAATAGCGAGCTATCAACTTGTGGGAGTCTGGCAGACTGAAAACTGGCGATGGGGTTGTAGACGAAGCCAAACCCAATCCCCCAGTTGAAACTCCACCTCACGATGATGTGCATCATATCGTTGCTTCATACGATTTTGAGCCCGGAAGAGATGCTCCCTGGCTTGCTCAAGAATCAGATCGCGATCAACCAACTGACAATCCACGGTATCAATGGTGGTCGCCCCTTGCTGGTATGGTAGTAGGGCGGGGGGTTTACGGCCATATACCAATTCAAATGGTGTTGTCATGTGGGCGGAGTGAAAAGAAGTGTTAAAACAAAATTCAGCCCATGGCAACCACTTTTCCCAGGAAGAAGGATTATCCGTGGCCAAGCAACGAAGGTACATCTCGACTGTACAGTTGACCACCTCAGTTTGCCCGTCGGTCTGCGGATGATATGCAGTCGAAAAAAGAATAGTCCCGCTCTGCTTGAATAAATCTTGCCAGAATGCACTGAGAAAGATAGGATCACGATCGGATACAATGGATTCCAGAATGCCATGTAATCGGACCACGTGATCAAAGAAAAGAGATGCCACTGCTGTTGCTGTTGTCGGTCGCGCCAGGGCCATGAAGTGAGAATACTTGGAAAGCCTGTCCACGACCACCAAGATGGTTGTCTTACCACCGGATTTGGGAAGGGCAGTGATAGTCCATGGAGATGTCTGCCCACACCTGTTGAGGTATCGAAAGGGGTTGGAGGAGACCCGCCGGCGACAACGTACTAGTTTTATTGCGTTGGCACACCATGCATTTGGCGATAAAGGATTCCACTGCCTGGCGTTGTTTAGCCCAATAGAACTCAGCTTGAACACGACGTAAGGTCTTCTGCACCCCCTCATGAGTAAGGTTATGAACCGAAGCAATAATGGTCTCCACTAGAGGGGATGAAGCGTGCACAAAAAGACGATGTCCTCGGTAGACCAAGTCGTTCGCCACCCGCCATTGCTTGCCTGGAAGGTTGCCCACAGGGAGGTCGGCGGCAGGCACAGCCGAAGGAGCAGACCCGGGTGAACTGGATGACGAAACAGCCGCATCCATTTGCTGTGGAGGCGATGCAACTGCCGGGCCGAACTTGTCATGGAGTTGCCGAACTTCCGGGTGGTTCCGTAATTCCTGTAGCCAAGCATTTCTTGTGACGCTTATGGGAAGGGAGAGCGATGCACAGGTGGGTTCTTCAGGAGGGATGCGAGATAACGCATCGGCCACCACATTCATCTTGCCGGGTTTGTATTCCACTCTAAAATCAAAGCCCATAAGTTTACTCAACCAATGCTGTTGAGGTGGAGTGACTAGGGCTTGTTCCAATAAATATTTAAGGCTGCCATGATCAGTTCGAACAATAAGACTGGCCCAAGTAGGGTCTCCAATGGCGTACTGCTTTAGATAATCCAATGAGTTCACGCTCATATGCGGCCAATTTGACATGTCGAGCGGCCAATTGACGACTGAAATAAGCGATAGGGTGCCCATGTTGTTGAAGAACCGCTCCAATGCCCGTACCCAAAGCATCACACTCAACCACAAAAGGAGTGGAAAAATCAGGCATTTGTAAGACAGGAGCGGACATTAATACCTCTTTTAAGTGAGCAAAGGCAGTCTCAGCGGCCGGAGTCCACTGAAAATTTTGGTGGCGTAACAAGGCTGTCAGAGGTGCAGCCAAGGAAGCATAATCCCTGATGAAACGGCGGTAATAGCCGGTGAGACCTAAGCATCCCCGTAAGGCAGTCACCGAAAGAGGGCGCGGCCAAGAAGCAATAGCCTGGAGTTTGGTGGGATCGGCTGCTACCCCATTCCCGGAAATAATATGCCCCAAGTAGCCAATGGAACCTTGAGCGAAGGCGCATTTGGATTTCTTCAAACAAAGCTGATGACAGCAAAGACGACTCAGAACCATTCGCAAATGGGAGCAATGATCCTCCTCCGTGCGACTATAAATTAGGATATCATCAAAGAAGACCAAGACGAATTTACGAAGAAAATCTTGCAAAATGTCATTCATGAGGGCCTGAAAGGTGGACGGAGCATTAGATAACCCGAATGGCATGACCAGAAATTCATAATGGCCATGATGAGTGCAAAACGCTGTCTTTTCAATGTCGTCCTCACGCATGCGGACTTGATGATACCCCGAGCGAAGATCCAATTTGGAAAAGAAGGTAGCATGCCGAAGCTCATCCAATAATTCTTCCACTACTGGAATGGGAAAGCGATCTTTAATAGTCTACGCATTGAGTTCGCGATAATCCACACAAAAACGCCAGGACCCATCAGCCTTCTTGACGAGCAGTACCAGTGAGGAGAAAGGAGAGCGACTAACTCGGATGAGGCCCTGTTGCAGCATTGCCGCGCATTGATGCTCAATTTCATCCTTCTGGCGATACAGGTAACGATATGGCCGAACCACCACAGGATCAGTACCCCCGGCCAAGCAAATGCGATGGTCGCACGGCCGAGACGGAGGAAGGCCCTGCGGTTCCTCAAAGACATCTTGAAACAGGGATAAAATCTCTTGGACTGATGCGGAGCCGGTCATGGCCGAGTGAAGCATATGAAGATGACGCTTGTCCTAAATACCCTGAAGCTGGACTGGTTCTCTGTGCAAAGTGAAGGTCATGGTAAGAGTTTCAAAATTCCACTGAATATTGCCCAGCGTGCGCAGCCATTGGACTCCCAGCACCACGTCAAAACCATCCAAGGGAATAATGAGGAAAGGAGCCTGGAATGTATGAGACTGAATGCCAAATTGAGTTGCTGGAAGTACTCCCAAGACAAGGAAGATGGTTGCCACCCGCCACTTGGACTCTTTGTCGTGCCGTGCAATCAGGTCCACGAACCAGGAAGAACGGCAGCCCCACTGATGAAGTTGTGAGTACTGCCACTGTCGATTAAAGTGAGAAGACTACGCCCCTGAAGTTGAAGTTGTACTTGCATTGTTGTGCCGTGCTTGGGAGCCCGGACTGCCAAGAAAGACAGGGACGGTGCTTCTTCCTCCACGGTGGTTCCAACGCTATCCTTGTCATCCTCATTATCATCACAGAGTTCGAGATGAAAAAGGCGCTTTACACCGATGACCCCTCGTATAAATCTCGTCACAATTATAACAGAGCCCTTTTGCCCTGTGGTCAGCCAATTGATCGGCACTGAGCCGCAGACGGAATGGTGCCGAGCTGTTCTGGGACCCGGCGGATGGGGCGGCAGACAATCCTGGATGGTGAGAAGCCCCTGAAGCGGCCGTATGCTGTGTCGAAGTTGTGGTCTTGAACTCGCCGCCCCTTCCCGTGGGCACGGTTGGCACTTGATGGATTGGCATGCCAGGAGTGGAAAGCGTGCCCTTGCTAGAGGGTGCGCGGAAGCGACCCGCCGATGTGATGCCCAACTGAGCGGCCTCGGTAAGCCAAGCATCCTTCCGATCTTCAGCATCGCAGGCGAAACCAATGGCTTCCGCCAAATCGCGCGGCCGATCACGTCGAACATCCACCGCCAGGGCGACTGAGAGTCCGGCGATAAATGTTTCGATCTGATCCTGCCGACGCATTCGCGGAGTGCGCGCCAGGAGGCGCTGAAATTCCTTCGCATACTCATCCACCCTCAAATTTCCTTGCTTTAAGTTAACCAAGTCCCCGAGAGGCCCCATGCTAGAAGAACGGGTAAATCGCTTGGAGGTCTCATGAAAATCGTCCCAAGGAATGAAACGCTCCTCCAACTGCCAATTATCCAGGACTTCCAGAGCTTCGCCGCAGAGATGGATGCCTGCAACTTCCACCCACTCTTCCTCCGGTATGCGATGGAAGCGAAAGAAGCGCTCACACTGCCGTCTGCCGTAGCCAGCACAAAGGGTCGTCCGTCCCATTATACTCGGACAGATCGAACCGAGGTGGGCGAAGTATCCAACGTCGGTCGACCTCCTCCATGCTGCTGGTCCCGAACGATTAGCCATGTGCTCGGAACCAGATGGGAGATGGCCGTCAAGGTGTGGTGGCGGCGCCACAGGTGCAGGAGCGCCGGAATCTGATACCAAGTTGTTATGAGCAAACTTCGCTTGGGTTTGCTCAAAGCCACGCGTGCCCGGCCGAAGGCCAGGGCGGGCGTCGCTTGCCGACGAGCTCGCCAGCGCGGTCACGGTTTAGGTAGATTCGGCTGTTGTCAGAGCCACCGCCTTGAACTAGAGATTTGTGGCAATAATCAAGCTGCCTTTTCTTTCTTCTCTCCTCTTATTTATAATCTTTAGAAATCCTAACAATCTTTGGCTAAAGATGGAAAACTGAAACAAAACCCAAATTGCGACTTGTAAATGGAAAGTAACTAACGCCATAAGCTAAACAAGGAAATACTCATGCCAAATCAATACTTTCCTAATCTCTCTTCCTTCTATAAAAGACTTGATCATAGGATGGGCGCATATTAGAATATACTCTAACAGGGGCCATATTCATATCCGATACGGTATCCGATACCGATACGCCAGTTTTCTAAAGTATCCGGGCATCGGAGGATAGATAAGCTTCCTCGCAATACAATTAAATAAATAACGGTAAATCGATAGGTAACACTCACAAAATGGCAAAAGCCTACTATTACACCATGTACATTTTAACCAAATAGCTGCATTTGTGTGAGCACGCAACTCATTAGGTCATCCTGCCTAGGGATTACATAACCAATATTTAGCATGCATACAAATTTGTGCTATGAGCATGTGATTTCCCCCAGATTAATATAAAGGCTAGTACAGTGCTAATCAATAGCTAACCATATGATATATGTAGACCAGGGGCACAAAAACAATGGCTCAGAACTGTGCTGGCAGCCTGGCAGAACATAACACAATTGCAAGCATATAACTGCTACTGTCAAGCAAATATTTTCATGATAAATAAGTTTACTCGATATAAGAGGTAAGAGCAAACATAGGTATTCTTTTTGTAGCTGTGCTGTAAGATATAGAAATGTTATAGAGTTCATCTCTTAGCAATATCAATTGAAGAGTAAATGATTAAGAAACCACATAGTAAAATGTCAAAATACAAGGTGTGCTTGATGACATAGATGAGTTCTCAGAGACAATTTGAATCAAATATACTACATTCCAACACAGCAACAGCACATGACACATACTTGTTTTGCAGCTTCGAGGTTGACTTCTAAGATAGCCTTCTCCTGCGATGTCCCCTGACCAAACATACTGTGACCACCATTCACATCAATTGAAACCAGAGCTTCAGTCTGTTCTATAACTAAAGAACCCCCATTCTGTAGCGGAACCCTGCAACAAGAAAACACTGTAATATAATACTGCAGAAACTGCATTCTTCATACCTTATTTCACAGAACCTTAAGATGAAAAGGTGTGATCCATAAGCAGCTTACGAATAGAAATATCAGTTCAATCAATCATTTGTTGCGATTTGCGAGGCTTCTCAACAGATTTAAAATTTGTGATTATAAACACCTACTTCACAAAGACTTGCACATGATGGATCAGCCATTATGAAGTATGAACCAACATATAAGTTGACTCTTTGAGTAAATTTTTATACTGACAGCTAAGCAGCAGAAGTACCTACTCCACCAATCCACTTTGGTAAGTTGCACTCTGCAGCTATCACTAATAAAATGAATTGGTTCTTAGTTAGGATGCAGCAATATACGATATGGTATGGCAGGCAGTACAGATAAGTCAATATGGTATTTTACCAATAAAACAACGATACGGCAATACAGCCACATATATATTAAAAATAGTATATATCATATATATACAAGACTAACACGCTATCGCCTATCAGCAGCGTGTTAATGCTCCAACGCTTTCCGTCCTCTTACCTTTTATGACCTGGACGTATTTGTCTCACCTTCCCTTTCTAGGATGTGCCATCATCACTTTCCTTTCATTTCCCTCTCTCCCGCTTCCATGTTACACATGTACAGGACAAAACGGGATAGAGAGTGCAAGGAGCATTAAAGTTGATGTATTTTTTCTCTTTGAAAGTTTCAAATAATCATATCTCCTTCACCAAGTGTCAATTTTACATTCTGTTTAAAACATTGTGTTCCATACAACAAACTTAACAAAATGAAAAAACATATTACATATGTTTTGGAGACATAATAATAAACTTATTTTTTAAATAGCAACTCTCCATGTTATTATCAAGCAGCTTAACATGTTACTAGTTGTGAACTAAATATTTCTAATTTGTAACACTATTACTTGATGATAATTGCCAAGATTTGTGCAGGTAGTTTACCGATGATAGATGTGTTACTTGTTAGCAACTCTACAAATGAGTTACTTGCTAGTAAGCAATAGAGAGTTAGGTAAAACTATAACTTTGCTAGCAATTAATATGTAAAGTTGCAAGGCATATGGAGTTGCTAGCAGGTATCACATAGTTGCTTCACAACGATACCTTAGTTGCCAAATTGAGAAACAAGCTTAGCATTATGTCTCCAAAACATATGCAATATGGGTTTTCCTTTAATTAAGCTTGTTGCATGGAATACAATGGTGAAAACGAAATGTGAAATGGACACTCGCGGAAGAAGACATGAACCTTTAAAGCTGATGAAAAAAACATATACAGGAATTCAGACTTTCCCACAACTCCTTGACGTCAAGCGGAAGCGAACTTTTTGTCTTCTTCCAATTTTTTTTCCAAACTAGTCGAGTGCCCGTGCGTTGCAACGGAATATAGTATTTAAGATGGCATGATAGAAATTGAAACTTTAGATGTTCCAAGGTTTTTTTCTACAAATTTTGAGTCAAAAAGGACTTATTTTTAATAACCCGAGGACCTGTAGGTAATTTCAAAAAATTTGAGGACTTTTCTGCAAAAAAGCGCTGACAAAAACAACCGACCACTAACCCTAAACCTAAACTTACCTACCCACCCCTCAGTCTCTCCCCATTTCACTCCCTCACCGCCACCCCTCTCGCTCTTCTCCACTGGTGGTGGCCCACGGCGGGTGGTGGCGCGGTGAAGTTGTTTAAGAAAAGTTAAAGAAATGCTTGTTTTGATGTGGTTGTTTAAAGAAAAATTGTTTCTTTTTATACCCTGAGATGAGTTTGTTAGGAAGAAAGGCGTGGATTGAGTTCTTGATAAAATTTAGTTTGATGGTTTTGTTAAGAGTTTGTTAGGTAGTTTGTTGGGTTTGTTAAGACTTTGTTGGGTAGTTTGTTTGGTACAATTTCTTCGATTTTTTAGAGGTGGGACAAGTGCGCGAGGAGCAAGGCTTACATGTCGGTGCTGTGTCTTGGAGAGAAGGGGAGGGAAGGGACCGAATGATGCACCAACCACCACTACCTTCTTTTAAGTAGTAAATATCACATGAAAGCTTCTCCTCCCAACTTGGATTGGACAACAGCACGCATGGTCGCGCATGGAGACTAGCACGCTACCTTGCATCACATAGAGTTACCGTATGCCATATATATAGGTCTGTCTGGTAGGAACTGTCTAGGTTTAAAAATTGATTTGTACAGTAAATCAGGAATGGATAGTAACTCCCTAAGGGCCTATTTGGAATGTGGGGATTTGGATCCAAATCCTTAGGTCCGAAAAATTCCTAGAGCAATCCCCTCTTCTAAACAGGCCCTAGAAGTTTACTTTATTCCCCAGGAATTCCAAATACCCACCCCAAACCAGCTGTCCCATCTATGATCTATCCCATCATAGTTATCAAGTGGGTGCCTGGGTGGTCGCCCAGCCACTGACGACCTAGGCCTCGACTCGACTGAAGTGAACAGCAGAGTGAGATCGAGAGGGTGGCAAACTAAAGAGGTCCAGGTATACTGAAGCTACTTATCAAACTAGAATATACAGCTAGCAGATCTGATTTTGTTTTCCAGTAAAATGGTTGCCAAATATTACAAAGCAAGCAAAAGAATAATCAGCCTTCAAGTTAAAGCTACTTAAGAAAAGAATGCAAGAGGAGAAATTATACCTTTTGCAAAGAATATTGTCGATCTCCTTTTCAATTTTATATTCATCAAATATGGGTGTTCTTTTCTCATACAGATCAACTCGATTGCAAAGCTCAGGTGCAACTTCTTGGAGATAGCTCGTAACCTAAAGATGAGACAGAAAAATCTTCATACTTCATCAGCCCTGGAAATTGTGAACTTCTAAATCTTAATGACCTAATCTGAATGGACAATATCCCACAACGGGACAACCAGTAGGTAGGCTATGCATATTGTACATAAATAAGGAAAAACTAGTATGCTAATAAGTAATAGCCTGTCCAACTATCAATACTTAATTAACTAATCTTATGTGGCATGAAAAAATGGGCAGAATCATTTTGGATAAACGTTGTTCCAAGTTTCTGACTGTTTAAACTGCAGGACTAACTGGCATGTCGAAATCAACTTCTGTTTAGAGGCATACACCATAAAGCACTAAAAAACATGCATCCCTGTGAAGGGGAAATGAATCAAAAGAAATATTTCTTCAATAGTTTAAACAACTATAAATGTATCAAATATTAATTTCATCACCTCATGGTAGGTGCGAGGAGAATCCACAACCAGCCTTTTGACCTAAGTGAGAATACCAGTTAATCAGGACTCTAGTAAAGCATTTGAAAAGTCAAGAGAAGATAAGTATGTTATGGGTTCTGCTATCGTCAGATAGCATCACAAATTAACTCACCTTCTCATTAAAATCATCTTGAACTACAGATAGAGCCTGACCCTTTGCTCTATGCAACATTACAGGAACAGCACCTTCCACACCCTCATCAGCAGCTAAGGCAGCAGATTGAGCATGCTCAGTTATTCCTTTCCAGGTAGATAGCAAGCGATCAAGGTCCTTCTGCAACTCCTCCCAAGAATGGCCAGCAGCAACTGTACGAGCCGTCAGAGTAAATCCAGGAGGCCGTAACAATTTTGTAATGCCCTTTAACCGGGTGCGCTCAATCCCAGTAATTTTTTTTGACACTCCAACTTTGTTACCACGGGAAACCAGTATCTGCAAATTTAAAATGGAAGGATAGTTCCAAAGTTAAGATAAAAGGTTTCAACTTGAGCATCAGTGCACCACAGCTCTTTTTTCATGTAATAGTACAAAACATGATGAAACATAAGCAAGTAATGACTACGGATATACTCATAGGTAGCTGAAAAAAATATATACAAATATTCTACAGATAACATCATTTATCACAAAAAGATATGCTGTGGTAAAGTTAAGGCAGATTTTAAGTTGTATAAATTGAAGTGCTTGTATGTGTATTCTTTTGTTGTACCATAAATTGATATGACTACACTGTTCAATGATCATTACAAGCGCCTGTATTTGACATCACTCTGTGTTATTTCGTATCATCATTTCTTTCCAGATCAGGATCAGAAAATTCTCAAACTCAAGCAGGAACTAACTAGACTGTATTCAGTAATAAAAGATAAGATTTGTGGTTAGAAATATTCCTTTTGTACGGCAGTTGATGCACAAATTACCAATGGAAAATAAAAGATTATAAAGCATAGAAAATGTAATGCTCAAAGAGCATGAGAGCTAGCTAACTATAATTATCTTACATACCCAAAATCGGCTTCGTAAGCATGGAAAGGGACTCAGAGTTGGACCTTTCGTACCCAATCCCTCCTTGACAACTTGAACCATAATTTTCGTGCCCTTGCGAACCTGAGACCACCTACTTCCATTTGTATCATCAGTAGATTCCCTCAAAGAATGTTGAATGGAAGATAATGTCTTAAGATCATTGGAGATTTCTGACTGATCTCCTGGCAAGAGATCCTCGCTATATTCATCTTCCATGTGATCATCAATTTCATCATCCTTTTCTTCATCATAACCAGAGACACTTTCGAATTCAGCGCTATCAATCATGTCTATCTTAGAATGGGCCACAAAAGCTATACCTTCTTCATTTTCAGTAACATTCTCAGCCGGAAATGTTGATGAATCATCATCATTTTCTTCATCTGCAAACTCCTCATCAGTCATATCATCATCATCATCATCATCATCGTATGCTGGAAGGCTCTCATCATTAAAATCAGAAGCATTTGCAGAATCTCCTCTAATGTCCTTGACAATTTGAGGATACACAAATGGATCACGGTTTTGTTTTATGCTCATAAGTGAAGGCCTCGAAAGTCCAATATCTACAAATGCTCCCCCCATATGAGGCACAAGTTTTGTTACTATACCTAAATAAATACTATCACACTGTACATTGTTCTTGATGGGATCCAGCAAGAGTTCAACCAGTTTTCCATCTTCCAATACTGCGATTCTCTGCATGGTGCAGACAGAGGAATTAATTAGTATGACTCTTGATGAAGGCTCACCAATGGTGGGCTTATCCTCCTCCAAAGGTGCTGGAAGTTTATCCATTTTCCTTAGCTTTCTAATGATATCCTTTGCTTCTATTTTGCCCTTCGCTTGAACTACAGTTTCCTTTGCTACCACCCTAGATTGAAATAACCATGGTTCCTCCACAGGCTGATCCTGTTCAGGCATGTTTTCACTTACTTCACCCAAATCATGTTTCTTATTCAAAAACTTCCTCCTGTCTTTCTCGTGTTTCACTGGTGCAACAGATCTCTTTGCTGCCACGACAGATCCAAAAATCCATGGTTCCTCAACAGGCAGATTCCTTCCATGCTGGCTTATACTTGATTTAATTGCATTTGGTTTATCAGTTACAATAAAATCATCTCGCTCACTGGCAGTTGGATTCTCTGTTATATGCTTCACATGTAAAGGTGTGCCATTCCCAAGTCTCAGTATAATATGCTCACCTGACAATCAACTGGAAACATTTAAGTGTTCAGCAACGCTAAGGAAACCTCAATTAATACTAAATAAGTTAAAATGCATGGCAGTACAACATTACCTACAGATGAAGCTCGATCCACCATATCTATGACAGAGTGGGCTTCCACAATGCTCTGATGCTCTCCACTATCAGTAAATTGTTCTTCAAGAAAACCAGCTTCCATCAGCCACGATCCCCAGGAAGGAGAGGGAATACCTGCCACACTGGTTTTCATCCACTGATCTTTCACAACAATGACATGTTTTTTCCGGCCAACTGAAGGTATTGATAAGGAGTACTCAGGACCCGGCCTCCATATGATATCAGAAGAGGAACCTTTTTCCTCTCGAACAAAATAATTATACTTGAAATGCACCCCATATGGTACCTGCAAGTGTTTAATAGGTCAAAAAAAAGGGCTAAGAGCAGATCTCCAAGAACATTTGAAATCACCATCTAGAATTAATTATCCATGTCATTTGACACCAAAACATTCCCTCAATGAACTAAACCTGTTCTACAAGTGGTGGATGAAACAATGTTATTAGGACGTATAAAATACAGAAAGAAATCTCTCGTCCTCCAAATATAGGTACCATATAACATCATGTTTCTTGTTGTCGCTAAAAATGAGAAGCACTTGCACTATCAAATCGAAAGATTTGTGCTAAACAAAACCAGAAACATAGTGGCCCAAAAAAGAAAAAAAATAAGAGTTCCTGTTGGGAAATGGTATCTGTAACACCCCAAAATTTTGCTTTTCTTAAATTCATGTGTGATTTGGCACTTTGGTGAATTTTTGGAATTTTCTGGAATTTATTTGGATTTATTTGGAATTTATTTGAATTTATTCCATTTTGAAATAATTAAAGAATTAAACTTTGCAAATAAAATTTTGTTGGAAATATTTTATTTGAGTCCAAAATGATACAAAATATTTTCTAGAATTTTTCTGGAATTTTTCTGAGTCTTTTGCTATTTTTAATGAATTAAATGAATTACTGGGAATTATTTTAATTATTAAATCGCTGGAAATTCGAGTTGGGTCAAGTACTATTCATCCGACCGAGTCGGAACCGAGTCGGACTCGAGTCAGGCAGAACCACGTGACTTGATCGAACCACGTCAAACCCTAGCTTTGTGGGCCGTTGGATCAAGATCCAACGGTCGAGGATTTCACCGTCGGTTCGGCCGCGTCCAGGCCGAACCCTTCACGCCCGTAGCGATCGTGGCCGTTGATCGTGCCACGTGTCTGACCCTCCGTCATCGTCTTCGTCGAATCCGGCCGGAGAAGCGCCGCCGTAGCCGCCGCGTCCGATTAGGTTTCCGTTTGTGCGCGCGCCGAGGCCATTTAAGGCGTGGATCATCGCCCGAGACCGCCCGTTTGTGTGCGCACCTTTTCCCTCAAGTCTCCGAGCCCGAGGCGCCACGGCTAGTCGCAATCGCTCGCCGTAGTTGGATCACTCCTCGCGCGGTTATTGCCTTTTTCCGCCGGCAAGCAATGACCCTCCGCCGCGCTGAGCCGGATTCGAGACCCCTAGGTCAAGCGCATCGGATTGGACCACGCGCCGCGGATTCGCCCCGGCGCCGTCCGTGTGTCGCCGTCCTCAATCCGGCCAGATCCGTCGACCCGGCCCGCGCGATCCGCGAAACTCGTCGGCCGTCCGATTCGATCGCCGCACGAGGTGAGGCCACGTAGCCCTTTCTTGTTCCAACCCGGATCTCGTATCACCGTTGGATCTAGATCGTGCGGTCCAGGTTAGATCACGTGTTATAGATTGGATCCTTTAGCGGCCGTTAGATCTTGATCCTAGGGCCGAGATTGTGCCACGTGGCTCGGTGAAGCCGCCTTGCGCCCACGTGAGCGGTGACATACGGGGCCCGCATGTCGATGGCCGTGCTTGCTATGGGCCGGATCCACCGTGGACCCGTCGCCCGTGGACCCGATCCATGGGCCAGGACACGTGGCGGCGCTGAGTGGTGCCACGTGTCATCTTGGCGTCGACATGACGTCATCACGGATCCGTTTCGGTGATGACGTCGGTAGGCCAATCACAGGATGACATGTGTCCTCGGCGCAATAATTAATTTCAAAAAATGATTTATTAATTCGGAATAATGATTTGATTTTGTTTCAAACTTCAAACTCTTAAAACTTTTGCGTTTCAACTCAGATTTGAGTGATTAAAATTTCTAAATTAGTATAAAAATGAGATCTACATAAATATGAATTTTAGTTAATTTATGGACTAAAATTTTTCTAAGTAAAATTATTTAATTTAATATTAAAACATTAAATAATCATAACTTTTGCATTTTAACTCCAAATTTGTGATTCCAGTTTCTAAAAATTCATAAAATTATGTTCTCTCTGTTTATGGATTTTATTTGGATGTTTGGACACTTTTGCCTATTGTTTATTTGTGTATTGCTATTTGCACGCTTTACGAGTAGGCGTTGAAGTCTTGGGAGGGATTCGAAGGAGAAGTATTGACTCAGGATCCAACTCAAGACCAAGAACAAGTGCTTTTTGACGGGAAGTTGTGCTTTGAACATGTTGATCCTATTTTGAAACTTATTTTGATTTAACCTATTGCATGCTAAGTTCAATTAGAAAATACTTTATTAAATATGGGGATTAGATAAATACCAATTTCTTTGTATGACACCTTGATTATTTAAATATGTGCCATGACCCTTGTCACCCTAGTTGTGGATTACTAGTTGGACATTATTAAATCGCCAACATGGGTTTTAGGCCGTTGTAGTATCTTTGCTTAGACACCTTTCGTGCTCATGACATGAATTTGGTCAATCAAATGTTAATATTGACTTAATGATATATTGAACCTGTTTTGGAAAGGTATCATGTGATGTTGATGGCACGTGGTGCATGGTAATCAAGCGGGGTTTGATAAATAGTTTTCGGTAGGGGCATGTGGCAAGAATGATCAGTGGGCAGTTGTGCCTTTGGGAATATTGTTTTGGTTCTTGGGTAGTCTTGCCCTGGTCACCCTAAGGACTTCACCTTGCAAGCCTTTGAACTGGGTCTAACGTGCAACCACATGTACAGAATGGGACGGACCTAGTTGACTAAGTTGCTAATAACGTACTGTGGGACCTCGGGAGGTCAACTACACCCTTTGTGTAAGTTGTGCGGGGGGCGTCTGGAAGTGAGGCCAGTACCCATCTAACGGTTGATTGGCTTAAACTTCGCCTTAGCTAAGGGAAGGGTTAGTGTGCAATAGCAGGGAGGACCACTTGTATTGTTAGAAGTTTAGAAAGACTTTGTTCTGAGGAACTTCGCCTTTGTGGTGTTTGACTGTATCTTGTGGGTAAAGTGCATAACCTCTGCAGAGTGTAGAATCTATTCGAATAGCCGTGTCCGCGGTATTGGACATCGCTCGGGAATTACAAGTCAAGGGTTAGATTTTCTCAAAAATAACTTGGGTTTGAAAGGTTGGGTTGGACTAATAATGATGTTGATGGAATTGGGGATTAGGATGGGAAAGATGTTTATTAAACTTCTTGAAAAGTTATCTCTGCTTTACTTGTTGCTACCGCTTTTGAATCTACTTATGATACTTGTTAAATCTTTGTTTCTTTGCCAAAAATACCTTGAGCCACTCCTTTGTATTAAGCCATGCATGTAGTATATTAGTGCATTACATGCATGACTTCTTGAGTACCAAGTACTCACCCTTGCCACAATACAACACCAGTTGAAGAGGAGACTACACGGCTTTGGAGGAGGAGCTCCAAGAGGATCCGTCTACTTAGGGAGCGAGCCCAGTCAGTTGCCTGTGGTATACTGGATGGCGCCACGAAGTTATTTGATTTTTTCCGCTGCTACTATTTCTCTCTTAATAAGTTTCGCCCTGCGAGGCGTACATTTGTGACTTGACCATAAGGTCGAGTAACCAGTTTGGTTATTTAAATAAAAGTACTTTATTAGTGTCAATTGGTATGATTGTGATATTTACCAATGTTAAGACTGTGTGCACTAGCGCGTTCCTGGACTAGTGCTGAATACACAGAGGGTCCGGATTTGCAAATTCGGGGTCCCGACAGTATCTAATTTTTCTGAGCTCAAAGAAATACAGTGACAAATAAGAGAAAAACAAAAGACAGCATAGGAGACAAAATAACTAATTAAATGTGCCAACTGCTAACCTGATGTAATATGTGATGACTCAGCAACTAGAAGCATAGGCACACATATGAGCATATGCTGAATGGCGAGCATTTGATACAGAAGCACAAAATAGATGCTAGAAATGAAGCTAAGAAGCAAATGATGGACCATCATGGCCTTAGAACATTCAGGGGAAAAAACATACATTTGTGTGTAACAATATTTAGCCAGAGAAATAAGAAGAAATGAAAGGGGCAGACATCAAAATATATTTGGTTGTACAAAATACTTGAAATGAACAGCCAAGCTCATGAGTTATGCAATTGTTGTAATAATCTGAAAAATATGACCATAATTTGTAGTTATTTCTCTTGTAATCACAGCAGCATGCTAACGTTGCCTATTACCACATCAGCACATGGTTCAACTGTAATCTTCACTTTAAATTGTAAGAATTAAGTAAACATCATTTCCCCATCCATACAAGAACACATTTTAAGTACTGAAGCAAACTCTCTTATCAAAAGCAAAATTCACTTGTAGTCATGTATGCACATGCACAGGTCCAGTTAGTTTCCTACTTGACCTGTTGACCATACCACCATAGCACACCACATAGAATACAGAATTAAACTCTTCAAAAAAACAAATACAAAAATAATGAATGCTAACAGAGATAATATAGAAAATTTAGCAAGGTATTTGAGTATTTGACAGTCGGAAGAGGAATTACCTTTATTTCAGCCATCCATACATTGTTATTTTCAACAGAAGGAGACAGCTGAACAGCCATATCTGACTCCCAACAGCCCAGAGTAACCGGATCTCCTGTGACGAAGATTAGGTAACCATCCAGCACATCTGCTTTAAGGTTCCATGATATCGTACAGAATCCTTTACAGGTTATGACTGAGTCATCTGTAAGAAACCAACTGGGAAATGACATAAACTTCAAAGCATCAACTATCAGATCAAATTATTTTAGGTGTCCATTTTATTCAACCTTGCAGGTATAACTTAAACTTAAATATATCAAAATTAAATATTTATACTCAACAAAATACAAAATGCACAATTTTACTAAACAAACAACTTTGCACATTTAAGGGGTGCTTTGGATAAGGTGGGTTGCTTTGATAATTTTGGGAATTTCAACTATACACTAAGGATTTGGATCAAAATCCCCCTTATCTAAACAGGAAGATAAAAATTTTACACTTCGAGAAACAAAGATGTACATTTCATTCAAAGTTTTTTGTGTATAGTTTAAATTAATTGAATTGAAATTGTAATGAAAAGATGAACAAAATGTATACCTCTTTAACAAATGTACCCCCATGTAACAACATATGTACCCCTATGTAACAACATAAGTGATGTTTACAGGTACTTTTTGTGGCAAAATAAGTAATGTTCTTCAATTTGAAGGCAAAAGATATGTTTCTTCCAAATCTGCTATTGTATTGATGTTTTACATTATATGTTACTAGTAAGGTGCCCGTGCGTTGTAACGGGTATCTACATTTTGAACGGCTGTCCTGCTATTATGATAACATAAAACAAGAAAATATGTTGTGCAAATAATACCTTATACAGTAGGACAGTATTGAAGCAGTATTTCTATATTTCTATGTAAATGAAGTGTTCTGACGCTTCGTTTCTTGCGCCTGGAGTGGTTAATTAATTAAAGAGGTGAGTAATTAAAGAATGGTCTTGTGTGCTGTCTTCCATCCACACCTGGAGTGGTTAATTAAAGAGGTGGGTAATTAAAGAATGGCAGAACCGGTAATTTTGATGAAATGACGTGGGAAGAAACTCTCACTTTATATAGTAGAGATAAATGATTGATAAGGATGGTGTTTGCACATTTCCATACACTTGATCACAGTTATAGGACAGAGAATTAATGAGAGAGACCACATTTATGTTCTAAAAATGCACAGTTTTTGTCATAAGTATTATACATCTTTGTATTAGTACAACAGACTATAAATTCAGATAAGTAGAATGCACATTTCATTCAACTATGTAGGCATAATACTTAACTTAAATGTGCTAACATTACAAACAGAAAACTAAACAAGATGTACAACTTTAGTTGCTGAATTGCTGAAACGTATGATTCAAAAGTCCCTGAACAATGTAAGAGCTGTCCTCCATAAGCACCATGGAACTCAAATGTATTCATCAAACAACAAAATATGGAAGAGGGAAGACATTTCAACTGTGGTGGACACCTGAACTAACAAAATTACCACGTCCAGTAGACATTAATGCCTTTGAGGAATGAGTAGAGTTCGCTTCCACTTGAAGAATGCCTCTAAGAGAATCCATCAATTGCACTGAGCACAAAGTATGCCTACAGAAATATGAGCTACCATCAACCAGAGGATCAATATACACAAGAAACTCAAATGTTCTTTCCACCCAAGCAAACAAAATTGAAGAATTCTTCTGTGCTAATTCAAGTTAAGTAGGCGTTGACTCATCTGTCTTTTTTTTTTATGTTGATCATTAGAGTCCTTTTGAATTTTCCCTTCCCTATTTTTGATTTATTCTATTTTGGTGCAGAAATATGAGCGTAATTTGCTGAGCATTCTTTCAGGACCATTCTTGGCAATTTAAGTTACCTACAAACGTATGAGCAATTCAGGAATTGATTCACAACCACCACCATAAATACTGGGTGTCTTACCGATCAGACCACCAAGTGGTGAGAAACATGAACACAAGCAAGCCATTAAGCAAAAGCACACAAAAAGAATGGGTATCAGAATTATATCCACGCAGCAAACAGAGGAAAGAGCCCAGGAACAGACCTTCTCCGGTGGCCGGACAGCGCCGAGCTAATCCCGGCGGCGCCACGCCGGTGGCCATGGGGCGGCGGGGGCGCGGAGGCGTCCGCGGCTCGCGGGGGTGCCCGCATGGCACCCAGAGGGAGAGGACGAGGTGGAGGCGGTGGGCCCAGCGCGCGGACGGCCATGTCACCGGGACGAGATCTCTTCTCCGCACGTGCCCACCTCCGCCATTTGATCCGAGGATGGGAGTGTGCTTGGGAGGAAGAAGGGGTGATGGATGATGGATGGATAGGGGGGTGCTGGGGTTTTACGGGGAGTGGAGGGGAGGGGACTGACATTTAGGAAGCTCGACGGGATAACAGGAGGGACGTTTTCGTAATTATGGAAATCTAGATTTGGTTTTCAGGAAATGAATTCCAAAACACCTCACGCTACGTGGTGGAAATGAAATGGATTCACAAAACTAGATTCCAATTTCTGTTCCAGTCGAATTTAATTTTGGTTCAAGACAATTCAAATTTAAACTTTCCTGTTTTGGCGTAAATTCAAACTTTCCTGTTGTGGCGTCCCTTGGAATCAGAAGTTTTGCCCTTTGTTTTCTTAAATCAACATGAAGAAATTACTCGCAAGGTGCTAGCACCGTCGAACCCCTCTAATTCGGCACCAATCCAGCACAAATGCACCCCCTATCTGTCACCAATCCAGCACCAACTAGCATCCCGCCGGCGGTGACACTCGACACGACTTTGCTTCATCCAATAAGCCCCTATTGAATCCAGCCAGGCTCAACCGCCCAAGTGAAGGCGCTACCGCAGCGGATTAGCGTCGTGATGATGTGTTGCCATGGGACCTCTCATTGCTTCCGTAACTGTGTCACCGTGCCACCACCAAGGAAAAAATCGTATTTAATATTATTTTTAACCCGTATTTACAAGATGATATAACAGTTTCGCATATTTACAAAAAAATTCAATCATCTCCGGTTTCTAATAGACCAGAGATGCATCTCCCGTTCACCAAGAACCAGCCAAGACCTTGACCGGCTCACCAGGAACCGGCCAAGGCTTGTGCGGCCCACCATGCACCGGTCAAGGCTCCCACTTGTGCATGCATGCACCGAATCATTCGCTAGCAACTAGCCAAGGGAGATGGAAATGAGCAACAAGCCAAGGGAGGCATGGAAATGACCTGCGCCGAAAGCATGAAGTGACCAAAGCAGGAATCATTTCAAATCGCATGTGCCTAATTGACGTTAATGAAGATTCCTCGCGATTAGCGGTTAGCGATTCCTGCATGCTGGCCTTCGATCTCGGGCTTATAAGAAGGAGGGAGCCTGAAGTTCCAGCGAGTGATCTAGCGACGTTCATGAGCGCGAGGTTCCAGCGACGTTTGTTAAGGAAAGAAGGAGCGCTCTGCATTGAGGAGAAGTTGAAAAGGAAGGAATACGTGAAGCAACACTCTGCAACGCAGCTATTTGAGTAGCCACACTACTGCGAAAGCAAAGCTATTTGAGTATTATCGTGTTGTTATGTTATCGCTTAACATGTGAAAACGAAGTAGTGTATTCATAGCTTAACTTTTAATTGGACTTCTACTTTGGTTATGCAGAGGAAATCACGATTGATTTTCATCCTAAAACTATTGCTGCAGCAATCAAGATGCACATTACTAAACTTTAGTGCTCTGCATAATTAATGCTGTACTTTTATTTTCACTTGGTGCTGTAATAATTTATCTGTAGCGTTCGACATGCTATATTTAGCCTAGTTGTTCAGTAAAGTAATTGTACATGGTCAGTAGAAATAATCATGGTAGATGAGTAGAAGATGAAATGATAGTAGAAGTGTATTGAGAAGATTATTTGAATGATCGAAGAAATTTTTGCGTTTAGTACAAAATTATAATAACTTGTAGTACACAAAATGATGGTACTAGTAGGTCGAGTAGCTTCAGAAATGATAATTTTAGTGTAATATTACGTACATGAAATAACAGCCAGTACTTGAGTATTACATAAATTAAGGATGTAGGGAACCATAGGGCACTCTAGAAACTATAAATGGGTTTAAAATGCAAAGTGCAACCGGTCGACCAATTTAATAAAGCACGACCATATAAAATCGAGCATAGCCATGAAAATTTGGAAGTGAAATTTAGGAATCCTAAAGTAATACGATAAGCATGCTAGGCACTTTTAAACGTGCAAGGTGGTAGGGGTGTACTGTGTGCATTTAGCAGAAATTTAAATTGGTACGATAGGCGGCTGCAGCAAATTTGGTGCAAATTTGATTAAAAATCAGTGGAATAAATTTTGTTAGAATCTTTGTGTGATATTCTTTTAGATCAGGCAAAGAAAATTGAATTTATAGTTAATTTGCATTAATTTGTAATGAAGTAGGTTTTCAATATAAGAAATAATCAATTTGCTATAACGTGATTATTTCATGCTTAAAAATTCTGAAATCACTTTTGTTATTCTCATTACGCAATACAGAACACGATTTCGTAAAAGTACTTAGGATGTACCATTTATCTTTTATACGATACCATTAGGCAGTAAATGGTTTAAAAATACGAAGTGCAGCCGGTCGACCAATTTAATAAAGCGCGACCATATAAAATCAAATAGAGCCATGAAAATTTCAAAGAGAAATTTAGAAATCCTAAATTAATACGATAAGTGCGCTGGGCACTTTAAAATTTATAAATGTTAGCACAAGGGAAACGACAATGTGTATGATAAAATATGAATGTAAAGTAGAACAACATGTGTAAGACTGTAATATTGAATTCAGTGCTGAAGAAGATCATTAATTATGTGTAATGACTAAAAGGTTTAATATGTGTGCAACAGATGGACACGTTTTTGAAAATATATTTTGGAGAACGGCCCTCTGTTTTGCACAGAAGAGTGGTGACCATTTACAACTGCGTGCACTTAGACAGCACAATAGCCATCCCAAATGAATTGGGGGAGCTAAAATCACATGTTATTGCGCTACTAGGTGTGAACCGTGATACGCATAGGGTTCGTCTAGAAGGGGTTCATCCACGATACGTTCTAAACAGCTCTATGGTTGTGTACACACTGTTCCAGTTAAGAAATAATAGTTCATGGGATTTGTATGTCCGCAAAGCGAACGAAGAGAATTTCAAGTTATGAGTGTATGTAGAGGTATTGGTAGGACACCAATACAAGGAGGCCGGGTCTACTTCTGAAGTAGTAGAGCATGATATGTCACATGGACGACACGAACCACCAACTGCGGAGGAGTGGACCTCGGGGCATGGAGAAGAACAAGTTGATACGGCGGAGGTTGATGAAGGTGGCGGTAGCGAGGATGAAGGAGCGGCGGATGATGATGACCCATCTCCTGCTATACAGTACTTTCGAGCCATGGGTGTCCTGGATTGTACCCTCGCGGATTACAGTAACATGTCCGCATGGGGGTACACCCATAACGACGTCCAAATCGGGCAACGGTTCCGTAACAAGTAGGAGGCCATGCACTTCCTAAGCAACTACGCCGTCACGACAAGACGGGAGCACACTGGTATCCGGTCGGAGCCCTCCACGTATGAGGTTAGGTGCATGAAGTATCTCGATTGTCCCTTCTTTGTACAAGTTCACAAACCAAAACACGAGGATTACTTTGTGGTTAGTAGACATAGTCCTCATACGTGCACCGAGGAATCCGTAAGGAATATGAGTTGTATTGTGGACGCGAGGTTCGTGGCCCAAATCCTCGTGAACATCATTGGAACTGACATCGGGATGACCACCCGTAAAATTATGAAGGAGGTGCAAACAAAAACTAGGATGGTAATCACGTACAGCACGGCCTAGAGAGTAAAGCAGAAGGCATTGAAGATGCTTTTTGGGGGATTCGAGGAGTCCTTCAACTTTGCTCCTAGGTTATTACAGAAGATAGCCATGACAAACCCAAGCACTCAGTTTGCACTAGCGAATGAGCATGTAAGGATGGAGGGCAGGTCCTTGAGCTCGGTGGACCGATACCTCGTCAGGCTGTTCTGGTCATTTGGACAATG
The DNA here is from genome assembly GCA_036346355.1 of Rhipidocladum racemiflorum. Lineage (NCBI taxonomy): Eukaryota > Viridiplantae > Streptophyta > Magnoliopsida > Poales > Poaceae > Rhipidocladum > Rhipidocladum racemiflorum. The sequence continues at coordinate 24,048,852 of CM070584.1, read as the reverse complement.
CATCGAAGCTTTTAGGTATTGCAGACCAGTTATATGTGTCAACGGGACATTCCTGAGTGGGAAGTTCCGTGGGACGCTGCTAACTACACTTGCTGCAGATGCAAATAACCAAACCCTCCCATTGGCGTTCGCTCTCGTGGAGAGTGAGAACAATGATAGTTGGTTGTGGTTCTTGGCACCACTTAAGTGCCAGGTCGTGGGTACGAGGGAGCGCGTTTGCGTTGTGTCCGACCGCAACAAAGGCCTTCTCCACGCGTTGGATGTCATGCACGACAGCACAAGCTCCTCGATGAACTGGCCTGATGTGGAGAGAAGATGGTGCATGCGGCACCTAGGTGCGAACTTGTATTCAAGATACAAGAACAAGGCGCTGGTGAAGAGGTTCAAAGCTATGTGCCTTCAAAACCAACCTCACAAGTTCGACACGATATGGACACAGCTGAACGACACCACACAGAAGATGATGGAAGACGACCAATCACAGGAACAGCAACTACGTTCTCAAGAGGTTGAAGGCCAGACTTTGGTTAGTCGCACGCGGCCTACCTTCAGCCAGTGGATTGCGGGGAAGCCAGCTGAGCGGTGGGTGCTACTCCACGACATGAACGAAGCGAGGTATAGACGAACCATTAGTTCATGGTAATTACCGTAGTGTTTATGTTAATTCCCGTTGAAGCTAACATAAACCATTTTAGGTACAACGTCATGACAACGAACATAGCGGAGGCTTTCAACAACGTAATGAAGGGTGTTTGCGGCTTTCCGTTGTGTTCAATCATTGAGCTCACCTTCTACCGGGCGGCTGATTACTTCCGTGATCGCGGGAACGCGGCCGAGGTGTGTGTCACTATGTACGCACCAAGAGTGGAGAAGATCCTCAAATCGAGAAGGAAGAAGGCACATTTCCACTGCACAAGGATTTATGACTTAGGCACGAATAAATTCGAGGTCATGTGCAAGCGCAAATATCAATATGGTATCTCGCGGGGGACACCATGCAGCAGTGCCAGCTAGGGGCAGAGGAGGTTACTTGCACGTGTAACAAGCCGAAGCTGCATCACATCAAGTGCTCCCATGTGTTGGCCGCATGTCACGACATGGGTGGGAACGATGCATAACAGTTCATCTCACCGTACTACATCGTGCATGCTTTGAAGAACACTTGGCATCCAAAGATGAGTTCATTCACAGTTGGAGTGAACTACAATCTACTGGAAGGCCCCACCTGGAAACCATACCCCGTGACATGGATGTGGCTGATGCGGTAGATGGTTTGCGAAAGTGCACATTATGCAAACAACCTGGACATGACCGTAGGAGGTGCCCCAATCCACGCAGTACTTAGTAATGCGTACTTTCATATTGTGTACTCAGTAGTGCGTACTTGGCATGTATTCCTTGTACTGCGCGTTTACATTGTAGGCAATGGCGGGCATTGGACTTCCAGAGCTACTTAGTGAGTCGGTTGATGCGAGACACCGTGCGAGGGGAATTTGTTCAGGAACTGAGGTGTGACACAATTGTATATTACATGTCATGCAATATTTGCGATGCCTCTAACCACGATTGCGTGCACGTTTCAGTTGCCCCCTCTGTCCTGCCGGTCGTTGCACAAAATAAAAAGGTTGGACGACCAGTTCCATATTCCACTCGCCCCTGCAGGTCTACTACCCTTCGCGCTTCTCATGGACAGGGCTATGATGGAAGGGGGCATGACCACACCAATGTCGGGCCTCGATTGGGCACTTCTTACTGGTCTAATCGACCAATGGCGGCCGGAGATGCACACATTTCTCTTCCCATTCGGTGAGATGTCCACCACTCTAAAGTATGTAGCCATGCTCACCGGCCTCCCCATTAGGGGCCAACCTGTGGTTCTAGCCTAGCACAGTAGAGGCCTGTGGCAGCAGTACGTGACGGCCAGGTACATTGAGAGTATTTGTTATGTAATGTCTAAAATGATAACGATACGATGCACTTGATTAATCCGGAGTACCTACAAGTTTGGGGTGTCGTACACACATAAGGATACTGGAGTGTCGATGAGCTGGCTACAAGCATTGGAAGAGTACCAACCATGCCCAGAGCATGCGGACGAAGCGACCATAGAACGCCATTACGAAGTTTATCTGTATTGCTTGCTTGGCGGTGTGATGTTCACGACCACGTCCGGTGACATCATCTCCCCGCACATAGTGTGGATAGCTCGTGAGTTGGCCGCAAACTCGGAGGAGATGATGACATACAGCTGGGCATTTGCGGTCCTAGCTGACACATACCGTGGGTTATGTGATGCATGCGTACGACATACGGCTAGGGGCACAATTACTAGATGCGTGCAAATGCTGTAGATGTGGAGTTGGGAGTACCTTCCGATATCCCGGCCTACAGTCCGTAGAAGGTACTACCCTATCGTTGTGGGCCATGACATGCCAGAGCCCACTCGCCCTACTATGGGTCACCGTTGGATGCACGCACGACTTAGATGGTCGCCGTTTGGTGACTACGCGAGCTACAGACGTGTTGTAGCAGATATGGACCTATTAACCACTGATAATGTGACATGGGATCCATGGACGCCGCAACAAGCCGCAGAAATTGCCACCGATGGATGCATCTCTGGTTGTTGCCTGGTGGACATGCACATTATGAATGACCACATGCTTCGTCGTCTACATGAACACGGTGGAGGTCTATTCGCCTGAACGTATCCAACGACAATTCAAGTGCCGACAGATAATCCCGGTTACACCACCGTGGGACGCTGGGAGGTCGCACAGGTATGTATTTCATTATTTTCAATGTTATCATCTTCGTTCAAAATTTGTCATTCTAATGTCTTAACCATAACAAGAGAAGAGCTATGGGTAGTGCGAGAGCTGTCGATTGGACCCTAGTCCACGGTACGCACATCACGCGATGGGTCGAGTCAGCATTGCAGGAGATGGTCCATCCTGCTGGCACATACGACTGCTACGAGTACGACAGCTACCTTGCATGGTACTGCGCCCGCACACGTGCCACGTTACTGAGCCAGGAGATCCAACCACCGAAGGAGGGCTTACTCCTAACTTTACAAATAATGATGACGATGATTTCGTGTCAGCACCACCTGTAAGATCGAGGATGAGCCTAGAGGGGGGTGAATAGGCTTTTTCGAAAATCAAAAGAACTAAAAACTGGATTACTGAAATAAGGACAATACACTACTGAAAAAGGAGAAAGCAACAGGCACAGAGCAGAAACAGTAAGTACTAAAAACATAAAACAGAGGAGACGAAGATTTTTCACCGAGGTTCAGAGATAACACTCTTACGTCCCCGTTAGAGCACTTCACCAGAAGTATAGCTCCACCAAAAGCTAAAACAACTAGCTTTGGTATCCACTGGGTAACTCTTTCACCAAATGGTGAGGTGAGTTCCAAACCTCTCACGATTGGTTGTGGCCTTCCACAAGTTGCTTTGGATAGGTCGCACCAAGAACTCACAAACCGTCTAGAATGCTAAGTTCCAAGAGTAATAGACTAAGCACAACACTCTTGGTTCACAATCTCACATAGTGTCTAGACTCAGCTTGGAGCTAAATCACTTCTGAATATTCAATGAACAGTGAAATTCAGTCTCTTTGAATGCTTTTGAGCTCAAGAGTGCTAGATGACAAAGAGATACAAAAAGTTCTACTGAAGAAGGTCCTTCCATAGCTTATATAGCCCTCAAAATGGAAAATAACCGTTACAGCATTTACTAGCCGTTGGACTTTGTCAAAATGACAAAATAAATAAATTCAATGTGCCACGGACAATGATTACAAAGATTTGCAGTATGATTAAAGCACGACAGACCAGATTCAGATAAGTTCCCATTTACGTCGGACCGAAAACTTCAGTCCGTCATAAGAGTGCGTTTGCGCCGAACCGAAAAATTGGTTCGACGTACACATGCATTAAGCAAAAGTTGGTCCGTCGTGAACTCTTCAACATATCAGCTTGCGCCGGACCAAAAATGTGGTCCGGCGTACATTGCAACTTAACTGGAAGTTTATCAAAATAAACCAATTTAACAACAAAGACTTCCATAAAGTTTTGAGTTGGCGCCGGACCGAAAAACTTGGTTCGGCGTGAACGGTGTATGCTCGATTCAAATTTCAACATACTCAGATTACTGCGCCAGACCGAAAAAACTTGATCCGGCGTGAACGGTGTGAGATTTTTCAAGGAGGGTTTCAGCGCCGGACTAAAAAAGTCGGTCTGGCGTGAAGTATACTCAATGTTACTGAGTGAGAATGAAGTGATTATTTCTCCAAGTACCCTTGACAAATTTGAGATCTAGGAACCAAGGTACTTACTTGTGCATAATCCCTCTTAATAGTACGGCTAAAAAGAAATGACCTAGCTATATGACTTGAAACAATTTCCCAGTCAAAACTAGTAAAAATAATCCTTAGCCTTTTTCCTTTAATATGACAATTCTTCACTTCGTAGGGATTAAAATTCTTGATCATCAACACCAAAACCAATATGAAGCATAATTAATGAATTGGGGGGCCTATATGCTTTCAATCTCCCCCTTTTTGGTGATTGATGACAACATCCTTGATAATTCACTATTTTGGACAGATTTGTCTTATGCTTTTCTGCAAAGAATTGTTAGTTTGATAGAACAATAGATCAAAATTGCATAAGTAAAAACAATTAATGCTCCCCCTAATTAAGTGCTAGGTTTTGCAAGGACATAACAGAGCATAACTTTAAAAAGACTTAACAGAGTGAATTCAGTGCAAATAACTCAGAGACTGAAAGTCTTAACAAAGTAATGAAAAGACTGAAAAACTGGACAGCCAGAACATTGCAGATTACATCACATAGTAATGGTAATAATAGTTTTAACTAAGACTTCTCCCTTCTCCCATTTCCCACTAATCTCCCATTAGATTTTTTCTACACTAATTTCCCCCCTTTGGCATTAATCGCCAAAAAGGTCACTTCTTGCGCCTGAAGAAAGTCGTTTTGAATAAAGCTGAAGCCCTTGAACTGATGCTCTGTCGTGGAGGGGACAAATGCTGCCACTGAGGTGATTGTTCTTCTTCGGTCTGAGAAGCACCCACTGCTTGATCATGCCAGCTAGGATACTCAGGATCCCCAGGCTGAGGACATGTAGGAGGTTGTTGTTCATCTTCAGTGTGCCGAAAACCCATAGCCCGATCATGCCAACTTGGATAATTTAGATCTCCAGGCTGAGGATCAACTATCCAGTTCTGAAAATCTTCTTGAAGGTTATGAAGAGAGTCAAGGATCGGATTTGCTTGATCAAGGATGAGTTCACCAAGCTGTTCTTGATTTGAGACAAGATTTTTTCGAGTATCATCAAAATGATCTAAATAGTCATCAAGGGAATACCCAAGCCAATTGAGCATGCCTCCATGAGTATTGAGCTTGGTGTTTACTGTACTTGTAAATTGATCAAACTTGGATTCTTGAGCATTTTGCTTCTTGTTTATGTCATATAGCCTATCCTTGATAGTTAACTCATTTGACTTAAGCTCACTAATCCATTTTCTTAAATCAAACTGATTGCTTCTTAACATGTCAAATCTCTTGTAGCTCTCATTCTTGATCAAGTTCTGCTCTTCATAGACTTTATTCAACATTTCATGAGTTTGTCTCACTTGATCATGATACTGCTGCAGAGCTGCCATGTGTTCACTGTGCCTTAATGCTGCCAAATTTCTTTCTTCTTCAAATCTTTCCTGAGCAGTTCTCAGATCAGCATTGTATTGTTGCTCAAATAATCCAAACCAATCTGGCTGTGTACCCCATGCTGGTGGCTGCTCATGTTGAGGTGGAGGAGGTGGTTGCTCACAAAGTTGGAAGATTGGTGAGTGATGAGAACTTTGAACTTCATGAGGGAATGCAGATCCCCCTGCCTTATAGTCATGTGCTGCAGGTCTGAATGATTGAGCTTCCATGAATTTGGCTGCTGCAGCAAGTTCTCGTAGCCTCTGAACTTCCAGATCACCTACCATTTCTTGAGACTCTGAACTAGGCACCACCTCAGTTGTTGCATATTGTTCCTTTTCAGGTTCATTTTGCTGTGGCTGAGCCGAAGGTTGTTTTTCTTGCTCTAATTGTGCCAAAAATGGTATATTTGGAAGGCTTGGCACTGGGAGTTGACTGCCATGGCTGAAACTATGATGGCTATGTCCTGAGTAACTGGGCAACTGTTCTCCTCCCATATCTGCTCCATTATCAGAGTCACCATCATTGCTATCATGATGAGCACTTGGCTCATCTTCTTGTGGTGCTCGAGGTGGTGTGGGAACTCTGGCTCCCCTAAGAGTGTCTCCAATTATAGAGCTCATCGTATACTATTTGGAGATGCTCTTGAAACTTCTACTTGCTTCTTGTTGAGAGATTATTCCTTGTGCTAAAAGCATTTGAGATATCTGCTGAGCAAAAGGGAGAGGACTGCCCATCATCCTGTAAATGGCTTCCTCCATTTCTCCAAAGATGTAATCTATGAGATCTATGGGCTGTCTTGACAAAATTAAGTGGAGAAGCCATGCCAATGTAGGAGTGACACCTTCTTTGTATCCTGATTTTGGGAAGATTGTGTGTCTGAGTAGTAGCAGAAGAACTTTGGCTTCAGCAGTCAAGCAGTTTGCTCTATTTGCATTAAAATTATTTTCAGTGATGTCCCTGTAGATATGTGCTGACAACTGCAAATCAGGCATGTCACCTACTTGTCTCCATCTATTTCCAAGAAACATTCTGTCATGAATTCTAGTCCTGTTGACTAAGGGACTTGAGGCTCCTATAGCAGCTTCAAAATGAGGTGATCTCACTTTTCTGATTTTTCCATCTATAGTGCATAATATATAATGTCTTTTCTTATTCACTAGCAATGAAGCATAAAACTCCAGAATTCTGTCCTCATTCTAGGTAGGAGTTCTAGTTGACATCAATTATGCTAGGCCAGGAGTTGATCTAACACAGTCAAGGATTCTATCAGATCTAACTATTGACCTCACTTGATTCCAGTCAACATACTGATGTTTGCATAGAGCAGATAATGCTTTTCCACTTCTATTTGTTCTGTTATTATACCCAGATAAATATTTTTGTGCACTGCGGCAATGAAGTTTTCATCCAAGGGAGGTCTGGAAAAGGTAAACCACACTTTTTCATTTACCAGCCTCACTGATCTCAACTTTTTACCCCCTAGTGTGGCTAGCTCTTGTCCAACTATCATGTCGACTTCTATGGTAAGTTCTTCTTCTTCAGAACTAGAGTGTACACTAGGTTCATAGTCACTATCTTCTGCAGATGACTCATGATCAGATAGCATAGGTTGTTTATCTTTTCTTGGTGGTTTGGAAGTAGTTACTTTTCTGTGAACCTTGCCAGAAGTTTGAGTAGCATGTTGTTCTTCAAGTTCTTGGGATTGTTGTGACTGTGAGGAACTGGATGTTCTCTGTTTCTTTCCTTTTACTTTACTGATCAGTTTGCCCAGCAGAGTTCATTTATCTGAATCTTTTGTCATTTTGGTTAAAGAACTACTGAATCTCAATCTTAGCAGATTAATACTTCTCACAAGCACAAGAACTGGCCTAGATTACAGTAGAAGAAATATCCTTAAGATTTTAGAAACCTAGGTCTAAGGTTCAGAATCTTGCAGAAAAGAAAAGAGAGGATAGAAGAACTTACAGAACCCTAGAAAGCCTTCTTGAGCAGAACACCGTTGACACGCCCAAAAGGTGTAATCTTCGGTGAGAAGAGGAGTTCTTGCTCGAGAGAGAATGAGTGATTTGGGGATTTTGGTAGGTTTGGAGAAGTTGAGAGATTTTGGAAGACTGAGAGTAAAAACTGACAAGGGTAAGTCTGAACCGCACACAGTGCCAATGAAACTGCTGCGTTGGGAAAGGGTGCTTTTAAGAGGTGTGGTTGGTGGAGGACAGGCACCCCCTTTTTACTCTGGTGGGTGAAACCCATAAAACTGAAACTGTCAAGACTTGGGTCTGAAAAACAAAAGGGCTTAGAAAAGATGAGTCCTAAGATTAGACAAGATTTTGAAATTTTTGATCTTGGATGAGTATTTTTCAAACAGCTAGATCTAAAACCTTTTGAAACAGATACGATTTTACGAGTCAGATATTTGCATGTGTACTCCGGACCAGTTTTGGTGTAAAATAGAGAGTTTTCTATTTGCGCCAGACCAGACTTGCACACGCACAGGTTTGCCCCGGACTAAGTAAACCGGTCCGTCGTTAATGGTTTTTCAGTCGGACCAGGTCCGTGGTGAAAGTACCATTAGCGCCGGACTGATTTTAATGGTCCGTCGTGGACTTGCATGTTCGCTGAGTTTGGTCCATCGTAGATGTAAACTTACTGTTTTTACAGGATTTTGATTAGAATAAGGTCCATTGTACTTGCAATTTTCTGAATAGGAAAATAAAAGATACCTAAACTCATAGAGATTTTCAAAGATCCTCTTTAAAAGAACAAATTAAGAACAAAAGATGGATCTTAGAATAATCTTAGTTTTAGGATCAATCAGAAACAACCAAGGAGAGATGGAAGGTTTCTTGCAATCTTTTAGAGATATATGTGCGCTCTAATCCAGTGAGCAAGAATATTGTCAGATTCAAACTCATCGAGATGGAACACATGTGCTAAGTAATTGAATAGTTAAAAAAATTCTCCACTAGTTGAAGAGTCAATTTTAAAACAAAATTACCTCTATCTTCAGAAAGAATTAGCAAAAGTTGAAAGCCACTCAATGACTAAGCAAGAAGTATGGTAGTAAACACCGGATAAAGCATTAGTTACATCGTACAAGCTTATAAAAAATCATAACTACTTACTATAATTACAGTTGACAAAGGCAATGATAATGTGCTCATAGTTCTTGCACCACTCCAGCATAGTATACGTAGAGTTCCATCTCACCTTTGTGCCAAGGTTGAATCTTCCTGGCCTCTTACTCAGTGAAATGGGTGTATATTGTCGCTGAAGTTGTAACAAATTGGATAGCATCGTATATTTTGTTCGAACTAGGTTTAATTACATTCAAACCTGCCTACATGATGATATTCATGATGTGGCATATGCACCTTTGGTGGAGTATGAAACCTCCAATATAAGTCTCCATGTACGATGTGAGATGCTTCATGGTCGTCATGTTAGCTGATGTATTGTCAAGAGTGATGGTAATAATTCTACTTTCTATTTTAAAAATGCTAATAACCTTGAGTACACATGTAGCGATAGCCTCTCTGGTGTATGCCTTGTCAATTAGCCTAAACCCTATGACCCTTTTTTTCATGCTGAAGTCATCATCCAAGTAATGTGCAACAATACTAAGATAAGTTTCCTTTGGTTGGATGAAGTCCATATATCTGAGGTCAAAGTAGATGAAAAACTAACTCTCATGAAGTTCTCTTTCAAGATTAAGTTTACATTGGTACATTGCGTATATGTCACTTGTAGTTGTTCCTAACGTGTTGGTATTATTGGCAAATACCATGTTAGGTTATTCTCTCAATACTACAACTCTTACCGATTCTGGGTGGTAGATCATCGGTAACTATATACCATGCAGTTTCCTCTCTAACTACCTATATGTTTGTATATCTATGTGCTTACCGAATTATGAATGTTGAAGTTAAGTTCGATCCGAACGCCCTCCCCTCACTTTCATCCAGTTGATATCTTCTTCAAGCATGTCTCGGTGTATAGCTTGAGATGACCTGTTCCTCCACCTTCACATGCAGATAATACAGCTCGATAATATTTACAAATAGTATGCGCTACCTCACACCGATCCTCAATTTCGATGATTCTATTCAAATGTTGTCAACACCATGCCTATCAGCTGATGGAGCCTCTGACCGCCACTTGCACCGATGTACTAGCATCAGGGTTTGGGTGGAGCTCGGCCCCTCAGGATGGTAAGAGGTATCCTCAAAGCCCTCCGTATCATCATTATGATGGTAATTCATGCCATAGTCTCCCAAGCCCAGGGAGAGTTAGCGAGGATCGATCTCTTGATTCTAGGGAGGAGGACTAGGGTGCGAAAGCATGTTCTCTTGCTCCCCATTCCTGATCTTTCTTGCCATACATTTTGATTTTTGAAGACTAGTGTGTATTGAGTAGTGAATAATGAAAGGCAAAGGGAGAAGAGAGAACTTGTGCTTGTGTGCTAAAGAAATAGGAAGAGGAGGGGGATTTTATAGTAATGGAGTAGAATGTTGCCATTTGTCCATTGTCTCTCCACCTCTTACTCCTCTATCTTCTTTCTCTCCATCGTCATGTGATCCTATCACCGCAAAAAGATGGATAAACAATCATTGCATAGCTGGATAGTTCTCACCACTCCTTTGCCTTCTTTCCCTTCTCAATCATGTTACTTGTCACTGCAAGAGGTGTGCAGTGACTATGGCATAGCGCAGCCACCAGCCCATCCCACTACCTCCCTCTCACTCTCATCCTCTCTCTCTCTCTCCCTCTCGCTCTCTCCCTCTACCTCTCTACCTGTCTATCTCCCTCACCCCCTCTCTCTCCACCTCCTTAGCTGCCTCCCTCACTGCCTCCCCCATTGTCTCCCTCTCTACCACTCCGTCTCCCTCTCTGCTTCTCTCTTCGCCTCTCCCAACCACTCCCACCACATCTCTCTCTCTCCCCCCTCTCATTGTCCGCTTCTCTCTCTGCCTCCCACACCACCTCCAAATTTGAACACCAGGGGTCGCTCGGGTGACGAGCTTGGAGGTGGTGGCATGACCTTTGATATGGTGGTGTCGATGGGCACTAGTGGTGTGCAGCACAGCGGAATGTCAGCTCGGTGTGTGTGCAACATCACGGGTGTGCTATACATCAGTGGCGCAGGGCGCTCTTGCCAAGCGACATGGCAGGATGTTGACTTGATCCGCACATGGCATCTCGAATGCTCGACATCAGTGGTACGAGTGTAGGATCAAGGATAACCAACTAAAGAGGGGGTGAATAGGGTTTTTTTAAATACTTTTAGCTACAATATAATAATTTAACAAGTATGACAAGAATTACAATTTTTAACAATCAAGGCCTAAGTAATCTAGGTTTCACTAAGTGCACCAACAATCTAAGTCTAATGAAGAATTGCAATCCTAAAGAGACAATCAATCACTAGGAATGTAAATTTCAAAAATTGAGTAATAGGAATGCAAACCACAAGATGAAACACAAACGATTTTCCCCGTGGTCTCGGAGACATGTCAGTCTATCCTAATCCACGTTGAGGTAGCTTCAATGAATCAAGCTAGCTCCTTATACACTAGAGGTAGCTCTTTCCCACTCCGGGTAGGTGAGCTCTAACCTTCACACAAATGCCGGGCCTCTTCACAATCTTCTGGAAGAGATCACCGGTTTCTTCTCCAAGCCGTCTATGAGTTGGTAAACTCCAAGAAAATATATTGGTGATGCTTGCTTGAAGATGATCAAATGTCTCAAATGGTTCAATATCAAAACTCACACTTGAATGCTCTAAACAACTTCAAAATGAGAATTTAATGCTCAAATGTTGAAGAGATGTTTGCAAGGGCTCAACAAGTATTCAATGAGGTTCTGGGAAGTGCCCTTGCTGTAGGAGAGGGGGTATTTATAGCCCCCAACAAATCAAATAGCCCTTATGGTCGATTTACACAAATTTCAGTAAAACTCAGTACTATCGACATGTAGAGCCGGTAATACCAGTCTCTTTGGCAACAGTTGATTTGGGCATTTAATGCATGGGTACTAGCCATTATTATAGTACCCTTAGTACTACCACTATGTAAGGGTCAGTAGTGCCAACATTTGAAATTCAGCAAAAAAAACCCCAAAATCAACTTTTCTGGAAAAAAAGTACCAGCAACTAATGGGCGGTACTACCGGACTTGCGACAGTGTCAGCCAAGAACAATGGTACTGCAAACTCTAAAAATCACAGAGAAGGACCAAAAAGAGTGCTCTGGAAATAATGAGGGTGGTAATAATGATCGGTGATAGTACCGGTCGCAACATGGTGGTACTGACGGTTCTAGAAAAAGGATCAGATTTCACATGAAATTTTTCAATGCAAACAACACCAAGTATGAACAAGACTTGAGCCATGTGATCTTTAAGCACTTTCAAGCTACTAGCCATCGATCCCTCTTAATAGTATGGCACCTACTTCTAGCAACGGTCTTTTCTCCAAACTCTGAGATTGGTAAAAGTAAGGAAAGGGTCCTTAAATTGTTATACCTTGGCTTTGAGCTTGAGTCATTGATAGACAATTTTCTTTCACACTTCCATCTTTTACATGTATTTTAACTTCCCAAAATTTTTAAAATAATATTTTATTATTTATTTCTAATTTTATGAGATTTTTTGTTGAATTTTCTGGAATTTGTAAAATTATTTTCTTTTTTCATATGTACAAAAAGATTTACTTAGCAAAATTATAACTCAAAATTTCTAAAATTTTATAATAAGTTGGAAATATCTCAAGGTATTTTTGAGAATTTTAACAAAATTTTTGAACCTTATTTTATATTTCCTAAAGCCTTTCTAATCCTATTAATTTTAAAAAATAATAAAAATGCCCACCTGTTAGCAACAGTATTGTGTTCAAGATTAAACTAGACAGCGAAGCCCTCCATTAGAGCCAATTTTGGAAGCTTCAAATCCTATTAATTCCTCAAGAGTTTTCTTTCCAAACTTGTGCCAAATCAATCCCCAGTCGTTCTCTTTCTATCCTCGACCCCCTTTCCAAAATTTGGTGCCCAAATTTCACATTCTTTCCATTTCCAAACTTTTCATATTGGTGTCGGTTTCCTTCCAATCGGGCCTCCCTGCGGGTATATAAGGTGAGCATCATTTTCATTATTACTCACAACCCGTTCCTCTGTTCGTCCCAACCACTTGTGCCTTTGTTTGCTCAAAATGTCATGACATCAGGAGCACGAACTGAACGCCACTGATGTGCCCTTGGAAGCTTTCCGACACCTCAGACCTCCTCTTCCAAAACCAATCATGTCACTTTGTGCCATTGGTCATCGTGAAGGTAACCACTTAATCAATTTCAAGTTTGGTGCACTGTGGGCGATGAATTTTGTGTTTTACCGAAGTGTGTTCATCGTTGTTCATTGCGTCACTGCGTCGCCATCCATGCCTCTCCACTGTCGTCGTGACCGCCTTTGAGTTCGTCATGTCACGAGCTTTGTTGTGCTCTATCGCCTTGGCCCTTGGCCATGTGCATTGCCCCCTCTACCATTGCGCTGCTCTTTGTCTCCTGCTTAAAGCTATAGTACCCATGAGCTACATCACTATTTCTCTTTTTCTTTGATTTTAATCTTTCGAGAGCCTGTTCTCAAGCTCCGATTGAGGTGATTCCAATTTCTAAAAATTTGTAAAATCAATCTCTTGTTATTAGTAATTTTATTTAACTTTTAAAGTTGAATTTTCTCTATTTTTTGTTATTTATTACTTTATATATTCGTTACGCGTAAACGTTGAAGTATGTACATGTTCGTGTGTGAGAAGCCAACTCAAAAACAAGGTCCAGAACAGGAACAAAAGCTTTTTGAAGGCAAGTTGTGCTTTGATCTTGTTGAACCCATGTTTTAAAAGTTATATTATTTTAAACTATTGCATGCTAATTCAAAGTATAACTATTTCTATTAATTTGGGATTAGACACTCGACTTAATTAGAGTATGCCTACCTTGTCATTTGTATGCCATAATCATTTGTCACCCTAGAATAGTTTATTATTAGTTATTTGTGAAGGATCGAGATGGCGATCAAAGGGGGGTGAATAATCTCAAATAAATTTCCCCCCACTCAAAATACTCCAAACAAGCCCGCAATGAAAATCCGAAAAACCTGAAGATTTTTCTTTAGACCGATGCTCCTTAAAATCACCAACCCTCCAAAACCCAAACAACTAGACAACTATGTGTACCTCTAGCTTGCATGGATGAGAACCATGAATCATGTGAGGAATTTTTCAATCACAATCCTTGTTGTCAAGTGTCCAAACAAAAAGGAATCAATTCGAATACTTCTTTTCTAAAAGAGATCAAGCCAATTCACTAAAGTCTCTTTTATTAAAGCAAAAGCAGATTTTTCAGAAATTATCCTCAATTGGAACAGGTTGTTGGTGGATTTTTGTTACTATAGAATTTTTGGAAAATGTTCTTCCTATGAAAAATTAAGTCCTGAAGCACTCCACCAAAGACCACCTAAAAAAACTTTGTCGAACAATCAGAAAAAATCAAACATCACAGATAGTCAAGAACTTCAAGCAGAAAGTTTGGGGCTCGGTATTCACCTCATAGCGCCCAAACGGTGAAACCAGTAGACACCCTAATTTTTTTACAGATGGATATATGAGTCACGCACCTTTTCCAACAAGAATCACCCAAAAAGGATTTTTCTAGATTTTTCTAAATATCAAATATTGACTGTTGCGCGAAGAACAAGTTCAAGACAGATTTACAACTTGATATAAACTTGATATCTAGTCTATCCTATGGTGCAAGAGAGATGTAAAACCATATCAGCACCCTCAAGACATCCTAGATCAATAGCATTTAGGAGGAGAGGAAAATCCAAATTGCGAGGATTTAAATGCGGAATTAAAATACTGAATTTAAGACATAAAGTAAATGCGTAATGTAAATTCAAGCATAAATGAAAATGATTTGTATCGGTAGTGCCGCATTTGACAAAAAGAGCTCAAATTGACAATCTCCAAAAGCCAAGAAATCTCTCAAAAGCTCCAAATAAGTCAAATTTTGCACATGATCAAAATGCAAGGACAATTGTTCAACAAGATTATGAGAAATCATTTTTTTTAATTTTAATCTCCCTCTTTGCCTTTTTTAATTTTCTGCCCCTTTTGGCAATATAGGCTACAAGAGAGCAATTATGTATGAAATGCAACCTAATAGAGCTTTGAAGATTATGCAAGTGACCCTTTAGACAAAGTATGGTACCAAGTTACTCAAGTTCAGATTATGCCATCCTAAGTCGTATCCAAAGTCATATTCCAAATTTGCTAGCTAGCTCAAAAAGAAAGTATACTAATTTTGCATAATTTCAACATTAGCATCACTTAGCACAATTTCAAAACTAGAAGCGAAGCTAAAATAGGATTAAATGGATATACTAGAGTTTAACCTAGTCAACACTTTGGGAAGCTACAAGTCCATAAGAGAAGCCTCATGCTCAATCGTCTGTAAAATGCAAATGTTTGAAACTAAAGCACATTGCAGTTTAGAGAGTTTATCCTATTGAAGCACATTCCCGACTAGGAGCCATCGACAAAGGCATCCTAGGCTTCACTCTCCTCCGCATACTTTGAGATTTAGAGAGTTTATCCTAGTGAAAGATATCCTCAACTAGAAGCCATCGACAAAAGTCTCCTAGGCTTCACTCTCTTTCTCAATTTTGTTTTGCATTTTACAATTTTATTGATTCAAGCCATAATCAACCATCTCAAGCAAGAAGCTTAAAAGAGTGGTCTTCGTCATACACAATATATTCCAAGTTCATCCCAAGTGCTATGGCAAGCAGTCTCAAGAATGTAAAGTGTTGAGTTCAGTTTTTGCAAACACAAGTCAATTTTTGTCATTTCAGCACTTAGATTGTGAGCATGTTGAGGATTCTTGAATAAAAAAAAACATAGCTAACACAAGCTGCTCTAGGGACTCTAGTAGAAACCCAAAATATCTCTAATCATGGCATAAACACCTAGTGAAGAAATAAAGCAAGTAAAAGCTAAGTTTCATCACGTTTTTCATGAAAGTCCAACTTTAAATGTAGGCTAGCTTAACATGATATACCAATTTAGATATGACCTAGACTAGCAAAAATCATCAGAAAAGTAGCTAGGTGCAACTATCAAAATTTTATCAATTACATAAAAGACAAAGCTCGGAAATAGAAACTAGTCTATATGTAATGCAAGAAAGTCAGTTCCAAACTCTCCCTCAACAAGTGAGTGCTCTTCTGAGGAGCAACCACAATTTTTCACACTTTAGGGGATTGGTCCTTAGGCTGTCTATTGAGCTCCTAGGTGCTTTACGAGCGATCCGCAATGAAAATGGCACGGAGTTCAAGAGCTCCTACTTTAGTAGTTTCTGTGAGGAGTTAGGCATAGAGCATTAGTTCTCTTCTCCATACGTCCCTCAGCAGAATGGCGTAGTGGAGAGGAAGAACATGACCCTGATAGAGATGGCCAGGATGATGCTAGATGAATACAACACTTCTAGGAAGTTTTGGACCGAGGCTGTAGCTACGGGTTGCCATGTGTCAAATAGAGTTTTTCTTATGGCACACTTGCACCACACTTCTTATGAGTTGAGATATGGGTGAAAGCCTAGTGTTTCACATTTTCGTGTCTTTGGTTGCACATTTTCGTGTCTTTGGTTGCAAGTGATTTTTCTTGGTCTGGGAACCTGGATCAGTTTAAGTCATGCTCTGCTGATGGGATCTTTCTAGGCTACTCAATTTTTTCCCGTAGCTATAGAATTTGGGCTGTAGAGTTGGGTAGGATGATAGAGACATGTGAGGTGACCTTCGATGAGGCGAGTCCAGGTGCTAGGCCAGATATTTCAGGCTCTTCTATTCTTTCCTAGTCTATTTTCATAGAGAATGAGCATGATGGGGATGGAGGTGTTATGTCGGATCCAGTCTCTATTCCTGCACCAGAGGTGCCTCCAGTCTCCATTTTGGCACCTCAGGGAGATCTGCCCTTACCCTCAAACTCTTCGGTTCTATTCCTACTTCTCCCACGAGAGGAGTAGACATCACTTCTGCTTCAGGACCTCCCCACCACATTCAACAGGCTTAAAAAAGTGGTCTTAGTCATACACGATACACTCTAAGTTCATCCCAGGTGCAACGGGAAGCAGTCTCGAGAGTGTAGAGTGTTAAGATCAATTTTAGCAAAAATAAGTCAATTTTTAGCATTGTAGCACATAGATTCTTGAGCATATTGAGAATTCTAAAATGAAACAATATAGCTAACCCAAGTTGCTCTAGGGACTTTAGTAGAAACCCACTATTTCACTAAACATGGCATAACCATCTAGTAAATAAATATAGCAAGTAAAAGCCAAGTTTCATCAAGTTTTCAAGAATGATCAATTTTAAATGTTGGGTAGTTTAAACATGATACACCAGATTAGATATGACCTAGACTAGCAAGGATCTTCATGAAAATAGCTAGGTGCAACATATCATAAATTTATCAATTGCATAAAAGACAGCTCAGAAAATGAAAACAAGTATATATGCAATGCAAGAAAACCAGTTTCAAGAACTCCCCCTCAACATGTGAGTTAATTTTAAGCACAAATCTGATTCAAGTTAAGTTATTAGCAATTTTAATTCCAAGAAATAAAGAGGAACTCAACTGAAACCAGAAAGACAAAAATGAGAAGAGAGAAACAATAGACTGACAACTGGGTGATCTAAGAGCATAGAAAAGATGATAGAGATACTAAAGCTTAGACTCGCTCTCATCTTCCCCATATGACTTACAAAGGAAAAATAGCTCTCAAACTCCAACCCAGGAGCAAACACAGACCTTGTCTACCTAGAGGGCCCAACACCTGCTAGACCTACAAGACTGTGAGTGAGCGAGAAGAAGAAGAGAATAGCATCCTAAAGCATAAGATGAGAGATCCATGCTGAAACATGCCAGAAGTCTAGGTGAAGAGGACTCAACATAATGAAAAATAGCCCAAAGATACCCAGAAGTAACAGAAAGGAAATGTTGAATATACACATATAAACATATAATACAAGTCAACTCCCCCTCAAGCTATTGCATATGGGCTCATAATCCCAAGCTCCCCTCCCAAGGCAATAAACCTAGAGCTATCCAAAGGCTTGGTGAAAATATCAACCAACTGGTGGTCACTCTCCACAAACTGAAGCACTATGTCACCATTCTCCACATGGTCTCTAAGGAAGTGATATCGAATATCAATGTGCTTGGTTCGAAAATGCTGCACTGGATTCTTAGCAATGTGAATGGCAGATGTGTTATCATAGAAAAGTGGAACACACTCTACCGCTAACCCATAGTCCCGTAGGGTCGATCTCATCCAAAGCACCTGGCTACAGCAACTGGCTGCAGCGACATACTCAGCCTCAGCGGTGGACTGTGCAATTTCGAACTACTTCCTAAAATACCAAGAAATAAGATAAGTGTCAATGAATTGGTGAAAGTGCAAGTGACTCTTGCAATGTTTTTGGTGATTAATGTCAAACTTATTTTGATGACAATCATATTAATATCAATGAAAGATGTTTTGTGCTTAATTGACATGCATATATTGTTATTGATTATGTTTATGATGCATGGCTTTAGTGTTTAATGACAAGCGCGTATTGATAGCAATCTTGTTAAGGTCATTAGTCTATTAAGTAATTAATTCATGCCAATCCTCTAGGTTGCGTGTTAATATGAGACTAAGATGATTATTGTTTAAGATTACTTTAAGTCTCACTTTAATGAGAGGAGTTTGGTATATCTTTGGTTAAATTCTTTTATCAATTTTAATTGAGTGCATATTGATAAATTGCATATTCATTTTGATATATTTAATAAAGAATCTTTCATATGTCAAGTGTTCCTAGTTGTGTCATGTTTATTTACATGGAACACTTGTTGTGTTTATTTGCTCACACACATTTAAATCTAATTCATACTTATTGAGCTTTTGGGACTAAAATGTTTGCTGAGTGCTTTGGTAAGAATTAGGTCCCAAAGTTGTGTGGATGATGACCAAGTGGTTTGAAGGATGACAAGCGAGTCGAAGTCAATAAGACGACGGTGTCACCAAAAATTGAGGACTAAGTCAAGATCGACTTGGTGTGGAGATCGTCGGAGAGGATGATCAAGTCAAGGTTGATAGGACGAGAGTCTCATGAGGTGAATCGAGTCAAGTTGCACAAGGCGAAGATGTCATCAATTATATGGTGAAGGTCTTCATGCACCGGCATTAAGAATTAAGACGGCAAGTGACTATTTCCAGACTTGTATTATCTTTGATTTAATTTGAGTCTAAGGATTGCCATACTATTAAGAGGGATGCGACGTCGAATGACTTTTAGATGTGTCAAGTGCTCAAGTGATCCAACCTTGAGAAACTTAGAGAGAGAGAGAGTGGTGTTAGTGGTGCCGGGAAGTGAGAGTTGTAGGTCTCTCTTGGATTCTTTGTGAAATCTATTTTTATCCTTTGAGATTTGGGTAGTGAGACCTTGTTAGTTGTGTAGCCCTCATTCTTAGCTTTCCGTAGAGTCCAAATTCACTGAAATCGGAGTCCGGAGTCAAAAGTTATGCTCGTTTTCGTCGGGCTCTCAGTGCCAATCCGGACTATCCAGGTTGAGTCCAGAGTATCCGGGTTCATCCTCTCAGTTATGACAATCCGGAGGTTCCAGGTGAGTCCGGAGTATCCGGGTTGTCCAGAGTATTCGGGTTTTGCGCAGTCCCAACGGCTAGTTTTTGGGGATGGCTATTTAAAGCCCCCTCTTGGGTAGCCGTTGGAGCATAGTTAGGAGGCTGGTTCCTTGGTGCTTTGAGGTGTATTCTTAGTGATCTTGAGCTCCCAAAAGCCCCTCTAACCCTAGATCTTAGTGATCCCCTTTTGAGTGAAGGGTTGGGTGTGAGAGTGAGTAGTGCTCGGGTTGAGTGTGATTAGTGTGGTTGAGCACTTGAGTTCATCTCTAAGTTTTTTCTTCGTAAGCATTTGTTGCTCTTGGAGGTTAAGGACTCCTAGACGGCTAGGAGGTCGCCTACGAGCCACCGTTTCTGTGGTGTGCCGTAGGAAGTTTGTAAAGGTTGGATCCGCCTTCGAAAGGAAAGGGATCAAGAAGTGAAGCCGGCGAGTGCAAGGTGCAACACCGGGCGGCTAGCGGGTTGAAAGAGACCCCTGTGTCTTGGGTGACCGGGCCATCGGCGAGTGCAAAAGTGCAACACCGGGAGGACAAGGGTTGAAAGAGACCCCGGCTTGGTGCCGCCTCAACGGAGACGTAGGATCCCCTCAAGGATCCGAACTTCGGGATAAAATCTTCGTGTCTCCTTCTTTATTTCGGTTTTATCCTCTTTGTTCATCCGCTTAATTTGCTCTCGATTCTTGTGACTAGATTGATTAGATTGCATCTACTGCATCTATTCTTGCTTGTATCCTTACTTTGTTACAGTAGAGTAATTTGTATCTCTAGATTTGAAGAAGTGCTTAATTGTGACACTACGGTATGGTGTGACATTATAGAATGTGAAATTAGAGAATAAAACCTTTCGGCTTGAGGTTTACTCGCGTTTTTGGGCCGTTTGAAGTGATGTGTCACCACGGAGTGTCGTAACCTTTTAAATGGTGCATGTTAAGGTCAAAAACTTTATGAAATATGGTATGGCAGGTTAAAACCATAAGGTATGGAGGTTAATAACGTTTCTGGGCCGTTTTCGGGCCGTTTTCGGGGTTTTGGGCCTTCCCGGGGGAGTTTGGGCCTTAAGTGGGCTTTGGTGGGATGGAGTTGGTCTCCGTAACGGACTAGGATTGGGTGTGGGGGCTGGTAAAAGGGCTCCCCACCAGCCCTTGGACGTTCACCCCTGCCCCTTGTGCGCCCTTCCCCCCCACTTGCCCTTTTCCTAGCCGCCTCCCTCCTCCCTTGGCCGTGCGCCTCCCCCTCCCTTTGCCCCATTGCTCCCCAACTCTCCACCACCTCTCCTGCACCCCCTTGCTGCCCTAGGGTGGTCTCCACACCTCTGCACCTTTTGGATCCATCCGTTGGAGCGAGGAGCGAGGAGCGTGGAGCGATCCGCGAGGAGATCTATTGGAGATTCGTTCGTTGGGCAAAGGTATGATCATGGGGATCCTTGGGTTTGATCTAGGTACTGTTCTTAGGGTGTTTATGAAGTTTTTAGATCAATTGGTGGTGCTGGGTTGGAGTTCTTTGGGTTAGATCTAGACGTTGCCACGTTTCTGTTTTCGGGCAGATTGAGCAGTCGGGCTAGGGTTCGAGTTTTCGTCGATTTAGAATCCGAATCTGTCCGTACAGACTTAAAAGAAGTTGTAGATAATTTAATTATCTTTCCGTGGACATAAAGAACGTTAAAATCCGATAAGCCGTTTGAAAGTTATGGCCGTTTTACCGAGCGTGTTAAAATCTGTGACGCAATTAGAACAGATCGTAGTAATCTGTAGATTAAACAATTTTAGAGTCCGAATCAGTCTTTCTGTATAACTAGAAAAAGGTAGGAAATTTCCTAAGCTTCGCTACGGTGTACTCGTTTAATCGATTTGGAGTCCCAAAACTCAAGTTATGGCCTTTGCAAGGCTGCTGTCCCGCCGGGACAAAACCTCTGTTTTAGGTTTTGCGAGTAGCGGGCAATGTCGGGTGAGATGGGGATTTGTGTACTGTTTTGTGGGCATTATTGAGAGTATGTGATGCCTATGTGCAGGTGGTGTGACACCGGGAGTGCCCTCTACGTCCCACAAATCCGTCGCCCGCGGTTGAGGCAAGTGTGTTGTAATGTATAGCGGATTGTAGGTTGTTTGTTGATATTGGGTGAAAGATTGAACACTTGCTATGCTCACTTGCCATGCTTGCTGTTTTCCAATGAAATATTGAGTATGATTATCATGGTTCGATGCCATGTGTTTATATTTGTCATGATGAGTTGCCATATGTTTATGTACATGCGAAATATGATAATTGGCATAGTTGCATGCATGACATGTTACATGGCCCGGGCGGTGAGAAAGTCATTAACTAATCCGGGAAGGTCGGTGAGAAAGTTATGACTAATCCGGAGAGCCATTAGAGTAAGTCCTACATCGTGATTCCATCTACCGTGGGTTGTGGAAGCGAGGAGTAGGCACCCTCCATCTTCGGGATGGAAGGGGGGAGAGGGTGCACAAGCGGGTGTGTACTCAACCCTACATGTATGAGTTTCCAAGGAGATATGAGCATAACATTGCATTGCATTGCATTGCAATACATATTTAATGATGATGATGTTGTTATGTGCTCAAGTATGAGATGTTATATGTGATGTAAGGTATTATTGTCTTGTAAATGATCTTGTTGTCCATTACAATATGCTTGCTAAGTTTTCGAACTCACGCTTGTGTTTTATGTTGTTTTTAGGTACTTTGAGATCGGCATGCGGGAAAAAGGGGTCTAGCTACACTTCTACACGTAGCTCCACCATCATAGTCCATAATTAATCACTTGGAGACATGATATTAAGAGTTGTGCCCTAAACTTAATGTATGGTTTAATCTAGCATGCTTGTGAATCCTTATTTGCTTCGTTATAGTTTATGAAGTGGTTAAGCGTGGTATTATTGGCTTAACTTGATGTTATGTCCATTTATGTTGTTGTTTTAGATGTCGTGTGCTATGATATATATATATCTTGCCATGATATTGATATTGTGTTAATTCATGTTAAAACAAAGGAGATGCTGCCGAAATCTCGGTTTTTAGCATGTGCGCCTTTGCTGGAATTTATGTTTAATTGTGGTATTTAGATGTTGTTTAGCTTATGTTTGGTAGCATTCAGGCATATTAAATGCCGGGGTGTTACATTAATTTTATTGCTCATACTCTGTTCTGGCCGAACCAGGCAACCCGGAGTATCCGGTACATTGATACGGAGTATCTGGATATACTGGAATATCCGAACCAAATATCCGGAGTATCCGAGTTGACTGTCTCGGGCTGAATTGTCTAAATTGTAGAATTTAATTATACCCATTGCTTCCACATTATCTCTGATAGTTTAGTTTAAATTGGGTATAATTTTGTAATCGCCTGTTCACCCCCCTCTAGGCCGATAACCCGGTCCTTTCAATTGGCAAGTGCCAGATGTGCTCTTCCTATCTATCTTACAGCCAGCAAAGTCTGCATCCGAAAAGGCTCTAAGGGACAGACAGGAGGAGGAAGAGTACAAAATAACATAATCAATGGTAGCTCGAAGGTACCTGAAGATGCGCTTCATTGCCTGGCGGTGAGAGGCGCGAGGAGAAGCCTGAAATCGAGCACAATGACATACAGAGAAGTGTATGTCAGGTCTCGAAGCAGTGAGATACAGGAGAGCCAATAATGCTTCGATACTCCCTTTGATCAACTGGCTCACCACCCTCGTCAGGCTCGAGGATAGCAGTGGTGGCCATAGGAGTCATGACTGGCTTCCCGTCAGACATATCAAAGCGCTTTAGGAAGTCTCGTGTGTACTTGCCTTGATGCAAGAATGTACCCTCCCAAGTCTGCTTGATCTAGAAGCCAAGGAAGTAACTCAACTCGCCTATCATACTCATCTCAAACTCTGTACTCTTCACATCTGAGAACTGAGTAACGAGTGAATACGAGAAACCAGCAAAAATGATTTCGTCGACATAGATTTGGACTAGGAGAAAGTCTGAATCGGAATGTCTGACGAAAAGAGTCTTGACCACTTGACCCATATGAAAACCATGACTCAAGAGGTAGGACTTAAGCCTCTCATACCAAGCTCGTGGAGCTTGCTTAAGTCCATACAAAGCCTTGGAAAGGTTAAATACATGGTTAGGGTACTTGGGGTTCTCAAATCCTGAAGGTTGTCTGACATACACCTCTTCTCAATGAAGCCATTGAGGAATGCACTCGACATACATTTGATAAAGCTTGAAGCCCTTGGATGCCGTGAATGCGAGTAGGATCCTGATGGCCTCTAGTCTAGCTACAGGGGCAACATGCCTCCAGAAGTCGAGACCTTCGACTTGAGTGAAACCCTGAGCGACTAGCCTAGACTTGTTTCGAACTATAACCCCATCCTCACTCTGCTTGTTTTTGTACACACATTTGGTCCCAATAATGTTGTGACCAAAGGGGGGCTCGACAAGCTTCCAAACTATGTTCCTCTCAAAGTTTTCAATTTCCTCATGCATAGCGTTAATCCAAGATTCATCGGATAATGCATGAGAAACATCCTTCAGCTCAAAAGAGGCAACAAAGGCAGAGTGAAGGCAGAAAGTGGACAGACCTGACTTAGAGCGAGTAACTCGCTCAAACAGATCTCCAATGATTTGGTCAGGTGGATGAGCCTACTGAATGTGGCGGGGAGGTCCAAAAGCAGAAGTGACCTCTACTTGCGTGGGAGAAGTATGAATAGAGTCACTAGCTGCCGAAGAGTCTGATGGTAAGGGCTGATCTCCCTAAGATGCAAAGATGGAAACTGGAAGCACCTCAGGAGCAGAAATGGAGACTGAATCAGGCAAAATGCCTTCATCTTTGTCATCATCATCCTATGTGAAAATAGACTGGGAAAGAGGAGAAGAGCCCGAAATGTCTGGTCTAGTGTTAGTGATATGCCCTAGAGACGTTCATGGAGATGATTGTATCACATGTCTATGTTTATATAGTCCATGATAATGCGTTATCAGTTCCATGAATAAACTCTTGCATTTGTTCATCAAGTACGATTTGGTTGTGAGACACTTTGTTTTACGATATTATTCTAAAACGATCCCTGGTCTCATATTATTATGTGTGACAATAATGATTCTTAGACCAACACATGTATTGATTGATGGCAATGTTTCACATGACATAGATATAGAGATATCAAATCAATAATGTGGATACATGTTAGAGAACATGATGTTGGATAGACCCACCTCGAGACACTATTAGGATTGTTATCTTTAAAGTGCCATCAGTGTGTCTCGCGTGGTATACCTGTATGATCCTTAGACCTGAGATCATCATTGATTCCCAGAATGCGTAGTAGTATGCTTTGGGGCTATCAACTGCTACTCCGTAACTAGGTAGCTTAAAAGGTAGTCTTCAGGTATGCTATGAAACATGGCGTGGGGTGTGAGCAATCAAGATGGAATTTGCCCCTTCTAGATAACGAGAGAGATGCCTCTGGGCCCCTCGGTTGTAGTTGGATTGAAGTGCATGGCCATGCCAATGTGGCTAAAGAGTTAATCATGGTTTCAAAATCCACTTCAAGAGTGAGTGAAGGGTCGAGCTATCACAAGGGCGACACGCATCTCGCCTTAAGCTTGACTGGTATCGTGCGGCAAAGGGATTGGTATGTGTGTATATCAGGGTTCAGCCGATGATATCATTCTGTGCATTCGGAGGTCAATATGTACTGCTAGGTACCACTATTGATCTGTGGATTGGAAAGGGACTTTCTGGATTCACGACCGACTTGCACATGAACCTAACGGGGTCACACACTTAACGGGTTGGAACTTATTTAGTGGATATGATCTATTAGAAGAAGGGTTTGCGCACGGATACGATCTGCGTAGTAGGAATTGGAGTCCTAGTGGGCCTAGCCCACTAGCGCATCCATAAAAGGGGAGGCTTGGGATGACGCGGTACATACATACGAGCTCTCACCAAGCCCTAGCCACTACGCCCCTCCCGCTCACCAGAAGCCCTAGCCGCGTGGTGAGGTGCTAGCACACCCTGCACGGTGTTTCTTCCCTGGACGTATGGATACCTTTAGAGGCGCTACCGCATGTGGACGCGCTAATCGGTGGAACCTTCGACGACGACAACCACGATGACCTCGCGGTGTTCGCCTACGACCACGTGTTGTTCGGCGCTGCTCAGGGACGTTTGACGACCGGTGAGGTGTTCGGCGTGTACGACTACTTCCTAGACACGTGTGATTCTGCTTCCACTGCCTCTACGCGTCAAGGGCAACAATCCATGATCCCCTACTTGCATGTGATCTTGGGTGGTCGTGGTAATTTTTTTTTTTGATTTATGCTAGTATAGCCTTCACGGTTCCCAACAATTTTCTAACTTTCTCTAGTTATAGAAATAATTTAATTCGGCCTCTAAATAATCCTAAACAACACAAATTGGAGACCACTGCTAGCAGTAATCAGCTCTGGACAGCAGGCACAAAAAAGATCATATATCCTAAATGGCTGAACCAAAAATCTCAATCTTGGTCTCTAAATAATCAAAAGACAGATATCTACAACTTCTTCTACAGCCAATCTCTCAGGAGATGGCTCTAAATATATCAAATCAACAAAAATCCAAAGCCACTGTCAATCAGCAGCAACTCTGGACAGCAGTCACTAAAATAAACATATCTCCCAAATGGCTGAACCAAAAAAATCTCATTCTAGGTCTCTAAATAATCAAAAGACTCAAATCTACAACTTTCATAGCACCCAAAAAAATATGAAACTGAGTAGAGAGACCCCAAGTCGCAACCTGAACATCAGTCAGTTCTTAGCTTCCAGCAAGGATCTAGGTCCAGGACAACGCACTTCAAAAGAGTATAACTATTGATATACGAATCCAAATTATGCAAATGAGGATATTTTCAGAATCTACAGAGAATTTCCCAACTTTTCTAGATATTGAGAAATCAAGGCAACAGTTAGTAAAACAAGTATAACTCATAAACGGCTGAACAAAAAATTGAGTTCTTGAGCTCTAATTAAACTAAAGATCATGATCTACAACTTCTTCTACCGACAACCCTTCAGGAATTGTCTCTAGATTGCCCAAATCGCAGCTCTAAAGTCGGTAGTAGCCTAGCACGAAAATCCAGAACTTCTCCCCAAACCCTAGAGCCACCTTTTCTTGAGCTCTACCGATATATATAATCTGAAGGGTACCCCTTTTCTTGGTGCGACCAGAATTGGAGGTTTCATCAAATACTCCTCAATATCGTCAAAGGCCTCTTGTTGGTCCGCCCCCCCATATAAATTCTTGATTGTCCTTTAGTTTCAACAATGGGGTGAACGCTCGAATTCGTCTGGACAGGTTCGAAATAAGTCACCGTAGATAATTGATCTTGCCGACCAATTTCTGTAGCTCATTTTTGCACATTGGTGATTTGGTGTCGGCTATGGCTTTTACCATGAACCCGAGGAATTGTCTAGCCGATACACCGAATGCGCATTTAAGAGGGTTCATTTTTAGCCCATGTGCCCTTGTACTCTGAAACACTTTTTCCAAATCGGCCAAGTGTTGCCAATCTTCCTTGGATTTTACGACGACATCGTAGATATAGATTTCAACAATATGGCCGATTAGATCATGAAAAATCAAATTCATAGCGCGCTGATAAGTGGCGCCAGGATTTTTCAAACTGAACGTAATAATGATCCACTCATACAACCCTAGAGCCCCAGGGCATCTAAAGGCGGTTTTAGACACGTCGGCTTCTGCCATGAATATTTGATTGAATCCGGCGTTTCCATCAAGGAAGTTGATAATCTTATTGCCCGATGTAGCGTCGATAAGCATATTAGCTATAGGCGTTGGATATTCGTCTTTTGGTGTAGCTTTGTTAAGATCTCTGAAGTCTACACATAGCCATTTTTCTTTACTACAAGGATGATATTTGAGACCCACTCAGCGTATCGGCAAGGCCTGATAAACTTGGCCTCTAGTAGCCGTTCTATTTCTTCTTTAATAGCATTGTACAAGGCTGGATTAAAACGTCGCAGGTATTGCTTAAACGGCCGATGTCCTGGTTTTATAGGTGGCCGATGCTCGACTAATTGTCGGCTTAAGCTAGGCATCTCATAATACTCCCAAGCAAAACAATCCTTGTATTCTTTAAGCATCTCGACCAACTTGGCCCTATAGTCTGCATCTAACCTTGCACTTACAAAAGTTAGTCTTCTTCTGTCACATTCTCCAATATCAACTTCTTCAAGCAAATCGGCAGAAGTAAAGCCTTGCCCTAGTTTTTGTTCTTGAAAGTCCTCAATGGCTTCCCCGCAATCTGTCACTTGCCGATAGCTCTGCATCCTACTTTGTATAGCCTTCATCATTTCTGACTCCATCTCCTCAAGACTTGATTTGCACGATCAAACGTGCCCGGCTTGATACTGATCGGCATCAGACCCGATTTACCAATACAGATGAAATCGCAATCGTCCAAAGTTTTACCTGATATACATTCGGCTTTCTCATGCGACCAATTCGCGTCGGAACTAGCCATCGCTATATGGGCCGATGTATCGGCTAGTACCACTTCAACTTTGTCCCTGTTCCATTGCACGAGCAGCTGATGCATGGTTGATGGTATACAACAGTTAGCATGAATCCAATCTCGGCAGAGGAGTACACTGTAGTAGGGCTGTAAAAAAGCTCGAGGCTCGCAAACTGTTTGAGCTCGATTCGTTCCAGGCTCGATTCGAGCTCGGCTCGAGCCTGGAACGAACCGAGCTCGAGCCTGCCTTCAAGCTCGCGAGCTTCACCGAGCCGAGCTCGAATAGCTCACGAGCCTACTCGAGTTTGGATCGAGCTTCCGTGAAACGAACTTTCTCGAGCTTGTTATCGAGCTTACTCGAGCCGAACTTACTCGAGCTTGTTACCGAGCCTACCAGATTAACCGAATTTACTCGAGCTTACCGAGCTTATTCGAGCTTATCAGCTTACCGAGCTTACTCGAGCCGAGCTCGAACCTATTCGAGCTTGAACCGAGCCGAGCTCGAGCCTGGATCTAGGCTCGGACCCCAACTCGAGCTCGGCTCGAGCCTTACCGAGCTCGAGCCTGATAGCCCCAGGCCCGCTCGAATTCGGCCCGTTTACAGCCCTACACTGTAGTTCCCTTTGGCCTCAATGACAAAGAATGCAGTCAGTAAAGTCTTACTGTCGACTATCAACTCTGTGACCATTACCCCTTTTGCTTCGGTGGGATCCCCCGTGAAGTCCAAGACCATGTTTGTTTTGATTAAGTCCTCATCGGACTTGCCTAACTTCTTGCAAGTACTAAGTGGCATTTATATGCCCCTTGAGGTACAACAGCTTTAAGTGTCGATATGCCTCCTGGGGTTTGTCGAACACGGCATCTTGTGCTCCAAGGCATAGCTGGGCGCATGCTTCTTTGGCTGACTCGGTTTCAATTTTAAACTCGGCTGGCAGGGCGAATGCCATGTTAATATCCATGGGAGGGGTGTCGTCACGGACCATTGGCGACCCCAAGTCTGCCGAATGGTCCGACTCATCGTCGGTTTGATCTTTCCTCCTCCATTCCTGTTTCACACCTCGTACTGGCCGCAATTTATTGAATACTTGATCCCTTATTTCTTCTTGCTCCTCTTCCCTCGTTTCCTGTGTCCTTAAACGCTGGAGCCGTCTACGCTGGGATCGACTGAGGTCTGGCAAACACCATCTCGGTTTAGGCTCAATCGGCTTACGAATTTTTCCGGCCAGATTGCTAGCTTCACCGGTGGACTTCAAGGGCTCGGCCTGACAACCTTTCTTGGATCGACCTTTTATTTTTCGGTCCTAGATGGCTATGGATAGGTTTAGCCAGTCTTTCCTTGACCGATCGCCTTGGCCGATCCCCCCGGGGGTGATGTTCCATTGGGCATGACCGTAATGACGGCAATGCCATTCTCCTCTCCCAATAGAATTGCCAAAAGGGACACCGTCGGTGAGCCTTCTCCTCATCGCCCGACCAATATACGTTATCTGGTAGATGAGGATACTGCTTTTGCCGATGGCTTATCCTCTCGTACTTTTCCAGGAGTTGAGAGAATGTTGGCTTGGGCCGGACCACTGGTTTTCTTGGTGGGGATCTCTCGGCTTTGTACCATTATCCGATGCGCAGCTTTCCCCTTGGTTTGATTGTTCTCAAGTTTTGGCCGTCTCGGTCTGCTTCTATTTGTAATGAGCCGATTGTTTTCTTCAGCGTCTAATAACCATTGGAGCTTGATTGAACATCGACCCACCGAATCAGCTTAATATCTTCGTTAATAGGTTCCTTCCCTTTACGTGAGCACTGGACCATGTTGATAGGAAAATGATTCACGTCTACTTACATGGCCGGCTCTTCCGCAAACTTCAGTCATCTGTCCTCGATGGCCGACTGTATTTGCTGACAAAAAATATTGCAATCATTAGTGTTATGTGAAAAAGAATGGTGCCACTTACAATATCTTCGTTTTTTAATTTCGTTGACCGATGGGATGACATGTCCTTCCGGTAATTGTATCAGTTTCTCTTGCAGTAATAATCGAATATGCGATCACATTTAGACACGTCAAAGGCATACTTAATTTCCAACTTATTCTTCGTCGGTTTGAGCCATCAGCAAACGAGTGACTTTTTAGGACCCTTTATCCACTCGGCTATGTTTACATCTGCTTCATCATCTTCAGAGGCTTCACTCGAACTATAATCGACCATATTTACCTTGGACTTTTCATTCCCGTTTAACGTGAACTTATCTTTGAACCCCTTGCTGTCCGAGTATCGGCTTTCTTGTGCCGATACACGATGAAGCAGATGGCCTAAATCAAACTCCTGTCCTGCGAACTTTTCCATTATTGGCGGAATCAACCATTGGAATGCTAAATCGGCTAGTTGGTCGTCAGGTAACGTGACACTGAAGCACCAGTTACGTACGTCCCTGAACCTTCTGATATAGTCTGACACGGATTCGCCGAACTTTTGTCGAACTGAACTTAGATCCGAAATTCTAAGTTCAGGGCTACCAGAGAAGAAATATTCGTGGAATCGGCTTTCCAAATCGTTCCAAAAGTGGACCGAATTTGGAGGCAAGTTTATGAACCAGGTGAAAGCAGTCCCTGACAAAGACAAAGGAAACAATCTTATTTTTAGCCCGTCGGATTGGGCTGCTTCGCCACACTGGGCAATGAATCGTCCGATGTGCTCAAGGGTAGTTACAGAGTCATCTCCTGAGAATCTGGCAAAATCAGGTATCCTGTAATTGTGTGGATAGGGCATGTGATCTATGTAATCTGGGTATGGCTTTCTATAGCCGATTACCTTCCCTTTGGGTTGCAAGCTGAATTCATCTCTCAAAACGGCAGAAATTTGATCAACCCAATTAGCGTTATTGGCCGACACAGCGCTAGGGTTGTGCCAATTGTAATAACTGGCATCCTGCCCCTGAGTGTAAACTCGGGCTGTCGGCCAGGCCAGACCAGCTGATGCAGAGGTGGGTAATTGTATTCATCATTTCTCACAGCTGGTAACTCAGGTAAAGGGACGAAGGGTTCGACGTATGTGACTACTCTATGTGGGATCGGATTCCTCGAGATTAGCCCTTGGGATTGTGGAACCCTATCCGATTCGATCGGCCGAGTAGCCGATTGAACAAAAGTGTTAGCTGGTGTTGCCGATGGTAGGATGGTCATTGTGCTTAATTTTGCTACATCGGTATACGCATGGTAATGTGCGATCCCGCCTGACCGGGTACTCGGGGCCAACACAGTAGGTTGGGTCGGTATTACCGAAGGTGTTGGGGCAGCCCCTTTTGCCGTGTCGGCGTTCTGCGTAACCAAGTAGACGGGATATGATGGGAGTGGCTGTAATGGGTCTAGCAAACTCCCGGATGAAGCCAACTCCTGAGCAATTGTCTTGACGCTGTTTTCAATCATCGGCTTTAACATTGTAACCAAGGCCGATGACTGGTTAATTAATGCATGATGCACAGATTGCTCAATCATAACGGACAACTCGGCTTGAGCCGGCATGTAACAGTTTACCGAGTCGGTTGGGATTCTAGCATCGTCGATAGGGTTGAGTGTTGGGAGGGCAGTCTTCTGGGTGACACCTCGTCGGGTTTTTTGATAGCAACCCAACATCAACTCCTCCATAGCGGCCTTTCGGTCTTCAATTTATTTGCGTTGTTCTGGAGCCAAATCGTCAAACGTCGGGACGATGATGGCCTCGACATTGACATCGGCTGGTGAGATGGATTTTCCTGTGGCCATCTTTCTTTGCTCTAGTCCCACCAGGTGTGACAAAAGTGTGTTGGCATCAAAAATTTGAAGTAGGGTTTCTAACTCCAAACACACCAGTCGAACACTTGGTTCTAGCGTACCAATCGATTTGACCTGCAATCGATAAAGTGAAAAATCGTAAAATCGATTAAAGCTGATATCATACGATGATCGACGTAACTGATCGGATAAAAGCCAATTAGGATGTAACTAGGTTAGCCGATCAAGGCTAACCCAAGGGTAAAGACAGATTGGCTTTAAGAGGCGATGCGCAACAAAACAAAGCAAATCAAACCTGCGATGAAATCAGCGAGACCAATAATCGGTGATGCACAAACTTTTATTGATCTAGTCGACTTACAGAGGAAAGCTTGTTACAAGAAAGAAAAAGTAACGAAAAACTGTAATTATGATTGTGGTTGTATATCCTCCTCTACCCTGGCCTAGGCACATCTTTTATACCCTCCAGCCGATCCGAGTCCTCCAATACAGTAACAAAGGGATCCAGATAGACCAAGATTTCCTAAACGTATTCCTGTTTCCAAACTTCTTCCACTGTGTATCATCAACTCTCCCGAGACCCTATTTTACCGATATTTCCATATATACCAAATTTTGACCAAATTTTGACGCAAACAGCATCCTACAAACTGTATATGCAAATACATCCCTCGTTTCAACCTGCAAAATAAAGCACAAATCATGAAGCACATTACTTAAGTACACAAGAGCGAAGTAACAGTGGCTTGTACAAGTTACATGACTGTTTATCATACTTATTTGCTCGGATTATCAAGGTATAGCAAAGATTTCAGTATAGCCTTTCACTTGGAGCACAACTCAATTTCCCAAATATAACTTATCCTATTTATGATTATGCCCAACTCACATCAGTCCAAGTACAGCATGCCAACTTATCAGCATGCCAACTTATTCATTTTCTTCCCCTTGTTTTGCAAAGTTAAATACTACAGAAGCTTCACAGTCACTTCACTTCGCTAGTTGTCAGATCAGTGTTTTTGGTCCTCGAAGTGCCTTGCTCTTTCTGGTACTTCACCCTGGTGCACCATGCACAAGCCAAAGCCTGAAGCAAAATATTTCACCTATCAAGGGCAGTAGCTAAAATGGCCTACTTGTGTTTATACACAGTATTCATTCTCACCCAACAAGACAGATTTCTAAATATCAATATTACACCCAGACACAGTCTACCAAGCATTCAAAACTGACAGAAAAAGAATTTGAAAGATCAGCTCTTCATGATTAGTGAAAAGAGTATGCATACTTACACCACCTCCATGTAAACAATACTACCTATGTTTGCATAAACAAGCTTTTGCGCTGTGCTAGACCAACTTATTGAAATGTCCATGCTTAGGAGTTCCAAATTTATCATGTGTAAGTAAAAATAGGGTACGTTTGGGTCCTCACCCCAATTTTTCCCAGCTGGGCAAGGGAAAGCTAGCCCATTTGGGCTATAGCTCATAAAAGCAAGGGAAGCAATTTGGTTTGCATCCACTCTCAAAGACTAAAATCAACAACACTTATATAGATATGGATATAAGTAACTCTAGGATGGCCACGACTTGTGAATGCAGAGGTTGGAATCTGAGTGGAGAACTGGAGATTGGAGTTATGAACGAGGAAGCGATACAATCTGGGGTCTGACTGGAGCTTGACAAAGAGCAGGTGTGGCACTTTGTATAACTGGGGAGGATAGCGGCCGGGCCGCAGGGTCGGGGAGGACAGCATGACAGTGATTTGGACTGGCAGCAGTTGATACAAATAAACTAGCCTGTGAAGGGGAGCCAAATTGGCTCTACCAGCTTGGAAAGCTTTTCGTAGGCACTTAAGGTTAAATAGCCTGGCAAAGTCAGTTTCTTCTACTAGGCACTACCACACACCTGGCCTAGCTGAGTGAGGTTACGCCCAGCGTAGCCAAGGATCCAAACGTCCCCATAATCACAGATCTTACTCTAATGCATTCCTATTCAATCATGTGCATACACTGATAAACACAATGACCAATTTAGTTGTTAACTCTAGAACTTATGCACTGGCTCGTACTAATCTTACTGCTAATGCCTCTATCAATAATTGTTAACCATTTTTATTCTTTTCCATCCTTTTTCTGATATTTCAACTTTACTTCGGATTAGGCTCGCCTCCCAACAACCAACCACAGGAAAGATTTCCTTACCTATATTAATTCCATGCCTGATCAACACTCAGTCTCTCAGTGATACTTTCCCCCATGAACTTCTGCCATAAGCTCGCTTCCTTCTGCATTATGTATTTCTAAAATTCTAACAAATGGAAGGCTGCAAGAGACTCTGACAACTGATCTACTCCAACTAAATGGAAAATGTAAAGTTCAAGACATTTGTATATTACTACCTGGAGCTGCTTGCTAATTAGACTTGCTAGGACAGAAACAAGAAACCCGATGTAGCTTGACAATTACTTACCACAAGGACAGGATGATAGAATACTATCGATGGATTTTTGTACATATGGACTAGCCTAGGACCTTCATTTAAAACAATAAAACCCCAGCAATAAAATAACAGGTTCATTACAGGTATCTACCATGTGGGAAGAGGCCAGATGGCAGGGCTTTAAGGGAAGGGACTTTAGGATAAAAAAAGAATACTGAGAGGGGATATTTCTTTATTCTTTCTTTGGTTAATGAAAAGTAAGACAACCCTCCTTATTTATCAGGGGTTCCTAACAGATTAGATTTAGTGATAAACCAAACCAAAGAAAAGATAGAATAAAAACAAATGAATTGGCTACTAAGCCATTAACTATCGATAAGGCTGCTGCCACGGGTCAGCCTGTGTGAACAGTACCGCACAACAGTACCACGCGTATGACATGAAAATCTGGTAGTATGCAATAAAATTTTGTATCTAATTGATCAGAATAACATGAATATAGTGAAACAATTCAGACTACAAAGCAAAGCCCCTGCTTTTTAGTTTTTACTATTCACTTTTCAGCATTTGAATCATGAGACATCTCCAATAAGTGGTAAAACTAGAAAAAAACTAGAATTTTATCACAAGAAAATGCATCAGAACATTTGCACAAGCAAGCTATCAATATAGGACTTATGAAATTAAGAAAAACGGGGCTGGGTAAAGATTACATTTCACCACAAGAGGCCAGGGTTAAGAAAAGGGGAAGAAGGTAAAACTCAGCAATCAACATAAGCACGATCGAAAGAAGGCATGCCCCAACATTAGGCAAAAGAGCGCACCTCAATTTGCAGCAGGATACAATCATGTAGAACCACGCAAAATAATACCCCAGACAAACATAACACTTCTACTTCCAAGCATCTGCGAGCAATCCCTTTCGCTGTACTGATTGAAAATCCTGATAATCACAAGTCGCCAAACAAGTCATCACTGTCATTAGCTGAACCTGTGTCCACATTCCTGCTAGACATCTTCTCATCAACAGCTTTGATTTTTTCTGACTGGTCATCATATTTGTATGCCCAAGATGAGCCCAACTGTGCTGGAACAGAATCCCCATAAAGGTCATCATAGATTCCACCTCTGGTTGTGCTTTTAACTTTGTTAAGCACCTGCTGTAGCTTAGCAGTTACCCCACTGGGGGAGGCACTTTCCTTTGGTGAAGTTTGCTCCTTTCCTTTTGGTATGACAGTAACCTGTACAAGAGATTCATACTTCCCAACAAGACTGCCTTCCTTTACACCTATTGGGCCTGGTTCAGTTTCAACATCTGCGCCATCTGAAATCCCAACCACCTGAATAAGTTCTCCTCCGACCTGATCTTTAAATGTTACTCTTAGCTTTTTGCCTCTCTTAGAGGGCCTTCCAACCATGTGGTCATCATCATTTCCACCAGAGGCATCTCCTGAAGAACCTTTTGAACTAGATGACATGTCCGATTTACAAATACCATAGCGATTAAGTATCGTATTGTATGCCACAACAGCATCTTCATCATTGGGATCTGGAGGAGATGGCAAACTGACATCTGACGGAAGACTATGAGTTGGGAAAAAAGCAGCTGTGTTCTTTCGTAGAATATAGGTTCTGGATGATGCAGCAAAGCGAAGTGACTGTCCAATTTCAAGCTCAACAGGGATGTCTTTAGTTAATCTCTCATTTGCAACAAATGTGCCATGAACTGATCCTAAATCAATAACATAGATGCTGAAGCACAAAAGGAAGCATGGAGCATCTGTTAGTGATATACCTAAGACAAAAATATAAAGAAAAATAGAAACATTTTCCAATGTAATCTAGCCATTTCTCTGGGAGACGAATTCTGAAAGAGGCATGCCTTAAGGGTCTACAACCAACTATTCGCACTGCATTTGAAAATCAGATATCTGTGCATGTAAGGTAAATTGATAACAAGGTTGGTCGGCACAATTGATAAGATACAGGAACATAAAAGATCACAAGCATATAGGGGCACAGTATTTCTTCACAGGTCGTTGTCTGAGTTCAGAACCTCAAAATCTTTTGCTAGCACACTTGACATTCAGGTTCAAATACTAGCAAAAAAAGGTTATGGCATTAACCATCAAAGACATAAACTTATCAGGTAGAATCACACGTGCATCGAACATTAGTACTCTTAAGTCTCTAACCTTCCATTTTTGTGTGGAATGACGGCAGCATGCTGGCGTGACACAGATTGATGGTCCAATACGAAATCGCAAGCGGGTACCTGCCTCCCAAAAATATGCCTCTTCTTGTCTAGATTGATCCTATCAATGACCTCCCCATCCTTCAACACGTCAAGATAGTAAACTCCAGTGCGCGGCTCTATTGCCCAGTCCGGTGGCTGCCACGTTGACTGCCCACCCCCACCCTGCGTCCCAACATGCCCAGAAGCCCCAGCCTCTTGCCCGGCAACCCTTGAGCCGGCACTCTGCGGACTCGGGTGACTCTGGCTGGGCCCAAAATGTGAATTCTGCGGCAGTGTCACTGGAGCAGGCGGCACTTTAGCTGTTCTCGCTGCTGCAGACGCATTCTTTGCGCCTGAACCAGGCTGCACCGAGAACGGCTCCAATGTCTGCGCCTTCTTGAAGCGGTCAAGCCCACCACGGTACATCTTCCCAAACCTCTGCTACCCACCACTTCCTGCCTCTACCACTCCAAATCCAGCTGCTGATGAACCCTAGGTCCTGCGGCCTGACAGGACCCTACTCAAATTTTGCAAGAATCCCCTAAGCATAGGAAAATTTGATAATTTGCCCTGAAGTTGATGGGCATTTGATCATTTGCCCAAAGTTAGTGAGCATTTGATCATTTGCCCTACGATGTGTCATTGACATGCGGGTCCTAGGGCCACATGTCAGTGAGA
Organism: Rhipidocladum racemiflorum; assembly: GCA_036346355.1. Taxonomy (NCBI): domain Eukaryota; kingdom Viridiplantae; phylum Streptophyta; class Magnoliopsida; order Poales; family Poaceae; genus Rhipidocladum; species Rhipidocladum racemiflorum. Next base: position 24,011,751 of record CM070584.1, on the reverse strand, counting down.
CATCGTAGGGCAAATAATCAAACGTCTATCAACTTTGGGCAAATAATCAAACGTCCATCAACTTCAGGGCAAATAATCAAATGCCCCATCCCTAAGCATATGATACATTAAATCAGTAACAGCAAACAAATTCGCAACCAAATTGGATTGCGAATACCACAGAAAGATTAGATTGGTCACCGACTCACCGCGCAAATCAGGAAAAGTGACACCAATCGAGGCTAGGGCTTACCAAGAACCAAGAACTTTCAGCCCGTATGCATCTCCAGCAGTCCCGATCGGTAACTTAGAAGGAGATCGAGGACAAAAGGCCGGTATTCGGTAGCCAACGAGTGCTTCCGTAAGGTACTCGAGCAAAAACGGCGGGGACTGGTGGCGGCGGCGGCGGAGGGGTTGGCTGGGGTCGGAGAGTCGGGGTTGGGATTAGGGTTTGCTTGGCCGGGGTGGCAATGGGCCCATTCCCCGATCCAGCGGGGAATTCCTTCGTTACAGGATGGGGATGGAGAGCAAATACTCCCCGCGGAGAAAGATATGGGCAAAAAATAATGAGAAAAACTATTCTACGCTATACCGTTCAAAACACATCTAACGGAACACCATCCAATTGTCTGCTTTTTAGTCCATTAATTAATTTAAGTACAAGATCCAGTCCACCTGCATTATTTTTGTTCGTGACGCAATGCCACACAACTCTTATCCCATCCATTCATTATCTCTCTCTCTCTCTCCGACGCTGGCGAATGGCCAAGGCGAGCAGAGGGTTGATGCTACAACGGCTCAAGGATGGGTGTGATACGAGCGGCCTAAGGAAACTTATTTGTGAAATCTGATGAAGCTTATTTGTAAGATAAGTTTCATGAATTTTCCTAGTGTTTCATGAAACTTAACACTGAAACTCATAAAACTTATCACCGAAACTCGTGAAATATTATAATGAAACTCATAAAACTTATCACTGAAACTGATGAAACTTATCACTGAAACTACACTGAAACTCATGAAACTAAACGCTGGAACTCATGAAACTAAACACTGAAAGTCATAAAACTTATCATTGGAACTCATGAAACAAAACACTAAAACTCGTGAAACTAAACACTCAAACTGATGAAACTTATCATTAAAACGAAACACTGGTGTATGCACGTAGTACATGTAGATGAGCAGAGAATTTCATGCATATATATATATAAAATTTCATGCATATATTTTGCTAATAAATTTTGCATGCGTACGTACGTTGTACGTACATGTTAGATGAGCAAGTCTAAAGCAGAGATGAGGAGTGATTGTTTCCATGCCTATAAGACATGTTCCGTCGATATGCATGTATACGGTATACCGTGCGCTAGTCGCACTCAAAAATAATCCCCATCAAGGTTGGCAGGGTCAGGTATGTTCCAATGCCCCCCGTCCCCGCGACCCGTCGGGGCGCCGTTCTGACAGGTGGGGCCACACCTCAGTCTCTAAGACCGGCATCTATTACCCTAAACGCTACTCCAAATTCCCCAAATCGGTCCCCAATCCTGTGTAGCCTCCTGCCTCCTCCTCCACTCCTCCAGGTCCAAGCTCCAGGGCTCCAGGCGACCAGGCCTCGCGTCGCCCTCCACGGCGCCACCTGCCTCCATGGCACCACCTGCTGGCACCGGCCCCTCCCTCCAGACCCGCGTCACCCTCCGCCGACCCCACCCTCCAGAATCCAGATCCGGACCCGCCGCTGGCCCTGCCCTCCTCCCTCCAGATTCGGCGCCGGCCTCCTCCCTCCAAAACCGCCGCCGGCCTCCTCCCTACAAACACGCTGTCGGTATTGATCTTGTTCCTGTTAGTTTGTGTGGGTATTGATCTTGTTCCTGTTAGTTATCTGCTCTTGCGCTGCTTGTTTGTGTTGGTATTGATCTTGTTCCTGTTAGTCAAGTTCACCCTTGTTGATGAGAAGTGGAAGTTGTGTATGATAAAGCAAGTAATTTTTGTTGGCACTTAGGTTATTGTTTATGGGGATAATGAAGTTGAAGCTGTGTATTGTCGAGTAGTTGAAGCTGTGTCCTGTGTATTGATGAGAAGTTGAAGTTGTGTCCTGTGTTGGCACTTAGGTTATTGTTGGCACTTAGTAATTATACATGATGGTGTTTCTTGGAGACTCAGATCATTGATTAAATAAAATTACTGCTGTTGCTTAGCTCGTAATGACTGCACATTATTCGGGTTGTTGCCGGGGATTTTTCCCTGTCGGATCCCCGTATACCAGAACAGGGATAGGGACAGGGAAAAATTATCCCCGCGGTCGGGGAGTGGGGAAAAGGTAGTCTCGCGGGGACGGGGACAGAGACGGGGGAGCACTCCCCGGCGGGAAATGGCCCCGTTGCCATCCCTACCTATGGGCTCGCCCAGTCCGAACTCCGAAAGTGCGAACCCCAGGTCGAAAGAGCACAGGAATGCAGAGGCGCTATAGGTGTCTTTCGACTGTCCGATCGGCCCATCAACATGCTAAGAGCATCTCCAGCAAGGGCCCCTAAAACAGGGTCCCTATTTTGGATTTAGGGACTCCCCCTATTTTTTGAGGTCCTATTTTCAGAGCACAAGTCTAGCAACAGCCCCTAAATCTCAGCCCCTATTTTACTTTTTCTCCTATTTTGACATATCCGCTATGTATAATCTTCATTTGACACCACTAAAATTCAATCAAATATATTTGTAATACATAAAACATAAGCATATTAATATTTACAATTTAAAAACATGAAATTTCAAATTTAAATTTAAAATTTTCAAAACATTATAAAATTTTCGAAGCCTCTCATGTATTTCCCTATCTTCAACAATATGGGTTGTACTCGTGTCCATGGGAATTGGGGTGGAGGAGGCAAATTTAGAGGCCTCTTAATTTTAGGGGCTTGAGTTGGGGCCCCCTGGGAATTGGGGCTGAGAAGGCAAATTTAGGGGCCCCCTAATTTTAGGGGCTTGAGTTGGGGCCCTGCTGGATCTGTTTTTTTTACTACACTCCCTATTTTAAGGTTTAGGGGCTGGTTTAGGGGCTCTGCTGGAGATGCTCTTAATAAAACAAATTACAGAAAAGAAACACAGTCCTGGGAGCTTCTAACTAGAGGGCGCGCGCCCCCAAAAAATCGAGAAAAAGAATTATTCGAATAAATCAGAATTTTTATACAAAAATCCAGTTGAGCAAGAATCGAAAAAATATGTCAAAAAACCAACCCAAAAAAATCCTGTTGAAACAATATCGATGAAAAAAATCAATTGGGAAGAAAAGATTAAAAAAATGGGAAAAAAAAACTTGCTGTTGGATCCTTTTTATTACAAAAGAAGTTGAGAAAGAATAAAAAAAATCCATCAAAAAAATCTACCCAAAAAAAATTGCTCACTTGATACAAAAATCAATAGAGAAAAATAGGAAAATAAAATAAAATAGAAAAAACTTTGCTACTGTATCCAACAACATGGTGGCGCTACCCATTGGTAGCCTCATTGGCTACTACCAAATCAAGCGGTCCAGCCATGTCACTAGGGATGTGATTGGATCGGATACGGTCGAATATCGTTCTATTCATATCCGTATTCATATTTTTTATCGAATACAGAATCGAATACGAATAGTGTCGAATACAGAATCGAATACGAATTATACAGGATAATATCGATTACGAATACAGATCGAATACGGATCGGAATCAATATGGATACGAATAATATTAGTCGGATATTTTAAAATCCAATTTCAGTTTTTTCCAAAATCGATCCAAATTTAAATTCAAAATTCCAAAAGAAATATATTTGTATGTCTTTTTTTTTTGCCTTTTTATCCCTAGCTTGTCATACATGTGACTCTGTGAGTAACAATGTACCCCATTGCAATAATTGAACCAAATGATTTGCGGTGGCATATCTTTCAATCCTAAGTAGCCCTCCTGAAACGCCACTTGCCAATTTATGTATCACCTTTACCCAAATATCTTCAAATTAGCATCTAGCACACATGAACACATTATATCTTATCATCCAATGCAGACCCAGCCTCTGAAACAGTGAAACATGTTAAATTGTTAATGTGTTATTCTAAAACGTGTTATTCGGATAATATCCGTATGTCATATTCGGATATTATCCGAACAAAAACTCGGATATTCCGTATCCATCGGATAATCAGTGTTCCATATCCGTATCCGTATCCATGTAAATTATATGTATCCATATCCTTATCCGAGAAATCAACTGGATATCTGTGAAACTATCCAAATCATCATCCAAATCAATTCGGTCGGTCGGAAAATATCCGTACCAGTTCCATCCCTACATGTCACTGCCATCAATCAAGCGGACACGAAAGGAGAAGGGAAAGGGAAAACGTGTCCACGGTGGCACAGCGGACTACTAACAGCGACATGGTGGGGACACGTCGCAGTTGACAAATGCTCACAACAAGAGGAGTCGGCCATCAAGGAGAAGAGCGAGTGGTTGGGGGACTAGCGAGGAAGAAAATGTTGCATAGTCACAGACACGCCGCTGAATGGCTCCATGTTGCGCGATGAGCAGCTGCAATCGCATGTGGTGCTGCCAATGACTCGAAGATGAGTATGCAAATTGGGAAGGTTGAGGATGCCCTTGAAGTAGCAAACTCCCAAAATCCTAATCTAGATGTACGTGAAGCAGATCCATGAGAAATAGGGAAACACAATTAGGGCATATACAATATATATCTCCTATAGTTGTCTCTAAGGACTTCAACTCACCTCTAGGAGTGAAACGGACTGAATATTTCCTGTCTAGTCTGGAGTCGGATCTAGTTGGGACTGGATTTAGAAGGGATTTGACTATTCGGTCGAACCTGGGATGGGCCCGTATACTTGAATCCGGATTCTGGATCGGACTTAGAGCAGTCAATATCCAGCAAATATGGGATGGTATCCTGATATCCGGATTTTTCTATTCGGATATCCGGCAAGACCTAGCCCATTCATTACATATTTTCTATGCCAGCTCATTTATCTTAACAATTAGTTTGTTCTATTGATCCTCAAGTAGCATATTCTTTCTATGATGTTTATTGGGTTTAACTGATATATAACTTGCTATTATGGTCATTTACTCGTATGGTTTGATTCAACATATATTACTCTATATATGCCTGCATTATCAATATATCTTTCCATATCTGACCTGAATCAGTAACATATATGTCCCGTGTCCTTATCCCGAATAACCTAGATTTGTATCCGTAACCGGCTAGTCCATATCCAATTCCGAATATGGAAAAGAAATGGGTTAGGATACGGGAAGAGCAATATCCGCCTGTATCCGATCCATTTTCACCCAACTCACATAAAGATAACATTAAAGACAACATCTCCAATAATTTGCCTCTAAAATCATTCACCTAAATATTTTTATTACTTTTGTCACAACTTCCAACTCACACTCTCCCAATATTGAAAGTTTAATAACCATTCATTTGGTTTTGGTGTTAATGACAAATCTTTTATGAAACTAACACTTTTATTGAGAGTAATTTTTATTAGTCTTTTTTGGATGAAAAAGATGAAGATATCAAAGGTATGCACTCGAGTTCATATTATCATATCTTGTTACATTCCTTGGATATAATATTATTGATCATATTAAATAGGAGACTAACTCTTTTATTGAGTATACTTTTGTTTAGTCTTACCTCATTGAAAAATGGAAATCCCAAAGGTATGCATCCAATATAACTCTTTTATTTTTAGATGCGTTTCTTGGATTCAAGAAAAAGGGTGAACTCCACCATAATTTCACTTTAAATTGTGCATGTTGTTTTCAAGTCCATATATACATGAATGCACATATTTAGGGAGAGTTCTTGCTTTATCTGGAAGTTTCAATAGTATTGATCCATTTACCGATTTCCATTTATAAAGGATCATTACTTTGAAACAAACTATTGAGTATATATAAAACTTGTGTAGTTATAGTATACTCATGTTAATATAGGATAAACTCCAAAGCAATCTTAAATCAAATATGTGCATAGTGATTCAAAGTTCAATTATTTATATGCACACATTTAAGGGAGTTTTATTCTATAGCTCGATGGTCGCAAATAATATTGATCTCTTTCTATCAATTCCATAAAATTTGGATTATTACTTGGAAACTATCAAAATGAGTATATAAAACTTGTGTAGTTGATATATATATATATATATATATATATATATATATATATATATATATATGCTCGTAACAATTTAAAGTCAGTTTAAGTTGCGATCAGTTATCAACTAATTATCGAAGAACCAATTATGTGTTGATGGTACACTTTGTTGATTAAAGGACAATCGAAAGTTCTTGAGTATATAAAGCATTAGTTGCATTAATATACTCAAGACAAATCAATACTTTTCAATCATTTGATTTGGGTTGTGGTCAATTATCAAAGAAATAGATCAAAGGACCTCTGTCGGGACCCGAATCTGCAAATCCGGACCCTCTATGTATTCTGTACTAGTCCAGGATCATGCTAGTACACACAGTCGTACAGGGTTGAATATCACATTCATACACAATGGAAATATAATAAAGTACTTCAAACACAATATATAAATTGGTTGCACGACCTTACGGTCAACTTACAAATAGTCTGCCACGCAGGGCTTACAATAACTCAAGTAGATAAATAGCAGTGGAACGAGGAACGTCGGTGACTCCCATCAATATGCCACAGACAACTGACAAGGTTCAACTCCTAGATAATTGCTTCCTCGTGGAACTTCGCCTCCTTCGAAGTTGTAGTCTTCTCCTCAACTGATGATTGTGTTGAAAGCAAGGGTGAGTACACACAGTACTCAGCAAGTGTAACACCCCAATTTTTGCTTTTCATGAAATTAGAGATTATTTCACACTCTGGTGAATTTGTGGAATTTTCTGGAATTTATTTGGATTTATTTGGAATTTATTTGAATTTATTCTCTTTTGAAATAATTAAAGAATTTAATTTTGCAAATGAAATTTTGTTGCAAATATTTTAATTGAGTCCAAAATGATCCAAAATATTTTCTGGAATTTTTCTGATTTATTTGCTATTTTTCCGGGTTTAATTGAATTTTCTACGAATTGTTTAATTTATTTAATTGCTGAAAACCGAACGGGTTTGTACTATTCCTCCGACCGAGCCCGAGTCAGACTCGAGTCCGAGTCCGACTCGCACCGATCAGCGCCGCGGTTCAATTAACCGCGTCTCAGAACCCTAACTCCCGTGGACCATCGGATCGAGATCCAACGGTCAGAAACCGCGCCGCACCGCTCGATCGGATCCGACCCGGATCCGTGCGCACCGGGCCATGATTGCCGCTGATCGCGCCACATGGACGGACCGGGGGCATCGTCTCCGATCCGGAGATCTCGCCGCGGCCGTTGCTCTCCGCCGCCGCGTTGGACTCGGATTCCGCGCTATAAAAGCCGTGGACCCTCTCCCGAGGATCGCCGTTTGACGCCGCGCCCGTTGCCCTAGTCCACGCCTACGGGGGAACCCTAGCGCCGCCGCAATTCCTCGTCGTATTTAAGAACAGCCGCCGCGTGTTCTTCGTTGTCCGCCGCAAACCAGCCGTGCTCCGCCGCTTCCGTGGCCAGATCTGGAACCCCCGCGAAGAGATGAACCTGGGCGCATACTTCATCTCGCCGGGACCGCATCGGAACACCGTTCGGGACGTTGTCTTCCCCGACTCCGGTTTGCTCGTGCCGCCGCACCGCCATCGACGCCCCCGAAGCTCTCCACCGTCCGATCGCCATCTGACGCTCACGGTGAGTCCACGTGTGCCTTAGCCCGATAGAACTCGGATGCAATTTCGGCCGTTAGATTTAGAATGGTCGGATAGGATTAGATCGTGTAGTGCTGTGTAGATCTGATAGCGGCCGTTGGATCGAGATCCAACGATCCACGTGCGTCCACGTCACCACAACGAAACCCACGTTGCGGTGGATTGGATCCAATCTCGACCGTTGGATTTGGATCCAACGCATGAGATTGAGCCACGTAGGACCGTGTCGCACCGAACCCGGATAGACCTCAACCGTCCGATCTAGATCGTACGGTCTAGATCCACCGCGTCAATTCAACGCGAGAAATCATAGATCTAATCCGCGCCGTCAATTTTCAAATCAACGGTCGCGATGGTGCCACGTGTGCCCCAGCCGCGCCCACACGCGTGGGTGCGTGTCTCTGACACGCGGGGTCCGCGTGTCAGTGGGCCCACTGTCGGCGCGCGCGCGTCTTGGCGTGAGCCCGAAGTCGATAGGGCGGACTACTGTCGATGCTTTTGCCGTGAGCTGAGTCCACGGTGAACCCGAGCCGAGCGTGGACCGAGTCCGTGGACCGGCTGACGTCAGCGGACCAATCAGATGCTAACACGTGTCATCCTGATGCAATAAATCATTTTTCGAAAAGAAATTATTTATTTAATTCGGTATATTGAATTCAAATAAGATTTCAAACTTCAAACGCTTATAACTTTTGTAATTTAACTCCAATTTGAGTGATTCAAATTTCTAAATTTGTATAAAATTGAGATCTACCCAATGGTAAATTTTATTTAATTTTTAGACCAAATTTTTTCTCTGTAATATTATTTAATTGATTATTTATACTTTAAACGCTTATAACTTTTGCGTTTTAACTCCGATTTCGCCGATTCAAATTCCTAAAAATCCATAAAATTATGCTCTCTCTGTTTATGGACTTCATTTGGATGTTTGGACACTTTTTGTCTACTGTTTTATTCATTTATTGTTATTTACACGCGTTACGAGTAGACGTTGAGGTGCCAGAAGGATTCGAAGGTGAAGTGTTGACCCAAGAGCCAGCTCAGGACCAAGAGCAAGTACTTTTTGAAGGCAAGTTGTGCTTTGACCATGTTGATCCCATTTTGAAATTAATTTGATTTAAATTATTGCATGCTAGTTCAATTATAAAATGCTTTAATTCATTTGGGAAATTAGTTAAAAGCCTAGTTGCTGTATGCCACCTTGACATAAATAATTGTATGCCATGACCCCTTTTGTCACCCTAGTTGAGGATTAAATAATTGGACATTATTAAATTGCCGACATGGGTATTTAGATCGTTGTAGTATGTTGCTTAGACCTGCTACGTGCTCATGACATGATTTTGGGATAATCAAATGTTAATATTGACTTAATGATATATTGAACCTGATTTGGAAAAGTATCATGTGTTGTGATTGTTGATGGCACGTGGTGCATGGTAATCAACTGGGGTTTGATAAATAGTTTTCGACCGGGGCATGTGGCAAGAATGATCGGGTGGGCCAGTTGTGGCACCGGGAGCGATGGTTTGGTTCTTCGGGTAGTCTTGCCCTGGTCAGCATAAGGACTTAACCTTGCAAGGCTTTGAACTGAGTCAATCGTGCAACCACATGACCGGAATGGGACGGTCCTAGTTGAGTAAGTTACTAATAACTTGCATATGATACCTCGGGTGTCAACTACACCTTTTGTGTAGCTTGAAGGGGGAGCGTACCGATGCGATGGCATGGTACCCGTCCAACGGTGTGTCGGTCCCATACTTCGCCTTTGTTAAGGGAAGGGATGGTGTAGGGCAAAAACCGGAAAGGTTCAATTGCGTAGTTAGCCGTTTCCGAAAGGCTTTGTTACGATCACTCGCCTTTGTGGTGTTTGGCTGTATCTTGTGGGTAAAGTGCATAACCTCTGCAGAGTGTAAAATCTATTCGAATAGCCGTGTCCGCGGTATTGGACATTGCTCGGGGATTACAGTCAAGGGTTAGACTTTCGTGAAAACAACTTGGACATGGAAGGTTTGGTTTGGTTAATAGATGATGATGATGGAAATGTGGACTAGGAGTGGGGAAAATGTTTATTTAACTCCTGGAAAAGTTATTGATATTATACCTGTTTTTATCGCTTTCGAATCTACTTATGATACTTGTCAAATGTCAAGCATCGCAAATATACCTTGAGCTATTCCTTTGTATCAAGCCATGCATGTAGTATATTAGCTGCATTCTGTGCATGACTTGCTGAGTACCAAGTACTCACCCTTGCCACAATACAACACCAGTTGAGGAAGAGTCTAAACCAGCTTTGGAGGAGGAGCTCCAAGAGGAACCGTCTAACTAGGGAGCGAGCCCAGTCAGTTGCCTGTGGTATACTGGATGGCGCCACGATGTTATCTTATTTTTTCGCTGCTATTATTTCTCTTTTAATAAGTTTCGCCCTGCGAGGCATATATTTGTAACTCGACCTTAAGGTCAAGCAACCAGTTTGATTATCTAGTTAAAGTACTTTATTATTATCAAGTGGTATGATTGTGATATTTACCAATGTTGAGACTGTGTGCACTAGCGTGATCCTGGACTAGTGCTGAATACACAGAGGGTCCGGATTTGCAAATTCGGGTCCCGACAGCAAGTCATGCACAGAAATGCAATTCTAGTACTACATGCATGGCTTCTTCCAAAGGAATGGCTTATGTGGTCATTTTGCATCAAGCAAAATTTTGCTTTTACCAAATAATCTTAATAGATTCAAAAGCAATGAAACATTATTATAGTAGTAATAAATTCTCAATTTCTTTCCAAACATTTTGGCATAAAGCCCTAAATAACTTTAGCAATTATCTCTGGCACACAGCCACCCTTCCCACAATTTATTTTTGAAGATCTAACCCTTGACTGTAATCCCCAAGCGTTGTCCAGTACCGTGGACTCGGCTATTCGAATAGTTTTAACACACTCTGCAGAGGTTGTACACTTTACCCACATGATACAGTCGCACACCACAAAGGCGATTGACCGTAACGAAGTTTTTTAGAAACTTCCATCTACACCTATGACCCTCTCCGGTATTGACTTCGCTACCACTCCCCTCACGAAGAGTCGAAGTGTAGGACCGACAAACACCGTTGGATGGGTACCAAGCCGTAGCTCCGGTACGCTCCCCACACAGTTACCCCGATGTAACTGTCACCCTGAGGTATCAAAGGTAATATTTCAGAATCCTACTAGACAAAGACCGTCCCACTCCAGTCATGTGGTTGTACGAGTAGCCCAGTTCAAAGGCTTGCAAGGTGAAGTCCTTAACTGTCGAGGGCAAGACATCCTTCTCCCAAGTTCTGGCACAAAGCCCCTCACATCACTCATCCCATTGCCACGAAGGCCCACCTGGCACGAAGCCTTCTTACCACTTGCCCCAGTCTAAATCTTTTCCCACCCCGGTTTGATTATTGTGCAACACATGCCAACAATAATTTCAATTACAATGTAGAACCACACAGGTGTCTACACTTCATATCATCATGTGGCAATATTACAACATTTTCCAAAAATTCATTCCATATATCATTAGTTAGTATTCCTTTGCAATTTGAAACAACATTCCACGTGTGAGCAAAACAAAGCAACTATTCATGGTCTAGCCTCCCATGTTGGCACAATAATATCATCCAACTAATATTATCAAACTTAGGGTGATAAGGTTCATGGCATACAAATATTAACATCAAGTTGGTATTTAACAATCAGATTGATTAGCTATTCTACCCAAATTAATTTAAATTCATTTTAATCAACATAGCATGCATAATTTAAATAAAAATACATTTCAAAACTTAGGAGCAACATGGTCAAAGCACAACTTGCCTTCAAAGAGCAACTGATCTTGATCTAGGATTTGAACTCGAGCTTGGTCTTCAACTTTTGCATCCTCGCACAGTTCAACGTCTACGTGTAGCAGATAACCAAATAAACACCAAAAAACGACGAATAAACACACATTCGAAAAAATGCCGCAAATCAAACTAATTCGTAATTGTAACACCCCGGCTTCTAGTATGCCCTGGATGTCACCAAACATGGTAGAAGCAACATCTAAATACCACAAATAAAGATAAATTACAGCAAAGGCATAAATGCTTTAACCGAAATTTCGGTAGCACTTCCCTTGTTTTTGCATGATTTGAGGCAACAATAACATTATGACATCATAATAGCATAATAGGTGATATCTAAAAACAGCACTAGCAGGAGATAAAGTATCATTTCAAGCCCATAACATAAACTCCAATGTTCATGAACGAATATGGAGAGAAACATTAAAACCAAGCACATACGATAATCAATACAACTACAAATGAGAGTGTGCAGTTGTCTAGGTGAATAAATCTACGTGAAGAAGTGCCGCTATTCCCCTTTCCTGCATGACGGTTTCATGGTACCTAAAACAACATAAAACACAAGCGTGAGTTCATCACTCAGCAAAGTGTATTGCAATGGGATAGAATAATAACATTATTCAGTAGCATCAATATCACATACCATAACACGTAATCATAAGCATCTCATAGTTCATCTTCATAAACATCTCATAACTATTCTCATTCATGCAATGCAATGCAATGCACATGTCTCCTTGAGGCACATACCGGTATTGCCGAGTGCACACCCGTCGGTGTGCACCCCCTTTTCCCTTCCATCCCGTAGAAGGTGCCTACTCCTCGCTTCCATTCACAACTGTGGATGGAATCACGAGATAGGTCTTTCTTAATGGCGCTCCGGATTAGTCATAACTTTCTCACCGACCTCACCGGACTAGTTATGACTTTCTCACCATCCTGGCCAGTCCTCATGCCATGTATGCAAATATGCCATAAACATAAATAACTTGCATATAAACTCAAACTAACCATTGCATAGCCTTATAACAAACCATTTTCATTATGTCACATGCAAGAATCAATCATGGCATCACATCATAGAACATGTGTAAACTATCTCATTATCAAACATTACGGCTCCCTAAGCCACAACCACTACAATACACTTGCCTTCTCCCTCGTGAGACGGCGTGGTGAGACGATGACGGCACTCCCGGGGTCACACCACCTACACAAAGGTTCAATATGTTAGGAAACCGGCCGTCGTGGCCCATATGGACTCTCCCGAAACCCTAGCTGGTAGGTTATAAATAGGAGGCAGGGGCTACCCCTTTGTATACAGAAGCAATCAGAATAATAAAGCAGAGCAATCCCTCCTCATATCTGTGTCTCTACCTCTCTCTCTGTTCTCCAATTTAGATCTATTAGGCAACCCCAGACTATTCGATAGCAAGGTTGTCTAACACGTTATCAGCACGAAGCTCTACCACGGGAACAGATCGGAAAGGTGAGAAAAGGTGAGATTTGGGGGAATTGAATCTAATCGCTTGTTCGATTCTTTGCATGCATCTAATATACGTTACGTGGCACGAAGCTACGTGATAAGCGGTAATGTTTACGGACATAGCATGAAACTATAGTACAAAGAAGTGGCTTGAAGCCATCGCTGGAATCACACGCGGCCGCGCAACGCAGCCGGCTGGAACCCCCAGAGTGTGACGCCCGCATGGACGCTCAGCTGCTGACGTTGAAATTCCCATCTGACGACCCAAAGTCGCGCTCGTGCGCCCGTGCCGCCGCGCGAAGGCCTGCGCTCCCCGTCCGGCTGGTGCCGCCGTCACTCCTGCCCCCGCGCCGCCACGCGAAGGACCGCGGCCCGCCAAGCCTGACCAGCGACGCCCGGTTGACTCCTCTCCTTTGAGCTGGAAGACGCCTGGCCCAGCTCACTCCGTCGGACCCGCCGCACATGCAGTGCCATTGCGCTGCACCCGTTGAGCCAGCCACCGCTCGCACGAGGTCGCCACCCTGCCCGGACGCGCAGCACGCCCTAGTCTCCAGCTGGCCCGGCCGGCGCTATCACCCCTCACCTGCTGCTTGAGCCAATCTCATCCGGTTTTGGGACATGGAGTCCTTTTGCCTTTTGGACATGAAGTCTAGGCCACATGAAAGATGGACACGAAGTCCAGGCGGATTGAATGGACTGGTTCCTTTTGGACATGTTGCCCTTTATTCAATTCGACTTTGGGCTCAATCGGGCACAAAGGCATTGAATGCTAACTGGTTAGGTGAAGTCCAGATAAAGGGCAACATGGGGAGGGATGAATTACCCTTTTTGCCCCCCGGTTTTATTATTCACTTTTGTTCTTTTCCTTCTTTTCCAAAAATGCATTAAGAATTCCTAAAAATAGTGAGAAAATCCTGAAAAATTGCCAGAAAATTGTGAAAAATACCAGAAAATTATATGGCTATGTTTTAATTTATCTTAGCCTTATTTTCTGCATTTATCAATATTTTGCTGTATTTTGCAATAATTGCCCTGTTTAGAATAACGAAAATTCGTGAGAATTTATTTTTCGCATTTATGAATTCATGAATTGTGCAATTATTGTTCTGTTCCATGCATCGTATTTATTGCTTTAATATAGTTCATTGGAAATTTAAGCACGCCGCACGAAGCGGCCACTGTCATGCCAGGAAGGCCGATGCGAATGGAACTGAATGCGTCGCGCGCATGAAGCCACGCTAAACCGATCGCACGAAGCCGATCGCGCGCATGAATCCGATAGCATGCACGAAGCCGATCGCGCATATAAAGCAGATCGCACGAAGCCGATCATGCATATGAATCCGATCGCATGCATGAAGACGATCGCATGAAGCTGATCGCGCGCATGAATCTGATCGCGCGCATGAATTTGATCGCATGCACGAAGCTGATCACATACATGCACGAACCTGTATTTATGAATCTTTATAAATATTTATGAATCTTTCATCTATGGATCTGGTATTTATGAATCTGATTTTTGCATTTATCCTGTATTTATGAATCTCGCACTTATGAATCTTGCATTTATGAATCATGTACTTATGAATCTTGCATTTACCTTGTATTTATGAATCTTACAATTATTGATTTCTTTTAGTTTGTTGGAAATTCATGAGAATTTGATTTATGCATCTATGAATTTTTTTATAACCACTCTCTATTAGATTACACGAAGTAATCTAATGAAAGAATCCTATGAATATGTAAATACCTGGCATTGTCATATGTGAGTTTTGAAGAACTGGCCCGAATGGTCAAGAACTATCTCACATAGGCATCAAATGTGAAGATCGTGCTTAGGAGTAAGAAGCTCCGAATTGTCATCGGTTTAGGGCCCTCGAAGGACAAGTAACCTACTGTCGAGCAAAACGATCAAATTTTGTACTCCTCAGGTATCACTTTTCAGCCACTATGAAGAATAAATACATGGCTGAGGTGAGTGCACTTGAGTTACGGACTGCACTTCAGAAGTAGTTCGAGAAGCTCAAGTCCACCATCTTGCTCCAAGCATAGCAAGATTGGGTTCGCCTGAAGTTTGCAGACTACAGAACAGTGGTTGTTAATGAATTTTGAATAATGAATTGTAAGCTCTCGAAGAGCATAAATTTTCTTTTCTCATGAATAGAATTGCAATTTATTCTTTATTCCAGTATTCTATATTTGCAAGCAATGTATGAATTACTTTGCGACTGTATGATTAGAATTATATTTCTTTTCATTGAGAAATTGTGTAGCGTCCAAATAGAGGAGATATGCATTGTTGATAGTGGCACAACAAATACCATCTTAAGAGAGTCGAAATACTTCCAGATGATCACGAAGAACGCTGGAAGGATTACGACAATCGAGGAAGCGATATGCATATAATAGGCTCGAGAAGAGCCACAATTATATTGCCAATGAGTACAACTTGGGTAATTGAAGAAGCCCTTTTTGTACCCTGAATCAACTGCACTATCTTAAGTTTCAAAGATATCCGTGCTAATGGGTTTCACGTAGAAACCAATGAAGAAAATGGCAAAGAACACTTGTGCATTGTGAAGCACGCGGAATATGAAAAAAAAATGGTATTAGAAAAATATCCCTCATATGAATCTGGGTTGTACTACAAGAGAATCAATGCACACGCAGTGTATACTTTCTTTAGAAGCTCTGAATTATTTTCTTTATGTCATTGTATATTTAGGTCATCAGGGTCTTAGAATGATGAGAAATATAGTTAACAACTCACAAGGTCATGGCATTAATGTTAAAAATTTTCCGAATCATGAAGATTTTGTGTGCCATGCATGTGCCACCGGGAAATTAATAACAAGACCCTCTGTTCTGAAAGTGCAACAGGAAATCCCTGCATTCAGCGGGATATTTGTCAAGGCCCAGATTTCAAAGTTCGACTCCCGCGGCGATGGAATCCTGCGCTGAAATTCTGGGTAATCCGGAGTATCCAGATAATATGACCGGAATGTCCGGATAGAACCCGGAGTATCCGGAGTGTCCGGACTGGGTCTACCCGAAGACCTCAACCCGGAGTGTCCGGATTTCAAAGCCGGAGTGTCCGGATTGGGTTGACTGAATGCCCCAACCCGGAGTATCCGGACTAATGGTCCGGAGTATTCGGACTTTGCGGGGTTCGAGTATAAAATCCCATTTCTTGGCTCCTCACTCACTTCACCCCACACTTGTTGCTCTCCACTTCTCCCGTGTGCTCTCCTCCACCTTGAGCTCATCTCCGGCGACTCCCCACCGGCCGGTGTCCTCCCGTGCTCCACCCCGGTGTCCTCAAGATCCTCTCCAAGCCGGTGTCCTCCTTCCCCTACCCGGTTTCTTCTCCACCTTCTTCGTCCTCCTCGAGGGTAAGACCTCTTCTTGGAGTTGATTCGTGGGTTCTTGGGTTCTAGGGTCGTTCTTGGGAGTGGATTTGGGGCTCGGTCTTGTAGATTGAGGTTTGGGGTAACTTTGGGAGTGTTAGGGTTTATAGTGTGTGGTTGGACTTGGAGTTAGATTAGGCAAGGCTGGGTTATAGGGTGAGAGATTGGGGGTAGATGATGCCGTTCTAAGCATTTGGATTAGGTTTTGGTCGGGGTTTTTAGAAGTGAGCGTCGTTTCATCGTGTTCGGGCTAGCTTGGAGCTTCTCCGGCTTAGCCCAGTGTAGGAAAGTCGTAGATCAGGCCCTCGTGAAGTAGTAGGGCTTGGGAGCACCTCAATCTTGTGCGCCATTTTCCAAGTCCTGGACAATCCGGAGAGTTCGGACAAATTGTCCGGAGTGTTCGGCTTATCCGGACTGTCCGGATGTTAAACATGGATTGTCCGGGTTGGCTGATCTGCGACTCACGCAGTGTTCGCCGATTGTGCTGTTTCGGCGGGGGAATGCACTTGTATTTCTTTTTATCTGCATTACATGCATCTCATTCATGCATTGTGTCCGTGTAGAGAACGAGACCGCAGTGACTGACGTGGCCGTGGTCGAGGGGATTGCCGAAGAGCAAGTCATTGTTGATACTCAAGCAGAAGCCTCAGGCAAGCACCTAAGCATATTCAACCTTATGTAACGGTATTTTTGGGATTCAATTGTCTATTGGTGACTAAGCTGTGCATTAGGAATTGAATTGTGAGAATGGTGTTAGACCCTATTTGTTGCATTTACACCTTTTGATATTTGTTGGACACCGCCCTTGGAGCTAGTATATGGGTAATATAGTGTGTAAATGCTTAGCTTGCTTAGCTGTCGGGTATGGGCCAAGTGGTGGATGGTTCCATCGCTTGAGATTTATTTACTACATAATATTGGGCTTCAACGGATGAGATTATGTTTAGAAATGTGAAATTGGGACCGGGCGAGAGAGTTGGATCAGTTGGGTGTGGAGACCCAAGTGTGTAGTCTCGCCTGTCGATTGAGGACCGATCCATTGTTTGCCCTTTGATCGAGCATACTTTGTTAGTCGCATGCCGAAAATGGGACGGTAAGCTATTCTTTCGTCGCATGCTATTCGATGGGGCATACCCTCATGCGGTTGGGCGTGGTTGAGGGCGAAGCTTAGGCCGACTCTCGAGGGCCAAGTCGGGCTTGGGCTGCTCGAGTGGGTGCTAGGTGCTCGGACCGCATGAAGATGGCCCAACGAGTGTGTATGAATGGGAGGAGGGTTGACATGAGGTTCCTTGTGGCACATGTCGTGCGATTGATGATCCCCTGCAGGGTGAATACGCAATTCGAATTGCCGCGCTCTCGGATATGAGCATGCTTGATCTTAGCACACTTCAACGTAGTAAGAACTTGAACTTAATGAGAGCTGGTTGTGGTGGTGATACTGGTTTATGTTGACTCTTGCTTTGCATTAACTGTAAGTTTCAGATTTCACTCTAGTAATAGGTGCTGTTCATAAGTGCTATAAAAGCTGTGAAATTGAGTAGTGGATTGTAATTAAACAACAAAGTTAAGCTTTTTCGCACTCTGTACCGTAAGCTTGATTCCTTGCTACATCCAAATGCATACTCTTTCGAGTCGGTCATATATGGACCACGGGTAAGTCTTGTGAGTACCTTCTGTACTCATGCTTCTGCTTTGTGGTTTTCAGGTGAGGATCCGGACGGATGTGAGTTCTGTCCGTACTGCCTCTCGGTGACCGGGCGGGGCACCGAGTAGAGGCTACCGACGGTGTTGCTTATGCCTGGGAGTGTTCAGGGGCAGGACACTTCTGGAGGAGTTGTACTTTTGTTTTAGTCTAGTAGTCGTGTGCCGCTTTTGCTGTATAATTGGATCTTAAACTCTGTTATGTCTTTAATTAAACACTTAGTTGCTTGTTGCAGCTCTTTTGTACACTGTTGTGTTTTCTTTCCCGTCGAACCTCGTGTCGCTTGGTGGTTGTCGGGTTGATGTTTGGTGTTGTTCATGTTCCTTGTCGGGTTTTGTCTTCGTGCGTGTGTGAGTTTGTTGTTGTGCTTCCGCGTCGCGTACTTTGGTTGTGGGGTTTTGAGTTCGTTGCCCCCTTTATGCATATTGAGTTGATATGGTAATGGAAACCGGTATGCGGGGCGATCCTAGACGAGCTTCGGGTCGCATACCGGGGGAATACCGGGATTGTTGTCGAGTTATTCGAAGGATCTCACCGTTGTCTCAATTGGGCTTGGGTGCTAACACTGCGAGCGCCCTCGGCGACCCGTTATTAGCCTCCAAATCCGATTAGGATGACTGAGCATTCAAATAACCCGGGAACGATCTGGGCGGCTCCCCTCACAGC
Source organism: Rhipidocladum racemiflorum (assembly GCA_036346355.1). Classification (NCBI taxonomy): domain Eukaryota; kingdom Viridiplantae; phylum Streptophyta; class Magnoliopsida; order Poales; family Poaceae; genus Rhipidocladum; species Rhipidocladum racemiflorum. Next base: position 23,992,792 of record CM070584.1, on the reverse strand, counting down.
GCTGGTATCAGAGCAAGGTGCATGAAGACGAACCCAAACTTGACAACCACTTAGGGATTGCTTAGGACTTGCATAATGCATTAGGTAGAAGGTAGTACTTATTCCCGCCCTAAGTTATAAATGGTGAGTGTGGGTTACGTTGGAATTGTGCATCCCATGTCATGTCATGCATGTGCCATGCCATCTTGCATCATGAGTTGTGTTTTGGGTATGTCGAACTTGTAGCACCCCGCCGTGGAGTCAGTTCGAGGTGCTACAGTCTAACTTGGGTTTAGTTCGGGGGCTTGCCAAGTCTAAGACCTATCCCTTCCGTGTGGGTCTAACTCTTGTTGTTTGACTTTGGTTGATGACAGAATGAGGACCTGCGGTGGTATGGGAGGTGATGATGGCGCTGGGCGATTGCAACCTGGCGGTAGTGATCCGCCTCCTCCTCCCAACCTGCTGGATGTGTTGCTGCGGTCAGAGCAGAACCAGCAGACTACCAAAAGGATATTGGAGATGCTTGTCCAGAATCAGGACGCTACACGTGGCCGTGGTGAAGGGCGAGGCCGGCTAAATGGCTACTTGGATTTCCTGCACACTCAGCCGCCAACCTTCTCCCGGGCCAACGATCCGTTGGAGGCTGATGATTGGCTACGCACCATGGAGAAGAAGTTTGTGCTCATCCATTGTGAGGATCTTCAGAAGGCACCCTTCGCGGCGCAGCAGCTTCAGGGCCCCGCTGGTGCTTGGTGGGCTAACTTCCTAGTCATGCAGCCCGCCGGTCACCAGGTGACTTGGGCGGAGTTCCGTGAGGCTTTCCGGGCATACCATATCCCAAAGGGGCTCATGGATATTAAGAAGCAGCAGTTCCTTGCCCTCAGGCAATTGAGCAAGTCCGTGATGGACTACTCACGGGAATTCAATTATTTGGCCCAATATGCGCCGGAGGAAGTTGATACCGATCAGAAGAAGCAGAGTCGGTTCATGAATGGGTTGTCCGCCAAGATGCAGGACAAGCTTTCGGTGTGCGACTTCGCCGACTTCAATGCCTTGGTGAGTCGGGCGATCACTGTAGAGCACAAGATGAGGAACCATCAGGAGGAGAAGAAGTGGAAGAGGACAGCACAGTTCTCGGCGGGTGGCAGTTCACAGCGGACCCGGACTATCCCTCTTCCACCACCGAGGCCCCCTGCTCTTGTGCCTCCCCTACTGGCTGGGATGGCCCGACCTCCTGTCGCTGCTCCCCGGCCTCCGCCGCCACAGCCGGGAGTGCGTGTGGTGACGAACTCTGGACCGGGCCCATGCTACAACTGTGGGCGTGCGGGGCATTTCATCTGCGATTGTCCCTTTCCAAGGAGGGGCAACAATTCCAATGCCCCAAGACCTCAGGGCGCGACTGCACCACCTCCACTTCCTGCACAGAGCCGTGGCCGCGTCAACTATGTGGATGCTAAGGCGATTCCTGAGGGCGCCACCGTGTTGACGGGTACGTTATGTATTGAGGGACATGTTGCTAGGGTGTTATTTGACTCGAGGGCTTCCCATTCCTTCATTAGCAAAGATTTTGTCATGCAACGTCAAATGAAAGTGAGTTGCAGCCGCACCTCGTTCCTAATTGAAGCACCGGGTTCAAAGATTGTTGCTAATCAAGTGGTCCAAAAAGCCACTATGCGAATCCAAGGGGTTCCTTTCCTTGTCAACCTGCTGCTCCTTGATCTTCGTGGGATGGAGGTCATCTTGGGCATGAATTGGCTCACACGGCAGCAGGCCGTTCTAGATTGTTCTCATCGTTCCATCTCGCTCAAGGGGCCGAAGGGCGACGTGCTAACTCTACTTCTCGAGGATGGCGAGGCCACCCTTTGCTCCCTGAATGGCACTGAAGTTGGAGAATTAGAGTCCATTCCCGTGGTTTTGGAGTACCCGGATGTGTTCCCAGCGGAACTGCCAGGGATGCCGCCCGACCGGGATATTGAGTTTGTAGTTGAGCTTCAACCCAGGACCGCCCCAGTTTCCAAACGGCCGTATAGAATGCCACCGAATGAGTTAGCCGAACTGAAGACTCAGCTGAAGGAACTAGCGGACAAGGGATTTATTCACCCGAGCTCCTCACCCTGGGGCTCTCGGCTCTCTTTGTGACCAAGAAGGATGGCTCCCTTCGACTCTGTGTTGATTATCGACCACTGAATGCCGTCACTGTCAAGAACAAGTACCCTCTGCCTCGGATCGATATCCTGTTTGATCAGCTTGCTGGTGCACGGGTGTTCTCCAAGATTGACTTAAGGCTCGGGTACCATCAAATCAAGATCCGGGCTGAGGATATCCCAAAGACAGCATTCTCCACCCGTTATGGCTTATATGAGTACACCTTCATGTCGTTCGGTCTGACGAATGCATCGCGTACTTCATGTACCTCATGAACTCCATCTTCATGGAGGAGCTTGATTCTTTTGTGGTCATCTTCATTGATGATATTCTAGTCTATTCAGCCAGTGAGGAAGAACATGCAAAACACCTTCGTATCGTTCTCGGGCGACTACAGGAACATTGCCTTTATGCCAAATTCAGCAAGTGCGAGTTTTGGCTGAAGGAAGTATCTTTCTTGGGGCATGTTCTCTCCGAGCAAGGCGTTGCTGTCAACCCAAGTAAAGTACAGGATGTTCTCAAGTGGGAACAACCCAACACTGTCACAGAGGTCCGTAGTTTTCTTGGGCTTGCCGGCTATTATCACCGTTTCATTCAGGACTTTTCCAAGGTTACCAAACCCATGACTGAACTACTGAAGAAGGGTGCTAAGTTCAAATGGTCAGTGGGCTGTGAGCGAGCATTCCAAACTCTGAGCGCCTGACTACAGCTCCTGTCCTTACCCAACCCAATATCCACAAGCCGTTCGATGTGTATTGCGATGCATCAGGTATCGGCCTTGGCTGCGTGCTTATGCAAGAAAGCCGGGTTGTCACCTATGCATCTCGGCAATTGAAACGCCATGAAGAGCTCTACCCAACTCATGACTTGGAGCTTGTAGCAATGGTCCATGCCTTAAAAATTTAGCGCCACTATCTCCTTGGGAACAAGTGCAATATCTACACTGATCACAAGAGTCTAAAGTACATCTTCACTCAGACAGATCTGAATATGAGGCAAACAAGATGGCTTGAGTTGATCAAAGATTATAGCCTGGAAGTGCATTACCACCCGGGGAAAGCCAATGTGGTGGCTGACGCGTTGAGTCACAAGGCTCGATGCAATTGCCTCACTCTTCAACCCCGAAGTGCCACTCTCTGTGCCGAATTCCAGAAACTCGGCTTAGAAATGGTCGAAGCAGGGTTCTTAGGTAATCTGGAGTTGAATTCCACGCTGTTGGACCAGATTAGGGAAGCTCAAAAGGGGGGACAGTGACGTTGCCCGAATATGCAGCAAACTGAGTTCCGACCAAGCCACTGACTTCCGTCTTGATGACCGTGGAATTTTATGGTTCGGTAAGCGCCTGGTTGTCCCCGAGAACCAAGAATTGTGAGGAAAAGTTCTCGATGAAGCCCACAACTCCTTGCTCACAATTCATCCGGGTAGCAACAAAATGTACCAAGACCTGAAGCAACGGTTATGGTGGACTCGCATGAAGCGCGAGATTGCTCACTATGTGTCTGAATGCGACGTCTGCAAAAGGGTGAAGGCGGAACATCTTAAGCCAGCTGGTACTCTTCAGCCGCTGCCCATTCCAAGTTGGAAGTGGGAAGAGATTGGAATGGATTTCATCACCGGCCTGCCAACGACTTCTTCGGGTCATGACTCGATATGGGTTATAGTCGATCGGTTAACGAAGTTTGCGCATTTCCTAGCAGTTCGCACCACCTATCGGGCCATGAATTATGCGGAGTTGTACATCTCCCGAATTGTATGGCTTCATGGGGTGCCCAAGCGGATAGTTTCAGATAGAGGCTCTCAGTTTGTCTCGCGATTCTGGAAAAGTTTGCATAAGGCATTGGGCACCAAGCTGTTACACAGCTCAGCATATCATCCGCAAACTGACGGCCAAACCGAAAGGGTTAATCAGATCCTTGAGGATATGTTGAGGGCTTGTGTTTTGTCTTATGGGAAGAAATGGGATGAGTGTCTTCCCTATGCTGAGTTCGCTTACAACAACAGCTACCAAACCAGCATCAAAATGTCCCCTTTCGAAGCACTCTATGGTCGTAGCTGTCGGACACCCCTGAACTGGTCCGAGAGTGGGGAACGACCATTCTTTGGACCTGATGTGGTTAAAGCTGCAGAAGAAAAGATGAAGACCATTCAAGAAAACCTGAAGGTAGCACAATCACGGTAGAAGAGCTATGCCGACCATCGTAGGAGACCTCTCTCCTTCAACGTGGGTAATTACGTCTATCTGAAGGTGTCTCCCCTCCGGGGCACCCGTCGTTTTGGAGTTAAGGAGAAATTGGCACCTCGCTACATAGGACCTTTTCATATCCTTGCAAGACGTGGTCAAGTGGCATATCAGCTAGAGCTTCCTCCCTCTCTGGCAATGGTCCACGACGTCTTCCATATATCTCAATTGAAGAAGTGCCTCCGTACTCCTTTCGAATCACTAGAGGTGGACGAAATCGAAGTTCTACCTGAACCTGATCTGTCTTACCAAGAGCGTCCTATTCGGTTTTTGGATGAAGCTGAACGCAAGACCCGTCGATGGACTCTCACATTCTACAAAGTTCAGTGGAGTAATCACACTGAAGATGAAGCCACTTGGGAGCCCGAAGATCGTCTAAGAACCGAGTATCCCGAGTTCTTCCATACCATGTAAATTGCTAGTATGCAAATTCTTCGCAATTCCACGCATGTCGACTGGTGTGTGACTATACTATCTATATGCGTTCTATTCCGCTTATGCGTTTGTTCTAAATCTCGGGGCGAGATTCCCTTAAGGGGGGAGGGTTTGTCAAGGTCCCGATTTCAAAGTTCGACTCCCGCGGCGATGGGATCTTGCGCCGAAATTCTGGGTAATCCGGAGTATCCGGATAATATGACCGGAATGTCCGGATAAAACCCGGAGTATCCGGAGTGTCCAGACTGGGTCTACCCGAAGACCTCAACCCGGAGTGTCCGGATTTCAATGCCGGAGTGTCCGGATTGGGTTGACCGAATGCCCCAACCCGGAGTATCCGGACTAATGGTCCGTAGTATCTGGACTTTGCGGGGTTCGAGTATAAAATCCCATTTCTTGGCTCCTCACTCACTTCACCCCACACTTGTTGCTCTCCACTTCTCCCGTGTGCTCTCCTCCACCTTGAGCTCATCTCCGGCGACTCCCCACCGGCCGGTGTCCTCCCGTGCTCCACCCCGGTGTCCTCAAGATCCTCTCCAAGCCGGTGTCCTCCTTCCCCTACCCGATATCCTCTCCACCTTCTTCGTCCTCCTCGAGGGTAAGACCTCTTCTTGGAGTTGATTCGTGGGTTCTTGGGTTCTAGGGTCGTTCTTGGGAGTGGATTTGGGGCTTGGTCTTGTAGATTGAGGTTTGGGGGTAACTTTGGGAGTGTTACGGTTTATAGTGTGTGGTTGGACTTGGAGTTGGATTAGGCAGGCTGGGTTATATGGTGAGAGATCGGGGGTAGATGATGCCATTCTAAGCATTTGGATTAGGTTTTGGTCGTTTCGTCGTGTTCGGGCTAGCTAGGAGCTTCTCCGGCTTAGCCCAGTGTAGGAAAGTCGTAGATCGGGCCCTCGTGAAGTAGTAGGGCTTGGGAGCACCTCAATCTTGTGCGCCATTTTCCAAGTCCTGGACAATCCGGAGAGTCCGGACAAATTGTCCGGAGTGTTCGGCTTATCCGGACTGTTTGGATGTTAAACCCGGACTGTCCGGGTTGGCTGATCTGCGACTCGCGTAGTGCTCGCCAGTTGTGCTGTTTCGGCGGGGTAATGCACTTATATTTCTTTTTATCTGCATTACATGCATCTCATTCATGCATTGTGTCCGTGTAGAGAATGAGACCGCGGTGACTGATGTGGCCGTGGTCGAGGGGATTGCCGAAGAGCAAGTCATTGTCGATACTCAAGCAGAAGCCTTAGACAAGCACCTAAGCATATTCAACCTTAGTAACGGTATTTTTGTGAATCAATTGTATATTGGTGACTAAGCTGTGCATTACGAATTGAATTGTGAGAATGGTGTTAGACCCTATTTGTTGCATTTACACCTTTTGATATTTGTTGGACATCGCCCTTGGAGCTAGTATATGGGTAATATAGCATGTCAATTCTTAGCTTGCTTAGCTGTCGGGTATGGGACAAGTGGTGGATGGTTCCATCGCTTGAGATTTATTTACTACACAATATTGGGCTTCAACGGATGAGATTATGTTTGGAAATGTGAAATTGGGACAGGGCGAGAGAGTTGGATCAGTTGGGTGTGGAGACCCAAGTGTGTAGTCTCGCCTGTGTCGATTGAGGACCGATCCGTTGTTTGCCCTTTGATCGAGCACACTTTGTTAGTCACATGCCGGAAATGGGATGGTAAGCTATTCTTTCGTGACATGCTATTCGATGGGGCTTGCCCTCATGCGGTTGGGCGTGGTTGAGGGCGAGGCTTAGGCCGACTCTTGAGGGCCAAGCCGAGCTTGGGCCGCTCGAGGGGGTGCTAGGTGCTCGGACCGCATGAAGATGGCCCAACGAGTGTGTATGGATGGGAGGAGGGTTGACATGAGGTTCCTTATGGCACATGTCATGCGATTGATGATCCCCTGCATGGTGAATAAGCGATTCGAATTGCCGCGCTCTCGAATATGAGCACGCTTGATCTTAACACATTTCAACATAGTAAGAACTTGATCTTAATGAGTGCTGGTTATGGTGGTGATACTGGATGCCACCTGATCGGGATATCGAGTTTGTCGTTGAGCTTCAGCCAGGGACTGCTCCAGTGTCCAAGCGGCCGTACCGGATGCCGCCAAATGAATGAATTGGTGGTGAAGATCCAGCTGAAAGGGTTGATGGACAAGGGTTTCATTCGCCCGAGCTCCTCACCTTGGGGTTGTTCGGCTCTCTTTGTGACCAAGAAGGATGGTTCTCTGCGCCTCTGTGTGGATTACCGTCCCTTGAATGCTGTTACTATCAAGAATAAGTACCCTCTGCCTCGGATTGATATCCTGTTCGATCAGCTTGCTGGTGCGTGGGTATTCTCTAAGATTGACTTGAGGCTCGGGTACCATCAGATTAAGATCAGGGCCGAAGACGTCCCGAAGACAGCCTTCTCCACTCGGTATGGGCTGTATGAGTACACCGTCATGTCGTTCGGTCTGACGACGCCAAGCATACTTCATGTACCTCATGAACTCCATTTTCATGGAGGAGCTGGATTCCTTTGTCGTCATCTTCATTGATGACATCCTCATCTATTCGGCCAGCAAGGAAGATCATGCCAGGCATCTTCGGGTTGTTCTCGAACGACTCCGGGAGCACCGCTTGTATGCAAAGTTCAGCAAATGCGAGTTCTGGCTGAAGGAAGTGTCATTCTTGGGACACGTCCTTTCTGAGCGAGGCGTGGCAGTTGACCCGAGCAAGGTACAGGATGTACTCAAATGGGAGCAGCCCAAGATCACGGACATCCGCAGTTTTCTTGGATGGTGGGTATTATCGCCGCTTCATCCAAGACTTCTCAAAGATTGCGGTGATGACCGTAGCCGCTCAAGAAGGGGTTGAATTCGATGGTCACGGATCGTGGGAGCGCCTTTTCGACATCAAGCAACGTCGACTACGGCTCCTATCCTCACTCAATTTGGATATACACAGGCCTTTTGATGTGTATTGCGATCGTCGAGCATTGGACTTGGCTGTGTACTTATGCAAGAAGGCCGAGTCGTTGCCTACGCATCTCGGCAGTTGAAGCATCATGAGGAGCACTACCCCACCCACGATTTGGAGCTTGCAGCAGTGGTGCATGCCTTGAAGATCTGGCGCCACTATCTCTTGGGGAACAAGTGCAATATTTATACTAATCATAAAGGTCTCAAGTACATCTTCACCCAGGCAGATCTGAACATGAGGCAGCGGAGATGGCTTGAGCTGATCAAAGATTACAGTCTGGAGGTGCATTACCACCCGGGGAAGGCGAATGTGGTAGCTGACGCGTTGAGTCGCAAAGCTCAATGCAACTGCCTTACTCTCCAGTCCCCGAGTGTCTCCCTCTGTGCTGAATTCCAGAGACTCGGCTTGGAGATGGGCGAGCAGGGATTCATAGCTAATCTCGAGTTGAGATCTACATTGCTCGATCAGATTCGAGAAGCACAGACGAAGGATGAAGAAGTTGCCCAAATCCGGGATAAAGTGAATTTGGGGCAAGCTGCTGAGTTTCGCCTAGATGATCAGGGAACCTTGTGGTTCGGAGAACGCATAGTTGTCCCTGATGACCAGGAGTTGAAGCGAAGGGTTCTCGATGAGGCACATAACTCCTTGCTTACCATTCATCCGGGCAGCAACAAAATGTACCAAGACCTGAAGCAGCAATTCTGGTGGACTCGCATGAAGCGCGAAATTGCTCGTTACGTGGCTGAGTGCGATGTCTGTAAGCGTGTGAAGGCTGAACACTTCAAGCCAGCTGGTACTCTTCAGCCTCTACCCATACCTAGCTGGAAATGGGAAGATATCAGTATGGACTTCATCACTGGTTTACCTCTGACTTCTTCAAGCCACGACTCGATCTGGGTGATTGTCGATCGGTTGACCAAATCTGCACATTTCCTAGCTGTTCGCACCACCTATAAATCCAAGAGGTATGCGGAGCTGTACTGTGAAATCATGTGCTGAAAAATTGGCTTAGAATTGAATTTGCAAAATGTGTTTGTGCTTGTGTCTGACAATTTGACAGCAAACAGTGAAGTCATCTTTTGTGCCGGACCAAACTCTCAAACCAGTAAGTTTTGCATGTACGTCGGACCAATTTCTTTGGTCAGTCGTGAACGGCTTTTTGAGGATTGATTTCGCATGTACGACGGACTGATTTCTTTTAGTCTGTCGTGAACGTGTTTTCGCCGGAATGATTTCTTCTTGAAACCGAGACTTTCACTTGTACACTGGACCGATTTTGTTGGTCCGTCGTGAATGGTTTCTTGAGTGACTTTTTCATGTGTACGCCGGACCATATTTTTTGGTCCGTCGTGAATGCGTTTTTGCTCGATTAGGGTTTTGAGCAAAATTGGAATTGTGTTTGATTTGTTTTTGAGATTATGAAATTTGTGAGAATTTCATGATTCTTGAAGTGGACTTTATGCAATGCTCGTGTGAGTATTTGCATGGATTGATGTGAGTCAAGTCGTGGACTTGTGCTCGGAATTGTTTTGTGGTTTGTTCATGTGCAGGTATTGCTCGAAGACGAACGTGGTCGATGACGGGACCGGAACTAGGTTCATGGAGGAGCTGAGGTTCGGGACTAAGTTCAGGGGGAACTGAGGTCTTGGTGGTCAAGGATGTCATGCGGGACGTTCGGGCTAAGAGAATGGTGCACATGAAGAATGGTTAGTCACGTGAGAATGGCAGGAGGTCATTCGCGTGCAAAGTGTTAGTCACGTGAGTATGGCAGGTGGCCATACGCGTGCAAAGTGTTAGTCACGTGAGTATGGTAGGGTTGCCATACGCGTGCAAGAGTTGTACTCGCCCAGGTTGGGCCAAGTAGAGTTGTGTTGGATACAGATTCCTTCTAAGGAATAGGAATCGTATTCAGAATTCCTTGTGGGTTGGTGCTTTAAATAGGAGGGGTTATCTCCTGTTGAAGCGCATCGAATTGAGGAGAGCTAGGCGCATAGAGCCTTGGGCTCAAAGTTTAGGGTTTGTACTCTTTTGATGGGAGTACTTTAGACAAAAGAAATAAAGATCAATTCTTCTAGTTCCCGCATTGCTTCAACGTTCTCTTTTTGGTTCTTGTTTGCATGCTTGTTCTAGTTCTAGATTGGTTTTTGTTCTTTAAGTTTTATCTTGATTTGATCCATCAAAAACCTCTCTAGGGTATTGATCTAGTGTTTCTCAAAGTCTAGTTGATCAATCTTTTGTCGTTCTTGTTTAATCTTGAAGTTTTGATTAGATTAATTCTCGTCAAGTTCTGGATCAGCAAGCTTGCGAAGGTCATAACTTTTGATCCATAAGTCCGATCGAGCTGATTCTTTTTGGGTTTGATTCGTATTGGAATCTAGTTTCTTGTGTCCAAATTTCAGATCGTTCCGACGGTTGGATCTCCAGGAATTCGCGTTTTACCGAACCTCTGTCATTCTGTTTTTATCGAAAACGAGGCAATTATTTGATTCTGTTTTGGGGTGAACTTTTAATAGATCAAGAATTTGGTTTTAGCTTCCGCACAATCATTCACCCTCCTCTGATTGCTATATTTGTATACTTCGATCCTACAAGTGGTATCAGAGCAAGGTTTTTCTAATCTATCTTAATCGGTGATTAGATCAATGGATCATTATTCGACAAAACCTTGTGTGTTCAATGGTATTGATTTTCAGTTTTGGAAGGCCAAGATGGAGGCGTTCATCCAAGCTCAGGGATTCGCATTTTGGGAGAAGGTCTACAAACCATATGAAGTCCCTGCAAACGACAACGTCAACGACACCAATCGCGCACATGTTGAAGCAAATAGTAAGGCACGCAACTTGATCATCCAAGGCTTGGGACGTAGCGACTTCGATCGTGTGATTCATCTTCGATCCGCATATGAGGTATGGAAATCTCTTTGTGATTACCATGAGGGTTCTAACACTATTAAAGAGGTTCGTCAAGATCTTTACAAAAAAGAATACATGCGATTTGAGATGAAGCCTGGTGAGTCACTAGATGATTTCTTTGCACGCTTTAATAAAATTCTTAACAATTGGCGTGCTGTTGGAGTTAGCTTTGATGATGCTGCTAATGCTAGACAATTGCTTGGTGCATTAGACATGTCTATTTGGGAGATGAAAGTTACATCCATTAGAGAATCCACTGTCATGAGTACACTTACTTTAGATGTTCTTTATTCTAAGTTGAAAACTCATGAATTAGATGTTTTTGCTAGAAAGAATGATCATAAATCAATTGCTTTGACATCTCAATCTAGCATATCTCATAATGGTGCTGCTTCAAGTTTTGCTCTATCCTTCTTGTCTTCACTAACCGATGAACAGATTGAGCAATTCCCAGAAGAAGACTTATCACTACTCTCTTCTCGCTTTAACAAAGCCTTGCAAAATGTGATAAAGAGAAAGAGAGGTGGTGGTGATCCTCCAAGATGCTATGAGTGTGGTGATCTCGATCATATTCGTCCAAACTGTCCAAAACTTGCAAGTAAAGCATCAAGGGAGGAGAAGGACAACGACAGAAGAAAAGAGAAAAAGAAGTTCTCTCCACGTGATAGAAAGAAGAACCTCATCAACCGCAGTTGTCCATCGAGTTCTTTCCGCTCTTGAACAAGTCAATTTGAGCGATGTGGACTCGGAGAGCAGCGAGGACGATACAACTCCAAGCAAACATGACTTGACAGGGTTGTGTCTCATGGCAAGCAGCAAGGATAGCTTCACCGAGGACAATCAAGACAGCGACTTCAATGAGGTAGATCCTTCTTATGATGAATTAGCTATTGTTGTTGCTCGTCTTGGAAAATTGCTTGACAAACGTGATAGAAAAATTAAGAAACATGATATTCTTGTGGAGTCATTGAATGCTGAAATTGCTAGACTTAAAACCTTGATTCCTGATGATGATGCTTGCAAATCATGTGACTTAATTTACAATGAGCTTACTTTGCTTAGGAAAGAACATGTTACCTTGTTAGAGCAAATCAATGCTGAAAATGAGAAAAATGAGAAACTTGTTAAACATGCTAGTTGTTCTTGAAGGGAATATGCCCGAGAGGCAATAATAAATTGTTTATTATCATATTCCATGTTTATAATAGATGTTTATTTCTCATGCTAAAATTGTATTAATCAGAAACGTTAATACATGTGTGTTTAATAAACAAAAAGGTTCCTAGTAAAGCCTCTTTTTAAACTAGCTCGTTGATTAACTGATGATCAAGGTTTCCTGATCATGAACATTGGATGTTATTAATAACGGGGTCATGTCATTAGAAGAATGATGTGATGAACACACACCCAAGTTGGTATAGCAAATCACGATCAAGTCATTTAGTTTGTTCTTGTATCAAACACATTCGAAATAGCTCTTTTCCTTAGACCATGAGATGATGTCAATCACTAATTAGGAAGAGTACTTTGATGACATCAAAGCGTCACTCCGTACAGTGACTATAAAGATGGATTTGGGTACTATGAAAGTATTAGTTGAGGCTCATGCATCAAGAGTGGGATTTGTCCATCCAGATGACGGGAGAGATATACTGCAGGCCCTCTCGGTGATATCACATTGACATCGCTTGCAAGCATGTGACTAGGTCACAAGAATGTTATATCACGGAGCGAGTAAAGAGTACTTGTCGATGCGGGATCGAACTAGGTATAGTTGATCACGATGATCGGATCACGGACAAGTAAAATATCGTGAGACAAAAGGAATTGGTTATGTCGTTTTACGGTTTCTGTGATCACTAGTTCATCGTTGAGTGAATGGGAGTCATTATGGATCTCGGATCCGTGATGATTATTGATGCGAGAGGAGTCTCAATCATGTCCATTTTATTCACGAACCGTGAGGGTGACACACTTAAGGTTCATCGATGCATTTGAGTGGATCTGTCTGAAACAGGAGAAAAATATGGGCCAGTCTGAGAATTTATTTAAGTATCGCCGGAATAGTTTAGGGATATCGGAATAGTTAAAGGGGTATATGTTAATGTTTGTTAATTAAAAGAATTAACAAATATTAAATCTGAAATAAAAATGTTTATGGAGAAAACCTTTCATTTTCTTGAGTGGGGTTTAATGGAAATCAAAGTGGTTAATTTGTGAGTGGAGAGATCACTCACATGAAGAGAAGAGGAGGAGCAAGGGGCAGCCCCCATCGGCCGTAGCCACCCCACCCCTTGGCATGCCTCCTCCTCCTCCTATAAAAGGGAGGAGGAGCTCCTCTCTTTAGTGTTCATCCATGACCCTTTGGTTGGTCCATTCTCCCTCCTCCTGTTGATCCGTTTTATTTGTGAAAAGCTTAGCGGCCTTCTTGAAAGTATTTCTTCACCACCACCACCACTAAGGTGTAGTGTTGTTGGAGTTTTCCGAGGGATCCACTACTTAGCGCCACGCTGACGAGGGATTGGAGGTCATCGTTGATCCGTCACGTGTGACCAAATGCGGGCGCCGTTGTGGCGCTCATCTTCGCGACTTTGAAGTCGAGTGTACCTCTACATCAACCACGTTTGTTTTGCGGGAGCGTTATTCCCGCTTTAGGTCTCTGAGGTGAGTCATACGAAGCCGTTTACTTGCATCTCTAGATATGATCTTGGTGTTTGGTTTGCAATCGTAGGAAAAATTTTTGTTTTTCCATGCTCTGAAACCCTTCGGTGGTATCGAGCCAGGTTTATGCGTAGATGTTTTATGCGGTTTAAAACACATGTGGATGTGGGCGTTGATATGATCATGTTATTGCATACTTTCGTGTATTTTGGATCATGGTGGCATAGTGGGATTTGAGCGGCCCGGACTAACCTTACATGTCCTCGCACATGAGACTTGTTCCGCTTCGACATGCAACTAGTATTGCATAAGTGGCTTCTTGCGGGTGTCGATTTCTCCCACTATAGTCATGATCTAATTTACAGCGGTTTGCTAATAATGTTTTTATCACCGTTGTGGTTCTTGTTCAGTAAGTAAGAATAGTTTTCCTAGAAAGCCCAAAACCACGTAAAATATGCAAAAATAAATTAGAAGCGTCTAACTTGTTTTTGCAGGGCTTGTGATGTGATATGGTCATTGATACAAAGATTGTTGTATGAAATGAAATTTATTGTAAATTTAAACAGCAGCGAGAATATTTGGTTGTTTTTCTTTTATAACTGCGTGCTAAATATATGTCCATGTGATATATTGTAATGGAGGAAGACAATCAAGATGGCGGCATCATGGACAGCTTGGTGCCATGCCGGTGGAATGATGGAGATCATACCATGTCGCACAAGATGGAGATCAAGTCTTTGAAAGGACCATATCATATCACTTTATTCATGCATGTGATGTTAATCCTTTTATGCATCTTATTTTGCTTGATTATGATCACGTCGATAGCACTATAAGATGATCCCTCCAAATTAATATCAAGATAATAATGTGTTCTTCCATAGTATGCACCGTTAAGAAAGTTAGTCGTTTGAAGCACCACGTGATGATCGGTGTGATAGACTCTACGTTCGCATACAGCGGGTGTAAGCGGTTACACATGCAAATACTTTGGTTCTACTTGGCGAGCCTAGCATGTACAGACATGGCCTCGGAACACGAACAGAAAGGTAAAGCATGAGTCATATGGATGATATGATGAACATATTGATGTTAAGCCTTTGAAACTATAGTCTCACGTGATGATCGGTTTCGGTATAGTGAATTTGGTTCATGTAATCACTAAAGATGACTAGAGGGATGTTGTTTTTGAGTGGGAGTTCTCGTATTAATTTTGAATTAACATTGAACTTAATCTATTATGAACTTAGTCTAAATAACTTTGCAAATATGTTGTAGATGGCACCCCCTATTTTCAATTTCAATGTTCATGGAGAAGAAACTAGCCACCAATGGTAGCAACTTTACCAAATGGGCCCTTAACTGAGGATTCTCTCAGTGACGCTCAAAGGAGCTATGTGCTAGAAGCACCTTCTAGGTGACCCGCCCGATGATGCCCCAGGAGGAGAAAAATGTTTTCTTGACTCGCAAGGAGGACCACTGATTTAGTTCAATGCGGCATTTTGTATGGCCTTGAGCACGAGAAAAGCGTTTCGAGCACAAAGCAATGCTTTTGATACAATGAGGAGTTGAAAATGATCTTCGACACCCATGCCGTGATAGAGAGTTATGAAGCTTGAGAAAAGTTCTTTAGCTGCATGATGGAGAAAACAGCTCCGTTAGTGAGCACGTACTCAAAATGTCTAGATGCAGATAAACTCATAGCTTTGGGAATACGATCCCCATTGAGCTAGGAATTCATCGTGTTCTCCAGTCCTCTGCCACCAAGCTACAAGAGCTTTGTGATGAACTACAACATGCGAGGGCATGAAGAAGTCTCTCCCGAACTTACATCAATGCTAAAAGCTATTGAAGTGGAGATCAGAAGGAACATCAAGTGTTGATGGTCCAAAAGACTATCGATTTCAAGAAGAAAGGTAAGTCTAAGGAAACTTCAAGAAGAAGGGCAAAGTCTGTTGCTACATCGAGAGAAGAAGACCAAAGTGGCCCTAAGTCGAGATCTTGAATGTTTTTATTGCAAGACCTTTGAGCCTTTGGAAGCGCAGCGCCCAAAATATCGCGTGATAAGAAGGGCGGGAAAGTGAGCAAAGGTATATATGATATACATGTTATTGATGTGTACCTTACTAGTACTCGCATGATGGTGCACAGGTATTTGATACCGGTTCGGTTGCTAACATATGTAACTCGAAGCAGGAGCTAAGGAATAGCGACAACTAGCAAGGGATGAGAGGTAATGATGCGCGTCGGCAATGGATCAAAAGTTGATGTGATCGCCGTCGGGCGCTACCTATCCAATTACCATCGAGGATTAGTTATAAACCTAAATAATTGTTATTTAGTGCTGCGTTGAGCATGAACATCATATCACGGATCTTGTTTAATGCGAGGCGGTTATTCATTCAAGTCACGAGAACAATGGTTGTTCAATTTATATGAATAATATCTTTTATGGTCATGCACGAAAAGAATGGTTTTGTTTATTTTGAATCTTGATAATAGTACACATGTTCATAATGTGAATGCCAAAAGAATTAAGTTGAATGATGATATTCTTTTTGCATATATGTGGCATTGCCGCTTATGTCATATTGGTGTTAAGCATGAAGAAGCTCCATTCGATGGACTACTAGAATCACTTGATTATGAATCATTTGAGACATGTGAACCATGCCTCATGGGCAAGATGACTAGAACCCCGTTTTAGGTACAATGGAGGCGGGCAGCAGTCTTATTGGAAATCATACATACCGATGTGTGTGGTCCAATGAGTGTGTCGACGTGGTGGATATCGTTACTTACGTTACTTTCACGGATGATTTGAGTAGATATGGATATATTTACTTAATGAAACACAAAGCGAAACATTTGAAAAGTTCAAAGAATTTGAGTGAAGTAGAAAATCATCGTAACAAAAGATCAAATTTCTACGATCGATCGTGGAGGAGAGTATCTTAGTTCTGAGTTTGGCACACATGAAACAATGTGGAATAGTTTCACAACTCACTCCTGTTTGGAACACCACGGTAGTAATGGTGTATCAGGCGTCGTAATCGTACTTTATTGGATATGGTTCGATCTATGATGTCCCTTACAGTTGCCACTTTCATTTTGGGGTCATGCACTAGAAGCAATTGCATTCACTTTAAATAGGGCACCATCTAAATCCGTTGAAATGACAGTATGAATTATGGTTTGGCAACAAACCTAAGTATCATTTCTAAAAGTTTGGGGATCACGATGTTTATGTGAAGAAACTTCAACTGATAAACTCGAACCCAAAGCGGAAAAATGCGTCTTCATAGGATACCCTAAAGAAACAATTGGGTACACCTTCTATCACGAATCCAGAGGCAAGGTTTTTAGATTTGCCAGAATGGATCCTTTTTGGAAAGAGTTTCTCTCGAAGGTGTGAGTAGTAGGAAGGTAGAACTCGGCGAGGTTGTTGAACCTTCTCTTCATGGAATGGCAAGTCGTGTGGCCAGCGGAAGTTGTTTGAGTTGACTTCACCAAATGAAGAGGAACTAATGATAAGGATCATGAAACTCAGAAAGAGAACACTCTGCGCCTCGCGGAGTCAACAAGGCGCTATCTTGCTCGACTTTTATGTTCCTACTATGAATGTCATGGTAGTTGAGAATAATGACCACTGCGGCGTATGATGAAGCGATGATGAGCCCCGGTCGACAAATGGCTAGAAAGCCATGAAATCCGAAAATGGGATCCATGTATGAAAACCAAGTATGGACTTTGGTGGACCTACCCGATGGCCAGTAAGGCCGTTGAGAACAAATGGATTTTCAAAAGAAAATGAGCGATGGTAATGTGAGTCTATAAAGCTCGACTTATCGCAAAGGGTTTCGACAAATTCAAGGAGTTGACTACGATGAGACTTTCTCACCAGTAGCGATGCTAAAGTCTGTTAGGATTATGTTAGCAATTGCTTTGCATTTTTCGATTATGAAATCTGGCGGATGGATGTCAAAGCTGCGTTCCTTAATGGAAACATTGAGGAAGAGTTGTATATGATACAACCCAAGGTTTTGTTGATCCTAAGGATGCTAATAAGGTATGCAAACTTCAGCGATCCATTTATGGTGAAGCAAGCATCACGAAGTTGGAATCTCCGTTTTGATGAGGTAATCAAAGGTTTTGGATTTGTCCAAACTTGCGGAGAATCTTGTGTTTACAAGAAAGTGAGTGGGAGCTCTATAGCATTTACGATATTATATGTGGATGACATATTGTTGATAGGAAATGATATAGAATTTTTGAAAAGTGTAAAGATTACTTAAGCGTAAGTTTTCAATGAAGGACCTTGGTGAAGCGGCATATATTTTAGGCATCAAAATCTATAGAGATAGATCGAGGCAGCTTAATTGGGCTATCACAAAGTACATATCTTGACAAGATTCTAAAGAAGTTTAGAATGGGACAGAAAGTAAGAAAGGGTTCTTACCTATGATGCAAGGCAAGGCGTTGAGTAAGACTCGAGTCAACTGACAACAGAAGATAGAGAAGTAATGAATAAGATTCCCTATGCTTGACCATAGGCTCTATCATGTATGCTATGTTGTGTACAAGGCCAGGATGTGGCACATGCTATTAGTTTGACTAAGCGGTACCGGTCACGATCCAGTTTTGAACAACTGGCGGATCAAGAATATCTTTAAGTACTTAAGAAGAACTAAGGATATGTTTCTCATATATGGTGGTGAAGAAGAGCTCAAATCATAAAGTGTTACGTCGGCGCTAAGCTTTGACAGCGATCCGGGATGACTCTAAGTCTCAATCCGGGTACATTTTGAAATGAATGGAGGAAGCGGTGGTGGAGAAGTTCCAAGCAATGTGGTGGCGGATCTTCAACAAAGGCGGAATATATTCTTTGCTTGAGCGTAGCCGAGAAGCGGTTTGGATGAAGATGTTCATATCCGAACTAGGTGTGATTCGGAGTGCGTTGGACCCGATGGTTATCTATTGTGACAACAATGGTGCCATAGCCAATGCTAAAGAACCAAGGTCACACAAGAATTCCAAACATATTAGCGTCGGTTTCACTCCATCAGTGAACATGTCAAGGATGGCGATATAAGATTTGCAAAGTGCACGGATCACTGAATGTGGCGGACTGGATTGACTAAAGCTCTCCCGAGGGCAAAACATGATCAACACGAGAACTCAATGGGTGTTAGAATCATCACAATGTAATCTAGATTATTGACTCTAGTGCAAGTGGGAGGCGAAGGGAATATGCCAGAGAGGCAATAATAAATTGTTTATTATCATATTCCATGTTTATAATAGATGTTTATTTCTCATGCTAAAATTGTATTAATCGAAGCGTTAATACATGTGTGTTTAATAAACAAAAGGTTCCTAGTAAAGCCTCTTTTAAACTAGCTCGTTGATTAAGCTGATGATCAAGGTTTCACGATCATGAACATTGGATGTTATTAATAAGCGAGGGTCATGTCATTAGAAGAATGATGTGATGAACACACACCCAAGTTGGTATAGCAAATACGATCAAGTCATTTAGTTTGTTCTTTGTATCAAACACATTCGAAATAGCTCTTTTCCTTAGACCATGAGATGATGTCAATCACTAATTAGGAAGAGTACTTTGATGACATCAAGCGTCACTCGTAACACAGTGACTATAAAGATGGATTTGGGTACTATGAAAGTATTAGTTGAGGCTCATGCATCAGAGTGGGATTTGTCCATCGGATGATGGAGAGATATACTCGGGCCTCTCGGTGATATCACATTGACATCGCTTGCAAGCATGTGACTAGGTCACAAGAATGTTATATCGCGGAGCGAGTAAAAGTACTTTATCGATGCGGGATCGAACTAGGTATAGTTGATACTTGATGATCGGATCCGGACAAGTAAAATATCGTGAGACAAAAAGGAATTGGTTATGTCGTTTTACGGTTTCTGTGATCACTAGTTCATCGTTGAGTGAATGGGAGTCATTATGGATCTCGGATCCGGCGATGATTATTGATGCGAGAGGAGTCTCAATCATGTCCATTTTATTCACGAACCGTAGGGTGACACACTTAAGGTTCATCGATGCATTTGAGTGGATATCTGAAACAGGAGAAAAATATGGGCGATCTGAGGATTTATTTGAGTATCGCCGGAATAGTTTAGGGATATCGGAATAGTTAAAGGGGTATATGTTAATGTTTGTTAATTAAAAGAATTAACAAATATTAAATCTGAAATAAAAATGTTTATGGGAGAAAACCTTTCATTTTCTTGAGTGGGGTTTAATGGAAATCAAAGTGGTTAATTTGTGAGTGGAGAGATCACTCACATGAAGAGAAAGGGAGGAGCAAGGGGCAGCCCCCATCGCCGGCCACCCCACCCCTTGGCATGCCTCCTCCTCCTCCTATAAAGGGAGGGAGGAGCTCCTCTCTTTAGTGTTCATCCATGACCCTTTGGTTGGTCCATTCTCCTCCTCCTGTGATCCCGTTTTTGTTTGTGGCTTAAGCGGCCTGCTGAAGTATTTCTTCACCACCACCACCACTAATTTGTAGTGTTGTTGGAGTTTCAGGGATCCACTACTTATTGCCCGCTGGAGCGAGGGATTGGAGGTCATCGTTGATCCGTGCGTGTGACCAAGAAATGCGGTATTTGCCCGTTTGTGGCGCTCATCTTGGCGACTTTGAAGTCGGAGTGTACCTCTACATCAACCACGTTTGTTTGCGGGAGCGTTATTCCCGCTTCAGGTCTCTGAGGTGAGTCATACGAAACCGTTTACTTGCATCTCCTAGATATGATCTTGGTGTTTGGTTGCAATCGTAGGAAAAATTTTTGTTTTCCATGCTACGAAACCCTTCAGTTCTACCATTGATTTGCATGATACAACTCCATGTTCTAAATGCTCCATACTAGAATTGAAGTTGCATGATGCAAATGCTAGGGTTTCTCAAATGACAGAAGATTTTCTTACACATGAGGTTCTTTCATGCTCAACTTGTCGCAAGCAAAAAGGAAAAGTGGATGTTCCCTGCAATAATTGTTTAATTCTTGCTAATAAAGTTGATTACTTGCAAAACTCTTTGGAACGATTCACTAATGGCAAGAAAAAGTTGAACATGATTTTGGATCAATCTAAGGTTAGCTCAAACAAGAAAGGTTTAGGTTTTGATCTTCATGCTTCATATGAAACTAAACCTCGCTCACATTGTTTATGCTCCTTGCAATGACAAACTTGAGATTTCAAATGAGCCTATGAAAATTATCTTCAAATCTCTTTGGCCTTTTATCTTCTACTATGATGAATGCAAATGTTGCTTCTACTTCCAAAGCTAAACATAATGTTAAGTACACTTGCACTCATTGTGGTAGAGATGGACATTTAGTAGACTTTTGCTTTAGACTAGCTAAACAACAAAAGAGAGAAAGGTTTAATGCTAGGTCTAATTTGAAAGGCACACTCTACTTCTCATTATGTGCCTAGGGTGAAACAAACACCTTTTGTTTCTAAAAACACGGAAAAAGGCAAATCTGTTTTTGTACATAAGAATACTCGTGTTGTGCCCCTCTTGTTGTGTCGTGTGTCTCAAGATCGATTCCTAAACATCTTATTTCTAACCCCATGCGAGGCCTCGACAATTTCTGCTTCTATGTAGGCTTCTCACGAGGAAGGAGAACATGTGGCTAGTGAATTTCGGATGCTCACTTCATATGTTCAAGGATAAGTTTTGGTTCTTCTTCACTCGTGCATCTCATGCTAAAAGTGTTGCTTTTGAAGATACTTCTTCCACTTCATTTTCGCAAAAGGCACTAGTCCAAATGATGCAGTGCAGTGCATATGTTCAGGGAGAGTGTCTTTGTTCATAAAAGATGATGATGATCTTTGTTGAGGTTGAGATAATTGGAAGTTTACATGAGAGACTCTTCCCACGTGCTTGTGTGCTTGTTTTCAAGCTTCCCACGTGCTTCACATCGACAAGCTGTCAAAAGGATTTTCAGGTATCTTCATGGAACTCAAGATTTTGGCATTTGGCTTTCTGCTTCCTCATGCATTAGTTTGAGATCTTTTTCTGATGCTGATTTTGGAGGATGTAGAATTGATAGGAAAAACACTTCAGGTTCATGTCACTTCTTGGGAAATTCTCTCATTGCATGGTCATCTAGAAAGCAATCTTCTGTTGCACAATCGACTGCTGAATCTAAATATGTAGCTGCTGCTAGTTGTTGTTCTCAAATTCTTTGGATAGTAGCTACACTTAAAGATTATGGGGTTAATTTGGATAGTGTTCCTCTTTTGTGTGATAACACTAGTGCAATTTGCATTGCTAAGAACCCCGTGCAACACTCTAGAACAAAACACATTGACATCAGATTTCACTTTCTTAGAGATCATGTTCAAAAAGGCAACATTGTGCTTCATCATGTGGATACTGAACATCAATTGGCAGACATTTTTACAAAACCTTTGTCTTCTTCTCGTTTTGCTTTTATTCGGGGAGAACTTGGGATTGTTCATCCAATGGGTTTGTTTTGAGGGGGAGTTTCCTTGCCAAGTTCTTTCACTTAATGAGCTCACTTTATCATATTTGTTTATATATTATGTAATTGTGCTAATATATGATAATCTAAATTGTTCCACTTGAACTAAAAATGACATTGCAGAATTCCTTGGTCTGATTGCCTATAGCTAATTACTCTGTGATATCTTACTCTTCTAGGCTTGATATTGAATCTTCTTGACAAAATTTGGGCTATGAAGCAAGTGTGTTTTAAGCTTTACTCTTTCAAAGGACCTTTTAATCTCCTTGCATGTTTACAATCAAAAAATAAAGGAAAAGGGAATCAGTTAAAAAAAGGGTTGTTAAAAGCAAAAACCTCAAGTTATGTGCTTCAGGATGCTTTCCCTAAAAGATAAGATGTATGCTTCAAGCATGCCTTTCCCTCAAAAGACAAGATGTATGCTTCAAGCATGCCACTCCAATGAAATAAAAGAAGTATGCTTCAAGCATGCCACATGCCGTTTACTGTTTAAAGATTAAATTGGTCTACTGGATTGGAGTTGAAACTACTTGCTCGCCCTGATTTGTTAGTTGCTTCAACTTTGAGCCTTTGTTTTTTCTACTAAAGGTTTCGCTTCGTACTTGGCTATAGTTGACTGAATTGAGGTTGAGATGCATGTCATTTCATAACTTGTTAAAATCACATCAAGATCATGTATTTTGCATATTATGTGATATATAAGGTTATATGATCGAATGAGCTCATCTTTTCCTATCTTGGCACTTTCTTGTTTCTCCTTGTGAAATCATTGTTTCAGAAAAATTTTGAACATGTTCTCTCTTTTGTACTCTTGATGAATCCATTGTCAAAGGGGGAGAAATTTGGGAATCGTTGAAAAGTTTAAGAAAAAGGGGGAGAAGAAAAAGGGGGATTTGTTTCTGGAATATTGGGAGAAGTTTGGAGATTTTTGGAATTTTTGGGCACGTTGCACATTCACACACATTTTCCTTCTCAGGGGGAGATTTTGTTTTGCTTTTTGGTCAAAGGGGGAATTCTGTGTTTTCTTACTTTGGTCTTTGATCCTTTGGATTTCAAAATCTTTTGTAAAGTGAATGCCAAATGTTCAATTCTAAGTGGTGTTGCCAATGTTTTCATCAAGGAGGAGATTGTGAAATCATGTGCTGAAAAATTGGCTTAGAATTGAATTTGCAAAATGTGTTTGTGCTTGTGTCTGACAATTTGACAGCAAACAGTGAAGTCATCTTTTGTGCCGGACCAAACTCTCAAACCAGTAAGTTTTGCATGTACGTCGGACCAATTTCTTTGGTCAGTCGTGAACGGCTTTTTGAGGATTGATTTCGCATGCACGACGGACCGATTTCTTTTAGTCCGTCGTGAGCGTGTTTTCGCGGAATGATTTCTTCTTGAAACCGAGACTTTCACTTGTACAATCGGACCGATTTTGTTGGTCCGTCGTGAATGGTTTCTTGAGTGACTTTTTCATGTGTACGCCGGACCATATTTTTGGTCCGTCGTGAATGCGTTTTGCTCGATTAGGGTTTTGAGCAAAATTGGAATTGTGTTTGATTTGTTTTGAGATTATGAAATTTGTGAGAATTTCATGATTCTTGAAGTGGACTTTATGCAATGCTCGTGTGAGTATTTGCATGGATTGATGTGAGTCAAGTCGTGGACTTGTGCTCGGAATTGTTTTGTGGTTTGTTCATGTGCATGTATTGCTCGAAGACGAACGTGGTCGATGACGGGACCGGAACTAGGTTCATGGAGGAGCTGAGGTTCGGGACTAGGTTCAGGGGGAACTGAGGTCTTGGTGGTCAAGGATGTCATGCGGGACGTTCGGGCTAAGAGAATGGTGCACATGAAGAATGGTTAGTCACGTGAGAATGGCAGGAGGTCATTCGCGTGCAAAGTGTTAGTCACGTGAGTATGGCAGGTGGCCATACGCGTGCAAAGTGTTAGTCACGTGAGTATGGTAGGGTTGCCATACGCGTGCAAGAGTTGTACTCGCCCAGGTTGGGCCAAGTAGAGTTGTGTTGGATACAGATTCCTTCTAGGGAATAGGAATCGTATTCAGAATTCCTTGTGGGTTTAAATAGGAGGGGTTGTCTCCTGTTGAAGCGCATCGAATTGAGGAGAGCTAGGCGCATAGAGCCTTGGGCTCAAAGTTTAGGGTTTGTACTCTTTTGATGGGAGTACTTTAGACAAAAGAAATAAAGATCAATTCTTCTAGTTCCCGCATTGCTTCAACGTTCTCTTTTTGGTTCTTGTTTGCATGCTTGTTCTAGTTCTAGATTGGTTTTTGTTCTTTAAGTTTTATCTTGATTTGATCCATCAAAAATCTCTCTAGGGTATTGATCTAGTGTTTCTCAAAGTCTAGTTGATCAATCTTTTGTCGTTCTTGTTTAATCTTGAAGTTTTGATTAGATTAATTCTCGTCAAGTTCTGGATCAGCAAGCTTGCGAAGGTCATAACTTTTGATCCATAAGTCCGATCGAGCTGATTCTTTTTGGGTTTGATTCGTATTGGAATCTAGTTTCTTGTGTCCAAATTTCAGATCGTTCTGACGGTTGGATCTCTAGGAATTCGCGTTTTACCGAACCTCTGTCATTCTGTTTTTGTCGAAAACGAGGCAATTATTTGGTTCTGTTTTGGGGTGAACTTTTAATAGATCAAGAATTTGGTTTTAGCTTCCGCACAATCATTCACCCCCCTCTGATTGCTATATTTGTATACTTCGATCCTACAAGTACATATCGCGGGTTGTGTGCCTCCATGGAGTGCCAAAACGTATAGTTTCAGACCGGGGCTCACAATTTGTCTCCCAGTTCTGGAAGAGTCTGCACGCGGCATTGGGCACGAAGCTACTCTACAGCTCAGCATACCACCCCCAGACTGATGGACAGACTGAGAGGGTCAATCAAATCCTCGAGGATATGATGAGGGCTTGTGTGTTGTCGTATGGAAAGAAGTGGGAAGAATGCCTCCCCTACGCCGAGTTTGCGTACAACAATAGCTATCAGACCAGCATCCAGATGTCCCCTTTTGAGGCCCTGTATGGTCGTAGTTGTCGGACGCCGCTGAATTGGTCAGAAAGTGGAGAACGCTCCTTGATTGGGCCTGAGTTAGTTATGGAGGCGGAAGAAAAGGTCAGGACTATCCAGGAAAATCTGAGGATAGCGCAGACGTGACAGAAGAGCTATGCCGATCGCCGTAGGAGACCCCTCTCCTTCGACTCTGGCAACTTTGTCTACCTGAAGGTTTCCCCTCTCCGTGGCACCCGTCGATTCGGAGTTAAAGGAAAGCTGGCATCTCGCTACGTAGGGCCGTTCAAGATCCTTGGAAAGCGCAGCGAAGTAGCATATCAGCTAGAGCTACCTCCCTCCCTCGAGATGGTCCACGACGTCTTTCATGTCTCCCAGTTAAAGAAGTGTCTCCGTACTCCTTTAGAGTCACTTGAAGTGGGTGATCTCGGAGTTGCGCCTGAACCGGATCTATCCTATCAAGAGCATCCGATTCGAGTTCTGGAAGAAGCGGAACGCAAGACCCGGAGAAGGACGCTTAAGTTCTACAAGGTTCAGTGGAGTAATCATACTGAGGACGAGGCTACTTGGGAACCCGAAGATCGCCTCAAGACTGAGTATCCTGAGTTCTTCGGTACCATGTAAGTACTAGTATGTCGTTTTCGAAAATTGAAGCGTGTGGATCAGTATACGATTGTACCGTCTCCCAACGCTTTCTCGACCAGGCGTCGCTCGAATCTCGAGGCGAGATTCCCTTAAGGGGGGAGGATTTGTCAAGGCCCCAAACTTTCAAAATTCTGGAGCATCCGGAGTATCCGGATCAGCATCCGGAGTGTCCGGATCCAACCCGGAATGTCCGGATAAGAGTCCGGAGTATCCGGCTTGGGCTGACCGAGCGCCCCAACCCGGAGTGTCCGGACCAATTGTCCGGAGTGTCCGGGTTGACTATACCGAAGACCCCAACCCGGAGTCTCCGGGTTAATGTCCGGAGTGTCCGGTATGTTCGAGGTGGGGCTATAAACACTTGTTTTCTTAGCCTCCCCACCACTCCTCCTCATACCCCCTAGCCTTCCACACTTCTTGGTGCTTCTCCCCACCACCCCCCTAAGCTCCACTCCGGCGAGCCCCACCGGCCGGCGACCTCCATGGCTCCTCCCCGGCGTCCTCTAGCTCGTCCTCGCGCCGGCATCCTCCTTCCTCCACCCGGCATTGCTTCTCCTCCATCTTCCTTGGAGGTAGGTCTCTCTTTTGGGGGTTGATCCGTGGGATTCTTGGGTGCTAGGGTCATCAATGGTGGGAGTTAGAGCTTAGGTTTAGATTTGAGGTTTCGGAGTTGGATCTTGAGCTTTAGGGTTTTTGGTTGTAGTGATTCTATGGTTGGTTTGGGGCTTGGATTGATGAATGTGGGTGCTAGTATGGTTGATCGGGTAGTAGTAATGCCGATCCAAGGGTTGATTAGGGTTGGTTAGAGGTTCTATGGATTAGTGTCTTTTCTCGTGGAGTAAGCTAGTTAGGAGCTTCTCCGGCTTAGCCACGTGTAGGAAAGTCATAGATCGGGTCCCCGTGTTGCCGTTGGACTTGGCGGCACCTCGATCTGTCGAGTTATTGGGTGAAACTCGCCAGGTTCGGAGTGTCCGGACACCCCGTCCGGAGTGTCCGCCCTGCCCGGAGTATCCGGACCGAATGGGCCGGAGAGTCCGGATTGTCCGGAGAGTCCGGATCAAATACCCGGACTGTCCGGGTTAGGCTGGTCTGTCCGATTGAGTCGAGTTGTCCGGTTGCGTTGTTTCTTCGGGGTTTTTCAGTTGTACTTCATTCATATGCATTGCATGCATTTTAATTATGCATTGTATCCGTGTAGAGAACGATCCCGCGGCGACTGACGTGGCAGTGGTTGAGGGAGTTGCCAAGGGCACGTTGCTGTCGATCCGCAAGCAGAAGCAGGCAAGCCCCTAAGCATATCTGATCCTCTATATTAATTTACTTTCGGGAATAAATTGCTTATTTGTTGGTTAAGTATTTGCATTAGGAGTTGAACTGTGGGTTAGGTTAGATCCTAATTGCTGCATTTACTCCTTGGTGTTGTTAATTCTATCCTTGAAGCTAGCTTATGGGTAATATATCGAGCCACACTTAGAAATGCTTAGATGTTGGGTTCGGGCCAAGTGACGGAGGATTCTGTCACTTGCGATTGTTACTATCACGCATACTACGTTATGTTGGACTTGGGATTGGGAAAGGTTTTGGAAAGAAATGAATTGTGGACCGGGCGGGGAGTTGGTTCATTTGGGTATGGAGACTCAAATGTGTAGCCCCGTCTGTGTCAGTTAAGGACCGATCCGTAAGTGGAATCAGTTTGAGCACACCCCGGTTGGTCGCATGCCCGATTATGGTACGGTAAGCCACTCTTTCTCTCATATGGAATCGATGGACCGTGAATCTCCTGTGGTTGGACGTGGTTGAGGGCGAGGCTTAGGCCGACTCTCGAGCGCCAAGCCGGGCTTGGGGCAGCTCGAGGGTGCTAGGTTTTCGGCCCACAGGAGGGACGCTTCACGATTGGGTATGATTGGGAGGGGTTGACACTAGGCCCTTATGGTAAGTGTCGTGCGATCAATGCTTCCCTCAGGTTAATAAAGCGATTCGAATTGCCGCGCCTCGGATATGAGCAAGCTTGATCTGAACTTCTTCACGTAGTAAACAACTTGAACTTGTGGTTCGCCGCTGAAATTTGGAGCCTTGTTTTGGAAGGTGGTGTTTGCTTTAATTAATGTTGATTAAAATTCATGCTAGAAGTAGGTGCAAGAATAACCGCTTAAGACTGTGGTGAATTGAGTAGTTAAGTAACTAAACCACAAATAAGAGCATTTCTGCAAATTTTACCTTCACTTGTTCCTTGTTACATCCAAATGCATATCCTTTGGAGTCGGTCGTATATGGACCACGGGTAAGACTTATGCAGTACCTTTTGTACTCGAGGCTTACGCATTGTGGTTTTGCGGTAAGGATCCGGAGGGTGTGAGTTCTGCCTCATCGCCTATCGGTGGCCAAGGGCACCGAGTAGAGGCCGTCGTGCGTGTGCGCCTGGAAGTGTTCAGGGCATGACACTTCCGGGGTGTTCTACTTTTGTTGTATAGGATAGTTGGCTTTACTTTTGTAAACTGTTGCACTTTTATTTCTGTAATGGAACCTGTTGGCTCTTCGCTTCCTGTTTGTTTGGTCGTTCTTTGGGCTTTCGTGTGCCGTGTGTGTTTTGTTGCTTCCGCGTTCGTGCGTCTCTGGTAGTGAGTTTGGGTTCGATGCCCCTTTGTGGGAACTGTTGTGATATGACTTGGGAACCGGTATGTGGGGATCCTGGGCGAGTTTCGGATCGCATACCGGGGGAATACCGGGGTTGTTGTCGAGTCGTTGGACGTTCGTAGGGTGGTCTCCATTGGGCTTGGGTAATAGCATCAGGATCACCTCCGGTGATTTGTTGCTAGGATCCAAATCCGACGGGAACGACCGATCATCCAACAACTCGAGGACGATCTGGGCGGCTCCCCTCACAATAAGCCACTTCATTTATGCAATGCAATGCAATGCCATGCCCATATCTCTCTGAAGCACATACTGGTATTGCCGAGTACACACCCGTCGGCGTGCACCCCCTTTCCCCTTCCATCCCGTAGATGGAGGGTGCCTACTCTTACTAACTCGCTCCCATGCACAACCGTGGATGGGACTACCAGGTAGGTCTTTCGTGTTCACTACGTGTGAACACAGAGGCCCGCATCAGCATGGGTCGCCTCTTCCATTATGAATGCACATATGACATAAACATGTAAAGATTGGCATAAACATTTAATACAACGAATTCATGATCAATATGAAATCATGTTCATCATGTCATAGGCAAACATCAATCATGGCAAGTTAGTATATCATGTAATCACATTGCACCTAAGCAAGTCTAGCAATTCATACAACACACAACTCATTCCAATACACTTGCCTTAACCGCGGGCGACGGATTGGCGAGAGTATGAGGGCACTCCCGGGGTCACACCACCTGCACAAACATTCCACACACTCAAAACGTGCCCCCAAAACAGTATGCAAAAGCTCATCTACCCCGACTTCACAAACTACTCCCAAAACCGAAAAACAGAGAATCTATCCCGTCGGGATAGCAGGCTTCAATCTAGCATAACTTTAGTTCTAGGGCTCCAAATCGATTAAACGAGTATATCATCGCGAAGCTTAGGAAATTTCCGAAATTTTTCTAATTATTGGTAAAAGCTGATTCAGACTCTAAAATTGTCTAATCTACAAAACATTACGTTATGTCCCAATTACGTCACAAATTTGAACACACTCAGTAAAACTATCATAACTTTCAAACGGATGAGCGGAATTGGACGTTATTGGTGTCCAATTAAATTTATTGAAGTTATCTACAACTTTCAATAGGCAGCCGACCAACATCCGACTTTAAAATTGCAAAAACTCAAACCCTAGGTCGTGCGCCCAATCTGCCCGAAACAGAACCCTATGCAAACTCTAGTTTTCATCAAATCTACCCAATCACAGCACCACCTATTGATCTAAAATCATCAAAACACCCTCTAGCACAGCACCTAGACCACCCCCAAGGATTACCCCTAACCATACCTTCGCCCGACGAACGATGAACCGATGAACGGTGACGAATCTCCTCCCGGTTCTCCCGATCTCCTTCCTCGCTCCGAATCCGCCGGATCTCCTCGTCGCGGAGCTTCCCAATGGAGAGGACAGTAGGATGGAGGGGTGAGGATGTGACACCCCAGAGTGTGACATTATAGATTTTGGCAATATGGTACGACTTTATACCAAGTTTTTTGGGCTTTTCGGGGTGTTTGGGCCTCTCCGGGGGAGTTTGGGCCTTACGGGAGCTAGTGTGGGCCTTGGGGGATGTATTTGGGCCTTTGGTGGAGGCTCTTGGTCCATGTGGGGGAGTGGGGGGGGGCTGAAATTTCAGCCCTTGCACCCTAACCCTAGCCCCCATGCGCCCCACCCCCTCTCCTCCCCTCCATGTGCCCCTCCCCTCCCTCCTAGCCGCCACCTCCTCCTCTCCTCTTCCCCCCACGCGCCACCATCCCCTTGCACCTCTTCTTCTTCCCTAGCCGGCCCTAGAGCCTCCACCTCCTTGCGATCTCGCTGTCCGGGAGCTCTCCGTCCAAGAAGATCCAGCGTTTCTGGCGTTCCCGGAGATTTGGAGGAGAGATCGGGTCGCGAGGAGGAGGCGTGCGTCGACCGGGTGATACGTCAAGAAGAGGTACGGATTTGGGGTCTTGTTCGGGGTGGTCTAGGTGCTGTTAGATAGGGTATTCCATGCCTTAGATCCATGTTTAGGTGCGGTGATTAGAAGGGTTTAGATTGATTTCATCTTTGTCCTGCGTTCTGTCCTCGGACAGATCGGGTCATTGGCCTTCGATCGTGTTTATGGCAATTTTAGATTTGGAATTTGGTCGTCCGCCTGTTGAAGAAGTTGTAGGTAACTTCAATACCTTTCAGTGGACATAAAGAACGTCCAATTATGCCCAGCCGTTTGAAAGTTATGCTCGTTTTACCGAACGTGTTCAAAACTGTGACGAGATTGGAACAGATCACGGTATTCTGTAGATTAAACCACTTTAGATGCCGAATCAGTTTTTCCATAAACTTAGAAAAAGTTAGGAAATTTCCTAAGCTACATGAAGATGTACTCGTTTAATCGATTCGGAGTCCTAGAACTAAAGTTATGCTAGATCGAAGTCTGCTGTCCCGGGGGGGACATATTCTCTGTTTTTTGTTTTCGGGAGTAGTTTGCGAAATCGGGGTAGATGGGCGAGGGCGTACTGTTTTGTGGGCACGTTGTGATTGTGTGGCATCTATGTGCAGGTGGTGTGACCCCCGGAGTCCCTCAACCTCTCGCCAACCCGTCGCCCGAGGTTAAGGCAAGTGTATTGTAATGGGTAGTGTAGTGTATGTTGCTAGTTGTGACTAGTTGCAAATTGCTTACATGTTGTGATATCTTTGTGACACTTCAGAATGGTGTGACATCATTTAATGTGAATGTTGAGGTCAAAAACTTTATGAAATATGGTATTGGAGGTTAAAACCATATGGTAGGAGGTTTAATAGCGTTTCCGGGCCGTTTCCGGGAGTTTGGGCCTTCCCAGGGAGTTTTGGGCCTAGGGGAAAGGGTCGTGGGCTTTGGTGGGATAGAGTTTGAGTCCATTTAGGACTAGGAGTTATGTGAGGGCTGGTAAATAGGGCCTCCCCCGGCCCTCCTTGCGCCCCCTCCGCACTTGTGCGCCCCCACCTCCCCCTCCAAGCCCTAGCCGCCACCCCCACCTCCCCCTCTCCCTTGCGCCCCCTTTGCCCCCTTTGCTCCCCACCTCTCCACCACCTCTCCTCCACCCCTTGCTACCCTAGGGTAGCCTCCCCACCCCTGCACCTCGAGGATCCATCCATTGGAGCGAGGAGCGAGGAGCGAACCGGGAGGAGATCCATTCAGTTTTCATGCGTCGGGCGAAGGTATGGCCATGGGAATCCTTGGGGTTGGTCTAGGTACTGTTCTAAGGATGATTATCAAGTTTTTCGATCATTTGGTGGTGCTGGATTTGATTAGATTAGATGGATCCTTGAGTTGGTCACGTTCTCTGTTTTGGATAGCATGAGCAGTCGACCTAGGGTTCGGTTTTTCGCCAATTTAGAATCCGAATTTGGTCATACGGCTTTTGAAGAAGTTGTAGATAATTTCATTATCTTTCTGTGGATATAAAGAACGTCCAATTCAGATCATCCGTTTGAAAGTTATGGCTGTTTTACCGAGCGTGTTAAAATCTGTGACGTGATTGGAACAGATCACGGTATTTTGTAGATTAAACAACTTTAGAGTCCGAATAAGTCGTTCCCTATACCTAGAAAAAGTTGGGAAATTTCCTAAGCTACGTGGGGATGTACTCGTTTAATTGATTCGGAGTCTTAGAACCCGAGTTATGCCTTTTGGAAGGCTACTGTCCCGGCGGGACAGAACCTCTGTTTTTGGTTATTGCGAGTAGTTGGCAATGTCGGGGTAGATGAGAGTTTGCGTACTGTTTTGTGGACATGATTGTGAGTGTGTGGTACCTATGTGCAGGTGGTGTGACCCCGGGAGTGCCTTCTACTTCCCGCCAATCCGTTGCCCGTGGTTGAGGCAAGTGTATTGTAATGGATAGCGGTTTGTAGGTTGCTTGTTGAGAATAGATGAAATTGATTATATGATATGATCACTTGCCATGCTTTAATGATTGCCAATGATATGATGAGCATGTTTATTATGTTATGATGCCATGTGTTAATATACAAGTTAATTATGATGTTGGCATAATTGCATACATGGCATGTTACATGGCCCGGGCGGTGAGAAAGTCATAACTAGTCCGGGGAAGGTCGGTGAGAAAGTTATGACTATTCCGAAGAGCCAATGAGTAAGTCCTACATCGTGATTCCATTCACCGCGGTGAACGGAAGCGAGGAGTAAGCACCCTCCATCTTCGGGATGGAAGGGGGGAGAGGGTGCACACCGACGGGTGTGTACTCAACCATACCGGTAGGAGTTTCCACGGAGACTTGAGCATAGCATCGCATTGCATACATAATGAGGATGATAATGATATGTAATCATGAATGAGATGGTTTACATCATGAGAGATATTATTGCCATGTAATTGATTTTGTTGTATCATTGCAATATGCTTGCTGAGTTTCGAACTCACGCTTGTGTTTTCTTGTTGTTTTAGGTACCATGAGACCGGCATGCGAGGAAGGGAAATAGTTACACTTCCGCACGTAGCTTCACTCATTTGATTCCACATGTCATTCAATTAGTTTTGATAACAAATTGCGTGTGATGTTTATTGCTTTAAGGTTTAGCTTTGCTATATGAGAGTCTTATTGTTCGTTTGACTCTTGGAGACATTAAATGCTTGAAACTAGACTTACATGGTTGTTAAGTCGTTATTTATTGCTGTTTTAGTTGTCTCCCATATTGCCTTATATTTCTTTGCTGTTGTTGCTCCTCCAAATCATGTTAAAACAAAGGAGATGCTGCCGAAATCTCGGTTTTTAGCATGTGCGTCTTTGCTGGAATTTATGTTTAAATGTGGTATTTAGATGTTGTTTAGCTTATGTTTGGTAGCATTCAGGCATATTAAATGCCGGGGTGTTACAGTTGGTATCAGAGCGGGCTGTAGGTCCCTGGAATGTGTATTTTTAGTGTCATGCTATAGGGTACAACTAAAATGTGATGTGGAATAACCTAGAAACATGGCTTAGGTCTTAACTAAAATTTTGTCATAGGGTAGCAACATTAAAACTTGCAAAAGTGGTATAACTAATCTAAAATTTGACACACATGGATGCACAGTAGGAAAAGGGTATGGATATCGTTTCCTTACGCTTAAATGTTGTATTTAAGCTTTGATGTTGAATGCTTCATTTGACAATGCATGTTGCTATGTCTGTGAGATAAATGATTGAATTGTGCTTGTTGTGGTGATAAAGTGGGGTTGAGGTGCCGAAGGGTTTCGGTCACCTCTTTTGGTTCATAGTAAGGGTGAGGTTTGATGGTGTAGCCAGTTAGCGCCATCACCGAAGAACTATTAACCCCTGTAGGAGAAGAGTGCTTACCCTTTCTGTCGTAGAATGGGTAGTTGACTGGAGTCAAATAGAAGAGTTTGGTGGTGGATTCCTTCGGAGGTTCTTTATCGTTCTGTGGTCGGTCTTGGTTGGTTTTCTTGGTTTTAGTTGATGGAAACCTAAAGCAAAGTGTTTGGTATTGGTTTTTCGCGGATCGTTCCGTATGCGGTGTGTGGTTTTGTCTTGGTTGAAGACGAAGAAGAGGAGTCTAGTGTTGCGCTTCTTTTGGGCGCCTTTCCAGTTTTGATGTTTAGTTCGTTGATTGCTTTATGGGGAAGAAGCATTCAATTTATTTCTGTGTTTGTCTTTCTCCGAGTTTAAAGGAGTTATTGAGGCGCTATGCCAGACCTGGTTGTCAGGGCTGAAGTTCTGTGGCTTTGTAGGAGTAAGTGGTGTTTGATTTCGTTATTTTGCTGGTTTAAGAAATCATCTTTGAAGAACCCTTCTTTTTTCGTGAAAGTTAGGGGTTTGGTGTTAAGGTTTTATTTGCAAAGGTTTATTTGATCACTTGGTTCCCTCCTGTGGGAGTCTTTGATATTGAAAAGTGTTTTGGAAAATTCCTTTTGCATGACCAAGTTTGGGTTTGTCTCATTGCAATTTTGAGAGTCAAGTTTCCTTATGAATTTGGGATGAGTTTTAAAACTGAAATGCTGCAAACAAAGTAAGTAGTCTTTTGACTGAAATCGTTTGTCTCTAGTAAGAATTGTTGTTTAACATGTTATGTAGCATGTACCAATGTGGTTTATGGGATGATGTATTGTTAAGTTAAATTGTGAGTGGAGTCAATTCAATGTGATTAATATCTCTAGCTTGAGAATAAATAGACTACTAGTGTTGTAGATTACTCGGTAGCGAGAATGATTGAATGTGTTAATGTACATGCTTAGAATCTGTTGCCTTGCTTTAAAAGTGCTTATGATCCTTGTTAATGTTAAAAGTTTAAACCTTGATGCATAGTTAGAACATTAAGATGATGTAGACTGCTGTTATTGTTAAAGAAACTTTGCTGGTTGTTTAAAGATGCTCTAATCTAATGGATTAATAGAGAAATTTAATCGTGTTGCCTAGTGACTTTAATTTGGAAGTTGATTAGTGTTGCTATTTACGTGTTGCAAACTACTAGTATATTTGGAAGTATACAGTTGTGTCTCTACAATGCTAGTTTTGATATCAATTGAGAAGACATAAGACTATTTGTTAATGATGTTGTTAAGAACATTGTGCTAATCTAACTTATTAAATCCAATTTAATAGTTGGAGTATGTTGTGTGGTGGAAGTTTTGTTATAACCGATGTATAGGGTAGCTAAAAGCAATGTTGTTGATTGATGATTATGCAAAGAATTGATATTGATGACTAAGTATTTGTGGTAACTGTTTAGGTTACTCGTTGGAAAACCATGGTTAAAATAGAGGAAAATTTTAACATGTTGTGATGGAGTGGACCATGGATAATTAACATGATGTGGGATTTTTATTCTTGATGAATGTATATCCTAGAATCATACTCACGAATTTTGTCTTGTAGAGATAACATTTATGTGTTGAAGTCATTTATTGATAGAGTAAGTTTTGTTGTCGAGAAATTGACGTATGGATTGTATAAAATTGGTAGGTTGATCATGCTCAAGTATCTGTTGAAGTACTATGTTTCAAATTTAGAACAAGATGTATTATGATATGATGATCTGTGGGGATCATGTCAATATAGTCTTGGTTGGGTGCCTTTTTGATAAACATCATAAACCCTAATTAAAAGTGTTGGGAATGGTAACTAGAGGAAGAGTTTGTTGTGAAGCTTTTGGTTGAATTGTGTTGGGGCTCCTCAGGGAGTAAATAGTGATTATTGAAGTCTTTAATGGAAAGCGTAGTGGAGTACTAGAGATGGTTCTTTTTATGCTGAACTTGTGTTTAAAAGCTTTTGGACTGGTTTGGTTGTTTGCCATTTTTGTTGAAGGGTTTTCGGTCAAGGTGTTCCATATGCTGTGTTTCAGAGTTTCCCTAAAACTCGTAGAAATGGGTGCAAATATTTGGTTTTGGCTAATTTGTTTAGTTGGTGTTATGAGTATGGATTTACACCCCAAAAGTTTTGAGTGGATCGCGCCCTTTCGCGTGCACCCTGAATTATCTTTGGAATGAATTTTAAAGGAAACAAATGGACATAGAGGGCTATGTTGGAAAGCTCACGAGGTTTAATTTGTAATCTTTTCTTTGCTAGAGTTGGAGTTATTTGGAAAAGTCTGTGTAGAGTTTGCAAGTGCTTCAAAAGGTGGTTTTTGTGGATGTTTCATCGGCGATGCTGTTAATGAGTGTTCTCTTTTGAAAATGAGTTTCCCTTTCTCTTTGAGAAAATTTAAGGCGGTTGTTTGTGCAGATGTTTGACTTTGGAGTCGATGTTCTTTTCCAAAATGTTGATTTTGGTTAAAATGCGATGTTTTGCAAGTTTAGCTATCTATCGTTGGTGGGTTCTGATATGATGTGGTGCCTTACTGTTAACTATGCTGCTGTCATAGTTTATATGAATTAGCGCAACTCTCGATGTTATTCGAGATTTATTCATGTGAAACCGAGGAAGAAGTCGTCATGTGAATGACTATTCGGTAGTGTTGTTGCATGATGAAGGAATGGTGAAAAGTAAACATGACATCGTTTTTAGATGTTAATGATAAAAGAGTCGTTGAGCCAGGTCAGTGAGAAAGTCATATATGGAGATATGACTAATCCGGAGTGCTCTTGAAGAGTGTGCATTTATGTCATGAAACGAGATTTCCCTTGCTTTCTAGTATGAAAAGAAAAGAATGAATAATTTCTAGTGTTGGTTGTGGTGAAGGGATTTGTGTTTCCTTTGCGTTTTGGCTTAGGAAATTAAAATGAATACTCTCTGGTTGTTGTTGAATCCTTTCCAAAGTGGTTTTAGCGCTTTGGGGTTTGAGTTGTTGGATGAGGACCAATTGGGTTCATGATTATGGTTGAGCTCACCCATTGATTGTGCTCTTTATCGTGGTCCTTTGAGTGGAAGGTTGTGTATGACTCAATGCAAACCTTCGTGGAGAATTGTGTCGTTGAGGTGTTCCTCGGTAGGGTTGATTAAATTATTAGTGGACCATTTGGTGGTTGCTAGTAATCACTTTTCCTTTTGAAGTGTTTTTGATCTTTTTGTCGTTGGGCAATGAGCGAGTTATGTCAACCGCAGAGGAACGTTCGGTCGTTTCTGTTACGCGAGTCTTACGGATCCTGGATATAAAGTAGGTTTGTTCGTTCTGGTGATAATCTTAGATCATTGTGTCTCTCCTGTT
Source organism: Rhipidocladum racemiflorum (assembly GCA_036346355.1). Taxonomy (NCBI): domain Eukaryota; kingdom Viridiplantae; phylum Streptophyta; class Magnoliopsida; order Poales; family Poaceae; genus Rhipidocladum; species Rhipidocladum racemiflorum. The sequence continues at coordinate 23,955,935 of CM070584.1, read as the reverse complement.
TCGCGTCGCTTTGAGTACAAGGAACCACAGAAGGGAGGTTGGTACCGTGTTTTTCTGGAGAATAGCATGAGTTAAAGGGATCGGGCACTTCAGTGCCAAGGAATGCTTAGAACAAGGAGTATGAGACCGTTTTCTTTTGTGGGCTGTTTGAGGATTTATCTTATCGCTTGGGGTCGTGCTGAGACCGTGTGTGAGTACTTTGTGTTTCAATGTTGAGTAAAGTTCTCGCAAGTTTTGATTGTGAGTTATCTTTAGAGCTGTCAGTCTTTGATCCTTAGCTCCTTGCCTCTGAGTGCTGGCTGGTGCAAATCGTAGGGGCTTCTAAGCGGGTTCTAAGGCGTGAACCATAACTCCCTTTGATTTGATTGTTTGCGAAGTGGCGTGTCTCGGATTCGGGGTCGAATCCTGTTGAAGGGGGGAAGAATGTGACACTACGGAATGGTGTGACATTGTTTAATGTGAATTTTGAGGTCAAAAACTTTATGAAATATGGTATTGGAGGTTAAAACCATATGGTAGGAGGTTTAATAGCGTTTCCGGGCCGTTTCCGGGAGTTTGGGCCTTCCCGGGGAGTTTTGGGCCTAGGGGAAAGGGTCGTGGGCTTTGGTGGGATGGAGTTTGAGTCCATTTAGGACTAGGAGTCATGTGAGGGCTGGTAAATAGGGCCTCCCCCTGCCCTCCTTGCGCCCCCTCCCCACTTGTGCGCCCCCACCTCCCCCTCCATGCCCTAGCCGCCACCCCCACCTCCCCCTCTCCCTTGCGCCCCCTTTGCCCCCTTTGCTCCCCACCTCTCCACCACCTCTCCTCCACCCCTTGCTGCCCTAGGGTAGCCTCCCCACCCCTGCACCTCGAGGATCCATCCATTGGAGCGAGGAGCGAGGAGCGAACCAGGAGGAGATCCATTCAGTTTTCGTGCGTCGGGCGAAGGTATGGCCATGGGAATCCTTGGGGTTGGTATAGGTACTGTTCTAAGGATGATTATCAAGTTTTTAGATCAATTGGTGGTGCTAGATTTGATTAGATTAGATGGATTCTTGAGTTGGTCACGTTCTCTATTTCGGACAGCATGAGCAGTCGACCTAGGGTTCGGTTTTTCGCCAATTTAGAATCCGAATTTGGTCGTACGGCTGTTGAAGAAGTTGTATATAATTTCATTATCTTTCCGTGGATATAAAGAACGTCAAATTCCGATCAGCCGTTTGAAAGTTATGGCTGTTTTACCGAGCGTGTTAAAATATGTGACGTGATTGGAATAGATCACGGTATTTTGTATATTAAACAACTTTAGATTCCGAATCAGTCTTTCCCTATATGTAGAAAAAGTTGGGAAATTTCCTAAGCTACGCGACGATGTACTCGTTTAATTGATTCGGAGTTTTAGAACCCGAGTTATGCCTTTTGGAAGGCTGCTGTCCCGGCGGGACAGAACCTCTGTTTTTGGTTATTGTGAGTAGTTGGCAATGTCGGGGTAGATGAGAGTTTGCGTACTGTTTTGTGGACATGATTGTGAGTGTGTGGTACCTATGTGCAGGTGGTGTGACCCCGGGAGTGCCTTCTACTTCCCGCCAATCCGTTGCCCATGGTTGAGGCAAGTGTATTGTAATGGATAGCGGTTTGTAGGTTGCTTGTTGAGAATAGATGAAATTGATTATATGATATGATCACTTGCCATGCTTTAATGATTGCCAATGATATGATGAGCATGTTTATTATGTTATGATGCCAGGTGTTAATATACAAGTTAATTATGATGTTGGCATAATTGCATACATGGCATGTTACATGGCCCGGGCGGTGAGAAAATCATAACTAGTCCGGGGAAGGTTGGTGAGAAAGTTATGACTATTTCGGAGAGCCAATGAGTAAGTCCTACATCGTGATTCCATTCACCGCGGTGAACGGAAGCGAGGAGTAGGCACCCTCCATCTTCGGGATGGAAGGGGGGAGAGGGTGCACACCGACGGGTGTGTACTCAACCATACCGGTAGGAGTTTCCACGGAGACATGAGCATAGCATCGCATTGCATACATAATGAGGATGATAATGATATGTGATCATGAATGAGATGGTTTACATGATGAGAGATATTATTGCCATGTAATTGATTTTGTTGTATCATTGCAATATGCTTGCTGAGTTTCGAACTCACGCTTGTGTTTTCTTGTTGTTTTAGGTACCATGAAACCGGCATGCGGGGAAGGGAAATAGTTACACTTGCGCACGTAGTTTCACTCATTTGATTCCACATGCCATTCAATTAGTTTTGATAACAAATTGCGTGTGATGTTTATTGCTTTAAGGTTTAGCTTTGCTATATGAGAGTCTTATTGTTCGTTTGACTCTTGGAGACATTAAATGCTTGAAACTAGACTTACATGGTTGTTAAGTCGTTATTTATTGCTGTTTTAGTTGTCTCTCATATTGCCTTATATTGCTATGCTGTTGTTGCTCCTCCAAATCATGTTAAAACAAAGGAGATGCTGCCGAAATCTCGGTTTTTAGCATGTGCGTCTTTGCTGGAATTTATGTTTAAATGTGGTATTTAGATGTTGTTTAGCTTATGTTTGGTAGCATTCAGGCATATTAAATGCCGGGGTGTTACAATCTTGCCATGATTAGTGCTTGCCTATGTTATGATGACAATGTACTATTATGATGCTATGCCGTGTTTAGTTCAATTTGATGCAAGATGTTTATATTTATGGCATATGTTGCATACATGGCATGAAATCTGGCCTGGTCGGTGAGAACGTCATAACTAGTCCGGTAAGGTCGGTGAGAAAATAATGACTAATCCGAAGCGCCAAGGTTGTAAGACCTACCTCGTGATTCCACCCACGTGGTGAGTGGAAGCGATGTGTAGGCACCCTCCATCTATGGGATGGAAGGGGGAAGAGGGTGCACGCCGACGGGTGTGCACTCAGCAATACCGGTATATGCTTCCAGGAGACATGTGCATTGCATTGCATTATATGATGATGCTATATGATGATGATATATGATGATGTCAATGAGATGCATATACTATGAATATGAGATGTTTATGATGTTGTATGTGAAAAGTGGTGATGAAGGTATTGGAATGTATTTTCTTGTTCCATTGCAATATACTTGCTGAGTGATGAACTCACACTTGTGTTTATGTTGTTTTTCTTAGGTACCATGAAACCGGCATGCGGGAAAGGGAGCTAGTCACACGTCATCACTTAGCATCACACATTTAAACAATGACATGTTCCTTCCTTTAATTGTGATGGTTAATTCATTGAACTAAACTGTGGTTTTGATGCTTTGTTGGTTGCCATGAGTAAATGATTAGTCCATATTTGACATGAGACGGATAGGCTTATATCCTTAGTTGTATGATGGCTGAAATTCTTGTTTTGTCGCGTTATTGCTATCGTTCTTTATGCTATCTTGATATGTTAAGATTGTTGTTGCTTCAATTCATGGAAAAACAAAGGAGATGCTGCCAAAATTTTCGATTTTAGCATTTACTCCTTTGCTGTAATTACTTTTACTAGCTGCTATTTCTTCTATTGGCTGCTATTACTTCTAAATAACTGCTATTACTTAGTAGACAATAACTACTCTGTTTGGACATGATAGCTTTTGTGTTACTTATTTCTTAATTCTATTGGTTCAGTTCTTATTTTTCATTAACATATAGTCATCTATTAATTGTTAGATGGATATGCAAAGCCGACGAAGGAAGCTTATTATTCAAGCAGTTGCACTAGTTACAGTCATGCATGCCTTTTTTGTTAATAGACTTAGATTGGCTAGATTAACTAGACCTGCAGTCACATATGGTCCTATGTGCAATAGAGACATTGAACGCCAAGCCAATCTAAATCTAATTTTTAACTCTAGTGATATCGAGTGTGTCAACATGGATAAAACCAAAGATTGGCACCAATCACTACAAATTTATGGAAACTTTGAAACGCAACCTAAGGAACTCTTTGCCCGAAAGCATTCAACCAAAATAGTATGCCAAACTAGCCCAAAAGCTTTAAACACAAGCTCAGCACGAAGCCCACCAAATCTAGTATTCCACTACACTTACCATTTGGGCATTCAATATTCACTATTTACTCATCGAGAAGGCCCAACAGGACTTAACAAAAACCACACAACAAATTCTTTCTATAATTACCTTCCCCAACATTTATAAATAAAGTTTATGATGCTTATCATAAGACATCCAACCAAGACTACCTCATCATGATCCCCACGGACCATCAATTCATATAACATCATATTCTATATTTAAAAACATAATACTTCAACAAGTACTGTAGCAAGATCAACCTATCTATTTCATACCATCCATACTTCAACTTTTCAATAATCGAACTTTTTCCATTAATCAATGACTTCAACAAGTAAATGTCATCTCCACAAGATAAAGTTTGTAAATAGGACTTTAAGACATACAGTCATTAAGGATAAATCCTTACATCATGGTAATTATCCATTGTTCATTCGATCACAACAGTGCTCAACATTAAACCACATTTTACAGTTTGCCTCTATTTTAACAATCGTTTTCAATGATTAATCACACTACCAAGTCATCAATATCAATAATTTGCGTAATCATCAAACAACAACATTGCTTTTAGCTACCCTATACATAGGTTATAACACAATTGCCACTACACAACGTACTCCAACTATTAAAATAAATTTAATAAGTTGGACAATCCCAATGCTCGTTACAACAACATCAAACAACAACTCCTACCTTCTCAATTGTCATCTGTATTAGCATTTCAAGAACACAATTACATCCTTCCAATTATGCTAATAGTTTGCAACAACATATAGCAACTCTAATCAACTTCCAAATTGGGTTCACAAACCGACACGATTAAATTTTTGTACTAACATGTTAATTTAGAACATCTTTAAACAACCAACCAAGTTTCTATAACAATGTTAATGTAACACCCCGGCATCTAATATACCATGGATGTCACCAAACATAGACTAAACAACATCTAATAACCACATCTAAAGGTAAATTACAGCAAAGGAGTACATGCAAAAACCGAAAATTTTGGCAGCATCTCCTTTGTTTTTCCATGGTACGGAGCATCAACAATAATATCACAAGTTATATCATAATGGGAAGCATCTAAAGCAGCAGTAACAGGCGATATAGCAACTATTTAAGTCTAGCATAATGAATTTAACCACTCCATGATCTAAAATGAAGTAAATAATATGACCAAGCACACAAATAAGTCATACTCCAAGCTCTCAACGCATTAACTTATAATTACAACTACGAATGGCAAAATTGCATATATCTTAATGAGTGAAACTTTGTGAAGATATGCCACTAAGCCCTTTTCCCACATGTCGGTTTCATGGTACCTAAAAACAACATAAAACACAAGCGTGAGTTCATCACTCAGCAAGTATATTGCAATGGGTCATACAGAGCAATTCAAATATTATCATCACTACATAACAAACTCAACATCATGATCAAGTCATACTTCATATGCAACATCATATTCATGTCTCAACCTCATTGAGATCATTTCATCATCATCATCATCATCATGAATGCAATGGACATGTCTCCTCGACGCAAATACCGGTATTGCCGAGTGCACACCCGTCGGCGTGCACCCACGTCCCCCTTCCATCCCGTAGATGGAGGTTGCCTACTCCTCGCCTCCACTCACCGCGTGGGTGGAATCACGAGGTAGGTCTTACATCCATGGCGCTCCGGATTAGTCATAACTTTCTCACCGACCTTACCGGAATAGTTATGACGTTCCCACCGCCCAGGCCAAGTTTCATGCCATGTATGCAACATATGCCATAATCATAGATAACTTGTACATTAACACATGGCATCATGTCGGGACCCGAATTTGCAAATCCGGACCCTCTGTGTAATCAGCACTAGTCCAGGAACACGCTAGTGCACACAGTCTCAACATTGGCAAATATCACAATCATACTCAACGAAATAATAAGGTACTTTAAATAGTTAGCCAAGCTGGTTGCTCGACCTTAAGGTCAAGTTACAAATATACGCCACGCAGGGTGAAAACTTAATAAAAGAGAAATAATAGCAGCGAAAAATAAGATAACTTCGTGACGCCATCCAGTATACAACAGGCAACTGACTGGGCTCGCTCCCTAGTTAGACGGTTCCTCTTGGAGTTCCTCCAAAGCTGGTGTAGACTCTTCTTCAACTGGTGTTGTATTGTGGCAAGGGTGAGTACTTGGTACTCAGCAAGTCATACACAGAATGCAAGCTAATATTCTACATGCATGGCTTAATACAATGGAATAGCTCATGGTTCATTTGCAGTAACAACATTTAACAAATAACATAAGTAGATTCGAAAGATATAGAAACAGTGTAATATCAATAACTTTTCCAGGAATTAAGTAAACATCTTTCCCATTCCTAATCCACATGTCCATCAACATCATTATTTAATCAAACCAAACCTCTCAAGTTCAAGTTATTTTCAAGAAAGTCTAACCCTTGACTGTAATCCTCGAGCGATGTCCATTACCGCGGACACAGCTATTCGAATAGATTTTACACTCTGCAGAGGTTATGCACTTTACCCACAAGATACAGCCAAACACCACAAGGGCGAGTGATCGTAACAAAGCCTTTTGGAAATGGCTAACTACGCAAGTGAACCTTTCCGGTTTCTGCCATACACCATCCCTTCCCTTAACAAAGGTGAAGTATGGGACCGACATACCGTTGGACGGGTACCATGCCATCGCACTGGTACGCTCCCCTTTCAAGCTACACAAAGGGTGTAGTTGACACCTGTCGGGACCCGAATCTGCAAATCCGGACCCTCTGTGTATTCAGCACTAGTCCAGGAACGCGCTAGTGCACACAGTCTCAACATTGGTAAATATCACAATCATACCACTCGATACTAATAAAGTACTTTAATTAGATAATCAAACTGGTTGCTTGACCTTAAGGTCAAGTTACAAATATACGCCTCGCAGGGCGAAACTTATTAAAAGAGAAATAATAGCAGCGGAAAAATAAGATAACATCGTGGCGCCATCCAAAGATACTACAGTAATCGATTGATCTCGCTCCCTAGTTAGACGGTTCCTCTGGGAGCTCCTCCTCCAAAGCTGGTGTAGACTCTTCTTCAACTGGTGTTGTATTGCGGCAAGGGTGAGTACTTGGTACTCAGCAAGTCATGCACAGAATGCAAGCTAATATACTATATGCATGGCTTGATACAAAGGAATAGCTCAAGGTATATTTGCAGTAAAGAGCATTTAACTAGTATTATAAGTAGATTCGAAACCAGTAGAAACAAGTATATCATTAATAACTTTTCCAGGAGTTAAATAAACATCTTTCCCAATCCTAATCCATATTTCCATCAACATCATTATTAAACCAAGCCCAACCTTTCAAGTCCAAGTTATTTTTGAGAAAGTCTAACCCTTAACTGTAATTCCCGAGCGATGTCCAATACCGCGGACACGGCTATTCGAATAGATTTTACACTCTGCAGAGGTTATGCACTTTACCCACAAGATACAGTCAAACACCACAAAGGCGAGTGTTCGTAACAGAGCCTTTCGGAAACTTCTAACATCACAAGTGGTCCTCCCCGGTGATTGCACAATAACCCTTCCCTTAGCGAAGGCGAAGTTTAGGCCAATCCACCGTTAGATGGGTACCTGGCCGCAGCCCCGGTACGCTCCCCCGTACAACTACACAAAAGATATAGTTGACACCCAGAGGTCCCACAGGTACGTTATTAGTGACTTAATCAACTAGGTCCGTTCCATTACAGACATGTGGTTGCACGTTTGACTCAGTTCAAAGGCTTGCAAGGTTAAGTCCTTAGGGTGACCAGGGTAAGACTACCCGAAGAACCAAAACAACGTTCCCGGTGCCGCAACTGGCCCACCCGATCATTCTTGCCACATGCCCTGGTCGAAAACTATTTATCAAACCCCAGTTGATTACCATGCACCATGTGCCATCAAGATCACATGATACCTTTCCAAAACAGGTTCAATATATCATTAAGTCAATATTAACATTTGAATGTCCAAAATTATGTCATCAGCACGTAGCAGGTCTAAGCAATATACTACAATGATCTAAAATTCCCATGTTGGCGACTTAGTAATGTCCAACTATTTAATCTACAACTAGGGTGACAAGGGATCATGGCACATATATAATTAACCAAGGTGTCATACAGCAATTTGGCATTTATCTAATTTCCCCGGTATTAAATAAAGTATTTTCTAATTAAACAAGCATGCAATAGTTAAAACCAAATTAATTTGAAAATGGTATCAACATGGTCAAAGCATAACTTACCTTCAAAAAGTACTTGGTCTTGGTCCTGAGCTGGCTCCTGGGTCAACACTTCACCTTCGAAGCCTTCGGGCACTTCAACGTCTACTCGTAAAGCGTGCAAATAGCAAATAATAAATAAACAGTAGACAAAAAGTGTCCAAACATCCAAATAAAGTCCACAAACAGAGAGAGCATACTTTTATGAATTTTTAGAAACTGGAATCGTCAAATTCGGAGTTTAAACGCAAAAGTTACAAGCATTTAAAGTTTTTTTAAAAAATTAAATAATATTACAGAGAAAAAATTTGGTCCAAAATTTAAATAAAATTCATCATTAGGTAGATCTCAATTTTATACAAATTTAGAAATTTGAATCACCCAAATCGGAGTTAAAATGCAAAAGTTATAAACGTTTGAAGTTTGAAACAAATTCTGAAATCAATATTTCGAATTAATAAATCATTTTCTTTTTCGGAAATTCATTTATTGCGTCAGCGTGACACGTGGACCAATCGGGAGCCGCCACGTCGCTTAGCGCACGGTTTTGCTCGGTCCACCGTGGACTCGGTCCATGGCTCGTGTCGCTGACAGGTGGGCCCTGCCGGTGACGTCAGCACAAGGCTCAGCCGAGTGGGCTGACAGGCGGGCCCCACCGTGATGTCAGCGGTGACGTCATGGTGCGCTTGGCTGAGACGTTGATAGCTAGGCCCCACTGACACGCGGGCCCCGCGTGTTAGAGACACGCTCCACGCGAAGGCGCTGACCGCGACGGTCGGCTTCCCGGCCACGTGGCTAGATCTCGGCCGTTGATTTGCACGCTTTACGACGCGTTTCCGGATCTGGGCTCAACGGCGGCGGAGGACGGCAGACGGCGGCGGAATCAACGATTGACCGCGGCGGAACGGGCTTCGAACTCCGGCGAGCGAATGCAGCGCAACCACGGCGGCTTGAGCTCAGCGGGCTAGGGCAACGGGTGCGCACAGAAGTTGGCAACACGACAGCGGTGGTGGCGCATTAAATAGGGCTCTCGACGTCCGTGAAACACGCGGAAATCGAGGCCCACTCCGTTGCGGCGGCGGAATCCGAGTTGGATTCGGATTGGCTGACGTGGCTCAACGTCAGCCGTTGGATCAAGATCCAACGGTGCGAGGGTTTGGGCTCGGATGCAGCTCGGCGAAATTTGGTTTGGCTCGGTCGGACTCGGGCTTTCGGGTGGCGTGGCTCAATCGTGGCCGTTGGATCAAGATCCAACGGTCACGCTGGTTAGGTTCTACGAGCGGTTCGACCGAACGGGCCGGCTCGGTCGGACTCGAGTCCGACTCAGACTCGGTCCTGGCTGATGAACAAGAAACCCACTCGATTTTCCAGCGATTAAATAATCCAATAAATTCCCAGAAATTCATTTAATTCATTAAAAATAGCAAAAGACTCAGAAAAATTCTGGAAAATATTTTGGAACATTTTGGACTCAAATAAAATATTTCCAACAAATTTTTATTTGCAAAGTTAAATTCTTTAATTATTTCAAAAGGGGATAAATTCAAATAAATTCCAAATAAATCCAAATAAATTCCAGAAAATTCCAAAAATTCACCAAGGTGCCAAATCACACATGAATTTAAGAAAAGGAAAATTTTGGGGTGTTACAACTCCCGAGGTATCACATGCAAGTTATTAGTAACTTACTCAACTAGGTCCGTCCCATTACAGACATGTGGTTGCATGATTAACTCAGTTCAAAGGCTTGCAAGGTTAAGTCTTTATGTTGACCAGGGCAAGACTACCCGAAGAACCAAACCAACGCTCCCGATGCCACAACTAGCCCACCCGATCATTCTTGCCACATGCCCCGGTCGAAAACTATTTATCAAACCCCTAGTTGATTACCATGCACCATGTGCCATCAACATCACAACACATGATACCTTTCCAAAACAGGTTCAATATATCATTAAGTCAATATTAACATTTGATTGTCCAAAATCATGTCATGAGCACTTAGCAGGTCTAAGCAATATACTACAACGATCTAAATTCCCATGTTGGCATTTTAATAATTTCCAACTATTTAATCCTCAACTAGGGTGACAAGGGGTTCATGGCATTCAATTATCTATGTCAAGGTGGCATACAGCAACTAGGCAATTAACTAATCTCCCAAAAATTAATTAAAGCATTTTATAATTGAACTAGCATGCAATACTTTAAATCAAATTAATTTCAAAATGGGATCAACATGGTCAAAGCACAACTTGCCTTTAAAGAATACTTGTTCTTGGTCCTGAGGTGGCTCCTGGGTTAACACTTCACCTTCGAAGCCTTCGGGCACTTCAACGTCTACTCGTAACGCGTGCAAATAGCAATAAATGAATAAAATAGTAGACAAAAAGTGTCCAAACATCCAAATTAAGTCCATAAACAGATAGAGCATAATTTTATGGATTTTTAGGAATTTGAATCGGCGAAATCGGAGCTAAAACGCAAAAGTGATAAGCGTTTAAAGTTTAAATAATCAATTAAATAATATTACAGAGAAAAACTTTGGTCTAAAAATTAAATAAAATTTACCATTGGGTAGTGTAACACCCCAAAATTTTGCTTTTCGTAAATTCATGTGTGATTTGGCACCTTGGTGAATTTTTGGAATTTTCTGGAATTTATTTGGATTTATTTGGAATTTATTTGAATTTATTCTATTTTGAAATAATTAAAGAATTTAACTTTGCAAATAAAATTTTGTTGGAAATATTTTATTTGAGTCCAAAATGATCCAAAATATTTTCCAGATTTTTTCTGAGTATTTTACTATTTTTAATGAATTAAATGAATTTCTGGGAATTAATTGGATTATTAAATCGCTGGAAAATTCAAATCGGGTTGAGTACTGTTCATCCGACCGAGTCGGAACCCGAGTCGGACTCGAGTCCGACCCGAGCCAGCCGACTCGACCGAACCCAACCCTAACCCAGTTCAGATCCGAACCGTTGGATTAAGATCCAACGGTCAGGATCAACCCGCGCGAGACCACGGCCGCACCCGAGCGATCCCGGCCGTCCATCGTGCCACGTGGATCGGCCGAGATCAAGCCACGCCGCCGCTGTCCGGACGGACTCGCCGCCTGCATCGCTCACGGATTCCGCGAGATCTCGGCGTCGGCCAGATTTAATGCCCGGATGCGTGCGAGGTTCGCCTAGCCTCGTGCATCGATTGCCCCACGTGCCCTAGCCCTAGCCGCCGTCGTCCTCCCGCTTATTGCTCGCCAGAAGTTGGTGAGGCCTCCGCCGCCGCTTTTGCTTTCGCCGCCGCCGTCCGCCTTCCGCCGAATCGAACCCACCGGACTCCTGTGCCAAGGCGCACTGTGGTACGCCTCACTCGCCGAGAGACTCCCCGGCCGCTGCTCGCTGCCGTTCTTCATCTCCGGTGGCCTCTGCTCCGCCGTGTCGCCATCGCCGTTCGCGAGCACTGTGAGCCGTTGGATCTCCATCGCACGGTCCAGATCACGCCACGTCGTCCCGCCGGTGAGATCCCATTCCAAACCCCAGATCCAATCTCAGCCGTTAGATCTAGATCGTACGGTTAGCGTTAGTCGCGTTATACGCGTTAGATTGGATCTCAACCGTTGGATCTAGATCCAACGGTCCGAATTGACCACGTTAACCCAAACGCGTGAAAGCCAGATCCAATCTGGGCCGTTGATTTTCAAATCAACGGCCGAGATCAAGCCACGCGGCCCGTAAGGTCGACTGCCGCGGCCAATGCCAGCGACTTCACGCTGCGTGAGACTCGACACGCCGGGCCCGCGTGTCGGGCCGATCGCAACATGACGCTACCCCAGCCGCGGCGGTGACGCCACCGTGACGCCACCGCGGTCCCACCGCCGATCACACGCGGCCGTGGACCGAGTCCACGGTGGACCGAGCCAAACCATGGACCACGTCCATGGACCAGCTGACGTCAGCCACCCAATCAGGTGCTGACACGTGTCCTTGCTGACGCAATAAATGAATTTCCGAAAAATAAAATGATTTATTAATTTGAATAATTGATTTCAGAATTTGTTTCAAACTTCAAACGCTTATAACTTTTGCGTTTGAACTCCGATTTAAGTGATTCAAATTTCTAAATTTGTATAAAATTGAGATCTACCTAATGATGAATTTTATTTAATTTTTGGACTAAATTTTTTCTCTATAATATTATTTAATTGATTAATTAAACTTTAAATACTTATAATTTTTGCAATTCAACTCCGAATTTGACGATTCCAGTTTCTAAAAATTCATAAAATTATGCTCTCTCTGTTTGTGAACTTTATTTGGATGTTTGGACACTTTTTGTCTACTGTTTATTTATTTATTGCTATTTGCACGCTTTACGAGTAGACGTTGAAGTGCCCGAAGGCTTCGAGGGAGAAGTGTTGACCTAGGAGCCAACTCAGGACCAAGAGCAAGTACTCTTTGAAGGCAAGTTGTGCTTTGACCATGTTGCTCCCATTTTGAAATCTATTTTGATTCAATGTATTGCATGCTAGTTTAATTAGAAAATACTTTATTTAATTATGGGAATTAGATAAATGCCTAATTGCTGTATGACACCTTTGTTAATTAATTATGTGCCATGATCCCTTGTCACCCTAGTTGAGGTTTAAATAGTTGGACATTATTAAATTGCCAACATGGGAATTTAGACCGTTGTAGTATATTGCTTAGACCTGCTACGTGCCCATGACATGATTTTGGACAATCAAATGTTAATGTTGACTTAATGATATATTGAACCTGTTTTGGAAAGGTATCATGTGTTGTGATGTTGATGGCACGTGGTGCATGGTAATCAACTGGGGTTTGATAAATAGTTTTTGACCGGGGCATGTGGCAAGAATGATCGGGTGGGCCAGTTGTGGCACCGGGAACGTTGTGTTGGTTCTTTGGGTAGTCTTGCCCTGGTCACCCTAAGGACTTAACCTTGCAAGCCTTTGAACTGAGTCAAGCGTGCAACCACATGTCCATAATGGGACGGACCTAGTTGATTAAGTTGCTAATAACGTACCTGTGGGACCTCTGGGTGTCAACTATACCTTTTGTGTAGTTGTACGGGGGAGCGTACCGGGCTGCGCCAGTACCCATCTAACGGTGGATTGGCCTAAACTTCTCCTTCGCTAAGGGAAGGGTTAGTGTGCAATCACCGGAGAGGACCACTTGTACTGTTAGAGGTTTCCGAAAGACTTTGTTACGGAAACTCGCCTTTGTGGTGTTTGACTGTATCTTGTGGGAAAAGTGCATAACCTCTGCAGAGTGTAAAATCTATTTGAATAGCCGTGTCCGCGGTATTGGACATCGCTCGGGAATTACAGTCAAGGGTTAGACTTTCTCAAAAATAACTTGGACTTGAAAGGTTGGGTTTGGTTTTGATGGGAAATGAGGATTAGGAATGGGAAAGATGTTTATTAAACTTCTGGAAAAGTTATTTATGCTTTACTTGTTCTACTGCTTTCGAATCTACTTATGATACTTATTAAAATGCTGTTTACTGCAAACAAACCTTGAGCTATTCCTTTGTATTAAGCGATGCATATAGTATATTAGTTGCATTCTATGCATGACTTGCTGAGTACCAAGTACTCACCCTTGCCGCAATACAACACCAGTTGAAGAGGAGACTACACCAGCTTTGGAGGAGGAGCTCCAAGAGGAACCGTCTAACTAGGAATCGAGTCCCAGTCAGTTGCCTGTGGTATACTGGATGGCGCCACAAAGTTATCTTATTTTTTCGCTGCTATTATTTCTCTTTTAATAAGTTTCGCCCTGCGAGGCGTATATTTGTAACTTGACCTTAAGGTCAAGCAACCAGTTTGATTATCTAATTAAAGTACTTTATTAGTATCGAGTGGTATGATTGTGATATTTACCAATGTTGAGACTGTGTGCACTAGCGCGTTCCTGGACTAGTGCTGAATACAGAGAGGGTCCGGATTTGCAGATTCGGGTCCCGACAGGTAGATCTCAATTTTATACAAATTTAGAAATTTGAATCACTCAAATCAGTGTTAAATTGCAAAAGTTATAAGCGTTTGAAGTTTCAAAATTCAAATAAAACAATAATCCGAATTAATTCATTTATTTTTATACTGAAAAACCGAATAATGACATCAGCATGACGTCAGCACGGATTTTGATTTTCCACCGAATTATTTTTCTATTGAAAAATCGATTTATTGCGTCAGCCGGTCCATGGACGTGGTCCACGGTTCGGTTTGGGTCCACCGTGGACCTGGTCCACGAACACATGTCTCATTGACATGTGGGCCCCATCGGATGACGCCGCCGTGACGCTATCACGCTACCGAGGGACGGCCGATACCGGCCCCACCGTGATGTCAGCATGATGTCATGGTGCGGTTTGGCTCGGTCGCTGACATGCGGGCCCCACGTGACGTCACGGCTGACGTCAGCGGTGACCGGCGTGACCACGCTGACCGCGACGGTCAGCCTCCTAGCCACGTGGCTAGATCTCGGCCGTTGATTTGAAATTCAACGGCCTAGATTGGATCTGGCTTAACGCAAATAGGAAACTACTCGGCTGACCCGGACCGTTCGATCTTGATCTAGAGTTTACAACGTGGCTAACCCTAGCCGTTCGATCTAGATCTAACGGCTGACATCTATCCAAGCACGGTGCGGTATTAGCTACATGGCATAATCTAAACCGTCGGATCTAGATCCAACGGTTGAAAACAGATCTGGGAATTACAACGTGAGATCTCACCGGGGATGACGTGGACGAATCTGGGCCTTTGGATCTTGACCGGACGGTTGGTGGAGCTCGAACGACGGCGATGGCGTGCGGCGGAGCTGGCTCATCGGAGATGAGGACGGCGACCACGGCAACGGCGCTTGGGAACGATTCCGGCGAGGTGAAAGGTACCCTCCGACGTGTCTCGTCCTTGCGGTTCTGGATCTGGGCTCAACGGCGGCGGAGGACGGTAGACGGCGGCTGAATCGACGATTAACCGCGACGGAAACCTAGCGCAACTACGGCGAGCTCTAGACGGCGAACAGCGGCGGCTCAGGCGACGTGGTCTAGGGCTACGGGTGCGCACGGGAGTCGGCTACCCGGTGGTGGCGGCGGCGCATTAAATAGGTCCCTCGGCGTCCGTGAAAATCGCGGAAACCGAGGCCCACACAGCTGCGGCGGCGGAATCGGAAATGGATTCGGATTGGGTGACGTGGCTCAACGTGAGCCGTTGGATCTAGATCCAACGGGCACAGGGTTTCGAGCTCTGGTCCGGCTCGGGCGACATGGTTGGCTCGGTCGGGCTCGGGTTCGGGCGACGTGGCACGATCGTGGCCGTTGGATTACGATCCGACGGTCACGCGCGTTAGGGTTCGGTGACTTGGTTCGACCGAGATGGCTGGCGCGGTCGGGTCCGGGTCGGACTCGAGTCTGACTCGGATTCGTGTCCGGTTGGATGAACAGTGAAACCGGTTCGGGTTTTTCCAGCGATTAAATAATCAAATTAATTCCCAAAAATTCATTTAATTCATTAAAAATAGCAAAACACTCAGGAAAATTCCAGAAAAATTCTAGAAAATATTTGGAACATTTTGGACTCAAATAAAATATTTCCAACAAAATTTTATTTGCAAAATTAAATTCTTTAATTATTTTAAAAGGGAATAAATTCAAATAAATTCCAAATAAATCCAAAAAATTCCAAAAATTCACAAAAGTGCCAAATCTTATGTAAATTCATGAAAAGCAAAAATTGGGGTGTTACACATCACAACATAATAAACCATATTCATCATATCAATGTCAAACATTATGGCATGGCATGTGAACATATAATATATTCAATTTCAACTCAACAAAACTAGCAATCTACAACCCGCTACCCATTCCAATACACTTGCCTCAACCACGAGCGACGGATTGGCGAGAAGTAGAGGGCACTCCCGGGGTCACACCACCTGCACATAGGAACCACACACTCAAAATCATGCCCACAAAACAATATGCAAACACTCTTCTACCGCGACTTCGCAAACTACTCGCAAAACCCAAAAACAGAGGTTCTGTCCCGTCGGGACAGCAGACTTCCAACGAGCATAACTCGGGTTCTAAAACTCCAAATTGATTAAACGAGTACATCCTCGCGTAGCTTAGGAAATTTCCTAACTTTTTCTAATTATACGGAAAAACTGATTCGGCCTCTAAAGTGGTTCAATCTACAGAATACCGTGATCTGTTCTAATCTCATCGCAGTTTTTAACACGTTCGGTAAAATGAGCATAAATTTCAAACAGCTGGGCGGAATTGGACTTTTTTTATATCCGCTGAAAGGTATTGAAATTACCTACAACTTCCTCAACATGCGGCCGACCAAATTCGGAATCTAAATTGGCGAAATCTCAAACCCTAGGTCGAGTGCTCAATCTGCCCGAAACAGAGAACGTGGCAAACTATAGATTTCATCTAATCTACCCAATCACTGCACCACCACTTGATCTAAAAGCATCAAATAGACCTCTATAACAGTACCTAGACCATCCCCAAGGATGACCCATGCCATACCTCAGCCCGAAGAACGACGAACGCCGAATTCCTTCCTCCCGGGCTCCCCAATCGCTTTCCTCGCGCCGGAACCGCCGGATCTCCTCGTCGCGGAGCTTTCCGAGGGGAAGATCAGCAGGATGCGAGGTGAGGGGCTCCCCAAGGGCAGCAAGGAGGGTGGGGAGGTGGTGGCGCAAGGGGAGGGGAGGGGAGGTGCACGGCAAGGGCAAAAGGGGTGTGGCGGCTATGGGAGGGAGAGGAGGAGGTGGAGGCTGCTAGGGCAGCAGGGGGGCACCCCAAGGGCATCATGCTGCCCCCCTATCCCCTCATGGGCCAGAGAGCCCCACTTTTGGCCCACGAGGGGTCCCCCCTAAGGCCCAACACGCCCCGGGAAGGCCCAAACTCCCAAAATCGACCCGGAAACGCGATTAAACGGCATAACGTAAAGTTTTAACCTCCATTTTCACATTTTATAATGTCACATTCTCCAATTTCACCTTTTACGGTGTCACGACATTCCGTAGTGTCACATTCTCCCCCCCTTAAACAGGATTCGACCTCGAATCCGAAGAACGCCAAAATCAACAACAAAGTCCCCAAGGGACAAAAGACTTCTCTGCAGCACAAAACATTCGCACAAAGACTCAAACCGGAACAAACGACAAGAGAGTTCTCAAAACCAACACTTGGCGAGAAAATGTTGATTTAGCTCAACAGAGTGCAACCTCTCACGGTTCCACCTTCACTTCAATTCCCAAACAGAATCTGCGTTTCAACCACAAAGGGCTCCATCAACCCAAAACGCCTGAATCCTCACGACAAACACTTCACACTACTATTACAACCAACCTGACAACCACACCTCATTAAACTCAACATGACACAATCAAAGCGGGTCACAATTCGTCTAACGACCTCTCTACATTCCCGAGAATTTCCATCGAGAGGAATAACTCATTAAGGCACATTTGCCCTTCCGATACACGATCATGCTAACATTTCATTCCATCCTCTCCCAGGAAAGTCTCAAACCCAGAGACAACTAGTTAAGACAATTGCTCACGGCAGGATAATTATCACCGAACTACCGTCAACTTCACTTCCACCCATCGATACTCTTAATAAAGGTTAAACCCATACATCATCAACCTCCATCACAAACCACCCTTATACCACTAAGGTTCGACACCTAGCCCCAAGCTAGGATCGTAAAACCTTACCAAACCACAATTGGCTCCTTTCTTAAGAGGGTCTTGCCCTCACACAATAACACTTAGTAATCAAGCCCAAGTGTACACATATTTCGCATACTCAACCATAAACCAAGAACATTCATATCCTCACTCCCATCTATAGAGCAAAAGAAGTACAATTCTTTTGAACCCAAGTGGACCACATACGACAACTCAAATCCAAAGCGTTAACAACCACTTTGGAAAGAATTCGGCAACATCCAAGGAGCATTCATCATTTTTTTTCCAAGCCAAATCGCAAAGGAAGCACAAATCCCCTACACCACAACCAAAATACCAGAAATTCTTCATTCTTTCTTTTCATACTAGAGAGAAATGGACATCTCGATTCATGACATGAATGCAAACTTTTCAAGAGCACTCCGGATTAGTCATATATCCATATATGACTTTCTCACCGACCTAGCTCAACGACTCCTTTATGATTAATTATGCATAAACAATGTCTCGTTTTCCTTTTCACCATTCATTCATCATGTAACAACAGTATTGAATAGTCATTCACCAAATGATTTCTTCCTCGGTATTACATAATTGAAACACAATTAACATCGAAGGTTGCGGTAACTCATATAGACTATGACGGCATCATAGTTAACAGTAAAACACCACGTCGCATCCCATCCCACATCAATTGAAAACTGAACTTGCAAAATATTGCATTTCAACCAAATTCAACATTTTGGAAGAGAACATCAAAATTTCAAGTCAGGCATCTGCTCCCACAACCGTCACAAATTTTCTCAAGGAGAGGGAAATTCATTTCCAAAAGGGAACACCTCACTAACAAAATCACTTTATAAAACATTTATAAAATCCACATTTTTGAAGCACTCGCAAACATCACACACATTATGCAAATAAATCCAACTCTAGTCAAAAAGAGTTACAAATTAAATCTCAAGAGTTTCCAATACAACCCACTATGTCCATCTGCTTCCTTTAAAATACTGATTCCAAAGATAATTCAGTGCGAACGCGAAGAAGCGTGATCCACTCAACAATTTTTTTGGGTGTAAAAATCCATACTCATAGCACAAACTAAACAAATTCGCCAAAACCAGAGATTGGCACCAATTTCTACGAGTTTTAGGGAAAACTCTGAAACTCAACATAAAGAACGCCTTGACCGAAAGCATTTGACCAAGATAGCAAACAACCAAACCAGTCCAAAAGGTTTTAAACACAAGCTCAGCATGAAACCCTATACTTACCATTTAAACATTCAATATTCAATATTCACTATTTACTCATTGAGAAACCCCTCAGGTTACAACAAGAGCTACAAAACAAATTCTTTCTCTTATTACCTTTCCCAATACTTATAAATAAAGTTTATGATGGTTATTGTCGGGACCCGAATTTGCAAATCCGGACCCTCTGTGTATTCAGCACTAGTCCAGGAACGCGCTAGTGCACACAGTCTTAACATCGGTAAATATCACAGTCATACCATTCGATACTAATAAAGTTGTGGGGGCTCCCGTCCTGGTACAGTGATACTCCATTACTGTTGCGTGGGCCTGGTTAATCACGCAACCCGTAACGTAACGATCACGGCATCACGACAGACTTAGATTGAAATCACTTGGCTAGCACGATACTCGAATGAGGTCACATGCTACCCAATTGGTTCCAATTTGAGCTTCCCGCAACCATGTGATAACCACTAGTCCCTGGATCAGTAGGCTAGCGTCACATGTTGAGAAGGGAGAGAGTCTCATCCAAATGAACATAGTACAAGGGCAGAGGTAATATATTACAACGGTAGATAATAATATTACAACTTGTTCCTGTTTACAAAATGCCGATTGGCTTAAAGTAAACTGAAGAGAAAAACATCAGAGAAACAAAAGTAAAGCGGTCGCGGTGTGCCTCCATTCCCTCAGGCAACCGGCGAGCAACTAGCTCCACTAGCCGTCAAACGCACCACCCACGCCTGGGTCACTGAACTCCTGGTCACCTTCTTCCTCACCTGCATCTTCTGCTCCTCACGCAAATTTTCAGAGCAAACGGTGAGTACACGTATGTACTCGCAAGACTTCATTGTTTACAAGTATAATAATAATGCAGGTTGAACAATGAAGATGGTTGCTACTCTAGTTCAGTTTTGCATGAAGTCGGGTTATTTGCAATAGACTAATAGATTGGAATATCTTGACTGCTTATAAAACATTTAGTAAATGAGAGTACAACAATACATAATGTAATTGTACATTTCATTCAACATCCAAATTCCTCCAACATATCCAACACCACCATCACATGGCAACAGACACCATCATCACATGGCATCAAGAATCACCACCAGCTTGATCAAATCACCAAACCAACCAATCTTTGAGTTCAACGACTCAACATTTGCATAACACAGCCCATCGTTTAAAAGATCTACCGAAATTTAATCCTTTTCAGAAATCAAAACCAAAATTACTATACTTGACAGGAAATACCCAAGATGCTCGTGACCGTGAGCACGGCTAATCGATTAGTTTGTTTAATCTCTGTAGAGAATGCACACTTTATCCACACGACTCATTCTAGCAATCATGTCAACCATGCCACGCGATACATACCGTATCCGCTTTGCTAGATTGTGACGAAACTTTTCCAATTGTCGGCATTTAGCCTTGCGTCGGCCCGCGATGTGCGCTTTGCTTTGGGTGGGGCTCCACTCACCCACACAGAGTACCCTGCCAGCGAGAGTACCCCTAAAATTAGGGTGGTTGGGTACCGTGACACTCCAAACCTGATTCACCCACACGGATCCAACGATGGCTAATGACCCATCGTGCCTTTTACCCTCAAAGAAAGCATCCACCGTTGTTTCACCAAAGCCTCCAACACCTGCGCGTGGTGAGGGAGTATTCTAAGCAATACCAGCACGTCGGTATTGCCCAACTACTTCGACCTACCACGGCGCAAGATCAAATTCCAACTCCTGTACTAGGTTTAGGCTATCCCATACTAGCACATGTGGTTGTACGAAAGGACTTGGTTAAAAACGTCAAGTTCAGTCCTTAGGTTTGCCTGCACGAGACCTCCCATCATCCGTCCGGCATAAATCACCATACACCTTTTCCTTTTTCATCTTTTACCAACATAGCCTTTATTTTTCCAAAAACCATCATTTCCGAAATCCTAATAACGTATCGAAAATCTTTGATTGACTGAGTCCACCGATCATTATTCAATCAGTCTAAAGCTGGGCTAAGCATATGCAACTATTAGACTTATATTCCAAGGCGACACTTATTATAGCGCCTACCCTTAAACTAGGGTTACTCAAGGATTTTAGGGTAACAACGAGATTGAGATAAGCCATCCAACCTTTAGGGTAACTACCTATCCCCACCATTTAAATATTTGTAATAATCATATGCATGCGCAATAGTTTTGCGAATCATCAAATACATTTGCAATTATAGGAGCAATATGATCAAACGGGGTGCTTGCCTACTTGCTCTGAGTTTTGCGTGTCCTCTGGGTCGAAGTCCGGATCCTCGCCAACTGCTCCCGAGGCGTCAACGTCTAAACGAAAGCGCGATAAAAGAAATAACGAGGAAACGATTAAGATCCAATGAGAACAAGGCAAAAAGGCTCAAAGAAGCGGACAACAACTAATAAGCGAACACGAGAGAGACAACTCAACGAAAATCAAAACTTGAATTGGAGACCGGCAGTACCGGTGTACAAACTCCGGTAGTGCCGCTTCACTGGCAGCATCGACCGCAAGGGTCGGTAGTGCCGGGCCACTCTGAAACCCAAAAGGGACCCTCTTCGAAAATAACTACCGGCGTTATGGAGCGGTAGTGCCGCCCGAACTCCGGCGACCGGCCGCAAGGGTCGGTAGTGCCGGCCGAGCGGCAAGATCGACTTACCACGTCGGTAGTGCCGGCCACAGGTCGACTGAATTTTCCAGAAAAAGGATTTTCGCACAAACGACTTCGGAACTCCGCGACGATTGCATGGATGGGTTCTCGGAGGTGACAAGGACCCATTTATGCAGACCACACGTGGTTCCGACCTCGTTTGGCCTACATCCTAATCCGAGAAACTCTAGAGTCCTAATTTACGCTAAATTCCGACTTTCACCCCGAATCGAATTCAAACTCGATTCCTTTCGCGAAACTCGGACTTTAACGACGTCGAATACGTTCAAGGGTCCTTTTCCTAGCTTTTGGAACTAGGGTTCCAAAGTTTAATTCCAAAAGCTACGAAAACGACATTTAACCTAATCTATCCGATAAAAACATATTTAGGGTTTCAAATCTCAGTTTTCGCACTAACGAGAACTCTTGCACCTAACCTAGGTTTAGAAACTCAGCTAAAAAAAGTTGAGCACTACAACTTGGTTTTCTAGGGTTTTAGCTAAAAGAAAAGTTGATAGAAAAGGAGAAAAGTACAAGATCAAGCTCAAGTCAACCCAGATCTGACTGAAACTTGCTTCACTCACCACAGATTGCTGCTAGGGTTTTGAAAAGTGACGATCTCCTCCGTGGCTTGCTTCACCTTGAGCTCAAGAACAGCGGAGAGAGAGTTTTAGGGAGAGGAAGAGCTTGAGAGAGAGGGAGAGAGCTCCATGGGAGAGAGAGCTACAGAGGGAGAGCTAGAGGGTGAGAGGGAGAGTGAGAGGGAGTGAAGTGAGGGAGAGAGTTGGCTGGGGGAGGAGAACCCTCTAGAAAAACGTGGAGGTGGCTAGGGCAACCGGTCAGCCATGGGTGCCCTGCCCCCCTGCCCGAACCCCTCGGCCGGCAAGACGCCAGGGCGGCGGCATCTTGCCGCCCAAGGCAGGAAAACCCCAAAAACCCCCGAAAAACTCCGAAACTCAAAAACCCTTCCCGGAAACCTCTAGGATAGACTCTAGGATAACTAGAGAAGGTTCGGAAACTACGGTTGCTCGGAAATTCTAACCGTATTACCTAAACGAGATTTTGGAGCAAAAACTAAAACGAAACAGATTGGGCAAACAAATCCAAACACAATTAACTCCAAATAGAATTTCCAAATAACTCACAAAGGATAATTAATATATATATATATTTTTAAAAGACAAGTTCAAACTCAGGATGTTACAGCTCTACCCCCCTTACAATAATCTCGTCCTCGAGATTACAAGGATTTAGAAAAGAAAGATGGAAACTCGGATCGAAGGCGATCTTCACGTTCCCAGGTTGCTTCTTCTTCGGTATGATTACTCCACTGGACTCGAAGCATTTTGATTACGTGATTACGAGTTAATCGTTCAGCTTCGTCCAGAACGTGAGGATATTCGCGGTATGAAAGATCTGGTTGAAGTTCAATAGTATCCAGGGGAGTGAGTTCAGTAGGAACTCGGAGACACTTCTTCAACTGAGAGACATGAAACACGTCATGCACATCCGCAAGTTGAGGTGGAAGCTCCAACTGATAAGCTACTTCACCCTTCCTTGCAAGAATGCGATATGGACCGACGTATCTCGGTGCTAACTTTCCGTGAACTTGGAATCGCTTTGTGCCACATAACGGCGACACCTTAAGATAGACAAAGTCGTCTACATTGAAGCTCAGATCACGGCGGCGATTATCAGCATAGCTCTTTTGTCTAGACTTAGCCTCCTTCAACCGATCGCGGATTAGCTCGACTTGCGCCTCGGCTTTGTCTCACTTCTGAATCATCAGGTCCAAAGAACTTTCTTTCACCGACTTCGGACCAGAAAAGAGGTGTTTGGCACTTTCTTCCATACAGTGCTTCAAACGGAGACATTTGAAGGCTTGCTTGATAACTATTATTGTAGGAAAACTCAGCAAATGCTAAACATTTTTCCCACTTTGAGTTATACGAAAGAATACAAGCTCTAAGCATGTCTTCCAGGATTTGATTTGTTATTTCAGTCTGTCCATCGGTCTGGGATGGTAAGTCAGGTCAAGAACAAACTTAGTCCCTAGAAGTTCATGCAAATTCTTCCAACCGCCAAGTGAACTCAGTCCACGGTCGGACACAATGGTTTTAGGAATTCCATGTAGTCGGACAATATGGTTCGTAGAGTTCGCAAGTTTAGCTCCATTGTAGGTAACACGCACTGTATGAAATGAGCAACTTTGGTTAACCTGGTCGATAATTACCCAAATAGAGTCATGGCCATTAGCTGATTTTGGTGCCGGTGATGAAGTCCATTCCGACCTCATCCCATTTCCACTCCGGAATCCTCAAGGGTTGAAGCATTCCAGCTGGTCATTGGTGCTCTGCTTTCACTCGCTGACACACATCACAAATGGCGACGTATGCGGCGATATCTCTTTTCATACCAGGCCACCAAAATTTCTTTCGAATATCTTGATACATTTTAGTGCTTCCCGGGTGGATTGACAACGGAGTCTCATGAGCTTCTTTCAAGATCAATTCTTTGATCTCCTGATAATTTGGGACATAAATTTGACATCCACGCATAATCAGACCATCAACTCGTTCTGAAAACTCCGATGACGCGCTTTCTTTCAAAATGCGCTTGATCTCAGCTACTCCTTCATCTTTATACAAATTTAGAAATTTGAATCACTTAAATCGGAGTTTAAACGCAAAAATTATAAGCGTTTGAAGTTTGAATCAAAATTTGAAATCAATAATTCGAATTAATAAATCATTTTCTTTTTAGGAAATTCATTTATTGCGTCAGTATGACACGTGGCAGCCTCTGATTGGGCGGCTGACGTCAGCCAGACCATGGGCTCAGCCCACGGCTCGGCTCGGGTCCACCGTGGACCCGGTCCACGGCTCACGTGTGACTGACAGGTGGGACCCACGGGGGTGACGTCATTGCTGACGTCAGCGGGGACTCACCATCGCCGACAGTGGGACCCATCGGTGACGCCATGGGTGACGCCACGCGGTCGCGATCATCGACATGTGGGCCCGCCTTGTCGGGCCGGGTTCACGCGCGCATGGCGTGGCTGACAAGTGGGCCCTCTGACACGCGGGCCCCGCGTGTCGAGACATCGCTTCACGCTACGGTGGCCGACCGCGCCGATCGCAAGCGGTCGGCCACCCGGCCACGTGGCGTGATCTTGGCCGTTGATTTGAAAATCAACGGCCCAGATTGGATCTGGCTTAACACGTTAAGAAACTACTCCGTTGATCTGGACCGTTCGATCTTGATCAGACGGTCAAGATCCAATCAAACAAAAACAACGTGGGTTAACGCTAACCGTTCGATCTAGATCTAACGGCCGAGATCTATTCCAGCTTGGTGCAGTTTAGGCTACATGGCACGATCTAAACCGTTGGATCTAGATCCAACGGTTGGAAATAGATCTGAGGAAAGCACGTGGGATCTCACCGGGGTGTGACGTGGTGCCATCTGAGCCGTGCGATTGCGATCTGACGGCTGAGGGAGCTCGAGTCCCGGCGATGGCGTGCGACGGCGCTGGCTGGCCGGAGCTGGGGACGGTGACACGGGCAACGGTGTTTGCGGGCTCCTTCAGCGAGGTGAGTTCTCCCTTCGGGTGTGCCTCGTCGCGGGGAGTTCGAACCTGGGGTCGTCGGCGGGGCGAAGCAATAACCGCGGCGGAGAGCTTTTCCAACTACGGTGAGCAATCGCGGGCGCTACGGTGCGCTACGGGCGGCGGCGGCTAGGGAAAAATGCGTGCGGGGTGGGGGCGAACCTCGGGGCATGTCCCGGGCTTTAAATGCCCTCGGCGTCCGCGCGGAAAACGGAACCCTAGGCCCACACGGCGGCGGGCGCGGCGGCGGAGTCCGTTTCGGACTCGGTGGAGACGATGACGGGTGGCCGTCCACGTGGCGTGATCGACGGCCAAGATCGCCCGGCGGGACCATATCCGGCCCGGTCTCGGCTCGAACCGGTGCGGTCCAATCCGGACCGTTGGATCCCGATCTAACGGTCGGGATCGATTAGGGTTAGGATTGGGTTCGGTCGAGTCGGCTGGCTCGGGTCGGACTCAAGTCCGACTCGGGTTCCGACTCGGTCGGATGAACAGTAAAACCCACTCGCTATTTTCCAGCGATTAAATAATTCAATTAATTCCCAGAAATTCATTTAATTCATTAAAAATAGCAAAAGACTCAGAAAAATTCCAAAAAATTCTGGAAAATATTTTGGAACATTTTGGACTCAAATAAAATATTTCCAACAAAATTTTATTTGCAAAGTTAAATTCTTTAATTATTTCAACATGGAATAAATTCAAATAAATTCCAAATAAATCTAAATAAATTCCAGAAAATTCCAAAAATTCACCAAAGTGCCAAATCACACTTGAATTTAAGAAAAGCAAAAATTCTGGGATGTTACAGTTATCAAAAGACATCCAACGAAGACTACGTCAACAAGATCCCCACGGACCAACATATCATATAACATCATATAAAAAGATTTGAAACAAGTGCTACAACAAATCTTTCAGCATGATCAACCAATAAATTTCATACCACCTATATGTAAACGTCTCGACAATCGAAACTTATTCAGTTAACAAGCGACTTCAACATGTAAATATTATCTCCACAGGGAAGAATTCGTAAGTGAGACTCTAAGTTATACTTTCATTAAGGATAAAATCATTCATCATGTTAATTATCCAAAGCTCACTCCATCGCAACATGTTAAAATTTTCCTCTATTTCAACCATGGTTTTCCAACGAGTAATCTAAACAGTTACCACCACTACTTAGTCATCAATAACAACAAATGGGCATAATCATCAACCAACAACATTACTTTTAGCTACCCTATACATAGGTGATAACAAAATTACAACCACACAATATACTCCAACTATTTAAAATAGACTGAATACTAGCATTAACACTGCCCTTAACAACATCATTAACAATAAGTCTTATGTCTTCTCAATTGATATCAATACTAACATTGTAGAGACACAACTGCATACTTCCAAATATACTACTAGTTTGCAACAACGTAAATAGCAACTCTAATCAACTTCCAAATTAAAGTCACTAGTCAACACGATTAAATTTCTCTATTAATCCGTTAGATTAGAACATCTTTAAACAACCAGCAAAGTTTCTTTAACAATAACAGCAGTCTGCATCATCTTAATGTTTTAACTATGCACCAGGGTTTAAAACTTTAAACATAATAGGGGGTCATAAGCACCTTTAAAGCAAAGCAACAGATTATAACCATGTACATTAACACATTTAATCATTCCCACTATGGGGTACTCTACATCACTAGAGGTTCATTTAATCTTAAGCTAAAGGTAACAATTACATTTAATTGATTCAACTCGCAAATTAACTAAGGTGTACATCATTTCCATAAACCACATTGTTACATACTACATAACATGCTAAACAACAATTTTCACTTTTAACAAGTAATTTCAGTCAAACGAATACTTACTTTATATGCAGCATTTTCCTTTTAATACTCAACCAAAACTCACAACGAAGCTTGACTCTCAAAGTTGCAATGAGACAAACGCAAACTTGGTCATGCAAAAGGAAATTCTCCAAAACACTTTTCAATCTCAAGACTCCCATGGAGGAAAATGGTTGAAAGACAATTTTCTTAAAAGGTAACCAAGCGATCAAGTAATCCTTTGCAAATAAAACCTTAACACCAAACCCCCAAACTTTCACGAAACAAGAAGGGGTTTTTTTTTCAAAGATGATTTCTTAAACTAGTAAAATGACGAAATCAAACACCACTTACTCCTACAAAGCCACAGAACTTCAGCCCTGACAGCCAGGTCTGGCATAACAATGCAATAGCTCCTTTAACCTCGGAGAAAGACAAACACAGGAATAAATTGAATGCTTCTTCCCCATAAAGCAATCAACAAACTAAGCATCAAAGCTGGAAAGGCGACCAAAAGAAGCGCAACACTAGACTCTTCTTCTTCGTCTTCAACCAAGGAAGACAAAACCACACACCGCATACGGAACGATCCGCGAAAATCCAATACCAAACACTTTTCTTTTGGTTTATATCAACTAAAACCAAGAAAACCAACCAAGACCGACCACAGATCGATAAAGAACATCGAAGGAATCCACCACCAATCTCTTCTATTCGACTCCAGTCAACTACCCGATCTACGATAGAAATGGTAAGCACTCTTCTCCTACAGGGGTTAAAAATTCTTCGGTGATGGCGTTAACCGGCCACACCGTCAAACCACACCCTTACTATGAACAAAAAAATGGTGACCGAAACCCTTCGGCACCACAACCCCACTTGATCAAACATATACCATCTCAATCAATACTTTCATAAATATAACATCATACTTCATCAAAATGCAGCATTTAACATCAGAGCATAAATACAACATTTAAGCGTAAAGCAACGATACCCATACCCTTTCCTACTGTGCATCCATGTGTGCCAAATTTTAAATTAGTTATTCCACTTACACAAGTTTTAATGTTGCTATCCTATGACAAAATTTTAAGTGTAACCTAAGCCATGTTTCTAGGTTACTCCACATCAAAATTTTAGTTAACCCTATGGTATTCCACTAAGTTCATACACCACGGACCTGAAGCCCGCTCTGATACCAACTGTAACACCCCGGCATCTAATATGCCCTGGATGTCACCAAACATAGACTAAACAACATCTAATAACCACATCTAAAGGTAAATTACAGCAAAGGAGTACATGCAAAAACCAAAAATTTCGGCAGCATCTCCTTTGTTTTTCCATGGTACGGAGCATCAACAATAATATCACAAGTTATATCATAATGGGAAGCATCTAAAGCAGCAAAGAATAAAGTATATAGCAACTATTTAAGTCTAGCATAATGAATTTAACCACTCCATGATCTAAAATGAAGTAAATAATATGACCAAGCACACAAATAAGTCATACTCCAAGCTCTCAACGCATTAACTTATAATTACAACTACGAATGGAAAAATTGCATATATCTTAATGAGTGAAACTTTGTGAAGATATGCCACTAAGCCCTTTTCCCGCATGTCGGTTTCATGGTACCTAAAAACAACATAAAACACAAGCGTGAGTTCATCACTCAGCAAGTATATTGCAATGGGTCATACAGAGCAATTCAAATATTATCATCACTACATAACAAACTCAACATCATGATCAAGTCATACTTCATATGCAACATCATATTCATGTCTCAACCTCATCGAGATCATTTCATCATCATCATCATGAATGCAATGCAATGCAATGCACATGTTTCCTCGACGCAAATACTGGTATTGCCGAGTGCACACCCGTCGGCGTGCACCCACGTCCCCCTTCCATCCCGTAGATGGAGGGTGCCTACTCCTCGCTTCCACTCACCGTGTGGGTGGAATCACGAGGTAGGTCTTACATCCATGGCGCTCCGGATTAGTCATAACTTTCTCACCGACCTTACCGGAATAGTTATGACGTTCTCACCGCCCGGGCCAAGTTTCATGCCATGTATGCAACATATGCCATAATCATAGATAACTTGTACATTAACACATGGCATCACAACATAATAAACCATATTCATCATATCAATGGCAAACATTATGGCATGGCATGTGAACATATCATATATTCAATTTCAACTCAACAAAACAAGCAATCTACAACCCGCTACCCATTCCAATACACTTGCCTCAACCACGGGCGACGGATTGGTGAGAAGTAGAGGGCACTCCCGGGGTCACACCACCTGCACATAGGCACCACACACTCAAAATCATCCCCACAAAACAATACGTAAACACTCTTCTACCCCGACTTCGCAAACTACTCACAAAACCCAAAAACAGAGGTTCTGTCCCGTCGGGACAGCAGACTTCCAACGAGCATAACTCGGGTTCTAAAACTCCAAATTGATTAAAAGAGTACATCCTCGCGTAGCTTAGGAAATTTATTAACTTTTTCTAATTATACGGAAAAACTGATTCGGCCTCTAAAGTGGTTCAATCTACAGAATACCGTGATCTGTTCTAATCTCGTCACAGTTTTTAACACGTTCGGTAAAACGAGCATAACTTTCAAACGGCTGGGCGGAATTGGACGTTTTTATATCCACTGAAAGGTATTGAAATTACCTACAACTTCCTCAATAGGAGGCCAACCAAATTCGGATTCTAAATTGGCGAAATCTCAAACCCTAGGTCGACTGCTCAATCTACCCGAAACAGAGAACGTGGCAAACTCTAGATTTCATCTAATCTACCCAATCACAGCACCACCACTTGATCTAAAAGCATCAAATAGACCTCTAGAACAGTACCTAGACCATCCCCAAGGATCAACCATGCCATACCTCAGCCCGAAGAACGACGAACGCCAAATTCCTTCCTCCTGGGCTCCCCGATCGCTTTCCTCGCGCCGGAACCGCCGGATCTCCTCGTCGCGGAGCTTTCCGAGGGGAAGATCAGCAGGATGGAGAGGTGAGGAGCTCCCCAACGGCAGAAAGGAGGGTGGGGAGGTGGTGGAGGGGGTGGTGGCGCAAGGGGAGGGGAGGGGAGGCGCACGGCCAGGGGCAAAAAGGGTGTGGCGGCTATGGGAGGGAGAGGAGGAGGTGGAGGCTGTTAGGGCAGCAGGGGGGCGCTCCAAGGGCATCATGCTGCCCCCCTATCCCCTCATGGGCCAGAGAGCCCCACTTTTGGCCCACGAGGGGTCCCCCCCTAAGGCCCAACACGCCCCGGGAAGGCCCAAACTCCCGAAATCGACCCGAAAACGCGTTTAAACGGCATAACATAAAGTTTTAACCTCCATTTTCACATTTTATAATGTCACATTCTCCATTTTCACCTTTTACGGTGTCCCGACATTTCGTAGTGTCACAGTTAATGGTTTACATCATCTTAATGTTCTCACTACGCATCAGGGTTTAAAACTTTTATTATCGGGGGTCATAGGCACTTTTACAGCAAAGCAACATATTCTGAGCCTGTACATTAACACATTTAATCATTCCCACTATGGGGGTACTCTACATCACTAGAGGTTCATTTAATCTTAAGCTAACGATAACAATTACATTTAATTGATTCAACTCACAAATTAACTAAGGAGTACATCATTTCCATAAAGCACGTTGCTACATACTACATAACATGCTAAACAACAATTCTCATTATTGACAAGTAATTTCAGTCAACAGACTACTTACTTTGTTTGCCGCATTTTCTTTTTAAAACTCAACCAAACTTCACGAAGAAACTTGACTCTCAAAGTTGCAATGGGACATGACTCACACTTGGTCATGCAAAAGATCTCCAAAACACATTTCAATCTTAAAGACTCCCACATGAGGGAACCAAGCGATCAAGTAAACCTTTACTGACAGAGGCACAAATCATAAATCAACACATCTTAAATTTTTGCACACAACTTCAATAACTTCTTTTAAACGTAGAGTGTGACACACAAGAACCAAACTATACTATTCTTTGCAGAGCAACCAGCAAAGCCGGTGTCAAAGCCAAAAGGCGACCAAAAGACACGCAACTCAAAACTCTTCTTCTTCGTCTTCAACCAAGGAAGACAAAACCACA
Organism: Rhipidocladum racemiflorum; assembly: GCA_036346355.1. NCBI lineage: Eukaryota > Viridiplantae > Streptophyta > Magnoliopsida > Poales > Poaceae > Rhipidocladum > Rhipidocladum racemiflorum. The sequence continues at coordinate 23,924,295 of CM070584.1, read as the reverse complement.
AACCGCTTACGGAACAATCCACGAAAATCCAATACCAGACACTTTTCTTTTGATTTCAATCAACTAAAACCAAGAAAACCAACTAAACCGACCGTCGGGACGGTAAAGAATATCCGAAGGAATCCACCACCAACTCTTCTATTTGTCTCCAGTCATCTACCCGATCTATGACAGAAAAGGTAAGCACTCTTCTCCCACAGGGGTTAATAGTTCTTCGGTGATGGCGCTAACCGACCACACCGTCAAACCACACCCTTACTATGAAAAAAAAGAGGTGACCGAAACCCCTTGACACCACAATCCCACTTTATCACAATAACAAGAACAATCCAATCAATTCTCACAATAACATAGCAACATACATTATCACATATAGCATTCAACATCAAGGCTTAAATACAACATTTAAGCGTAAAGCAACGATACCCATACCCTTTCCTACTGTGCATCCATGTGTCTCAAATTTTAAATTAGTTATTTCACTTAAACAAGTTTTAATGTTGCTATCTTATGACAAAATTTTAAGTATAACCTAAGCCATGTTTCTAGGTTATTCCACATCAAAATTTTAGTTAACCCTTTGGTATTCCACTAAGTTCATACACCACGGACCTGAAGCCCGCTCTGATACCAACTGTAACACCCCGGCATCTGGTATGCCTGAATGTTACCAAACATAGACTAAACCACATCTAAATACCACAAATAAATATATATTACAGCAAAGGAGTAAATACAAAAACCAAAAATTTCGGCAGCATCTCCTTTGTTTTTCCATGAATAGAAGCAACAACAAAATGATCACAGGATAAAGCATAAAGAATGACATCTAAATCATCAATAACGAGGGTTCTAGCAATAGTATAAGTCTAGAATAATGAATTCAACCATCTCATGAGCCAAACGAAGTAAATGAGGAAACCAAGCACACAATTTAACCATGCACCAAGTTTCATGGCACTATTCTTATTATCATGACCCAAACGAATAAATTGTCTATAATTGTGGAGCTATGTGTAGATGTGTAGCTAATGCCCTTTCCCGCATGCCGGTCTCATGGTACCTAAAAACAACATAAAACACAAGCGTGAGTTCATCACTCAGCAAGTATATTGCAATGGATCATAAAGAACAAATCAATGCCAACATCAATACATACCATACTTAACATCATGATCGAATCATAATTTCATATACAACATCATGACCGTGTCTCAATCTCATTGTACACATTTCATTATCACCGTCATGTATGCAATGCAATGCAATGCACATGTCTCCTCGAAGCAAATACCGGTATTGCCGAGTGCACACCCGTCGGCGTGCACCATCTTTCCCCTTCCATCCCGTAGATGGAGGGTGCCTACTCCTCGCTTCCACTCACCACGTGGGTGGAGTCACGAGGTAGGTATTACATCCATGGTGCTTCGGATTAGTCATAACTTTCTCACCGACCTTACCGGACTAGTTATGACGTTCTCACCGACCGGGCCAGTTTTCATGCCATGTATGCAACATATGCCATAAACATAAAAAATTAACCATTGCATAGCACCATAAAATACCATTTTCACCATAACATGGGCAAGCACTAACCATGGCAAGGTAGCATATCATGAAAACAATTTGCATCTAGTCAAGTCTAATAACATTCAACATGATACCCATTCCAATACACTTGCCTTAACCGCGGGCGACGGATTGGCGAGAGGATGAGGGCACTCCCAGGGTCACACCACCTGCACATAAGTACCACATACTCAAAACTACCCCGATTACGCAAACTACTCCCGAAAACGAAAAACAGAGAATCTGTCCCCCGGGATAGCAGACTTCAATCTAGCATAACTTGAGTTCTAGATATCTAAATCGAGTAAACAAGTACATCATCGCGAAGCTTAGGAAATTTTCTAGCTTTCTCTAAGTATTGGGAAAAGCTGATTCGGCCTCTAAAATTGTTTAATCTACAAAGCATTATGTTCTGTCCCAATTACGTCATAGATTTGATCACGTTCGGTAAAACGATCATAACTTTCAAATGGCTGGGCGGAATTGGACGTTCTTGGTGTAGAATTAAAGGTATTGAAGTTATCTACAACTTCTTCAACAGGCGGAAGACCAAATTCCGTCTCTAAAATTGCGAAAACGCGAACCCTAGATCGTGTGCCCAATCTGCCCGAAACAGAGAACTATGCAATCTCTAGTTTTCATCCAATCTACCCAATCATAGCACCTCCTCTTGATCTAAAAGCATAAAATAAACCTCTAGATCAGCACCTAGACCAACCCCAAGGGTCATCCATACCATACCTTTGCCCGACTAACGACGAACGCCGAATCCTCTCCTCCCGATTTCCCCGATCGTCTTCCTCGCGCCGGAACCGCCGGATCTCCTTGTCGCGGGGCTTCCCGATGGAGATATCAACGGGATGGCGAGGTGGGATCTCCTTTAGGGCAGCAAAGGGGGTGGAGAGGGGAGGGGAGAGGTGGTGGGGCAAGGAGGAAGGAGATGGGGGGCGGCGCACAAAGAGGTGGAGAGGGGGAGGGGCGGCTAGGGTTAGGTGGGGGCGCACAAGGGCAGAGGGAGGGCGCCCCAAGGGCAGAATTTCAGGTCTCCCCCTCCCACACGGGCCCAAATCCCCTCCCACTAAAGCCCACGACTCAATCCCTTGGGCCCAAACTCCCCCGGAGAGGCCCAAACTCCCGAAAACGGCCTAAAAACGCGATTAAACCTCATACTGTATAGTTTTATTCTCTATTTTCACATTTTGTAATGTCACACCATTCCATAGTGTCACACTTACCTTGTAGTATATGAGTTACTTCCCTTGTATGATGTATTGTGATGCAAATTGTGTGATGGATATGTGCATGTTAGCCACTAATATTGGGAGATAACATGAGACATATTCACCACTCGGAATTCTTTTTGGTTCTTCGAAGTATATGCATGCCTGTTGTTGCTATGTTGCTCTTGTGGAGTGTTAACCTTCAACACATGTGTCGATGTTGCATGTGTGTTAACCTTCGACTTGGAGCAGCAGGCGTGTTATAGCTTGGTAGAACCAGATGCGATTTCGGGGCATCTCCACATATAATTACGTCAATTGCTGACCTACCATGTTTTCAAAATGTAATTTAAAACATTAAAAATCGGACCTTCAAATTTCAAAAAATTTCGCTTTTCCTCCTCTCCCTTCTTCCTCCGCTACTACAGAAAGCTTATATTTGATGTCTCATCATAGACGATTTTGAAAAACAGTTTGTGATGAGTAACATCACTGACGGTTCTATAGTGAAACCATAAGTGACATCATCACAGACGATACTCTTCATAAACCATCATTGATATACGGCAATATCACTGATGTATTTAGTATAACACCATTACTGATGACTTCTATATCTATCACATGTGGTTTTAAACTAAACACGTATGTGATATATGCCCATCACAGATGGTTCTAACAATGAACCGTCTATGATATGAACTGAGACCACTATATAAATATACCGATAGACGGTTCATTGTGCAGGCCTCGCCGCCCAGCGCTTTTCGCTTCCCCCAAACCCTAGCCCCTCGGCATCCTTCTCCTGGACGAACTCCTCCCCGACCGGTGACCTCCTCCTTAGCGACCTCCTCCCTGACAAACTCCTTCCTGGCCGGTGTCCTCCCCCTCGGTGACCTCCTCCCTGGCGACCTTCTCCTTGGCCAGTGACCTCCTCCTTGGCGACCTCCTCCCAAATGAACTCCTCCTTGGCTAGTGTCCTCCCCCATGGCAACCTTCTCACTGGTGACCTCCTCCCCGATGAACTCCTCCATGGCGACCTCCCCCTCGGTGAGCTTTATCTCTTAGTTGAGTTGACTTCGCAAGCTATGTAGACATAGTTGGCATAAAACTATCATTTCATCATGAGATACATACATAACACTCCTACTTGTATACAGTTCTGATAGTTGCTTCAATGCGTGAATGAATTAGTTTATCTGATCCAAACCCCTTTTGATGTGTCTCTTGGCCGGTCTCGGTTGCATGTATGGTTAGGATACGTCTATTCTCGTTGTTGACCGGGGAAACAATATGCACTATGATAAAAGAAAAGATTTGGATGTGTGACTTTTGTTGATTTGGGGAATTTGATTTTAGTGGGATGCTATCGATCGAGTACGTACGCTTAGTGTTCAAACATACAAGTGTCATGGCCATCAGATCTTTAAATATAGTAGGTGCTTATGCTTCGATGAGTCAATTGTAGTGCATTTCTTTCCATTGCCACTAGCTTGTGGGTGGTAATTAAACATATTACCTTGATATTACACATGTATTGGAACAATCTCCCCATAGTCCGATCAAGAATCAAGTACACTTACTAATATATATTGTGAATAGTTATATTAATACAAATCTTAGGTTCCAAAGCTTTAATACAAATCCTAGCTTACCTTTGGTTTATCTACAACTACTGTATATTTCCTTCTTAATCTTCTTCTTTACAAGAAAGTCCTCTTCTTTTGTCATGAATTAATGAAGATTGGGCTTAATTATTTTGCGCACGTTCATGTCAAGAAGCAAGAACCATTGCACTTCAATATATGGCACCATTGCCACAGTGGTGTGTGTTCAGTCGCGTTCAACCAATATAGCTGATTTGGTATTCCGAATTGTGTTCTTGTGTGTGAATGCCCCATTTCTTAATTACCTTATGATTAGCATCACATCAGAATAGTGTCTTATCTGAATTAATTGAAATATGATTTAGTAAAAATAGACGACATAGAAAAGCTGTAGAAGCTAAACAAAAACTTGAGTTGGGGATCGAACAACTGAAGGGCAAGTTCGAGATAACATAAAAGATTTATGAGATGAAACAAGAACTGAAATACATAGATCATCACTTCCAAGATATCGAATCCCTTAACACAGCAATCATCACTAAGGATCGCAGGGTGAATGCAGAGCTGAAAGAAACCAAAGCTGAGCTTATAGAGGTAGCATGAGGCTTCTAGTATTTAATTTGATGTGATTACTGATAATATACCAAGACACCCTTTCACAACAACATGATTGCTTTGTAGGGATTAAGAGCCATTATTGGTGTTAAACAAATGGGCACTGAACTAGAGTTGTGGAACTTTAGAGAGAATCGAAAAACCTCTGTTGCAGAAGCTATGGCACATATGATGGCAAACATGAAAAGCCTAAGGTCTTCTTGTATTGAACTATGAAATAATGTGGTTTTTTAATGTATGCATTATTGATATTTGTCGATCATATTTTGTCAATGTATTGCACTTGGTATTATCCTTAATATTTGCTCATCTTGAATGCAATAACTTAACAGTTTCTTGCTTGCTGGAACTGAATGTTTTTCCGACACCCCTCAGTAGAACTTTCATCATTAGTATCTGTTGTTCAAAATTTTGTTCTACTTAGACATTTCTGCAATGACATTTACAAGACACAACGAGTTATAAATTTTGTAATTGAATATCTAAATATCCTAAATGCAACGAAGCAACAGCTTGTTTGATAAGGATCGTCTTAAAATGTGAGTGTGATATTCCAGACCTTTCTCCAGATTTTGAAACTTCTAGCAGGGAGCGTGGTAGGCCTGTTTGAGAGCTACAGAGTTGGATTTTTTTGGCTACATGGGAGAAAAAAGAAGAAGAAAATTTGGCAATTTTACCCCTCCCCCACCTCCTCTTTTTCTCCTCCTACCTAATTCTCTCTCACTCTCTTTTTTTCCCCACCCGGTTGGGTCCTCTTCTCCCAGCCCGTGCGCCCCGTGGCTACTTCGCCCACCAAGGCCGAGCCGCCTCTCCCTGCTCCTCCCTACCCGGCCAACACTGCCTCCCCGAGCTCGGCGTCGTGCCCCGGTGTAATGGTTCATCATGCCGAGTCAAGGATTAGGAGAGTTTGAATGTAATGGAAATATGTAACGTATGCATGGTGAGTTGGTGACTGAAATGGGGTATACATCTCATTAGCAATTTATATTATGGGTTGGTCTATATTAGTCTTTTTCTGTCTTTTGCTTTGTGGGCACATAGAAGATATATTGACTATGATGGCTGTTGAAAGCCCCTTTAGCAAGACTATGGGCTCTCGTTTCTGTTCCTCTTGAGGTGCGCATGTATTATGTTGCATGCTGCAACTTTGGGGTTGCATATTTGTTATTCTCTAATCTCTAATTTCCATTCATCTTCAGAGGTGTGTCTATCATTGAAGTCTCACTGGCTATCTACAATTTTTGCTTTACATTGTTTGCCATTCTACATGGCTACATTCATCACTTGTTCTGATAAACATGTTTATTGTTTTCTGTCTTGTTATGTGCATGGTTGAAAATATCATGATTAATCATTTTGTGATAATTTGTTAGTCTTTAACCTTATTCTGTTGTTTACAATACTTTATTGAGCTTCTATGCTTTCCGGTCTCAACTTTTGAAGCCTAGTACTTGCTTAGTGTGAATAGGCTTGCCTTATGTGCTACAGTGGCACAACGTATCTGGCAATTCCAATGTAGTATGGCTGATTAGATGATTGATCAAGTATGCTGCTTTTTTCTGTGTATCATGTCACAACTTTAAGTTGTTTGCAAAAGGCTTCTACAATTGAATGACTTCTTTTGAAGGGGAAAGCTAAATTTTATTGACACCGAAGAGCTATTGTGTTCATTTGGTGCATATCCCATATCCCAGAGATCATTAGGAAATTTTGATAAAGGACAAAACATCATCCAAAATTGATAATGGCTGCAAAAGGGATGACTGGAGAATGAACTTATATCATTATATGTTATTTGTGAAATCTCCACCTTATGAGTAATTGTTTTGGTGATTGTTATATGTGCTTTTGGCATTTCTTTCTTCTAAATCATTTCTTTTATGATGTTAGAATGGTTAGCTTGGGAGGACATGGCTATTTATGGGTGGGTTTAACCAATACTTTATGGCTTCCATAAAGGATTTGCCTTGGTTACATTTTGAAATTAGTGTTAGATAGTTTGCTTTAAGGCCCTCTATTATGAAGATAATATGGCACAGTGTGGTTAGATAAATGTGCACCTCCGACTCATACCTTTTACCACCGCCCAGATGTGACACTACGGATTGGTGTGACATTATAAAATGTGAGTTTAGAGGATAAAACATTACGGCTCGAGGTTTATTTGCGTTTTCGGGTCTTGGGGGGATTAAGTGATATGACACCGCGGAGTGTTGTAACCTTATTTAATTTGCTTGATGAGGTCAAAAACTTTATAAAATATGAAATTGGAGGTTAAAACTTTACGTTATGCCGTTTAATCGCGTTTCCGGGCCGATTTTGGGAGATTGGGCCTTTCCGGGGGAGTTTGGGCCCAAGGGGGGAAGAACCGTGGGCTTTTGTGGAGAGAGATTGGCCCATGGAGGGGGGAGAACGTGGGTAAAGGGGCTAGGGGCACCTCCTCCCTGCCCTAGCCGCCTCCCCACACGCCTCCACCTCCCCCTTGCGCCTCCACCTCCCCCTTGCGCCTCCACCAATTCCCTCCTCCCTCTAGTCCTCTTCCTCCACCTCCACCTCAAGCCGCGCCCCCCCTCCTCCTTGCGCCCCCAAGGACGCCCCCTCGCTGCCACGACATGTCTACGTGCTGCCCTCGCTGTTTGGAAGAACCGCAACGAGGGATCCCGAAGGATTTGGCGCGTGGGAGCGAGATCGGGTGATCGAGAGACATTCTTCGTGTTCGTCATTTGTCGGACTAAGGTATGTCCATGGGGAAACCTTGGGGAAGGTCTAGGTGCTGTTCTCATGGTAGATTTGGAGTTTTTAGATCAAGAGGACGTGCTGCCATGGAGTAGATCTGAAAAGAACTAGAGTTTGTATTGTACTCAGTTTCGGGCAGATTTGGAGTCCGTGTTAGGGCGTGCTATTTCGCAATTTTAGAGTCGGAATTTGGCCGACCTCCTGTTGAAGAAGTTGTAGTTATAGTCAATACCTATTTTGTGTATTTTTTTGAGAATTTTTGGAGTTACGGTCTGAAAGTTATGGCCATTTTGGTGGGCGCTGTCCAATCTGTATCGAGGTTGGGACAGTCTGTGTTCAACATTAGATTAAACTAATTTAGAGTTCGGATCTGACCGTACGGACTTCTAGGAAGTTGTATATAATTTAAATAACTTTCAGTGCATATAAAGAAATTGAAATTCCGCCCAGCCGTTTGGAAGTTATGGCCGTTTTACCGAGCGCTGTCAAATCTGTGACGAGATTGAGACAGTTCGTGTTCAACGTTAGATTAAACAACATTAGAGTCCGAATCAGTCTTTTCCTATAACTAGAAAAAGTTGGGAAATTTCCTAAGCTACGCGAGTATGTACTCGTTTATTCAATTTGGAGTCCTAGAACAGAAGTTATGCCCGTTGGAAGGCTGCTGTCTCGAAGGGACAGATTTGCTGTTTTATGATTTTAGGAGTTGTAAGCGAAGTCGGGGTAGTGGGATATATGTGTGCTGTTTTGTGGACTCAATTTGAGTGTGTGGCACATGTTTGCAGGTGGTGTGCCTCCAGGAGTGCCCTCAACCTCTCGTCACTCCGTTGCCCATGGTTGAAGGCAAGTGTGTTGTGATGGATAGCGAGTTGTAGGTTGCATGTTGAAATTAGATGGAATTGTCTATACGATTATGATCACTTGCCATGTTTTAATGATTGCTATGATATGATGAGCATGTTTAAGATGTTATGATGCCATGTGTTAATATATGAGTTTTATATATTGTTGGCATGCTTGCATACATGACATGTTACATGGCCCGGGCGGTGAGAAAGTCATTAACTAATCACCGAACGTCGGTGAGAAAGTTATGACTAATCCGGAGAGCCATTAGAGTAAGTCCTACATCGTGATTCCATCTACCGTGGGTGGTGGAAGCGAGGAGTAGGCACCCTCCATCTTCGGGATGGAAGGGGGGAGAGGGTGCACACCGACGGGTGTGTACTCAACCATACCGGTATGAGTTTCCAAGGAGATATGAGCATAACATTGCATTGCATTGCATTGCAATACATATTTAATGATGATGATGTTGTTATGTGCTCAAGTATGAGATGTTATATGTGATGTGAGGTATTATTGTCTTGTAAATGATCTTGTTGTCCATTACAATATGCTTGCCGAGTTTTGAACTCACGCTTGTGTTTTATGTTGTTTGTTTATTTAGGTACAATGAAATCGGGCGTATGGAAAGGGATCTAGCTACACTCCTCCACGTAGTATCATAATCTAGCTAATTCACCTGTTTTGGAGACACGACAATAAGTATTACAATAATCATTAGTGTATGGTCTGTATGTTTGGTTGTTTCCCTCATGTATATCATGTGGGGCTATGGAGGGAGTTGTTTTAACTTCCTAGAGTTAAATTGATGCTTATTATTTTGCTATCGATGCTTATTGATGTTTTAGTTGATGATTAGCTATCCTTATCGCTGCGTATGGATATCTCGTTTGTCTTACATATTGATATGATGCTATGTTGTTAAGTTTCATGCAAAAACAAAGGAGATGCTGTCAAAATTTCCAATTATTCCAAATGATTACTTGCTGTAATTTACCTTAAATTATGGTATTAAATGTGTCATGATCTATGTTTGGTGACATTCTGGGCTTAGTAAAAGCTGGGGTGTTACAGTTGGTATCAGAGCGGGCTGTAGGTCCTTGGAATATGTATTTTAGTGTCATGCCATAGGGTACAACTAAAATATGATGTGGAATAACTTAGAAACATGGCTTAGGTTTCAACTAAAACTTTGTCACAGGATAGCAACATTAAAACTTGCAAAAGTGGTATAACTAATCTAAAACTTGACACACACTGGATGCACAGTAGGAAAGGGTATGGGTATCGTTTCTTTACGCTTAAAAGTTGTATTTAAGCTTTGATGTTGAATGTTTCTCTTGGCAATGCATGATGCTATGTCAATGAGATAAATGGTTGAATTGTTCTTGTTGTTGTGATAAAAGTGGGGTTGTGGTGCCGAAGGGTTTCGGTCACCTCTCTTTTGTTCATAGTAAGGGTGAGGTTTGACGGTGTGGCCGGTTAGCGCCATCACCGAAGAACTGTTAACCCCCGTAGGAGAAGAGTGCTTACCCTTTCTGTCATAGATCGGGTAGTTGATTGGAGTCAAAAAGAAGAGCCAATGGTGGTTTCCTTCGGATGTTCTTTGCCGTTCTGACGGTCGGTTTCGTTGCTTTTCTTGGCTTTAGTTGAGTTGAACCAAAAGAAAAGTGTTTTGTATTGGATTTTCGCGGATCGTTCCGTATGCGGTGTGTGGGTTTGTCTTCCTTGGTTGAAGACGAAGAAGAGGAGTCTAGGGTTGCGCTTCTTTCGGGCGCCTTTCCAGTTTTAATGATTAGTTTGTTGATGGCTTTATGGGGAAGAGGAAGCATTCAAATTTATTCCTGTGTTTGTCTTTCTCCGAGGTTAAAGGAGTTATTGCGGAGTTATGCCAGACCTGGTTGTCAGGGCTGAAGTTCTGTGGCTTTGTAGGAGTAAGTGGTGTTTGATTTCGTTATTTTGCTGGTTTAAGAAAATCATCCTTGAAGAACCCTTCCTGTTTTGTGAAAGTTTGGAGTTAAGGTTTTATTTGCAAAGGTTTATTTGATCGGTTGGTTCCCCTGTGGGAGTCTTCGAGATTTAAAAGTGTTTTGGAGAATTCCTTTGCATGACCAAGTTTGGATTTGTCTCTTTGTAATTTTGAGAGTCAAGTTTCCTTACGAATTTGGGATGAGTTTTAAAACTAAAATGCTGCAAACAAAGTAAGTAGTCTTTTGACTGAAATCGTTTGTCCCTAGTAAAAATTGTTGTTTAGCATGTTATGTAGTAGGTAACAATGTAGTTTATGGATTGATGTGTTGCTAAGTTAAATTTTGAGTTGAATCAATTCAATGTGAGTAAAATCTCTAAGTTTGAGAATAAATAGACTACTAGTGTTGTAGTTCACTCTTAGCGAGAATGATTGAAAGTGTTAATGTTCATGCTTAGAATCTGTTGCCTTGCTTTAAAAGTGCTTATGATCCTCGTTAATGTTAAAAGTTTAAACCTTGATGCATAGTTAAAACATTAAGATGATGTAAATTGCTGATATTGTTAAGAAGCTTTGCTTAGTGTTTAAAGATGTGCTAATCTAACGGATTAGTAGAGACTAGTGACTTTAATTTGAAAGTTGATTGGAGTGGTTATTTATGTTGTTGCAAACTACTAGTATATTTGGAAGTATGCAGTTGTGTCCCTTCAATGCTAGTATTCAATCTATTTTAAATAGTTGGAGTATGTTGTAATTTTGTTATCACCTATGTATAGGGTAGCTAAAAGTAATGTTGATCGGTTGATGATTATGCCCATTTGTTTTTATTGATGACTTAGTAGTGGTGGTAGTTGTGTAGAATACTTGTTGGAAACCATTGATTAAATGGAGGGTATTGTAACCTGTGGTGATGGAGTGAACCATGGATAATTAACCTGATGTAGAGTTTTATCCTTAATGAATGAATGCCTTGGAATCCTAGTTATGAACTTTGTCTTGTAGAGATAATATTTACATGTTGAAGTCGTTGTTTAACTGAATAAGGTTCGGTTGTCGAGACGTGAATATATAGGTGGTATGAAATTTATATGTTGATTTCGCTGAAAGTTTTGTTGAAGTACTATGTTTCAAAGTTAGACTAAGAAGTATTATGATTCGGTGATCCGTGGGGATCATGTCATTATAGTCTTGGTTGGGTGCCTTTTTGATAAGAATCATAAACTCTAATTAAAAGTGTTGGGAATGGTAACTAGAGGAAGAATTTGTCGTGAAGCTTTTGGTTGAATTGTGTTGGGGCTCCTCAGGGAGTAGATAGTGATTATTGAAGTCTTTTATGGAAAGCGTAGTGGAGTACTAGAGATGGTTCTTTTTATGCTGAGCTGGTGTTTAAAACCTTCTGGACTGGTTTGGTTGTTTGCCATTTTGGTTGAATGCTTTCGGTTGAGGTGTTCCTTATGTTGAGTTTCAGAGTTTCCCCAAAACTCGTAGCGTTTGTTGTCGGCCTTTGGTTTTGGCAAAATTGTTTAGTTCGTGTTGTGAGTTTGAATTCGCATTCCAAAATTTTTTTGAGTGGATCGCGCTCCTTCGCGTCCACGCTGAATTATCTTTGGAATGAATTTTAAAGGAAACCAATGGCATAGAGGGCTATGTGGGAAAACTCACGAGATTTAGTTTGTAATCTTTTCTTTGCTAGAGTTGGAGTTATTTGGAAAAGTCTGTGTAGAGTTTGCAAGTGTTTCAAAAAGTGGTTTTTGTGGATGTTTCATTGGCGATGCCGTTAGTGAGGTGTTCTCTTTTGAAAATAAGTTTCCCCTTCTCTTTGAGAAAACTTATGGCGGTTGCTTGTGCAGATATTTGACTTTGGAGTCGATGTTCTTTTCTAAAATGGTGATTTTGGTTAAAATGCGATGTTGCAAGTTTAGTTATCTATCGTTGGTGGGTTCTGATATGATGTGGTGCCTTAACTGTTAACTATGTTGCCGACATAGTGTATATGAATTAGCGCAACTCTCGATGTTATTCGAGATTTATTCATGTGATACCGAGAAAGAAGTCGTTATGTGAATGATTATTCGGTATTGTGTTACATGAAGAATGAATGGTGAAAAGTAAACATGACATCATTTTTAGATGTTAATTAATAAAAGAGTCGTTGAGCCAGGTCGGTGAGAAAGTCATATATGGAGATATGACTAATCCGGAGTGCTCTTGAAGAATGTGCATTTATGTCTTGAAACGAGTTTTCCCTTGCTTTCTAATATGAAAAGAAACGAATGAACAAATTATGGTATGTTGGTTGTGGTGTAGGAGACTTGTGATTCCTTTGCGTCTTGGCTTAGGAAGTTAAAATGAATGCTCTTTGGCTGTTGACAAATCCTTTCCAAAGTGATTGTGGTGCATGGGATTCAAAGTTGTGCATGGGGATCATTTGGGTTCATGGTTTGTGGCGTTGCTAGTGGTTGATCGTGACTAGTTTGGAAGTGAAGAGTTAAGGAAGGTTGGGTATGGCCCAATTCAAACTTTCTTGGAGAATTGTGTTGTTGAGATGTTCCTCGGTAGGGTTGATTAAATTATTAGGGGACCACTTGGTGGTTGCTAGTGATCGCTTTTCCTTTTGAAGTGTATTGGATCTTTTGTCGTTGGGCAAGGAGCGAGTTGTGTCAACCGCAGAGGAACATTCGGTCTTTTACATTGAGCGAGTCTTAAGGATCCTGGATATAAAGTAGGTTGTTCCTTCCGTGGTAATCTTAGAGCGTTATGTCTCTCTGTTTCGCGTCGTCTTGAGTACAAGGAACCTCGGAAGGGAGGTTGGTACCGTGTTCTTCCGGAGAGTAGCATTAGTTAAAGGGATCGGGCACTTTAGTGCCAAGGAATGCATGGAATGAGGAGTGTGAGATTGTTTTATTTCATGTTCGATTGGGACTTTACCCTACCGCTTAGGTCATCTTGAGGCCGTATGTGAGTGCATTTGTGTTTCAATGATTGAGTAAGAATTCGGCAAGTTTTGAATGTGAAGTTGTCTTTAGAGCCGTCGATCTTGAGCCTTAGCTCCTTGTTACGGCGTTGGCTGGTGCAAATCGTAGGGGCTTTTAAGCGGGTTCTGAGCGTGAACCATCGCTCCCTTTGATTTGGTTGTTTGCGAAATGGCGTGTCTCGGATTCGAGGTCGAATCCTGTTGAAGGGGGGAAGAATGTGACACTACGGATTGGTGTGACATTATAAAATGTGAGTTTAGAGGATAAAACCTTACGGCTCGAGGTTTATTTGCGTTTTCGGGTCTTGGGGGGGATTAAGTGATATGACACCACGGAGTGTCGTAACCTTATTTAATTTGCTTGATGAGGTCAAAAACTTTATAAAATATGAAATTGGAGGTTAAAACTTTACGTTATGCCGTTTAATCGCGTTTCCGGGCCGATTTTGGGAGATTGGGCCTTTCCGGGGGAGTTTGGGCCCAAGGGGGGAAGAACCGTGGGCTTTTGTGGAGAGAGATTGGCCCATGGAGGGGGGAGAACGTGGGTAAAGGGGCTAGGGGCGCCTCCTCCCTGCCCTAGCCGCCTCCCCACACGCCTCCACCTCCCCCTTGCGCCTCCACCTCCCCCTTGCGCCTCCACCAATTCCCTCCTCCCTCTAGTCCTCTTCCTCCACCTCCACCTCCACCTCAAGCCGCGCCCCCCTCCTCCTTGAGCCCCCAAGGACGCCCCCTCGCTGCCACAACACGTCTACGTGCTGCCCTCGCTGTTTGGAAGAACCGCGACGAGGGATCCCGAAGGATTTGGCACGTGGGAGCGAGATCGGGTGATCGAGAGACATTCTTCGTGTTCGTCGTTCGTCGGACTAAGGTATGTCCATGGGGAAACCTTGGGGAAGGTCTAGGTGCTGTTCTCATGGTAGATTTGGAGTTTTTAGATCAAGAGGACGTGCTGCCATGGAGTAGATCTGAAAAGAACTAGAGTTTGTATTGTACTCAGTTTCGGGCAGATTTGGAGTCCGTGTTAGGGCGTGCGATTTCGCAATTTTAGAATCGGAATTTGGCCGACCTCCTGTTGAATAAGTTGTAGGTATCGTCAATACCTATTTTGTGTATTTTTTTGAGAATTTTTGGAGTTACGGTCTGAAAGTTATGGCCGTTTTGGTGGGCGCTGTCCAATCTGTGTCGAGGTTGGGACAGTCTGTGTTCAACATTAGATTAAACTAATTTAGATTTCGAATCTGACCGTACGGACTTCTAGGAAGTTGTATATAATTTAAATACCTTTCAGTGCATATAAAGAAATTGAAATTCCGCCCAGCCGTTTGGAAGTTATGGCCGTTTTACCGAGCGCTGTCAAATCTGTGACGAGATTGAGACAGTTCGTGTTCAACGTTAGATTAAACAACATTAGAGTCCGAATCAGTCTTTTCCTATAACTAGAAAAAGTTGGGAAATTTCCTAAGCTACGCGAGGATGTACTCGTTTATTCAATTTGGAGTCCTAGAACAGAAGTTATGCCCGTTGGAAGGCTGCTGTCTCGAAGGGACAGATTTGCTGTTTTATGATTTTAGGAGTTGTAAGCGAAGTCGGGGTAGTGGGATATATGTGTGCTGTTTTGTGGACTCGATTTGAGTGTGTGGCACATGTTTGCAGGTGGTGTGCCTCCAGGAGTGCCCTCAACCTCTCGTCACTCCGTTGCCCATGGTTGAAGGCAAGTGTGTTGTGATGGATAGCGAGTTGTAGGTTGCATGTTGAAATTAGATGGAATTGTCTATACGATTATGATCACTTGCCATGTTTTAATGATTGCTATGATATGATGAGCATGTTTAAGATGTTATGATGCCATGTGTTAATATATGAGTTTTATATATTGTTGGCATGCTTGCATACATGACATGTTACATGGCCCGGGCGGTGAGAAAGTCATTAACTAATCCGGGAAGGTCGGTGAGAAAGTTATGACTAATCCGGAGAGCCATTAGAGTAAGTCCTACATCGTGATTCCATCTACCGTGGGTGGTGGAAGCGAGGAGTAGGCACCCTCCATCTTCGGGATGGAAGGGGGGAGAGGGTGCACACCGACGGGTGTGTACTCAACCATACCGGTATGAGTTTCCAAGGAGATATGAGCATTACATTGCATTGCATTGCATTGCAATACATATTTAATGATGATGATGTTGTTATGTGCTCAAGTATGAGATGTTATATGTGATGTGAGGTATTATTGTCTTGTAAATGATCTTGTTGTCCATTACAATATGCTTGCTGAGTTTTCGAACTCACACTTGTGTTTTATGTTGTTTGTTTATTTAGGTACAATGAAATCGGCATGCGGGAAAGGGATCTAGCTACACTCCTCCACGTAGTATCATAATCTAGCTAATTCACCTGTTTTGGAGACACGACAATAAGTATTACAATAATCATTAGTGTATGGTCTGTATGTTTGGTTGTTTCCCCCATGTATATCATGTGGGGCTATGGAGGGAGTTGTTTTAACTTCCTAGAGTTAAATTGATGCTTATTATTTTGCTATCGATGCTTATTGATGTTTTAGTTGATGATTAGCTATCCTTATCGCTGCGTATGGATATCTCGTTTGTCTTACATATTGATATGATGCTATGTTGTTAAGTTTCATGCAAAAACAAAGGAGATGCTGTCAAAATTTCCAATTATTCCAAATGATTACTTGCTGTAATTTACCTTAAATTATGGTATTAAATGTGTCATGATCTATGTTTGGTGACATTCTGGGCTTAGTAAAAGCTGGGGTGTTACACCAGAGTTGCATTAGTTGAAAAGTACTAGAGTTGTTTCAGTGTTTAATCATCATTGTATTAATTAAACTTGTGATTAATCGTTTGGTCAGTAAGTGTGTTGTTATGACTTATGTTTGCAGGGGAGTGGCCTCTTCATCGCGCGCCACTCCACTTCCCCGCGGTTAAGGCAAGTGCATGTAGAACAGTAGGATGAATTGGTGATATTTACTGTTAAAACTTAATATTATGTTCCTCTTTCTTAATGTTGTTGATTTACCATACTTGCTTATACAACGAATATGAAATGCTGATGAGATGAAAGGTATTGATACATGGTTAAATGAATGTGTAAAGTATAGAATGAGGGACATTGCATCATTCTCATTCATATTCAAAAAAAAAATTCATGGGCCAGGTCGGTGAGAAAGTCATAACTAATCCGGTGAGGTCGGTGAGAAAGTTATGACTAATCCGGAGCGCCCTAGAGTAAGTCCTACCTCCTAGTCCCACACATCGAGGTGGATGGGAGCGAGACAGTAAGAGTAGGCACCACCACGCGATGGAGGTAGAGGGTGAACATCGACGGGTATTCCCTCAGCCATACTGGTATGAGCAAAGATAGGTGCATGTTGAGCATGAAATCATAAGTGCATTGCATAGCATGGAAAAAAAACAAGGGTGGCCAATGTGTTGATTGCGACAAGTTAAGTGAATATGCTCTGAGTTGTCCATTATCGAGTATGCATGTCGCTTTGTATGATATTACTAATGATGAGCGGTAATTGACTATCCTTGAGTTGATGGCAATATTCAGGTTAAGAATGGATCTAGTCATGGACTCATCCGAAGTTATCTATTAAGGTATGTGTCCTAATTGAAGTTTTGACCCAGTCGGAGGTAAGTTGTGAAGTGAACGCGATGATCGACGATGGTATTATTGCTCCATGTACTTGTTGAGTTCAACTAGGAAGGAAGTTGTTCTAATATTATTCGTGATGGATAAAAGATTATGATTTTACCTTTTGATGCTCTTTGCTGAGTTTTAAACTCATGCTTGTTAGTTAATGTTTGTAGGTACAGTGAAGCCAGCATGCATGGATGGGAGTAGTAGCACGATCACGAATTGCTTCACCTTCATGTTAACCTTTAGCTGCTAATCTAAATGAGCTCTGGTCATGTAATTTAATTATTTGGTGGTTGTTGGTGCTTGTTTGGATATCTTAAATTACTCTATATTGTCGTTATATTAAATGTTGTCTTTTGTCTGCTGAGTGGATGTCCTAATTTTAGGGGAGGTGCTGCCAAAATTTCTAATAGTTTCGATAGTTTGCTAGCATGTTAGTTTGCTTTGCTAAATTAATCTAGTATCTTGTACTAGTTGTCTGAGGGTGTAACATTCAGGGCACGTGCGGTGCCGAGGTGTTACACCCAGCTCCTCGCCGAGCAAGCGCAGCCCCTCCCTCCGGGTCTCCTCCCCACCTAGGCCAAGCCGCCTCCTCCCTGCTCTTTCCCCCAGCCGGCAGTGCCTCCATCTCACCCTGGCTCTCCCTGCCGACCCCAACCGCTTCCTCCAGCCGGAGGTGACCTTCTCCAGCGTCGGCGTCGCCACTCCCTCCTCCCCTCGACTGCCCCTGCCGAAGCCTCCCCCCTCTTTGTGGTAAGCGCAGGTACCTTCTCCTTTAGGGTTTGGGATGATTCCATTGCTCAGCCCTGCTAATTTGGTGAGCTCGGGTTGGGGGGCTGTTTCCATTAATGATGTCAGCAGGATCTTTTCTTCCTCTTTTCCTATCCCTTATGGATACGCTAAGGGGAGTGGCTTCTTCTTTGCGTGCCACTCCACTTCCCACGGTTAAAGGCAAGTATATCATGTGGATTAAATGCTAGAAAGGGTTGTGACATGCTTTACTTTGTTTTTTTATGTTGATAATCATAAGTTTGATTAGGATGATGTGAAGCTAAGTTCATGGATATGTGAATATGTCAATGCGTATAACTATGGTTGTGGTTATGATTAGGATGACGAAAATGCTAAGCTTATGTATGTAGAATATGCCGTATGTGTGTGAATGTTTAGGAATGAGATTATGGTGAGGTGAAGGTAAGGTTCAATGCTACTTGCAATTTATCCGTCTCATTCACATTTATGCATTTAATTATGGCTATGCTATTATTGGAAATGAATGAGGGTTGCATTTTGTTCATGTCAATTGCATTTGTGCATTCATAAAAGGAAGAGGCGACCCATGTAGATGCGGGCCTCTGTGCTCACGTAGTAAGCACGAAAAAAATCCTACCTTGTAGTCCCATACACACATATGTATGGGAGTGGGACAGTAAGAGTAGGTCCCTCCACGGGATGGAAGGGAATGAGAGGGATCACATCGACGGGTGTGCACTCGGCAATACCGGTATGTGCAAAGAAAAGGTGCATTCATGGGCATGCATGTTGCATTGCATCGCTAACGATTGATTATTTTGTTAATGATGATGAGCGGCGTCGGGATAGAGTCGTGGACTCGTCCCAAAAGGTTTAATGAGGTATGTGTTTAACGTAAGTAATGAGGTAAAGGAGGTAAATGGTGTTGATACAAATGTTTAACATACTTACTGTTTTGTATAGGAGTTTTATGTATGCTATTGGTTTCAATGCATTAACGGTTATGATATACTTGTTGGATGCACCTTGCTGAGTCTTTGAACTCACTCTTGTTGTTTAATGATTGTAGATTCAGTGAAGCCGGCATGCATGGATGGGCGTAGTAGCACGATCACAACTTATCACTACAGCTTCATGTTAACCTATCGTCTCTAATCTTATTGAGCTCTTGACATGTAATGTAATTATGTGGTAGTTGTATGTGCTTAGTTGGGTCATGTTGGTTAGTTGATACCATGACCCATGTTTGTGCTTGGTTTGATGTTTTAAGTTGCTTTATGTGGTTGTTATATTAAATGTTGTCTTTTGTCTGCTGAGTGGATGTCCTAGTTATAGGGGAGGTGCTGCCGAAATTTTTAGTAAATTCGGCAACTTTCTAGTATGTTAGCTTGCTTTGCTAATTTATTCTAGTGTCTTGTGCTAGTTGATGTTGAGGGTGTAACATTTAGGGCACGTCCGGTGCCGAGGTGTTACAGTTGGTATCAGAGTGGGCTTTAGGTCCGTGGCTTGTGAATGTAGCAATTTACTCTACAGTAAACTAAAATTTTGTTGTTTGAAATTAGAAACATGGCGTAGATATCTACTTCTAAAATGTGGCCTTAGGGAAATAACCTTAAAATCTGGAAGAGACTGGTTAATTAATTTAAAACTTGACACACACTGATGCACAGTAGGAAGGGTATGGGTGTCATTGCATTACGCTTGAATCTTGTATTTAAGCTTTGATGATGAATGCTAAAAAAATTGTTGATGCATACTGTTTTGTTTATGAAAGATTTATTTGAATCCATATGTTTATGTGTGTTTGTTAAGCCGAAAGGTTTTTGGTCGCATTCTTTTGGCCGTGATAAGGGCCTTGGTTCTAGGTATAGCCAAATAGAGCCACCGCTTGTGTGACACCACGGAGTGTCGTAACCTTATTTAATGTGAATGTCGAGGTCAAAAACTTTATAAAATGTGAAAATGGAGGTTAAAACTTTACGTTATGCCGTTTATAGCGTGTTTTTGGGCCGTTTTCAGGTGTTTGGGCCTCTCCGGGGGACTTTGGGTCTTGGGGGTTGAGTTGGGCCTCCGGTGGAAGGGTTTGGGCCCAAGAGGGGGACTTTTGGGCAGCCAAATCTGGCCCCCACCCCTTGGTGCGCCCCAAACTCCCTCTCCCAACCCTAGCTGCCACCCCCTAGCCCCCCCATGCGCCTCCACCCTTCCCCTTCCTTTCCATCTTCCCCCATGGCTGCCCCTAGGGGAGTTCTCCACCTCAACACCTCCCTTGCTGCCACCACCACCCCTCTCCACCCCTCTCCACCTCCCTTGATGCCCCTAGGGGAGTTCTCCACCTCAACACCTCGAAGATCTGTCCATTGGAGCACTCCGCGACGAGGAGATTCAGTGGATTTGGAGCGAGGAAGGAGGTCGCGCGAACCGGGAGGAGATCCGTTGGGTTTTCGGTCGTCGGGCGAAGGTATGGCCATGGAAATCCTTGGGATTGGTCTAGGTACTGTTCTAAGGGTCATTATCATGTTTTTAGATCAATTGGTGGTGCTGGAATTGAGTAGATTAGATGGAATCTTGAGTTTGCCACGTTCTCTTTTTCGGGCAGCATGAGCAGTCGACCTAGGGCTTGGGTTTTCGTAAATTTAGAGTCAGAATTTGGTCGTATGGATGTTGAAGAAGTTGTAGGTAATTTCAATATCCTTCCGTGGGTATAAAGAACGTCCAATTCCGCCCAGCCGTTTGAAAGTTATGATTGTTTTACCGAACGTATTAAAATCTGTGATGTGATTGGAACAGATCACGGTTTTATGTAGATTAAACCATTTTAGAGTCCGAATCAGTCTTTCCATATACTTAGAAAAAGTTGGGAAATTTCCTAAGCTACGCGAGGATATACTCGTTTAATTGATTCGGAGTCCCAGAATTCAAGTTGTGCCTTTTGGAAGGCTGCTGTCCCGACGGGACAGAAACTCTGTTTTTGGGTTTTGCGAGTAGTTGGCAATGTCGGGGTAGAAGAGGGTATGCGTACTATTTTGTGGACATGATTGTGAGTGTGTGGTCCCTATGTTCAGGTGGTGTGACCCCGGGAGTGCCTTCTACATCTCGCCAATCCGTCGTCCGTGGTTGAGGCAAGTGTATTGGAATGGGTAGCGGGTTATTGTTTGCTAGATTGGTTGTGATTGAGATCTATTACATGATATGTTCACATGCTATGCTTTAATGATTGCCAATGATATGATGGATATGCTTACTATGTTATGATGCCATGTGATAATGTACAAGTGATTTATGATGTTGGCATGATTGCATACATGACATGATACATGGCCCGGGCGGTGAGAAAGTCATAACTAGTCCGGGGAAGGTCGGTGAGAAAGTTATGACTATTCCGGAGAGCCAATGAGTAAGTCCTACATCGTGATTCCATCCACCGCGGTGTGGGGAAGCGAGGAGTAGGCACCCTCCATCTTCGGGATGGAAGGGGGGAGAGGGTGCACACCGACGGGTGTGTACTCAACCATACCGGTATGAGTTTCCAAGGAGATATGAGTATCGCATCGCATCGCATTGCATACATAATGATGATGATAATGATTTGTGATCATGAATGAGATGATATACATGATGTGAGTTGTTGTAGCCATGTAATTGTTTATGTTTGTACCATTGCAATATACTTGCTGAGTGATGAACTCACGCTTGTATTTATGTTGTTTATTTTAGGTACCATGACACCGGCATGTGGGAAGGGGAAATAGCTACACATCTTCACGTAGTCCAGCCACATTTACTATTGTTTAGTCAAGTTCATAATAAGTGCCATGAACTAGGTGTTTGGAATAATTTTTGTGTGCTTGTGATCCTTATTTGCTTAGCCATAGTTTATGGAGTGGTTGGCTTTAGTATTATTGTCTTATGTTGATGCTATATTCGTTTATTTTGCTATTTTAGATGCCTTATGTTTTGCTATGAACTGCCTTGTTATTGCTATCGCTTCAATTCATGTTAAAACAAAGGAGATGCTGCCGAAATTTCGGTTTTTAGCATGTGCACCTTTGCTGTAATTTATGTTTAATTGTGGTATTTAGTTGATGTTTAGTCTATGTTTGGTAGCATTCGGCATACTAGATGCCGGGGTGTTACAGCTTGAGATTCAGGAACTGCTCAAGGTGAGAGTTGTTGTCTTTCGCGATATAGTTTAGAGAGTGGTAGGTGGTTGTTGGTTTCTTTGGCTTTGTTGGTTTGAGTCAAAGAGAAAAGATTTGTGACTAGTCCTTTCGGATTGCTTTTACCGTTATGGTGTTCGGTTTGGTTGGATTCGTTGGTCTTTGTTGGTTATCGTGGGTTGCCTTGCAAAGAAAACTTTTGTGTTGTGCTTGTGGTTGTTGTTCTTTCCATTTAAGAAAAGTATTGGAGTTTTCTTGGTGCAAAACTTAAGTCGCGTGGATTTTGGTGTTAAGGCTTTACCAGAAAAGGGGATGGTTGATCACTTGGTTTTCTTTTTGTGAAGATACCCTTGCATTCATGTTCCCCTGTGGAAGATGTACATCTTGAGTGTTCTTTAAAGAATTTTATTTTTTGCATGCCCGAGGTTGAAAAGTTGAGAGTTGAGTTCCCTTAAGATTTGTGGTTGGGTCAATTAATATTGTTGATCAACAAAATGACTTGATCGATGTGTAATCAAAGAATGAGGATATAAGGAATGATTGTACGGATGATTGGGTTTTGTCCTTGACCAATGCATTTCTTGAAGTCTTATTTGTCAAATATGTCTAGTGGAGATCCCATCGAGTTGTTATAATCATTCATTGGTTGAATGGATTTGGGATATTAAAATGTTGACTTGGGGATTGTGCGATTGATGGTTCGTTATAGTTAGTAGACTAAAAGAAAATGTTGAGGTGCGTCTTATGTTGGATTAACTGCTAAGTTAATAGTGCTGAAAGGGTGATGTCGTGGCTCTCCTAGTTGATTGGCATGAGATAGACTTGGTTTAGGGACTGTTGATAATATAACCGGTGGTGGATATACGAATAGGAGAAGGTAATTAAAGGGAGATTAGGTTGTACCTTATGTTCAGAACTTTTAAGCTTTTCAAGATACCTTTGGGGAATATGAAACCATTAATGGCAAGAGTATTAGATTATAAGAATGGTGGGTGGTAAGAGGGAACTTATGTTCAATTAATGATAGATTTGTTTATTGGTGTAACCTATTGGGATGTTCACCTTTGGATTGGGGTATTATGATTTGTGTGCAGTAGAAAGTCTCTAGACTGGTTCGCATGTTGACAAGTTACGGAGTTAGCCTTGATGATTAACACTAAGGATGAAAGAATGTTTTTTTATGCAGAATTTTACCGATATGGTGTCTTGGCTAAGTTATTTCGCTTAAGTGTTGTGTGATATCACGGGATGTGACATTATGAAAAGTGACATTATGGAATGTGACTTTATAGATTACGGCTTAGAATCTATTGCTTTGCTTTAAAAAGTGCTTATGACCCTCGATAATGTTTAAAGTTTTAAACCATGATGCATAGTTAGAACATTAAGATGATGTAAACTACTGATATTGTTAAAGAAACCTTGTTGGTTGTTTAAACATGTTCTAATTTAACGTGTTAATAGAGAAATTTAATCGTGTTGGCTAGTGACTTTAACTTGGAAGTTGATTAGAGTTGTTATTTATGTCGTTGAAACTATTAGTATATTTGGAAGTATGCAATTGTGTTCCGATAATGCTAGTATCGATGTCAATTGGGAGGACATAGGTTTTGTGGTTGCCTTAAGAGCTTTGTGATGGTTTAACTTATTCAATTTATTTTAAATAGTTGGACTATGTTGTGTAGTGGCATTTTTGTTATAACCTATGTATAGGGTAGCTAAAAGTAATGTTGTTGTTTGATGATTATGCCCATTTATTGTTATTGATGACTTAGTGGTGATGGTAATTGTTTAGATTACTTGCTGAAAACCATGGTTAAATCGAGGAAATTGTAACATGTTGTGATGGAGTGAACCTTGGATAATTAACATGATGTAGAATTTTATCCTTAATGAATGTATATCTTAGAATCATATTTACGAATTTTGCCTTGTGGAGATGATATTTGCTTGTTGAAGTAATTGATTAATTGAATAAGTTTCGATTGTCGAAAAGTTGACGTATGGTGTAACACCCCGGCATTTAATATGCCTGAATGCTACCAAACATAATCTAAACAACATCTAAATACCATGAATTAGGGTAAATTTCAGCAAAGGAGTAAATGCTAAAACCCGAGATTTCGGTAGCATCTCCTTTGTTTTAACATGATTTGAAGGAGCAACAACAGTATAGCAATAAGGCAATATGAGAGACAACTAAAACAGCAATAATTTAAGACTTAACCACAATATAAGTCTATTTTCAAGCATTTAATGTCTCCATGCGCCAAACGAACAATAAGACTCTCATAAAGCAAAGCTAAACCTTAAATCAATAATTATCACACGCAGTTTATTATCAAAAACAAATTGAATGACTTGTGGAATCAAATGAGTGAAGCTACGTGTGGAAGTGTGGCTAATTCTCTTCCCCGCATGCCGGTCTCATGGTACCTAAAACAACAAGAAAACACAAGCGTGAGTTCAAAACTCAGCAAGCATATTGCAATGGTACAACACGAACAATCACAAGGCAATAACATCCCACATCATGTAAACCATCTCATTCATGATCACATATCATTATCATCCTCATTATGTATGCAATGCGATGCTATGCTCATGTCTCCGTGGAAACTCATACCGGTATGGTTGAGTACTCACCCGTCGGTGTGCACCCTCTCCCCCCTTCCATCCTGAAGATGGAGGGTGCCTACTCCTCGCTTCCGTTCACTGCGGTGAATGGAATCACGATGTAGGACTTACTCATTGGCTCTCCGGATTAGTCATAACTTTCTCACCGACCTTCCCGGACTAGTTATGACTTTCTCACCGCCCGGGCCATGTAACCATGCCATGTATGCAATTATGCCAACATCATAATTAACTCGTACATTAACACATGGCATCATAACATGATAAACATACTCATCATATCATTGGAAATCATTAAAGCATGGCAAGTGATCATCTCATATAATCAATCTCATCTAGTCTCCACTAGCAACCTGCAAACCGCTATCCATTACAATACACTTGCCTCAACCACGGGCGACGGATTGGCGAGAAGTAGAAGGCTCTCCCGGGGTCACACCACCTGCACATAGGGACCACACACTCACAATCAAGCCCACAAAACAGTACACAAACCCTCATCTACCCTGACATGGCCAACTACTCGCAAAACCCGAAAACAGCGGTTCTGTCCCGTCAGGACAGCAGCCTTCCAAAAGGAATAACTCGGGTTCTAAAACTCCGAATCAATTAAACGAGTACATCCTCGCGTAGCTTAGGAAATTTCCCAACGTTTTCTAGGTATAGGGAAAGACTGATTCGTACTCTAAAGTTGTTTACTCTACAAAATACCGTGATCTGTTCCAATAACGTCACAGTTTTTAACACGCTCGATAAAACAGCCATAGCTTTCAAACGGCTGATCGGAATTGAACGTTCTTTATATCCACGGAAAGATAATGAAATTATCTACAACTTCTTCAACAGTAGTACGACCAAATTCGGACTCTAAATTGGCAAAAAACCGAACCCTAGGTCGACTGCTCATGCTGTCCGAAACAGAGAACGTGACCAACTCAAGAATCCATCTAATCTAATCAAATCCAGCACCATCAATTTATCTAAAAACTTGATAAACACCCTTAGAACAGTACCTAGACTAACCCCAAGGATTCCCATGGCCATACCTTTGCCCAACGCACGAAAACTGAATGGATCTCCTCCCGGTTTGCTCCTCGCTCCTCGCTCCAATGGATGTATCCTCGAGGTGCAGGGGTGGGGAGGCTACCCTAGGGCAGCAAGGGGTGGAGGAGAGGTGGTGGAGTTGTGGGGAGCAATGGGGGCAAGGGGAAGGGGGCGCACGGCCACAAGTGGAGAGGGGAGGGGGTGCGGCTAGGGCACAAGGGAGGCCAAGGGGCGCACAAGGGCAGGGTGGGGCACACCCAAGGGGCAGGGGGGCCTCTTAAACCAGCCCAATAGGAATCCTATTCCTAAATGGACTCATACTCCATCCCACCAAAGCCCACAACCCTTTCCCCTAGGCCCAAAACTCCCCGGAAAGGCCCAAACTCCCGGAAACGGCCCGGAAACGCTTATAACCTCCATACCCTATGGTTTTAACCTTAATTCCACATCTCATAATGTTTTTGACCTCATCATGCTCAAAAAATAAGGATACGACGCTCCGTGGTGTCACATTCTTCCCCCCTTCAACAGGATTCGACCTCGAATCTAAAACGCACCAACACGCAACCCAGCAAAACCGAAGATAGCTAGGTTTTTCACCTCACATACCTGAGGCGAAAAGCTCGGGATACTTCTCGCGCATGCGAGACTCCAGCTCCCAAGTCGCTTCTCTAAATAAAACCACTGGAATTTACACTGAAGGAGACTCGATGACAGGACGCCTAGGTTCGAAGACCAACAGCTCTAACAATAGCTCGCAATCAAAACTTGCGAGAACTTTACTCAACATTGAAACACAAAGTACTAACACATGGTCTCAGCACGACCCCAAGCTAAAAGATAAATCCTCAAACAGCCCACAAAAGAAAGTGGTCTCATACTCCTCGTTCTAAGCATTCCTTGGCACTGAAGAGCCCGATCCCTTTAACTAATGCTACTCTCCAGAAAAACACGGTACCGACCTCCCTTCTGTGGTTCCATGTACTCAAGACGATGCGAAACAGGAGAGACACAACGCTCTAAGATTACCACCAGAACGAACAACCTACTTTTATATCCAGGATCCGAAAGACTTGCGTAACAGAAACGACCGAACGTTCCTCTGCGGTTGACATAACTCGCTCATTGCCCAACGACAAAAAAGATCCAATACACTTCAAAAGGAAAAGTGATTACTAACAACCACCAAATGGTCCACTAATAATTTAATCAACCCTACCGAGGAACACCTCAACGACACAATTCTCCACGAAGGTTTGCATTGAATCATACACAACCTTCCACTCAAAGGACCACGATAAAGAGCACAATCATTGAGTGAGCTCAACCATAATCATGAACCCAAGTGGCCCTCAACCAACAACTCAATCCCCAAAGCGCTAAAACCACTTTGGAAAGGATTCAACAACAACCAGAGAGTATTCATTTTAATTTCCTAAGCCAAAACACAAAGGAAACGCGAATCCCGTACACCACAACCAAAATACCAGAAATTCTTCATTGTTTCTTTTCATACTAGAAAGCAAGGAAAATCTCGTTTCATGACATGAATGCACATTCTTCAAGAGCACTCCGGATTAGTCATATCTCCATATATGACTTTCTCACCGACCTGGCTCAACGACTCTTTTATCATTTAACATCTAAAACGATGTCATGTTTACTTTTCACCATTCATTCTTCATGTAACAACAATACCGAATAATCATTCACCAAACGACTACTTCCTCGGTATCACTAGTTTGAAACACACATATGGAACACCTTGACTGAAAACATTCCACCCACATAGCAAACGACCCAACCAGTTCAAAAGGATTTAAACACCAGCTCAGCATGAATCCCATCATATCTTGTATTCCACTACACTTACCATTTAAGCATTCAATATTCACTATTTACTCATCGAGAAAGTCCAACCGGATTTAACAAAATTTACATAACAATTTCTTTCTCTAGTTACCATTCCCAACACTTTTAATTAAGGTTTATGATGCTTATCAGAAAGACACCCAACCAAGACTACATTGACATGATCCCCACAGATCACTAAATCATATTACTTCTTATTCTAAATTTGAAACATAGTACTTCAACAAATCTTTCAGCAAGATCAACATAAAAATTTCATACCTCCTACATATTCACGTCTCGATAACCGAACCTTAATCAGTTAACCAACGACTTCAACATGTTAATATTATCTCCACAAGGGAAGAATTTGTAAATGAGACTCTAAGTTATACTTTCATTAAGGATAAAATCATTCATCATGTTAATCATCCAAAGCTCACTCCGTCGCAACATGTTAAAATTTTCCTCTATCTAACCATGGTTTTCCAACGAGTAATCTAAACAATTACCACCACTACTAGGTTATTAATAACAACCAACGAGCATAATCATCAAACGACAACATTACTTTTAGCTACCCTATAGATAGGTTACAACAAAATTGTCACTACACAACATACTCCAACTATTAAATTAAATTTAATAGGTTAGACCAGCACAAAGTTCTTGCAATATCATCAAACTACAAAATCCATTTCTTTCCAATTGGCCTCGACACTAGCATTTTAGGAACACAACTGCATACTTCAAATCATGCTAATATTTTGCAACAACATGAATAGCAACTCTAATCAACTTCCAAGTTAAGGTCACAAGCTAGCATGATCAAATTTCTCTACTAACATGTTTAAATTAGAACATCTTAAACAACCAGCAAAGCTTCTTTAACAATATCAGCAGTTTACATCATCTTAATGTTCTAACTATGCATCAGGGTTTAAACTTTAAACATTAACGGGGGTCATAAGCACATTTATAACAAAGCAACAGATTCTAAGCATGTACATTAACACATTCAATCATTCTCACTAAGAGTAAACTCCAACACTAGTAGTCTATTTATTCTCAAGCTAGAGATAACAAACGCATAGAATTGTTTCAACGCACAAATTAACTTAACCATACGTCATCCCATAAACCACATTGGTACATGCTACATAACATGCTAAACAACAATTCTTACTAGGGACAAACGATTTTAGTCAAAAGACTACTTACTTTGCTTACAACATTTTAGTTTTAAAGCTCATCCCAAATTCATAAGGAAACTTGACTCTCAAAATTGCAATGAGACAGACCCAAACTTGGTCATGCAAAAGAATTCTCCAAAACACTTTTAAATCTCAAAGATTCCCACAGGAGGGAACCAAGCGATCAAATAAACCTTTGCAAATAAAACCTTAACACCAACCCCCAAACTTTCACGAAACAAGAAGGGTTCTTCAAAGATGATTTCTTAAACCAGCAAAATAACGAAATCAAACACCACTTACTCCTACAAAGACACAGAACTTCAGCCCCGGCAAATGTGTCCGCACAAGCTAGCAATAACTCCTTTAACCTTGGAGAAAGACAAACACAGGAATAAATTGAATGCTTCTCCCCATAAAGCAATCAACAAACTAAGCATCAAAGCTGGAAAGGCGACCAACAGAAGCGCAACACTAGACTCCTCTTCTTCGTCTTCAACCAAGGAAGACAAACCACACACCGCATACGGAACGATCCGCGAAAAACCAATACCAAACACTTTTCTTTTTGGTTTCCATCAACTAAAACCAAGAAAACCAACCAAGACCGACCACAGAATGATAAAGAACATCCGAAGGAAACCACCACCAAACTCTTCTATTTGACTCCAGTCAACTACCCGATCCATGACAGAAAGGGTAAGCACTCTTCTCCTACAGGGGTTGATAGTTCTTCGGTGATGGCGCTAACCGGCCACACCGTCAAACCTCACCCTTACTATGAATAAAGAGAGGTGGCCAAAACCCTTCGGCACCACAACCCCATTTTAACACAATAACACGAACAATTCAATTCAATTCTCTCATACACATAGCAGCATACTATAACAAATATAGCATTTAGCAACAAGGCTTAAATACAACATTTAAGCGTAAACAACGACACCCATACCCTTCCTACTGTGCATCCATGTGTGTCAAATTTTAGATTAGTTATACCACTTTTGCAAGTTTTAATGTTGCTATCCTATGACAAAATTTTAGTTAAGACCTAAGCCATATTTCTAAGTTATTCCACATCACATTTTAGTTGTACCCTATAGCATGACACTAAAAATACACATTCCAAGGACCTACAGCCCGCCCTGATACCAACTGTAACACCCCGGCAATTAATATGCCTGAATGCTACCAAACATAAGCTAAACAACATATAAATACCATGAATTAGGGTAAATTTCAGCAAAGGTGTAAATGCTAAAACCCGAGATTTCGGCAGCATCTCCTTTGTTTTAACATGATTTGAAGGAGCAACAACAGTATAGCAATAAGGCAATATGAGAGAACTAAAACAGCAATAATTCAATACTTAACCACAATATAAGTCTATTTTCAAGCATTTAATGTCTCCATGCGCCAAACGAATAATAAGACTCTCATAAAGCAAAGCTAAACCTTAAAGCAATAATCATCACACGCAGTTTATTATCAAAAACTAATTGAATGACTTGTGGAATCAAATGAGTGAAGCTACGTGTGGAAGTGTGGCTAATTCCCTTCCCCGCATGCCGGTCTCATGGTACCTAAAACAACAAGAAAACACAAGCGTGAGTTCAAAAATCAGCAAGCATATTGCAATGGTACAACACGAACAATCACAAGGCAATAACATCCCACATCATGTAAACCATCTCATTCATGATCACATATCATTATAATCCTCATTATGTATGCAATGCGATGCTATGCTCATGTCTCCGTGGAAACTCCTACCGGTATGGTTGAGTACACACCCGTCGGTGTGCACCCTCTCCCTCCTTCCATCCCGAAGATGGAGGGTGCCTACTCCTCGCTTCCGTTCACCGCGGTGAATGGAATCACGATGTAGGACTTACTCATTGGCTCTCCGGATTAGTCATAACTTTCTCACCGACCTTCCCGGACTAGTTATGACTTTCTCACCGCCCGGGCCATCTAATCATGCCATGTATGCAATTATGCCAACATCATAATTAACTCGTACATTAACACATGGCATCATAGCATGATAAACATACTCATCATATCATTGGAAATCATTAAAGCATGGCAAGTGATCATCTCATATAATTAATCTCATCTAGTCTCCACTAGCAACCTACAAACCGCTATCCATTACAATACACTTGCCTCAACCACGGGCGACGGATTGGCGAGAAGTAGAAGGCCCTCCCGGGGTCACACCACCTGCACATAGGGATCACACACTCACAATCAAGCCCACAAAACAGTACGCAAACCCTCATCTACCCTGACATGGCCAACTACTCGTAAAACCCGAAAACAGCGGTTCTGTCCCGTCGGGACAGCAGCCTTCCAAAAGGCATAACTCGGGTTCTAAGACTCCGAATCAATTAAACGAGTGCATCCTCGCGTAGCTTAGGAAATTTCCCAACTTTTTCTAGGTATAGGGAAAGACTGATTCGGACTCTAAAGTTGTTTAATCTACAAAATACCGTGATCTTTTCCAATCACGTCACAGTTTTTAACACGCTCGGTAAAACAGCCATAACTTTCAAACGGCTGATCGGAATTGGACGTTCTTTAAATCCATGGAAAGATAATAAAATTATCTACAACTTCTTCAACAGCCGTACGACCAAATTCGGAATCTAAATTGGCGAAAAACCGAACCCTAGGTCGACTGCTCATGCTGTCCGAAACAGAGAACGTGACCAACTCAAGAATCCATCTAATCTAATCAAATCCAGCACCACCAATTGATCTAAAAACTTTATAAACACCCTTAGAACAGTACCTAGACCAACCCCAAGGATTCCCATGGCCATACATTTGCCCAACGCACGAAAACTGAATGGATCTCCTCCCGGTTTGCTCCTCGCTCCTCGCTCCTTGCTCCTCGCTCCAATGGATGGATCCTCGAGGTGCAGGGGTGGGGAGGCTACCCTAGGGCAGCAAGGGGTGGAGGAGAGGTGGTGGAGTGGTGGGGAGCAATGGGGGCAAGGGGAAGGGGGCGCACGGCCACAAGGGGAGAGGGGAGGGGGTGCAGCTAGGGCACAAGGGAGGCCAAGGGGCGCACAAGGGCAGGGTGGGGCGCACCCAAGGGGCAGGGGGGCCTCTTAAACCAGCCCAAAAGGAATCCTAGTCCTAAATGGACTCATACTCCATCCCACCAAAGCCCACAACCCTTTCCCCTAGGCCCAAAACTCCCCGGAAAGGCCCAAACTCCCGGAAACGGCCCGGAAACAGCCCGGAAACGCTAATAACCTCCATACCCTATGGTTTTAACCTTAATTCCACATCTCATAATGTTTTTGACCTCATCATGCTCAAAAAATAAGGATACGACACTCCGTGGTGTCACATATGGATGGTATAAAAATTGATAGGTTGATCATGCTAAAGTATTTGTTGAAGTATTATGTTTTAAATTTAGAATATGATGTTATATGATGTGTTTGTCTGTGGGGATCAGGATGGAGTAGTATTGGTTGTATGTCTTTTTGATAAGCATCATAAACTTTATTTATAAGTGTTGGGAAAGGTAACTAGAGAAAGAATTTGTTTTGTAGTTTTTGGTTGAATTATGATGTGGCTCCTCAAGGAGTAAATAGTGATTATTGAAGTCTTTAATGGAAAGCATAGTGGAACCCTAGATGTGGTTGTATCTATGTTGAGCTTGTGTTTAAAACTTTTGGACTGGTTTGGTTGTTTGCTATTTGGGTTGAATGCTTTCGGTCAAGGTGTTCCTTGTGTTGTGTTTTAGAGTTTCCCTAAAACTCGTAGTGATTGGTGCCAATCTTTTGTTTTGGCTAATTTGTTTAGTTTATGTTATGAGTATGGATTTACACCCAAAAGTCTTTGAGTGGATCGCGCTCCTTCGCGTTCACACTGAATTATCTTTGGAATAAATTTTTGAAGGAAGCAAATGGACATAGTGGGTTGTGTTGGCAACTCTTGAGATTTAATTTGTAACTCTTTTTGGCTAGAGTTGGAGTTATTTGGAAACATGTGTGTGGTGTTTGCAAGTGCTTCAAAAGGTGGATTTTATGAATGTTTTATAAGTGATTTTGTTAGTGAAGTGTTCCCTTTTGGAAATGAGTTTCCCTTTCTCTTTGAGAAAAATTGTGGCGGTTGTGTTTGCAGATGTTTGACTTTGGAGTCGATTTTCTTTTCCAAAATGTTGATTTTGGTTAAAATGCGAGGCTTTGCAAGTTTAGCTTTCAATTAATGGTGGGTTCTGATATGACGTGGTGTTTTCCTGTTATCGGTGCTGTCGTCATAGTTTCTATGAATTATCGCAATCATCGATGTTATTTGTGTTTTAATCACATGATACCGAGGAAGAAGTCTTTTAGTGAATGACTATTCGGTATTGTTGTTACATGATGAATGAATGGTGAAAAGGAAACATGACATCGTTTATGTATAATTAATCATAAAAGAGTCGATGAGCCAAGTCGGTGAGAAAATCATATATGGATATATGACTAATCCGGAGTGCTCTTGAAAAGTTTGCATTCATGTCATGAATCGAGATGTCCATTTCTTTCTAGTATGAAAAGAAATAATGAATAAATTATGGTATTTTGGCTGTGGTGTAAGAGATTTGAGTTTTCTTTGCATTTTGGCTTAGGAAAATAAAATGAGTGCTCTTTGGATGTTGCCGAATTCTTTCCAAAGTGGTTTTTTGCGCTTTGGGGTTCGAGTTGTTGTATATGGATCAATTGGGTTCATGGTTTATGGTTGAGTATGCGAAATATGTATACACTTGGGCTTGATTACAAAGTGTTAATATGTGAGGGCGAGACCCTCTTAAGGAAGGAGCAAATTGTGGTTTGGTAGGGTTTTACGGTCCTAGCTATGGGCTAGGTGCTGGACATTGGTGGTATAAGGATGGATTATGACGGAGGTTGATAATGTCTGGGTTCAACTTTTATTAAGAGTATCGATGGGTGGTAGTGAAGATGACGGTAATTCGGTGACAATTGTCCTGTCGTGAGCAATTGTCTTAGCTAGTGGTCTATGGGTATGAGGTTTACCTGGGAGAGGATGGAATGAAATATTAGCGTGATTGTGCATTGGAAAGGCAAATGTGCCTTAATGAGTTATTTCTTTCGATGGCATTTCTCAGGAATGTAGAGAGGTTGTTAAAAGAAATGTTACTCGCTTTGATTGTGTCATGTTGAGTTTAATGAAATGGGGTAGTCAGGTTGGTTGTGAAAGTAGTGTGAAGTGTTTGTCGTGAGGATTTGGGCGTATTAGTTTGATGGAGCCCTTTAGTGGGTGAAATCGCGGATTTCGGTTGGGGAATTGGAAGGAAAGGTGGAACCGTGAGAGGCTGCACTTAGTTGAGCTAAGTAACTCTTTCTCGCTAAGTGTTGATTTTGGGAGTTTGTTTGTCGTTCTTTCGGTTTGAGTTTTCATGTGGTTGTCTTGTGTTGTGTGAAATCATGTGCTGAAAAAATGGCTTAAGAATTGCGTTTGCAAAATGTGCCTGTGCATGTGTTTGACCTAGTTTTCAAGTTACAGAAAATTCCCTTTTGCGCCGGACTGAATTTCAGAAAATAGTATGTTTCACATTGGCGCCGGACCAAATCTGGAAAAACAGTAAGTTTCCCATCTGCGCAGGACCGTTTCTCACATCTATGTCGGACTAAATATTCGGTCCGCCGTGAACATGTTTGTAACACCCCAAAATTTTGCTTTCCTTAAATTCATGTGTGGTTTGGCACTTTGGTGAATTTTTGGAATTTTCTGGAATTTATTTGGATTTATTTGGAATTTATTTGAATTTATTCCATTTTGAAATAATTAAAGAATTTAATTTTGCAAATAAAATTTTGTTGGAAATATTTTATTTGAGTCCAAAATGTTCCAAAATATTTTCCAGAATTTTTCTGGAATTTTTCCGAGTCTTTTGCTATTTTTAATGAATTAAATGAATTATTGGGAATTATTTTAAATATTAAATCGCTGGAAAATCAACTCGGGTCGGTTACTGTTCATCCGACCAAGCCCGAGTCAGACTTGAGTTCGAGTCCGACCCGAGCCAGTTGACTCGATCAAACCAGCTCAAACCACTAATCGATCCCAACCGTTGGATCAAGATCCAACGGCCGAGATCCACCCAGACGGCTCGAGCCGCATCCGCCCGGATCCGATCGCATCCACGCGATCGTGGCCGTTGATCGTGCCACGTGGGCGGCCGTGAGTCATCGTCTCGCTCCGACTCGGCCGGAGAGCTCCGCCGTGACCGAGCAGGACACGGCTAGGTTCCGATTTGCACGCACGCCGAGGCCGTATTTAAAGCGTGAGACGCCCCCGAGGTTGCCCTCAACCTTGCGCACTGCGTCCCGAGCCATCTCGCTGAGCCGCCGCCGTTTGCCGTCTGAGTTCGCCGGAGTTGGAACTCTGTTGCGCCCATGATTTCTTGTAGATTTTCCGCCGTCGTCCGTTGTCTTCCGAGAAGGAGCCCGGTCCGGATCCCATGACGAGACGCACTCGAAGGAGGACTCATCTCGCCGGAGAGGCTCAGTAGCGCCGTGCCCTTGGTCGTCATCCCGTCTCCGGTGCACCAAGCCCCGCCGCGACGCCATCGTCACCCCGCGAAGGTTCTCGGCCGTCCGATCAAGATCCAAGCGATCCACGGTGAGCCCACGTTCTCCCAAACCCTAGAAACCCGATTAGATGCGAACCGTTGGATCAAGATCCAGCGGCCCCAATCGCCACATGCCGTGGTAGTGATTATTATAGGATTAGATCTGGACCGTCCGATCTAGATCGAGCGGCCCACGATCATCGAGTAGATTCAACACGTTAACCCTGGATCTAATCGCGCCGCTGAATTTCAAATCAATCGGCCGAGATTGCGCCACGTGTCGGGAAGTTGGACCGACGCGGTCGGCGCCGCTGGCGTGTGGCGCGTGTCACGACACGCTGGCCCGCATGTCGAGGGCCCACCACGTCGGCGCGTTTGCGTGAGACCCGCAGCGGCAGTGGGTCCCACTGTCGACCTCACCTGAAGCCGTGGGACCGGGTCCACTGCGTGGACCAAACCGCGCCGTGGTGAGCCCATGAGCCGGTGGCGTCGACCAACCAATCAGAGGCTGCCACGTGTCCATCTTTGGCGCAATAATTAATTTTCGAAAAAGAAAATGATTTATTAATTCGAAATAATGATTTGATTTTGTTTCAAACTTCAAACGCTTATAACTTTTGCGTTTCAACTCCGATTTGAGTGATTCAAATTTCTAAATTTGTATAAAATTGAGATCTACCTAAATATGAATTTTATTTCATTTTTGGACTAAAGTTTTTCTCTGTAAAATTATTTAATTGATTATTTAAACTTTAAATAATCATAACTTTTATGCTTTAACTCCAAATTTGTGATTCCAGTTTCTAAAAATCCATAAAATTATGTTCTTTCTGTTTGTGGATTTTATTTGGATGTTTGAACACTTTTTGCCTATTGTTTATTTTGCGTATTTGCTATTTGCACGCTTTACGAGTGAGACGTTGAAGTCAGGAAGGATTCGAAGGAGAAGTATTGACTCAGGATCCAACTCAAGACCAAGCACAAGTACTTTTTGAAGGCAAGTTGTGCTTTGACCATGTTGATCCTATTTCGAAATCTATTTCAATTTAAACTATTGCATGCTAGTTCAATTAGGAAAATACTTTGTTTAAACATGGGGGTTAGATAAATACCAATTTGCTGTATGACACCTTGATTATTTAAGTATGTGCCATGACCCCTTGTCACCCTAGTTGTGGTTTACTAGTTGGACATAATCAAATTGCCAACATGGGTTTTAGACCGTTGTAGTGTATTGCTTAGACACACTACGTGCTCATGACATGAATTTGGACAATCAAATGTTAATATTGACTTAATGATATATTGAACCTGTTTTGGAAAGGTATCATGTGATGTTGATAGCACGTGGTGCATGGTAATCAACTGGGGTTTGATAAACAGCGGCCAGGGGCATGTGGCAAGAGTAATCAGTGGGCGGTTGTGGCATTGGGAGTGTTGATTTGGTTCTTGGGTAGTCTTGCCCTGGTCACTCTAAGGACTTAACCTTGCAAGCCTTTGAACTGGGTCATACTTGCAACCACATGGTGGAATGGGACGGCCCTAGTTGACTAAGTCGCTAAGGACTCACTTGTGGAGCCTCAGGGTGTCAATTACACCGTTTGTGTGATTGTGCGGGGAGCGTATCGTGGTGTGGCCAGATACCCATCTAACGGTGTGTTGGTCCCATACTTCGCCTTGGCTAAGGGAAGGATGGTGTAGAGCACGAACCGGAGAGGACCACCTGTGTTGTTTGAGGCTTAGAAGGCTTTGTTACTGAACTTCGCCTTTGTGGTGTTTTATCAGATCTTGTGGGTAAAGTGCATAACCTCTGCAGAGTGTAGAATCTATTTAAATAGCCGTGTCCACGATCTTGGACAATGCTCGGAATTACAGTCAAGGGTTAGATTTTCTCAAAATAACTTGGATTTGAAAGGTTGGTTTGGTTTAATAATGAAGATGATGGAAATGTGGTTTAGGATGGGGAAAAATGTTTATTAAACTTCTTGAAAAGTTATTTACGCTTTACTTATTTCTCTTTGCTTTCGAATCTACTTATATTACTTTTCAAATCTTTGTTTCTTTGCAAATATACCTTAAACTATTCCTTTGTACCAAGCCATGCATATAGTATATTAGCTTTGCATTACATGCATGACTTGCCGAGTACCAAGTACTCACCCTTGCCTCAACACAATATCGCTTGAAGAGGAGATCGCACTGACTTTGGAGGAGGAATTCCAAGAGGATCCGTCTACTTAGGGATGCGAGCCCGATCGGTTACTGTGGTATATCTTGGATGGCGCCACAAGCTATTTGATTTTCATTGCTATTATTTCTCTTTTAATAAGTTTCGCCTTATGAGGCATATATTTGTAACTTGACCATAAGGTCAAGTAACCGATTTAGTTATTTAAATAAAGTACTTTATTGGTATCGAGTGGTATGATTGTGATATTTACCAATGTTAAGACTGTGTGCACTAAGCGCGTTCTGGACTAGTGCTGAATACACAGAGGGTCCGGATTTGCAAATTCGGGGTCCCGACAGAGGTGGTATCAGAGCCATACTTGACTGTAGGCTCAACCCTAGCTAGAATGGTCGTAGTGAGGATAAAACCTATTTTCTAAAGCTAAAAAGTTGTCAAGATAAGAAATGACATCTCGACTTATCCCCTTCTCTCTTTTCTTGTCTCTTGCTGAAATTTTCCCTTACCTTGTCACAATTTAAAAATTCCGAGTTCTTACGTAAAGCACTCTTGTGACAGATGGCGGGAAGCTCAAGAGTATGTGGCACACCTTCTACGAAGGATTGACGAGTTGGAGATGACCTTGTACGGACCAGACCCAGAGCCAGTACTCGAGCTACACGAGCCAGATCCAGAGGAGTCAGATCTCGATGAGGACACTGCTTCTTCAACCACCA
The DNA here is from genome assembly GCA_036346355.1 of Rhipidocladum racemiflorum. Taxonomy (NCBI): domain Eukaryota; kingdom Viridiplantae; phylum Streptophyta; class Magnoliopsida; order Poales; family Poaceae; genus Rhipidocladum; species Rhipidocladum racemiflorum. Next base: position 23,885,947 of record CM070584.1, on the reverse strand, counting down.
TAGAGGACACGATTCTTTGGACATGGCAATCGTTTACGCCTATGCCACAAAGACCCGCACCGTGCCGTGGATGTTTTCTCGATGAGTGAACATAGGTTCTATAGTGAGGCTCCTTCGCCGAGTCGCGTCATAGAAGAAAGAGTCACCCTTTAGGCGTTAGACTCCAGTGTTAGTTCGATTTGGATTTTCATTGCTTGCTGAGTGTGCAGTATGTGTTGCAAGGCCCTTAGGCATTGTAAGCAGCCATACCAAGTTATTAATAATAAAGATGGACCTTAAGGCTACACCTTTCGCCCCGCATAAGTTCCATACTACTTGTCTATTCTTGTTTCCCTCTCATCTCTAAAACTAGAGCAAATCAACAGATGGTGAATACCCGTGGAAACTTTGGAAGCAATGGGAGTGGTTCTCGCCCAGCAGAAAACCCCAATGATGGAGCACCAGCACCGCCACTGGATATGCAGAATTTCGGAGCTTTTCTTGCTGCCTGACTCGATTGATGCATGCCATGATGCAACAAATGCAGCACGTCCTTTGCTCAGGCCATCGCTAATCAAGTTAATCTGGACAACGCCAGAATACAAGGCTGTCGAGTTCATGAGAACTCACCCACCCACTTTCTGGGAATGCCAATCCATTGGAGGCCGATGATTGGTTAAGATCAATTGAGAGGAAGCTACACATAGCTCAATGCATAGGGAATGAGAAGGTACTCTCGCTTCTCATCACCGGAAGGAACAAATTGCCGAATGGTGGGAGAACTTCGTGCCACGCAGAGAACCCTCAAGATATCACACGGGAAGAGTTCACATTTGCATTCGACAAAGATCACGTGCACAAGGGATCATGGACCTTAAGAAGGAGGAGTTCAGAGCATCAAACAAGGTAATCACCGGTGGCCGACTACGAACAAGTTCACACAGCTAGCACGCTACGCTTTTTGAGGATGTAGCGACGGATAAATACAGACAGTCTCGTTTTATGAAGGGACTTAACTCAGGATTGCAAGACTTAAGTGCATGCTTTTAGTTCAAACCCCTGGTTCCGAACTCCGAACGAAAGTAGGATGTTCCGGGGTGAGAATACTGATAGGTGGAATAGAGTTCCTAGCAAACCTTATAATTTTGGAGACCCAGACCTTAGATGTCATATTGGGAATGGATTGGTTATCCAAGCACAAGGCTGTATTGGATTGTGGGCGAAGGACTATCTCAGTTGAGAGCCCGTGTGGGAAGAAAGTAGAATTTCAAGCCACTGCAGTTAGAGATGGACAGTTGATGGTTAACAGTACCGAGGCAATCAGCATAGATGATGTCTCAGTAGTGAATGAGTACCAAGATGTTTTTCCCGAAGATCTACCTGGTATGCCGCCAGACAGGGACATAGAGTTTGTGATAGAGCTTGTACCTGCACAAGATCGATAGCAAAGAGACCCTATCGGATGTCCACCGAGGAGTTGGTAGAAATGAAGAAACAAATAGAAGAATTAATGGAGAAAGGATTTATCGGACCGAGTTCGTCGCCGTGGGGAGCACCGCTTTATTTGTCAAGAAGAAGGGCGGAGTTTCGGGATGTGCATTGACTACCGTGCACTCAATGAAGTCACCGTGAAGAATAAGTATCCGCTACCCAGGATTGATGATTTGTTTGATCGATTAAGAGGAGCCGGAGTTTTCTCCAAGATCGATCTGAGATCGGGATACCATCGATTGAAGATCCGATCGGAAGATATTCGAAGATCGCATTCTCGTCAAGATATGGACATTACGAGTTCTGATTATGTCCTTTGGATCGATTTAATGCGCCAGCTTATTTCATGAACATGATGAATAAGGTGTTCATGGAATATTTGGACAAGTATGTCGTCGTGTTCATAGACGATATCCTAATCTACTCCAAGACAGAGGATGAACATGCCGAACACTTAAGGCGAGTTTTGGAAAAGGCGAGGAACAAAGAACTTTTCGCCAAGTTCAGCAAGTGTGATTTTTGGAAGGACAAGGTGGAGTTTCTTGGACATGTAATGACCGCAGAGGAGTCGCCGTAGATCCAAGTAAAGTAGAAGGCGTGTTACATTGGGAGCACCAAGATCGTGACCAGTTCGAGTTTCCTTGGAATGGCAGGATACTACCGCCGTTTCATCGAAGGCTTCTCGACAATTGCGAAACCTCTTACGCATAGCTGAAGAAGGAAAAGAAGTTTGCATGGACGCCGTAATGTGAGAAAGGATTTCAGGAGCTGAAGAAGCGATTGACGTCGGCACCGGTGTTGGTTCTACCGGATGTTGCTCAAAGCTTCGATATTTATTGTGACGACGCGCCAAGGACTTGGATGTGTGCCGATGCGTAACGGAAAGGTCGCCGCTACGCATCAAGGCGATTGAGGCCGCATGAGGAAAATTATCCGACGCATGACCTAGAGTTAGTGCCGTAGTGCATGCTTTGAAGATATGGCGTCACTATCGATTGGAAACAGATGTGAAGTATATACGGATCATAAGAGCCTTAAGTACATATTCACCCAATCGGATCTCGAATATGAGGCGAGAGGAGATGGTTAGAGTTGATCAAAGACTATAATGTTAGAATCCATTACCATCCCGGAAGGCCAACGTGGTAGCCGATGCCCCTGAGTCGGAAAAGCCATACCGTGAGTACGTTGCTAGCCACAAGTCGGGATGAGTTATGTGAGGATTTTCAGAAAATGAAGATTGAGGTAGTACCTAGGGGATTCTTGGCCGCATTAGAAGTAAAGCCTACCCTAGAGGATCGATCCGAGAAGGACGAGAAGGATGATGATAAGATCCGCAGGATTAAGTCCATCAAGGAGGAAGGCAAGGCGAGAGGACTTCAAGTTGGATGAGCAAGGCACGTTGTGGATGAAGGATCGCATTTGTGTGCCTAACAAAAGGAGTTAAAGCAACTGATTCTGGAAGAAGCCCATGACTCCAAGTACTCAATTCATCACTGGAAGCGCCAAGATGTATCAGATCTCAAGGAGAGATTCTCGTGGCCGAGTATGAAACGTGAAGTTGCCGAGCATGTTGCATTGTGCGACGTATGCCGGAGAGTCAAGGCAATGCATCGAGACCAGCGGGATTGCTACAGCCTGAAAATACCTCGAGTGGAAGTGGGAGGAAATCGGAATGGATTTCATTACCGGTTTGCCGAAGACTCAAGGAGGTTATGACTCCATATGGGTCATAGTGGATCGCTTGACTAAAGTAGCCCATTTTATCCCGTGAAGACCACTTACTCGGGAGATAAATTAGCGTAATTGTACATGATCAGATTGTCTGCTTGCACGAGTGCCAAAGAGGATTGTATCGGACGAGGTACCCGCTTACCTCAAGGTTCTGGAATAAGTTGCATGAAGCCATGGGAACCCGTTTGAACTTCAAGATGACTTATCATCCACACGGATGGACAGACCAGAAAGAGTCAACCAGATTCTGGAAGATATGTTAAGAGCTTGTGCATTGGCTTATGCTACCTCTTGGGATAAGAGTTTGCCGTATGCCGAGTTCGATTACAACAATAGTTATCAGGCTAGTTCTGAGATGTCACCTTTTGAGGCCTTTGTATGAGTCGACCACTGTCGGACGCCATTGAATTGGAATGAGACCGTGGCGCCGTGTCTTTGGGCCTGATATTCTTCAAGAGGCTGAAGAACAGATCGCCATGATTAGGGAAAGGTTGAAGATAGCCCAATCTCGATGTAAGAGTTATCTTGACAATCGTCGCCGAGACTTGAGTTTTGAACCGTAAGACTTTGTATACCTCGAGTTACGCCTCTCGGGGAGTTAAGAGGTTCCATGCCAAAGGGAAACTTGCACCCCGTTATGTTGGACCGTTTAAGATTTTGAGCCGCAGAGGCGAAGTTGCTTATCAGCTGGAGTTGCCGCAGTCGTTGGCGGAGTGCATGACGTATTCCATGTGTCCCAGTTGAAGAAGTGTCTCCGAGTTCCTGAGGAACAGACACCGCTAGAGTCAATTGAGTTGCAAGAGGATTTGACCTATAAGGAGCATCCGTGAGGATTCTAGACACAATGGATCGAGAAACTAGAAACAAGTCAACCCGTTTCTGTAGAGTTCAGTGGAGCAACCATGAAGAAAGCGAAGCGACTTGGGAGCGTGAAGAGGATTTGAGGAAAGAGTTTCCAAACCTATTCCTTTAGTAAGCCCTGAATCTCGGGACGAGATTCTATTAAGAGGAGGTTTGTAACACCCCAAAATTTTGCTTTCCTTAAATTCATGTGTGGTTTGGCACTGTGGTGAATTTTTGGAATTTTCTGGACTTTATTTGGATTTATTTGGAATTTATTTGAATTTATTCCATTTTGAAATAATTAAAGAATTTAATTTTGCAAATAAAATTTTGTTGGAAATATTTTATTTGAGTCCAAAATGTTCCAAAATATTTTCCAGAATTTTTCTGGAATTTTTCCGAGTCTTTTGCTATTTTTAATGAATTAAATGAATTACTGGGAATTATTTTAAATATTAAATCGCTGGAAAATCAACTCGGGTCGGTTACTGTTCATCCGACCGAGCCCGAGTCAGACTTGAGTTCGAGTCCGACCCGAGCCAGTTGACTCGATCAAACCAGCTCAAAACCCTAACCGATCCCAACCGTTGGATCAAGATCCAACGGCTGAGATCCGCCTGCACGGCTCGAGCCGCATCCGCCGGATCCGATCGCATCCAGCGATCGCGGGCCGTTGATCGTGCACGTGGGCGGCCGTGAGTCATCGTCTCCGCTCGACTCGGCCGGAGAGCTCCGCCGTGACCGAGCAGGACACGGCTAGGGTTCCGATTTGCACGCACGTCGAGGCCGTATTTAAAGCGTGAGACGTCCCCCGAGGTTGCCCTCAACCTTGCGCACCCGTTCCCCCGAGCCATCTCGCCTGAGCCGTCGCCGTTTGCCCGTACGAGTTCGCCGGAGTTGGAACTCTGTTGCGCCGCGGTTTGCGCCGTTTTCCGCCGTCGTCCGTCGTCTTCCGCCGAAGGAGCCGGATCCGGATCCCCGCGACGAGACGCACTTTCGAAAGGAGGACTCATCTCGCCGGAGAGGCCTCGTAGCGCCGTGCCCTTGGTCGTCGTCCCCGTCTCCGGTGCACCAAGCCCCGCCGCGACGCCATCGTCACCCGCGAAGGTTCTCAGCCGTCCGATCAAGATCCGACAGTCACGGTGAGCCCACGTTCTCCCCCCAACCCTCGAAACCCGATTAGATCTGAAACGTTGGATCAAGATCCAACGGCCCACAATCGCCACGTGACGTGGTAGTGATTATTATAGGATTAGATCTGGACCGTCCGATCTAAATCGAACGGCCCACGATCAACGAGTAGTTTCAACGTGTTAACCCTGGATCTAATCCGCGCCGTTGATTTTCAAACCAACGGCCGTGATTGCGCCACGTGTCGGGAAGTTGGACCGACGCGGTCAGCGCCGTACGCGTGTGAGCGCGTGTCCCTGACACGCGGGCCCCGCATGTCAGAGGGCCCACACGTCAGCCGCGTTTGCGTGAGACCCCGCACTGACAGGTGGGTCCCACCTGTCAGCCTCACCCGAAGCCGTGGACCGGTCCACTGTGGACCAAACCGCGCCGTGGCTGAGCCCATGAGCCGGTGACGTCGACCAACCAATCGAGGCTGCCACGTGTCCATGCCGACGCAATAATTTATGTCCGAAACAGAAAATGATTTATTAATTCGAAATAATGATTTGATTTTGTTTCAAACTTCAAACGCTTATAACTTTTATGCTTCAACTCCGATTTGAGTGATTCAAATTTCTAAATTTGTATAAAATTGAGATCTACCTAAATATGAATTTTATTTAATTTTTGGACTAAAGTTTTTCTCTGTAAAATTATTTAATTGATTATTTAAACTTTAAATAATCATAACTTTTGCGTTTTAACTCCAAATTTGACGATTCCAGTTTCTAAAAATCCATAAAATTATGTTCTTTCTGTTTGTGGATTTTATTTGGATGTTTGAACACTTTTTGCCTATTGTTTATTTGCGTATTTGCTATTTGCACGCTTTACGAGTAGACGTTGAAGTCTGGGAAGGATTCGAAGGAGAAGTATTGACTCAGGATCCAACTCAAGACCAAGAGCAAGTACTTTTTGAAGGCAAGTTGTGCTTTGACCATGTTGATCCTATTTCGAAATCTATTTCAATTTAAACTATTGCATGCTAGTTCAATTAGGAAAATACTTTGTTTAAACATGGGGGTTAGATAAATACCAATTTGCTGTATGACACCTTGATTATTTAAGTATGTGCCATGACCCTTGTCACCCTAGTTGTGGTTTACTAGTTGGACATAATCAAATTGCCAACATGGGTTTTAGACCGTTGTAGTGTATTGCTTAGACCTGCTACGTGCTCATGACATGAATTTGGACAATCAAATGTTAATATTGACTTAATGATATATTGAACCTGTTTTGGAAAGGTATCATGTGATGTTGATAGCACGTGGTGCATGGTAATCAACTGGGGTTTGATAAACAGTTTTCGACCGGGGCATGTGGCAAGAGTAATCAGGTGGGCCAGTTGTGGCATTGGGAGTGTTGATTTGGTTCTTCGGGTAGTCTTGCCCTGGTCACTCTAAGGACTTAACCTTGCAAGCCTTTGAACTGGGTCATACTTGCAACCACATGGCTGGAATGGGACGGCCCTAGTTGACTAAGTCGCTAAGGACTCACTTGTGGAGCCTCAGGGTGTCAATTACACCGTTTGTGTGATTGTACGGGGGAGCGTATCGTGGCTGTGGCCAGATACCCATCTAACGGTGTGTTGGTCCCATACTTCGCCTTGGCTAAGGGAAGGGATGGTGTAGAGCACGAACCGGAGAGGACCACCTGTGTTGTTTGAGGCTTCCGAAAGGCTTTGTTACTGAACTCGCCTTTGTGGTGTTTTCTTGTATCTTGTGGGTAAAGTGCATAACCTCTGCAGAGTGTAGAATCTATTTAAATAGCCGTGTCCACAGTCTTGGACAATGCTCGGGAATTACAACAAGGGTTAGATTTTCGAAAATAACTTGGATTTGAAAGGTTTGTTTGTTTTAATAATGAAGATGATGGAAATGTGGTTTAGGATGGGGAAAAATGTTTATTAAACTTCTTGAAAAGTTATTTACGCTTTACTTATTTCTACTCGCTTTAATCTACTTATATTACTTTTCAAATCTTTGTTTCTTGCAAATATACCTTAAACTATTCCTTTGTACCAAGCCATGCATATAGTATATTAGCTTTGCATTCATGCATGACTTGTCGAGTACCAAGTACTCACCCTTGCCTCAACACAATATCAGTTGAAGAGGAGATCGCACCGACTTTGGAGGAGGAATTCCAAGAGGATCCGTCTACTTAGGGATGCGAGCCCGATCGGTTGCACTGTGGTATACTGGATGGCGCCACGAAGCTATTTGATTTTCCGCTGCTATTATTTCTCTTTTAATAAGTTTCGCCTTGCGAGGCATATATTTGTAACTTGACCATAAGGTCAAGTAACCAGTTTGGTTATTTAAATAAAGTACTTTATTGGTATCGAGTGGTATGATTGTGATATTTACCAATGTTAAGACTGTGTGCACTAGCGCGTTCCTGGACTAGTGCTGAATACACAGAGGGTCCGGATTTGCAAATTCGGGGTCCCGACAATGTTTTTGAGGCCCGATTTCTCTTTGGCGCTGGACTGGTTTTTATGTTTGCGCTGGACCAAACTTTTGGTCCGCCGTGAACGTGAAATCTAGGGTTTTATGCTGGACCATTTTACATGTACGCCGGATCGATTTTTCTTTGGTCCGCTGTGAACGTGGTTTAAATGATTTTGTGCCGGACCAAATTCTTCAAAAACAGTAAGCTTCTATGTTACGCCGGACCATGCACGCCGGACCAAATTCTTGGTCCGTCGTGAACACATTTTTTGAGCGTTGTTTTTGCATGTTCGCCGGGCCAAAAATCTGGTCCGTCGTAAACGTGAATTTTTAATAGATCAAAAATTTGGTTTTAGCTTCCGTACAATCATTCACCCCCCCTCTGATTGCTATATTTGTATACTTCAGTCCCTTGGGGACTTTGTCTTGTTCTTAGCGTTCTTCGGATTCGAGGTCGAATCCTGTTAAGGGGGTGAGAATGTGACATCACAGGATGTGACATTATGGAATGTGATTTTATAGATTATGGCTTTTCGGTACGACTTTATATCGCGTTTTGGGCTGTTTTCCGGGTGTTTGGGCTCTTCCAGGGGAGTTTGGGCCTTAGGTGGAGGCTTCTTGGCCCATGATGAGGAGGAAGAGGGCAGCACCCTGCCCCCTTGCGCCCTAACCCAAGGCGCCCCCTCCTTTCCCCTCCCACACCATAACCGCCACCCCCTTCCCAAGCCCTAGCCGCTCCCCTCCTCCCCTCCCATGCGCCACCCCTCCCTCTCCTCCCCACCCCTAGCTGACCCTAGCTCATCCTCCCCGTAGCCTCTCCGATTTCGCTGTCTGGGAGCTCTTCATCCAAGGAGATCCGGCATTCCTGGCGATCGGCGGGAAGATCGGGCCATGAGGAGGCGAAGTTCGTCGATTGGGTGTCTCGCCAAGAAGAAGTAAGCCCCGGGGATCTTAGTTTTAGGGTGTAGGTGCTGGTTAGATGGTGAATTCCATGGTTAATCTTGGTGTTTAGGTGCTGTTCCTAGATGGCATTAGGATAATTGCAAATCTGTCCAATGTTGTGTTCTTGGGCAGATTGGGCGCTTGAGTTTAGGGCTCGGTTTTGGCAATTTTAGATGCATTTACTGCTGGGCCGATTGTTATGATAGTTGTAAGTAATTCAATTACCTTTAATTGGACACAAAGAACGCTAAATTTCGTCCAGCCGTTTAAAAGTTATGGCTGTTTTACCGAATGTTGTCAAATCTGTGATGAGATTGGGACATATTGTGTTCAATTGTAGATTAGACAATTTTAGAAGCAGAATCAGTCTTCGAAAATACTTAGAAAAAGTTTGGAAATCCTAAGCTTTGAGAAAATGTACTCGTTTGCTTGATTTGGAGTTTCAAAACTCAAGTTATGCTAGTTGGAAGCCCGCTGTCCCGACGGGACAGATTCTCTGTTTTCGGGTTTTAGGAGTGGGTTGCGAGGTTGTTGTAGATGATCGCTCTTGTACTGTTTTGTGGTCAAGTTTTGAGTGTGATGTACCTATGTGCAGGTGGTGTGACCCCGGGAGTGCCCTCAACCTCTCGCCACTCTGTCGCTCACGGTTGAAGGCAAGTGTATTGGGATGGTTTGGGTTTGAGTGGTTATGATACTTGCATAGGTGCAATATGAATACATGATTTGTTAACTTATCATGCTTGTTATTTGCTTATGATATGATGAGCATGATTACAGATTGGCTATGAAATTGTCGTATTAAGTATTTATGCAATTTCCTACATGTTCATGACATATGTGCATTCATAATGGAAGATGCGACCCATTCTGATGTGGGCCTCTATGTTCACATGTTGTGAACACGAAAGACCTACCTCGTAGTCCCATCCACAGTTGTGTATGGGAGCGAGTCAGTAAGAGTAGGCACCCTCCATCTACGGGATGGAAGGGGAAAGTGGGTGCACACTGACGGGTGTGCACTCGGCAATACCGGTATGTGCTTTAAAGAGACATGTGCATTGCATTGCATGTATGATGATGTTAATGAGATGTATATAAGGTGAAATATGAAATGCTTATGATGTTGAATATGAGATGTAGTGATGATGGTATTGAAAACTGTTTTGCGTGTTCCATTGCAATACACTTTGCTGAGTGATGAACTCACGCTTGTGTTTTATGTTGTTTTTAGGTACCATGAAACCGGCATGAGGGAAAGGGGATTAGCGGAACATCTTCACATAGCTTCATACACTTAGACAACTACACTCTTTCATTCGTAGTTGTGATGATTAACTTTATGGAGTTAGAACTTGGATTATGCCTTAATGTGTGCTTGGTTATATCGTTCACTTTGTTTTAGCCATGAAACGTTTGAATTCATTATTGGTCTTAAATTGTTGCTATACTTCATGTTATGGCTGTTTTAGATGTTATCCATAATGTTATTGCTTGTGGTATTATTACTGTTGCTTCAACCCATGGAATTACAAAGGAGATGCTGCCGAATTTTCGGTTAAAGCATTAATGCCCTTGCTGTAATTTGTTCTTAATTGTGGTGTTTAGTTGCTATTTCTACTATGTTTGGTGACATCCAGGGCATACTAGATGCCGAGGTGTTACATGTTGAGTGTGGGATTTATACTCCAAAGAGTATGTTTGGATCATGCTTCTTAGCGTATAAAATGAATTATCTTTGGAAATATTTGTGACACTTTTGATTAGAGTTGGATTTAATAAATATGTGTGTGTGGCATCTGTGAATGTATCAAAAAAGTTGAATCTTATGATTGTATCATCAATGATTTTGGTTGGTGAAGAGGCTTTTGTTGGAAATTAAGTTTCCCTTTCTCTTGAGAGAAAATTGTGGCAGTTATGGGTACAGAGGTTTGATTTGAGAATTGGTTTTCTCTTTCAAAATTTCGGTTTTGGCTAAGCGTTAGAAGCTTTGCCTTGGTGAAAGCGGGCTGATTTGTTTTTGGTTCTGATGAGGTCTCCTGTCAATGATTTGTGTGGGATTTCTCTTTTAATTGGAGTTATCCCCGATGCGAATTTTATTGCATTGATTTAAGAATGTTAAGAGTGGTTTATATGATGATAGAGAATTGGGTTTTCCTTTGAGATTTGGCTTTGGTCAAGATTCTCCCCGTGGTAAATTTTAGCGCTTTTGGGTTCAGGACAATGTATGTGGTTCATTTGGTTTGAAGAGGATGGTATTCCTTTTTCATTCTAGATGGAATTAAGAATATGAATGTTCATGGTATATTGTTGAGTATACTAAAGAATTATGCATTTGAGCTTGGTGGTTTGAGTGAAAGGATGAGAGGGCAAGACCCTCTTAGGAAAGGAACCAAGTGTGGTTTAGGTATGATCTGCGGTCCTAGCTTAGGCTAGGTGTAGAATTTTAATTGTTATTTAAAAGGTGGTTTATGATGGAGGTTTTGATGTCTTGGTCCAAATTTTGTTGGGAGTACCGTTTGGTTGTAGTGAAGGTGATAGCAATTTGAGGTAGAGTGTTTTGTTGTGAATAAGTATTTTAGTTAGTTGTTCCTGGATGTGAGATATGCCTGGAAGAGGATAGAATAAAATTTTATATTGTGGTTTTTGGTTGGAAAGGAAATTGTGCCAAGGTGGGCTATTTCCTTTGATGGCTTTGATGGGTTATAGGTTCATTGGGGATTCAAGTTTGGAACCTAGGATGTTTAAACAGATGGTTTGAGTGATTAGCTGAATTATAGTTTAAAGGTGTTCTGGAATAAAGAGCCCTGTGTCATTTTAGTTGTCATGAATAAGTTGAATCGTGGTAAGGAGGTTAAGAGAAGAGATTAGAATTTGCGATCGAAGTTAAGGGGGATCTAGTGTTGAAATGAGAGTTTGGAACCATGTTCCCGTTGGTGTATATGGAGGTTTTATCCAGTAATACCTGAGAAGGTTTCTAAGCTATATTAGATTATTTTGCGATAACAGTATGATATGTTTGATATGGGGAATGGGCATATCAATTGTTATGATTGAGTCCTTAAGTGGGTGAAATTGAGGATGTAGGTTGAGAAGGTTCTTGTAAGACTCCTTATTCAGGAAGTCATTGGAATCTAGAATGCGAGGGAATTTTTTTTTGTCCCTTGCAAATTTGAGTAGAAATTGAAGTGGTTGTGGAGTCATGAGAAGAGAAGGCTTAGTTTGAATTAAGATAAATCACTTTTGTTAATCATTGGATTTGAGAATTTGGTTTATCGTTTGCAGTCGTTTGAGTTTTTGCATGGGTGCTTTGAGATGCAAAGAAGTTTCAGTCCCTTGTGCACTTTGTTTTGGGTCTAGCATTCTACGAATTCGGGGTCGAATTCCTTTAAGGGGGAGAATGTGATATTCCAGACCTTTCTCCAGATTTTGAAACTTCTAGCAGGGAGCGTGGTGGGCCTGTTTGAGAACAGCAGAGTTGGATTTTTTTGGCTATGTGGGAGAAAAAAAGAAGAAAATTTGGCAATTTTACCCCTCCCCCACCTCCTATTTTTCACCTCCTACCTAATTCTCTCTCACTTTATCTTTTTTCCCCACCCGGTTGGGTCCTCTTCTCCCAGCCCATGCGCCCCGTGGCTCCTCCCCCCACCCAGGCCGAGGCGCATCTCCCTGCTCCTCCCTACCCAGCCGACGCTGCCTCCCCGAGCTCGACATCATGCTCTGGCTCCTCGCCAAGCAAGCGCCGCCCCTCCCTCCGGGTCCCCTCCCCACCCAGGCCGAGCCTCCTCCTCCCTTCTCTTTCCCCCGGCCGACGGTGCCTCCATCTCCCCCTGGCTCTCCCTCCCAACCCCAGCCGCTTCCTCCATCCGGTCGGCGACCTTCTCCAGCTTGGTTGTCGCCACTCCATCCTCCCCTCGACTGCCCCTGTCGAAGCCTCCCCCCCCCCTCTTTGTGGTAAGCGTAGGTACCTTCTCCTTTAGGGTTTGGGATGATTCCATTGCTCAGCCCTGCTGATTTGGTGAGCTCAGGTTGGGGGTGCTGGTTGAATGCTGATTACTCGACATGAACTTTGTGTTGTTTGTTTCCTTAGTATGTAGTTACACTTACGAATTAGGAGTATGATGATGAAATGTTTTGGTGGACTGTCAAATCTCTGCGCGAATCCTGTCAATGTCAAGAGGTTTTGTGCGGCATTGCTATAAGGTTTTGTGTGGTGTGGAAGGGTTCCTTCTGTGTCATGCAAAGATGGCAACTCGAAGGATGTGGCTGCTCTGATCTCGGTCGTTGAAGCTCGTTTGGATAATTGAGACATAGGTGGATTGTGTGTGAATATTGATGTCTTAGGATTTTATTAAGGATAGTGAGTAGTGCTTGTGCTTCAGATATATATGTATATTCATGTCCGATTTACTGCTTTGCTCAGATTAAAGTTGAATAGCTTTATTTCTTCTTGGTGATTTAAATGCACAATATATGTTTGTTCATTTCACCTACTATTTATGCATGCAATATCAAACCCTATATGCTTATCTATTAGGTCTTTATGTGATGGTGCTGCTGAGACAAGAAGGGTAGTAGTGAGATGAAAATTTTTATATATATTAGTAGATAAGAATGAATTTGATTAGCAATTTTCTTCTTCTCTGAGTTTCGATTTCAGATACTTAATGTATGTGTGTGATCCAAAAGATTTGAGTCCTTGTGCAAAGTGATGGGTGTATGTATATATAGTTGGTTAAATAATTGTTGGTGCTAAAAGGTGGTGTTTTAAATTATTGAGATAGTGGGTAGCGCTCAGTTACTGTCAAGCAAGGTATTTCTAAGCTTACTTGTTGCATTTCGTTTCGGTTGCTTTGATTGGAGGGAGTGATTAGGAGGGATAGTATTCCAAAACTTGCTCGCTAAATTGGAGGCGACAGACCAAGGGAAAACTTGTTTCAAATAGCTCTAGATCCTTTTAATCCCAATAAGATCCCTTATTTGACATTCCTCCAAATTTGGTTTCACATGAAACCTTGTTTGGTACCAATTAGCACGCTAGCTATTGATATTTCTGAAGCTTGAATACTTAAAACATAAATGTTAATTATCCTGCATATGCTTTATTAGTTCTTATAGCTTTTGAGCTCTGTTTGTGTTGCGTTGACCTATGGTCAGTAGCTTATTGTTGTAATTGATATGAGAAATGTTAATTATCCTGCATCAGATGGTGAGAGACTGGAGAAGAAGTTTTCAGAAGTGCTTCCATTAATGATGTCAGTAGGATCTTTTCTTCCTCTTTTCCTATCCCTTATGGATACGCTAAGGGGAGTGGCTTCTGTAACACCCCAGCACCTAGTATGCCGCGGATGTCACCACAAAGGATACTAGTAACAACCAAAGCACATGTTTAACAATAAATTACAGCAACTACATTAATAGCTTAAAAGAAATGTCGACGGCATATACTTTGTTTTTCCATGGTTTGAAGCATCAATAATAACATCATAACACAATATCGTAATAGAGGTCATCTATAACATAAATAACAGGAATTTCAGCAATAGTTCAAGACCAGAATATAAATTTAAATGTATGTTCGCACTAAAAATGTGAAGTGGGATTCTTAGCCTCGAACACACAAGACAAACGCCGGATTTGAGCGTGACAGTCAATTTGACCTGGAATTGACAAGGTAGAAGTTGTAAAACTCAATCAGAGCCGATAACGAAAGATTATCGAAGAAACGAAAAAGAGACAGTAAGGGTAATGTTTGTGGTTGTGTTGAGTTGTCTTTTCCTTCTCACAGCCTGCTCCTTTTTATAACCCCTGGCCGATCCGAGTCCTCTCTGGATATGGAACCAAGTCCGTATCGGTCACGATTCTGTTGATGGTAACTGAATTCGCGTCAGCCACGATCCGATCTCTGTTTTCTGCAACTGAGTCCATGTCGGTCACTGTGGCACTACGGTATGGTGTGACATTATAGAATGTGAAATTAGAGAATAAAACCTTTCGGCTTGAGGTTTACTCGCGTTTTTGGGCCTTTTGAAGTGTTGTGTCACCACGGAGTGTCGGAACCTTATAAATGGTGCATGATGAGGTCAAAAACATTATGAGATGTGGAATTAGGGTTAAAACCATATGGTGTGGAGGTTAATAGCGTTTCCGGGCCGTTTCCGGGGTTTTGGGCCTTCCTGGGGGAGTTTGGGCCTAAAAGAGGGGGTTGTGGGCTTTGGTGGGATGGAGTGGGAATCCATTTAGGATTAGGAACAGGTGTGGGGGCTGGTAAAAGGCCTCCCCCCTGCCCCCTTGCGCCCCACAACCTGCCCCTTGGGCGCCCCCACCTCTCCCTCCATGCCCTAGCCGCCACCCCCACCTCCCCCTCTCCATTGCATGCACCTCCACCTCCCCCATTGCTCCCCTTTGCTCCCCACCTCTCCACCACCTCTCCTCCACCCCCTTGATGCCCTAGGTTGGCCTCCCCACCCCCTGCACCTCGAGGATCCATCCGTTGGAGCGAGGAGCAAGGAGCGAGAAGCGAGGAGCGAGGAGCGATCCGGGAGGAGTTTCGTTGGGATTTCGGTCGTCGGGCGAAGGTATGGCCATGGTACTCCTTGGGGTTGGGCTAGGTACTGGTCTAAGGGTTTTTATCAAGTTTTTAGATCAATTGGTGGTGCTGGAATTGAGTAGATTGGATTAGATCTAGATGTTGCCACGTTTCTGTTTTGGGACAGCATGAGCAGTCGACCTAGGGTTCAGTTTTTCGCCAATTTAGATTCGGAATTTGGTCGTACGGATTTTAAAGAAGTTGTAGATAATTTCATTATCTTTCAGTGGACATAAAGAACGTTAAATTCCAATCTGCCGTTTGAAAGTTATGGCTGTTTTACCGAGCGTGTTAAAATCTGTGACGTGATTGGAACAGATCACGGTAATCTGTAGATTAAACAACTTTAGAGTCCGAATCAGTCTTTCCATATACCTAGAAAAAGTTGGGAAATTTCCTAAGCTACGTGAGTATGTACAGAACTCAAGTTATGCCTTTTGGAAGGCTGCTGTCCCGTCGGGACAGAACCTCTATTTTTGGTTATTGCGAGTAGTTGGCAATGTCGACGTACTGTTTTGTGGGCATGACTGTGAGTGTGTGATACCTATGTGCAGGTGGTGTGACACCGGGGGTGCCTTCTACTTCCCGCCAATCCGTCGCCCGTGGTTGAGGCAAGTATATTGTAATGGATAGCGATTGTAGGTTGTTTGATTGATTGAGATTGAAGTTTGAATATATGATATGTTCACATTCCATGCCTTAATGTTTGCCATTGATATGATGAGTATGTTTATTATGTGATGATGCCATGTGTTAATGTACAAGTTATCCACGATGATGCCTTGTGTTAATGTACAAGTTAAATATGATGTTGGCATAAATGCATACATGGCATGTTACATGGCCCGGGCGGTGAGAAAGTCATAACTAGTCCGGGAAGGTCGGTGAGAAAGTTATGACTAATCCGGAGAGCCAATGAGTAAGTCCTACATCGTGATTCCATTCACCGCGGTGAGCAGGCGAGGAGTATGCACCCTCCATCTTCGGGATGGAAGGGGGGAGAGGGTGCACACCGACGGGTGTGTACTCAACCATACCGGTATGAGTTTCCAGGAGATATGTGCATCGCATTGCATTACATTGCATTGCATTATATGAGGATGTTATATGAGGATGATTTATGATGATGTCAATGATATGCTTACACTATGAATATGAGATGTGTATGATGTTGTGTGTGAAAAGTGGTGATGAAGGTATTGGAATGTGTTTTCTTGTTCCATTGCAATATACTTGCTGAGTGATGAACTCACGCTTGTGTTTATGTTGTTTTTCTTAGGTACCATGAAACCGGCATGCGGGAAAAAGTGGTTAGCTACACATCTACACGTAGCTCCACACAAATTAGACAGTGTTACCACTTGGAGTCATGATAATGAAAGTGTTGCCATGAAACTTGGAGAATTGCTTAACTGTGTGCTCGGTCTTACTATTTGATTCGTTTAGCTCATGAAGTGGTTGAAGGCTTTATCCTGGACTTATTTTGTTGCTATGTCACATGTTATTGCTGTTTTAGATGCTTTCCATTATGATATAACTTGTGATGTTTTGTTGTTGCTCCGAATCATGGAAAAACAAAGGAGATACTGCCGAAATTTTCGGTATTAGCATTTGTTCCTTTGCTGTAATTTAACTTAATTCATGGTATTTAGGTGTTGTTTAGCCTATGTTTGGTAGCATTCGGGCATATTAAATGTCGGGGTGTTACAGTCACGTTTCAATCTTTGGCTTTCAAATCCCAGCTATCACATATACATCAAACTTTCCATATTTCGCATCGAATCAATACTTTCCATGCATGCTGAATTTTGGTGCAAACAACGTCTCAAGAACCAATACGAAGTGAACAGTTAACATAGTAAACGACATAACATAAACCATGTTTAGTTCAAGAAGATAAGCCATCACAACTAGGAAAAGAGGTACGTAATTGTTTAATAGAATGAAGCTAAGTGAAGACGTGCATCTAGCTCCCTTTCCCACATACCGAATTCAAGGTACCTAAAAACAACATCAAACAACAAGCGTGCGTTCATCACTCAGCAAAGTGTATTGCAATGGAAACAATTTAACAACAGATAACATATACCATGTGAAACAATTCATAAACTTCTTCATCATACTCTCATTTATGCAATGCAATGCATCGTGCCTCTTTGCTTAGCACTTACCGGTATTGCCGAGTGCACACCCGTCGGTGTGCACCCTCTTTCCCTTCCATCCCGTGAAGGGTGCCTACTCTTACAGACTCGCTCTCATTCACAACTGTGGATGGGACTACGAGTTAGGTCTTTCATGTTCACTACGTGTCAACACAGAGGCCCGTATCAGAATGGGTCGCCTCTTCCATTATACATGCACATATGCCATAACATGAATAAATTTGCATAAATACTCAATTTAGAAATTGCATATCCAATTAACCATTCATATTCATCATATCACATGCAAGGATCAAGAACATGGAAAATTAATACATCACATAGTAATATTGCAACGCTACGAATCTATATGACCTCCCAAGCCAAAGCCATCCCAATACACTTGCCTTCAACCTCGCGAGACGGAGTGGCGAGATGTTGATGGCACTCCCGGGGTCACACCACCTGCACATAGGTATAATAAACTCAAAAACATGCCCACGAAACAACACCAGATCAATCAACTACATCGACTTCGCAACCCACTCCTAAAACCCGAAAAACAGCAATCTGTCCAAACGGGACAGGAGACTTCGAAAGACCATAAATTGAGTTTAAAGACTCCAAACCAAACAAACGAATACATTTTCTCGAACTACTGGAAACTTCCCATCTTTTTCTAGGTATTCGAAAAGTCTTAATCGGCCTCTAAGTCCCTCTAATCTACAGATGAACACAGACTATTCCAATCGCAACACAGTTTGGACAGCGTTCGGTAAAATGGCCATAACTTTTAAACGACTGAATGAAACTTAGTGATTTTAGTGTCCAATTAAATTTAATTTGATTATATACAACTTTCGCAACAGCCGGGCCCCTAGAAAACGCATCTAAAAATCTCTAATTCGCATCCTAAGATCGATGACCTAATCTGCCCGAGCACAGAACACTGACAGAGTTGCATTCTCCCTAAATTCATCTAACCATAGCACCTAAACACCAATTTTAGGCATGAAATCCCCCTGCTAAGCAGCACCACAACCCTACAAAAGAACCTACAATCACTTACCTCCTATGAAGAATCCAACGAATGATGAACTTCTCCTCCTCCTGGCCACGATCTCCTTCCAATCGCCGAATTCACCGGATCTTCTTGTTTGCAAGGCTCCCCAACGGAGGGATCAACGAAGGGGGAGGTGTGGCTGCCAAGGGAGGGGACAAATCCTTGCTAGGGCCAGCTAGGGAGGAGAGGGAGGGGTGCACGGGTGGGAGAGATAGGGAGGAGGGGGCGACGGCTAGAGAGGGCGAAGGGGGTGCAAGGGGCAAGGGTGGCGCATGGAGGGGGGTGTGAAAACCTTGGGTTGGCAGGAAATCCCCCCACATGGGCCAAAAACCCCCCCACCAACAGCCCAACTAATTCCCCCAAGGCCCAAATTAATCCCCCAAAGGCCCAAACTCCCCCGGACAAGCCCAAACACCCGGAAAAGCCCAAAAACACGATATAAACGCATACCGTAATGTCACATTCTCTCCCCTTAACAGGATTCAACCCCGAATCCTAGACACACCGCTAGGAAACCACAACAAAAGGAGCTAAGTTTCACTGTCCATACCTGGTAAGAATAACTCTGGGTATTGCTCGCGCATGCGAGACTCCAACTCCCAGGTCGCTTCTCTCTCAGATTGGTGCGACCACAGGACTTTGACAAACTTGAGTGTTCTATTCTTCAACACTCGCTCCGAATTCCCCAAAATTTTCACGGGTTGGGACTCAAAAGTGAGGTTCTGATCAAGCACCAATGGCTCTAAAGGAACCACCAACTCCGGGTCATGCAAGTACTTTCTCAGCATGGAAACATGGAACACGTTTTGGACCCCTTGCATCGACTCAGGAAGCTCCAAGCGGTAAGCCAACTTACCAACTTGAGCTGTAATAGGGAATGGGCCCACATACCTCAAACTAAGCTTCCCTTTGTTGCCAAAGCGAACCACACCTTTGGTAGGAGATACTCACAAGAGTACGCCATCACCCACCTCAAACTATAAATCTCGCCTTCTCACATCAGCATAGATTTTCTATCTACTCTGAGCTGCAAGAAGGTTCTACCGTACCTCTGCCACCCGATCAACAGTTTACTGAACCCAATCCGGTCCAAGGACCAATCTCTCTCCCACTGCATACCAGCAAAATGGTGATCTACACTTTCGGCCATACAGCACTTCAAAAGGAGCGGCCCGAATGCTGGAATGGTAGCTGTTATTATAGGCAAACACTACTAATGGCAAATGATCTTCCCAGCTACCTTTCCATGACATCACACAAGCCCTAAGCATATCCTCCAAGGTCTGAATGGTACGTTCAGATTGGCCATCAGTTTGAGGATGAAAGGCGGTGCTAAGACGAAACTGTGTGCCCAAAGCACTTTGTAAACTCTCCTAGAATTTAGAGAGAAACTTCGCATCCCGATCAGAGATAATTGTCTTGGGCACACCATGCAGTCTCACAATTTCCCGCACATAAATGGGAGCCAACTCACTTGCTGAATTTGTAGTGCGAATAGGAATGAAGTGAGTGGACTTGCTA
The DNA here is from genome assembly GCA_036346355.1 of Rhipidocladum racemiflorum. NCBI lineage: Eukaryota > Viridiplantae > Streptophyta > Magnoliopsida > Poales > Poaceae > Rhipidocladum > Rhipidocladum racemiflorum. The sequence goes on along the minus strand of CM070584.1, from coordinate 23,866,018 downwards.
AGATGGTCCACCACAACCCAAACAGCATCCTTCCCTCGTGGAGTACGAGGTAGGCCAGCTACAAAGTCCATAGAAATGTCGTCCCAAGGCCAGACAGGAATCTCCAATGGCTGCAACAGACCGGCAGGACGCTTGTATTCAGCCTTAACCTTCTGGCAAACCCCACAAGATGCCACATACTTAGCAATGTCAACTCTCATCCTTTTCCACCAGAAGTTCTTTTTCAAATCCATGTACATCTTAGTCTCCCCATGATGGACCGTGTACAGGGTTCGATGAGCCCCTTTCAGGATATCTTCTTTGACTTGGAATTTCTGAGGTACGCAAAGGTGACCCCAAAACCTCAGAGCTCCCACATCATCAATAGAAAAATCCCCAGTCTTACCATCCTCTAGGCATTTCCTCACCTGTTGGAGCAACTGGTCATGCTGTTGTGCTTCCCGCACCCGCTTCCGAATTGCTGACTCAAGAATCAATTGGGTTTCAGCTTGCACGGTTCCCGCAAAACAATAAGAGATCCCCAGCCGCTCAAAATCAGCAACAAGACAATCCATAATAGGGGGCATTGTCTTGCGGCTGAGCGCGTCAGCCACCACATTCGCCTTGCCTGGATGGTACTAGATTGTGAGGTCATAATCCTTTATCAACTCTAGCCACCTCCTCTGCCTCAAATTCAAATCTTTCTGGGTAAAGATGTACTTGAGGCTCTTGTGATCAGTGAAGATATCACAAGATTCTCCATAAAAATAATGCCTCCAAATTTTCAAGGCAAACACCACTACGGCTAGCTCAAGATCATGGGTGGGGTAATTCTGCTCATGCTTTTTCAACTGCCTCGAGGCATAAGCAATCACCTTGCCATCTTGCATGAAAACACAACCAAGTCCCATTCAAGAGGCATCAAAATAGACTGTGAAGTGCCTCCCAGGATTGGGGAGGGTAAGAACAGGAGCAGTCACTAACTTCTCCTTCAAAGTGCAAAAAATATGCTCACACTCCACAGTCCACTGAAATTTCACTCCCTTCTGGGTCAAGTGCGAAAGTGGCTTAGCAATGATGAAGAAGTCATGCACAAAACACCGATAATACCCAACCAACCCAAGGAAGCTACGCACCTGTTTAACATTAGAGGGTCTCTTCCAGTCCAAAACTGCTGAGACTTTACTAGGATCCACAGAAATGCCCTCTGGATTGATGATATGGCCAAGGAAACCCACCTCTAAAATCCAGAACTCACACTTCTTTAATTTAGCATAGAACTGATTCTCCCTTAATGAACCCAGCACAAGCCTCAGGTGCTGCTCATGTTCTTCTTCTAATTTAGAGTAAAACAGAATATCATCAATGAATACTACCACAAAATCATCCAAATACTTGTGTAGCATACTGTTCATTGCCTCCGTAAAAACAACAGGAGCATTGGTTAGTCCAAAAGACATAACTTTGAATTCATATTGCCCATACCTAGTGGAGAAAGTAGTCTTCTCGATATCCTGTTCCCTCACACGGATCTGATTGTAACCAGACTGAAGATCAATTTTTGAGAACACCTTGGCTCCCTTCAGCTGGTCAAAGAGATCCTCAATACGAGGCAATGGATACTTGTTTTTGATAGTCACTTGATTGAGAGCATGATAGTCAATGCCCATGCGCCAACTACCATCCTTCTTAGAAACGAAAAGGACATATGCTCCCCATGGTGACACACTGCGCTGAATAAAACCCTTGGCTGTGGGGGCTTCGGTCCTGATACAGTGATTCCACCTCTACTGTTGCACTGGTTTGGTTAATTGCGCAACCAGTATAGTTACTGATCACAGCATCACGACCGACTCAGATTGAAACCACTTGGTCGGCACGACACTCGACTCATGAGGTCATATGCCACCCAATTGGTTCCAACCCGAGCTTCCCGCAGATATATGATTGTCACTAGTCCCTGGATCAGTAGGCTAGTGTCACATATTGTGATAGGTAGTATCGTTCCATGCAACCACAAGTTAAGAGTAGAAGTAATATATATTATGTGAAATCATGTGCTGAAAAATTGGCTTAGAATTGAATTTGCAAAATGTGTTTGTTCATGTGTTTTGACAATTTGACAAGAAACCAGTAAGTTTTGCATGTACGTCGGACCAATTTCTTTGGTCAGTCGTGAACGGCTTTTTGAGGATTGATTTCGCATGTACGACGGACTGATTTCTTTTAGTCTGTCGTGAACGTGTTTTCGCCGGAATGATTTCTTCTTGAAACCGATACTTTCACTTGTACACCGGACCGATTTTGTTGGTCCGTCATGAATGGCTTCTTGAGTGACTTTTTCATGTGTACGCCGGACCATATTTTTTGGTCCGTCGTGAATGCGTTTTTGCTCGATTAGGGTTTTGAGCAAAATTGGAATTGTGTTTGATTTGTTTTTGAGATTATGAAATTTGTGAGAATTTCATGATGCTTGAAGTGGACTTTATGCAATGCTCATGTGAGTAGTTGCATGGATTGACATTGAGTCAAGTCGTGGACTTGTGCTCGGATTTGTTTTGTGGTTTGTTCATGTGCAGGTATTGCTCGAAGACGAATGTGGTCGATGACGGGACCGGAACTAGGGTCATGGAGGAACTGAGGTTCGGGACTAGGTTCAGGAGGAACTGAGGTCTTGGTGGTCAAGGATGTCATGCGGGACGTTCGGGCTAAGAGAATGGTGCACATGAAGAATGGTTAGTCACGTGAGAATGGCAGGAGGTCATTCGCGTGCAAAGTGTTAGTCACGTGAGTATGGCGGTGGCCATACCGTGCAAAGTGTTAGTCACGTGAGTATGGTAGGGTTGCCATATGCGTGCAAGAGTTGTACTCGGCCAGGTTGGGCCAAGTAGAGTTGTGTTGAATCTGATTCCTTCTAGGGAATAGGAATCGTATTCGTAACTCCTTGTGGGTTGGTCCTTTAAATAGGAGGGTGTCTCTGTTAAAGGGCATCAATCGAACCAAGTAGCGAGCAGCGCAAGGGAGCTTGAGCTTGGTTTTAGGGTTTGTACTCTTTTGATGGGAGTACTTTAGACAAAAGAAATAAAGATCAATTCTTCTAGTTCCTTGTGTGCTACAATATTCTCTTTTGGTTCTTGTTTGCATACTTGTTCTAGTTCTAGATTGGTTTTTGTTCTTTGAGTTTCATCTTGATTTGATCCATCAAAAACCTCTCTAGGGTATCGATCTAGTGTTCCTCAAAGTCTTGTTGATAAATCTTTTGTTATTCTTGATCAATCTACAAGTTTCGATTGATTTTCGTCAAGTTTTGGAACAGCAAGCTTGCGAAGCTTATAACTTTTGATCCGTAAGTCCGATCGAGCTGATTCTTTTTGGATTCGATTCGTACTGGAATCTAGTTTCTTGTGTCCAAATTTCAGATCAATCCGACGGTTGGATCTCCGGGAATTCGCGTTTTACCGAACCTCTGTCATTCTGTTTTTGTCGAAAACGAGGCAATTATTTGGTTCTGTTTTGGGGTGAACTTTTAATAGATCAAGAATTTGGTTTTAGCTTCCGCACAATCATTCACCCCCCCCTCTGATTGCTATATTCGTATACTTCGATCCTACATATTACAACGATATACAATATTACAACTTGTTCCTGTTTACAAAAGGCTGACTGGCTTAAAGTAAACTAAAGAGAAGAGCATAAAAGAAACAAAAGCAAAGCGGCCACGGTGTGCCTCCATTCCCACAGGCAACCGGCAAGCGTAACACTCCGCTAGCCATCAAGCGCACCACCCGCGTCGGGATCACTGAACTCCTGGTCATCCCCGTCTTCACCTGCATCTTCTGCTCCTCACGCAGGTTTTCAGAGCAAACGGTGAGTACACGTATGTACTCGCAAGACTTTATTGTTTGCAAGTAAATTAATAATGCAGGCTAATCAATGAAGATGGTTGCTATTCTAGTTCAAATTTGCGTGAAGCAGAATTTATTTGCAATAGGCTAATAGATTCGAAATGCTGCACAGTTTATAAAGCATTTAGTAAAAGAAAGTAATTCAACATATAATGTACATTTCATACCATATTCAATTTCCTCCACCATATCCAACTTAACCATCAAACGACATCAAGAATCACCACCAACACGATCGAATCACCAGTCCAATCAGTCTCTGAGTCCAATGACTCAACATTTCGCTTAATTCAACCCAACATTTCAAAGATCTACCGTTTTCAAATCCTTTTCTGAAAACAAAACCAAAATACTATACTTGACATAAAATACCCAAGTTGCTCGTGACCGTGAGCACGCCTAATCGATTAGTTTAATTTATCTATGAAGAGAAGGTACACTTTACCCACATGACACACTCTAGCAATCATGTCAACCATGCCACGCGATACATAATGTACCCGTTTTGCTAGATTGTGACGAAACTTTTCCAATTGTCAGTTTCCAGTCCTGCGTCAGCCCCGGCGATGTGCGCTCTTTGCTATGGGTGAGGGCTTCACACACACACAGTATACCCCCGGGCCGGGTGAGAGTGCCGCAAATTCTTGCAGTTAGGCACCAAGACTCCAAACCCGCTTCACCCACACGGATCCGACGATGGCTAGCGCTCCATCGTGCCTTTTACCCACAGCAAAGCATCCACCGTTGTAACGAAAGTCTCCAACACCTGCTCGAGGTGAGGGAGTATTCTGAACAACACCAGTACGTCGGTGACTGTTCCATTACTTCGACCTACCACGGCGCAAGACCAAATCCCAACTCCTGTACTGGGTTAGGCTATCCCATACTAGCACATGTGGTTGTACAAAAAGACTCAGTTAGAAGCGTCAAGTTCAGTCCTTAAGATTGCACAGATGAGACCTCCCACCATCCGTCCGGCATAAAACCACTTTTCACCTTTCTCTTTTTCACCTTTTTATCAACATAACCTTTTCCATGAAATCACCAATTTAGAAATTCCGATAATAATTCATGAAGGTTTTGATTGGCTGAGTCCACCGATCAATAATCACTCAATCTAACGCTGGGCTAAGTGTATGCAACTACTAGACTTATAATCCCTAGTGACACTTGATATGATGCCTAACCTTATCCTAAGGTTAAACAAGGTTCGCATAACAATATTGCAATCTAGATAAACCATCCAGATTTGGATCTAACTACCATTTCCCACGATTTAAATATTTGTACCACTTACTTATGCATGCGTAATAGTTTGGAAAAAAAAGACAAAGTACATCTGCAAATATAGGTTCAATATGTTCAAAGGGGGTGCTTGCCTGTTTTCTTTGCTTCTGCATCACACGTGATCTCGGGGTCGTAGTCTGGATCCTCGTCAACAGCTCCCGAAGTGTCAACGTCTAAACGAACGCGAAACAAAAGAAGCAACGAGAAGACGAATAAGATCCAAGGAAAACAAGGCATTAAGCTCTTAGAATAAGACAACAACCAGTAAACAAATACGGGAAACAAAAATCAAATGAAAACCAAATTTTTGGACCAAGCCGGCGATCACAAGCTCTTGTTGGCGGTAGTGCCGCCCTAGGCGGCGATGCGAATCGACAAGCACTGGTAGTGCCGCCCTCTGATCAGCGATGTCCCTTAAAATCGGTAGTGCCAAAAATCCAAAACACGAAAAGGGTACTCTCTGGAAAATAACCGCCGACGTTGTGGGGGCGGTAGTGCCGGTCAGAGCGGCAGTACCGGCCTCACCACATCGGTAGTGTTGGCCAGAGAAAAAAAACTAGGGTTCGAAATGGGTTTTTGCGCAAACGGCTTCGGAACTTCGCAGCGATCGCATGGATGAGTTCTCAGAGATGGTAAGGACCCATTCACGCGAACCACGCGAGGTTTCAACCACGTTTGACCTAATTTCTCACCCCGAGAAACTCGAGAATCCTAATTCACGCCAAATTTTGACTTTCACCCCGAATCGAATTCAAACTTGATTCTCTTCGCGAAACTGGAACTTGAACGGTAACGAATACATTCTAGTGTCATTTTCCCAGCTACGGAATGTTGTCCTTATAATTATCCAGTTACGGACAACGTTAGACAACAAAAAAGAATACTATTCTCATGTAGGAAACTGTGTTGATCTCAGGTATAAGGATCATTCATTATCATTGTATGAAACAGCTTATGACACTAATTAAATCCTCAAAAGATGTTTCATAAGCGAGTCAATCCAATAGCATGTACACTTACATGTATTCACATGATTGCATTGTATCACATAATCATAATCCGTGAAACATGATTATCAAAACAATTCATGTGCTTGTTTTCCAAGATTATTGATGTCCCAACCAATAAATAAACAAGGGATAATTTATAATAATGTCACAATCAAACTACAGAGTTTTCACGATCAAGTCACATACTTGATGATCTGTAACATGAAATTATTAAAGGAACAATAAGCATAAATACAAGATAATCATCTTCATGATTGGCTTCTTGGGCATATTTCCTACAGAGACAACACAAGACCAATCAACTACATCGAAGTCGCAACCCACTCCTAAAACCCGAAAAACAGCAATCTGTCCAAACGGGACAGCAGACTTCGAAAGACCATAACTTGAGTTTAATGACTCCAAATCAAACAAACGAATACATTTTCTCAAACTACAGGAAATTTCCCATCTTTTTCTAGGTATTTGGAAAGTCTCAATCGGCATCTAAGTCCCTCTAATCTACAGATGAACACAGACTGTTCCAATCGTGACACAGTTTGGGCAGTGTTCGGTAAAATGGCCATAACTTTTAAACGGATGAACAAAACTTAGTGATTTTCTTTACCCACTTAAAGGTAATTCGATTATATACAACTTTCACAACAGCTGGGCCCCCAGAAAATGCCTCTAAAATCTCTAATTCGCGTCCTAAGATCGATCACCTAATCTGCCCGAGGACAGAACACATGACAGAGTTGCATTCTCCCTAAACTCATCTAACCACAGCACCTAAACACCAATTTTAGGCATGAAATCCCCCTTCTAAGAAGCACCACAACCCTGCAAAAGAACCTATAATCACTTACCTCCCTTGAAGAATCCAACGAACGATGAACTTCTGCTCCTCCCGGCCAGGATCTCCCTCCAATCGCCGAATTCACCGGATCTTCTTGTTTGCAAGGCTCCCCAACAGAGGGATAAATGGAGGGGGAGGTGTGGCAGCCAAGGGAGGGGACAAATCCTTGCTAGGGTTGGCTAGGGAGATGAGGGAGGGCGCATGGGTGGGTGAGATGGGGAGGAGGGGGGCAGCGGCTAGAGAGGGGGAGGGGGCGCAAGGGGCAAGGGTGGTATAACACTCCGGCACCGTACGTGCCCTGAATGTTACACCCTCAAACTTCAACTAGCAACAAACGCTATAATAAATTAGCAAGGCAAGCTAATACACTAGCAAGCTACCGAATTTACTAGAAATTTCGGCTGCACCTCCCCTAAAACTAGGACATCCACTCAGCAGACAAAAGATAACATTTAATATAACAACAACAAAAAGCATCTTAACATATCCAACCAAGCACAAATATGGGTCATGGTATCAACTAACCATCATGACCCAACTAAGCACATACAACTACCACATAATTACATTACATGACATGAGCATATTAAGATTAGAAGCGATATGTAAAAAAACTATGGTGACGCAAAACGTGTTTGTGCTACTACTCCCATCCCAGAATGTCGGCTTAAAGGTACCTACAATCAACAAACAACTAAGCGTGAGTCGAAGACACAGCCAAATACAACAAAGGACAAAAACATAGCCAAATAAAATTTCTTAAGCAGTAACAATGTAGGATCGAAGTATACGAATATAGCAATCAGAGGGGGTGAATGATTGTGCGAAAGCTAAAACCAAATTTTTGATCTATTAAAAATTCACCCCAAAGCGGAACCAAATAATTGCCTCGTATTCGACAAAAATAGATTGATAGACATTCGGAAAAATGTGAATTCCTAGAGATCCAACCGTCAGATCGATCTGAAATTTGGACACAAGAAACTAGATTCCAATACTAATCGAACCCAAAAAGAATCAGCTCGATCGGACTTACGGATCAAAAGTTATGAACCTCACAAGCTTGCTGTGACAAAAGATGACGAGAATTGATCTAACCAAAACTTCAAGATTAAACAAGAACGACAAAAGATTAATCAACTAAACTTTGTGGAATTCTAAATCAATACCCTAGAAAGATTTTTGATGGATCAAATCAAGATGAAACTCAAAGAACAAAAACCAATCTAGAACCAGAACAAGCATGCAAACAAGAACAAAACAGAGAACACTGTAGCAACGTGGCTACTGTAGCACGCAAGGATTTTGAAGAATTTATCTTTATTTATTTTTGTCTAAAATACTCCAAACAAAAGAATACAACCCTAAAACTTGCCCACGACTTGATGCATAAACAGGAGGTGCCTCCCCCTATTTATACAGAGCAAACACATAGAGTCCTGAAAACAATTCCTACTCCTAATCCTAGAAGGAGTCCCACACCTAATCCTAAAGGAATCTATATTCAACACAACTCCACTTGGCCCAACCTGGCCAAAAATAGCTCTTGCACGCATATGGCAACCCAGCCATACACACGTGACTAACAACTCTTGCACGCGTACGGCCACCGTGCCATACTCACGTGACTAACCATTCTTCATGTGCACCGTTCTCTAGCCCGAATGTCCCGCATGACATCCTTAACCACCAAGACCTCGATTCCTTCCTGAATCTAGTCTCGAACCTCAGTTCCTCCATGAACCTAGTTCCAGTCCCATCATCGACCACGTTCGCCCTCGAGCAACACCTGCACATGAACAAACCACAAAACGATTCCGAGCACAAGTCCGTGACTTGACTCAACATTAGTCCATGTAAATACTCACACGAGCATTGCATAAGTTCAAAACATGCATTATGAAATTCAAACAAATTTTATAACCACAGATCAATCATCAAATAATTTCCAAAATCACAAAAATCAACCTCGAGCAAAAAAACATTCACGCTGGACCAAACATCGGTCCGGCTCAGCTCATGACAGACCAAACTTTTGGTCCAGCGCAGCTCACGACGGACCAAACTTTTGGTCCAGCGTACATGCAAAGTCTCGGTTCAATTCAGAGAAAACATGTTCAAAAACACGTTCACGACGGACCAAACTTTTTGGTCCGGCGCAGCTCACGACGGACCAAACTTTTGGTCCGGCGTACATGCGAAAGTCTCAGTTCAATTCAGAGAAAATACATTCACGACGGACCAAACTTTTTGGTCCGGCGTACATGCAAAAGCAACGCTCAAAAATGCGTTCACAACGGACCAAAAATTTGATCCGGCGTGCATGGTCCGGCGTAACATAAAGACTTACTGTTTTTCAACAAATTTGGTCCGGCACAAGTATTCAAAAAAGTGCGTTCACCACGGACCAAAACTTTGGTCTGGCGTGCATGTAGAAACAACCGTCAAAAACGCAGTTCACCACGGACCAACAATTTGGTCCGGCGTAGATGTGAATTCAAGCCTCAAAAACATGTTCACGGCGGACCGAATATTTAGTCCGGCGTAGATGCGAGAAACAGTCTAGCGCCGATAGGAAACTTACTGTTTTTGTGAAATTCAGTCCGGCGCTAAAAAAACCACATGCACACACACATTTGCAAATTCAATTCTAAGCTAATTTTTCAACACATGATTTCACAATCTCCCCCTTGATGAAAACATTGGCAACACCACTTAGAATTGAACATTTGGCATTCACTTCACAAAAGGATTTTTGAACAGACCAAGGAATATCCCCCTTTGACCAATATGCAAAGTAAAAACTCTCCCTGGGTGAAAATACGAAAAATATCCTAATAAGAAGAAAAATGTGTGTGAATGTGCAATGTGCCCAAAAACTCCAAAATACTCAAAACTTCTCCCAAAATTCAATTCTCCAAACTTCTCACAAAATTCTCAAAATACCAAATTCCAAAAACTTCTCAACTTCTCCCCCCCCCCTTTCCTTAAACTTCTCCCCCTTTGACAATGGATTCATCAAGAATACAAAAGAGAGAACAAAATGTTCAAAAAATTTCCCTTTAGCAATGATTTCACAAAAGAGAAACAAAGGAGTACCAAGATAGGAAAATATGAGCTCATTCGATCATATAACCTTATATATCACATAATATGCAAAATACATGAACTTGATGTGATTTTAAAAAGTTAGGGAATGACATGCATCTCAACCTCAGTACAGTCACCTATAGGCAAGTACTAAGCAATACCTTAGCAGAAAAGCAAGGCTCAAAACTGAAGCAACTAACAACTCAGGGAGAGCAAGTAGTTTCAACTCCAATCTAGTAGGCCAATTTAATCTTTTTTAAAAACGATAAACTGCATGTGCCATGCTTAAAGCATACTTCTTTTATTTTCTCGGAGTGGCATGCTTGAAGCATACATCTTGTCTTTTAGGGAATGGCATGCTTGAAGCATACATCTTATCTTTTTAGGGGAAAGCATGTCTGAAGCGCACAACTTGAGGCATTTGCTTATAACAACCCCTTTTTATTGATTCCCTTTTCTTTTCCTTTTTCTTTGATTGTAAACATACAAAGAGATAAAAAGGCCTTTTGAAAGAGTAAAGATGAAAACCCACTTGCTCCATAGCCCAAATTTGTCAAGAAGATTCAATATCAAGCCTAGAAGAGTAAGATATCACAGAGTATTTAGCTATATGCAGTCAGACCAAGGAATTCCGCAATGTCATTTTTAGTTCAAGTGGAACAATTTAGATTATCACATATTAGCTCAATGACATAATATATAAAGAAATATGATAAAGCAAGTTCATCAAGTAAAAAAAAACTTAGCAGGGAAACTCCCCCTCAAAGTAAACCCATTGGATGAACAATCCCAAGTTCTCCCCGAATAAAAGCAAAACGAGAAGAAGACAAAGGTTTTGTGAAAATGTCTGCCAATTGATGTTCAGTATCCACATGGTGAAGCACAATATTTCCTTTTTCTATATGATTGTGACACCATGGAGTGTCGTAACCTTATATAATGTGAATATTGAGGTCAAAAACTTTATGAAATATGAAATTGGAGGTTGAAACCATACGTTATGAGGTTAATTTGCGTTTCCGGGCCGTTTCGGGGGATTTGGGCCTTCCCGGAGGAGTTTGGGCCTTAGGGAAAGGGTAGTGGGCTTTGATGGGATGGAGTTTGAGTCCAAGTGGGAGTAGGAGACCTGTTTGGGCTGGTAAAAAGGGCCTCCCCCTGCCTTTGCCTGCGCCCCCACCCCTGCCCTTGCGCCCCCACAAGCCCTAGCCCCCCCCCAACTCCCCACCTCCTCCTTGTGGCGCCTCCACCTCCCCCATTGCTCCCCATTGCTCCACCACCTATCCACCACCTCTCCACCTCCCTTGCTGCCCCTAGGGGAGTTCTCCACCTCAACACCTCGAAGATCCACCCGTTAGAGCGCTCCGCGATGAGGAGATCCGGCGGAATTGGAGCGAGGAAGGAGATCGCGCGAACTAGGAGGAGATCCGTTGGGTATTCGGTCGTCGGGCGAAGGTATGGCCTCGGGAATCCTCGGGGTTGGACTAGGATCTGTTCTAAGGGGTATTATCATGTTTTTAGATCAATTGGTGGTGCTGGAATTGAGTAGATTAGCTGGAATCTTGAGTTTGCCACGTTCTCTGTTTCGGGCAGCATGAGCAGTCGACCTAGGGCTTGGGTTTTAGTCAATTTAGAATCGGAATTTGGTCGTACGTCTGTTGAAGAAGTTGTAGGTAATTTCAATATCTTTCCGTGGGTATAAAGAACGTCCAATTCTGCCCAGCCATTTGAAAGTTATGATCGTTTTACCGAACGTATTAAAATTTGTGACGTGATTGGAACAGATCACGGTTTTCTGTAGATTAAACCATTTTAGAGTCCGAATGAGTCTTTCCATATACTTAGAAAAAGTTGGGAAATTTCCTAAGCTACGCGAGGATGTACTCGTTTAATTGATTCGGAGTCTTAGAATCCGAGTTATGCCTTTTGCAAGGCTGCTGTCCCGACGGGACAGAACCTCTGTTTTTGGGTTTAGCTAGTAGTTTGCGATGTCGGGGTAGAAGAGGGTTTGCTTACTGTTTTGTGGACTTTATTGTGAGTGTGTGGTACCTATGTGCAGGTGGTGTGACCCCGGGAGTGCCTTCTACTTCTCGTCAATCAGTCGCCCATGGTTGAGGCAAGTGTATTGGAATGGGTAGCGGGTTGTAGTTGCTAGATTGATTGAGATTGAATTTGAATACATGATATGCTCACATGCCATGCCTTAATGATTGCCAATGATATTATGAATATGTTTATTATGTTATGATGCCATGGGATAGTGTACAAGTTATTTATGATGTTGGCATATTTGCATACATGGCATGATACATGGCCCGGGCGGTGAGAAAGTCATAACTAGTCCGGGGAAGGTCGGTGAGAAAGTTATGACTATTCCGGAGAGCCAATGAGTAAGTCCTACATCGTGATTTCATTCACCGTGGTGAACGGAAGCGAGGAGTAGGCACCCTCCATCTTCGAGATGGAAGGGGGGAGAGGGTGCACACCGACGGGTGTGTACTCAACCATACCGGTATGAGTTTCCAAGGAGACATGAGCATCGCATCGCATTGCATACATAATGGTGATGATATTGATATGTGATCATGAATGAGATGAAAGACATGATATGAGTTGTTGTAGCCATGTAATTATTTTGGTGTACCATTGCAATATGCTTGCTGAGTGTTGAACTCACGCTTGTGCTTTCTTGTTGTTTTAGGTACCATGAGATCGGCATGTGGGGAAGGGAATTAGTCACACTTCTACACGTAGCATCACTCAATTGTTCCCACAGTCACTCAATTGGGTCTTGATAATAAATTAAGTGTGATGCCTATTGTTTTATGGTTTAGCTTTGCGATATGAGAGTCTTATTGTTTGTTTGGCTCATGGAGACATTATATGTTTGGAATTAGACTTTTAAGGTCATCATACCTTTAATTATTGCTACTTTAGATGTCTCTCATATTGCCTTATATCGCTATGCTATTGTGTTTCCTTCAATTCATGTTAAAACAAAGGAGATGCTGCCGAAATTTCGGTTTTTAGCATTTACTCCTTTGCTGTAATTTTATCTTTATTTATGGTATTTAGATGTTGTTTAGTCTATGTTTGTAGCATTCGGGCATACTAGATGCCGGGGTGTTACAATGATCTCTAAGAAAGTGAAATCTAATGTCAATATGCCCAAGAAAGAGAATTACTCAAGAAGTGGCATGAACCAGATGTACTTTTTCTATCAATTCTACATCCTCCAAATTCAGCATCAGAGAAAGCTCTTAAACTAATGCATGAGGAAATATAAAGCCAAATGCCAAATTCTTGAGTACCATGGAGATACCTGAAAATTCGCTTGATAGCTTGTTGATGTGAAGCACGCGGGGAAGCTTGAAAATGAGCACACAAGCACACAGCAAACTCCAATTATCTCATCCTCAACAGCATCATCATCATCTTCATGAACAAAGATACTCTCCCCCTGAACATATGCACCTGTACCTGCACCATTTGGACTAGTGCCTTTTGCGAAAACAGATGCGGAAGAAGCACCTTCAAAAATAACACTTTCAGCACGAGATGCATGAGTGAAGGAGAACCAAATCTTATCACCGAGCATGTGACGTGAGCATCCGAAATTCACTAGCCATATGTTCTCCTTCCTCGCGTGAGAAGCCTACATAGAAGCAGAAAGTGTCGAGGTCTCGGTAATGGGGTTAGAAATAAGATGTTTAGGAATCCAGTACTGAGACACACGACGCACAACAGTAGACACAACACGAGCATTCTTTTGGACAAAAACAGATTTGTCTTTTTCCCGTGTTCTTAGCAACAAAAGGTGTTTGCATCACCCTAAGCACATAATGAGAAACAAAGCATGCCTATCTGAAATTAGACCTAGCCTTAACTCTTTCTTTCTTTTGTTGTTTGGCCAGTCTAAAGCAAAAATCTACCATATGTCCATCTCTAACACAATAAGTGCAAGTGTACTTAATATGATGTTTTGCTTTAACAGTAGAAGCACATTTTACATTCATCATAGTAGAAGATAAAACTCCAGCAGACTTAAAAATAGTTTTCTTAGGCTCATTGACAATTTCAAATTTTTCACTTTCAAGTGTTTTAACAACAGTGGGAGCATGTGATTTATGATGAGCATAAGAATCAAAACCTAAACATTTGTTTTGAGTGCTAACTTTTGATTGATCCAAAATCATGTTTAGGTTTTTCTTGCCATTAGTGAAATGTTCCAAAGAATTTTGCAAGTAATCAACTTTCTTAGCAAGAGTTAGACAATTATTGCATGGAATGTCAACCTTCCCTTTTTGCTTACGACAAGTTGAGCATGAAAGAACCTCATGTGTAAGTAGATCATCAGTCAATTGAGAAACCCTAGCATTTGCATCTTTCAATTTCAATTCAAGAGTTGAGCATTCATTTGCTCTAACCTCATGTGTAAGTAGAACAGCTAGCATGTTTAACAAGTTTCTCATTTTCAACATTCATTTGCTCTAACAAGGAATCATGTTCTTTCCTAAGTGAAGTAAGCTCACTCCAAATTTAGTCACATGATTTGCAAGCATCGTCATCTGGAATCAAAGATCTAAGTCTAACAATTTCAGCATTTAATGAGTCCACAATAATATCACGTTTCTTAATTTTCTTGTCACGTTTATCAAACAATTTACCAAGACGAGCAACAGCAATAGCTAATTCATCATATGAAGGATCTACCTCATTGAAGTCGCTGTCATGATCGTCCTCGGTGAAGCTATCGCTGCTTTTGGCCATGAGACACAACCCCGTCAACTCATGCTTACTTGGAGTTGCATCATCCTCGCTGCTCTCCGAATCCACATCGCTCAAATTGACTTGTTCAAGAGCGAAAAGAACTCGGTGGACAACTTTGCGGTTGAGGAAGTTCTTCTTCTTTTTTCTTTTGTCATTGTCCTTCTCCTCCCTTGATGCTTTACCTGCACGTTTAGGACAATTTGGACGAATATGGTCGAGATCACCACTCATAGCATCTTGGAGGACCATCACTAATTCTCTTCCTCATTCTCACATTCTGCAAAGCTTTGTTAAAACGAGAAGAGAGTGATGCCAATTCTTCTTTCGGAAATTCCTCAATCTATTCATTGGTTAGTGAAGACAAGAAAGACAAGGCAAAACTTGAAAAAGCAATATTATGAGACATGTTAGATTGTGAGGTCAAAGCAATTGACTTGTGATCATTCTTCCTAGCAAGAACATCCAATTCATGAGTTTTCAGTTTAGAATACAAAACATCTAACGTGAGTGTACTCATGATAGTTGATTCTCTAATGGATGTAACTTTCATCTCCCAAATTGACATGTCTAAAGCATTAAGCAATTGTCGAGCATTTGCAGCATCAGTATAGCTAACTCCAACAGCACGTAGATTGCTAAGAATTTTATTTAAGCGTGCAAAAATGTCATCTACAGATTCACCAGGTTTCATCTCAAATCGCATATACTCCTTTTTATAAATATCTTGACGAATCTCTTTGACAGTGCTAGAACCCTCATGATAATCACAAAGAGATTTCCATATCTCATATTTAGATCGAAGATGAACCACTCAATCAAAGTCACTGCGTCCCAAACCTTGGATGATCAAGTTCTGCGCCTTGCTGTTTGCTTCAACATGTGCACGATTTGTGTAGTTGACGTTGTCGTTCTCGGGCACTTCATATGGCTTGTAGACTTTTTCCCAAATTTCGAAGCCTTGCGCCTGGATGAATGCCTCCATCTTGGCCTTTCAAAACTAAAAATCAACACCATCGAACACACACGGTTTTGTCGAATAGCTATCCATTAATCTAATCACCGGTTAAAATATATTAGAAAACCTTGCTCTGATACCACTTGTAGGATCGAAGTATACGAATATTGCAATCAGAGGGGGGTGAATGATTGTGTGGAAGCTAAAACCAAATTTTTGATCTATTAAAAATTCACCCCAACACGGAACCAAATAATTGCCTCGTATTCGACAAAAATAGATTGATAGACATTTGGTAAAACGTGCATTACCGGAGATCCAACCGTCATAGCAAGCTAAAATTTGGACACAAGAAACTAGATTCCAATACTAATCGAACCCAAAAAGAATTAGCTCGATCAGACTTACGGATCAAAAGTTATGAACCTCGTAAGCTTGCTGTGACAAAAGATGACGAGAATTGATCTAACCAAAACTTCAAGATTAAACAAGAACGACAAAAGATTAATCAACTAAACTTTGACGAATTCTAAATCAATACCCTAGAAAGACTTTTAATGGATCAAAACAAGATGAAACTCAAAAAAACAAAAACCAATCTAGAACCAGAACAAGCATGCAAACAAGAACAAAACACATAACACTGTAGCAACGTGGTTACTGTAGCACGCAAGGATCTGGAAGAATTGATTTTATTTATTTTTTTCTAAAGTACTCCAAACAAAAGAGTACAACCCTAAAACCTGCCCAAGACTTGATGCATAAACATGAGGCGCCTCTCCCTATTTATACAGAGCAAACACATAGAGTCCTGAATACAATTCCTACTCCTAATTCTAGAAGGAGTCCCACTCCTAATCCTAAAGGAATCTGTATTCAACACAACTCCACTTGGCCCAACCTGGCCAAAAATAGCTCTTGCACGCGTATGGCAACCCAGCCATACTCACGTGACTAACAACTCTTGCACGCGTACGGTCACCATGCCATACTCACGTGACTAACCATTCTTCGTGTGCACCGTCCTCTAGCCCGAACGTCCCGCATGACATCCTTGACCACCAAGACTTTGATTCCTTCCTGAATCTAGTCTCGAACCTCAATTCCTCCATGAACCTAATTCCGGTTCCGTCATCGACCACGTTAGCCCTCAAGCAACACCTGCACATGAGCAAACCACAAAACGATTCCGAGCACAAGTCCGTGACTTGACTCAACATTAGTCCATGCAAATACTCACACGAGCATTGCATAAGTTCAAAACATGCATTATGAAATTCAAACAAATTTCATAACCACAGATTAATCATCAAACAATTTTCAAAATCACAAAAATTAACCTCGAGCAAAAAAACATTCACGCCGGACCAAACATCGGTCCGACGTAGCTCACGACGGACCAAACTTTTGGTCCGGCGTACATGTGAAAGTCTCGGTTCAATTCAGAGAAAACATGTTCAAAAACACGTTCACGACGGACCAAACTTTTTGGTCCGGCGTACATGCAAAAGCAACGCTCAAAAATGCGTTCACGACGGAACGAAAATTTGGTCGAGCGCAACATAAAGACTTACTGTTTTTCAACAAATTTGGTCTGGCACAAGTATTCAAAAAAGTGCGTTCATGATGGACCAAAACTTTGGTCCGGCGTGCATGTAGAAACAGCCGTCAAAAATGCAGTTCACCACGGACCAACAATTTGGTCCGGCGTAGATGTGAATTCGGGCCTCAAAAATATGTTCACGGTGGAACGAATATTTAGTCCGTCGTAGATGTGAGAAACGGTCCAACGCAGATGGGAAACTTACTGTTTTTGTGAAATTCTGTCCGGCACTAAAAGAACCACATGCACACACATTTGCAAATTCAATTCTAAGCCAATTTTTTAGCACATGATTTCACAAACATACTAACAACTCTTGATTGAATTCAGCAAGTAGAAATGGAAGGAAAACCGGTAATGTCACGATCCTTACCCATCTTTAATTGAGTCCACAACTCAACATCTTAACCTCTTTGCCACATTACTCAATAATCTATCGATAGCAATGCAATGCAAGGATGAATTCATTCATGCTCATGCAACTTTTCATCAATTATACCAGCATAATGAGTGCACGCCCGTCGACGTGCACCCTCTCATCCCCTTCCATCCCGTGGAGGGCCCTATTCTTAATGACTCACTCCCATCCACCACGATGGATGGGACTACGAGGTAGGAATTTTTAGTGGCGCTCTTAATGACTCATCCCCTTCCATCCCGTGGAGGGCCCTACTCTTAATGACTCACTCCCATCCACCACGATGGATGGGACTACAAGGTAGGATTTTTTAGTGGCGCTCCGAATTAGTCAAACTTTCTCACCGATCTCACCGGATTAGTTATGACTTTCTCACCGACCTGGCCCATGTCTCATGCGGAATATGAATGCAACCTATGCAATCGATAACACACTTCCAAAGGAAACAACCTACATACTTACTTTTCGTTTGCCGACAATCATTCTTACTAAGTGATCCCCTGCCACATGATCCCATTCTCATCATAACAGGTATAGAACAAGATACAAACCCATAATTGCATCTAATCCACAAAAATCAATATGATAATAAACAAAAACAATGTGGTTATACACGACAACATCAATAATTTTATATACATAGTCTAAAAGAAAACCGACTTAATCATTTAAATCAAGCTCATGTCATTCCCATCCCCTTGAACAACAAACTTGCCAAAAGCCCATTCTCAACCAAAATTCATCCAAATCTATAGAGCAATAAAAAATAGGGAGCATCACATATTAACACAACCATACTCAACAACACAATGTACTTTCCTTTAACCTTGGCAATAGACTGACGTCCCGTTTGCGGTAATGGAAACCTCCAACCCTAGAGAACAAAACAACACTCAAAATTCATTCCTCATGAGAATATTGCCACTAATTCAAAGATATAAACCCTAGTGATAAGCATTACTCCCTATCTAGACAATGCAAGACACTAACATCATTGATCAACAGTTATTCGTTTAATCAGTTATATATATATACTGGTCGCAGTTCACAGGAGGTAAATCTTTTGGATCCTACACACCTCGATCCCAAATATTTCCCCGACGTAAAGTAAACCAAAGTTATCACACCACTCTACCCAACCCAAGAAATTTCTTGATGGTAAATCATCACCGACCATAAAGAAATAGTTCGATCACAGTGCATGGCACCGAAACCATCATTTACCATGTCGATCAAACCTAATGAAACCACGGAAAAAATCATGCTCCAACTAGATAGTCAAAAACACCAGAGCGTAAAAGTACCAAAATGACATGCAGGTGCAAGAGCCCATCATTTCCTAGAGTTGAAGGATGCCTTTGTTGATCCACTAAAGGACTCCATGGACGAATTAGACAATAATTAGTGCACAAGGCAACATTCATATTAAGATTAACTCCATGCACTGTCAAGGGCGTCGGGACCTAGGGTAGCTGGCCCTTGGCTTCGGAGATTGTAGCCACGGTCCGTCTTCGCCGGCGAGGTTTAGCCCCTCTGCCGTCGGCTTGTTGAGAGAGAGAGATGGGAGATTAGAGATAATGATCTTGCTTAATCCTCTCAATTGTCGATACAGGAATATATATAGCCAATGGCCTTAACCAATCTCTCCTAGATTTAAGGAATAGAAATAGAAACTACCAATCTCTCCTAGACTTAAGGAATAAAGATAGAAACTAATCTATCTTTTCCAAACTTAGCCACTCGCGGTGGCCTCCTCCTGCGCGCGCGCAGCGCGTTCTGTGGCACGGCGCATGTCACGGCGGCGCCTGTACGTGCGTCCGTACATGACATCTCTCCCCCCCTCGAGATCCAGCTCGTCCTCGAGCTGAAAGTCCGGGAATCGTGCGCGGAAGTCGCCGAGGTCTTCCCATGTTGTCGATCGCGCTCGCCGCCGCGCCAATGCACGAGCACCTGGTGAACTCCTCGCGCCAGGCGAGCTCGCTCTACCCGGAGTGGCTCGGGAACCACCGCGCCATGGTGGACTGTGGGCAAATCAGGATGTGTGGCCGGCGGGGTCCCGACGAATTTCTTGAGCACTCCCACATGGAACACATCATGAAGACGCGCCCGGCGATTCGGCGACAATGACGACGTCGTTGATCGATTCGGCGACGCGGTAGGCGCCGACAAAGCGAAGGCTTGAGCTTCCGTGGTCGGCGTGGAAGGGAGTTGGTCGCCGCCGACGAGGCGCAGAACGCCGATCGCCGACCGTAAGACACCGTCGATGGAGCCGGCCGTAGTGGCGCTTTCGCATCGCTGCGCTGTTCGGCGATAAGCGGACGTCGGCGAGGAAGGCCTCGCGATCTTCCATCTCCTGAGCAATACCGCAACAAGAGTCTCACCGCTCGTAGGATCGGATGGAGGGCGGTCGCGACCGTAGACCACCCGAGCAGCGTCTCGTGTAGCGACGGCGGTAGGTCGTGTTGTAGACGTACTCGGCCCATGGCGGCCAGCCAGTAAGCCAACTGCCGGGCGATCGCTGTGAAGCGGGCAGTACATGATGATGACGCGGTTAGCGGCTTCCGCCTGGCCGTCCGTCTGGGGTGGAAGGCGAAGACATGTGCGACCGTGCCCATGAGGCGCATGAGCTCGCGCTGAATGCCGAAGCGAACACCGGTCGCGATCGGACCACGATGGATCGCGAATGCCGTGGAGACGCCGCGATGTCGGCGAAGAAGGCTGCGCCACGGACTTCGGCGGTGTGCAGAGTGCGCCAAGGGATGAAGTGGCGATATTTGGCAGCGGTCCACGACGAGAGGATGACCGCTCTTCCGCACCGGCGGCGCCTCGACGGTCTGCACCGATGTCCGCCAGACGATGGAGGAATTGGCAACCCGCTGGTGTTTGGCCGGTGCGCAGTGTTCGGACTTGTACCGGCCGACATGTCGCGCGACGCTCCGCACGTAAGTCCTGCACCAAACGACGCATGTTGGGAAATGGAAGTCGCGGCGAGGCGCGTGCGGCGGATCGCTTTCGTGGCCGCTGCCGTGGATCGCGCCAGGATCTCCTGCAGAGTGGTGATGTGGGCGGGATGTACAGCGCCTTCAGTGGCGACCATGTCGCCCACCATCGCCATGGTGCCGCTGCTTCGGCGTGGATCTCGTCATGGATGGCGACCAGGGCTGGATCAGTGGCCTGGGCGTGACGGAGGCGCGCGATGAAGTCGAAGCGGGGTGCCGAGATTGCCAGCAACTCTCCCTCGTCGGTGTCGCGGCGGGAGAGGGCGTCGGCCACGGTGTTCGTTGCGCCGAGCACTGCACTCAACAAATCGAACCCCAAGAGCTTGCCACCCAATGGTGTTGGGGTATCGTGGCCAGCGCCGGTCGAGGAGGTACTTGAGGTCGTAGTGGTCCGCCCTAACGACGGCGTCGCCCATAAATCTGACCTCCAATGCCGAACCGCTGGACGAGGCCGATGAGTTCCGCCGTAAGCGGCGAGGAAGCGGTGTCGGGAGCGATGGAGCGGTGAAGAAGGCAACGGTGTCCGTCTGGGCGAGCACGGCCACAACCACGTCGACGGCGTCACATTCGGCGATGAAGAGCTTGAGAAGTCCGGCATGGCGAGGACGGGGCCGTGGTGGCTGCGGCCTTGAGCGCCATGGCGCCGCGCCGCCGCGTCGTCCCAAGTGAAGCCGTCCTTCTTGAGGAGGGCGGTTAGTAAGCGCGGCGGCCGTCGCGTAGTTGTGAGACGAACTTGCGGTAGTAGCCCGTTAAGCCGGCGAAGCCACGCACCGCCGGCGAAAGCGTGGTGCCGGCCGAGGATGGCTCGCACCTTGGCGGAGATCCATGGCGACACACTCGGATATGACGTGGCCGAGGTAGGCGACGGAGAAGCGCCGAAGAAGCGCGCTCGCCAGCAACGAAGAGCCGGTCTGCGCCGGCTTCCGGAGAGGGCGCGGAGATGGCGAAGGTGATCCGCCCAAGTCTTGCTATATATCAAAATGTCGTCAAAAATACGAGGACGAAAGCAGCGAAGGAAGGCGAAGTACATCATTCATGAGGGCCTGAAATGTTGCCGAGCGTTGCAAAGCCCGAACGCCATCACCAGGAACTCATATAAGCCGTCGTGGAGTGCGGGCGGTCTTGTGGACATCCTCCTGGCCGCATCCGCACTTTGGTGGTACCGGATCGCAGTCCGGCTTGAGAAGAAAACCGCCGTGGAGTTCGTCGAGAAGCTCGTCGACCACCGGATGAGGAACGCGTCCTTGACGATTAGTGCGTTGAGCGCGATAGTCCACGCAGGCGCCCACGACGTCGGGTTTCTTGACGAAGGGCCGGTGAAAACGGAGAGTCGCCGCGGCGAACGATGCCACTGCTCGATCATGGCGGCATCGCTGCCTCTCAAGTTCATCCTTGTGGGCCGCCGTATCGGCAGACGGCGACCCGCCACCGGCCGCGCCCGTCTTGAGGGTGACGCGGTGGTCGTGGCGCTACCGAGGTGGCGCTGGCGCGATTTAAGATGTCTCGAAGGAATCCAGAGCTCGCCGAGAGGGCTTCTCCCACGCTGGCGCCGAGGGTTTGCCACACGAGGACGCCACACCGACCAGCCAGATGGCGCGCCGGTGCTTGAACGTCATCCGGCGCCGGCGAGGTCCCAAACAATGGGGCCCAAGGCGCCGAAACCACCGGTGCCGAGGACCACGCCATAGCCCGCCAATGGCATGACGAAGAGGTCGGCAGGAAAGCGGCGCCGTCGATGGTCGTGGCGCGCGATGACCCCGACAAGACGAGACGCTGCTGGCGACCATAGCCGTGAGGCGTGGGCGTTCTAAGAGGAAGGCCGAACGCCGGCACCGCCGGAGATGAAGTTGTGCGTGCTACCGGAGTCGAGGAGGGCGACGAGCGCCACGGGGCCGAGCGCCACGGCGACCTGCATGGTGTTGGCGAAGGAGACCCCGGCGAGGGCTCAGAGGAGAAGACAAGGGCGTCCGTCGCGGTCTCCTCGAACTCCTCGGTGGGCCGTCGACATCATCCTCTCGATACCCTCCAGAGGAACGGCCATTGCGACAGCGGTTGTGTCCCCGGAGAACTTCTCATCGCAGTTATAGCAAAGGCCTTTTCGGCGCCGCTCCTCTTGCTCCGCCTGGGTGAGGCGCTTGATCTGGCGGCCCTCGACGGAGATCATTGCGGGTGTGGCCGCTCTGGGACCCGGTGGCGCCGCGGCTGAGTGAAGCGGCCAGCGAGCAGAGGCCGTGGCGAGGCGCAGCCCGGCGAGGCGTCTTGCTCGCGACTCAAAGCTGCCGGGCAGACTCATGGCGGCGGCGAGGCTGCGAGTTCGATCTGCGACGTCGATCTTGGCGGTAGAGACCACCGGTGAAGAGTTGGACTCGCTGCGACTCCTCGAGCGGCCGACACGAAGGAAGGCGCTGAACCGATCTTGATATTCGGCGGCCGTGCCGTCTGCCGCGCTCACCAGTCGGCCAATGCGGAGCGAAGCGCGGCGGCCATAGCGCAGTTCAGCAGCTCCTTGAACTGACGCCATGACGGTGCCTTCGTCCTCTGGACTGGGCGTACCACATCTGCGCGCCGCCCTCCAAGTTGTAAGAGGCCATCCGCACCTTCTCCTCTCCATGATCCGGCTGGCGATGGAAGTACGATTCGCGGCGATTGGCGAAGATCAACGGATCGGTTTCTTGCCGTAAATCGGAAAATCCATCTTCGGAACCGCGGCGATCGATCGTTGTGGTCTTGGCCGTCATTGCCCCGTGGGAGCAGAAGCGATGAGAAGGACTTCTCCTTCAGAGCGTAGTCACGGTCGTCTGCCGAGGCTAAATCCTGATCGTGGTCGATGACTCGATCATCTTGGCGGATCGGCGATGGTCGGATCCGACATGGTGAAGTATTCGAGGTGGCGGTGATGGTGGTGACGCGAGTAGCAGTCTTGGCGGTGCGGCGAAGGAAGACGAGCGCTGGAAGGCGATACCAGGTTGTCGAGGGCGTCGGGACCTAGGGTAGCGGCCCTTGGCCGGAGATTGTAGCCACGGTCGTCTTCGGCGAGGTTTAGCCCTCTGTAGTCGGCTTGTTGAGAGAGAGAGATGGGAGATTAGAGATAATGATCTTGCTTAATCCTCTCAATTGTCGATACAGGAATATATATAGCCAATGGCCTTAACCAATCTCTCCTAGATTTAAGGAATAGAAATAGAAACTACCAATCTCTCCTAGACTTAAGGAATAAAGATAGAAACTAATCTATCTTTTCCAAACTTAGCCACTCGCGGTGGCCTCCTCCTGCGCGCGCGCAGCGCGTTCTGTGGCACGGCGCATGTCACGGCGGCGCCTGTACGTGCGTCCGTACATGACATGCACCATCACAGGCACATACATAGAACTTTGTAAAAATATTACTCAATGCAGCACGTCACAGGTTACTCATGTTAGTATGCTACCCTGTAAATTATGTATATATATTTGAAATCAACAATTGCCAGCAATTTCTAGTGCAGTTTAACAAAGCGTATCATCAAACAATAGCTAGGCACAATAACACAGATAGTCACTCCAATGATCCCAACATCCAAAACGCAATGTCTATTCTGCACTTATCTATATGGTTTATCATCAATCTGCAGACCGAAATTAACTCCAAAATGACACCACTAACACCAATAATTAAACTCTCTTGTTTTCAACGCAACTGGCACCAAACTGAACAAAGCAATAGCATGTAGCAAAATGGCATCAAGAGAAAAATACTCACGTAATCAGAAATTCAAACAAATTTGCTTAAGTTACATCGGAAGCTACTCCAATCAGGCAATTACAAAATGATTTCCTACCTAGCAGCGACAGTTATAAATTTATTACAGAACTTAGTATGCACTAACAATCGCATCCTATCCACCAAAAATCACATGGAGTTCACACAGTCAGAAATAAACGAGGAAACACAGGGGATGAAGGAATCTCACCTCCACTTACACAAGGGGAAATGAGAGAGAAGTGGCACCGGCCTGGGGGAGCAACAGGGGGCTGCGTCAGCGACCTCGGGGAGGAGCAGCAGGTGGGGGGCAACGGCGTCGCCCGGCGCTGGGGGAGGCCAGCCGAGGGAGGCAATGGCGAAGGGAGCCAGGGCAGCGCTTGGCCGAGAGCAGAGGCAACCAGGGGAGGAGGCACTTGGTCGGAAGCAGGAGGGAGCGGCGACGCCGGGTCGGGGCGACGGCGCACGGCGGCCGAGCCAGGTGAGGGAGAAGGGCGGCGCGCGGCGGCCAAGCCGGGTGAGGGAGAAGGGCGGAGGCCGGGAGTACGGCGCTCGGGGAGGAAGGAGCAGGGGCGCTCGGGAGACATGACCCGATTGGGGGAGGGAGAAAGAGAAAGAAAGGAAGGGGGAAGGGATAAGGTTAGGTGGAGGAGCAATTAAAAGAAGAGAGCAATAATTCTCCAATACCTAAACTTAGGTCCCTAAAACTCTGACAGTATTACAGGTGGCGCATGGAGGGGGTGGGAAAACCTAGGGTTGGCAGGAACCCCCCCCCACCAAATGGGCCAACCCCCCCCTCCCCCCCACCAACGGCCCAACTAATCCCCCCAAGGCCCAAACTAATCCCCCAAAGCCCAAACTCCCTCGGACAAGCCCAAACAACCGGAAAAGCATAAAAACACGATATAAACTCGTACCGTAATGTCACAGCTTCTTCTTCGCGTGCCACTCCATTTCCCACGGTTAAAGGCAAGTATATCATGTGGATTAAATGCTAGAAAGGGTTGTGACATGCTTTACTTTGTTTTTTTTTATGTTGATAATCATAAGTTTGAATATGATGATGCGAAGTCTAAGTTCATGGATATGTGAATATGTCAATGTGTATAACTGTGGTTGTGGTTGTGGTTATGATTAGTGTGACATTATAGAATGTGACATTATATAATGTGGCATTACGGTATGAGATTATGTCGTGTTTTGGGCCGTTTCAGAGGTTTTGGGCCGTTCTGGGAGGGTTTGGACCTTCCCAGGAGGATTTGGGCCTAGGGGAGTTGAGTTCTGGGCTTTTAGTGGTGGGGTTTTGAGACCATGAGGGGGGGAATCCTGCCTACCTAGACTTGGGCGCCCAACATCCCAACCCTAGCCCCCCCCCCACTCTCCCTCCCTCTAGCCGCCGCCCCTCCCCTCTCCTCCCACCCGTGCGCCCCATCTCCTCCACCCTAGCCAATCCTAGCTAGGGGTCCTTTCCCCCCATTGCTGCCACGCAAAGCCCTCCGAAGATCTCTCCAATTGGATCCCATCCAACCGAGGAGAAAACTGGCGAATCGCAGCGGATCCGAAGGAAGGAGCAGCCGGAAGGAAGAAAGGATTTCGTCGTCGTTCGATTCTCCAAGAAGAGGTAACGAATCACGGTTCTTTTGTGGTGGTCTAGGTGCTTTTATATGGGAGAATCCATGCCTAAAAATCTCTTTTAGGTGCTAAGATTAGATAGGTTAAGTTGAATTCTAGATCTGTCTCGCGAGTGGCTCTCAGCCAGGTTTGATAGCCGGCATTTGAACGCATTTTTGAGGATTTTAGATTCATCATTTGGTTGGCCGGCTGTTGTAAAAGTTGTAGGTAATTCAATTACCTTTAATTTGACACCAAAAACGTTACATTATGTTCAGCCGTTCAAAAGTTATGGTCGATTTACCGAGCGCTGCCCAATCTGTGACGTGATTGGGATAGATTGTGTTCAACTATAGATTAGAGGATTTTAGAGGCCGAATCAGTTTTCGCGTATACTTAGAAAAAGGTGGGAAATTTCCTAAAGTTCGAGAAAATTTATTCGTTTACCTGATTTGGAGTTGTAGAACTCAAGTTATGCTTGTTGGAAGCCTGCTGTCCCGTTGGACAGATTCTCTGTTTTTTGGGTTTTAGAAGTGGGTTGCGAAGTCGATGTAGTCGATAGCTATTGTGTTATTTTGTGGGCATGTTTTTAGAGCTTTGGGTTCGAGTTGTTGTATGTGGTCTACTTGGGTTAAAAAGAATCGTACTTCTTTTGCTCTATAGATGGGAGTGAGAATATGAATGTCCACGGGTTATTGTTGAGTATAATAGAGATTTATACCCTTGAGCTTGGTTGTTTGTGTGAAAAGTTTGTGAGGGCGACACCCTCGTAGGAATAGCACCAATTGTGATTTGGTAGTGAGTTACAGCTCTAGCTTGGGCCAGGTGTAAAACTTTGATTGTGGTTTAAAAGGTGGACCATGATGGAAGTTGTGATGTTGGTTCAAATCTTTTGAGAGTATCGTTGGTTGTGAAGAAGGTGTTGGAAATTGATGTAAGGTGTCCGATCGTGAACATCTGTTTTAGCTAAATGTCTTTGGAGATGAGATATGCTTGGGAGAGGATGGAATAAAAATGTATCATGGTCTATGACTTGGAAAGGAAGTTGTCCCTTAATGAGTTATAGCTTTTGATGGCATTTTCTTAGTAATGATCTTTTCGATTTAAATGTCAATCAATTGGAAGAGTTGGGAATCAATGTTTTCTTGGTTCTTGGGGGTTCACGTTGGGGACCCTAGTCATTCAATCAGATACCATTAGTGATTTGGTGGTCAAGCGGTGGTTAAGGAGATGTGACTCGCTTTGGGTGTGTCATCTTAAGTTTAAAGAATTGTGGTAGACAGGTTAAGAAATGAGGTTAAGGTTTTGGTGAATGAAGTTGAAAAAGGAATTTAGAGTTGAGTTCAGATATTGGTCTTTTGTTCTTCGGAAGAGAGTTACTGTTTAAAAGGGTCGTATTGAGGAAAATTCTTGTGGGAGTCCTTGTTCGGGAAGCTCTCCGGAATATGGAATACTAGGGAGTGTTGTCTTTTGCAAATTTTATTTGGAATTGGAATGAAAGGTGGAATCGTGAGAGGCTAGGCATGGTTGGTTTTGGGAGTTTGTTTGTCGGTTGGTTCGATTTGAGTTTTTGTGTGGTTGTCTTGTGTTGCAAAGAAGTATTTAGTCCCTTGGGGACTTTGTTTTGTTTTTAGCGTTATTCGAATTCGAGGTCGAATCCTGTTAAGAGGGAGAGAATGTGACATTATATAATGTGGCATTACGGTATGAGATTATGTCGTGTTTTGGGCCGTTTCAGAGGTTTTGGGCCGTTCCGGGAGGGTTTGGGCCTTCCCAAGAGGATTTGGGCCTAGGGGAGTTGAGTTCTGGGCTTTTAGTGGTGGGGTTTTGAGACCATGAGGGGGGGAAATCCTGCCTACCTAGCCTTGGGTGCCCCACCCCCCAGCCCTAGCCCCCCCACTCTCCATCCCTTTAGCCGCCGCCCCTCCCCTCCCCTCTCCTCCCACCCGTGCGCCCCATCTCCTCCACCCTAGCCAACCCTAGCTAGGGGTCCTTTCCCCCCATTGCTGCCACACAAAGCCCTCCGAAGATCTCTCCAATTGGAGCCCATCCAACCGAGGAGAAAATCGGCGAATCGCTGCGGATCCGAAGGAAGGAGCGGCCGGAAGGAAGAAAGGATTTCGTCGTCGTTCGATACTCCAAGAAGAGGTAACGAATCGCAGTTCTTTTGTGGTGGTCTAGGTGCTATTAGATGGGAGAATCCATGCCTAAAAATCACTTTTAGGTGCTGAGATTAGATAGGTTAAGTTGACTTCTAGATCTGTCTTGCGAGTGGCTCTTGGCCAGGTTTGAAAGCAGGCGTTCCAACGCGTTTTTGAGGATTTTAGAATCATGATTTGGTTGTCCGGCTGTTACGAAAGTTGTAGGTAATTCAATTACCTTTAATTTGATAGCAAAAACGTTAAATTATCTTCAGCCGTTTAAAAGTTATGGTCAATTTACCGAGCACTGCCCAATCTGTGACGTGATTGGGACAGATTGTGTTCAACTGTAGATTAGAGGATTTTAGAGGCCGAATCAGTTTTTGCGTATGCTTAGAAAAAGGTGGGAAATTTCCTAAGGTTCGAGAAAATTTACTCGTTTACCTGATTTGGAGTTGTAGAACTTAAGTTACGCTTGTTGGAAGCCTGTTATCCAGTTGGACAGATTTGCTGTTTTTCGGGTTTTAGAAGTGGGTTGCGAAGTCGATGTAGTCGATAGCTATTGTGTTATTTTGTGGGCATGTTTTTGAGTGTTTAATACCTATGTGCAGGTGGTGCGACCCCGGGAGTGCCGGAAACATCTTGCCACTCCGTCTCGCGTGGTTGAAGGCAATTGTATTATAGTGGTTGTGATGATTCGCAATGAAATAGTTTAACCATGTGTTTTGATAAGATGCAATGAATGATTATTGCTTGTGATATGATGAGTATAATTTGTTAAATGGCTATGCAATTGTTAAATCGAGTTTATATGCAAGTTATTCATGTTTATGGCATATATGCATGCATAAAGGACGAGGCGACTCATTCTGATGCGGGCCTCTGTGTTCACACGTAGTGAACACAAAAGTCCTACCTCGTAGTCCCATACATGTGGTTGTATGGGAGCGAGTCAGTAAGAGTAGGCACCCTCCACGGGATGGAGGGGGATGAGGGTGCACACCGACGGGTGTGCACTCGGCAATACCGGTATGTGCTAAGCAAAGAGGCATGATGCATTGCATTGCATTGCATAAATGAGAATGAGAATGAGAATGATAAAGTATATGAGAATGTGATTGAGGAAGTCTTCATGGATTGTTTTCCATGGTTGGTGATCGGTATGTCGTATGTATGTGAATTGTTATTGTTTTGTATCATTGCAATACACTTTGCTGAGTGATGAACTCACGCTTGTTGTTTAATGTTTTTTAGGTACCTTGAATCCGGCATGTGGGAAAGGGAGCTCGATACACGTCTTCACATAGCGATACACACATAAACTATTCATGCCCCTTTCTGAGATGTGTTGTTTACGTTATGATTTTAGTGCCTCGTTAGTTGTTTTGAATAATTGTTCATTCCTTATTGGATTATGTGATGGTTAGATTATGTGTTGGACTTGGAACGCTGCTGAAATCCTTGTCGTTATGTTATTGTTGTTTCCCATTATGCTAATATGTTATGCGATTATTGTTGATGCTTAAAACCATGGAAAAACAGAGTTTATGCTACCGAGATTTTGGTTTAAATCATTGGTGTAGCTGTTGTAATTTACTCTTAAAGATGTTATTTGGTTGCTGTTTTTATCCTTTGTGGTGACATTCTGGGTACACCAGGTGCCGGAGTGTTACAATTAGGATGATGAAAATGCTAAGCTTATGTATGTAGAATATGTCGTATGTGTGTGAATGTTTAGGAATGAGATTATGGTGAGGTGAAGGTACGGTTCAATGCTACTTGCAAGTTATCCGTCTCATTCACATTTATGCATTTAATTCTGGCTATGCTATTGTTGGAAATGAATGAGGGTTGCATTTTGTTCATGTCAATTGCATTTGTGCATTCATAAAAGTAAGAGGCGACCCATGTCGATGCGGGCCTCTGTGCTCACGTAGTAAGCACAAAAAAAAATCCTACCTTGTAGTCGCATACACACAGATGTATGGGAGTGAGACAGTAAGAGTAAGTCCCTCCACGGGATGGAAGGGAATGAGAGTGATCACATCGACGGGTGTGCACTCGGTAATATCGGTATGTGCAAAGAAAAGGTGCATTCATGGGCATGCATGTTGCATTGCATTGCAAACGATTGATTATTTTGTTAATGATGATGAGTGGCGTCGGGATAGAGTCGTGGACTCGTCCCAAAAGGTTTAATGAGGTATGTGTTTGACGTAAGTAATGAGGTAAAGGAGGTAAATGGTGTTGATACAAATCTTTAACGTACTTACTATTTTGTATAGGAGTTTTACGTATGCTATTGGTTTCAATGCATTAACGGTTATGATATACTTGTTGGATGCACCTTACTGAGTCTTTGAACTCACTCTTGTTGTTTAATGATTGCAGGTTCAGTGAAGCCGGCATGCATGGATGGGCGTAGTAGCACGATCACGACTTATCACTACAGCTTCATGTTAACCTATCGTCTCTAATCTTATTGAGCTCTTGACATGTAATGTAATTATGTGGTAGTTGTATGTGCTTAGTTGGGTCATGTTGGTTAGTTGATACCATGACCCATGTTTGTGCTTGGTTTGATGTTTTAAGTTGCTTTATGTGGTTGTTATATTAAATGATGTCTTTTGTTTGCTGAGTGGATGTCCTAGTTATAGGGGAGGTGCTGCCAAAATTTTTAGTAAATTCGGCAACTTTCTAGTATGTTAGCTTGCTTTGCTAATTTATTCTAGTGTCTTGTGCTAGTTGATGTTGAGGGTGTAACATTTAGGGCACGTGCGGTGCCAGTGAGGTTTTGTAGCATTTTCATCTCATTTTTCTTATTATAATATTGATGGGTTATAAGGTAAAATCTATTTTATTTCACAGTTCGTCCTGAACACTCTCTTGCTCTGATTTATCGCTTCCACTTTATCCTCATCCCCGAACGAGAATATTATAGGTAACCTATTTTCACTTTGGTTTTGTATGATGACTTAATCAACTCTATATTTGAGGGAATAGAGAACCATCGAAATAATCCTATTTCTGCACAAAACCAGAGTGAAAATAGGATGTCTATGGTATTCTTGTTTGGGGATGAGGATGAAGTGAAAGCGATAGATCAGAGCATGACAGCGTTCAGGACGAACTATAAGATAAAATGGATTTTGCCTTGAAAACCATCAACATTATAAATAAAAAAAGAGATGAAAACGCTACAAATGTTTAAATTTTAAGACGATTCTAATCAGATAAACTGTTGCCTCAATGCATCTATGATGTTTAGATATTCAATTACAAAATCTATAACTGGTTGTGCCTTTAAATATCATTGCAGAAATATCTAAGAAAAAGAAAATTTCGAACAACAGATACTAGTGATGGAAAATCTGCTGAGGGTGTAGGGGTAAAAAGAGGATCACAGACGGTTTAAAAACCGTCTGTAATATACAATATCACATACAGTTGTAATTAGAAACCGTCTGTGATGTTACAGTATCACGAACTGTTTGCGATATTCTATATCACAGATGGCGTCCACTGACACATGTTTACAGATGGTTTAGAAACCATCTGTGATGACGGTTCCAAACCGTTATAATTTGTAGTAGTGTTCTTCCCTTCTTCCTTTTTCCATTTCCTTTTCCTCTTCCCCCTCTCCTCCTTTTTCCTTTCCCGGGCTCTTGTGATCATTTAAAATGGCGACGAGACATTATGGCTCTTTCTATTGGCGGTGGTGCCTCCCTCTATTTCTGCAATTATTTTTTTCCCACGTATTATTCTAAAATAATTTCTGGAACTCTCCTTGGTCCTAAAAACTCCTTTTGGGTGGAATTCGAAACAATCTTCGGCCCTGAAGAAGAGTTTGTGGGGTCCGAACGGGTCATGTTCGCCCAGGGCGGCGAGCCAGAGACCTCTCCGCCTAGTAGCTCCCGGTGACAAAACGTCCTAAGCAATGACATTTCACATTGGAATTGGGAGGGTGAAATCATATCTAATTCGAACTCATACCTAAAGGTAGGTATTCCCTTGATGTACCAGGATGCCACAATACCTTCAGGAAACGCTTTCTTCACATTTCTCAGTTTGGTTTTTCTCGATTACATTCTTAAAGGGAGGCAACACTAAAAAAATGCCATATAGCTACCAACTGTACAAATCAAAACATCATGTAAAAGAGCCTCATGTTGCTTTGTGGCCCGAAAATAATTTGTTAAGAACTATTTTCCCAGGACAAGCAGTACAGTAGAACCTTCTCAACAGAACAGAATTTGGCCTAATATTCGGAGGCATTGCATATTACTTCACTGAATGAATGAACCTATGCTTAAAGCTGTTTCATTTGTTTACCTCCCTTCGTTTGAAATCTAAATAAATTGATGTAACCCCAACGCATCACCCTAAACCTGGGATGCTAAAGAGGGCCAGGGTGGGAGATCCAGGACAATTCCTTTATATATTGTACAGAGAGTGATTATAATTTGTTGAACATCCACTTTTGCAGTCAGGGTTGGAAGGATTTAATGGAAAATTTATCTACTACAGAAATGGTCAAAATGAATCTCTATCTCAGCTGCTGACTGCTACGCTATTGCCCCTGAAACGCACATTTTTACACTGCCTCAACTTGGGGAGAGCTTCTTGCGTCTTCCCCTGTCGAAGATCCAAATAAACTGCTGCCAGCACTGCCCTAGTGTTGTTGGGAAGCAGGGCAACACCTTGATTCACCAGATAGACAGCTCGCTCGAGATCACCTTGCACTGTGGACATCATGCCCTGGTCGATGTACAGAACACCCAGAGCTTCCACAGGCTTGTGGCTCTCTGTGTGCTGTGATTCTTCTGGGATTGGTTTCATGACTGGAGGAGCAACTGAATCCTCACCATCACTGTCTTTCTCTATAAGGCCGTTCTCGCAGTTCTCAACAAAAAAGGGCAGCTCAAAGTTGTTCACATCTGTGATGTAAACAGATAGCTGCTCAGCAGCTTCATCTGGTCTATTCAGTAGACACAAAGCTTCAGCAGCATATACACGGCTGAGGAACACATACATCCTGGAACAGTCTGGCAACTGCTGCAGTAACTTAGCAACGGATAATGCTCTCAAGGGATTCTCGAGGCACAATTCAACAAATGCAAGGTCTGCCAGAACAGCTTGCCTGATTTCAAGATTCTCCTTCCTACATATTTCCTCGTATGAAGCAATAGAGCTCTGCAAGGTGATATTAAAGCTTGTTGATCCTTTCTGCTCTCCATTTGCATTAGCTAGTGCTAAGCCAGAGGACGAATTTGATGATTTCATATCTGCACCAGTGGTGCTCTTCTGCAGTCCTGCACCTTTAAGGCCCTGTGCTTTTGCTTCGTTATTGTCCTCTGTATCTGACATAGAAGCCAGATTCTTTTGCTCAGAGCCCAATAATAGCTGGGCATTGAGTAGACACCGTCGAGCAAATCTCAGTGATAACAAGCTTCTGTTTCCATCTGCACTCACACCATTACCACCCCTAATATCTGAACACTGAAGTCTTGAGTTTACTGGGTTGACAACCAAGTGCCGCCATTTTCCTGAACCCACAACATGGAGATCAATCTCGTGATTGCAAAATGCAATATTGGTTGAACTCAGAAGGCCCTTTTCCAATGCTAGCAGACTACACTCAGCAAACCGGAGCCAAAACAGGGATTGGTTGTAGAAAAGTGGAATGGCTTCATGAAAGCAGCGAGCTGCCAACGAAGGTTTTCCACACATCAAATGTTGTATGCCGCAGTTGTATGAAATAAGATAAGATTTGTCCTGTGAGAATGCAGAAAGTTTTAATGGTTTCTCCGAACGAAGAGACAGGCTATATCTCAGCGCTTTGCTAAAGAACCACACTGCTGTATGGTTAGATTTTTGTTGGTGAAGTATACATCCAAGGTTGTTGTAGAACATAGCTAGCATTACCGGCTCAGTTCGATTATTTGGTGTGCTCAATAGTTTCACAGCTTTTCGATAGTTTCCTCGAGCATATTCCAACTGAGATTTCAAGAGGAGCTCTGTTGATGAATCCCTACCACGTGCCATGTTCATCAAAACTTTAAGTTCTCGCTTTGCAACCTTGAGGTTCCTAGTGAGAAGTAGAAGGCGGACTTTATATATTTGCAGTCTAACTTTCAAATCAGCGGCAGCGGCAGCAAGATCAGCTGATGTCCTTGAGAAATCATTCAAGATAGAACCGCTCAAGTTCTGATTTCCACTGTCCAAAGTTGAGTAAAAAGTTTCGAACTCAATTGTATCATCTGATAAATTTCCTACTGAAAGGTTCTCGCATCCAGTAGGAAGAGCATTGGAATCAGCACTAGATACATCTGGAGCTGTGTTACTTTTTGCAGGAACCTTTGGCTGAGCAACACTAGCATTATCATTCTGACTTGGCATGTTAGTTACTCCAAATGACCTCTCTAAGTATTGAATTATATCCTGTAAACAGAACATTTGTCTTTAGTTATGCTCAATGCAGAAATTTTGGAAACTTGGTATAATTAACCATGGCAAAACACTTCATCAAACTTATGGTAGTATTAATGAGATCAAAAACCTGAAACTGGATTAGAA
Organism: Rhipidocladum racemiflorum; assembly: GCA_036346355.1. Taxonomy (NCBI): domain Eukaryota; kingdom Viridiplantae; phylum Streptophyta; class Magnoliopsida; order Poales; family Poaceae; genus Rhipidocladum; species Rhipidocladum racemiflorum. Next base: position 23,831,100 of record CM070584.1, on the reverse strand, counting down.
AAAATTAATAGCAGAAGTTGTATCAATACATCAGGCTCACTTGGTTCTATTGCAAGTGCAAATCCAATAAACCAGACAATTTTATACTGACAAATCCAAACTGGACAAACGAATAGAGATTTAAGTGGCATGAGTATTCTTTTGAAATGCATGCAATTGATTGGGTTTCTCATTGCAAAGTCAAATTATGTATCAGTTCATAATAACTGGTTCAAGGCTTGATAGATGTTATTATGGAATATAATGGAAATTAAAGCAGTATGTAGGAAGTATTCAAAATAAGAATGTCACATAAAAAAATTCACATATTGGCATATCTCTACTATTATAAAGCAGCAGTTGGTGGCAGTGGTGAGTTCTACCCACGTCATTAATTGCCCTGCTTAATTGTCCTATGCAAAAAACGAAGCGTTGCTTTAATTAGCCAGCTTTCGCAAGAAACGAAGCGTTAAAGATAGATGTTTGATCTTGTGAAATATTTTTTTTATTTTTTAATCTTTATTTTTCGTTATCAATTTTGTTTTTCGTAGCAACGCACGGGCATGTAACTAGTTGAAACTGAAACAAAAACACTATTTATGTCCTGAGACAATAGGTTTCTGTTTCACAAATAACGTGAACTTCAGGTACAGCAAACACACCAGTGTTCACGTTGAATAAAATTCTTTCTGGTTATGTCAATTCATAATATTCAAGAACTGTTGCTCAAAACCCTCCTACAGTTTTGGCAGCAAGTTACCATAGAGAATGCATACATATAATGGAAGGAGTCTGGAGCATTTAGTGACAGAACAACTATAAACACATGCTTTCAATGAAGCAAATATGTTTTGTTATCTGCAATGAAAGAATACTTACTGCAGCTTTTGTTGCATCTTGCAAAGCTAATGCAATATCCAATAGGAGAAAGCACACATGAAGAGCAGTTGTCTGCAATGGTAAAGAACAATCAGAGAATATAAAGCTATAGATTATAAAATAACAACAATAGTACCTCATCAATTGGTTCAATCTTTTGGTATAATGGCTCTAGCACAAAGAGAGCAGAAGAGTAATCATGAAGACAATAAAGCACTGCTGCCTGCAAATACAATAAGGTTCAGCAACAAGCAAAAAACCCATCAATATGCTTCCAGCTATTCTTTGTATCACAGTACTGGCCATTACTAACAATACTTTCACTAAACCAAACCTCAGTCAGAAGCCTAGCACTAATCATGCAAGTCTACAGGATCATAGTAAAAGTTTGAAACCGTGTGAGAACATACAATGTTGAATGTTATTATGGTTGTGTCAAACTCATCCCCGTATGTTGTTATTGCATTACTTGCACCAGAAATTTGCGGTACAATGGTATTCCCTGTAGATCCTGAAGAAGCACTAATTCCTATGCCATTGGTAGCTTCAGCTTGTTCTCTGGATGCAAAAGCAAGTTCCTCACTTCTTTTCTGAACAATGTTTTTGCAAAGCATTAGAAAATTTCCGAACAATTACAATATTTTTGGAGACAGCAATATCTGAAAAAAAACAGAGCAAACCACAAGCAGCAGCATACATTTGCAGAGTAGCCAGCTTGAAAATACTAGTAATCTTTCATTATTAAGCATAATGCAATGCTTGCTGGACAAGAGTAGGTATGCTCATATGAGATGTTAGGTTGAATTACTGATAATAAAGCAAGGTGCGTAAACAGTAGCTGGTAGCAAATTTAGAAGCATCTTGCAAGAACCAACTTTTTTAGCCCCTTAGTGATTAGAGGTGGAATGGATATTTATTTTAATTGCGGCAGAACCAAATTTTAAGTGATAAAAACTATGTACTCTGGACTCAGACAAAAAAAAAATAGTAACTATTCTTTGCTTCATATCTATGTTAGAAAACAAAAATATTCATCAACAAAAAAACAAATACATGGAAAGTAGTAGCAGAGGCATAATGTACGTGACACAATCAGAGCACTAATGCCTTTCAAGTTTCAAATGATAACTCAAGTTAATAATCATCTCACACTAAATTGGCAATTCTACTGTTTTTCAATCCACAGTAAGTTTGACGTAGCTTGCGTAATTCCAAGCTCTCAGTAATACATGCATAGAATGTCAATTCATGAACCAAACAATCTAGTATGCAATTCTCCACCAATCAAAAACTAATTTCTGTGTCTATTGTTTTTGTTGTACTCATCTTGATTGATGAGTGATGAGATGAATAGACAACAAATTTAATTCAATATCCTCCTTTTTCATTTAAGTTATTCTTGTAGGTTATGTTTCCGAATAGTTTTTGAATGAGAAATACACCTGGGAAAAGTCCAAGCCTGTTTTAGGGTCAGAATTGGTTGTCAGACATGGGTGTAGGGGAAATTATACAATTGCTGGATGGGAGATAAAATTAAGTTATTTAATCCACAACACAACATTCAAAATTAACCTCTGCAGTATTCCAAATTCATAAAAATGAAGTGTTGGACACCGACAAGGAGCCAAGTACCTAAGAAGGTAATATAGAAAGTGGACTCAGAGGTGTCCAATAATTACATATGACAAAATCTAGATATTAAGAAATATTGATCCGATACTCCTGGATACCTATATGAGTTACTACTTGTCAATTTACTTTTGTGAATGAAAATATAGGTAGTGATTTGTTAGAGTTAATTCCCAGAGTAGACAACATTTTTCAGTTCGCCCGCAAAAAAAACAAAAAAAAAAAAAAAAAAAAAACTGTTTAACACCTATAATAGGTTGGTGTTATAGAATTACATTACTCAAAAATATAAAATAATATAGCACCTATTATACAGAAACACTCATGCTAAGCAGAATAGGATTGAAGCGAAAAAATAATAATTAAAATGGAAACATTTAACACAGAAATCAGTGCTCTCTTCAAAAAAACAAAGGAGCTTAACAGGTCTTGTAGTGAATAAATGAAGAAACAAAGGCCCTACCTTAACCTTGTCAAGGATTTCAAGCAACTTCTTTGGTTCAAAACAACCGTCCAAGAAACATTCGGTGATGGCCATATTGTGAAGGACCTGAAAATTAAAATGTCACACGAGATGCAACAAAAGAATGAAAAACAGAGAAACATATGATTGCTTTCCTTAAGAAAACTACTGGTTCAGTCAGACATAAGGAGATACATGCGGACAACTGTTTTTTTTCCAGCAAGGATAAACTGCCAACTGTTTTGGTAACCAATAACCGTCATTAAATTTGACAGCGTACTTTCTTAGCATCTATAGGCCAAACATAACCATCTGAAATAGACTCCAGCCAAAGGCTAATGGGCAATGTCAAGTTTCTTATCAACTGAGAACAATGTACAAAAAAATGTATTTATGTATGTCCTAAAAGCATTCTACAAGCATTAGAAAACAACAAAATAGTTCTATCTTACAGTTCCTACTGGCTAAACATGCCTCAGGAGAAAAGTACACAGTTAGGGTCCTTTCAAATATTTGATTCTTCTGACCAAAAATAGAAAATCTCCCACAGTCCCATGCCCTACATTCCATTTTTCTACAGCTAAATCCGTAAACATTAATCAACTCTCATGGCATTCTCAAACTGCCTTCTACAGAGAACTCATCACCATTTTAGATAAACCTTTCCAACAGAAATCTAATGCTTACGGTAAAAATTTATCAAACATTCAAAATACAAACACTGATCATGCTTTCTATACACAACACACACATAACGATTGTAACCAAACACAAAAATTATTACATCTTATATCCATATTTTTCAATCCTAAGTTGCTGTCTGCAATCCTACTTCACTATACCCAGACCAATGCATTCTATTAGATCAAACCATATACAGTTGCAAAATCTTAAGAGCACAAGCTCCAATCCAAGTTCAGAAAGCACAAACTAGTGGACAGTTGCTTTCTCTACCAGATCATTACAATGCCCCAAAAGTAATCAGCAAAAAGAAATCATGGCAACCACACTTAAGCTGGGAATGTGCTAAAGATTTCTAAAGTATGAATTGATAGCAAATAAGCAAAATGTTCAGGCTATACAATGTCATTTATTTGACCATGCAACAATACTAGGGCTCGCTATATTTTTGTTTCTGAATTCCCATCCACTCTTGCTACCACCAATATGCTCCCCTTGTAACCATCCCACACTTTCACAGCATACCTACTCTACCATGCCTAGCCATCCATCTCCACCTAGGTAGCTCTGCCACAACTGCTATCTTCACTTTGCAGTCCTCACCTACTTCACTGTGGCTGCTAAACAACTACTCCTTGTTTGTTCAGTGTTAAGCATTCGGTTAATATACTCAATGTTGCGTGCCTGGAAGGTGAACTCCAGCCGCCTGGGAGGTGGGGAGGATAAGGGAAAGGAGGGATACTTCTTTATTTCTCTCTTACCTCAATATCCTTGCTAGGGACTATATATAATAACAAATAAGCTAATCAAATTCAATCCAATCAGATCCAATCAGGATCTGTTATTAACTAAATTGGAATTAACTAAATTGGAAGTCTCTGATTTGTTTCCTTAATTGCTGGAAGTACCATGTGGGGCAGCTGCCGCCCCTTGTTTCCCTCGCCAGCGGTACTTAGGCCCCACATGACATCTCTCCCTTCCTCGCAAAACAGCTCGTCCGCGAGCTGAAAATTTGGATATGCGGACCGAAAGTCGTCCAAGGGAACCCAAGAGGCATCAGCGGCCGAGCGGCCGGTCCAGTGTACCAAGACATGACGGATGCCGCAGCGTAGGCTAGCCTTGAGGACAGAAGCTGGTGTGGGGACGACACGGCCATGATGCAGTTCTGGCAAGGCCGGAGGAGTCGGCGGGGGATCCCCGTGAAATTTCTTCATAGTGCTGACGTTGAAGACATCATGGAGACGTGCTCCTGGTGGAAGTTGAAGACGGTAGGCTACCGAGCCAATCCGGTCCAGAACTTTGTACGGTCCATAGTAGCGGGGAGCCAACTTGCCTTTGGACCCCGAACCGAGGGATGCAGTGTTCCGGTGGAGTAGACGAAGCCAAACCCAATCACCGATGTTGTAGGTGATGTCCCGATGATGCCGATCATAGTACAGCTTGGCTTGTTGTTGTGCTTGGATAAGGCGGTCGCGGATGTCAGCGAGGAGCTCATCCTGGCTGCGTAGAGAGTGATCCACTGCCTGGACGGAGCTGGTACAGGGGTAGGGGTCATAAGCTCGCAATGGTGGTGGATGTTGGCCGTAGACGACATGAAAGGGTGTCGTGCGCAGGGCAGAGTGAAAAGGCGAGTTGTATGTGAATTCGGCCCAAGGGAGCCAATCCAACCACTGGCGAGGCCTATCACCGGTGAGGCAACGAAGGTACATAGCAATGACTTTGTTGACAGCCTCTGTTTGCCCATCAAACTGTGGGTATATGTTGTGCTCATGTGAAGTTTGATGCCGGTGAAGCAAAATAATTCCTGCCAGAATGTGCTTGTAAAGATAGGATCGCGGTCACTGACGATGGAGGTTGGTATGCCATGGAGCTTGACGATATTTGCAAAAAAAGCATGAGCTACCGAGCCAGCAGAGTAAGGGTGGGCCAAAGGAATGAAATGGGCGTACTTGGAGAACCGATCAATCACGGATAGGATAACTGATTTGCCATGTACCTTAGGTAACCCTTCAATAAAATCCATGGCGATGTCGGACCAAGGTTGAACTAGTACAGGTAGGGGCTGAAGAAGACCCGCAGGATGTAAGTGCTCGGTTTTGTTCTTCTGGCAAGTGAGGCAGGAGCGGACGAAATCCTGGACCACGGTACAAGCCTGCGGTACATGGAAATCCCGACGGAGGCGGTGGAGAGTCTTCTGGATGCCCTTGTGGTTGGAACTATGGGCGGCCTCAAGAATTGCCGGGAGGGATGGTGAAGTCGGTGAAATGTATAAGCGGTTGGAAAAAATAATCAAACCATCCATGAGGCCCCAAGGGGACCCGATAGTCCTGTCGGTGATTTTGGCTGCCAGATCTTGGGATGTGCTTACCTCCTGTTGAATAGATGAAAAAATGTCGAAACCGGTCGCGGAGATGGCCATGAGATTGCTGGCGTCGGAGTCCCGACGGGAAAGAGCGTCAGCTACGGTGTTGAGGCGGCCGGGTTGGAATTCGACCTTGAAGTCAAAACCCAACAATTTGCTGACCCAATGATGTTGTGATTCGGTGGAGAGCCGCTGGTCGAGGAGGTACTTTAAACTGTAATGATCTGTACGAACGACGAACGGACGGCCCCATAGATATGGCCTCCAATGGCGGACAGCATGGACCAAGCCAATTAGTTCCCGCTCGTAGGCGGCTAACTTGGCATGGCAAGGGCTAATGGGTTTGCTGAAGAATGACAGGGGACCTGCATCTTGGTGAAGGACCACGCCGAAACCAGAGCCCGAGGTGTCGCAATTGACGATAAATGTCTGAGAAAAATCCGAAATGTTAAGGACCGGGGACGTCGTGAGGGCATGCTTGAGGGCCTGGAAGGCTGTCTCCGCATCAAGGGACCAACCAAAGGCTTCTTTTCTGAGGAGTTTGGTCAGAGGGGCGGCTATGGTACCGAAATCACGAATGAATTTGCGGTAGTAGCCAGCCAAGCCTAAAAACCCGCGACGTTGTGTCGTCGTGCGTGGAGATGGCCAATCCTGAACGGCCTGTACTTTGGCTGGGTCCATCACCACACCACCCAAAGAGATAACATGGCCGAGGTAGGTAACTGAGGATGCGCCGAATGTGCACTTGGATTTCTTGAGAAACAAGTGGTGCTGTTGTAGTAGTAGGAGCATGTGGCGGAGATGACGCAGATGTTCGGACCATGTGGCGCTGTAAATCAGTATATCGTCGAAGAACACGAGGACATATTTCCGCAGGCATGGTCGCAAAATGGCATTCATCAGGGCCTGGAAAGTGGCCGGGGCATTTGTTAAGCCGAACGGCATGACAAGGAATTCAAATAGTCCTTCATGTGTGCGGAATGCCGTCTTGTGGATATCATCGGGGTGCATGCGCACTTGATGATAGCCTGAACGGAGGTCCAGCTTGGTGAAATAGTGGGCACCATGCAGTTTGTCGAGTAATTCTTCGACGACCAGAATGGGAAACTTGTCCTTGATGGTCAGCTCGTTTAATGCTCGATAATCAACACAAAAACGCCAGCTGTCATCCTGTTTCTTGACCAGCAAGACCAGGGAGGAATAAGCCGAGGTGCTAGGTCGAATGATGCCTTGGCCTAGCATGGAGCTGCACTGTCACTCCAGCTCAACCTTGAGATGATGGGGATAGCGGTATGACCGGACTGCAACCGGTGCTGAGGCTAGCCGTAACGTTATCCGATGGTCTTGAGGACGCTTGGGAGGAAGGCCAGTCGGTGTGGAAAAGAGGTCGGCGAATTCTTCCAATAGCTGAGGTAGCAGGTCCTCACCAATGCAAGCGTGGGCGCATGGCCAGTGCTGCAAGGGAATACCCTGCCAAGGGACTTGGCGGGTATCATACCAGAAGGACATGGTGAGGGCGTTGAAGTCCCATAGTATAGCTCACAAGGTGCGGAGCCATTGAAAGCCTAATACGACATCGAACCCTTCGAGGGCAATGGCGTAACCGTCAATGCGAAAGTCCTCCAAGCCAATCTAGAGGGGAAGTGCGTGGCACACGCCGGCGCACAGGAGACGTTAGCCGTTTGCTACTGCCACGGTGAGGCATTGTCGAGGCAGCAAGGGAATGCTGGCTAGCTTAACTGCACGGCTGCTGAAAAAATTGTGTGGACCCGGAGTCGACCAAGGCGATGAACTCGTGGATGCCAACTCGGACCCGAAGCTGCATGGTAGAGCCCGAGGAGATGCCTGTGAGGGCGTTCAGGGAAATGTTGGGGTCCTGAAGGTCAGTGGTGGCCTCTGGAGAGCCAGAATCGTCGATTAGCTCCACTGGATCCGATCCCATGTTGATGTACGTGAGGAACGGTTGTTTGCAGCGGTGGCCCACGACAAACCGCTCGTCACAGTTATAGCAAAGACCTTTGGAGCGACGCTCGGACAATTCCGTGGGCGTCAGGCGGCGGAACGGCCGCTGTGGCCGTGATGGTGCCGGCATCGATCCGTCGAGTTGGCGAGGGCCCGCCAGTAATGGAATAGACAGCCGATTGGATGGTCGCCATACCGGTCGTTACGACGATGCTGCAGGAGTCTGCGCCTGATTATACAGGGCCCGTTGTTCGTAAGCGCGAGCCAGGCTCATGGCTATCTGTAGATTGGCCGGATTTTGTAACTCCACATCCGTGCGGAGGACGTCTTGAAGGCTGGATGTGAAGAGTTGGACTTGCTGGCGCTGTGTGAGGGTGTCTGCTCGGCACAAGAGTGCCAAGAACTTGGTCTGGAAGTCGTTGACCGACCCGTCTTGGCGGAGGCGGACCAATTCGCCTAGGGGATTGCTACGAATAGGTGGCCCAAAACGGAGGTGGCAGTATTCTTTGAATGAGGACCATTGGGGGGTGCTATCGCGTTCCAACTGGAAATACCATTGCTGGGCATTACCAAGGAGGTGGTAAGAGGCCAGCCATACCTTGTCAGCCTCATCAGTGTGTTGTCCCCTGAAGAATTGCTCACACCGATTGAGCCAGCCGAGGGGGTCGTCGGTGCCATCGTACGTAGGAAATTCCAGCTTGTGAAAACGGGGAACACCCACGGCAGGGGCATGTTGCAGCGGATTTGCAGGATGGTGATGGCCATATGCGGGCGGAAGAATGGTCGGGCTTGGTGCTGTCACAGAAGGAAGATGCCGGATCGAAAAATATGGAGTGGCGAGGATGATTCCGTCGAAGAGGTGTTGGGGATGGCGGCGCTAGGTGGGAACACAAAGCCCGGAAGTGGCTGGGCTGGTTCGCCAGTCTTCCGTTCAACTGCCGTGAGTCGACCGGCGAAGATGGCGTTCTGTCGGCCGAGATCATTGAGCTGTTGGTGGATCTCGGCAGACTGGTGGAGACCCTCGACAAGCTACGTTTGCATCGAGCCAAGTGTGCGCAAGATTGCTGCCATGGAGAGGGCGGCGGCGGCGCCGGAATCGGAGTCTGGCATTCTGATACCAGGTTGTTGCGTGCCTGGAGGGTGAACTCCAACCGCCTGGGAGGTGGGGAGGATAAGGGAAAGGAGGGATACTTCTTTATTTCTCTCTTACCTCAATATCCTTGCTAGGGACTATATATAATAACAAATAAGCTAATCAAATTCAATCCAATCAGATCCAATCAGGATCTGTTATTAACTAAATTGGAAGTCTCTGATTTGTTTCCTTAATTGCTGGAAGTACCATGTGGGGCAGCTGCCGCCCCTTGTTTCCCTCGCCGGCGGTACTGTAGGCCCCACATGACACTCAATCTGGTACAACTATGTAGTTTATTTTGAGAAATTACATGTTTGATATTCGATAAAGGGTCATTATTAAGCTGTTAAATCTTCTAATGAAACTTTCATCATTTTACCAATCTTATATTTCTGTGTATGCTCCACAATACATATATGCACATGAAGCTAGAAAAAGAAAGTTGTGGAACACTTTTAAGATCATTTTCATCTTAGGAGGACAAGAGTAGTGAACCACCAAAACCCATGCATTTGACTAGTTAACAACAGAAAATAACACTATGACACGCCATACATTTAGCTACTTAGCAGCAACAACCTATCCTAAGACATGGTAATTAACTATTCATGTCCTCTTAAGATGGAAACAATCATAAAAGTGTTTCACAGCTTTCTTTTTCTAAAGATTCTTATGAGTTTTGATTATTTGCTAGGGAAAGAAGTCAAGTTGATGTAAGTGTTATCTTCAAGCAGGCACATAATTAATAAATCCATGCTGTAGGGTCTGCCTTGTAGTTGTACAAAAAAAAATTGGGCCATTAAGACCCAGTTTACAGTTTGCCCAGGTACAATGGATGCACACATGCACACAACTCATCAGAAGGCATATAACAAACTGATTCCACTTTTTCTAAACAAACTTCAATTATGGTCAATGGCACAACAATCCAACCAAGTACAAATTTACCACAAAACTCTAGGATCTTATTAATGTTACCCAAATCATGTTATTGCTCTACATATTCAACCTATACCGTGTACACGCTTAATGAACAGCCAACACGTTCAAATGCTTCCATCACTGATTCCCAACAGTGGTCCTTTGTAACGTTCCACACATACATTGCAGTTCACATGAATCAGAACCCGACAGAACCCTCTAATCTTAAACAGGCAGCGCTGTCCAATCATAACCTCACAGAATCTCCATACGAGGTTATTAGAGCTCGACCGACAAAAACAATCTAGCACTCATTCGACAACTGGGGCACGCATGCATTCCAGTGTCCTCTTGTGCAAACATTTCTATACACATACAACTCAACCTAATAACTCAAAGTCCCAAACTTCCAACATATCAAACTCGAATCAAAGCTAATATATCCACTCCAAGTATCCCCAACATGATGATTCTTTCTGCCACTCCAAGTATCCCCAACATGATGATGATTCTTTCTGCCAAGGCAGCTGCTTCTGCACACACTTCCCAAACCCAGCGCAAATCTCCTAGTTCCCATGTGACCAACACGAAGCACAAACTTCAGCACAACTAAGCTAAACGTCGCAGTTCAAAATCACGCAATCCCCAAAACTAGAGCTCCGGAGCCTTGCCCGTACCTTAGGGTCGCCGGACTTCTTGCTCCAGATCTGCCGTAGCACCTCAACGCACTCGCCGTAGTGGCTGCTCTGGAAGTGCACAGCCGCCTCTCTCGCCATCGCCGCCGTCAGGGACATCAGCCCGTCCACTTCTGCTTCCGGCGACGGAAATGGCTCCTTCGCCTCCTTGGCCGCCCCTGCCGCCGCCGCCGCCGCGGAGGGGGGAGGAGGTGGCGGCTCCATCCGCCGGATCTCTCCGGCGTGGCAGGATGCGACGTGACGACCCAAATCGGGGAGGAGGTAGGAAGCGTAGGTATAGTCGGGTAGAGAAGAGAGGGTAGATAGGTTTTGGAAGCGGAGCAGAGAAGAGACGGGGAAGAACGTAATAAAAGATGAATAAAAGGGTTTCTTGGGGGTTTTTTCCATTACTATGATTTAACTTTTGTAGAAAAAAGTATACATTCCTTTCTATTTTGTTTTAATATAGAATATTTGCAAATTTGCAAACTCCAAACTAATTTCTGTGCTGCTGTTGGTGGGAAATATGATCTACTTGCTATTTTGATGAGGGTGAAAACGGTGGATATATTGTAAATTGCTACTATACTTTCTCCCATAAAAAGGAAAAATAAAGGAAGCTCATTGGTCTCATTGCGGCTAATAAGGTTCTGTTTGGTACGGTTTTAGATTCTAGTAGAAACGGAAACGGTTTTAGATTCTTGGTAGAAACGTTTCAGGTAGAATCAGAATCACTGTTTGGAAACCGTTTAGTTAGCTGTTTGGATTCTATGAATCGGGTGGAACGGGGTTGAGGGCGATTCGACCCTGTGGTGGAAAAAAAAAGAAACGATCCAAAGAGAATCGTTCCGAGCTTTAGCCCGTTTGGCTGGGTTTCTCCCAGATTCTAGTAGAAACGGCCCGGTTCCAAGTTGCCAAATAGGGCATAAGCTTCCACGCTATAGGTGCTAACACTACAACAAGGCCTCGCTAGAGATGCAGAGATCAAGGATGAAGTGGTGGCATGGTACGGCGTCGCGAAGCTATGGAGAGAGAATGGTTATTCTTATTTCTGACTCCTCCGAATCACTGCTTTATGAGGTGTAATTTTATCACGAAAAAAAAGTTCACTTTATATTCTTAATTTTACATTTCTGAAGCGTAGGATTTTGGCCTGCGACTAGAAATATTATTGAACTGTAGGACTGTGGCCTGTGGCTAGAAACATTCTTGAAGTGCAGGACCGTAGCCTGAAACATTCCTGAAGTGCAAAACCATAGTCAACAACTAGAAAGAAAGTGGACAGTAGCAACTAAAATTTTCTTCCCTAAATATCAAGATGCACCGTGTAAACCAACATAAAAACTCTTAACAAAAAATCTTCACATACTGCTGAGACACTTGAGACAAATTATCCTAATCGGGTTAGATGATCCAGGTCAACACAACAGGAAAAACAGTAGCACATCCTAAAACCAAAATTTTCATAACTTTCAAACCAATACCCCAAATGACTTGAAATTTGAAACAAAGCTAGATCATAACCTTAGGAACCTAGAGCACAAAAAGATATAGAAAGATCTTACGAAAGTTGGGACCTTTTTACTTCACAAGATAAGATGCACCAAAACTGGGCCAAATGCAAAAATGATGATTGAGAAGAGTTTGTAGGAGGAATTGAACCAATATGGCTAAGGATGATTTTCCACACATCCTATCATTCTCAAATCATAGCAGGAATCAAGCCAAAAGCCCTCAAGAACAAAACCCTCAAAATCACCCTTTCTTCCACCAAAACCGAGCAAACTCAAGAACTTGAAAAAAAAACAAATGACTAGATGGATGGATTCTGGTCTCAAAAGATGTCTCCATCACTTGCACATTCTTAGCATCAAGCAAGATCAAGAGGGAAGGAAAAAAAACACAAAACCAAGCCAAATCAAGAAATCAACACTTGGCATATCAGAGGAAGACTTGGACAAATTTAGAGATTTGATTTCTACTTGGAGATGAATGTTTACAACCACTCTTTGAGAGGATAAAGCCACTAGGGAAACACACACAAATGCTCTCATCTCTTTCAAGACATTGCTCTCAAGCCCTCTCGTTCCTTTCCTCTACCTTCATCCCAAAGGCCAGGGTTTACAAAACCGCAAAAAACCGCTCGAAAACCGTGGTTTTTGACCTTACCGCTCTGGCTCGAAATCCAAAACCGCTCGGTAAACCGGTCTAATTCAAAAAAAAATCAAATTTTTTTAAAAAATTTGAAAAAATTTATGCGGTTTTCGTTGAAAAACCGTTTTCGAAGAACATTCAATTGGCCACGAGTGGTTTTTCGTGAAAAACCGAGCGGTTTTTCGTGAAAAACCGCGGTTTTCGTCAAAAACCGCGGTTTTCTCGTGTGAATTTGACCCAAATTCAAATTGGTTTGGAATTGCGCACCGTTCGGTTTTTCGCGATTTTCGCACGGTTTTTCGATGTTTCGCTACCGCTGGACTAGCGGTTTTCGCGTTCGAAACGGTTTTGTGAACCCTGCCAAAGGCTTTGTTCAAACTTTGCCAACAATGGTTCTTGTTCATCTTGCATCTTGCTTGAGTCCAACCATCTCACTCAGCATCCACGGTCAGCATCCATGGCCATTCTGGACTTGGGTTATCCTAACCAAGTTCCGATCTTCCTCACCATTGACCACAGTTCACTTCAAACCACCTACATAACATTAGACGAAGAAACCATTTTTCGGGTATAAGCTGTTCACAACTTGACATACATTAGTTCATAATGCAATATGCCATACAAATGTAGTAACTCTAAGGAACCCAAACCATGCCGAGACCTCACATCAACTCATCTCAAGCATTGTCATGCTCATCCAATATAACACCCTAATTTTTGCGCCATTCGAAAGATTTAAAATTAAAAGGAAGCATTTTAATTTTTCTCGAAGTAATTAAAGTTAATTGGATTTTTTATATAATAAAAAGATTAAATTTGACTAATATATACATTAAATATAAGTAATCCTCGAGTTCCTTGTGTTGCAAGGAATTGTTCTCTATTTTTGAGAATTTTTGGAGCTTGTTTGCTATTTATTTGAATTTCTAATATTTATTTATTTCTTAAATATTTTTCTATTTCTAAAAACTTCCTTAGGCCAAATTGGTAAGCCCACTTTCCTTTTTCGGGCCGCCGGCCTTCTAGCTCATCTCTGTGCACTACTTGTAACACCCCGACATTTAATATGCCTGAATGCTACCAAACATAAGCTAAACAACATCTAAATACCACAATTAAACATAAATTCCAGCAAAGGCGCACATGCTAAAAACCGAGATTTCGGCAGCATCTCCTTTGTTTTAACATGAATTGAAGGAGCAACAACAGTAACACAAGTTATATCATAATGGAAAGCATCTAAAACAGCAATAATTAACGACTTAGCAACAATGTAAGTCTAGTTCCAAACATATAATGTCTAAGAGTCAAACGAACGAAAAGATTCTCATTTAGCAAAGCTAAGCCTTAAAGCAATGATCATCACACGCAATTTATTATCAACACTAATTGAATGACTTGTGAAATCAAAAGAGTGAAGCTACGTGTGGAAGTGTGACTATTTCCCTTCCCCGCATGCCGGATTCATGGTACCTAAAAGAAAACAACATAAACACAAGCGTGAGTTCATCACTCAGCAAGCATATTGCAATGGACAACAAGAACAATAACATGGCAATAATGTCTCACATCATGTATATCATCTCATTCATGAACACATAACATTATCATCATCATTACGTATGCAATGCAATGCAATGCAATGCTCATGTTTCCTTGGAAACTCATACCGGTACGGTTGAGTACACACCCGTCGGTGTGCACCCTCTCCCCCCTTCCATCCCGAAGATGGAGGGTGCCTACTCCTCGCTTCCAACCACCACGTGGATGGAATCACGATGTAGGACTTACTCAATGGCTCTCCGGATTAGTCATAACTTTCTCACCGACCTTCCCCGGACTAGTTATAACTTTCTCACCGCCCGGGCCATGTAACATGCCATGTATGCAATTATGCCAACATCATATTTAACTCGTACATTAACACATGGCATCATAACATAATAAACATGCTCATCATATCATTGGCAATCATTAAAGCATGGCAAGTGATCATATATCATGTAGTCAATTCCATCTATTCTCAACAAGCAACCTACAAATCGGTATCCATTACAACACACTTGCCTCAACCACAGGCAACGGATTGGCGGGAAGTAGAAGGCACTCCCGGGGTCGCACCACCTGCACATAGGTATCACACACTCACAATCATGTCCACAAAACAGTACGCAAACCCTCATCTACCCTGACATTGCCAACTACTCGCAAAACCTAAAAACAGAGGTTTTGTCCCGTCGGGACAGCAGCCTTCCAAAAGGCATAACTCGGGTTCTAAGACTCCGAATCAATTAAACGAGTACATCCTCGCGTAGATTAGGAAATTTCCCAACTTTTTCTAGGTATAGGGAAAGACTGATTCGGATTCTAAAGTTGTTTAATCTACAAAATATCGTGATCTGTTCCAATCACGTCATAGATTTTAACACGCTCGGTAAAACAGCCATAACTTTCAAACGGCTGGGCGGAATTTAACGTTCTTTATATCCACGGAAAGATAAAGAAATTATATACAACTTCTTCAACGTCCGTACGACCAGATTCCGAATCTAATTGGGTGAAAAACCGAACCCTAGGTCGATTGCTCATGCTGCCCGAAACAGAGAACGTGGCAACTTCTAGATCTAATCCAATCTACTCAATTCCAGTACCACCAATTGATCTAAAAACGTGATAAACACCCTTAGAACAGTACCTAGACCAACCCCAAGGATTCACATGGCCATACCTTTGCCCAACGCACGAAAACCCAATATATCTCCTCCCGGTTCGCGCGATCTCCTTCCTTGCTCCAATCCCGCAGGATCTCCTCGTCGCAGAGCGCTCCAACGGATGGATCTTTGAGGTGTGGAGGTGGAGAACTCCCCTAGGGTCAGCAAGGGAGGAGGAGAGGTGGTGGAGAGGTGGTGGAGCAATGGGGAGCAATGGGGGAGGTGGAGGCGCCACAAGGAGGAGGTGGGGAGGTGTGGGGGGGGCGGCTAGGACTTGTGGGGGCGCAAGGGCAGGGGGTGAACGTCTAAAGGAGCTGGGGGAGGCCCCCAACCAGGTCTCCTACTCCTATTAGGACTCAAACTCCATCCCACCAAAGACCACGACCCTTTCCTTTAGGCCCAAACTCCCCCGGAAAGGCCTAAAACCCCGAAAACGGCCCGGAAACGCTATTAAGCCTCTTATCATATGGTTTTAACCTCCAATACCATATTTCATAAAGTTTTTTGACCTTAACATTCACGTTAAATAATGTCACACCATTCCGTAGTGTCACATTCTCCCCCCCTTCAACAGGATTCGACCCCGAATCCGAGATACGCCACTTCGCAAACAATCAAATCAAAGGGAGTTATGGTCCACACCTCAGAACACGCTTAGAAGCCCCTACGACTTGCACCAGCCAGCACTCAGAGGCAAGGAGCTAAGAATCAAAGACTGACTGTTCTAAAGATAACTCACAATCAAAAACTTGCGAGAACTTTACTCAACATTGAAACACAAAGCACTCAAACAAGGCCTCGGCATGACCCAAGCGATAGGATAAAATCCCAAACAGACCACGCAGGAAAACGGTCTCATACTCCTCGTTCTAAGCATTCCTTGGCACTGAAGTGCCCGATCCCTTTAACTCAGGCTACTCTCCAGAAAAACACGGTACCAACCTCCCTTCTGTGGTTCCTTGTACTCAAGACGACGCGAAGCAGGAGAGACACAACGCTCTAAGATTACCACAGAACGAACAACCTACTTTAACCAGGATCCGTAAGACTCGCGTAACAGAAACGACCGAACTTTCCCCTGCGGTTTGACACAACTCGCTTCTTGCCCAACGACAAAAGCACCAATACACTTCTAAAGAAAAAACGATCACTAGCAACCACCAAGTGGTCCACTCAAAATGTAATCAACCCTACTGAGGAACACTTCAACGACACAATTCTCCACGAAGGTTTGCATTGAGTCATACTCAGTAGGTTTGTAACACCCCAATTTTTGCTTTTCAAGAAATTAAATATTATTTTGCACATTTGTGAATTTTTGGAATTTTCTGGAATTTATTTGGATTTATTTGGAATTTATTTGAATTTATTCCATTTTGAAATAATTAAAGAATTTAACTTTGCAAATAAAATTTTGTTGGAAATATTTTATTTGAGTCCAAACTGCCCCAAAATATTTTCCAGAATTTTTCTGGAATTTTTCTAAGTATTTTACTATTTTTCTTGAATTAAATGAATTACTGGAAATTATTTTAATTATTAAATCGCTGGAAAAATCGAGTCGGGTCAAGTACTGTTCATCCGACGGGACCCGAGTCCGAGTCAGACTCGAGTCCGACCCGAGCCACATGACTTGATCGAACCGCGTCCAAACCCTAACCGTTGTGGACCGTCGGATCAAGATCCAACGGTTAGGATTTCCCCGTACCGCTTCGACCGGATCCGGTCTGGATCCGATCTCGCTACAAGATCGTGGCCGCCGATCGTGCCACGTGGGACGGCCGTCGTCGTCCCCCGTCAGTCCGGACGGACTCCTCCGCCGCCACAGAGCCGCCTGGCCCTCGCTTAGGGTTCCGATTCTAGCACGCATCCCGGGGGTATTTAAGGCGTGGGACATCTCCCGAGGTTGCCCGTTGCCGCGCGCACCTTCCGCCCCTAGTCTTCGAGCTTGAGACACCGCCAGCTAGCCGCAATCGCTCGCCGTAGTTAGATCTTACCTCCGCCACGGTTTTTGCCGCGCCCCGCCGTCATCCGTCGCCCTCCGCCGCCGTTAAGCCCAGATCCGAGACCCCCAGGTCAAACCGCGTCGGTGAGGACATCTCACTTCGCCGGAGGACCCTCGGAGCGCCGTTCCACGTGTCATCGTCCCCGACTCCAGCAGCCCGAGCCCCGCCGCGACGCCATCACCGCGCGAAGCTTCTCGACCGTCCGATTCTGATCCAACCGCTGTGGTGAGTTCACGTGCTTCCAAACCTGATTAGATCTGGACCGTTGGATCAAGATCCAACGGCCCACGATCACCACGTGCCGTGAGCGGCGTTAACGTGAGGTTAGATCCGACCGTCGATCTAGATCGAACGGCCCATGATCACCGTGTAGATTATAATGGAGTTAACCTAGGGTAGATCTAGACCGTTGGATCTAGATCCAACGGCCGTGATCATGCCACGTAGCCACCGCCGTCGCGTTGAGTCATCGACAAAGCCGCCCACGTGCCCGGCCGAGCCTGGCGTCATCAAGGCGTCAGCGACATGCGGGCCCGTATGTCGATGTCTCGCCCGAGAGTCGCGACCGTGCACGTGACTCCATCGACGCGGGACTCCGCGTGTCGGCCGACCGAGCCGTGGGACCGGGTCCACGATGGACCGAGCCGCATTGTGCGCCGAAGTCCGTGGAGCTACCGACGCCACCAGCCAATCGAGAGCCAACGCTGTCACCCATGACGCAATAAATAATTTCCGAAAAAGAAAATGATTTAATAATTCGGTTTAATAATTGATTTGAATTTCAAAACTTCAAACGCTTATAACTTTTGCATTTCAACTCCGATTCGAACAATTCAAATTTCTACTCAAATATGAATTTTATTTAATTTTTGGACTAAAGTTTTTCTCTGTAATATTATTTAATTGATTATTTAAACTTTAAATAATCATAACTTTTGTGTTTTAACTCCGATTTGAGCGATTCCTGTTTCTAAAAATTTATAAAATTATGCTCTCTCTGTTTATGAACTTTATTTGGATGTTTGGACACTTTTTGTCTACGGTTTTATTCATTTGTTGCTATTTGCACGCGTTACGATTAGACGTTGAAGTGCCGGAAGGATTCGAAGGAGAAATATTGACCCAGGAGCAGGCTCAGGACCAAGAACAAGTACTCTTTGAAGGAAAATTGTGCTTTGACCATGTTGATCCTATTTTGAAACCTATTTTGATTTAATTTATTGCATGCTAGTTCAATTAGAAAGTACTTTATTTAAATATGGGAAATTAGATAAATGCCAAATTGCTGTATGACACCTTGGTTAATTATATATATGTGCCATGACCCTTGTCACCCTAGTTGTGGTTTACTAGTTGGACATTATTAAATTGCCAACATGGGAATTTAGACCGTTGTAGTATATCGCTTAGACTCGCTTACGTGCTCATGACATGATTTTTGGATAATCAAATGTTAATATTGACTTAATGATATATTGAACCTGTTTTGGGAAGGTATCATGTGATGTTGTTGGCACGTGGTGCATGGTAATCAAGCTGGGGTTTGATAAACGCTTTTCGACCAGGGCATGTGGCAAGAATGATCGGGTGGGCGGTTGTGGCTCCTAAACGTTGGTTTGGTTCTTGGGTAGTCTTGCCCTGGTCACCCTAAGGACTTAACCTTGCAAGCCTTTGAACTGGGTCAATCGTGCAACCACATGTCCGTAATGGGACGGACCTAGTTGATTAAGTTGCTAATAACGCACTGTGGGACCTCGGGATGTCAACTACACCCTTTGTGTAAGTTGAGCGGGGAGCGTCTGGCTGCGCCAGTACCCATCTAACTGGTTGGTTGGCCTAAACTTCGCCTTAGCTAAGGGAAGGGTTAGTGTGCAACAACCGGAGAGGACCACTTGTATTGTTAGAAGTTTCCGAAAGACTTTGTTACGGGAACTCGCCTTTGTGGTGTTTGACTGTATCTTGTGGGTAAAGTGCATAACCTCTGCAGAGTGTATAATCTATTCAAATAGCCGTGTCCGCGGTATTGGACATCGCTCGGGAATTACAGTCAAGGGTTAGACTTTATCAAAAATAACATGGACTTAGAAAGAGAGTTTGGTTTAAAGAAAGATGTTGATGGAAATGTGGACTAGGATTGGGAAAGATGCTTATTAAACTCCTGGAAAAGTTATTGATTTTATACTTGTTTTTACTGCTTTCGAATCTACTTATGATACCTGTCAAAATCTTTGTTTCGCAAATAAACCTTGAACTATTCCATTGTACAGCCATGCATGTAGTATATTAGTGCGATTCATGCATGACTTGCTGAGTACCAAGTACTCACCCTTGCCACAATACAACACCAGTTGAAGAGGAGACTACACCAGCTTTGGAGGAGGAGCTCCAAGAGGAACCGTTTACTTAGGGAGCGAGCCCAGTCAGTTGCCTGTGGTATACTGGATGGCGCCACGAAGTTATCTTATTTTTCCGCTGCTACTATTTCTCTCTTAATAACTTTCGCCCTGCGTGGCGTATATTTGTAACTCGACCATAAGGTCGAGCAACCAGTTTGACTATATAATTAAAGTACTTTATTAGTATCGAGTGGTATGATTGTGATATTTACCGATGTTAAGACTGTGTGCACTAGCGCGTTCCTAGACTAGTGCTGAATACACAGAGGGTCCGGATTTGCAGATTCGGGTCCCGACACTGGCTCAACGACTCTTTTATCATTTAACATCTATACACGATGTCTTGTTTACTTTTCACCATTCATTCATCATATAACAACAATACCGAAAAGTCATTCACAAAAAGACTTCTTCCTCGGTATCACATGATTGAAATACACATAACACCGATAGCGGCGCTTAAATCATATAGACTATGACGGCAACAATGTTAACAACAAAACACCACATCGTGTGAAAACCCATCATCCATTTAAAACTAACCTTGCAACACCTCGCAAAAACAAACTCAACCTTTTGGAACAGAACATCGACTCCAATGTCAAACATCTGCACACACAACCGCCATAAATTTTATCAAAAGAGAGGGACACTCAATCCCAAAAGAAAACTCCTCACTAACCAAATTCATTTATGAAACTTTCATAAAAACCAGACTTGTGAAACATCCGCACACCAGACACATTTTCCAAATGACTCCAACTCTAGCCAAACAGAGTTACACATCAAGGGCTTAACTCAAAAGTTTCCAACACAACCCTTTATGACCATCTGCTTCCTTTTAAAATTAATTCCAAAGATAATTCAGTGCGAATGCGAAAGGGCGCGATCGACTCAAAAACTTTTGGGGTGTAAATCCATACTCATAGCACCAACTAAACAAATTAGCCAAAACCAAATATTTGCACCAATTTCTATGAGTTTTAGGGAAACTCTGAAACATAGCATATGGAACATCTTGACCAAAAACCCTTCAACCAAAAGGGCAAACAACCGACCCAGTCCAAAAGCTTTTGAACACAAGCTCGGCATAAAAAGAACCATCTCTAGTACTCCACTACGCTTTCCATTAAAGACTTCAATAATCACTATTTACTCCCTGAGAAGCCCCAACACAATTAAACCAAAAACTTCACAACGAATTCTTCCTCTAGTTACCATTCCTAACACTTTTAATTAGGGTTTATGATGCTTATAAAAAATGCACCCAACCAATACTATATTGACATAATCCCCACAGATCACTGAATCATAATACTTCTTATTCTCTATTGGAGCATAGTACTTCAACAAATCTTTCAGTAAGATCAACATATAAATTTCATACTTCCTATATATTCACATCTCGACAACCGAACCTTATTCAGTTAAACAACGACTTCAACATGTAAATATTATCTCCACAGGGAAGAATTCGTAAGTGAGACTCTAAGTTATACTTTCGTTAAGGATAAGACCATTTATCATATTAATTATCCAAAGCTCACTCCATCGCAATATGTTAACATTTTCCTCTATTTAACCATGATTTTCCAACGAGTAATCTAAACAGTTACCACCACTACTTAGTCATCAATAACAACAAATGGGCATGTTCATCAACCAACAACATTTCTTTTAGCTACTCTATTGAAAGGTGATAACAAAAACTACCACCACACAACATACTCCAACTATTTAAAATAGATTGAATACTAACATTAACACTGCCCTTAACAACATCATTAACAAAAAGTCTTATGTCTTCTCAATTGATATCAATACTAGCATTGTAGAGACACAACTGCATACTTCCAAATATACTAGTATTTTGCAACAACGTAAATAGCAACTCTAATCAACTTCCAAATTAAAGTCACTAGGCAACACGATTAAATTTCTCTATTAATCCATTAGATTAGAGCATCTTTAAACAACCAAAGAAAGTTTCTTTAACAATAACAATGATCTACATCATCTTAATGTTTCAACTATGCAATAGGGTTTAAAACTTTAAACATTATCAAGGGTCATAAGCACTTTTAAAGCAAAGCAACAGATTCTAAGCATGTACTTTAGCACATTCAATCATTCTCGCTAAGAGTAAACTACAACACTAGTAGTCTATTTATTCTCAAGCTAGAGATAACAACCGCATTGAATTGTTTCAACTCAAAAATTAACTTAACAAGGCATCATCCCATAAACCACATTGGTACATGCTACATAATATGCTAAACAGCAATTCTTACTAGGGACAAACGATTTCGGTCAAAAGATTACTTACTTTGTTTGCAACATTTTAGTTTTAAAGCTCATCCCGAGTTCATAAGGAAACTTGACTCTCAAAATTGCAATGAGACAAACCCAAACTTGGTCATGCAAAAGGAATTCTCCAAAACACTTTTCATTCTCAAAGACTCCCATAAAGGAAAATGGTTGAAAGACAATTTTCTTAACGGAAACCAAGCGACCAAGTAATCCATTTCAAATAAAACCTTAATCTCAAACCCCAAACTTTCACGAAACAAGAAGGATTTTTCAAAGATGATTTCTCAAACCAAGAAATGACGAAATCAAACACCACTTACTCCTACAAAGCCACGTAACTTTAGCCCCGACAGGCCAGTGCGGCACAACTCCATAAAAACTCTTTTAACCTCGGAGAAAGACAAACACAGGAATAAATTGAATGCTTCTTCCCTATAAAACAATCAACAAACTAGGCATTAAAACTGGAAAGGCGCCCAAAAGAAGCGCAACACTAGACTCCTCTTCTTCGTCTTCAACCAAGGAAGACAAACCCACACACCACATACGGAACAATCCGCGAAAATCCAATACCAAACATTTTTCTTTTGGTTTCCATCAACTAAAACCAAGAAAACCAACCAAGAACGACCATAGAACGATAAAGAACATACGAAGGAATCCACTACCAAACTCTTCTATTTGACTCCAGTCAACTACCCGATCTACGACAGAAAGGGTAAAGCACTCTTCTCCTACAGGGGTTCATAGTTCTTCGGTGATGGCGCTAACCGGCCACACCGTCAAACCTCACCCTTACTATGAACAAAAAGAGGTGACCGAAATCCTTCGGCACCCAACCCACTACATCACAAATAACAAAAACAATTCAATCATTTATCTCATAGACATAGCAACATGCTTTATCAAATGAAGCATTCAACATTATAGCTTAAATACAACATTTAAGCGTAAAGGAACGATACCCATACCCTTTCCTACTGTGCATCCAGTGTGTGTCAAATTTTAGATTAGTTATACCACTTTTGCAAGTTTTAATGTTGTTATCCTATGACAAAATTTTAGTTAAGACCTAAGCCATGTTTCTAAGTTATACCACATCACATTTTAGTTGTACCCTATAACATGACACTAAAAAAAATACGCATTCCAACGACCTACAGCCCGCTCTGATACCAACTGTAACACCCCGACATTTAATATGCCTGAATGCTACCAAACATAAGCTAAACAACATCTAAATACCACAATTAAACATAAATTCCAGCAAAGGCGCACATGCTAAAAACCGAGATTTCGGCAGCATCTCCTTTGTTTTAACATGAATTGAAGGAGCAACAACAGTAACACAAGTTATATCATAATGGAAAGCATCTAAAACAGCAATAATTAACGACTTAGCAACAATATAAGTCTAGTTCCAAACATATAATGTCTCCAAGAGTCAAACGAACGAAAAGATTCTCATTTAGCAAAGCTAAGCCTTAAAGCAATGATCATCACACGCAATTTATTATCAACACTAATTGAATGACTTGTGAAATTAAAAGAGTGAAGCTACGTGTGGAAGTGTGACTATTTCCCTTCCCCGCATGCCGGATTCATGGTACCTAAAAGAAAATAATATAAACACAAGCGTGAGTTCATCACTCAGCAAGCATATTGCAATGGACAACAAGAACAATAACATGGCAATAATGTCTCACATCATGTATATCATCTCATTCATGAACACATAACATTATCATCATCATTACGTATGCAATGCAATGCAATGCTCATGTCTCCTTGGAAACTCATACCGGTACGGTTGAGTACACACCTGTCGGTGTGCACCCTCTCCCCCCTTCCATCCCGAAGATGGAGGGTGTCTACTCCTCGCTTCCAAACACCACGTGGATGGAATCACGATGTAGGACTTACTCAATGGCTCTTCGGATTAGTCATAACTTTCTCACCGACCTTCCCCGGACTAGTTATAACTTTCTTACCGCCCGGGCCATGTAACATGCCATGTATGCAATTATGCCAACATCATATTTAACTCGTACATTAACACATGGCATCATAACATAATAAACATGCTCATCATATCATTGGCAATCATTAAAGCATGGCAAGTGATCATATATCATGTAGTCAATTCCATCTATTCTCAACAAGCAACCTACAAATCGGTATCCATTACAACACACTTGCCTCAACCACGGGCAACGGATTGGCAGGAAGTAGAAGGCACTCCCGGGGTCGCACCACCTGCGCATAGGTATCACACACTCACAATCATGTCCACAAAACAGTACGCAAACCCTCATCTACCCTGACATTGCCAACTACTCGCAAAACCTAAAAACAGAGGTTCTGTCCCGTCGGGACAGCAGCCTTCCAAAAGGCATAACTCGGGTTCTAAAACTCCGAATCAATTAAACGAGTACATCCTCGCGTAGCTTAGGAAATTTCCCAACTTTTTCTAGGTATAGGGAAAGACTGATTCGGACTCTAAAGTTGTTTAATCTACAAAATACCGTGATCTGTTCCAATCACGTCACAGATTTTAACACGCTCGGTAAAACAGCCATAACTTTCAAACGGCTGAGCGGAATTTAACGTTCTTTATATCCACGGAAAGATAACGAAATTATCTACAACTTCTTCAATGTCCATATGACCAGATTCTGATTCTAATTGGGTGAAAAACCGAACCCTAGGTCGACTGCTCATGCTGCCCGAAACAGAGAACGTGGCAACTTCTAGATCTAATCCAATCTACTCAATTCTGGTACCACAAATTGACCTAAAAACTTGATAAACACCCTTATAACAGTACCTAGACCAACCCCAAGGATTCCCATGGCCATACCTTTTCCCAACGCACGAAAACCCAATAGATCTCCTCCCGGTTCGCGCGATCTCTTTCCTTGCTCCAATCCCGCAGGATCTCCTCGTCGCGGAGCGCTCCAACGGATGGATCTTTGAGGTGTGGAGGTGGAGAACTCCCCTAGGGGCAGCAAGGGAGGAGGAGAGGTGGTGGAGAGGTGGTGGAGCAATGGGGAGCAATGGGGGAGGTGGAGGCGCCACAAGGAGGAGGTGGGGAGGTGTGGGGGGGGCGGCGGCTAGGACTTGTGGGGGCGCAAGGGCAGGGGGTGAACGTCTAAAGGAGCTAGGGGAGGCCCTCAACCAGGTCTCCTACTCCTATTAGGACTCAAACTCCATCCCACCAAAGCCCACGACCCTTTCCTTTAGGCCCAAACTCCCCCGGAAAGGCCCAAAACCCCGAAAACGGCCCGGAAACGCTATTAAGCCTCTTATCATATGGTTTTAACCTCCAATACCATATTTCATAAAGTTTTTTAACCTTAACATTCACGTTAAATAATGTCACACCATTCCGTAGTGTCACATTCTCCTCCCCTTCAACAGAGTTCGACCAGAATCAGAGACCACGCCACTCGCAAACAATCAAATCAAAGGGAGTTATGGTCCACACCTCGAGAACCGGCTTAGAAGCCCCTACGACTTGCACCGGCCCACTCGGAGGCAAGGAGCTATGGATCAAAGATCGACAGGTCTAAAGATAACTCACAATCAAAAACTTCGAGAACTTTACTCAACATTGAAACACAAAGCACTCAAACAAGGCCTCGGCATGACCCAGCGATAGGATAAAATCCCAAGCAGACCACGCAGAAAACGGTCTCATACTCCTCGTTCTAAGCATTCCTTGGCGCCGAAGTGCCGATCCCTTTAACTCAGGCTACTCTCCCGGAAAAACACGGTACCAACCTCCATTCGTGGTTCCTTGTACTCAAGGCACGACGGCAGAGAGACACAATGCTCTAAGATTACCATTGAATGAACAACCTACTTTAACCGGGATCAGTAAGACTCGCGTAACGAAGCTTGGCCGAACTTTCCCTGCGGTTTGACACAACTTCGCTTCTTGCCCAGCGACAAAAGCACCAATACACTTCAAAAGGAAAAATGATCACTAGCAACCACCAAGTGGTGCACTAAAAAAGTAATCAACCCTACTGAGGAACACCTCAATGACACAATTCTCCACGAAGGTTTGCATTGAGTCATACTCAGTAGGGTTGATTACATTTTGAGTGGACCACTTGGTGGTTGCTAGTGATCGTTTTTCCTTTTGAAGTGTATTGGTGCTTTTGTCGTTGGGCAAGAAGCGAGTTGTGTCAAACCGCAGGGAAAGTTCGGCCGCTTCGTTACGCGAGTCTTACTGATCCTGGTTAAAGTAGGTTGTTCGCTTTGCGGGTAATCTTAGAGCGTTAGGTCTCCCTCGCTTCGCTGGCCGCCTTGAGTACAAGGAACCATAGAAGGGAGGTTGGTACCGTGTTTTTCCTCGAGAGTAGCCTGAGTTAAAGGGATCGAGCACTTCAAAGGCCAAGGAATGCTTAGAACGAGGAGTATGAGACCGTTTTCCTGCGTGGTCTGTTTGTGATTTTATCCTATCGCTTGGGTCATGCCGAGGCCTTGTTTGAGTGCTTTGTGTTTCAATGTTGAGTAAAGTTCTCGCAAGTTTTTGATTGTGAGTTATCTTTAGAGTCGATCTTTGATCCTTAGCTCCTTGCCTCGAAAGCTGGTGCAAGTCGTAGGGGCTTCTAAGCTGGTTCTCGAGGTGTGGACCATAACTCCCTTTGATTTGATTGTTTGCGATGAGTGGTCTCTGATTCGTGGCCTAACTCGTTGAAGGGGGGAGAATGTGACACTACGGAATGGTGTGACATTATTTAACGTGAATGTTAAGGTCAAAAAACTTTATGAAATATGGTATTAGAGGTTAAAACCATATGATAAGAGGCTTAATAGCGTTTCCGGGCCGTTTTCGGGGTTTTGGGCCTTTCCGGGGGAGTTTGGGCCTAAAGGAAAGGGTCGTGGGCTTTGGTGGGATGGAGTGTGAGTCCTAATAGGAGTAGGAGACCTGGTTGGGGGCCTCCCCTAGCTCCTTTAGACGTTCACCCCATGCCCTTGCGCCCCCACAAGTCCTAGCCGCCCTCCCCACACCTCCCCACCTCCTTGTGGTGCCTCCACCTCCCCCATTGCTCCCCATTGCTCCACCACCTCTCCTCCTCCCTTGCTGCCCCTAGGTGAGTTCTCCACCTCCACACCTTAAAGATCCATCCGTTGGAGCGCTCCGCGACGAGGAGATCCTGCGGGATTGGAGCAAGGAAGGAGATCGCGCGAACCGGGAGGAGATCTATTGGGTTTTCGTGCGTTGGGCAAAGGTATGGCCATGGGAATCCTTGGGGTTGGTCTAGGTACTGTTCTAAGGGTGTTTATAAAGTTTTTAGATCAATTGGTGGTACTTGAACTGAGTAGATTGGATTAGATCTAGAAGTTGCCACGTTCTCTGTTCGGCAAAGATGAGCAATGACCTAGGGTTCGGTTTTTCACCCAATTAGAGTCGGAATCTGGTCGTACAGACGTTGAAGAAGTTGTATATAATTTCGTTATCTTTCCGTGGATATAAATAACCTTAAATTCCGCTCAGCCGTTTGAAAGTTATGGCTGTTTTACGGAGCGTGTTAAAATCTGTGACGTGATTGGAACAGATCACGCTATTTTGTAGATTAAACAACTTTAGAGTCCGAATCTGTCTTTCCCTATACCTAGAAAAAGTTGGGAAATTTCCTAAGCTATGCGAGGATGTACTCGTTTAATTGATTCGGAGTCTTAGAACCCGAGTTATGCCTTTTGGAAGGCTGCTGTCCCGACGGGACAGAACCTCTGTTTTTAGGTTTTGCGAGTAGTTGGCAATGTCAGGGTAGATGAGGGTTTGCGTACTGTTTTGTGGACATGATTGTGAGTGTGTGATACCTATGTGCAGGTGGTGCGACCCCGGGAGTGCCTTCTACTTCCCGCCAATCCGTTGCCCGTGGTTGAGGCAAGTGTGTTGTAATGGATACCGATTTGTAGGTTGCTTGTTCAGAATAGATGGAATTGAATACATGATATATGATCACTTGCCATGCTTTAATGATTGCCAATGATATGATGAGCATGTTTATTATGTTATGATGCCATGTGTTAATGTACGAGTTAAATATGATGTTGGCATAATTGCATACATGGCATGTTACATGGCCCGGCGTGAGAAAGTTATAACTAGTCCTGGAAGGCTCATGAGAAAGTTATGACTAATCCGGAGAGCCATTGAGTAAGTCCTACATCGTGATTCCATCCACGTGGTGTTTGGAAGCGAGGAGTAGGCACCGTCCATCTTCGGGATGGAAGGGGGGAGAGGGTGCACACCGACGGGTGTGTACTCAACCGTACCGGTATGAGTTTTCAAGGAGACATGAGCATTGCATTGCATACGTAATGATGATGATAATGTTATGTGTTCATGAATGAGATGATATACATAATGTGAGACATTATTGCTATGTTATTGTTCTTGTTGTCCATTGCAATATGCTTGCTGAGTGATGAACTCACGCTTGTGTTTATGTTGTTTTCTTTTAGGTACCATGAATCCGGCATGCGGGGAAGGGAAATAGTCACACTTCCACACGTAGCTTCACTTTTTTGATTTCACAAGTCATTCAATTAGTGTTGATAATAAATTGCGTGTGATGATCATTGCTTTAAGGCTTAGCTTTGCTAAATGAGAATCTTTTCGTTCGTTTGACTCTTGGAGACATTATATGTTTGGAACTAGACTTACATTGTTGCTAAGTCGTTAATTATTGTTGTTTTAGATGCTTTCTGTCGGGACCCCGAATTTGCAAATCCGGACCCTCTGTGTATTCAAAGACTACCCAGGAACGCGCTAGTGCACCGCCTTAACATCAGTATATATCACAATCATACCAAACGATACTATCAAAGTACTTTATTTAAATAATCAAAGGGTTACTCGACCTTATGGCCAAGTTACAAATATATGCCTCGTAAGGCGAAACTTATTAAAAGAGAAATAACGGAAAATCAAATAACTGCGGCGCCATCCAAGATACCACAGTAACCGATCGGGCTCGCACCCCTAAGTAGACGGGTCTTCTTGGAAATCCTCCTCCAAATCGGGCGTAATCTCCTCTTCAATCGTATTGTGTTGAGGCAAGGGTGAGTACTTGGTACTCGGCAAGTCATGCACGTAATGCAAGCTAATATACTATATGCATGGCTTGGTACAAAGGAATAGCTCAAGGTATATTTGCAAATGACTTTTGACAAGTAATAAAAGTAGATTCGAAAGCGAGAAATAAGTAAAGCATAAATAACTTCTCAAGAAATTTAATAAACATTTTTCCCATCCTAAACCACATTTCCATCATCTTCATTGTTAAACCAACCCAACTTTTCAAATCCAAGTTATTTTCAGAAAATCTAACCCTTGATCGTAATTCCGAGCATTGTCCAAAGATCAGTGGACTCCTGGCTATTCAAATAGATTCTACACTCTGCGGAGGTTATGCACTTTACCCACAAGATACAATCAAACACCACAAAGGCGAGTTCTCAGTAACAAAGCCTTTCAAGCCTCAAACAACACAGGTGGTCCTCTCAGGTTAGTGCTTTACACCATCCCTTCCCTTAGCCAAGGCGAAGTATGGGACCAACACACCGTTAGATGGGTATCTGGCCACGCCACGATACGCTCCCGCACAATCACACAAACGGTGTAATTGACACCCTGAGGCTCCACAAGTGAGTCCTTAGCGACTTAATCAACTAGGGCCGTCCCATTCGACCATGTGGTTGCAAGTATGACCCAGCTCAAAGGCTTGCAAGGTTAAGTCCTTAGAGTGACCAGGGCAAGACTACCCGAAAACCAAATCAACACTCCCAATGCCACAATCCCACTGATTACTCTTGCCACATGCCCTGGCCGAAAATCAAGCTTATCAAACTCCCGCTTGATTACCATGCACCACGTGCCATCAACATCACATGATACTTTTCCAAAACAGGTTCAATATATCATTAAGTCAATATTAGCATTTGATTATCCAAAATCATGTCATGAGCACGCATGTGCTCTAAGCAAAGATACTACAACGATCTAAACCCATGTTGGCAATTTGATAATGTCCAACTAGTAAACCACAACTAGGGTGACAAAGGGTCATGGCACATACTTAAGTAATCAAGGTGTCATATAGCAAATTGGTATTTATCTAACCCCATGTTTAAACAAAGTATCTTTCTAATTGAACTAGCATGCAATAGTTTAAATCAAAATAGATTTCAAATAGGATCAATATGGTCAAAGCACAACTTGCCTTCAAAAGTACTTGCTCTTGGTCTTGAGTTGGATCCTGAGTCAACACTTCTCCTCGAATCCTTAGGCACTTCAACGTCTACTCGTAAAGCGTGCAAATAGCAAATACACAAATAAACACTAGGCAAAAACATCCCAAAACTCCAAATAAAATCCATAAACAGAGAGAACATAATTTTCTGGATTTTTAGAAACTGGAATCGCCAAATTTGGAGTTAAAACGCAAAAGTTATGATTTATTAAAGTTTAAATAATCAATTAAATAATATTACAGAGAAAAACTTTAGTCCAAAAATTAAATAAAATTCATATTTAAGTAGATCTGAATTTTATACAAATTTAGAAATTTGAATCACTCAAATCGGAGTTGAAACGCATAAAAGTTACAAGCGTTTGAAGTTTGAATCTAAATTTGAATCAATATTTCGAATTAATAAATCATTTTCTTTTTCTGAAATTAATTATTGGCGTCAAGCAAGGACACGTGGCAGCCTCTGATTGGGCGGTGACGTCGGTGGTCCATGGACTTGGTCCACGCTTTCGGCTCGGGTCCACGCGTGGACTCGGCCCATGACTCCACGTGAGGCCCGACATGTGGGCCCTCTCGGGTAGCGTCATCGCCGACGTCGGCGGGGCTCACGCAGTCGGCGGCAGTGGGACCTGTGGACGTCATGGGTGACGTCGGCGCTTGGCGGTCGACCAGCGACATGCGGGCCCTCGACACGCGGGCCTGGCGTGTCGGCGTCTACGCACGCCAGCGTGGGCCGAGCTGGCGTCGGTCCAACTTCCCGACACGTGGCGCCAATCACGGCCGTTGATTTGAAATTCAACGGCGGATTAGATCCAGGGTTAACACGTTGAAACTACTGCGTTGATCGTGGGGTCGCTCGATTTAGATCGGACGGTCCGAGATCTAATCCTATAATCGCATCGCTACAAAGACGTGGCGATTGTGAACCGCTGGATCTTGATCCAACGGTCCCGGATCTAATCGGGTTTAGAACACGTGAACTACCTCAACCGTCCGATTCGATCTCGACGGTCCACGAGCTCGCGAGTCCGGCGATGGCGCCGCGAGGCCTGGCACCGGAGACGGAACGATGACCAAGGGCGCGGCGCTACGGGGCTTCTCGGCGAGATGAATCCTTCCCACCAGTGCGTCGTCGCGGGGATCCCAGATCTGAGCTCCTTCGGCGGAAGACGGCGGACGACGAAACGGCGCAAACCTCGGCGGAGGAAGAGACAACTCCGGCGGCGATTGCGGCTCAACGGCAGCGGCTCGGCGAGATGGCTCGAGAACTGCGCAAGGATGAGGGCAACCTCGGGGGCGTCTCACGCTTTAAATAGCCTCGGCGTTCGTGCCACTAGACGGAAACCTAATCCTACACGGCGGCGGCGCGGCGGCGAGTCCGGCCGGTCTCGGCGAAGACGACGACTCTCAGCCGTCCACGTGGCGCGATCAACGGCCACGATCGCACGGCGCGATCGGATCCGGGCCGGATACGGCTCGAACCGGTACGGGCGGATCTCAGCCGTTGGATCTTGATCCAACGGTTGGGATTGATTAGGGTTAGGAGTGGGTTCGGTCGAGTCACGTGGCTCGGGTCGGACTCGAGTCCGACTCGGGTTCCGACTCGGTCGGATGAACAAGATTTTGACCCGAGTTTGAATTTCCAGCGATTTAATATTTAAAATAATTCCCGATAATTCATTTAATTCATTAAAAATAGCAAAAGACTCGAGAAAAATTCGAGAAAAATTCTGAAAATACTTTGGATCATTTTGGACTCAAATAAAATATTTCAAACAAAATTTTATTTGCAAAATTAAATTCTTTAATTATTTCAAAATGGAATAAATTCATATAAATTCCAATTAAATCAAAATAAATTCCAGAAAATTCCAAAAATTCACCAAAGTGCCAAAACACACATGAATTTAGGACAATTAAAATTTTGGGGTGTTACAAACCTCGCCCGTTAATTGTATCTCGTCCCGAGATTCGTGGGCTTACTAAAGGAATAGGTTTGGAAATTCTTTCTTCAAATCCTCTTCGCTCCCAAGTCGCTTCGCTTTCTTCATGGTTGCTCCACCGATCTCTAAACGGGTTGACTTGTTTCTAGTTTCTCGATCCATTGTGTCTAGAATCCTCACTGATACTCCTTATAAGTCAAATCCTCTTGCAACTCAATTGATTCTAACTGTCTGCATTCTCGGGAACTCGGAGACACTTCTTTAAGCTGGGACACATGGAATACATCATGTACTCCCCGCCAACGATCGTGGCAACTCGGTGATAAGCAACTTCGCCTCTGCGCTCAAAATCTTAAATGGTCCAACATAACGGGTGCAAGTTTCTCTTTGGCATGGAACCTCTTAACTCCCCGAGAGGCGTAACTCGAGGTATACAAAGTCTTCGGTTCAAAGCTCAAATCTCGGCGACGATTGTCAGAATAACTATTCTGTCGAGATTGGGCTATCTTCAACCTTTCCCTAATCATGGCGACCTGTTCTTCAGCTTCTTGAAGAATATCAGGCCCAAAGACACGGCGCTCGCCGGTCTCATTCCAATTCAATGGCGTCCGACAGGGTCGATGTAACACCCCAAAATTTTACTTGTCCTAAATTCATGTGTGATTTGGCACTTTGGTGAATTTTTGGAATTTTCTGGAATTTATTTGGATTTAATTGGAATTTATTTGAATTTATTCCATTTTGAAATAGTTAAAGAATTTAATTCTGCAAATAAAATTTTGTTGGAAATATTTTATTTGAGTCCAAAATG
Source organism: Rhipidocladum racemiflorum (assembly GCA_036346355.1). Taxonomy (NCBI): domain Eukaryota; kingdom Viridiplantae; phylum Streptophyta; class Magnoliopsida; order Poales; family Poaceae; genus Rhipidocladum; species Rhipidocladum racemiflorum. The sequence goes on along the minus strand of CM070584.1, from coordinate 23,797,811 downwards.
ATCCAAAGTATTTTCCAGAATTTTTCCGAATTTTTCTCGAGTCTTTTGCTATTTTTAATGAATTAAATGAATTCTTCGGAATTATTTTAAATATTAATTCGCTGAAAAGGACCGACCGGTCATTCGTTTCATCCGATCGAGCCCGAAGTCGGACTCGAGTTCGAGTCCGACCAGCCACGTGACTCGGACCAAACCCACTCTAACCCTAATCAATCCCAACCGTTGGATCAAGATCCAACGGCCGAGATCACCACGGTTCGAGCCGTATCCGGCCGGATCCGATCGCGCCGCGGCGATCGTGGCGTCGATCGTGCCGCGGACGGCCACGATTTCGTCGTTTTCGCCGAGTCCGAAAGCCGGACTCGCCGCCCGCCGCCGTAACGAACTAGGTTTCCGTCTAGGGCACGAACGCCGAGGCTATTTAAAGCGTGAGACGCCCCCAGGTTGCCCTCATCCTTGCGCACCGTTTCCAGAGCCATCTCGCCGAGCCGCTGAGCCGCAATCGCTCGCCGGAGTTGTCTCTTCCCTCCGCCGCGGTTTGCGTTTTCCGCCGTCGTCCGTCGTCTTCCGCCGAAGGAGCCCGATCCGAGTCCCCGCGACGAGACGCACTGGCGAAGGAGGTTTCATCTCGCCGAGAAGCCCTGCGGGCGCCGCGCCCTTGGTCGCCGTCCCTGTCTCCGGCCAAGCGCCGCCGTGAAACTATCGCCGTCGCGAAGCTCGAGGACCGCCGATCAGATCGAGCGGTTGAGGTGAGATCACGTGTTCCAAACCCGACAGATTCGACCGCTGGATCAAGATCCAACGGTTCCACACCGCCACGCGTCGTAGCAAAGGCGATTATAGGATTAGATCTGGACCGTCCGATCTAGATCGAGCGGCCCATGATCATCGAGTAGTTTTAACGCGTTAACCCCTGGATCCAATCCGCGCCGTTGATTTTCAAACCAGCGGCCGAGATTGGCGCCACGTGTCGGGAAGTTGGACCGACGCGGTCACGCTGGCCCACGCGACGCTGGCAGGTAGACGCCGACACGCGGCCCGCGTGTCGAGGGCCCGCATGTCGCTGGCTAACCCAGCCTAAGCGCCGACGTCACCCATGACGTCACAATGGACCCCACCTGCCGCCACACCATGGGCCGAGCCCCGCCGACGCCGGGCCGGACGCCACCCGAGTGGTCCCACATGTCGGCCTCACGTGGAGTCGTGGGACCGAGTCCACAGACCCGAGCCGAGCGTGGACCGAGCCCATGGACCGGTGACGCCGCCAGGCCAATCGTGAGGTTGCCACGTGTCCATGCCGACGCAATAATTAATTTCCAAAAGAAAATGATTTATTAATTCGAAATATTGATTCAAATTTAGATTCAAACTTCAAACGCTTATAACTTTTATGCTTCAACTCCGATTGGAGCGATTCAAATTTCTAAATTTGTATAAAATTGAGATCTACCTAAATATAAATTTTATTTAATTTTTGGACTAAAGTTTTTCTCTGCAAAATTATTTAATTGATTATTTAAACTTTAAATAATCATAACTTTAAGCGTTTGACTCCAAAATTGACGATTCCAGCTTTCTAAAAATCCGTAAAATTATGTTCTCTCTGTTTATGGATTTTATTTGGAGTTTTGGGATGTTTTTGCCTATTGTTTATTGGGTATTTGCTATTTGCACGCTTTTACGAGTAGACGTTGAAGTGCCTAAGGATTCGAAGGAGAAGTGTTGACTCGAGGATCCAACTCAAGACCAAGAGCAAGTGCTTTTTGAAGGCAAGTTGTGCTTTGACCATGTTGATCCTATTTCGAAATCTATTTTGATTTAAACTATTGCATGCTAGTTCAATTAGAAAGATACTTTGTTTAAACATGGGGGTTAGATAAATACCAATTTGTTATATGACACCTTGATTATCTAAGTATGTGCCATGATCCCTTGTCACCCTAGTTGTGGTTTACTAGTTGGACATTATTAAATTGCCAACATGGGTTTAGATCGTTGTAGTATCTTTGCTTAGACACACTACGTGCTCATGACATGATTTTGGATAATCAAATGCTAATATTGACTTAATGATATATTGAACCTGTTTTGGAAAAGTATCATGTGATGTTGATGGCACGTGGTGCATGGTAATCTTGGGGTTTGATAAAAGCGATTTTCGATCGGGGCATGTGGCAAGAGTAATCAGGTGGGCCGGTGTGGCATTGGGAGTGTTGATTTGGTTTTTCGGGTAGTCTTGCCCTGGTCACTCTAAGGACTTAACCTTGCAAGCCTTTGAACTGGGTCATACTTGCAACCACATGGTCGAATGGGACGGCCCTAGTTGACTAAGTTGCTAAGGACTCACTTGTGGAGCCTCAGGGTGTCGATTACACCGTTTGTGTGATTATACGGAGCGTATCGTGGTCGCGGGCCAGTACCCATCTAACGGTGTGTTGGTCCCATACTTCGCCTTAGCTAAGGGAAGGGATGGTGTAGAGCACGAACCTGAGAGGACCACCTGTGTTGTTTGAGGCTTCCAAAGGCTTTGTTACTGAACTCGCCTTTGTGGTGTTTGACTCAGATCTTGTGGGTAAAGTGCATAACCTCTGCAGAGTGTAGAATCTATTTGAATAGCCGAGTCCACTGATCGACAATGCTCGGAATTACACTCAAGGGTTAGACTTTCCAAAATAACTTGGATTTGAAAGGTTGGATTGGTTTACTAATGAAGATGATGAAAATGTGGTTTAGGATGGGGAAAATGTTTATTAAAACTTCTTGAAAAGTTATTTACGCTTTACTTGATTTCTCCGCTTTGAATCTACTTATATTACTCTTCTAATGTCAAGCATCGCAAATATACCTTGAGCTATTCCTTTGTACCAAGCCATGCATATAGTATATTAGCTTGCATTCTGCAGGCATGACTTGTCGAGTACCAAGTACTCACCCTTGCCTCAACACAATACCGCTTGAAGAGGAGACTACGCCAGCTTTGGAGGAGGAACTCCAAGAGGACCCGACTACTTAGGGATGCGAGCCCGCCGCTTGCCTGTGGTATACCGGATGGCGCCACGAAGTTTATCTCGATTTTCCGCCGCTATTGTTTCTCTCTGAATAAGTTTCGCCTCTACGAGGCATACATTTGTAACTTGACCATGAGGTCAAGTAACCAGCTTGGTTATTTAAATAAAGTACTTTGATAATATCGATTGGTATGATTGTGATATTTACCGATGTTAAGACTGTGTGCACTAGCGCGTTCTGGACTAGTCTTGAATACAGAGGGTCCGGATTTGCAAATTCGGGGTCCCGACGATCGACCATACAAGGCCTCAAAAGGTGACATCTCAGAACTAGCCTCGATAACTATTGTTGTAATCGAACTCGGCATACGGCAAACTTTTATCCCAAGAGGTAGCATAAGCCAATGCACAAGCTCTCAACATATCCTCCGTAATCTGGTTGACTCTTTCTGCCTGGCTCCATCCGCCTGGATGATAAGTCATCTTGAAGTTTAAACGGGTTCCCATGGCTTCATGCAACTTATTCCGTAATCTTGAGGTAAATTGGGTACCTCTGTCCGATACACTCCTCTTTGGCACTCCGTGCAAACAAACAATCCGATCATGTACAACTCGCTAACTTATCTCCCGAGTAGGTGGTCTTCACGGGATAAAATGGGCTACTTTGGTCAAGCGATCCACTATAACCCATATGGAGTCATAACCCCTTGAGTCTTCTAAGAACCGGTAATGAAATCCATTCCGATTTCCTCCCACTTCCACTCGAGGTATCTTCAGTGTAGCAATCCTGCTGGTCTCTGATGCATTGCCTTGACTCTCTGGCATACGTCGCACAATGCAACATGCTCGGCAACTTCACGTTTCATACTCGGCCACCAGAATCTCTCCTTCAGATCCTGATACATCTTGGCGCTTCCAGGGTGAATTGAGTACTTGGAGTCATGGGCTTCTTCCAGAATCAGTTGCTTTAACTCCTTTTTGTTAGGCACACAAATCCGACCCTTCATCCATAACGTGCCCTGCTCATCCAATTTGAAGTCCTCTGCCTTGCCTTCCTCCTTGATGGACTTAATCCTGCGGATCTTGTCATCATCCTTCTGTCCTTCTCGGATCTGGTCCTCTAAAGTAGGCTTTACTTCCAATGCGGCCAAGAATCCGCTAGGTACAACCTCAATCTTCATTTTCTGAAAATCCTTACATAACTCATCCTGGCTTGTGGCTAGCAACGTACTCACGGTATGGCTTTTCCGACTCAGAGCATCGGCTACTACGTTGGCCTTCCCGGGATGGTAATGGATTCCAACATTATAGTCCTTGATCAACTCTAACCATCTCCTCTGCCTCATATTCAGATCCGACTGGGTGAATATGTACTTAAGGCTCTTATGATCCGTATACACTTCACATCTGCTTTCCAATCGATAGTGACGCCATATCTTCAAAGCATGCACTACGGCCTAACTCCAAGTCATGTGTCGGATAATTTTCCTCATGCGGCCTCAATCGCCTTGATGCATAAGCGGCGACCTTTCCATTCTCAGACAAGACACATCCAAGTCCTTGGCGCGATGCGTCACAATAAATATCGAAGCTTTGAGCAACATCCTAAGAACTAACATCGGTGTCGACGTCAATCGCTTCTTCTTCACTCAAATCCTTTCTCACATTCTCAGCGTCCATGCAAACTTCTTCTCCTTCTTCAAAGCAATTGCGTAAGAGGTTTCGCAATTGTCGAGAAGCCTTCAATGAAAGCAGTAGTATCCTGCCATTCCAAGGAAACTCCGAATCCGGGTCACGCCTTCTACGCTCCCAATGTAACACGCCTTCTACTTTGCTTGGATCTACTGGCGACTCCTTATGCAGTCATTACATGTCCAAGAAACTCCACCTTGCCCTTCCAAAAATCACACTTGTTGAACTTGGCGAAAAGTTGCTGTTCCTCGCCTTTTCCAAAACTCGCCTTAAGTGTTCGGCATGTTCATCCTCTGCCTTGGAGTAGATTAGGATATCGTCTATGAACACGACGACAAACTTGTCCAAATATTCCATGAACACCTTATTCATCATATTCATGAAATAGGTCGGCGCATTCGTCACCCCAAAGGACATAATCAGAACTCGTAATGTCCATATCTTGACGAGAATGCGATCTTCTGAATATCTTACGATCGGATCTTCAATCGATGGTATCCCGATCTCGAGATCAATCTTGAGAAAACTCGGCTCCTCTTAATCGATCAAACAAATCATCAATCCTGGGTAGCGGATACTTATTCTTCACGGTGACTTCATTGAGTGCACTGTAGTCAATGCACATCCCGAAACTCCCGCCCTTCTTCTTGACAAACAAAACCGGTGCTCCCACGGCGACTAACTTGGTCTCGATAAATCCTTTATCCATTAACTCTTCCAATTGTTTCTTCATCTCTACCAACTCCTCGGTAGACATCCGATAGGGTCTCTTTGCTATCGGTCTTTGTGCAGTACAAGCTCTATCACAAACTCTATGTCCCCTGTCAAGCGGCATACCGTAGGTCTTCTGAAATACATCCGGGTACTCATTCACTCTTTGGGACATCCTCTATGCCGATTGTCTTGGTATCGTTAACCATCAATCGTCCATCTCTAATCAAGCAGTGGCTTGAAATTCCACTTTCTTCCCACACTGCTCTCAATCGAGATAGTCCTTCGTCCACAATCCAATACGGCCTTGTGCTTGGATAACCAATCCATTCCCAATATAACATCTAAGGTCCGGGTCTCCAAAATCATAAGGTTTGCTAGGAACTCTATTCCATCTATTAGTATTCTCACCCAGGAACATCCTACTTTCGCTCGGAGTTCTAACCAGGGGTTTGAACTAAAAGCATGCACTTAAGTCTTGCAATCCTCAAATCATTTCTAGTAGCAAAGCCTTGCGAAACAAGCGAATCTGAAGCTCGAGTCAAACAAAAGCTGTTGCAGTCGAGTTAACAAGTAACTTACCCGATCTGACGCCTCAGTAGCATTTTGCAAGTGCATCTGCGGTGACATGGTTGACTCGGCCTCTCACCACGGCCTGGGTGTGGCTCTGATCTTTGGCGCCCTAGCTGGGGTGGTTCCTAGGTTGAAGCGAATCGGGTCGCTCCTCGCTGTCTTCTTCTGACAAGCTGTTGGCAAAGTGTCTGGCTCGTTGCGGTTATGTGACGCCTCCTTTGTTCCTTCTTTGCACGGAGTAAGCGTTTCTAAGCGGGCTGGGGTTTGGTAGTTACGATTGGCAGGTCTTGGTCTGGATGGTGTCCTTGTTGCATTCTCGTGGTTGGAATCAAGAATTGATTTGGTGCAACTCTCAAGCGCCATTGCGTTCCTGGCGTGATTCTTCTTTGTTGCATCCTGCGCTTCTGTTCTCATCCAGTTCCTTGCGCTTGTCCTCAAGAATAAGTGCCTTATTCACCAACTCTTGGAAATCTGAAAGGTGTGGGTGATCAACCCTACTTGCAATCCCGAGTTAAGTCCCTTCATAAAACGACTGCCTGGATTTATCTGCCGCTACATCCTCAAAGTGCGTAGCGTGCTAGCCGTGTGAACTTGTTCGTAGTCGACCACCGGCCGATTACCTTGCTTCATGCTCTGAACTCCTCCTTCTTAAGGTCCATGATTCCTTCAGGCACGTGATCTTTGTCGAATGCACCGTGAACTCTTCCCAAGTGATATCTTAAGGGTTCTCTGTGTAGCAAGTTCTCCCACCATTCGTAATTTGTTCCTTCCGGTGATGAGAAGCGTAGAGTACCTTCTCATTCCCTATGCATTGAGCTATGTGTAGCTTCCTCTCGATTGATCTTAACCAATCATCGGCCTCCAATGGATTGGCATTCCCAGAGAAAGTGGGTGGGTGAGTCCTCATGAACTCTGACAAACCTTTGTATTCTCAAGCGTGGTCCCCGATTAACTTGATTAGCGTGGCCTGGCAAAGGACGTGCTGCATTTGTTGCATCATAGCATGCATCAACCGAGTCCGAGCAGCAAGAAAGGCTCCAAAATTCTGCATATCAATCAAGCGGCTTTGGTGCTCTATCATTGGGGTTTTCTGCTGGGCGAGAACCACTCCCATTGCTTCCAAAGTTCCCACGGGTGTTCACCATCTGTTGGTTTGCTCTAGGTTTAGAGATGAGAGGGAAACAAGAATAGACAAGTAATATAGAACTTATGCGGGGCGAAAGGGGTAACTTTAAGGTCCATCTTTATTATTTAATAACTTGGTATGGCTGCTTACAATGCCTAAGGGCCTTGCAACACATACTGCACACTCAGCAAACAAAGCAAATCCAAATCGAACTAACTCTGGAGTCTAACGCCTAAAGGGTGACTCTTTATTCTATGACTCGACTCGGCGAAGGAGTCTCACTATAGAACCTATGCTCACTCATCGAGAAAACCTCCACGGCACTGGTGCAGGTCTTTGCGGCATAGGCGCCGAAACGATTGCCATGTCCCGCAATCTGTCATCCGTGGTAGTCGGGAAGCGGTGTCCTCATCGAGATCCGACTCCTCTGGATCTCGCTCGTGTAGCTCGAGTCTTGGCTCGGTCCGTGCAGTCCACAAAGTCATCTCCAACTCGCCAATCCTTCGTGAGAAGGTGTGCCACATACTCTTGAGCTTCCTGCCATCTGTTCTTCTCTGCCGTGATCTCCTTGCGGGCCTTCAGAGCTCCTTGCTTGTATTATCTAGTACATCCTCCTGGCGACGACAAATCGTGCCAAGCGTAATCGTAGTGGCATCCTCATCCTGAATCTCCTTCGTCGAGAAGGTTATCGCCGCTACGGATGGTAGCAACACCGCATTTCCAACTCTCGGCGTAGATACGGGTAATGTGCCGCATTGCGGCGTCGTGATACTTCTTGGATACCCATCTCGCATTGTAGATCTCTGGCGGTCTGCAGTATCGAGGCGATTGCCTGGCCCTTTTTCCTAGCGGTACCTCAATCTTCACGTCACAAGCCTTGATCAATCCTGCTTGCCTGATCACTTCCACTTGGTATTGGGGCTTCTCAAAATCTCCGAGAGTCTGTAGCATATGCCAAAGTTCCGCGGCGTGACCAACTCCCAGATCAACGTAGTTGAACTCTTCCTCCATCCGTCACAAGCGTGCTTTACGTAAGAACTCGGAATTTTTTTTAATTGTGACAAGGTAAGGGAAATTTCAGCAAGAGACAAGAAAAGAGAGAAGGGGGTAAGTCGAGATGTCATTTCTTGTCTTCACAAATTTTTAGCTTTAGAAAATAGGTTTTATCCTCACTACGACCATTCCAACTTAGGGTTGAGCCTACAGTCAAGTATGGCTCTGATACCACCTCTGTCGGGACCCCGAATTTGCAAATCCGGACCCTCGTGTATTCAGCACTACCCAGAACGCGCTAGTGCACACAGTCTTAACATCGGTATATATCACAATCATACCAAACGATACTATCAAAGTACTTTATTTAAATAATCAAAGGGTTACTCGACCTTATGGCCAAGTTACAAATATATGCCTCGTAAGGCGAAACTTATTAAAAGAGAAATAACAGCAGCGGAAAATCAAATAACTTCGTGGCGCCATCCAAGATACCACAGTAACCGATTGGCTCGCACCTAAGTAGACGGGTCTTCTTGGAAATCCTCCTCCGGGCGTAATCTCCTCTTCAACTGGTATTGTGTTGAGGCAAGGGTGAGTACTTGGTACTCGGCAAGTCATGCACGTAATGCAAGCTAATATACTATATGCATGGCTTGGTACAAAGGAATAGCTCAAGGTATATTTGCGAAATGACTTTTGACAAGTAATAAAAGTAGATTCGAAAGCAGTAGAAATAAGTAAAGCATAAATAACTTCTCAAGAAATTTAATAAACATTTTTCCCATCCTAAACCACATTTCCATCATCTTCATTGTTAAACCAACCCAACTTTTCAAATCCAAGTTATTTTCAGAAAGTCTACCCCTTGACTGTAATTCCCGAGCATTGTCGATGCAGTGGACTCGGCTATTCAAATAGATTCTACACTCTGCAGAGGTTATGCACTTTACCCACAAGATACTCAAACACCACAAAGGCGAAGTTCAGTAACAAAGCCTTTCGGAAGCCTCAAACAACACAGGTGGTCCTCTCGGTTCGTGCTCTACACCATCCCTTCCCTTAGCCAAGGCGAAGTATGGGACCAACACACCGTTAGATGGGTATTTGGCCACGACCACGATACGCTCCCGCACAATCACACAAACGGTGTAATTGACACCCCGAGGCTCCACAAGTGAGTCCTTAGCGACTTAATCAACTAGGGCCGTCCCATTCCGACCATGTGGTTGCAAGTATGACCAGTTCAAAGGCTTGCAAGGTTAAGTCCTTAGAGTGACCAGGGCAAGACTACCCGAAAAACCAAATCAACACTCCCAATGCCACAATCGCCCACCTGATTACTCTTGCCACATGCCGGCCGAAATCGTTTATCAAACCCCGCTTGATTACCATGCACCACGTGCCATCAACATCACATGATACTTTTCCAAAACAGGTTCAATATATCATTAAGTCAATATTAGCATTTGATTATCCAAAATCATGTCATGAGCACGAAAGTGTGTCTAAGCGACATACTACAACGATCTAAACCCATGTTGGCAATTTGATAATGTCCAACTAGTAAACCACAACTAGGGTGACAAAGGGTCATGGCACATACTTAAGTAATCAAGGTGTCATATAGCAAATTGGTATTTATCTAACCCCCATGTTTAAACAAAGTATCTTTCTAATTGAACTAGCATGCAATAGTTTAAATCAAAATAGATTTCGAAATAGGATCAACATGGTCAAAGCACAACTTGCCTTCAAAAAGTACTTGCTCTTGGTCTTGAGTTGGATCCTGAGTCAACACTTCTCCCTCGAATCCTTCCGGCACTTCAACGTCTACTCGTAAAGCGTGCAAATAGCAAATACACAAATAAACACTAGGCAAAAACATCCCAAAACTCCAAATAAAATCCATAAACAGAGAGAACATAATTTTCTGGATTTTTAGAAACTGGAATCATAAATTTGGAGTTAAAAGCATAAAAGTTATGATTTATTAAAGTTTAAATAATCAATTAAATAATATTACAGAGAAAAACTTTAGTCCAAAAATTAAATAAAATTCATATTTAAGTAGATCTGAATTTTATACAAATTTAGAAATTTGAATCACTCAAATCGGAGTTGAAACGCAAAAGTTACAAGCGTTTGAAGTTTGAATCTAAATTTGAATCAATATTTCGAATTAATAAATCATTTTCTTTTTTCTAAATTAATTATTGCGTCAAGAAGGACACGTGGCAGCCTCTCGATTGGGCGGCGACGCCACCGGTCCATGGACTTGGTCCACGCTCGGCTCGGGTCCACCGTGGACTCGATCCATGACTCCACGTGAGGCCCGACATGTGGGCCCTCTCGGGTGACGCGTCATCGGCGTCGGCCGGCTCAGTCTTTGGCAGTGGGACCCACTGCGGACGTCATGGGTGACGTCGGCGCTTGGCGGGTCACCCAGCGACATGCGGGCCCTCGACACGCGGGCCCGCGTGTCGGCGTCTACGCTGCCAGCGTGGGCCAGCCCGACCGCGTCGGTCCAACTTCCCGACACGTGGCGCCAATCACGGCCGTTGATTTGAAATTCAACCGGCGGATTAGATCCAGGGTTAACACGCTGAAACTACTCGTTGATCGTGGGCCGCTCGATTTAGATCGGACGGTCCAGATCTAATCCTATAATCGCCTCAAGCTACAAAGACGTGGCGATTGTGAACCGTTGGATCTTGATCCAACGGTCCAGATCTAATCGGGTTGAGAACACGTGAACTCACCTCAACCGTCCGATCTGGATCTGACGGTCCACAGAGCTCGCGGAGTCCGGCGATGGCGCGGCGAGGCCTGGGCACCGGAGACGGGAACGATGACCAAGGGCGCGGCGCTACGGGGCTTCTCCCGGCGAGATGAATCCTTCCCACCAGTGCGTCTCGTCGCGGGGATCCCAGATCCCGAGCTCCTTCGGCGGAAGACGACGGACGCACGAGCGGCGCAAACCTCGGCGGAGGAAGAGACAACTCCGGCGGCGATTGCGGCTCAACGGCGGCGGCTCAGCGAGATGGCTCGAGAAGCAGTGCGCAAGGATGAGGGCAACCTCGGGGGCGTCTCACGCTTTAAATAGCCTCGGCGTTCGTGCTCACTGAGCGAAACCTAATCCTACACTGCGGCGGTAGCGCGGCGAGTCCGGCTTCGGTCTCGGCGAAGACGCGACTCTCGGCCACGTGCGCGATCAACGGCCACGATCGCCTGTGCGATCGGATCCGGGCGGATACGGCTCGAACCGACGCGGATCTCACCGTTGGATCTTGATCCAACGGTTGGGATTGATTAGGGTTAGGAGTGGGTTCGGTCGAGTCACGTGGCTCGGTCGACTCGAGTCCGACTCGGGTTCCGACTTCGATCGGATGAACAATACTTGACCCGAGTTTGAATTTCCAATGATTTAATATTTAAAATAATTCCCGATAATTCATTTAATTCATTAAAAATAGCAAAAGACTCGAAAAATTCGAAAAATTCTGGAAAATACTTTGGATCATTTTGGACTCAAATAAAATATTTCCAACAAAATTTTATTTGCAAAATTAAATTCTTTAATTATTTCAAAATGGAATAAATTCAAATAAATTCCAATTAAATCCAAATAAATTCCAGAAAATTCCAAAAATTCACCAAAGTGCCAAATCACACATGAATTTAGGACAAGTAAAATTTTGGGGTGTTACACTTTCCATTATGATATAACTTGTGTTACTGTTGTTGCTCCTTCATTTCATGTTAAAACAAAGGAGATGCTGCCGAAATCTCGGTTTTTAGCATGTGCGCCTTTGCTGGAATTTATGTTTAATTGTGGTATTTAGATGTTGTTTAGCTTATGTTTGGTAGCATTCAGGCATATTAAATGTCGGGGTGTTACACTACTACAGGAATATACATCACAATCGGGTTTTTTTCGTCATCACAGTCGGTTTTCATAGCGACACAAAGTCTTTAGAAAGTGATGAGTGGCTCTATCATAGTCGATTCTCTCGCAACAATAATAATCTAAATCTGTGTCAGTTTTTAAATGAACCGATTGCAATAGCTAAATACATATGTGTCGATTTTTAAATAAAACCGATTGTAATACTAATAAATATGTGTCGGTTTTTTAATAAAACCAATTGCAATACTCAATAAATCTATGTCGGTTTTTAAATAAAACTGATTGTAATATGGTTATATATATGTGTTGGTTTTTCAATAAAACCAATTGTAATAGGTATACATCTATGTCGGGTTTTTAATAAAACCAACTGTAATATCTAATAAATATGTGTCGGTTTTTTTAATAAAATCGATTGTAATAGGTAGACATATGTGTCGGGTTTTTAATAAAACTGATTATAATACTAAAAAACTGTGTCGGTTTTTATATAAAATCGATTGCAATACTCAATGAATCTGTGTCGGTTTTGAATAAAACCGATTGCAATACAGACTCACCATCCAAATACAACCCAAATTCATAGTATCACCATACAAATAACATTGCACATACATTTACAATATGACATTGTCACAGAACATTCATAATACTTATACATAGCACATAACATTCACATTCACAGTACACATATTATATTCACAACACAACAATATATCACATTCACAGTAGACATCACATTCACATGATATAATATTATTTACAACATATATATGGACTAGTATGAGGTTTTGTCGTCTCTATCACTACTACACAAGGGCTCATATTAGACATCTCATCATAGACGGTTTTATATACACACTGTCTGTGATGAGTCCAAGGCACATCACAGACGGTTTTATCTACGAACAGTCTATGATAATTTTCTTATCACAGATGGTTTGGATCCTCCATATCACAGAATGTTTTATCCACGAACCGTCTGTGATGTGGGTCGTCATCACAGACGGATCGTGTATAAAATAGTCTATGATGTGGTGTACCTTAACACAGACTGTTCGTGGTTCAAACCGTCTGTGATAAGGAAATCATCACAGACTGTTCGTAGATAAAACCATCTGTAATGTGCCTTGGACTCATCACAGATGGTGTGGTTTTAAAAACCGTCAGTGATGAACGAGGCGCTACTTACATACTAATTAAGCTTGTCTGTGAACTTACAGCTCATGTATAAATTATCATTGCATATGTTCGTAGAAAAGATCAGCGCGCTACGTACGTAGGTCGCTAGGAAGCGCTGCTCCATACATAGCACCCATTCACCTACACAACCTTAAGTCCTTTTATACGTGGAGTATATATATATATATATATATATATATATATATATGTCTCTCTTGGCAAAATGACAGAGACAATAGACGAACGAATATTGACAACTGATCAAAGCTATAGCATTATAATCGGTTTTCGATGTTCGGTGCTGTTTCGATAACATTATAATTAACAAAAAGATAATTAAGTACATTACATAATTGTAGGGTCGAAGTATACGAATATAGCAATCAGAGGAGGGTGAATGATTATGCGGAAGCTAAAACAAAATTTTCGATCTACTGGAAGAACACCCCAACTCGGATTCAAAAGATTGCCTCGTAATCAACAAAAACAGATTGATAGACTCTTGGTAAAATGAGAATTCCTGGAGATCCAACCGTCGAAACGATCTTAAATTTGGACACAAGAAACTAGATTCCAATACGAATCAAACCCAAAAAGAATCAGCTCGATCGGACTTATGGATCAAAAGTTATGAGCTTAGCAAGCTTGCTGATCCAGAACTTGACGAGAATTGATCTAACGTAAACTTGAAAGTTTTAACAGAACCGACAAAAGTTTAATCAACTAGACTTTGAGGAACTCTAAATCAATACCCTAGAAAGGTTTTTGATGGATCAAATCAAGATGACACTCAAGGATCAAAAACCAATCTAGATTTAGAGCAAGCATGCAAACAAGAACCAAGACAGAAAAACACTGTAGCAACGTGGTTACTGTAGCACGCAAAAATCTTGAAAGAATTGATCTTTATTTCTTTTGTCTAAAGTACTCTCATCAAAAGAGTACAAACCCTAAAACTTGCTCAAGGCTTGATGCGCTCAGCTCTACTTGATGCCCTTTAACAGGAGACAACCCCTCCTATTTAAAGGGCCAACCCACAAGTAGTCCTGAATACGATTCCTATTCCCTAGAAGGAATCTGTATCCAACACAACTCTACTTGGCCCAACCTGGCCGAGTACAACTCTTGCACGCGTATGGCAACCCTACCATACTCACGTGACTAACACTTTGCACGCGTATGGCCACCTGCCATACTCACGTGACTAACTATTCTTCATGTGCACCATTCTCTTAGCCCGAACGTCCCGCATGACATCCTTGACCACCAAGACCTCAGTTCCTCCCTGAACCTAGTCCCGAACCTCAGCTCCTCCATGAACCTAGTTCCGGTCCCGTCATCGACCACATTCGTCTTCGAGCAATACCTGCACATGAACAAACCACAAAACAATTTCAAGCACAAGTCCGCGACTTGACTCAACATTAGTCCATGCAAATACTCACACGAGCATTGCATAAAGTCTACTTTAGCTCAAAAACCCTTAACCGTGCACAAAAACATCCAAAGACGGACCAAAACTACCCAGCGCACAAATGAAAAACTTACTGTTTTTAAGAACTTGGTCCCGCGCAAAAACCTCAAAATCACGTTTATGACGGACCAAAAAATTTGGTCCGTTATACATGGGAAAATCGAGGTCGCCAAAATCATGTGTATGACAGACCAAAAAATTTGGTCCGTCATACATGGGAAAAACGAGGTCGCCAAGTTCATGTGTATGACAGACCAAAAAATTTGGTCCGTCATACATGGGAAAAACGAGGTCGCCAAGTTCATGTGTATGACAGACCAAAAAATTTGGTCCGTCATACATGGGAAAAACGAGGTCGCCAAAATCATGTGTATGACAGACCAAAAAATTTGGTCCGTCATACATGGGAAAAACGCGATTTCTTGTACAAGCGTAAAAGCATCAAAATGACATCCATGACAGACCAAAATCTTTGGTCCGTCATACATGCGAAAAACGCGATTTTTAGTTATTTGGTTCGGCGCAAATGCAAGGTTTCTTTTTTTTTGAATGTTCGGATGTTTGGTCTATCACACAAACAATTTTGCAAGATTAATCCTAATCTTAACCAATTTTTCAGCACAAGATCAAACCAATTTTTCGTCACATGATTCACAATAATTAATAACAGAAAATACATTATATTATATAGTACTTAATTATAGTACATGTATAGTGGTGGCGTGCGCGCTCGCGCGATCACCGCCACCACTCTTCTTCGTCTGCATCGTTGTCCTCCGACCACCTGTAGTCCTCGGAGGAGGAGGATGTGCTCCCCTAGCAGATGATGTAGCTCTCCTCCTCCTCATCATCATCCTCGTCCTTGTCCTCCTCCTCCTCATCGTCCACGTCGTCGTCCTCCTCCTCCGGGGAAAAGAGGTGGCAAATTGGGCATTGCCCAGGAAAAAGAGGTGGAGGATTGCATTGGTAGATGAGTGGCGGTGGAGGGGGTGTCAAAGGAGGGGCGGATGAGGTAGAGCTCCCGGGGGAAGGAGGCAGAGTTGCCACGAAAGGAGATGGAGTACTGATCGATCTTTGTATAGAGAGTACTGTGAAGAGTACTGCCGCCCAGGAAGATGAATATATAGGTGACTGGCCGAGAAGATGAAGATGAAGAGTTTCTGATCATTGGAAGGCGTGCGGGAAACCAAGAGACGCGTTTTAATTTGTGCAGGGGGAAGCGTCATCACAGACGGTTTTGTTATTTAAAACCGTCTACAAATTATATCATCACAAATGGTTGGTGGTTAAAAACCGTCGGTAAAGCACTTATCACAGACGGATAGTGGTTAAAAGCCGTATATAAATATTTCCCTATCATAGACGGGTTTTTTAATAACCGTTGTGATGATGCTAAATAAGTAGAGTCGTCACCGACCTCCTCTGTATTTTTAGGGTTTCCGAGCTATTTTTGAGGTAGCTGCGATTGAGAGGCGATCTGGTGGAAAGCGACCCTGGATTTGGAGTTGTGATTGTATATACTTACGTTCTAAGTTATATAAGGTTTGTAATTGGTTCAAATTTGCATTTTATTTAAGATCTAGCTTGGTAAAACAGGAAATGAAGATGGTTTTTAGATCTAGCTTGGTTTACATCCATTAATATTTGTTCTCTGTGATGTAAAGAGGGAGAAGATGGTTTTGATATAGCTAGCTTGGTGTAGATCCATTTGTTCTCATCAATCTAAAGTAGTAATTGGTTCTAACTGCATTATACTCATGATGTAGCTAGTTATATATGCAAAGAGAGAATTGAGGATACTGAGGTTAACTGTAGGTTATATATATGTGGCTAGCTATGTAAAGAGAATCCATTTGTTCTTTGACATTATTTAAGTGCACTCCAAGTGTACTTCATTCACTATTTAACACATATTGTTATATACGTAGCGTAGATGGACTGAAGCTGGATGTACGAGAACCGTGCGAGCGCCGAGTACATTAATGGTGTCTCCGCTTTTAGAAGAGCTGCAGAGGAAGATATGTTGAACAAGGGGGGTGGAATTTATGGCTTGCCCATGCATTGACTGCGAGAATATGAGGACATTTCGAAACCCAGCGCAGATCGAAGCACACTTGATTGTACGGGGTTTCAAAAGGAGGTATACATGTTGGACTAGTCATGGCGAAGAGCAGAATATGCAGGCATCAAGTAGTCAATGCATCGTCGACGAAGTCAATAATACACCGGATGATATCGACTGTACTTTCGATAACGATATTTTCACGATGACAATCTGGATCAGATGCTACGGGATGCAGAAGGGAACCATGATGAGCAGGAGTATGTAAAATTCTAGGGTTTAATGGATGACTCAGAGAAACCTTTGTTCCCGGGCTGCAAGTCCAAATACACAAGGTTGTCATCTGTGTTGGAACTGCTGAAATTAAAGGCAAGCAACGGTTGGTCCAACAAGAGTTTCACAGCGCTGTTGGGCCTGTTAGTGGACATGCTTCCGAAGGGAAATGAGTTGCCGACAACCACCTACAAAGCCAAGAAGGTTCTTTGTCCCTTAGGAATGGAAGTAGAAAGAATAACTGTATGTCCAAACGATTGTATCCTCTACTGCAAAGAGTATGCAAACTTGCATGTATGTCCGGTGTGCAATGCATCCCGGTATAAGTGTAAAGATAGATTAGATGATGATGACGAGGGCATCGAGGTGAAGAAAGGACCTCCTTGTATGGTGGCGTGGTATCTGCCTATAATTCCCCGTCTGAAACGTTTGTTTTCGAACCCAAAAGCGGCAAAACTGTTTCGGTGGCACTCGGATGAGCGCAAGAATGATGGAATGATAAGGCATCTTGCTGATTCACCCAGTGGAGAAACATTGATAGGAGGTTTAAAGAATTCGCATCGGATCCAAGAAAATATAAGGTTCGGATTGAGTACGGACGGAATGAATCCTTTCGGTAACATGAGCAGCCGTCATAGCACTTGGCCTGTGAATCTCTGTATATACAATCTTCCTCCTTGGTTGTCTATGAAGTGGAAGTACATTTTTTTGTCTATGAAGAGGAACTAATTACAAACGGTTCATGGTTTGAACTGTCTGTGATGACCTCTCGCGGCAAACCATTAATCCTCCACTCATTACAGACGGTTTATGGTATGAACCGTCCGTGATGACTACTCATTACAGACGGTTCATGGTTTGAACCGTCTGTGATGACCTCACCCACCCTTCGCGGTAAATTAATATCCTCCCCTGCACGCGCGCATAGTGCCTCTCCCCGACCCTTGGCAGCGCAGTACATCCCCCCTCTGTCCCACCCCCTCGGCGGCGTAGATCCCGGCCGGCCCTCCATCGACGTTGTCGGCGGCACAGCACATCCTCCCTCCGCCCCCCTCGGCGGCGCACATCCCGGCTGGCCCTGCATCCTCCCCCTCGGCGGCCCAGTACATCCCCCCTCCATCCTCCCCCTCGACTCATGAACTCTTTTTTCTTACTGTGAATCATTCTTACTGTTTTGTTACCTGTGGTAATTGCTATGTGATGATATTGGGTAAATTGATGATAATGACAATTATTTTTGTGAACTAGGGCTCGAGCCAGTAGACTTTATATATATCTGCCATTGCTCACTGTCAGTGCTAAATCATTGAATCTGTGAATCTAATAATCTGTTCAATTGGTAAAATTGCTTGGTAAATATTGAATCTGATGATTGCTTAGAAAATATGTGAGCTTGATTATCAGTGGATTAATGTGCATGTTAAGGTGGTAAGCGTTCGAGGCCTCATTCATTAATTAATTGTTTAGCCCGTTTGTGATTGAGGTTGAAGATTTAAAATCAATCAAGCCCTATTTCTGAGAGCAATCAATTTTTTGTATTAGATATGGTTCACTGCATGAATGAGTTGTCTTAGAACATTCAGAACTTGTATAAATGTGTGTAGATGGCTATATATTTATATAATTAGCTAATTATATAAATCAGAAGAGGAGGAGCTAAGGATTAGGAAAAGGTTCAAAAGGTCATTAAAACTTCTCACCTTATAATCTTTATAATGGCCTCTACTCACAATAACACTTCTCACCTTGTAATCTTTATATATACACAATAAGATCGACTTCTTACTTTATAATTAAATTCTAATAATGACAATTCTTAGCTTCGTTGCTCTTAACTTTCTTTTCTCTTCTATGACCCTCCATGAGTTGTTGATCGATTTACCAATTTGCATCTTCTATATATGATCTTCATTACAAGATGATGTCCTCGCATTCCTCACTATCGAATGGATCTGATGAGGCGGCCAACGTACGAAAACAGAGGCGCGCTCCAAGAGGGCTTAGTAGAAGGCCCCAGAGCCGATATACCATCACGGCGGTCAATCTGCAGTATCGGTCCCCTACCGCACCTCATTAGGACGTGATAGCATTCCGGAGATTGTGCGGGATCGTTGAGCGTGAAAGGGTCCCCATCACTTATCCATCATGGAAGATGCTGACTAATGAGGAGCGCGACAACTTGGTGACAGAAATTTTCGGGTCGTTCGAGCTCCCACAAGACGCCATGCACGCACTGTGACGGTTTGGCGCTGCTAGTGGCTGGAAAGGCATCGAAGAACTTTAAGAACATCCTTGTCACTAATTTCATGAATAAGGAAGTGACTCCGTTCCAGAAGTACGGGTTCATCACTAAAGACGTGTGGGAACGATTTGTTGAAATGAAGACCGAAGAGTTCATAAGTCAAAGTATGGCGCACAAGGTTGTCCAGTCAAAAAACACCCACCCACACTGACTTGGCTCCACTGGGTACGCGGGCAAGATCATGCAATGGACAAGGGAGGATGATGAGGCAATCATGAAGGAGGTCGCGCCACCGTTTTCCTCGATAATGGACTACCCGTGCACTCGAAACTGGGTAAGAGCGAGGTCATGTCCCACGTCTACGGGCGGTGTGTCCTTTGCCAACGCTGCTAACAAGGAAGTGTCACAACGCTTAATATCGTTGAGCGCGGAATCTTCCCAGGGCTCTTTCGCTCCAGACAGAGACAAAGATATACTCTCTATGGCCTTGGAAAACAAGGAGCACCCCGGTCGCACCCGAGGCCTAGGTGTTTTCGTTCCCTGGAAAAAGGGATTCCCACAAGACTCCGAGTCGTACCGGAGTAGGAAGAGAAGCAAAGCCGAGCGTGAGGCACAGCTAGTAGCCCTGATTGAGGAAAGGGTTCAGGAAAAGCTTGAGGAAAGGTTGCAAGAACAGTTAGAGATTCAGCTAAAATGCTTTGAGGAAAGGATGGAGCAAAAGGCCGCTGCGGACAGGCTGGAACAGAATGTGCAAAACCAAGAAGCACATGCGCAGTTCAGCCAAACTAACCATCGGAGCAGTTGTGGTTGACGTCAGATTTCCTCCCGACGACAACAAGGTAATATACATTATATTTCTGCAATGCTCCTTAGATAGACCTGAATGATGTGTTAGCTAATTAGTTGTGTATCGTTATATGTAGGAGGCTTGCCGAAGGCTCTATTCCCTTGCAAAAATATTTCTGCAATGCTCTAAGTGAGACTCTGTTCCAAAATAGAACCGTCTGTGATAAAGTGCTTATCACAGATAGGGCTGGAAAATAAGCTCGTGGCTCATGGCTCGGCTCGGGCTTGCCCGAGCTTGGCTCGGCTCGCACAGGCTCGTGGCTCGGACCGAGCTCGAGCCGAGCCTACGTTTCAGGCTCGCAAAAACACCAAGCCGGCTCGGCTCGGCTCGCGACCCAAATTGGCTCGGTGGCCTAGCCCATACAGGGAATTTAGTATGATTAATAACTTATATTTTTAGGAAAAAGATGATGTTGAGACAATTCCATTTCCTACAAGTGTGATAGAGAGCAACTTGTCGGGACCCGAATCCGCAAATTCGGACCCTCTGTGTATTCAGCACTAGTCCAGGAACGCGCTAGTGCACACAGTCTTAACATTGGTAAATATCACAATCATACCACTCGATACTAATAAAGTACTTAAATAGTTAACCAAACTGGTTGCTTGACCTTATGGTCAAGTTACAAATATACGCCTCGTAGGGTGAAACTTATTAAAAGAGAAATAATAGCAGCGGAAAAATAAGATAACATCGTGGCGCCATCCAGTATACCATAGGCAACTGACTGGGCTCGCTTCCTAGTTAGACGGTTCCTCTGGGAGCTCCTCCTCCAAAGCTGGTGTAGACTCCTCTTCAACTGGTGTTGTATTGCGGCAAGGGTGAGTACTTGGTACTCAGCAAGTCATGCACAGAATGCAAGCTAATATACTATATGCATGGCTTGATACAAAGGAATAGCTCAAGGTATATTTGCAGTAAACAACATTTAACAAATAATATAAGTAGATTCGAAAGCAATAGAAACAAGTATATCAATAATAACTTTTCCAGGAGTTAAATAAACATCTTTCCCAATCCTAGTCCATATTTTCATCAATATCATTATTAAACCAAGCCCAACCTTTCAAGTCCAAGTTGTTTTCAAGAAAGTCTAACCCTTGACTGTAATTCCCGAGCGATGTCCAATACCGCGGACACGGCTATTCGAATAGATTTTTACACTCTGCAGAGGTTATGCACTTTTCCCACAAGATACAGTCAAACACCACAAAGGCGAGTTTCCGTAACAAAGTCTTTCTAAACTTCTAACAAAGACAAGTGGTCCTCTCCGGTGTTGCACGCTAACCCTTCCCTTAGCGAAGGCGAAGTTTAGGCCAAACCACCATTAGATGGGTACCTGGTCGCAGCCCCGGTACGCTCCCCCGTACAACTACACAAAAGATATAGTTGACACCCAGAGGTCCCACAGGTACGTTATTAGCACCTTAATCAACTAGGTCCGTCCCATTACAGACATGTGGTTGCACGCTTGACTCAGTTCAAAGGCTTGCAAGGTTAAGTCCTTAGCGTGACCAGGGCAAGACTACCCGAAGAACCAACACAACGTTCCCGGTGCCACAACTGGCCCACCCGATCATTCTTGCCACATGCCCTGGTCAAAAGCTATTTATCAAACCCTAGTTGATTACCATGCACCACGTGCCATCAACTTCACATGATACCTTTCCAAAACAGGTTCAATATATCATTACGTCAATATTAACATTTGATTGTCCAAAAATCATGTCATGAGCACGTAGCAGGTCTAAGCAATATGCTACAACGATCTAAATTCCCATGTTGGCAATTTAGTAAAGTCCAACTATTCAAACCTCAACTAGGGTGATAAGGGGTCATGGTACATATTTAATTAACCAAGGTGTCATACAGCAATTAGGCATTTATCTAATTCCCATAATTTGAATGAAGTATTTTTCTAACTAAACTAGCATGCAATTCATTGAATCAAAATAGAAAAATGGGATCAACATGGTCAAAGCACAACTTGCCTTCAAAAAGTACTTGCTCTTGGTCCTGAGCTGGCTCCTGGGTCAACACTTCTCCTTCGAAGCCTTCGGGCACTTCAACGTCTACTCGTAAAGCGTGCAAATAGCAATAAATAAATGAACGGTAGACAAAAAGTGTCCAAACATCCAAATAAAGTTCACAAACAGAGAGTGCATAATTTTATAAATTTTTAGAAAATGAAACCGTCAAATTCGAAGTTGAAACGCAAAAGTTACAGCATTTTGAAGTTTAAATAATCAATTAAATAATATTACAGAGAAAAACTTTAGTCCAAAAAATTAAATAAAATTCATCATTAGGTAGATCACAATTTTATACAAATTTAGAAATTTGAATGACTCAAATCGGAGTTAAAATGCAAAAGTTATAAGCGTTTGAAGTTTGAATCAAATTCTGAAATCAATAATTCGAATTAATAAATCATTTTCTTTTTCGGAAATTCTTTTATTGCGTCAGCGTGACACGTGGACCAATCGGGTGCCGCCACGTCGCCTCGGGTCCATGGACCCGGCGCACGGGCGCGGCTCGGTCCACCGTGGACCCGGTCCACGGCTCACGCGTCACATTGACAGGTGGGCCCCTCGGATGACGTCAGCGTGACGTCATGGTGCAGTTGGTCGGGCGGCGGCTACCGGGCCCCACTAACACGCTGCCTCGCTGCGTGTCGAGACACGCCCACGCTCGGGCGCCGACCGCCGATCATGACGGTCGGCCTCCCGGCCACGTGGCGTGATCTCGGCCGTTGATTTGAAAATCAACGGCGGCCGTTGATTTGAAAATCAACGGCCCAGATCAAATCTGGCTTAACGCATTAAGAAACTACTCCGCTGATCTGGACCGTTCGATCTTGATCGGACGGTCAAGATCCAATCTAATGAATACAACGTGGGTCAACGCTAACCGTTCGATCTAGATCTAACGGCTGAGATCTATCCTAGCACGGTGCAGTTCTAGCTACGTGGCACGATCTACGCCGTTGGATCTAGATCCAACAGTTGGAAATAGATCTGGGATTAGCACATGGGATCTCACCGGGGTGTGACGTGGCGCGATCTGGACCCTTGGATCTGGATCGAACGGCTGGTGGAGCTCGAGGTCCGGCGATGGCTTGCGGCGGGGCTGGTTCACCGGAGACGAAGACGGCAACCACGGCGACGGCGTTGCGGGGATCCTCCGGCGAAGTGAGTGGGCTCCTCTGGTGCGGCTTGACCTCGCGGTTCCGGATCTGGGCTCAACGGCGGCGGAGGATGGCGGACGGCGGCGGAAACTGCACTTGAACGCGACGGAACGCTCCTCCAACTCCGGCGAGCGATTGCGGCGCAACCACGGCGACTCTGGCGGCGTGAGCTAGGCTACAGTGCGCCGCGAAGTCGGCGTCATGGCGGCGGTGGCGGCGCATTAAATACCTCAACGTCGGTGAAACGCGCAACGAGGCCCACGCGGCGGGCGGCGGCGAGTCCGGCGACGACACGATCGGTGACGCGTGGCTCAACGTGAGCCGTTGGATCAAGATCAGCGGTCACGCGAGTTGAACTCGGTCCGACTTTGAGCCGGGCCGCCTTGGCCTGGCTTGGGTCCGGGTGACGTGGCTCAATCTCGGCCGTTTGATTCGGTTGGGTTCGAGTCGGACTCGGACTCGAGTCTGACTCTGGCTCGGTCGGTGGAACAGTACAAACCCACTCGCTATTTTCCAGCGATTAAATAATCTATTTAATTTCCAGAAATTCATTTAATTCATGAAAAATAGCAAACTGCTCAGAAAAATTTCAGAAAAATTCTGGAAAATATTTTGGAACATTTTGGACTCAAATAAAATATTTCCAACAAAATTTTATTTGCAAAATTAAATTCTTTAATTATTTCAAAATGGACTAAATTCAAATAAATTCCAAATAAATCCAAATAAATTCCAGAAAATTCCAAAAATTCACCAAAGTGCCAATTCACACATGAATTTAAGAAAAGCAAAATTTTGGGATGTTACAAACCTCCCCCCCTTAACAGAATCTCGTCCCCGAGATTCAGGGTTTTCTAAAGAAATAGGTTCGAAAACTCTTTCTTCAATTCCTCTTCGCGCTCCCAAGTTGCTTCTCTCTCCGCATGGTTGCTCCATTGAACTCTGCAGAAACGGGTTGACTTGTTTCTCGTTTCTCGATCCATGGTGTCCAAAATCTTCACGGGGTGCTCCTTGTAAGTCAGATCTTCTTGTAGCTCAATTGACTCTAGCGGTGTCTGTTCCTCAGGTACTCGGAGACACTTCTTCAGCTGGGACACGTGGAACACGTCATGTACTCCTGCTAGTGATTGCGGTAACTCTAGCTGGTAAGCAACTTCACCTCTGCGGTTGAGAACCTTGAATGGTCCAACATATCTCGGCGCGAGTTTTCCCTTGGCATGGAATCTCTTAACTCCTCTGAGTGGCGTGACTCTGAGATACACGAAATCTTCTGGTTCAAAACTCAGGTCTCGGCGACGGTTGTCAGCATAACTCTTCTGTCGTGATTGGGCTATCTTCAATCTCTCCCTGATCATGGCAATCTGTTCTTCGGCTTCTTGGAGAATATCAGGTCCAAAGACACGACGTTCACCCATCTCGTTCCAATTCAACGGTGTTCGACAAGGTCGACCGTATAGTGCTTCAAATGGCGACATTTGCAAACTTGCTTGATAGCTATTGTTGTAACTGAACTCCGCGTACGGCAGACTCTTATCCCACGAGGTAGCATAAGCCAATGCACACGCTCTTAACATATCCTCCAAAATCTGATTGACTCTTAAAGTTTGCCCATCTGTCTGCGGATGATAAGCGGTACTGAAGTTCAAACGGGTTCCCATGGCTTCATGTAGCATATTCCAGAAGCTTGAGGTAAACTCGGTACCTTTGTCCGATACAATCTTCTTCGGCACTCCATGCAAACAGACGATCCTGGTCATATACAACTCCGCTAATTTATCTCCCGAATAAGTGGTCTTCACTGGAATAAAATGGGCGATTTTAGTCAAGCGATCCACTATAACCCATATGGAGTCATATCCTCCTTGAGTTTTCGGCAAACCGGTAATGAAGTCCATTCCGATTTCCTCCCATTTCCACTCAGGTATCTTCAACGGCTGTAACAATCCTGCTGGTCTCTGATGCATTGCCTTGACTCTCTGGCATATGTCGCACAGCGCAACATGCTCAGCAACTTCACGCTTCATGCTCGGCAACCAGAATCTTTCCTTCAAATCCTGATACATCTTGGCACTTCCAGGATGAATGGAATACTTTGAGTCATGGGCTTCTTCTAAAATTAACTGCTTCAGCTCCTTCTTGTTCGGCACACAAATGCGACCCTTCATCCATAACGTGCCTTGCTCATCCAACTTGAAGTCCTCTGCCTTGTCTTCATCCATGTTGGACCTAATCTTGCGGATCTTGTCATCATCCTCATGTCCTTCTCGGATCTGATCCTCCAGGGTAGGCTTCACTTCCAATGCTGCCAAGAATCCTTCTGGTACGACTTCAATCTGCATTCTCTGGAAATCCTCACATAGCTCATCCGGACTTGTGGCTAACAACATGTTCACGGTATGGCTTTTCTGACTCAGAGCATCGGCAACTACGTTGGCCTTCCCGGGATGGTAATGGATTCCAACATTGTAGTCCTTGATCAACTCTAACCATCTCCTCTGTCTCATGTTCAGGTCTGATTGGGTAAAGATGTACTTAAGACTCTTATGGTCAGTGTATACTTCACATCTGTTTCCAATTAAATAGTGACGCCATAATTTCAAGGCATGCACTACGGCAGCTAGCTCTAGGTCATGCATCGGATAATTCTCCTCGTGCGGCCTCAACTGTCTCGATGCATAAGCGACGACCTTTCCGTTCTGCATCAGCACACATCCAAGTCCTTGGTGCGATGCGTCACAATAAATATCGAAGCTTTGATTGACGTCCGGTAGAACCAACACCGGCGCTGATGTCAATCGTTCCTTCAGCTCTTGAAAACCTTTTTCGCACTCTGGCGTCCATGCAAACTTCTTCTCCTTTTTCAACAATTGCGTAAGAGGTTTCGCAATGGTCGAAAAGCCTTCAATGAAGCGGCGGTAGTAACCTGCCATTCCAAGGAAACTCCGGATCTGGGTCACGGTCTTGGTACTCCCAATGTAACACGCCTTCTACCTTGCTTGGATCTACGTCGACTCCTTCCTCAGTCATTACATGTCCGAGGAACTCCACCTTGTCCTTCTAAAAGTCGGACTTATTGAACTTGGCGAAAAGTTGTCGCTCCCTTTAGCTTTTCTAAAACTTGCCTCAAGTGCTCTGCATGTTCATCCTCTGTCTTGGAGTAAATTAAGATATCATCTATGAACACAACAACAAACTTATCCAAGTATTCCATGAAAACCTTGTTAATCATATTCATGAAATAAATTTGGCGCATTAAATCGAGACCAAAGGACATAATCAGAACTCATAATGTCCGTATCTTGACGAGAATGCGGTCTTCGGGATATCTTCTGATCGGATCTTCAACTGGTGGTATCCCGATCTCAGATCAATCTTGGAGAAGACTCCGGCTCCTCTTAGCTGATCAAACAGATCATCGATCCTGGGTAGCGGGTACTTATTCTTCACGGTGACTTCATTGAGTGCACGGTAGTCAATGCACATCCTGAAACTCCCGTCCTTCTTGACGAACAAAACTGGTGCTCCCCACGGCGACGAACTTGGTCTGATAAATCCTTTCTCCATCAACTCTTCAAGCTGCTTCTTCATCTCTACTAATTCCTCGGTGGACATCCGATACGGTCTCTTTGCTATTGGTGCTGTACCAGGTATAAGCTCTATCACAAACTCTATGTCCCTGTCTGGCGGCATACCAGATAGATCTTCAGGAAAAACATCCGAATACTCATTCACTACTGAAACATCTTCTATCTTTGATTGCCTTGGCGCTGTTAACCATCAATCAGTCCGTCTCTAACAGCGATAGCTTGAAATTCTACCTTTCTTCCACGGGCTCTCAATCGATATAATCCTTCGTCCACAGTCCAATACGGCCTTGTGCTTGGATAACCAATCCATTCCCAAAATAACATCTAAGGTCTGGGTTTCCAAAACAATAAGGTTCGCTAGGAACTCTATCCCATCTATTAGTATTCTCACCCCAGAACATCCTACTTTAGTTCGGAGTTCGGAACCAGGGGTTTGAACTACAAGCATGCATTTAAGTCTTGCAATCTCCAAATCATTTTTAGCAGCAAAGCCTTGAGAAACAAACGAATGCGAAGCTCCAGAATCAAACAAAACTATTGCAGGTACTGAGTTAACAAGTAACTTACCCAGTACGACGTCCGTGGCACGGTAGTCAATGCACATCCTGAAACTCCCGTCCTTCTTGACGAACAAAACTGGTGCTCCCCACGGCGACGAACTTGGTCTGATAAATCCTTTCTCCATCAACTCTTCAAGCTGCTTCTTCATCTCTACTAATTCCTCGGTGGACATCCGATACGGTCTCTTTGCTATTGGTCTTTGTGCAGGTATAAGCTCTATCACAAACTCTATGTCCCTGTCTGGCGGCATACCAGATAGATCTTCAGGAAAAACATCCGAATACTCATTCACTACTGAAACATCTTTGAGTGCACGGTAGTCAATGCACATCCTGAAACTCCCGTCCTTCTTGACGAACAAAACTGGTGCTCCCCACGGCGACGAACTTGGTCTGATAAATCCTTTCTCCATCAACTCTTCAAGCTGCTTCTTCATCTCTACTAATTCCTCGGTGGACATCCGATACGGTCTCTTTGCTATTGGTGCTGTACCAGGTATAAGCTCTATCACAAACTCTATGTCCCTGTCTGGCGGCATACCAGATAGATCTTCAGGAAAAACATCCGAATACTCATTCACTACTGAAACATCTTCTATGCTGATTGCCTTGGCGCTGTTAACCATCAACTGTCCGTCTCTAACGGCGATAGCTTGAAATTCTACCTTTCTTCCACACGGGCTCTCAACTGATATAATCCTTCGTCCACAGTCCAATACGGCCTTGTGCTTGGATAACCAATCCATTCCCAAAATAACATCTAAGGTCTGGGTTTCCAAAACAATAAGGTTCGCTAGGAACTCTATCCCATCTATTAGTATTCTCACCCCAGAACATCCTACTTTAGTTCGGAGTTCGGAACCAGGGGTTTGAACTACAAGCATGCATTTAAGTCTTGCAATCTCCAAATCATTTTTAGCAGCAAAGCCTTGAGAAACAAACGAATGCGAAGCTCCAGAATCAAACAAAACTATTGCAGTGCTTGAGTTAACAAGTAACTTACCCGATCTGACGTCCGTGGCATTCTCAAGTGCATCTGCGGTGACATGGTTGACTCGGCCTCTCACCACGGTGCAGGTGCTGCTTCCTGGCCGTGTCTTTGTCCCGCGGTTGGCTCCTAGTGCTGGCGTCCTGGCTGGTGTGGATCCCAGATTGAAGCGAACTGGGGTCACTCCTGCTGTCTTCTTAGGGCAACTGTTGGCAAAGTGTCCTGGCTCGTTGCAGTTGTAGCAGCATCTCACTGTCCCATGTTAACTGCCTGAAGCGGCGTTTCTGGCTGGGGTTGGGGTCTGATAGTTCTGATTGACGGGTCTCGGTGCTGATGACGGTGTCCTTGTAGCATTCTGTGGCTGGAATCTGAAAAACTGATTTGGCGTAACCCTCAAACGTTGCTGTGCTCCCTGACGCGATCCCTGCTGCTGCATCCTGCGCTTCCTGTTGTCGTCCAGCTCCTTGCGCTTGTCCTCAAGAATAAGCGTTTTATTCACCAACTCTTGGAAATCTGGAAAGGTGTGGGTGATCAGTCCCACCTGTAGTCCTGAGTTAAGTCCCTTCATGAAGCGAGACTGTCTGGCTTTATCTGTCGCTACGTCTTCAGGTGCGTAGCGTGCAAGCTGTGTGAACTTGTTCAGGTATTCGGCCATTGGCTGCCTGCCTTGCTTCAGTGCTCTGAACTCCTCCTTCTTGAGGTCCATAATTCCTTCCGGCACATGATACTGACGAAACGCAGCTGTAAACTCCTCCCAAGTGATATCTTGAGGGTTCTCTTGCGTGGCATAGAAGTTCTCCCACCATTCGGCGGCTATTCCTTCCAACTAATGAGAGGCGTAGAGTACCTTCTCATTTCCCATGCATTGAGCAATGTGTAGCTTCCTCTCAATTGACCTTAACCAATCATCAGCCTCCAACGGATTGGCATTCCTAGAAAAAGTGGGTGGGTGAGTCCTCATGAACTCTGACAGTCTTGTATTCTGGCGTTGTCCCTGATTGACTTGATTAGCGGTGGCCTGAGCAGTGACGTGTTGCATCTGTTGCATCATCGCATGCATCAACTGAGTCTGAGCAGCAAGAAAAGCTCCAAAGTTCTGCATGTCAACTGGCGGTGCTGGTGCTCCATCATTGGGGTTTCCAGCTGGGCGAGAACCACTGCCATTGCCTCCAAGGTTTCCGCGGGTGTTCACCATCTGTCGGTTGCTCCAAGGTTTAGAGATGAAAGGGAACAAGAATAGACAAGTAACAGGGAAACTTATGCAGAGGAAAAGTGCAACTCAAAATCCAACTTTATTAATACTAATAGTAATAACTTGGTATGGTTGCTTACAATGCCTAAGGGCCTTGCAACACATACTGCACACTCAGCAAACAATGAAAATCCAAAATCGACTCTAAGGGTGACTCTTATTCTAAAACGTGACTCGACGAAGGAGTCTCAACCTCAACGCCTACGCTCACTCGTCGAGAAAACCTCCACTGCCTGGGTGGGGGTGCGACGGCATCGGCGCGAAACAATCGCCATGCCCCACAACTGCAGCTGTGGTTGACGACGCGGCGTCTTCCTCTGACTCTGGATCTGGCTGTTGCTGTGGCTGTGGCGCGGGTGCAGGTGGCGCCTCTTCTGGTCCTTCTGGGTCTAGAGCGTCCAACTCCAACACTGGATCGGGACCCTGGCCATACAGTGCAGTCTCCAACTCTGCGATCCTTTCCGCAGCATAAGCGACGTACTCACGAGCATTCTCCAAGTGCTTCTTCTCCTCCTTGACCTGCTCGCGAGCCTTCTTCAATTCCTGAACTGTGTCTTCGATCAGCTCCTCCTGAGCGGCGACGAATCTGGCTAAGTGAGTGACGGTGGCATCCTCATCTTCTATCGGCTTCCGCTGAACTCTGCTGTTTCGGCGTGGGTGGTGATGGAACACTGTTCCTTCCAGCTCCCTGGAGTAGGTGCGAGCGATCTGCTGCATTGCTCGACGCGACACCTCCTGGATTCCAATCTCAAAGGTAGACCTCCTGGCGGTGAAGTGGAAAGGGCGACTGAACTTTGTCTTCTCTCGGGCATACACTGTGATCCGGACGTCCCATCCTGTGACCTGTCCAGCTTGCACAAGTGTAGTCCCTCGGTTGAGCGGCCTCTCAAAACCTCCAAGAAACTGAAGCATACGCCACAACTCGGCGGCATAGCCTCCTTCACGCTCGGCGTAGTTGTTGTTCATCATCATCTGTCAAAGGATACTTGCGTAAGAACGCAACATTTTAAAATCAATGTGGAAGACGAAAAGAACTCAGCAAAGGGTATGAACAAGGAAGAAAAGGGGTAAGTCGAGAATTCATTCGTTATCTTGATCACTTTTAACTTTAGAAAATAGGTTTTATCCTCACTACGACCATTCTAACTATGGGTGAGCCTACAGTCAGCATGGCTCTGATACCACCTCTGTCGGGACCTTAATCTGCAAATCCGGACCGTCTGTGTATTCAGCACTAGTCCAGGAACGCGCTAGTGCACACAGTCTCAACATTGGTAAATATCACAATCATACCACTCGATACTAATAAAGTACTTAAATAGTTAACCAAACTGGTTGCTTGACCTTATGGTCAAGTTACAAATATACGCCTTGCAGGGCGAAACTTATTAAAAGAGAAATAATAGCAGCGGAAAAATAAGATAACATCGTGGCGCCATCCAGTATACCACAGGCAACTGACTGGGCTCGCTTCCTAGTTAGACGGTTCCTCTGGGAGCTCCTCCTCCAAAGCTGGTGTAGACTCCTCTTCAACTGGTGTTGTATTGCGGCAAGGGTGAGTACTTGGTACTCAGCAAGTCATGCACAGAATGCAAGCTAATATACTATATGCATGGCTTGATACAAAGGAATAGCTCAAGGTATATTTGCAGTAAACAGAATTTAACAAATAATATAAGTAGATTCGAAAGCAACAGAAACAAGTATATCAATAATAACTTTTCCAGGAGTTAAATAAACATCTTTCCCAATCCTAGTCCATATTTCCATCAACATCATTATTAAACCAAGCCCAACCTTTCAAGTCCAAGTTGTTTTCAAGAAAGTCTAACCCTTGACTGTAATTCCCGAGCGATGTCCAAAACCGCGGACACGGCTATTCGAATAGATTTTTACACTCTGCAGAGGTTATGCACTTTTCCCACAAGATACAGTCAAACACCACAAAGGCGAGTTTCCGTAACAAAGTCTTTCGGAAACTTCTAACAGCACAAGTGGTCCTCTCCGGTGTTGCACGCTAACCCTTCCCTTAGCGAAGACGAAGTTTAGGCCAAACCACCATTAGATGGGTACCTGGTCGCAGCCCCGGTACGCTCCCCCGTACAACTACACAAAAGATATAGTTGACACCTAGAGGTCCCACAGGTACGTTATTAGCAACTTAATCAACTAGGTCTGTCCCATTACAGACATGTGGTTGCACGCTTGACTCAGTTCAAAGGCTTGCAAGGTTAAGTCCTTAGCGTGACCAGGGCAAGACTACCCGAAGAACCAACACAACGTTCCCGGTGCCACAACTGGCCCACCCGATCATTCTTGCCACATGCCCCGGTCAAAAGCTATTTATCAAACCCCAGTTGATTACCATGCACCACGTGCCATCAACATCACATGATACCTTTCCAAAACAGGTTCAATATATCATTACGTCAATATTAACATTTGATTGTCCAAAAATCATGTCATGAGCACGTAGTGTGCCCTAAGCAATATGCTACAACGATCTAAATTCCCATGTTGGCAATTTAGTAAAGTCCAACTATTCAAACCTCAACTAGGGTGACAAGGGGTCATGGCACATATTTAATTAACCAAGGTGTCATACAGCAATTAGGCATTTATCTAATTCCCATAATTTGAATGAAGTATTTTTCTAATTAAACTAGCATGCAATTCATTGAATCAAAATAGATTTCAAAATGGGATCAACATGGTCAAAGCACAACTTGCCTTCAAAAAGTACTTGCTCTTGGTCCTGAGCTGGCTCCTGGGTCAACACTTCTCCTTCGAAGCCTTCGGGCACTTCAACGTCTACTTGTAAAGCGTGCAAATAGCAATAAATAAATGAACGGTAGACAAAAATTGTCCAAACATCCAAATAAAGTTCACAAACAGAGAGTGCATAATTTTATAAATTTTTAGAAACTGAAATCGTCAAATTCGGAGTTGAAACGCAAAAGTTACAGCATTTTGAAGTTTAAATAATCAATTAAATAATATTACAGAGAAAAACTTTAGTCCAAAAAATTAAATAAAATTCATCATTAGGTAGATCACAATTTTATACAAATTTAGAAATTTGAATGACTCAAATCGGAGTTAAAATGCAAAAGTTATAAGTGTTTGAAGTTTGAATCAAATTCTGAAATCAATAATTCGAATTAATAAATCATTTTCTTTTTCGGAAATTCTTTTATTTCGTCAGCGTGACACGTGGACCAATCGGGTGCCACCACGTCGCCTCGGGTCCATGGACCAGGCGCACGGGCGCGGCTCGGTCCACCGTGGACCCGGTCCACGGCTCACGCGTCACACTGACAGGTGGGCCCCTCGGATGACGTCAGCAGTGACGTCATCACGGACGGCTAAGAACGGCTGACAGCTGGGCCCCACCGTGACGTGAGCGTGACGTCATGGTGCAGTTGGCTGGGCCGCTGACAGCTGGGCCCCACTGACACGTGGGCCCCGCGTGTCAGAGACACGCTCCACGCGCGGGCGGCGCTAACCGCGACGGTTGGCCTCCCGACCACGTGGCGTGATCTCGGCCGTTGATTTGAAAATCAACGGCCCAGATCGGATCTGGCTTAACGCGTTAAGAAACTACTCCGCTGATCTGGACCGTTCGATCTTGATCGGACGGTCAAGATCCAATCTAACGAATACAACGTGGGTTAACGCTAACCGTTCGATCTAGATCTAACGGCTGAGATCTATCCTAGCACGGTGCAGTTCTAGCTACGTGGCACGATCTACGCTGTTGGATCTAGATTCAACAGTTGGAAATAGATCTGAGATTAGCACGTGGGATCTCACCGGGGTGTGACGTGGCGCGATCTGGACCCTTGGATCTGGATCGGACGGCTGGTGGAGCACGAGGTCCGGCGATGGCTTGCGGCGGGGCTGGTTCACCGGAGACGAAGACGGCGACCACGGCGACGGCGTTGCGGGGCTCCTTCGGCGAAGTGAGTGGTCTCCTCTGGCGCGGCTTGACCTCGCGGTTCTGAATCTGGGCTCAACGGCGGCGGAGGACGGCGGACGGCGGCGGAAACTGCACTTGAACGCGGCGGAACGCTCCTCCAACTTCGGCGAGCGATTGCGGCGCAACCACGGCGGCTCTGGCAGCGTGAGCTAGGGCTACGGGTACGCACGGAAGTCGGCGTCACGGCAGCGGTGGCGGCGCATTAAATACCCCCTCGACGTCCGTGAAACGCGCGGAAAATAAGGGCCCACTCACAGGCGGCAGCGGAGTCCGGCGGCGACACGGACTGGGTGACGTGGCTCAACGTGAGCCGTTGGATCAAGATCCAACGGTCACGCGAGTTGGACTCGGGTCCGACTCGGTGAGCTGGCTGGCTCGGTCAGGCTTGGGTCCGGGTGACGTGGCTCAATCTCGGCCGTTCGATCTTGATCGGACGGTCGAGAGGGTTAGGGCTCGGTTGGGTTCGAGTCGGACTCGGACTCGAGTCTGACTCGGGCTCGGTCGGTGGAACAGTACAAACCCACTCGCTATTTTCCAGCGATTAAATAATCTAATTAATTTCCAAAAATTCATTTAATTCATTAAAAATAGCAAACTGCTCAGAAAAATTCCAGAAAAATTCTGGAAAATATTTTGGAACATTTTGTACTCAAATAAAATATTTCCAACATAATTTTATTTGCAAAGTTAAATTCTTTAATTATTTCAAAATGGAATAAATTCAAATAAATTCCAAATAAATCCAAATAAATTCCAGAAAATTCCAAAAATTCACCAAAGTGCCAATTCACACATGAATTTAAGAAAAGCAAAATTTTGGGATGTTACACAACTAAACAACTACTATTATTTAGTAGTAACTAGTAAGTTAATATTATTCACTGCAAATATATGAATTATTGTATAAATACTTAATTTCCTGAAAAAAATGTCCTGGCTCGGCGAGCCAACGAGCCGGCTCGTGAGCCAACCCCGAGCCGAGCTGAGCCGGTTTTTTGGGCTCGCCTCAGGACCGAGCCGAGCCTGGCTCGGCTCGCCACTAGGCCGAGCCGCATCGAGCCGAGCCGAGCCAGGCTCGGCTCGGCTCGACTCATTTCCAGCCCTAATCACAGACGGTTCACAGATAGAACCGTCTGTGATAATCCATTTATCACAGATGTTTCAAAAACAGAACCATCTGTGACAAAGTGCTTATCAAAGATGGTTCAAGCTTGGAACCGTCTATGGTAAATTTGTTAACAGACGGTTGGAAAACCATCTGTAGTGACTATGAGTCATCACTGACAGTTTGATACAGACGGTTCACAAAACCGTCTGTGATGTGGTTTGTGAACCATCTGTGATGAGTGTTTGTATAGTAGTAACCTACTATCCTTCGTTGTAACCTCTATCCAGTACCACAAGCATATGTGGTCTCGTAGTTTATGAAGATCCTTGTTGTCTAGGCTCTTAAGGGGGATATTAAGTTTCTGCAAAATTAAAAGTAGTGCACTAATTTAAGCTTTAAAATAAGTATGTAAAAGGCTGAGCTTATTATGCATGTATACATATATACCATAGGGAACATGAATGAGTTGTTGATCAGGATCAACATGTGATGCATGACGTAGGAGCCGCAAAAGTCGTCGCACCCCAGTTAATGACACTGTAAAGAAAGAAAATCAAATTAAGAGACGAACATTAGATGTCAGCAAAATGGACACACTTTGGCTCCCTTCGTGCAGTAGCCCGCCAAATTACCAAGGGCCGAAAAGTCATTTATGGGCCACATCGAATCAAGTGGTCTTCAATTTGAGCCGAGTTAGTAAATCTCCTAAGATTTGTGCAATCAATGCAAGGACAATATATGAACTTTACACCCCTCTTAACCATGTCTTCTTCTGCAATTCTTAGGAACTCCTTAACCCCCCTGAAATTCAGCACACACACCGCTTTTTTGATACATCCATTCTTCACGGTCCATCTACAATTAAACCACAGACAATAAATTAAGAAAAAACTTGAGTGATAGCTAGCTATTTCAAATAGTAAGACATTATTTAATTACCTTCGCAAAATATATAATTTTACCCACGACACCTTCTTTCCTACTTAAGAGCTTTCAATGCCCTAGTTAGGAGACATGCATATTAAAAACATCAATAATGATATCAAAATACCTAATGCAGTAATTAAGGTTGCAATTCTTTTGACTCCAATGAAAGAAAATAAGGGTGGAAACATTTAAAAAGTTGAGGAATTGATCTTAAAGAAACATCTAAATATTAACCAACTAAGTACGTACCAATGATGACTCCTAATCTCTAATTGGGTGGCCCTAATCCCACGCTGTTCTCCAAATACATGTCTCAACAATAAGTCAAGAGGTTGTGTATCCAGAGAACGCTAGGGATAGACTGCCGAAACTTTCTCTAAAGTTGTACAATAGCTTCATTAGGAACTTGTCTGAGCCACATATAGAACCTAGCAAGGAACATCACAATCAGTTTTTAGCTAGAACCGATTGTGATAAGGGCGCCCCTCATCACAATCACAATCGGTTTTTACCGATTGTGATTGTGATGAGGGGCGCCCTTATCACAATCGATTCTAGCTAAAAACCGATTGTGATGATTTTTGGATAGAACCGATTGTGATGAGGGGGTATCATCACAATCGGTTTTAATCTAAAACTGATTGTGATGAGGGCGCCCCTCATCACAATGGGTTCTGAGATAGAATCGACTGTGATAATGGTGCATCATCACAGTCGGTTCTAAGTTAGAACCGATTGTGATAAGGGTCACCCTCATCACAATCGGCTCTAGATTAAAACCGATTGTGATGAGTATTGTCATCACAATCGGTTTTAGCTCAGAACCGATTGTGATGACCCCGTTTCAAAAAATTACACATTACATACACATGTCACAATCAGTTTTTTATTCAAAAGTTGGAAACTGACACAGATGAAGCGATAGTAATGTACCATTCTAGAGTAGTGGTGGCCCAACTCTACTGCATGCACACCGACATGCCCCGCTTGGCCCATCCTGGACCACCAGCTACCCAGCCGCCTCGACAGCCTAGCACCAGCCCACCTGCTACGAAACCCTAGCCCTAGCTCATCGCTACCGTTGTTGTGTGCGCTCCACATGCCTTCTGAGCCTATGAAAAACCTAGGTGATCCTCGTAATGAGCGCCCCATGCTCTACCAACCTCGAAGCCCTAGCCACCAAAGCCTAAGACATCGTTGTCCCTTATGTGAGCTCACCAAAGTTCTACCATGCTGCTCTGCCGTTGAAGCTCCCTGAAGCTTTCCCCATAGCTAATATTCTTGTCGAGTGAGCCTCCGTCATCGCGTATCTCTCCATTGTCTTTGCCCTATCGCCCATAACTAGAACCGCGTGGACCAAAGCCTGATCCATTGACGTATCACCGTGTAACATCCCAAATTTGTGCTTTTATTCAATTTATGGAGTTATTTGAATTTTTGGAATTTTTTGAAATTTATTTGGATTTAATTTGAATTAATTCCTTTCTTGAGTTATTTAAATATTTTAAAATTCAAATAAAGTTTTGTTGAAAATATTTTATTCGAGTCCAAAATGTCTCAAAGTATTTTCCAGAATTTTCCTGGAATTGTTCTGAGCATTTTGCTATTTTTCTTAGATTAAATGAATTTTTGGGATTATTTTAAGTATTAAAAACAAAAAAGGAATTCAAAAAACCCTAGCGGGTTGTACTGTTGGGTCGGACCCGTTAATTGCGCCGAACCCGACTCGATAGCCGCCGACCCGTTAGCCGCGCCAACCGAACCCTAATCGTGCGGCCATTGGATCTCGATCCAACGGCCACGCCCTTTCCACGTCACTACGCAATGTGGACCACTGGATCGAGCTGACTTGGACACACGAGATTGCGCCACGTCTCCCCGTGATGATCGGTTCGGATCGAGCCGCACCGGATCGGATCTGGGCCGTTGATCGCGCCACGTGGATGGCTGGCGTTCGTCGTCTCCGTTCTGGATTCCTCGCCGTTTCTGTGCTGCAACAGTTCATATCCGTCGCCGAGTCGGACTCGACTTCCGCGCTATTTAAATCGTGGACCCCCTCCCGATGTTCGCCGTTTGACACCGTGCCCGTTGCCCTAGACCACGTCTGCAGGGGAACCCTAGAGTCGCCGCAATCGCTCGCCGAAGTTCGCTAGCGCTGCCGAGGTCTTTCATGTAGAACGCCGTGCTCCGTCGTTGCTAAGGCCAGATCTAGAACCCCCATGATGAGGCGCACCTGGGAGTACCACTCACTTCGTCGGAGCCCCGGAACGCCGTTCTACGTGTCATCGTCTTCATCTCCAGTTACCACAAGCCGCCACTCCACCATGGCACCTCACGAGCTCTGTCAACCGTCCGATCTAGATCGCACGCTCCACGTTCGTCCACGTCGTCGTCTTAGTGCAAACTCCAGATTAGATCTCATCCGTTAGATGTAGATCATATGGCTTAGATTAGATAGAGTAGTTCTACGTAGATTTGTTATCAACCGTCGGATCTAGATTGGACGCTCTGGATGCTGCCACGTAAGTTCCTCTCTGTGTCAGATTAGATCGGTTCGTGTCCATTAGATCTATATCGTACGGCTTAGAGTAGATCATGCGGTACCGTGTAGATCTATTTCTAATCGTTTGATCAAGATCGTTCAGTCTAGATGCCTCCGCATGGCAAGCGCCGGGTCATGCCACATCACTCCTAGATGCGGCGAACCCGATTGAATCTCGGACGTCCGATCTGAATTGAACAGACCAGATTAGATCACATAGATCCATATTGTGGGATCAGATCGAATCCGAGCCGTTGGTTTTTGAATCAACGGACGAGATCGCTCACGCGCGGGCCAACCAGATCGTGCCACATCGCGCAGGAGATGGAGCGGCGCAGCCAGCGCCCGGTCGCCGCTAACGTCATCCGTGACATTAGCGTCGGGCCCGCATGTCAGCTGCCACACCCACGCGTGCGTGACGTTAGCCGTGACATCTTGGTGACATCACGGTGGGGTCCATCTGTCAGCCGTACTGAACTGAGCCGTGCTGATGATAGCATGACGTCATTCTGGGTGGGACCAACGGGTCAGCGACACTGTACTCATGGACCGAGTCCACCGTGGACCCAAGCCGGCCGTGGACCAGGTCCATGGACCGGATGACGCAATGCTGACATCATATATCGATTTTCCCTTAGAAAAATAATTCGGCCGAAAATCAAATTCGGTGCTGACGTTAGCTGTAACACCCCAATTTTTGCTTTTCATGAATTTGAATGGAATTTTTCACTTTTGAGAATTTTTGGAATTTTCTGGAATTTATTTGAATTTATTTGAATTTATTTGAATTTATTCTCTTTTGACACAATTAAATAATTAAAAGTTTTAAATAAAATTTTGTTGGAAATATTTTATTTGAGTCCAAAATGTCTCAAAGTATTTTCTAGAAATTTTTTGGAATTTTTTTGATTTTTTTACTATTTTTCCCGATTTGATTGAATTTTTAGAAATTGTTTAAAAATTAAATCGCTGGAAAATCCCTTAGGGTTTCACTGTTCATCCGACCCGGGTCAGACTTGAGTCTGACTCGAGTCCAACCGAGCCATGTTCAAGCTAGACCCAAGCCGGACCCAACCCTAACCCACGCGATCGTTGGATCGAGATACAACAGCCAGCGTTCCACCACGTCACCCGAGCCCTAGTCCCGTTCGAACCTGTTCGCGCCGGTCGAATCGTGGTCATCGATCGTGGATACGTGGACGGCTAGGATCGCGCCACGTCACTCAGTCCGAGCCGCCGCCGGATTCCGCCGCCGCGCGCGTGTGGGCCTCGGTTTCCGCGGTTTTCACGGACGTCGAGGGCCCAATTTAATGCGCCGCCGCCACCAACATGCTCTCCTCTTCCGTGCGCACGTTTTGCCCTAGGCCGTTGAGCTCCAGCCACCGTAGTCTCGCAGCAATCGTTCGCCGAAGTTGGAGGAGAAGTCCGCCACGGTTTTTGCCGTTTTCCACCGCCGACTGCCGTCCGCCGTCCTTTGCCGTCGTGGTGCCCAGATCCGTGTTCCTCGCGTCGAGCCGCACCCAAAGGGACCATTCACTTCGCTGGAGCATGCCCGAAACGCCGTTGACCGTGTCGTCGTCTCCAACTCCGGCCACCGCAGCTCCGTCGCGACATTGCCGGAACTGCGAACTCCCACAGCCGTCCAATCGTGATCCAAGGGCCCAGATTCGTCCACGTCACCCCTGTTCGATTTCCACGTTACGGTTTTAGATCTATTTTCAACTGTTGGATCTAGATCCAACGCCTTAGATTGAGCCATGTAGCCCGTAACCGCACCGCGCTAGGATTAGATCTCAGCCGTTAGATCTAAATCGTACGGTTAGGGTTCAACCGCGTTGTAGCGCTAGATGCAATCTCGACCGTGCGATCGAAATCGAACGACGTAGATTGAGCCGCGTGTCACACGACGGGACATGCCACACCACCCCACGGTGAGGTGAAAACCCGATCCAATCCCGACTGTTCGATCCCAATCGCACGGTCCAGAGTGAGCCACGTCATTCCACAGTAGCGAGATTAGATCCAATCCGGACCGTTGGATTTCAAACCAACGGTCCAGATCGTGCCACGTGGCCGATAGCCGAACCGGCGCGGTCAGCGCAGCGTCGCCCGGTCGTCGCTGATGTAACGCGTGACGTCAGCATGGGGCCTGTGTGTCAGTGGCTCAGCCCACCGTGTGGTGACGTCATCCGTGACTTCACGCTGACGTCACGGTGGGGTCCAGCTGTCAGAGCCGTTCGGCCGAGCGGTGATGGAGTCAGCGATGATGTCATCCAGTGGGTCCCAAGTATCAGTGACATGTGCGCCCGTGGACCGGGTCCACGGTGGACCGGACCCGAACTGTGGACCGAGTCCATGGACCGGATGACGCAATGCTAACGTCATAATTCGATTTTCCTTTAGAAAAATAATTCGGTGGAAATTCAAAATCCACGCTAACATCAGCTGATGCAATAATTTGGATTTTTCAATAGAAAAATAAATGAAGTAATTCGGTTTATTCTTTTAAATGATTTTTCAAACTTCAAACGCTTATAACTTTTGTGTTCTAACTCCGATTTGAGTGATTCTAATTTTTAAATTTTTATAAAAATGAGCTCTACTTAATGGTAAATTTTATTTAATTTTTGTACATGAGTTTTCCTCTATTTTTATTTATTTAATTAATTTTTTAAACTTTAAACGGGTATAATTTTTGCATTTTAACTCCGATTTGGACGATCCAAATTTCTAAAAATTTATAAAAATGTGTTCTCTCTGTTTATGAATTTTATTTGAATTTTTGGACACTTTTTGTCTACTGCTTGATTATTTATTGCTATTTGCACGCGTTACGAGTAGATGTGTAAGTACCCGAAGACTTCGAACGTGAAGTTTTGACCCTGGAGCTAGCTCAAGACCAAGAACAAGTACTTTTTGAAGGCAAGTTATGCTTTGATCATATTGCTCCTGTTCTTGAAAATTAGTTTGATTTAAATTATTGCATGCTAGTTTAATTAGCTATTGTTTTAATTATTTCTGGGAATTAGATAAATGCCAAATTGCAGTACGACACCTTGACTATTAAGTTATGTGCCATGAACCCTCTTGTCACCCTAGTTGTGGATATTTAGTTGGACATTATTAAATTGCTAACACTGGGTTTTTAGACCGCTATAGTGTATTGCTTAGACCTACTACGTGTACTGACATGATTTTGGGCAATCAAATATTAATATTGACTTAATGAGATATTGAA
Organism: Rhipidocladum racemiflorum; assembly: GCA_036346355.1. NCBI lineage: Eukaryota > Viridiplantae > Streptophyta > Magnoliopsida > Poales > Poaceae > Rhipidocladum > Rhipidocladum racemiflorum. The sequence continues at coordinate 23,756,350 of CM070584.1, read as the reverse complement.
CCTGTTTTAGAGAAGTATCATGTGTTGTGACATTGATGATGGCATGTGGTGCATGGTAATCAACTGGGTTTGATAAATAGATTTAAACCGGGGCAAGTGGCAAGAATGATATGGTGGGCCATGAGTGGCACCGGGGATATCGTTTTGGTTCTTCGGGTAGTCTTGCCCTGGTCATCCTAAGGACTTAACCTTTCAAGCCTTTGATCTGAGTCAAACGTGCAACCACATGTCTGTAATGGGACAGACCTAGTTGAGTAAGTTACTCATAACTTACTTGTGGAACCTCGGGGTGTCAACTACACCTTTTGTGTAGCTTGAAAGGGAAGCGTACAAGGGCTATGGCATGGTACCCGTCCAACGGTATGTCGGTCCCATACTTCGTCTTCGCTGAGGGAAGGGATGGTGTATGGCAAAAACCGGGGAGGTTCACTTGTATAGTTTACGGTTTCCGAAAGGCTTTGTTACGATCACTCGCCTTTGTGGTGTTTGACTGTATCTTGTGGGTAAAGTGCATAACCTCTGCAGAATGTGACAAACTATTCGAATAGCCGAGTCCACGGTACTGGACACTGCTCGGGGATTACAGTCAAGGGTTAGACTTTCATGAAAACAACTTGGACTTGAAAAGTTTGGTGGGGTTTATTGATGACTGTGGCATCTCAGAATGTGACTTTAGGGAATACGGCATTACGGTATGGTGTTTTGTCGCGTTTTGGGCTGTTTCCGGGGGTTCGGGCCTTGGGGGACTTAGTTGGGCCGTTGGTGGGGGGGTTTCTTGGCCCATGTGGGGAAATTTCTGCAAGAAAACCCTAGGGTTTCCCCCCTTGTGTCCCCATTGCCTCCCCCCATGCGCCCCCTTGCCTCCCCCATGCACCCCCTTGCTTCCCCCATGCGCCCCCTTGTCTCCCCTAGCCGCAGCTCTCCCTCTCCCTTTGCACCCCTCCCACGTCTCCCCACCTCAATCTCCACCTCTCGTAGCCCCCATAGTGTTGTTCGGGAGTGCTCCATCCGCGGGGATTCGGCGTTACCAGCGGATCCGGCGTTTAGAGGGAGATCGGGTCCGGGAGGAGAAGTTTTTCGTCGTCGTCGATTCTTCAAGAATAGGTAACGAATCGTGGTTTTCTTGGGGTGGATTAGGGGCTGTATTAGTGGTGTTTTTGATGTCTTAGATCCATGTTTAGGTGCTGCCTCTAGATGAGATTAGGGGGTTTGCTAAGTTGTCCCACGTTCTGTCTCGGGCAGATTGGGAGGCCGACCTAGGATGTGAGTTTTCGCAATTTTAGAGTCAGAATTTGGTCGGCCGCCTGTTGAGAAAGTTGTATATAACTTCAATCCCTTTGATTGGACACCAAGAACGTCCAATTCTGCCCAGCCATTTGGAAGTTATGGTCATTTTACCGAACGTGTTCAAAACTATGACGTGATTGGGACAGATCGTGTTGATCGGTAGATTGGGAAATTTTAGAAGCCGAATCAGCTTTTCCCAATACTTAGAAAAAGCTAGGAAATTTCCTAAGCTTCGCGATGATGTACTCGTTTACTCAATTTGGAGTCTTAGAACTCAAGTTATGATTGTTGGAAGCCTGCTGTCCCGACGGACAGATTGGTCTATTTTTCAGGTTTTCGGGGTTTCGGGTAGAATCGTTGTGTTCTGAGTTTTGTACTTGCTTGGGTGGTATGATATTGAGTGGAAAACATGTATGTACAGGTGGTGTGACCCCGGGAGTGCCCTCATCCTCTCGCCAATCCGTTGCCCGCGGTTAAGGCAAGTGTATTGTAGTGGTTGCGGCTTAGGGAGCCGTAATATTTGAAAATGAGATGGTTTACACATGTTTTATGATATGATGCCATGATTGACTCTTGCTTGTGACATGATGAAAATGGTTTATTATGAGGCTATGCAATGATTAGTTGAGTTTTATGTGCAAGTTGTTTATGTTTATGACATATTTGCAAACATGGCATGAAGACTGGCCAGGTCGGTGAGAAAGTCATAACTAGTCCGGTAAGGTCGGTGAGGAAGTTATGACTAATCCGGAGCGCCATTGAGTAAGACCTACCTCGTGATTCCATCCACAGTTGTGAATGGAAGCGAGGAGTAGGCACCCTCCATCTACGGGATGGAAGGGGAAAGAGGGTGCACGCCGATGGGTGTGCACTCGGCAATACCGGTATGTGCTTCAAAGGGACATGTGCATTGCATTGCATTGCATGAATGAAGTGGTTTATGAGATGATTATTTGAGATGTTTATGATGATGTTATATGAGAGCATAAATGAAGTTCATGAGTTGACTCTCAGGATGTGTGAATGGCATTAAGTATGGACGTGAGTTGATTATTGTTTTTGTGTCATTGCAATACACTTTGCTGAGTGATAAACTCACGCTTGTTGTTTTATGTTGTTTTTAGGTACCATGAACTCGGCACTCGGGGAAGGGATATTAGCATCACATCTCCACATAGTGTTGTTCACCTAGACAACTACACACTCCCACTTGTAGTTGTAATGATTATCTTATTGTGTTAAAAACTTGGACTACACTAGCTTATGTGCTTGGTTTTATTGTTCCCTTCGTATTGGTTCATGAGACGTTGGAGTTTATGTTATGGACTTGAGATGATGCTTTAACTCCGATTAGTGCCGTTTAGATGTCATATGTCATGCTATAATGATGTGACAATATTATTGATGCTTAAACCCCATGGAAAAACAAAGGGAATGCTGCCGAATTTTCAATTAAACTAATAGCGTAGTTGCTGTAATTTATTGATGAATGTGTGATATTAGTTGTGTCTAGAGCTGGTTGGGTGACATTAGTGGTAGGCTAGATGCCGGGGTGTTACAATGACGTTGATGGAAATGTGGATTAGGAAAAGGGAAAGTGTTTCCTTAACTCTTGGAAAATTTATTGATAATATATTTGCTTTTACCGCTTTCGAATCTACTTATGCTACTTGTTAATTGCTCTTCTACTGCAAATGAACCATGAAACATTCCTTTGTACTAAGCCATGCATGTAGAATATTAGTTTGCATTCTGTGCATGACTTGCTGAGTACCAAGTACTCACCCCTTGCAAATACACAACATCAGTTGAAGAAGAGTCTACGCCAGCCTTGGAGGAGGATTTTCAGGAGCCGACGAACTAGGGGCGAGCCCAGTCAGTTGCCTGTGGCATATTGGTTGGCACCACGCATTTTCTTTACATTCCGCTGCTATTGATTATTTTAATAAGTTTCCGCCCTGCGAGGCGTACTTTTGTAACTCGATCGTAAGGTCATGCAACCAGTTATATTTCCTTTTTAATAAAGTACTTTACTACTTCAATGTGTATGATTGTGATATTTACCGATGTTGAAACTATGTGCACTAGCGTGATCTTGGACTAGTGCTGGATACACAGAGGGTCCGGATTTGCAAATTCGGGTCCCGATATCAGCTGACATCATAATTCTGATTTTTCAATAGAAAAATAAATGAATTAATTCGGTTTATTCTTTTTAACGTATTTTCAAACTTCAAATGGATATAACTTTTGCGTTTTAACTCCGATTGAGGCGATTCCAGTTTCTAAATTTTTTGTAAAATTGAGCTCTATTTATTGGTGAATTTTATTTAATTTTTGGAAATGAGTTTTTATCTATTTTTATCTATTTATTGTTTATTTATCCAATTCGCGTAGACGTTGAATTGCCTGAAGGCTTTGAAGGAGAGGTCTTGACCCATGAACAAGTCTAAGACCAAGAACAGGACATTTTCCAAGGCAAGTTATGCTTTGACCATATTGATCCCACTTTTTGAAACTATGTTTATTTAAATTAATGCATGCTAGTTTAAGTAAAAACTGATTTCAATTAATTTGGGAATTAGATAAATGAGATGTGGCTGGGGAGAGCCACAACCGGGAGGTGGGGAACCCCTCATAGGTTAAAGTCATCATCTGTTGCGGCATAGATTAGAGAGCAAGTGGAGAAGGTTGACTTCTTTTGTCCTCGTTGGTTGGATACAAAAAGGAGAGACTAGTGGTGAATCTTTTCGAATTGTTATTTCTATTGTTTTGGCATTTGGTTTGATTGGTTCCTCTGTGGAGAAAAGCCACATTATTCTCGTGTTTATCGTTCTTGAAGTTCAAAAGGATTATTGAAGTTTTGACGTAAAACTTGAGTCTGTGGAGTTAAGTTTCAAGTCTTTACAAGAGAAGGGAATTGGTTGATCGCATGGTTTTCCTTTTGTGAAAACATCCTTGCATCCATCTTCTTTGGTGGGAGTTGTAAATCTTGAGGTTTATTTGAAGGGCTTCTTTATGCTAGAGTTTGGGGATTTGAGAGTCGAGTTCCCTTAAGATTTGTGGTAGGATTTTTCCGGTGTTTATCGGTATTCGTTCATGCTTAGGAGCTGTGGTTTCCTTAAAGGTTGGGTACGTGACCCACGATGATGTTCACGACGTCAAATGTATGACGAGTAGTTAGAGCTTTCAGATGCTGTGGGTTACTGATTCTGTTAAAGTGAATTTGTTGGTTGTTTAAAGACAACCTAATTTATTGTGGGGTAGATAAAGATTAATCGAGATGGTGAGTCATGGAGTTAATTGGGAGTTCGAGATTTGTACTATTGATCCTGATTGAGAAGGTCTAGAATCTTCTATTTGATGAATTTATTATAGCAAGGTGATGGTGTAAAGCACCGGAGTATAATGGTGTAAAGACATGAGGGTTGTTGGTTTATGTTGCTTAAAGGTCGATTAAATTGTGGATCAATAAAATGACTTAATCAATGTGTAATCAAAGAGTGGGGATTATGGAATGATTGTATTAAAGGTTGAGGTTGTCCTTGACAAATGTCTGTCTGGGATCCATATTTATGAAATATGACTAGTGGAGATCTTATCGAGTTGTTAGAACTATTTATTGTTGAATGACTTCGGGGATTCTAAAATGTTGGCCTATGGGTTGTAGGGAGGATTATTGTTGATTATGCCGAAATAAATGTTGAAGAGATATGTTTTAAGCTTGGAATAGATAGTTGGATGAGTGATGGATCGTTATGGTACGTAGACTAAAAGAAAATGTGGACACACATCTTACGTTGAGTTAACCATTAAGTTAATTGTGCTGAAGAAGTGATGACATGGTTGTCCTTGTGGATTGCCATGAGATAGACTTGGTTTAGGGATTGTTGATAATATGACTCGTAGTGGTTATACGAACAGGAGAAGGTAATTAAGGGAGATTAGGTTGTCACTTTTGTCCAATTAATGATGGACCGGTCTATGGGTGCAACCTATTCGGATGATTGCCTTTTGGATTGGGGTATTCTTATTTGTGCGCAATAGAAGGTCTCTAGACTGGTTCGCATTTTGACAAGTTACGGAGTTAGCTTTGATGATTAACACTGAGGGTGAATGAATGTTTAGTCATGCAAAATGTTGTTGATGGTCTTTGCAATGTTTCATTTCAGTTAACAATGCCAATGTTGCGACACTCTTTTGACTAGAGTTGGGGTTAAAAAAAAGAGAAGTTCGATGCGGTGTTCATCTGTTAAACTGAGTTTCTCCCCGATGCAAATTTTATCGCATTGATTTGAAATGATAAAAATAGTTTATGTGATATAAGGGAATTAAGTTTTCATTCGCGATGTACCTTGGGAAAAGAAAATGAGTGATCATTTGGTTTTGTTGAAATTCTCTCCAGGGTGAATTTTTGTGTGTTGGGTTCAAGGTGATGTGTTTGGTTCATTTGGTTTAAAGAGAATTGTATTTCTTTGGCTTTCTAGATGGAGTTAAGAATATGAATGTTCAGGGTCTATTGTTGAGTATAAAAACTTTTATACTCTTGGGGCTTGATTATTTGGGTGAAAGGGGGTGAGGACGGGACCCTCTTAGGAAAAGAACCGATTATGATTTGGTAATGATCTTGTCCTAACGTGGGCTAGGCCTTGACCATTAGTAGTTAATGGTGGATCATGATAGAGGTTTGTGATATCTCGGTTCAAAATCTTTTGGGAGTATCGTTGGTTGTAAAGGTGATGGCAATTGGAAGTAAAATGTTCTGTCATGAACAATTGTCTTAGTTAGTCACCCTTGGGTATGAGACATGCTTGGGAGAGGAAAGAGTAAAATTTTATATAATGTGGTTTGTGATTGGAAATGGAATTATGTCGAGTGGGCTATTTTCCTTCGAGTGCATTGGTTGATTTTGGTCCTGTTGTTGAAAAGGTCAAACAATTGGAAAAAATGGGCCTTTGGGTATGATATGTTGATGTGGGCATTTGGCATATACATTAATTTGATTAAGTTCTTTAGTGGGTGAAATTGGGTTTGAAGGGTGAGAAAGTTCTTGTGAGATTCCTTGATCAGGAAATTCTTTGGAGCCTAGAATGCTAGGGAGTGTGTTACTTGCAAACTTTAGTAGAAGTTGGAGTGAATGTAGAGTCGTGAGAAGTTGCACTTAATTGGGCTAAGCCAAATCGTTTTGTTAACCGTTGGATTTGAGAATTTGGTTTATCGTTTGCAGCCGTTTGAGTTTTTTTGCGTGGGTGTTTCGAGTTTGCAAGAAATTTAAATCCCTTGTGGACTTGTTTTTGTAGTTGACGTTCTTCGAATTCGGGGTCAAATTCCTTTAAGGGGGGAGAGTGTAATATCGTGGGTCTTTCTCTGAGGTTGGGAATCTCTAGTCCGGGTGTTTGGTGGACCTGTCTCTGTTTTGTGGGGGTTCAAAGTTTAGGTGGATGGGAAATCACTTGTTTCTTTTTCTTTTTCCCCACCTAACCTTATCTCTTCCTCCCCTTTCTTTTCCTGGCTCCATCTTCCCCCACATGCCTCTTGGCCCTTCCCCCTGTCAGCCCGACGCCCCTGGCCCTCCCCCAGCCGAGCCTCCTCCTCCTTGCTCCTTTCCCGGCCGGCGGCGCCCCCAGGCTGGTGCCCTCCCTGCTCTCCTGCCAGCGACCCCTTGCACCCCTCCCTGTCTTCTTCCTAGGCCAACGCCCCCTTAGAGATCCAACCAGCGCCGCCTCTCCTCCAGCCAGTTCCAGCGGCGGAGGTGCTTCTTCCCATCCCAACCTGATGCCACTCAGGCTGAGCGCCCCCTGCTTCCCCATCCGACCGGCGTGCCCTACTACTACTCCTCAGGCCGGCGGCTTCCTCCTCCAGGTCGGCGACCCCGCTCCTTCCCCGAGCTGAGATGCTCTCCCCTTCTTCCTCCTTGGGTTTGTGAAGGTATATCTTGTTCTTGCTACCATTGTAATGCGCTCTAGGTTTATGAGGATTAGCAGCGTTGTGGGTTGCCGCTACAAGGAAAAAGGGGTGAGCAGGATGATGATGTTTAGATAGTGGTGATTTCTGCTTGTTCAATTGGGATAGGTATGGTAGGACAAGATGGCGAAACTGAATTACTAGATCTTATTTGAAGCTAGCCCCTCTGGCTAGACACCCATTTGTACTATTAGAGTGTGATGTGTAGGCATCGTATAAATGTATTATTATGTGGTTTTGAGCCCCTGTCAGTTCTATGGTGCCCATCCATTGGTTGCTAAGGAATAAGGAGCAGTGTTATGTAGCTGGTTGTGCTTCGTTTTGTCGGTTGATGTAATCAATTTTTCATTACCCACATATATGCTATAGTCTTATGCTGATGAGAAATTGTCAATGTTATCTGTTGTATTGTAAATTGTTGCTTGGTCCACAATAGGTTCATTTTGTTTGATGTGTTTTTGCTAGCTTTTGGGAGATACATACATACATACATATATATATATATACACACCTATATTTGTGTGATCATACTATGCAATTGTGTCCACTTTGTCCCCTTGCACTGTTGCACTAAGTTAGTGATTTTATTTCATTGAACCGTCCAATGTTTCTGTTAACTAGCACTTCAGGATTTCTAAATACCTCTCCTTAATACAACATGATACTGCCAACGGATATGAGATTAGTAGTGAATATATTTGATATTTTCAAAATGTAAGTTTGCTTTCTGGTAAAGGTCTTATTGTAAGAAATTTAATATGATTTAGATTGATGGTCATATGTCATTGTTTTTGTTGGAGTGAATGGAGTTGCCAAATTTACCAATCTTGCAAAGGTATAAATATCTTTTCAAACGCCGTCCATGAAAAAAAAAACAGTAGTTCCTGGGAAATTTTCTCACTTCAGCCGGTCTTATAACCTCATAGGTTGCTTATTGGCTCATTCAGCATAACCTTAGTGTAATATTGGCAGCATGTGATACCTTTAGATCTGGTGCTTTTGAGCATCTGCACACTCATACTCATAGGTTTCAGGTAACGACCTAACTCCTTTTGAATAACACAATAATTGTAGACACCCAATTTTACTACGATGTACCAATTTTCTATGCCTATACTTCGAATTACTTTTCTAATATAATTTGTCTGTTTCCAAAAATATGAAGTCCTAGTGACTCATTAGGATTCAATTTATTGACACACCAATCTGTTACCATTTCATTTTTAGAATATATGGTTTTGACGATAATACAATAGACTTCTTTGGGCATGTAGTGGCTCTTCATAGAGATGATAGCTACCTGGCAGAACCAACAATTGACCCTCTAAAGCGGATGAAGAGCGAGTGGCCTCTTCTTCGCGTGTCACTCTACTTCCCGCGGTTAAGGCAAGTACATCATGTTGTTGATTATGGTTGTATGTTAACATGTGGTGCTCCCTATTCTATTTATTACTATGCAAATTTGATGAATTTTGGGTTGAGAATGGGCTTTTGGCAAGCTTGTTGTTCAAGTGAAGGGGGATGACAGGAGTTTGGTTTAAATGATTTAGTCGATTTTCTTCTAGACTGTGTATATAAGAATTATTGATGCTATCGTGTTATGACCATAATGCCATATTTGTTATCATAGTGCATTCTGTGGATTAGATGCAATTGTGGGTATGGATTGTGCCCTATACCCGTTATGATGAGGGTGCAATCATGTGGCAAAGGATCGTTTGGTAAGAATGAATGTCGGCAAATGAAAAAGTAGGTATTTAAATTTGGCTATGCGAAATGTCAGAAATGAATGTAGTTGCAATTTAATTGTGTTAATTGCATTTGTGCATTCATAATGAAAGAGGCGACCCATTCTGATGCGGGCCTCTGTGTTCACACATAGTGAACACGAAAGTCCTACCTCGTAGTCCCATTCATCGAGGTGAATGGGAGCGAGACAGTACGAGTAGGCACCTTCCACGGGATGGAAGGGACATGAGGGTGCACACCGACGGGTGTGCACTCGGCAATACCGGTATGTGCTAAGCAAAGAGGCATGATGCATTGCATTGCATAAATGAGAATGTGAATGAGAAAGTATATGAGAATGTGAATGACGTGTTACCAGCTAGACTTACCGCAATCCTTAGCAGGAGTGCATGACGTGTTCCACGTGTCCCAGCTGAAGAAGTGCCTTCGAGTGCCAGATGAGCAAACGCCCTTGGAGTCGATTGAGCTACAAGAGGATCTGACTTACAAGGAGCACCCCGTGAAGATTCTAGACACAATGGATCGAGAGACGAGAAACAAGTCAACCCATTTCTGCAGAGTTCAATGGAGCAACCACGCGGAGAGTGAAGCAACTTGGGAGCGCGAAGAGGATTTGGAGAAAGAGTTTCCGAACCTATTTCTTTAGAAGGCCCTGAATCTTGGGGACGAGATTCTGTTAAGGGGGGGAGGTTTGTAACACCCCAAAATTTTGCTTTTCTTAAATTCATGTGTAATTTGGCACTTTGGTGAATTTTTGGAATTTTCTGGAATTTATTTGGATTTATTTGGAATTTATTTGAATTTATTAGGAATTTATTTGAATTTATTCCATTTTGAAATAATTAAAGAATTTAACTTTGCAAATAAAATTTTGTTGGAAATATTTTATTTGAGTCCAAAATATTTTCCAGAATTTTTCTGGGATTTTTCTGAGTGTTTTGCTATTTTTAATGAATTAAATGAATTTCTGGGAATTAATTTGAATTATTTAATCGCTGGTAATGGCGAGTGGGTTTGTACTGTTCCACCGACCGAGCCCGAGTCAGACTCGAGTTCGAGTCCGACTCGAACCCAACCGAGCCTAACCCTCTCGACCGTCCGATCAAGATCGAACGGCCGAGATTGAGCCACGTCACCCGAGCCCGAGCCCGACCGAGCCAGCCAGCTCGCCCGAGTCAGACCCGAGCCCAAACCCTTGCACCGTTGGATCTTGATCCAACGGTGTCTTAACGCTGCGTCGCCCTCGCCGTGTCCGGGTCGGACTCCGCCGCCCGTACCAGTTTCGCCGTGGATTCCGCGGGGATCTCGGCGTCCGTGCCGGTATTTAATGCATGGACTCACGCCCGAGGTTCGCCTTTACCTCGTGTGTCGTTTGCCCCAGGTGCCCTAGCCCTAGCCGCCGCCGTCGACCCGCTATTGCTCGCCGTAGTTGCGTGAAGCTCCGCCGCGGACTTTGCTTCGCCCCGCCGCCGTCCGCCGTTCTCCGCCGCCATTGAGGTCGGATCCGGAACCGCAAGGCCAAGACACGTCGGGAGGTATCTTCCACTCCGCCGGAGAAGCCCCGAGGCGCCGTCGTCGTCATCGTCTCCGGTGACCCCTGCTCCGCGCCGCTGCCGCCGACCCGAAGCTCGCTTCCACCGTCCGATCTAGAGCCAACGCTCCAGATCACGCCACGTCACCCCGGTGAGTTCCACGTTGAAATCCCAGATCTATTTCCAACCGTTGGATCTAGATCCAACGGTTTAGATCGTGCCACGTAGCCTAAACCGCACCGAGCTAGGATAGATCTCAGCCGTTAGATTTAGATCGAACGGTTAGGGTTAGCCGCGTTGTAAACGTTAGATTGGATCTTGACCGTCCGATCAAGATCGAACGGTCCAGATCAGCGGAGTAGTTTCTTAACGCGAGAGTCCAGATCCAATCTGGGCCGTTGAATTTCAAATCAACGGCCGAGATCTAGCCACGTGGCCGGGAGGCCGACCGTCGCGGTCAGCGCCCGCGCGTGGGCGCGTGTCTCTGACACGCGGGGCCCGCGTGTTAGTGGGGCCCACGCGTCAGCGTCTCAGCCGAGTGCACCATGACGTCACCGCTGACGTCACGGTGGGGCCCAGCTGTCAGCCGTCCTCAGCCGTGCGTGATGACGTCACTGCTGACGTCATCCGAGGGGCCCACCTGTCAGCGAGACACGTGAGCCGTGGACCAGGTCCACGGTGGACCGAGCCGCGCCCGTGCGCCGGGTCCATGGACCCGAGGCGACGTGGCGGCACCGGATTGGTCCACGTGTCATGATGACGCAATAAAAGAAATTCCGAAAAAGAAAATGATTTATTAATTTGAATTATTGATTTCAGATTTTGATTCAAACTTCAAATGCTTATAACTTTTGTATTTTAACTCTGATTTGAGTGATTCAAATTTCTAAATTTGTATAAAATTGAGATCTACCTAATGATGAATTTTATTTAATTTTTGGCCAAAGTTTTTCTCTGTAATATTATTTAATTGATTATTTTAAACTTTAGATGCTTGTACTTTTGCATTTAAACTCCGAATTTGACGATTCCAGTTTCTAAAAATTCATAAAATTATGCTCTCTTTGTTTATAAACTTTATTTGGATGTTTGGACACTTTTTGTCTACTGTTTATTTATTATTTGCTATTTGCACGATTTACAAGTAGACGTTGAAGTGCCCGAAGGCTTCGAAGGTGAGGTGTTGACCCAGGAGCCAGCTCAGGACCAATAATAAGTACTTTTTGAAGGCAAGTTATGCTTTGACCATATTGATCCTATTTTGAAACCTATTTTGATTTAATTTATTGCATGCTAGTTCAATTAGAAAATACTTTATTTAAATATGGAAAATTAGATAAATGCCAATTTGCTGTATGACACCTTGATTACTTAAATATGTGCCATGACCCCTTGTCACCCTAGTTGTGGATTATTAGTTGGACATTATTAAATTGCCAACATGGGATTTTAGACCGTTGTAGCATATTGCTTAGACCTGCTATGTGCTCATGACATGATTTTGGACAATCAAATGTTAATATTGACGTAATGATATATTGAACCTGTTTTGGGAAGGTATCATGTGATGTTGATGGCACGTGGTGCATGGTAATCAACTGGGGTTTGATAAATAGTTTTCGACCGGGGCATGTGGCAAGAATGATCGGGTGGGCCAGTTGTGGCACCGGGAACGTTGTGTTGGTTCTTTGGGTAGTCTTGCCCTGGTCACCCTAAGGACTTAACCTTGCAAGCCTTTGAACTGGGTCAAACGTGCAACCACATGTTTGTAATGGGACAGACCTAGTTGATTAAGTTGCTAATAATGTACCAGTGGAACCTCTGGGTGTCAACTACACCGTTTGTGTAGTTGTACGGGGGAGCGTACCGTGGCTGAGGCCAGGTACCCATCTAACGGTGGCTTGACCTAAACTTCGCCTTTGCTAAGGGAAGGGTTAGTGTGCAACACCGGAGAGGACCACTTGTGCTGTTAGAAGTCTCCGAAAGACTTTGTTACGGGAACTCGCCTTTGTGGTGTTTGACTGTATCTTGTGGGTAAAGTGCATAACCTCTGCAGAGTGTAAAATCTATTCGAATAGCCGTGTCCGCGGTATTGGACATCGCTCGGGGATTACAGTCAAGGGTTAGACTTTCTTGAAAATAACTTGGACTTGAAAGGTTGGGTTGGATTAGTAATGATGTTGATGGAAATGTGGATTAGGTTTGGGAACAATGTTTACTAAACTCCTTGAAAAATTATTGATCTTGTACTTGTTTCTGTTGCTTTCGAATCTACTTATGTTACTTGTCAAATGCTGTTTACTGCAAATATACCTTGAGCTATTCCTTGTATCAAGCCATGCATATAGTATATTAGCTTGCATTCTGTGCATGACTTGCTGAGTACCAAGTACTCACCCTTGCCGCAATACAACACCAGTTGAAGAGGAGACTACACCAGCTTTGGAGGAGGAGCTCCAAGAGGAACCGTCTACTTAGGGAGCGAGCCCAGTCAGTTGCCTGTGGTATACTGGATGGCGCCACGATGTTATTTTCCGCTGCTATTATTTCTCTTTTAATAAGTTTCGTCCTGCGAGGCGTATATTTGTAACTTGACCATAAGGTCAAGCAACCAGTTTGATTATTTGATTAAAGTACTTATTTAGTATCGAGTGGTATGATTGTGATATTTACCGATGTTAAGACTGTGTGCACTAGCGCGTTCCTGGACTAGTGCTGAATACACAGAGGGTCCGGATTTGTAGATTCGGGTCCCGACAGGTAATAAGATGACTTTTGAGTAATGATTGTGGTATTACCATTATATCTGTTTGCTGTAACTAAATAAGAATGGTTGTTATGCCATTGTTTTAAGAAATGCCCTTGGACTATGACTTTTATTCTTTGATGTACCTTGCTGAGTCTTCGACTCACATTTGTTTGTTTATTGTTTGTAGGTACCTGGAAGCCGACATGCATGGATGGGAGTAGTAGCACGAACACGTTTTGCATCACCACAGTTTCATATTAACTTATCGCTTCTAATCTTAATGAGTTCATGTATTGTAATTAATTTGTGGTAGTTGTATGTGCTTAGTTGGGTCATGTTGGTTAGTTGATACAATGACACATGTTTGTGCTTGGTTGGTTATCTTCAGTTACTTTAAGTTGTTGTTTTATTAAATGTTAACTTTTGTTTGCTGAGTGGATGTCCTAGTTTTAGGGGAGGTTGTAACACCCCAACTTTTGCTTTTCATATATTTAAATGTTATTTTACACTTTTGAGAATTTTTGGAATTTTCTGGAATTTATTTGGGTTTATTTGGATTTAATTTGAATTTATTTCCCTCTTGAGATAATTAAATAATTAAAAGTTATAAATAAAATTTTGTTGGAAATATTTTATTTGAGTCCAAAATGTCTCAAAGTATTTTCCAGTATTTTTCTGATTATTTTGCTATTTTCTCGAATTATTTGAATTTCTAGAAATTGTTAAAAATTAAATCGCTGGAAATCCTTTAGGGTTTCACTGTTCATCTGACCCGAGTCAGACTCGAGTCTGACCCGAGCCAGCCGCGCCACCTGGTTCAACCCAACTGCGTCGCGCCGAGCCGGACCCAAACCCTAACCTCGCGGCCGTCGGATCTTGATCCAACGGCCACGATCGCGCCAGATCGCTCAATCCGAATCCCCATCGGATTCCACCACCGCAGCCGAGTGGGCCTCGGTTTTCGCGGATTTCACGGACGCCAAGGCCACTATTTATTGCGCCGCCACCCCCACCGTGTAGCCCTCTTCCGTGCGCACCTGTAGCCCTAGGTCACCGAGCTCAAGCCGTCGCCGTCCGCCCGCAATCGCTCGCCGTAGTTGGTTGTGCGCGTCGCCGCGGTTTTTCGCCGTTTCCCGCCGTTCTCCACCGGGAACAAGCCCAGATCCGGAACTGTCGCGACGAGACGCGTCGGAGGGTACCACTCACTTCAATGGAACCGCACCGCAATGCCGTCGGGCTCGTCATCGTCTTCGTCTCCGGTCACCTAGCTCCGCCGTGGACATCGCCGAACCCGCGAAGCTTCTCCGCCGTTGGATCTTCATCGCACGGCCAGGATTCGTCCATGTCACCGTGGGTAAGTTCCATGTTTTATTCTTTAGATCTATTTCCAGCCGTTGGATCTAGATCCAATGCTCTAGATTGAACCACGTAGCCGTAAACTGCATCGTGCCTAGATTAGATCTCAGCCGTTAGATCTAGATCGTACGGTTAGCGTTAACCCGTGTTGTAGCGTTAGATGCGTTCTCAGCCATTCGATCGTAGTCGAACGGTGTAGATTGAGCCACGCGTCGCCGCCCAGGACATGCCACGTCGCCCCCCTGATGCGGTGAATCCCGATCGGATCTTGACCGTCTGATCTAAATCGAACGGTCCAGATCAGCCACATTGTCAACAACGTGCGCGACCCAGATCTAATCTGGACCATTGGATTTCAAACCAACGGCCCAGATCGTGCCACGTGCACAGGAGCCGGATCGACGCGGTCCATGCGGGCGCGCCCGGTCGTCGCTGACGTCACGCGTGACGTCAGCTTGGGGCCCGCGTGTTAGCGGCTCAGTCCACCGTACGGAGACGTCATCCGTGACGTCACGCTGACGTCACGTTGGGGCCCGCGTGTCAGTACCGTGTGGCCGAGCGCGATGACGTCAGCGCTGGCGCCATCCGAGGGGCCCACATGTCAGTGAGACATGTACCCGTGGACCGGGTCCACGGTGAACCGAACCCGAGCCGTGGACCAAGTCCATGGACCCGCTGACGTCATGTTGACGTCATATTTCGATTTTTCAATAGAAAAATAATTTGGTGGAAATTCAAATTCCACGCTGACGTCATGCTGACGTCATAAATCGGGTTTTTCA
This sequence comes from Rhipidocladum racemiflorum, assembly GCA_036346355.1. Taxonomy (NCBI): domain Eukaryota; kingdom Viridiplantae; phylum Streptophyta; class Magnoliopsida; order Poales; family Poaceae; genus Rhipidocladum; species Rhipidocladum racemiflorum. The sequence goes on along the minus strand of CM070584.1, from coordinate 23,740,931 downwards.
ATAGAAAAATAAATGATTTAATTCGGTTTATTCTTTTATTTGAATTTTCAAACTTCAACCGCATATAACTTTTGCATTTTAACTCCGATTTGGGTGATTCCAATTTCTAAAGTTTTATAAAATTAAGCGCTACATAATGGTGAGTCTTATTTAATTTTTGGACATTAGTTTTATCTGTTTATATTTATTTAAATGATTTTTCAAACTTTAAACGAGTGTAACTTTTGCGTTTTAACTCCGATTTGGATGTTTCAAATTTCTAAAAAATTATAAAAATGTGCTCTGTCTGTTTATGAAGTGTATTTGAATTTTTTGACACTTTTTGCCTACTGTTTATTTATGTCATTGCTGTTTGCACACGTTACGAGTAGACGTTGAAGTGCCCGAAGGCTTCGAAGGTGAAGTTTTGACCCAGGAGCCAGCTCAAGACCAAGAACAAGTACTTATTGAAGGCAAGTTATGCTTTGACCATTTTGATCCCATTTTTGAAATTAATTCAATTTAAATTATTGCATGATTATTTAATTAGAAATTGTTTTAATTATTCTAGGAATTAGATAAATGCCGAATTGCAGTATGACACCTTGTTTAATTAAATTATGTGACATGAACCCTTGTCACCCTAGTTGTGAATATGTAGTTGGACATTATTAATTGCCAACATTGGGTACTTAGACCGTTGTAGTTGATGCTTAGACCCGCTACGTGCTCATGACATGATTTTGGACAATCAAATGTTAATATTGACTTAATGAGATATTGAACCTGTTTTAGAGAAGTATCATGTGTTGTGATTGTTGATGGCATGTGGTACATGGTAATCAACTAGGTTTGATAAATAGATTTAGACCGGGACAAGTGGCAAGAATGATATGGTGGGCCATGAGTGGCACTGGGAATGTTGTTTGGTTCTTTGGGTAGTCTTGCCCTGGTCATCCTAAGGATTGAACCTTGCAAGCCTTTGATCTGAGTCAAGCGTGCAACCACATGTCTGTAATGGGACGGACCTAGTTGAGTAAGTTACTAATAACTTGCATGTGGTACCTCGGGGTGTCAACTACACCTTTTGTGTAGCTTGAAAGGGGAGCGTACCAGGGCTATGGCATGGTACCCATCCAACGATATGTCGGTCCCATACTTCACCTCTATTAAGGGAAGGGATGGTGTATGACAAAAGCCGGAGAGGTTCACTTGTATGGTTTGCGGTCTCTGAAAGGCTTTGTTACGATCACTCGCCTTTGTGGTGTTTGACTGTATCTTGTGGGTAAAGTGCATAACCTCTGCAGAGTGTACAACCTATTCGAATAGCCGAGTCCACGGTATTGGACACTGCTCGGGGATTACAGTCAAGGGTTAGACTTTCATGAAAACAACTGGGACTTGAAAATTTTGTTTGGGTTTACGGATGACGTTGATGGAAATGTGGATTAGGAAAGAGGAGAAATGTTTATTTAACTCCTGGAAAAGTTATTGATATTATCTTTGCTGTTACTGCTTTCGAATCTACTTATGCTACTTGTTAAATGTTGTTTTACTGCAAATGTACCTGTTAGCCTATCCTTTGAACTAAGCCATGCATGTAGAATATTAGTTTGCATTCTGTGCATGACTTGCTGAGTACCAAGTACTCACCCCTTGCAACAATACAACACCAGTTGAAGAAGAAGCGACGCCAGCTTTGGAGGAAGAACTTCAGGAGGAACCGCCTATCTAGGGAGCGAGCCCAGTCAGTTACCTGTGGTATACTGGATGGCGCCACGAAATTTACTTTATTCCGCTGTAGTTATTTCTCTTTTAATAAGTCTTCGCCCTGCATGGCGTATCTTTGTAACTTGACCATAAGGTCGAGCAACCAGTTTGGTTAATTAATTAAAGTACTTTATTATTTCGATGAGTATGATTGTGATATTTACCGATGTTGAGACTGTGTACACTAGCGTGATCCTGGACTAGTGCTGAATACATAGAGGGTCCGGATTTGCAAATTCAAGTCCCGACAGAAATCGAGGAAAAGGTGGAGTTATCAAACTGACCTCTCTTTCGATTGTTTTGTATTATCGTTTTAGACTCATACGTGGCAGGTCCCCCGAAGATATGGGCCACCTTGTGCTCGGCCTCGCAATATTCGAGCTCATCTTTGTCAGCCTTTTCCTTGATTTTCGTCGACGCCGCGTTCAGCTAGGGCAGCCTTCAGCTTTTCTTCGACCTTCTTGCCTATATCCTGGCACTTGTCAAAGTTATGCTTGTCTGTATGATGGATGGGACAGTACTTTTTGCCTCCACGGCTCCTGCCCTTGTTGTCACCAGTATTCCGTGCTTTGCTCCTGTCGACCGCGGCCACGGTAGAATCATTTTTCCGCTTCTCACTGTGGTTCTTGTTCTTTTTGGCCCCTTGCTTGGATGACTCGGGTTTGTCATTTTTTAGACTTGGGGTTGTCTAGGAAGTCGTGGGCTTAGGCACGGATGGCGTACTTATCCGCCAACTCAAATAGCTCACGAGTGGTTCGGATCTTTCGAGTAGCGAGTTTCCCTTTGAGCTCGCAGTCCTTGACTCCGTTCTCGAAGGCCATTATCATAGCCTCGTCGGAGATGTGAGGGATCAAATTTCGCTTGTTGCTGAAGCGCCTGATGAAGTCCCGCAATGACTTGGTGGGTTCTTGAATCACTCAATGCAAGTCGCTGCGGGTTCCGAAGCGCTCGTACGTGCCCTGGAAGTTGGCGATGAACTGCGCTCGTAGCTCAACCCATGAGGATATGGACTGAGAGGGGAGGTTGAGTAACCAAGACCTTGCCGCACCATCAAGGGTGCTGAGCAGATAGTTGGCCATCACCTTCTCTTTTCCACCGGCTGCCCTCGTGAAAGTGGTGTAGATTTGCAGCCATTCAACCGGGTTGATCTTACCAGAATATTTCTCGATGGGCCCCGGCTTGAACTTGTCTGGCCATCTGACGGCTCAAAGCTCAAGAGTAAAAGCTTGACACCCTTCATTGATGTCATCGGGCAACGTTTGTTGTCGGTAATATCTCCCCTCTGGTCGAGGGCTTTTGGTTCTGATGGGTGAACGGTTGGCTGGTCGCGAGGATTCACTCTACCGCCTTATGGAGAAAAAAATCTTCATTTCTCTTTCTTCGCGGGCTCACTCTTCTCATCGGTCGTGCAGTACGTGGCGTAAATCCCGCCAGTTGTGGGGAATGCAATCTCAGAGATCTTCTGGGCGCTTCGAGTAGTTGTTGTACCAGAGCATCCCAGAGGTATGATAACTCGAGGCAGCTGCCACTATTCTCGAGTTCAGGTGACTGTGGTATGAGAGTCACGGTGTGCGACTCGATGTGCCCTGCTGATGGGAGCGCCCTGGCCTCGAGTTGGTTACTCGAGTGGTTTGGACCTGCGTCGCATCGAGAAGCGCTCTCATCTGGTCGAGCACGGGAGTCATCGGGTTTTCCGGGCCTGATGGAGGGAGTGACTTCAACAACATATGGGCACACTGGATGTTGGCTTCAGGGGTGCTAAAGACATCATTGCAGCGATGTTGCTGAGGAGCTGATCCTGCGACATAATCGGACCTGTTAGGGTGGTCGTGTCCTTGTAAACCCTATGCCCCATCAGGGATTACTGCCTTTGGGCAAGACGTCATCAGAATAACCTGGTCGAATCGCGTTGTTAGATTTGCTGTCATCCCAGCCGCCATTAACGCATTTGCATCTCGTCGATGGTCCGTTGTGTCTGGGTCGATGGCGTTGGTTGTGTAGGTTCTTAGTGGGTCCATGGATGTCTCCAAAGGAGCGTGGAGCCCTGGGTTGCCCACAGCCTTCGCTCGGACAGTCTTGTCTTGAGAGTTTTATGCAGAAGTGGTATTGCCATTCCTAGCCACATACACGTAGCGATCGGCTTGATTGCTACTATTGTGGCTGCTGCTATCCTTGCTACTACTAGAGCTGTCACTATCTGTTTTGATGCACTTTAGGAGATTATTCCCCATAGGATCGAAATCGAGAAAGGACACTACTCGGCTTGGATCCCAAGAGCAGGATTCGGCAAAACCAAGGTGCTCGAGCGTGCCTTCGAGTCCCCACCGGTAAAGCATTGTTCCAAACGTGATCTGGGACCTGATGGTGGGGACTCGGTCGATGAAGATGTTGGAGTCGATGGTGCTGCTGATATTGTTGCCGACTTGTCGGGACCCGAATTTGCAAATCTGGACCCTCTGTGTATTCAGCACTAGTCCAGGAACGCGCTAGTGCACACAGTCTTAACATCGGTAAATATCACAATCATACCACTCGATACTAATAAAGTACTTTAATTAAATAGTCAAACTGGTTGCTCGACCTTATGGTCAAGTTACAAATATACGCCTCGCAGGGCGAAACTTATTAAGAGAGACGGTTCCTCTTGGAGCTCCTCCTCCAAAGCTGGTGTAGTCTCCTCTTCAACTGGTGTTGTATTGTGGCAAGGGTGAGTACTTGGTACTCAGCAAGTCATGCACAGAATGCAAGCTAATATACTATATGCATGGCTTGATACAAAGGAATAGCTCAAGGTATATTTGCAGTAAATAGCATTTGACAAGTAGCATAAGTAGATTTGAAAGCAGTAGAAACAAGTAAAGCATAACTAACTTTTTAAGGAGTTTAATAAACATCTTTCCCATCCTAATCCATATTTCCATCAATCATCATTATTAAACCCAACCCAATCTTTCAAGTCCAAGTTATTTTCAAGAAAGTCTAACCCTTGACTGTAATTCCCGAGCGATGTCCAATACCGCGGACACGGCTATTCGAATAGGTTATACACTCTGCAGAGGTTATGCACTTTACCCACAAGATACAGTCAAACACCACAAAGGCGAGTTCCCGTAACAAAGTCTTTCGGAAACTTCTAACAATACAAGTGGTCCTCCTCGGTTGTTGCACGCTAACCCTTCCCTTAGCTAAGGCGAAGTTTAGGCCAACCAACCGTTAGATGGGTACTGTCACAGCCCTCGATGACGCTCCCCGTACAACTTACACAAAGGGTGTAGTTGACCTCCTGAGGTCCCACAGGTACGTTATTAGCAACTTAATCAACTAGGTCCGTCCCATTACAGACATGTGGTTGCAAGATTGACTCAGTTCAAAGGCTTGCAAGGTGAAGTCCTTAGGGTGACCAGGGCAAGACTACCCGAAGAACCAAATCAACGTTTCCGGTGCCACAACTGGCCCACCTGATCATTCTTGCCACATGCCCCGGTCAAAAGCTATTTATCAAACCCCAGTTGATTACCATGCACCACGTGCCATCAACATCACATGATACCTTTCCAAAACAGGTTCAATATATCATTAAGTCAATATTAACATTTGATTGTCCAAAATCATGTTATGAGCACGTAGCAGGTCTAAGCAGTATACTACAACGTTCTACAAACCCATGTTGGCAATTTAGTAATGCCCAACTAGTAGTCCTCACTAGGGTGACAAGGGGTCATGGCACATATTTAAGTAATCAAGGTGTCATACAGCAATTTGGCATTTATCTAATTTCCCATAATTAAGTAAAGCATTTTCTATTTGAACTAGCATGCAATACATTAAATCAAAATAGGTTTCAAAAATGGGATCAATATGGTCAAAGCACAACTTGCCTTCAAAAAGTACTTGTTCTTGGTCTTGAGCTGGCTCCTGGGTCAACACTTCTCCTTCGAAGCCTTCGGGCACTTCAACGTCTACTCGTAATACGTGCAAATAGCAATACCAAAATAAACAATAGGAAAAAGCATCCCAAAACTCCAAATAAAATCCATAAACAGAGAGAACATAATTTTATGAATTTTTAGGAACTGGAATCGTTCAAATCGGAGTTAAAATGCAAAAGTTATAATTATTTAAAGTTTAAATAATCAATTAAATAATTTTACAGAGAAAAACTTTAGTCCAAAAATTAAATAAAATTGACAATTAGGTAGATCTCAATTTTATACAAATTTAGAAATTTGAATCACTCAAATCGGAGTTGAAACGCAAAAGTTATAAGCGTTTGAAGTTTGAAACAAAATCTGAAATCATTATTTCGAATTAATAAATCATTTTCTTTTCGAAATTAATTATTGCGTCGGCGAGGACACGTGGCGATCTCGATTGGGCGGTGGCGTCGGCCCATGGACGTGGTCCATGGTTTGGCTCGATCCACCGCTGACCGGCCCACGGCTCACGTGAGACCGACAGTGGGACCACTCGGGTGACGTCATTCTTGGCGTCGGCGAGGCTCACCACGGTCTTGACAGTGGGACCACTGTGACGTCATGGGTGACATCACTGCACGGTTGGGGTGGTCGCTGACAGGTGGGCCCGTGCTGACGTCATGATGCGGTTGCGGCTAAGCCGGCCGACATCGCTGCCCGGCGTGTCGATGACCACACACCGCGGCGTGGGCGCGGCGGCTCGGCTCCCTGGACACGTGGCACGATCGTGTCCGTTGATTTGAAAATCAACGGCCGCGATTAGATCCAGGGCTAACACGTTGAAAACTACACGGTGATCGTGGGCCGTTCGATCTAGATCGGACGGTCCAGACCTAACCCTACGTTAACACTGCTACGGCACGTGGTGATCGTGGGCCGTTGGATCTTGATCAAACGGTCCAGATCTAATCTGGATTCCAGGGTTTGGGGTGAACGTGGGCTCACCGTGTGCGTTCGATCTTGATCGGACGGCTGTCCGAGCTCGCGAGGTTGATGGCGACGCGGCGGCGCTGGCCTGGCCGGAGACGAAGACGGCAACCTCCCGAACGGCGTTCGAACGCGATTCCGGCGAAGTGAGTTGGCCTCCCGGGTGCGTCTTGGCCTGGGCTTCTCGGATCTGGACTCAACGGTGACAGGAGACGGCGGATGACGACGGAGAGGACGGAAAACCGCGGCGGAGGAGTGCTACAACTCCGACGAGCAATTACGGCTGCAGCAGGGCGTTCCAAGCGGCGGCGGCTAGGGCAAAAGGTGCGGGAAGTCAAGGCGGTCCTCGAGGTGCGACCCAGGCATTAAATACCCTCGGCGTCCGTGCGGAAAACGGAAACCTAGACCCACACGGCGGCGGGCGCGGCGGAGGAATCCGGCTCGGACTCGGGCGGAGACGACGACGGAGGACCGTCCACGTGGCGCGATCAACGGCCACGATTGGCTCGGGCGCAATCGGATCCGGTCGGATCGGTGCGGCTTGATTTCGGCCGTTGGATCTTGATCCAACGGTTCACAGGGTTAGGGTGCGTCCGACGCGGTTGGGCTCAGTCGCGACTCGGTCGGGTCCGGGTCGGACTCGGACTCGAGTCTGACTCGGGCTCGGTCGGATGAACAGTACTTGACCCAACTCGATTTTCCAGCGATTTAATATTTAAAATAATTTCCAGTAATTCATTTAATTCAAGAAAAATAGCAAAATACTCAGAAAAATTCCAGAAAAATTCTGGAAAAAACTTTGGGGCATTTTGGACTCAAATAAAATATTTCCAACAAAATTTTATTTGCAAAGTTAAATTCTTTAATTATTTCAAAATGGAATAAATTCAAATAAATTCCAAATAAATCCAAATAAATTCCAGAAAATTCCAAAAATTCACCAAAGTGCCAAATCACACATAAATTTAAGAAAAGCAAATTTTTGGGGTGTTACACGACTCCACGAAGAATGCTTGCCATGGTCATGATTAATTTGCAAAATCAGTTGAAGGCCCCTACCTGGCGCGCCAATTGTCGAAGGCCAAAACATCGACGTAAACTTGTAACGGGTACCTTCGGGGTTCGCAGGATCAAGAAACACAGGCGAAGCAAGATTTAGACAGGTTCGGGCCTCTTAGAAGAGTAATACCCTACTCCTGTGGTTTTGCACTATTCGATCGATGAACACGAAGTACAAATCAGGGGGGTGTCTAATGTCTGATTACAAGGAAGATGGGAAAACTGTAGCTAGATCTAATCTGTTGGCTATGGCCTAGCAGGTGCTCTCCTCGGGCTCCTTCTTGCGTGTACTCTGATTGCTCTCTTTCCGGGGCTCGCTCCTCTTCTGTGCACCTCCCCTTGTTTTTATAGCTGGGTGCACCATCTTCTGGAGGCGTCACCGGATGAGGACTCCTTGTCGTTCCCGACCTGGGGTCTACATTCTGAGATCCTCGCAGGGAACCTGAATTTCCTTATTTATTCGTCGTACTTGATTTGGTCTCCTCGTTACGGGAGCAAGATCGAGTCCTGCCTAATGTGGAGATATCCCTTTTGTTAGCCTTCTCTCTCGTAGAGATAGGGCTCTGGGCGTCTGGGATATACGGCATGACTTCCGTCTTTCTAGTGTGCGTGGATATCCCATATTTAGATATTCTACATAAGCGTTTCATTGTTCTGGACCTATGCAACACGGAGTACCACTTATCTATGGGCGAGATGCTCGAACGTTGCACCGGCACGGAGTTTCAAAAATCAGAAAAGGCACACGAGTTACTAATTGGGAAGGATAAGCTAATAAAATGCGAGCACTGAGTTCAGACAGTTATACAACATGGTACTGAAAAAAAAGACATTACAAAAGTACAGCTGTACATCAAGTTAGTCACGACCACGCCTCTTGATTTGGTCCGTGGGGTACGTGAGTCGTGACGGAGGACGAACGACCCTCCTGGGCCGGCCCTGCGACGCAGGGGTAGTGTAGTTTGCCGGTGACTCGGGTGTGTCTATGTTTGGTGCTCCCGAGAGCTGAGAGGGTCTGAAGTACTCGGTCGACAGGTACTGCTCCACGTCGAACGCTGCCTCCTCCCGGTCGTCATAGCCGAAACCACCCTAGGGTCGTGGTGGGGCATGAGACGAAGATTGCCCCTCGTGACCACAGTGCTGCTGTGCGGGAGGCTGGAATAGGGGCTCGCTATAGCCGACGTCGGCCCGTGGGAGTTGACTGGCATGGGGAGGTGCGGGCACGGGTCCACGAGGAGCCACCGGGGGATGGTGTGACATCATGGGATGTGACACTTTGGAAAGTGACATTTTAGAATGGGACTTTATAGAATACGGCTTTCGGTACGACTTTATATCATGTTTTTAGGCCGATTCTGGGAGTTCGGGCCTTTCCGGGGGAGTTTGGGCCTTGGGGGACCTTATTGGGCCATAGGTGGGAGTCCCTAGCCCATGTGGGGGAGGAGGTGGGCAGCAAAACCCACCCCCTCCATGCGCCCTTAACCCTAATCCCTGGTTGGTGCGCCCCCCCCAAGCCTCCACACCTAGCCGCCCCCAAGCCTCCCCTAGCCGCACCATCCTCCCTCCCCTAGCGCCACCCCTCCCTCCCCTTTCCCCCTAGCCGGCCCTAGCTCCTCACCCTTGAAGCCACTCCGATCTCGCTGTCCGGGAGCTCTCCATCCAAAAAGATCTGACGTTCCCGATGATTTCGGCGTTCCCGGCGATTGGAGGAGAGATCAGGCCGCGAGGAGGACACGTTCATCGACCGAATGATTCGCCAAGAAGAGGTACGCCTTGGGGATCTTGGTTGTAGTGTTTTCGTTATGGTTAGATGGGGGAGATTAGGGTTAAATTTGGTGTCTAGGTGCTGTGATTAGAAGGATTTAGGGTGATTGCAACTTTGTCTTGCGCTCTGTCCTCGGACAGATTAGGTCGTCGGTCTTCGGACACGAATTTGGCAATTTTAGATGCGTTTTCTGATCGTCTGGCTGTTATGAAAGTTGTAGGTAATTTAATTACCTTTAATTGGACACCAAGAACGTTAAAGTATGTTCAACTGTTTAAAAGTTATGGCTGTTTTACCGAGCGCTGTCCAATCTGTGACGTGATTGGGACATATTGTGTTCAACTGTAGATTAGAGGACCTTAGAGGCCGAATCAATTTTCACGAATACTTATAAAAAGGTGGGAAATTTCCTGAGGTTCGAGAAAATATACTCGTTTACCTTATTCAGAGTTTTAGAACTCAAGTTATGCTCGTTGGAAGCATGCTGTCCCGTTGGATAGATTTTCTGTTTTTCGGGTGTTAGGAGTGGGGTGCGAAGTCATTGTAGATGATTGTTCTTGTATTGTTTGTGGGCAAGTTTTTGAGTGTAATACCTACGTGCAGGTGGTGTGAGCCCGGGAGTGCCCTCAACATCTCGCCACTCCGTCGCACACGGTTGAAGGCAAGTGTATTGTGATGGATGTGTTTCGATGATCATATGCTTGCTTATTGCTGTGATACAGTCATGTGAGATGATGATCATGTGTTTACTTATGATTATGCAAGCGTGTTGTGGTGGTTATGGCTTGAGTGGCCATATTGCTTGCTATGTGTAGCTTATCCAAGTGTTAGGTTAAGTTGCCATGTTTGGTACTTGCATGTGTTATGATGATTGTATTTTGTTAAATGGCTATGCAATGGTTAATTTGAGTATTTATGCAAGTTATTCATGTTATGGCATATGTGCATGCATAAAAGAAGAGGTGACCCATTCTGATGCGGGCCTCTGTGTTCACACGTAGTGAACACGAAAGTCCTACCTCGTAGTCCCATCCACGGTTGTGTATGGAAGCGAGTCAGTAAGAGTAGGCACCCTCCACAGGATGGAAGGGAAAGAGGGTGCACATCGACGGGTGTGCACTCGGCAATACCGGTATGTGCTAAGCAAAGAGGCATGATGCATTGCATTGCATTGCATTGCATAAATGAGAATGTGAATGAAAAAGTATATGAGAATGTGAATGAGAAAGTATATGAGAATGTGATTGAGGAAGTCTTCATGGATTGTTTTCCATGGTTGTTGATCGGTATGTCGTATGTATATGAATTGTTATTGTTTTGTACCATTGCAATACACTTTGCTGAGTGATGAACTCACGCTTGTTGTTTATGTTTTTTTAGGTACCTTGAGTGCGGCATGTGGGAAAGGGGAGCTAGATTCACGTCTACACATAGTGTCGGTGTTTCATGCACCGGCAATACGAATTTCTGGTCGGAGGGGGTCGCGCGCTCCCTCTCCCCGAATGGTCGACTCAGGAAGCCTGGTGTTTATACTGGTTCGGGCCGAACGTCCCTACTCCAGTTCGCTTGGTGGGGGTGTATTGATTTTGCGGGACGAACAGGGGGTTACAAGCGAGGCAAGGGCTCGGCTGACCGATCCCCTTGTGCTCGGCTGCTTGTTGTCTAGAAGAGGTTCGTCGTCCCCCTCTGTAAGGTCCTACCTCTCCTTATATATCTGGAGATGCCCGGTTTACATGGAAGTTTCGGGGGAGAAAAAAGGAAAAAAGGGGTACTGTCCGCCTCGGAGTTTGGTTTCCGTCCTGTCGCCTGACCTCTTCTTCCCCCACGCTGGGTTGGTAGGGTGACGTTAGCTCAGCATATCCGCGGCCGGTGGTTTTAATGGCACTTGACTTTGGCTTGGCCTCGGGGCGGGACGCCCCCCTCTGTGGCGTGTCAGTCGACGGGACGGGGGCTTGACTTCTCGGGTGGCCCTTCTGACAGTCTCGGGAAGGCGCCACCTAATCCTGGCGCCCACGCAGGGGATGTCGACCACGGGCGATTTTCGACACCGGCGTGAGCCTCGCTGCTCGAAAGGCCGGTGGGGCAGCCGACCGAGGTCGGCCGGACAGCGACGGTCTGGCGACCGCTCGAGGTCGGCCTCGAACAGTGCGGCCTACTTTCGCGGCTGCGTGATCGCTGTCTTTGGGCCTTTGTAGAGGCAGGTCAGCCCGCTCGAGGCCCCGGGCTGATTGGGGGTACCCATTGTATGGGTATGCGTCAGTAGCCCCCGAGCCCCCGAGCGGGTCGGAGAGCCAATCGGGGGTTTACTCGGTCGAAGGTGGCCGCCGACCAAGGGGTCGGCGACGTTCGGTCGGGGCGACTGCTTGGCAGTTGCGCCCCCCAAGGAGCCCGGGTGCGCGTGAGCGCACCCGGTGGGTGTAGCCCCCGAGCCCCCGAGCGGGTCGGAGAGCCAGTCGGGGGTTTACCCGGTCGACGGTGGCCGCCGACCAAGGGGTCGGTGACATTTGGTCGGGGGCCATTGGTTGGCTACGACCGCGGGGCTCAGAGACGAGCGAGCGACGCGCGTTTACCTACGTCGGTTTGAACGCCGTGCTCATGCGAGCTGCTAACGGGAAATCCGAGTGGAACCTTGGCGGCCTCCCTCGAGGGGGATCGTTTCCAAGCGGACGTGGTCCCGGCGCGGGCGTCCGGCCCACTGTGGGGCGTCCCATGAGAACCCTTCCTTACTCAATCCCGTATCGGGCTGCCGGGTTGTCCGCCAACCCAGAGTGCGGCTGGCCGCCGCTCATCGATGAGCTCCGTGGGAGAGTGTGAGGTACGGCCTCGGATGCTGGTCAGGGTGACTGGGTCGTCCGCCGACCCAACTAGAGGCTCGCTAAGAGCTCACCCCGTCCTGCCCCTCGCTCTGTTTTACGTCTTTGGCGGCTTTGCCCAATGATCGACTTGGCCTTCAGAATTCCCGACACGGTGCCTCGGGGTGAGCCTGACGGCGGTTCGCTTCCCCGAGGCTGGGCGGCCCAGTGGGCCGTTTTATACCTTTTTTCGGGCGTCTTGGCCCATTGCGCCCGGCAGAGTGCGCGGCGTGCGGCGCGAGGCGGCTGTCCTGTCAGAGCAGTTATTGCTTGGTGGGAATTAAATGTGTTTCGACACGTTACTGGGGTGGTGACCGAGGTGGCAGGCGAGTGGTCGGCGGTGGCACTGGTTCGCGTGCAGAGGCATCGGTTGGCGCGAAGGGGCATTCGCTCCCGCCCGTTTGTCTATAAAGGGAGGCGAGGGCGGCGCCAGGATGGAGACAACCGCTTCTGCCTTCTGCAAAGAGGAAAAAAGCCACAGGAAGAGGAAAAGAGCTCTCTGCTTCCCTGCGCTTCATCTCACCTCCTAGCCTGCGTCGGGGATGTCCTTGGTTTCGCACTCGTCTGCGGCCGGCCGCTTCATTGGCTTGGAGAGGAAAGGATTCCTCCCTTCGCGAGACGAGTCCGGCTGGCGGTTGCCGCCGGCCGGGACCGTGGCCCTTGCGCCGGGTGATGGGGAGATCGTCACGCTGGCTGCCTTCTACGAGCGCGGATTCGGCCTCTCGCTCCATCCGTTCGTCCGCGGGCTGCTGCACTTTTACCAGGGGGAGGTGCACCACCTGAACCCAAACGGGGTCCTCCACATCGCGGTCTTCATTACGCTGTGCAAGGCCTTCCTAGGGATCGAACCCCACTGGGGGCTCTGGCGTCACTTCTTCTTTGCGCGGTCGCCGTCGGATGCCGCCGGCCTCCTCGGCGCCCTGGCCATCCAATTGCGCCCCAGCCGTAAGCCGTACTACATTGACGTGAAGCTGCCGTCGTCGAACCGGGGGTGGCACAACGAGTGGTTCTACGTTCAGAACCTCGGCAACAGTGCCCCGGCCTTCAGCGGCAACCCACCGGTGCAGAGTCCCCGCTGGACTTGGGGTCTTGACTCGAAGGACAAAAAGAAGGTGGAGGTGATCCTTGAGCGGCTCGAGGGTCTGAAGAGGCAGGGGCTGACGGGGGAGACGGTTGCCCGCGCGTTCATGGAGAGGCGCGTTCAGCCCTTGAGGGATTGGGTGCACCCCATGTTCAGGTATACCGGAGCGTCCGACCTCACAAGGTCGTGTGCGGTGGAGCTCCCGGAGTCGGAGCTTTCCGCCCGTGTTGCTTCGGTCGTCCGCGTGGGCGATACAGAGGCGGCGGGCGAGGTCCCCGCGCCATTTTCGGCGCAGAACCCGCCGAACCTGGTAGGAGGACCCGAGCCTTCGGACCCTCTTGTTTTCGTTGGTTTCTTCCCTGCTTACCCGAGCGGTTTTTCGCAGGGGCTCGACGGCATGGTCTCCCGGGCTCTTCTGCCGGGAGAAAAGGAGATGAGAGCCCGGGCGTGCGCCATCGCGGAGAATCGTGCCACCACCCGCCGAGCGCGAAAAGAGGAAAAGCAAGCTGCGGCGGTCCGAAAGAAAAAGGAGCGCGCCGCCCGGGCGGCGCAAGGCGAGGCGGTCTCCGACACGACGCTGGAAGACAGCGACGAGGTGTCGTCCTGCAGCGAGGGCAACGAGAGCGCCGGAGGCGACCCGGGCGGCTCCGAGGCCAGTTCCGACCCAGGAGCCGGCGCCAGTGATCCTGAGGTGGACGCCCCAGCCTTGGGATTTCTGCTGAGGAGGCGGAGGACCACGCCCCCTCCCGGAGGTCCGGCGAAAAGGGGGCGCGGGACGATGTTTGTTCGCTCGACGCGGTAAGTGCCTGGCTTTTCGCCCGACCAGCCCTTCACTCTTCCGCGCGACCCCCGACTGACTGCTGTGTACAGGGGCCATGCGAGCACGGGGGCGGTGCTGAGCCCTACCTCGGGGGCGAGGAGTAGAGTTTCCCCCCTCTTGCCGGCGGGACCCACGCCGACGGTCGTCCAGAGCGGGGCCCCCACGGGCGCGGTCCCTGTGGCGGGGTCAATGAGCGAGGAGGTGGCGCCGCCGGCAGATCGACCATCGGGGTCGGCACCCATTGTGACGCCAGGGCTGCTTCCCTTCGCGACGCCGGTTGGGGGAAACCCGCCGGGGCTGCTTCCTTCCGCGATGCCGGCAGAGGAAACCGCGTTGGGAATCCTGCCGCCTCCGCCGCCAGGGCAGCCGCCGGCGGGGGTGGTTCGAGCGTCGTGTGAGGCCCTGCAACCGGTCGTCGGGGACGCACTGTGAGCGCGGCCGCCGCCGCGTTGACTGCCGGCGGCGACGACTGCCCGAGGGCCGCTGCTCGTTCTGAACGACGAGGCGGAGCGCCGGGACTGGAACATCCTGGAGCAGAGCGAAAAGGAGATCGAGGAGGAGATGGGGCGGATCCGCACCGACCTTCTCCGTGCTTGTCGGGACCCTGAATTTGCAAATCCGGACCCTCTGTGTATTCAGCACAGTCCAGGAACGCGCTAGTGCACACAGTCTTAACATCGGTAAATATCACAATCATACCATTCGATATTATCAAAGTACTTTATTTAAATAACCAAACTGGTTACTTGACCTTATGGCCAAGTTACAAATGTATGCCTTGCAAGGCGAAACTTATTAAAAGAGAAATAATAGCAGCGGAAAATCAAATAACTTCAGGCGCCATCCAAAGATACCACAGCAATCGATCGGGCTCGCATCCCTAAGTAGACGGATCCTCTTGGAATTCCTCCTCCGGTCGGGCGTAGTCTCCTCTTCAACTGGTGTTGTGTTGAGGCAAGGGTGAGTACTTGGTACTCAGCAAGTCATGCACAGAATGCAAGCTAATATACTATATGCATGGCTTGGTACAAAGGAATAGCTTAAGGTATATTGGCAGTAAACAGCATTTGACAAGTATCATAAATAGATTCGAAAGCGAGAAACAATTAAAGCATAAATAACTTTTCAAGAAGTTTAATAAACATTTTCCCCATCCTAAACCACATTTCCATCATCTTCATTACTAAACCAACCCTCCTTTCAAACCAAAGTTATTTTTGAGAAAATCTAACCCTTGACTGTAATTCCGAGCATTGTCCAAAGATCAGTGGACTCGGCTATTTAAATAGATTCTACACTCTGCCAGAGGTTATGCACTTTACCCACAAGATACAAATAAACACCACAAAGGCGAAGTTCCCGTAATAAAGCCTTTCTAAGCCTCAAACAACACAGGTGGTCCTCTCCTGTTCAGGTTTCTACACCATCCCTTCCCTTAGCCAAGGCGAAGTATGGGACCAACACACTGTTAGATGGGTATCTCGCCACGCCCACGATACGCCTCCCCGCACAATCACACAAACGGTGTAATTGACACCCTGAGGCTCCACAAGTGAGTCCTTAGCGACTTAGTCAACTAGGGCCGTCCCATTCCACCATGTGGTTGCAAGTATGACCTGGGCTTCAAAGGCTTGCAAGGTTAAGTCCTTAGAGTGACCAGGGCAAGACTACCCGAAGAACCAAATCAACACTCCCAATGCCACAACCGGCCCACCTGATTACTCTTGCCACATGCCCCTGGCCGAAAATCGCTTATCAAACCCCGCTTGATTACCATGCACCACGTGCCATCAACATCACATGATACTTTTCCAAAACAGGTTCAATATATCATTAAGTCAATATTAACATTTGATTGTCCAAAATCATGTTATGAGCACGTAGTGAGTCTAAGCAAGATACTACAACGGTCTAAACCCATGTTGGCAATTTAATAATGTCCAACTAGTAAACCACAACTAGGGTGACAAGGGTCATGGCACATACTTAAATAATCAAGGTGTCATACAAAGAAATTGGTATTTATCTAACCCCCATGTTTAAACAAAGTATCTTTCTAATTGAACTAGCATGCAATAGTTTAAATCAAAATAGATTTCAAATAGGATCAACATGGTCAAAGCACAACTTGCCTTCAAAGAGTACTTGTTCTTGGTCTTGAGTTGGATCCCGAGTCAACACTTCTCCTTCGAATCCTTCCTAAGACTTCAACGTCTACTCGTAAAGCGTGCAAATAGCAATACACAAATAAACAATAGGCAAAAACATCCCAAAACTCCAAATAAAATCCATAAACAGAAAGAACATAATTTTCTGGATTTTTAGGAACTGGAATCGTTCAAATCGGAGTTAAAATGCAAAAGTTATGATTTATTAAAGTTTAAATAATCAATTAAATAATATTACAGAGAAAAACTTTAGTCCAAAAATTAAATAAAATTTATATTTAGGTAGATCTCATTTTTATACAAATTTAGAAATTTGAATCACTCAAATCGGAGTTGAAACGCAAAAGTTATAAGCGTTTGAAGTTTGAATCTAAATTTGAATCAATATTTCGAATTAATAAATCATTTTCTTTTCGGAAATTAATTATTGCGTCGCATGGACACGTGTCAGCTCTGATTGGTGGTCGACGTCACCGCTCATGGGCTCACCACGGCGCGGTTTGGTCCACGGTGGACCCGGCCCACGGCTTCGGTGAGGTCGACAGTGGGACCCACTGCCGCTGCGGGTCTCACGCAAACGCTGGCCGACGTGTGGGCCCGACATGCGGGCCCGCAGTCGTGGACACGCGCCACACGCCAGACGGCGCCGACCGCCGTCGGTCCATCTTCCCGACACGTGGCGCAATCCCGGCCGTTGGTTTGAAATTCAACGGCGGATTAGATCTAGTGTTGACGCGCTTGGGTTAACGCATTGATTTCGATCGTTGGATCTAGATCCAACGGTGGAGATTGGATCTAGGATTTGGAACGGATCTCACCGTGAGATGACGTGGCGTAATCTGGGCCCTTGGATGAAGATCCGACTACCGAGGAAGCTTGAAGTCCTGGCGATGGCCTACTACGGCCCGCTTGACGGAGCCGGAGACGATGACCACGGCTACGGCGTTGCGGGACCCTTCCGACGAAGTGAGAGGTAGCTCGGTGCGCCGACGCGATGAGTCCGGCTCGACACAACGGGCGGAGGACGACGGAGATGGCCGCAATCGGCAAGGAACCGCGGCGAGGGAAGAGACAACTCCGGCGAGCGATTGTGGCTCAACGGCGGCGGCTCGAGCGACGTTGTCTAGGTTACGTGCGCTAGGTCAAGGCGATCCTCGGGTGTGGCCGGTCATTAAATAACCTCGGCGTCTGCGGAAAACGGAGACCTAGTTCTTCACGGCGGCGAGTCCGGCCGGACTCGGCGACGACGACGAGAACCGCCCACGTGGCGCGATCGACGGTCACGATCGCTGGCGCGATCGGACCCGATCCGGTTTCGGCTCGAATCCTGACGGTCAATTCCGGGACCGTTGGATCTTGATCCGACTGGCCGGATCGATGGGGTTAGGAGTGGGTTCGGCCGAGTCAATCGGCTCTGCCTGACTCGAACTCGAAGTCCGACTTCGGGCTCGGCCGGATGAACAAGAATCGACTTCGGTTTGATTTTCCAATGATTTAATATTTAAAATAATTCCCGAATTCATTTAATTCATTAAAAATAGCAAATGACTCAGAAAAATTCCAGAAAAATTCTGGAAAATATTTTGTAACATTTTGGACTCAAATAAAATATTTCCAACAAAATTTTATTTACAAAATTAAATTCTTTAATTATTTCAAAATGGGATAAATTCAAATAAATTCCAAATAAATCCAAATAAATTCCAGAAAATTCCAAAAATTCACCAAAGTGCCAAATCACACATGAATTCAAGAAAAGCAAAATTTTGGGGTGTTACAGCGCTGTTGACGCTTCCTCCAGGGCGATGCGCTCCAGTGTTCAGGAGTTCCGCCCGGCCGTGTCGGTAAGGCTGGGGGAGGCTTGTCCTTTGTAGTAGCTTCTTTTTTTTGGACGGAATTGGGATTGACCGCGCAGGTATTTGCCCGCAGCGCCTGATAGCCTGGGCGGTGGAGAAGTCATCCTTCCTTCGGTGCCTGCACAACCGGGGGAGCGTGATGGAGGAAGAGCTGCGCGACGCTCAGGAGGCGCTTATCGCCGAGCGAGGGAAGGTCACCGCCGCTGATCAACAGCTGGGTGAAGTCACTGAAGCCCTGCGAGAGGCCCAGCGGCGAACACAGGCGTTGAACAGCGAGGTGGAGGAGGCCAGGTCGTCCATGGCGGAGGCCGAGAGAGCCAAAACCTCTGCGGTCCTCGCGGAAGAATCCGCTCGGGCGGAGGCCGCCCTTCATTGGGAGGGGTGCGAGTCGGCCCGGAGGGACGTCGACAAGATGCGTGCCGAGCGAGACGTTGCTTGGGCGGAGCTGGCATCGGCGCAGGAGCTCGCCGACCGCGCGGCGTCCGATCGGGAAGCGCGCATCAAGGCCGAGGAGGAGCTTCGCACCAAGGAAGCCTCTGTGACGGGTGAGTAGCCTGGTCTCTTGGTAATTGTTGTAGTGGTCGTCTTCTGATGCTGCTTTGTTCTTGCAGAGCTGCGAAAGGACCTCAGGGATACGCTGGAGTTGCAAAGGTCGGCGTCGGAGCAGCGGGACGCGGCGGTCGAGACGCGGGACGCGGCCCTCTTGGACAAGGGGGTGGCGGAGAGGGAAGTGGCCGACCTGTTAGCCGAGCTGACGGCCCTGCGGGTGGCCAGCCAGGACGTCTGTGACCGGCTGTTCGGGCTCACTCCGGGCCCGAGCTCTGTTTCCGCCCTGCTGGGGACGGTCCCCGAACGCGTCGAGGCTTCGGTGCGAGAGGCGGTAGTGCTTGGGGCTTCCTCCGCGTTGGTCAACGCCATTTCTTACTACGATGGTGTTGACCTTGAGATGGTCGGGAGCGGGGTTGCCGCGAACCGGAGCGACGAAGAAGTCGACGCCTTCGCGCTCCAGGTTGACCCGTGCGCGCGGGAGATTGCCGAGCGTATTTCGCCGCGAAGTATCCTCCATCAAACAGGAGGCCAATAGTTTAGATTTTGCTTTCTTTGCTGTCTCCTTTGAGATGTAAATAAACAAAGAACGTGCCGTAAATGAATCCGGCCTGCTAGGTTGCCTTAAGTTTCTGCTTGCTTTGCCTCGCCTCTTCTTTTTTAGGTGATGGACGATCTTACGACCTTAGCCGCAGGACCCGCCGGGGTGTCCTGAGAGCGTGGGTGTCGTGCCAATCATTTTTGGAGAAAAAGACATGAGATGAAGCAGGAACTTTAGATGGCATACTTTGTGGAGGAGCGCTTCCGACCTCTCGTTTGGTCGGGTGGCCCCTGACCGCGAAGTAGTCATTACGTTCAGTCGGACTGCCGACTTGAGTGGTAATGCCCCGGCCGGCTTTGGCCCTCCCCTTGCTCGGGTAACCCACTTCTTTCGCGAAACGCTACTTCGAAACCGTGGCCACAGGGGCGCAGGCTGTAGTGCCTGGGTCGAAGAGGTCACCGCTAGGGAGATCGGTCGGTCGGGTTTATTACTCAGTTTCGGTGACCTGACCTCCCAACCCGTGAGCAGCTCCCGAGTGGTACACGGGGACTGGAGGTGCAGTCGCCGTGTACCGCTTTGAGGTTGGGGGTAGACGGGTGAGAACGCGAAAAAATACGAAGGGTTTTTTGGGGTAAGACTGGCTTGACTTGCCTGAAGGGCCGTGCCAGGGTTGAAATTGGTGCCCAACGCTTCGGCTCCCGCCTCCTGCCGTTACTCGAGGCGCTTCGTCTTCCGTGCCGCGGGCTATAAAGGGAGATGCGCCGGCGTCCTTGTGGGCTTCATCAAGACTATTGCTAGCCAAGCTCCCCTCGCACGCTTTGGCGGATCGCTATACGCAGCTCCGCGGGGAAGTAGGCAATGAGCAAGCCTGGCTACGGGTGGTGGTGGAGGTCGAGGCCGAGGCCGTGGTCGGGGACGCGCGGCGAGTTGGTGTCCTTGTTGCGGGCATTTCTCGCCTCTGGGAGGTGAGGGCGCCACTGGTCCAGGCGCTGACTGAGCGACGCCACGCGTCGTTCGGCTAGCTGGGCGCGCACCAGGAGGAGTATCGTGTATTCGCCGAGTGATGGGACCTCAGCGGGTGGTCTTTGCCGGCGAGATAGGTGCTCCTCCATGTGAATGAATAAAAGCAACTGTGCTTTGCTTCTCTCTCCCTCTGCGGCTTTCGTTCTTCTCTCTTTTTGAGGGGTTGCCTTTGCGTTCTTCGACGACCGTATCTTTTAGGGACCGCAGCGGGTCCGGCATAGGTCTGAGGTGGCGCTAGACCGCGTACTCCTCGAAGCATTACTTTCGAGACCTCTGCTTCCGGGGCAGAGGCCGTAATGTCCGTGGACAACAAATTGAGAGAGAGAGAGAGAGAGAGAGACCACTCGGTCGGGCGCCCGACCGCCATGGTTTTTCTTTGTTCTAATATTTTTTGAGTGGTACAAAGAGGACAGAGGTTGACTAAGGATAGAACCTTCTCAGCTTCTCTATGTTCCAAGTGTTGGTAAGGAGGTTTCCTTCAGCGTCCCTGAGGCGGAAAGTGCCGGGTCGGAGGACTTCTGCGACGGTAAAAGGGCCCTCCCAAGGCAGAGAGAGCTTATGCCTGTCCTTGGCGGACTGGACTTGGCGCAGTACCAAGTCGCCGACCTCGAATGACCAGCCGCGAACTGGGCCGATCGTGGTACCGACGAGCGTCTGGCAGTACTTGGTCGACGGAGGACTGCGACATCCCGTGCCTCGTCGAGTTGATCGAGGTCATCCTGTTGTGCCTCCGACCCCTACGTGCCGTCGTAGCCTTGCACTCTCGGGGCGCCATACTCGAGATCGGTCGGGAGCACAGCCTCCGCGCCGAACACCAGGAAGAAAGGCGTAAACCCGGTCGACCGCGTTGGTGTGGTCCGCAGGCTCCAGAGTACGGGGGGCAGCTCGGCGGCCCACCGTCCCGCGAACTTCTTCAGTCGACTGAAGATTCGCGGCTTGAGCCCTTGGAGGATCATGCCGTTGGCCCGCTAGGCCTGACCATTGGCGCGGGGGTGTGCGACCGCTGCCCAGTCGACCCGGATGTTGAAGTCATCGCAGAACGCGAGGAACTCCTTCCCCATGAACTGCGTCCCGTTGTCGGTGATGTTGGAGTTTGGGACTCCGAAGCGGTAGACGATGTCACGGAAGAAACTGGCTGCCTATGCCGAAGTGATGGTCACCAGCGGTTTTGCCTCTATCCACTTGGTAAACTTGTCTATCGCAACAAGCAGGTGAGTGAAGCCCCCGGGCGCCTTTTTGAAGGGTTCGACCAGATCAAGCCCCCAGACCGCAAAGGGCCATGTGATGGGGATCGTCTGTAGGACTTGCGCCGGGAGGTGTGTTTGCCTAGCGAAGAACTGACATCCTTCGCAAGTGCGGACTATCTGCGTGGCGTCGGCCACAGCGGTCGGCCAGTAGAAGCCTTGCCGGAAGGCTTTTCCTACCAGCGACCGTGGCGCGGCGTGGTGCCCGCAGACCCCTCCGTGGATGTCGAGCAGAAGGTGCTTCCCTTGGTCAGGCGGGATACACTTCTGGAGGATCCCAGAGGGGCTCCTCTTGTAAAGGGTCTTCTCGACCAGGATGAAGGATTTGGCCCGCCGAGCGAGGTGCCGAGCCTTGGTGGAGTCAGCGGGGAGTGACCCATTGGTCAACCGATCGATGAAGGGTTGCCTCCAGTCGGACTCAACGTTCAGAACACTAGGATCCGACCCAGGTGGGTGCTCGTCCGACCGAGTGTTGGTCGGAGCACCCGCTTTTAGGGGGTCGGCTGTGTCTCCAACGATGGGATCCAACCAGATGGATGGCTTGTGGAGGTCGGAGACGAAGACACCTGGAGGGACCGGCCCTTTGCCGGAGGCGAGGTTGGCGAGGGAGTCGGCTTCTCCGTTGTAGCGGCGGTAACTGTGGTGGAGCTCGAATCCCTTGAACCTCTCCTCGAGCTTGCGGACCTCTAGGCAATAGGCCGCCATGCGAGCGTCGCGAGGCTCCGTGGCGTTCATAACCTGGTCGACGACCAACTTGGACTCGCCGTGAACGTAGAGCCGTCGAGCGCCGAGGTCGGCGGCAATCCGAAGACCGTTGACGAGGCCTTCGTACTCGGCGATATTGTTGGTGGCGTCAAAAAGTAGTCGGATGGCGTACAGGAGTTTATTGCCGAGGGGAGAAACAATGACGACCCCCGCGCCGGCCCCGTTCTTGGTGTAGAACCCGTCGAAGTACATCGTCCAGTACTTGGGGTCCTCGACCACCGCTGGGACTTGCGCCTCGGTCCATTCGGCGACGAAGTCCGCCAAGACCTGTGACTTGATCGCCGTCCGGGGGACGTACGATATGTCGAGGCCGTTGAGTTCGAGAGCCCACTTGGCGATTCTTCCAGTGGCGTCGCGGTTGTGGACGATTTCTCCGAGTGGTGAGGAGGTCACTACGGAGATGGGGTGTCGGTCGAAGTAATGGACGAGCTTCCTCTTGGTAATGAGCACCGAGTACAGCAGCTTCTGTATCTGTGGGTATCGGACCTTCGTTTCGAAGAGTACCTCGCTGACGAAGTAGACCGGTCTCTGCACCTTAAAGACGCGGCCTTCCTCTCGCCGCTTCCATTAACGAAAGGCCGCTACCGATTTAACCTGAGTCGTGGCGGCGATGTAGAGGAGCAAAGGCTCTTGTGGCTCCGGGGTGACCAGTACCGGAGGCGAGGTCAGAAAAGCTTTCAATCGACTGAGGGCTTCCTGAGCTTCGTGGGTCCAGCAGAAGCGATCGAATTTCTTCATCAGCTTGTAGAGCGGCATCCCGCGTTCGCCGAGGCGGGATACAAAGCGGCTCAGAGCCGCAAGACACCCCATCAGCCTCTGGACCCCCTTCAGGTTGTCGATCGGCCCCATCCTCATGATGGCGGAGATCTTATCGCGGTTGGCTTCGATGCCGCGCTCGGAGACGATGAAGCCCAGCAGCTTTCCCTTGGGGACCCCGAAGACACACTTCTCGGGGTTGAGCCTTATGCGAAATCGTCGGAGGTTCGCAAAAGTTTCCCCCAGGTCGGCGATGAGGTCGTCGGCCTTTCTGGTTTTGACAACGATGTCGTCGACGTAGGCTTCGATGTTACGGCCAATCTGGTCTGAAAAACACGCCTGCATACACCGCTGGTATGTAGCACCTGCGTTCTTCAGACCAAAAGGCATCGTGACGTAATAGTACGAGCCGTATGGAGTGATGAAGGAGGTCGCGAGCTGGTCGGACTCCTTCATCGCAATCTGGTGATAGCCCGAGTAGGCATCCAGAAAAGAGAGGGACTCACACCCGGCGGTGGAATCCACGACTTGGTCGATGCGAGGCAATGGGAACGGGTCCTTCGGATAGGCCTTGTTGAGGCTCGTATAGTCGACACACATTCTCCATTGCCCTGACTTTTTCTTTACAAGGACAGGATTGGCGAGCCACTCGGGGTGGCGCACCTCCCTTACAAAGCCAGCGGCCAAAAGTTTGGCGATCTCTTCCCCAATGGCCCGGCGTTTTTCTTCGTCGAAACGGCGCAGACGTTGGGCGACTGGCCTGGAGCCTGGTCGGATATTGAGTGAGTGCTCGGCGACCTCCTTCGGGACTCCCGGCATGTCCGAGGGTCTCCAGGCGAAGACGTCTTGGTTTGCCCGGAGGAAGTCGAAGAGCGCGCTTTCCTATTTGGCGGGAAGGGCGGCCCCGATCCGTACGGTTTTGGCGGGATCTTCAAGGTCGACCGCGACCTCCTTCGCGTCCTCCGCAGACTTGAAGGGACCAGGTCCCGCCCTGCCGGAATCAGGGGCGGACTCGGGGACCTCCTCCTGGAGTCGGGTGAGCTCGGCGGAGGCGACGACCGCCGAGGCGAGCTCACAACTGCTTCGTTCGCAGTTGTAGGCGAGCTGAAAAGATGCGGTCACGGTGATAACGCCCTGTGGACCCGGCATCTTCAGCTTGAGGTAAGTGTAGTTGGGGACCGCCATGAACTTCGCGTAGCACGGCCGCCCCAAAATGGCGTGGTAGGAGCCGGGAAAATCCACAACCTCAAAAGTGAGGCTCTCGGTGCGGAAGTTGTCTGGGCTCCCGAAGGTGACGGGCAGGCTGGCCTGGCTGAGCGGATGGGCCTGTTGGCCTGGAACGACGCCGTGGAATGGCGCCTTGCTTGGCCGGAGGGCAGAGCGAGGGACCCCCAGGGCGTCCAGGGTCTCAACATACATGATGTTGAGGCCGCTACCGCCGTCCATGAGCACCTTAGTCAGGCGATCGGGTAGCGTCCCTACGATGGGGTCGACGACGAGCGGGTAGCGTCCCGGGTGTGGTATGTGGTCGGGGTGGTCGGTCCGGTCGAAGGCGATCGGGCACTCCGACCACCTCAGGTAGCTGGGTACGGCAGGTCCCGTCGTGTGGACCTCACGGTGGGCGAGCTTCAGCCGGCGCTTGTCAGCATAGCACTCTGCCCCTCCGAAGATCATGAGGCATCCATCGAGTTGTGGGAACTCGTCGGTCACCTCACCGCCGTTGGCCCCGGCGTCCGGCGCCGGATCACGCTTCTTCCCCTTGCCCCGCGATGTCGTGGGGTTCCCGGAGAGGAAACATTTCAGGACTTCGCAGTCCCAATACTTGTGCTTCACAGGGTAGTCGTGGTTCGGGCATGGACTATCCATCAACCTTTCGAATCGGTCGGGCGTCTGCCGAGCTTGTCGCTGGGCGAGCGATCGGCAAAGGATTTACGATATGACCTTCGCGACTTTGCTTCCCCCTCCGCTTCTTTCGGCTGGAGTGGTCGGAAGGGGCGCCGGCCTCGGAGCCGGATGTTTTGTGGGCCACCTTCCTTTCGAAGATGGCCCCCACGGCCTCCTCGCCGGAGGCGTGGTTGGTGGCGATATCGAGGAGCTCCTTGGTGGTCCGGGGCTTCGTGCAGCCCAACTTGTGGACCAGAGCCTCGCAAGCGGTGCCGTAGATGAACGCCCCTACCACATCGGCGTCTCGGATGTCGGGGAGTTCATTGCACTGCTGGGAGAAGCGGCGGATGTAATCCCGGAGGGTCTCCCCCGGCTGCTGCTTGCAACTCTTTAGGTCCCAAGAGTTGCCAGGGCGTTTGTATGTGCCCTGGAAGTTTCCGACGAAGAGGTTCGTCAGGTCGCCCCAGCTGTCGATGGTGTCCGCGGGCAAGTACTCGAGGCAGGCTCGAGCGGAGTCCGCGAGATAGATGGGGAGGTACTGGATGATGAAAAAAGTCATCCGTTGCTCCCCCCGCCCGACAGGCGAGCCGGTAGTCCTCCAGCCAGACACTGGGGTTTGTTGCCCCTGTGTACTTGGCTATGTTGGTCGGAGCTCAGAATCTGGCCGGGAAGTCGGCGTTACGGACGGCGCGGGTGAACACGCGTTGTCCGGGACCGTCGAGACCCGGGTCGGGGTGGTTGCGTCGCCCACTATCCGCGGCTTGAGATGATGCCGCCACCTCGGCGACTCTCCTCCGCGCCTCGAGGGTGGCGCGAAGGTCACGGTTGTCCCCCAGTCGGTGGCGCACCGGGGTACGCGATGCCTGGGGGAGCTCCTGGAGCGGGGCCGTTTTGGGTAGGCTCTGACGACCCCTCGAGGGGGAATGGCCCAAACGACCCGATGTAGCGCCCGAGTGTCGGGAGCCGGAAGCCTGGGCGTGTTGTATGGCAGCGCGCTCGACCAGTCCCCGGAGGTTCTGGTATGTAGCCCTGGCTCCCGGGTCCATCGGCTCGGGTAGCCCGCGGAGCAGCATGGCCGCGGCGGCTATGTTTTGGTTGGCGTGGGGGAAGAACGGAAGATCGCCTCGCCCTCGGCCACCGGTTGGTGCACTGGCGCTATGGCGCATGCGCCAGGGACAAGTGGCGGCTCAGGCTGACGCCGCTCCAGGTCGGCCTGGAGTTTGTTGAGCTCGGCCTTTCGGGTCTCCAGCTCTTCGCGCTGTCGCTGGAGGTCAGCGAGGCGATGCTGATGGTGCGCGTCGTCTTCCCGTCGGAACTCTTCCTGCCGTGCTTCATCGCGCGGGAGGAGGGTCCCGAGAGTCGCGGGAGTGGAGGATGGCTCCGCCGCGCCTGCCATATTGCACTCCCGAGAGTGCAGCCTTCGCGGGGGGTGCTCCCTGTCGGAGCTGGAGCTATGGCTGGAGGAGTCCCCCAGCAGGTCGTGGAGGGAAGCGGACGTGTAGCCGGTCATCGCCACGAGCCGAGAGCTTGCGGAGGGCGAGATGGTCGCCTGACGGGGATCGCACGCGGCGTTTCTGGAGGCGGCGGCGCGTGACGAGCCCGCCTATGAGGCCCACGCCGGGGCCTCGAGGCGGGGGTTGCCGAGAACGTCGGCAACTGCGTCCAAGCTCGTGGGGGGCGCTAGGTCTCGGAAAGCAGCAGGGATGAGAACGAGCTCCCCTGCCGTGGTGACGATGAAGTCGAGGGCGCCGAAACGGATCCAGCCCCTCGATGCCGGCGAGTCATCGCGAGAGAAAGAAGCCATCGGGGAGGGAGATGGGAATCCGAAGGAGGATGCGGCGATGACGCGCGATGGCCCCTACCTGGCGCGCCAACTGTCGGTGTTTCGTGCACCGGCAATACGAATTTCTGGTCGGAGGGGGTCGCGCGCTCCCTCTCCCCGAATGGTCGACTCAGGAAGCCTGGTGTTTATACTGGTTCGGGCCGAACGTCCCTACTCCAGTTCGCTTGGTGGGGGTGTATTGATTTTGCGGGACGAACAGGGGGTTACAAGCGAGGCAAGGGCTCGGCCGACCGATCCCCTTGTGCTCGGCTGCTTGTTGTCTATAAGAGGTTCGTCGTCCCCCTCTGTAAGGTCCTACCTCTCCTTATATATCTGGAGATGCCCGGTTTACATGGAAGTTTCGGGGGAGAAAAAAGGAAAAAAGGGGTACTGTCCGCCTCGGAGTCTGGTTTCCGTCCTGTCGCCTGACCTCTTCTTCCCCCACGCTGGGTTGGCAGGGTGACGTCCGTTCTGTACATCTGTCAGCTTCGGTGGTTTTAATGGCACTTGACTTTGGCTTGGCCTCGGGGCGGGACGCCCCCCTCTGTGGCGTGTCAGTCGACGGGACGGGGGCTTGACTTCTCGGGTGGCCCTTCTGACAGTCTCGGGAAGGCGCCACCTAATCCTGGCGCCCACGCAGGGGGATGTCAGACCCACGGGGCGGTTTTCTGACACCGGCGTGGGCCCTGCTGGCTCGAGCGCTGGTGGGGCAGGCCGACTGAGGTCGGCTTCGGACAGGCCACGGGGTCTGCTGACCGTTCGAGGTCGGCCCCGAACAGGGTGCGGCCTACTTTCGCGGCCTGCGTATCTGTCGCTGGTGCTGGGCCTTTGTAGAGGCAGGTCAGCCCGCTCGAGGCCCCGGGCTGATGGGGGTACCCATGGTATGGGTACGCGTCACATAGCATCACTTAACTAGACAATTATCTACCCTTTTCCATAGTTGTGATGGTTTGCCTTATTGAGATAAATTGTGGACTATGATGATGAGGACATCACTACCATGGATACGACCATGCCTACAAACCCAATTGAAACCAACAATGTAATACAAGGGCCAATTACTCGAGCTCGCGCACGTCAATTCAATTGCCAGGTGAATGCGTTCCTCGGGTTGCATACCAATAATTTAATGAATGGAATGCTATTTAATCCTTGTAATGATTTTATTGTCTTTAGGAACCAAGGAGAAGGACTCCCAAATGTCAAGCATGAAGCCAATTCTTCCGGTGCACAAATTCAACTCGGATTCGGCGTCTGGGATAGCACCAACTTAAAATGACCATAACTTTTGATCCACGAGGGTGTTTGGGGTCTATGAGTACTGGTTTGAAAGGTTTCGTCGTCCTCTTTCCAACGGATCTGGCCTCATGTCCAAATTCCTTACGAGTCAATAGGAATCTGCAAAACAAGTTCGATCATCTTTCCAAATCCGAGTCAAACTAGGAATATGAGTCCTACTCGGATGGTTATGCTTTGGACGCCCCTAGCACGGTTTTGGCCTCCTATTTCTCCTATATATAGCTAGGGAGTCCCCCAAAATAACTGGGTTTTTGGTTATTTGATAGTTTAGCCTTTTGCTACTATTTTGAGTCTTTTAGACGTGCTCAACGGCCGCCTAACAAGTTTCTTGTATCGGAACCCCAACTTTTCAGTACTTCATCTATATTTGCAATTTTAGATTGCTTTTGCCTTGTTCTTGCTTGTTCTTCGATTGCTTGCAGGAATTGATCTTCGTGATCAGGTTGATCGTGCCCACGGCAAGGTCAATAACCATCTGGAGTTGGTTTAGCGATTGCTAAGGCGCATCGTCGTTGTACGTTGTAGTCGGATCGTCAAAGTCGTCTCCACCCAAATCGAAGGTTCATTCACATCGAAAGATCGGGACACCCAATGTTACATCAGTCATGTGAGATGATGATCATGTGTTTACTTATGATTATGCAAGTGTGTTGTGGTGGTTATGGCTTGAGTGGCCATATTGCTTGCTATGTGTAGCTTATCCAAGTGTTAGGTTAAGTTGCCATGTTTGGTACTTGCATGTGTTATGACGATTGTAGTTTGTTAAATGGCTATGCAATGGTTAATTTGAGTATTTATGCAAGTTATTCATGTTATGGCATATGTGCATGCATAAAGGAAGAGGTGACCCATTCTGAAGCGGGCCTCTATGTTCACACGTAGTGAACACGAAACTCCTACCTCGTAGTCCTATCCACGGTTGTGTATGGGAGCGAGTTAGTAAGAGTAGGCACCCTCCACGGGATGGAAGGGAAAGAGGGTGCACACCGACGAGTGTGCACTCGGCAATACCGGTATGTGCTAAGCAAAGAGGCATGATGCATTGCATTGCATAAATGAGAATGTGAATGAGAAAGTATATGAGAATGTGAATGAGAATGTGATTGAGGAAGTCTTCATGGATTGTTTTCCATGGTTGTTGATCGGTATGTCGTATGTATATGAATTGTCATTGTTTTGTACCATTGCAATAAAGGGGAGCTAGATTCACGTCTACACATAGCATCACTTAACTAGACAATTATCTACCCTTTTCCATAGTTGTGATGGTTTGCCTTATTGAGCTAAATTGTGGACTATGTCGTGATGGTTGTTTCAACTATTTGATCAACTCGTAGTTGTGCTTGAGATGGCTAGATTTATCCTTGGTATAAATTGTTGATGCAATCTTGGTTATCATGTTTATAGTAATTGCTATCCTACTATTATGTTGTGAACTTACTATTGATGCTTAAAAACCTTGTTAAAGTAAATATATGCTGCCGAAATTTTGTTTAAGTTATTAGCGTAGTTGCTGTAATTTAATGTTAAATATGTGTTTTAGATATTGCTAGTATCCTTTATGGTGGCATTCGCAGCATATTTGGTGCCGGGGTGTTACAGATGGTGAAGTGTTGGCCCACGCGGATGCAGTGCGCTGTGTCTGTGATACTACGGGTTGGCATAACTTTAGAAAGTATGAATTCTGCAATTTGAACCCTACGGTATGGCGTTTTAGCGCGTTTTGGGCCTCTCCGGGGTCGTTTTGGGCCGTCGGTGGGATGAATTGGGCCCATGTGGGG
The DNA here is from genome assembly GCA_036346355.1 of Rhipidocladum racemiflorum. Lineage (NCBI taxonomy): Eukaryota > Viridiplantae > Streptophyta > Magnoliopsida > Poales > Poaceae > Rhipidocladum > Rhipidocladum racemiflorum. The sequence goes on along the minus strand of CM070584.1, from coordinate 23,711,019 downwards.
GTGTGCTAGGGCAGCACACCTGCTGCCCCTTCCCCCATGCGCCCCCATCTCTCCCCCTTTGAGCCGCCACCCCCACCTCCTCTCCCCCATCTTCCCCAAATCTCCCCACCTCTCCTCCTTTGCAAAACCGCCCCTCCTCTCCACCCTTCTCCCCCTTGCGGGTGCGCCCTAGACCTTCCCCTCGCTTCCACGTCGCGCTTTGGTGCTGTCCTCACCGGTGGGAGAATCCGCGACGAGGAGGTCCGGTGGAAACGGCGCATGGGAAGAGATCGGGTGGAGATCGCGTGGGGAAAAGTTCGTCAAATTCGTGGTTCTTCAAGAAGGTAATGGGGAAAACCTTTGGGATTGATTAGATGCTGTTGTAGTCGGGGATTTCTATGTTTTTAGATCAAGGGAGGTGCTGCCATGGGGTAGAATTGATGAAAACTTGGATTGTATTCACGTTCTGTTCGGGCAGATTGGGAACCCGAACTAGGGCAGGCGTTTTCGTGAATTTAGATTTGGAATCTGGTCATACGGACGTGGAAGAAGTTGTAGGTAATTTAATTATCTTTCCGTGGACATAAAGAACGTTAAATTCCGATCAGCCATTTGAAAGTTATGACTGTTTTACCGAGCGTGTTAAAATCTGTGACGTGATTGGAACAGATCACGGTATTTTGTAGATTAAACAACATTAGAGTCCGAATCAGTCTTTCCCTATAACTAGAAAAAGTTGGGAAATTTCCTAAGCTATGCGAGGATGTACTTGTTTATTCAATTTGGAGTCCTAGAACAGAAGCTATGCCCATTGGAAGGCCGCTGTCCCGAAGGGATAGATTTGCTGTTTTCTGATTTTAGGAGTTGTAAGCAAAGTCGGGGTAGTGGGATATTTGTGTGCTGTTTTGTGGACTCGATTTGAGTGTGTGGCACGTGTTTACAGGTGGTGTGGCTCCGGGAGTGCCCTCAACCTCTCGTCACTCCGTTGCCCGTGGTTGAAGGCAAGTGTGTTGCGTGGATTGTATGCTATACGTGTTGCTAGAATTGCTTGATAGTATTTGGAATAGACAACATGTTGTCTTGCCATGAATTACATGTTATAATTGATAGGATGCCCTTAGGCCATGATTTAAATGTTGTCGATGATATGGTGTCCTCATGCCATGATTAAAAATGCTTGTTGTTGATAAATGATTCACATGCCATGTTTTGAATCTGCTACCGTCGATTGTTGAATACGGTCCTACATGTTGTGATGCCATGTGTTGATATACAATATTTCTATTTATGTATACGTTGCTGTCCATTTTGCATACATGGCATATTTTCATGGCCGGCCGGTGAGATAAGTCATAACTATTCCGGTAGGGTCGGTGAGAACAGTTATGACTAGTTCGGGGCTATTCTGTTGAGTAAGTCCTACATCGTGATTCCATCACCAAGGTGAATGGAAGCGAGTGATAGGCACCCTCCATCTTCGGGATGGAAGGGGAAAAGGGTGCATGCCGACGGGTGTGCACTCAACCATACCGGTATGAGTATTCCAGGAGACATGTGCATTGCATTGCATGAATGATATACATAAATGAAGATGTTTATGAGATAATGATGAGAGTACTCATGAGATGCTCATGAGATGATTATCATGGTGTATTAAAGGATGTATATAATGTTAAATATGATGTGTTGTGATATAGCTGTGGAGACTGGAATTATGGTTTGTTGTCTTGCACCTTGTTTTTCATTACATTACACCTTGCTGAGTGATGAACTCACGCTTATGTTTTATTTTGTTTGTTTATTTAGGTACAATGAAATCGGCGCGCGGGAAGGGAATTTAGCTACACTTCCTCACGTAGCACTCATAATCTAGATAATTCACCCATTTCTGTGGAAACATGGCAATAAGTTATGTTGATTTTGGTGTATGGATATTATGTGTTGGTTTCCCTCATGTGTGTCATGTGGGTCTTTGGAGCGATTTGTTTTATCATCCTAGTTTTAGTAGATGCTTATTCCATGATTATCATTGCTTATTGTCATTCTAGTTGATGCTCATCTATTGTTGTCGATGCATATTGATATCTTGATTGATACATATATTGATATGATATTGTGATGTTCAAATTTATGCATAAATAAAGGAGATGCTGTCAAAATTTTCAATTATTCTAAATGATTACTTGCTGTAATTTACCTTAAACTATGGTAATAAATGTGTTATGGTCTATGTTTGGTGACATTCTGGGCTTAGTAAAAGCCGGGGTGTTACAATGTCCAACGACGTCTCCACCCCCCGGCAGCCCGCACAGTGACCCAATCGCCTCACCTTGTCACGGACCCGCTCCCAAGCTGTCTCAGCCTCAGCGGCGGTCACCTGGATGCCCGTTTGGAGGTGCACCAACATGGACGTAGCCTCCACATCCAACTTTCGTACAAGCTGTGCCTGCATGTAATGCTGAATTCATGCGTCATCCCACTACAGTGCCCATGTCGTCATGCGGTGCGCGGACAGTGTGCCCGCTGCAACCCCCATCCGGGTCATCCTGCAATGCAAAAATAGGGATTTACATACAACATCCATTTGACGGGAATTGTAAGTAGTGTGTTTAGGAGACGTACCTGTAAGCGCCATGTGAGACAACGTGACGAGGCGGCAAGGGAAAAGTTTGTAAGAGCCCGAACTGCCATAGCACCCTGTGAGGCGAGTACTCCTCCACGCACAAGTCGAAGACGAGGACCTTACGGGTGAGCCAGTACTGCTCATCCCGTGTACAAAGTGCGGAGATCCCGTGAGGTGCTCAGACGTCGAAGTCATGCTCGTTGTACGGCGTCCACCGCACGTCCTCGTCGTGGAGCCAGTCGAACTCCCGAACGAACTCAGGGTAGGACCTCCTAACCTGTCGGTGGGCGTACAACCGCTGCGGGGAAATAAAAAACGGTGCATGTTATGCAAGTGTGTAAGTTGGGGAATAAGATCCAAGGTGGCGTACCTGTCGCTGAACCCAGTAGTGGCCCATGGTGGGCCAGTCCAACAGGTCCACGTGGTACAGGTCCTGTGAGTACGGCGACCTATCAACAATAGGCCTGCCGATAGATAAGCGCTCCCAGGACCACAACTGCAGCAGTAGGACGCACCCCGACATCGTCACGTCCTCGTCTGCCCGAGATACAGCATCGCACAGACCTCTGTATGTCGCCGCGAGCACAGCAGAGGCCCATGACCATTGCACCATCTGTTTACAACGAGAAAGTTAGACATGTCCTGTCATTACATATTTTAACGGAATGTGTTACCTCATCGTACGGGGTGTCGACGATGGACTGGGCGTACTGGATTAGGTGTCGGTCCACCATGTTCCCGTGCGAGGACGGGAACATCACCCAACAGAATAGCAAGAGCAAGTATGCCTCCAGGTGGCGGGTCACATCCTCCTCCTCGGCGTGCGGGTGGATCAGCTCAACCTGCTGCATTTGGTACAATATTATCAGCAACTTAGCACGTCCCCGTTGAATTGCAATGAAGGAGGTACTAACCGTGAAATGAAGATCCATGTCTTCGTCGATCCGTGCCGCTCACCCTACTTGAGGGGCACGTACAGGACAGCCCGGGGGTGTCGCTGCACCTCAGCGAACCGCACGGACAACTCCGCGTGCCACATGACGGAGATGTCGTGCGACACAACTGTAGGACCCGCATAGGGGAGTCCTAAGAGGAAACACATGTCCTGCAGCGTCGGAGCCATCTCTCCGTAGGGCTGGTGGAACGTGTGCGTCTCCGATCTCCACCGGTCGATGAGTGCGGCCAGCAGGGACCGGTCGTACCCGAACCGTGGGACGTAGTTGACCTACGCCAGGGCAGTGGTCTGCTCCACCATCCTACAAAAGCGGAAGTAAGCCAGCCGCTCGTAACCTGCATGTAGTGTGTACCGTGGTCAAAATTGCATTCACAGCTAAGTACATGTACGTAAAAGAGTGGGAATCGTTGGTAGCTTACTGTGGAACCCAGCGTTGGTCAATGCGAAGCATCTCGTTCGGCACCCGAGGCCACAGTGTCCCTAGCTGTCGGCCCTCAACTGCAGAGTACCAGACCTATGGGTCCGGTCCATGGTCGCGTCTAGCAGCTCTGGGCAAGTATCAGCAACACACCCAGCTCTCGCCATCGTCGCCTATTACAAAGCAAATACAACAAACTGGTCAGTAATTAAATGTTGCATAATAGAACTACCAAAAATTAAATGCAAAATAACGAGAATTATACAAGGCATACTAAAGATTACATGACCAACCGTCTATTACCGATTTTCCCAAATAAAACAAACGACAATCATAAGCTTTAATTCTGCAGGTTTGCAGCATTCTTCAAGGACAACGATATTCTAGAAAGCTAAATGAGCAACATATTACAAACATACTAAAAATGAGTATATGTTCAATGAAGCACACAACATCAAAAATTACAAGATGGGAACAATAATTAACTGGTACATCAAAAATTACATGATGGGAACAACATCGAAAATTACATTATCCACAATTACGACGCTCCTCGAACTCGTCCATATCGTTCCAAATACGACGTGTCCTTTGACACCCAACCTTCTGCTTCAACATTCGGATGTTTGGTACCCATCGATGATCTGGAGGGGGGTTGTTGTGAATGATCCATCCACTCGGTATCCATACACCTCGTTATGCCACGTGTTGAGAACACTTTGCTTGTAGTAATAGTGGGAGATGTACAGACGACATGATTGGTGTGTCTCGGCGGCTGCGGCAATCACATGCGAGCACGACAAGTGCAGCAGGCGTGGCTTCTGGCAGGAGCACTCGTAGTCAGCAGCTCGGAGTATGCACATATGGGAAGTCCTCTCCCAGTGGGCACCCTTCGACCTCGGTCACCGCATTGCATGTGGTATCTCCATTCCACGCCACTTTTCGGTGTAATGCGATGTGTCTGTGCCTTTCGTGTTTTGTTGGCCATGTACGTAGATACAACCATTGAGTACAACAGTAGATTTCCTGACATATATGCAGCGGACTTCTTGTATCGCTCAACGAAATATCTTTGGGTGCCTAGCAATACACCTTCAACTATACCCACCAATGGAAGGCATCTCATGCCTTTCATTACCCAGTTGTAAATCTCTGCCAGGTTCATTGTCATTATTCCATAACGCGAACCGCCCTTGTCATGCAGAAGGGACCATTTCTCCAATGGCTCGTGTCGTATCCAGTCGATGAAACTCTTTATGCTTGTCTCGGGTCTACGCCGAATATTTGGGGCATCGGTCGGGAGCGCACACAAGGTTGTGGGGTCCTCTCCTTGCTCGTGGTAAACCATGGGGTTCCTTGATGAGCTAGCGGTATCTCTTGGATTCATGGATTGCTTCTTTGTTAGTTCATCCAACGTCCTCCAAAGTGCGTTGAACTTCCTCCACTAGTTCTGTTTACACAGCAGCTTGAACAAGTTCATAAGTTCCTTGTTCCTGAACTAACAAAAAAATTGGCACCCATGTGCCTCATGCACCACTTGCTCTTTAGGTTTGGGCACTTTGCTGCTCCCACGACGTCGGACCCTTGTTGCATATCCACGACGCCCTTAGCAGCCCTGCATGTCGGTCATGGGTCAGGCCGATAGTGAACAAATACCAGCTTGACTCTTTTAAGGAACCAGTACCAGCTGTATGTGTTTCCCCACTCCACGAAGGCCAATGCAACGAGTAGAACCTGGTTGTTGGCATCCACCGCGATCGTAGTTAGAATCTGGCCCTTGTACTTCCCTGTGAGGAATGTGCCGTCCATACAAATGACCGGGCGACAGTGTCGAAACGCATTTATGCATGCTCCGAGGGCGAAGAAGGCACACTGCAAGACCCACTTACCCGCGCACACACCATCCGTGGGAAACTCCGCAAGGTCAATGATTGTACCGAGATTCCTACGTGATATTGCCCTTAGCAAATGCGGAATATTCTCGTAGGAAGCCTCATACGTCCCGAACCATATTTGCAAGGCTGTCCTTTTTGCTCTCCATGCTTTTCCGTAGCTAATTTTGTACTGAAACCTCTCCTCCACAGCTGTGATAATAGATCGAGGTTGCAGGTGCGGATTCTCCACGATCTGACCATAAAACACATTTGCCACCTATGTGGATGACAGATTGAAGTGTTCCTGCTCCGCTTCCTCCAGTTCGCAGTTATTCTCTATCACTATGGAACATTTCCAGTAGTCCTTCCACTTCCCCTCGTATGCATGCACCCGCCATGGGCACGAATCAAGTACGCACTTCACGTCGTACTCCTTTTTGCTAGACTTCACTATCCTGAATTGCTACCGAAGAGACATTGCCCAGTACTTCACCGCACCCATCACAGCCTCCTTATCTTTATATATGGCCCCCTGCATGACCTCGTTCTCATGATACTCACATGCACCACTGTTCCCTTCATTCATTGTTAGGTCTTCGAAATTATAATTGCTCCACGCACCAGGGACAGGAACCTCAGGAGTGTTGTCCTCCTCGTTCGAGTTTCGCCATAAGGGACTTCCTCATCCGCACGGTCCGCCTCCTCCATCATTTCAACTGTGTCCTCCACCTCCTCCCTCTCGTCGGCCACCCCCCGTGCCTCCATAGTTGTCTCCTCGCCCCCCTCGATCCCCTCGCCACCGCCAATCTCGTGTTCCTCGTCTCCGGGCTCCTCGCCACCTTCATCATCACATTCTTGCATATTTGTCTTCCCCTCCTCCGTAATATCTACCCCGACATCACGAACTTCTGACACCGATGGAGCTACCGGGTAGCACTGTACCAGCAATATGAGCAGTCAGCCCCGCTCTATGGTAAACCCAACATAGCTCCTCCATGATGATGTCGCGTTAATAGGAATAAACTCTCCATAAAAACAGTGTTGCGCACGGCTTACTACTGCTCTAACCCACAGCCGAATAGTCCGCACATCCAAATTGAACATCTAAAACATCCACTCCAACAAAACCCTGTATGTCCTATCGCTCGGTCTAGATATGCCCCGTACGACTCTTGAAAATGATGACAAATTCACTCCATCGACCCCTTGTGCTATCTCTCCATCTCCATAAAATATCTAAAAATACAATTTCTCCGACATGCTGCCTGCAACGTCAAACCGAACCGAGAAATTCATCAGCTGTCTACCCTTAAAAACTGCATATCTAAATGATATATCATAATTCCTTTAATTTATATGTCGCTGAGTCGCTAAATCGCTGAGTCGCTATAATCGCTGAGTCGCTAAAACACTGAGTCGTTAAGTCGTTGAGTCGCTAAATCGCTAAGCCATTAAGTCGCTAAAACGCGGAGTCACTGAGTCGCTATGTCGCTAAATCGCTGAGTCGCTGAGTCGCTAAAATGCTAAAACGCTAAGTCGCTGAGTCGCTAAATCGCTGAGTCGCTAAATCGCTAAAACGTTAAGTCGTTGAGTCGCTAAAACGCTAAGTCACTAAAATGCTAGGTCACTAATTAATCTAATCGCTAAATTGCTAATTACAATCAAACGAACAAAAAAATTACCTGCGATAGCCTTCTCATCCTCCTCTTCTTTCTTTCTCTTCTTCTTCCTTCTCCTTTTCTTTCTCTCTTCTTCCCCTCTTCTTTCTTTCTTTCTTTCCTCTGCTTGCTTCGGTCGCGACTGCTTGCTTCGGCCACGAGGGGGAGGAAAAAGGTGCTGGGGGCACCTATCGCCAAGGTATGGGGCGATCGCCCCTTATTGGGGCGATTGGTCTGCCACCTTTGACAGGGGCGAAACGGCAACGTTTCCAGCTAACGGCGCGCTCTGCAAACGCCATGCCCAAACATGGGGCGATCGCTCCAGTACTGGGCGATAGACGATTAGTTTTGCTATTGTTTTTCGTTGATTAGTTTTGAAAGAAAGATTTAAAATATATATTAAATAAAAAATTCCTGCAACGCTCAATGAACGACGGGAGTAGGACGCACGCATTGGTTGCAAGCTGTGCTTGGTGGGAGCACTGGGTGGCTGGTAGATCTAGCGACTGCGGTAGATTCAGGTCCGATCTACGTGGCGGTAGCAGTTCGTCAGGCGTAGATGGTGTGGATGGTGGTCAGAGCTGGCGTGAGGTGGCTGGTGTTGCCTAGCGGGCCGCAGCACAGTGGCGATGCTCGATGGGAGTGCGCATGGCGGTGCGGGGCCCGAAGATTCGCAGTGGGCAACGGGAGCACGCGCGGTGGGGTGCCTCCTGAAGATCCACGGTGGGCGACGGGAGCGCGCACGGCGGGTGACTCCTGAAGTCCGTGGTGGGTGACAGGAGCAATGGACCAAGCTTGGATGGCGCGACGTGATTTCGGCATGAGCTGCACGACGGTGCTACGAGCATGGCGTGCGGGCAGTAGCACATGGCATGGGGACGTAGGCTGACAGCAGTAGGCCAGTGTGGCCAGCGATGTAATTTTATTTATTTATTTGATGAACAGTAACCTTGAACCCTAATTGGCAGATTAAATTAATCTAGTCATCAATGATTAAGAACCACTAATCTAGGTAATTAGAGAAATTAATCTATAGGATTAAAAGACTACTAAAATACAATTAACTTACATACTTCGAACTTACGTATAGTTTGCGGTAGACTTAATCGCTTAATGCGGTTGAAATTCGATGAAGTGTAGATTGATACAGTCAGACAATCTTTTATCGGCATCGGGAAGCTTCATGTTGATAATGTTGGAAAAGTGTGCAATATTTTAGTTTCAGATTTTACCAGAAGACAAATATCACAGATAAGTAGTGATGCACACAGTAAATCTAACAGCAGGCTACACATTGTACTTGCAAACATATATATACTCATAAAACATAATATGATCAAGTTGAACGAACACTAACGACTTACAGTTGAGCTCGATGAAGAACTGAACGATGCGCCGAAGAGGTCGTGGAAGAAGTCGAAGTCGAGGAAGCAGTGCAAGAGCGGTCATGCAGATGCGCTGCCCAGAAACCTTATTGTCGCCCCGTGCAGGTGAACTCTGCGGCAAAGGCCTCCTTCACGGTGCATGCCGAGGAGTAAGGCCGATGAGGTTCTACAGCTCAACACAACAGTACAGCTTTTGCAGAGAGGAGCATGAAGAATGGAGGAATTCAGCGTGTCAAGCCTGGACGTCTCCAGGTGTTTATATACACGCACACTAGTAACTGACGGAGTAATATGACAGTTACTAGTAACTGACCGCATAATGTCGACAGTTGCTAGAATGTTTAAATCACATTTAAACAGAATGAATAGATAGATAATTGCAAGATTCAGCAAAATAAAAGGTGAATTCAAAGTGCGAGAAGACACACTACGACGCGTCGCGGTCGCTCGTCTCAAGTCCCAAGTCACGCGGATTTTCACGCGAATATGCGCGTGCTTGTGTTTAGCCAGTATTCACCCTATGCCATCCTCATGCCAAGTGTCATATTAATCAAGAGGTGGCAATGACTTCACCTTTTAAATTGCCCTTCCTCCACTTGGCTAGGCAATATGGTACTAAATCATGCATGCTGTGGAATTAAAGGAAATGGGCCACCCATAAACCAATTTCTAACAGATAATATGTTATAAAAAGATAACGGTTGTCATATATCAATCACAATGCACTGTCGGATAACTAGAACAATCACGAAGAACATATATAATGAGGCAAAAACTTTATTTATTAGATTGATTCTTTTGTAAATAAGGTGCTATATTTATAGTGAAAAATCTCATTAGAAATAGATTTAAATTTATACATAAAAAAATAGAATCAAATTATATCTCCATAACCGAAATCAAGAGTTCAATTATACATCAACCATAAGAACTCATTTAATGGGATATAATGGTAGCGAGAGTTTTCCAGCGGCAGTAGTGTAGTAGTGTATTTTCTCTTTCTTTATTGGATATTACTAGAACTTACCAGCTAAAAGTAAGTTACTCTGCCTTTGAGCTTGCTTAAAATAATCTACTTTCGTGTAGGATTTACTAGGTAGAACCGTGCGGCAATGCCGCACCGCGCAAAATTTGATTCCGAATTCTTTTTTGCAAGGAAACGGCGGAGAAAAGATCTAGTCGTAATTTTTTTATTTTTTTTTTGAAAAAAAGGTGACGTGAAGGATCCGGTCGTAAATCTACGAAACTACGGGTCTTTTTTTGAAAAATAACCGGGAAAAAATCTAGAGATAGAGCTGTACACATATATCTGTTGATGAAAATATTATTTCCAGGAAAAACGAAGAAATAACCTAGACACAAATTTCTTTTGACGAATTTGGTTAACACTTTATCATTACCCGACTAACCTCCTTTTGTCGAGTTTAATACTCTATGTGCTAATCGGGTGATAATACATGTTCCGAAAAATATTAGAGATGTCAACCCTCTTTTATCGAGTTTAATACTCTATACGTTCACCGAGTAATAATACACGTTTCGAAAAATATCAGATATCGAGTTGGGAAAAAAAATTAGAGATTAGTGATCGAGTTGGGAAAAAAATCCAGAGATAGAGCTGCACACATATTTCTGTTGACGAAAATATTTTTTCGGGAAAAACGAAGAAATGACCTGGACGTAACGGCTGGGACCTGTTTGTTATATTTTTGGACCTGATCGCTATTATAAAAAATTAGAAAAAGACTCGTTCGATATTTGTATTTAGCGGGGGCTTTGCCATAAAGTAACTAACAAGGGACCTAAACGCAATTCAAAAAAGATTTTGTTATACTCACAAAAAATCACAAAGGACCTCTTTGTAATTTACAGAAACCTATCCGTAATTTACAAAAAAGGGAAGGACCTTTTTGCAAAATGGTATGGGGGTTGAGGTGGCACCCTTGGTTGGCCTCCAATTCTTCCCCCTTTAATATATAGTATTCAAAAAAGATTTTTTTATACTCACAAAAAATCACAAAGGACCTCTTTGTAATTTACAAATACCTATCCGTAATTTACAAAAAGGGAAGGACCTTTTTGCAAAATGGCATGGGGGTGAGGTGGCACCCTTGGTTGGCCTCCAATTCTTCCCCCTTTAATATATAGTATATAGTATATGGGCTCTTCTTTCTTTATTGGGTTTGGGCTTCAGTTTTCCAATGGCAGTAGAAACGAGAATGGCGGTTGAACACAAGGATACAAATCTCGTTTTAAGCTAAATCTTGGAGATGCCCGAAATCTGAAATCTCGACGAGATTTTAGAAATTCAAATAAAATCCAGTCGGAATATAAAATTCAAATTTCAAATTCGGTCTTTTTTCTACCGGGAAATCCGAGATTTCGGTGCAATTTGAACTGACAAAAAATGGTCAAAACACGTCAAAAAAATTTGAATTTTTGTGTGGATGATCTTCAACCTAAGTCCAATCATATCCTCCCAAAAAAAGAATTAAAAATCAGGAAAAAAAGTTTGAAATTTTGGCCGAAATCACCGAGATTTCGACCGAAATGGGCGAGATCTCGGCGAAATTTAAACTTACACTGTAGCATTTTGAAAATTTTCAAATTTTTTTATCCGATCGAGATTTCAAATCTCGAAAAATCCAAAATCCAAAATCTCGACGGAATTTTGCCGAAAACCACCGAGATTTGTATCCTGGTTGGACATAGCCGTTTGACCGAAATGCGTGCGCGAAGTACCTCCCTCGTAAAAAAAACCGAAAAGGCACGCGCATTCCCCACAGGCCACAACGTCTCATTTCCTCCATTTTAAGGAAAGCCAAACGTCGCCCGGTTCACACGCCGATCCCAAACACCGAAAACGCCCGAGCCTTCGCTGCCCAAAGGCCAAGCCCTAGCCGCAGCCAAATCCCCTAACCCTAAGTCGCTCTCCTTGGACTTGGTAGGCGGTGGCGGCGGGAGGAAGAGGAGGGGTGCGAGAGGCACGCACGGCGGCGGTGGCGCTACGGCCATCACCATGTCCGCAGTAGTGTGCAGCAAGCGGGCTTCTTCCCACTTCGAGGAGTTCACCCACGTCGCAGGCTCCCCTCCCGCCGCCAAGCGCGCTCGCTGCGTAGGCTCCGCTTCCCCGACGCAGCTTACCTGGCCACGCGACACCGCCGACCCGGCCCTCGTCGCTGACATCTCCGCACGCTTCCCAGCCATGAACCTCGAGGTGACCACCCCACACCCCCACCCCCACCCCCTGGCTCTCTCTCTCTCTCTCATTTGCAAATGGGTAAATGGATGGGGTCCTCGGTGGGGCGAGGTTATTATTTTTTCTGAAGTTGTTAGATGTAGAAAACCGCGATCTTTGTTGGTTTCGGATGAGATTGATAGCTGGTGTGCCTATCTGCGATGGAAGAGGATGCCTTCTTGATTGTGATGTTTCTGAAATGTGTGTTGGATTAGATGAAGTTAATTTGTTTTTAATTTGCATCTTCTTTACCTTTGTAGCTAATTCTCTCGTATCAGTTTTCGTTTCCGCCTCTGTGTTAGAAGATAGCTTGGGGATGGCATGATGGTTGGATGCAGAAGAAGGGTTCAATTTTATTGGTTTAGGTTGTGTGTGCTTGAGGTACTGAACGATTTTGGATGTGGATGAAGTTTGGACACCTAAGAATTGAGTCACGCACTCAACTGGAAGTGAAAGGCCTGAACCTACAATTGTTTAGTTTTAGCTTACTGAACGAATTAAATCATGTGGATTGTACAACCACATTAAGGTGTTCAACCACATTAAACGTGGATGAAGTTTATCTGTGGATTGTACACCTAGGAATTAAATCATGCATTCGCCTGGAAGTGAAATGTTTGATAATTTCATTTGGTTATAACTCTTACCTTTAATGTGGTTACAAATGAGTTGAACAGCTGCTGCCTGGAAGTGAAAGGTCTGATAATAGTTTTGTTTGGTGTTTGGTTATACTTCTTACTACCTGTAAGAGTCTTACAATGAGCTGAACACTTGACAGAGGGTAAAGGAATTGCATGTGCTTTTTTTTTCTGGATGCTTGCGTTTTGACAAGGGACAAATCTGCAATTTTACTTTTAAATGGGAAGGTCATTAATTGTTCATTATATTGCAGAACCATGTACATGGAACTGCATGTAAACAGGCTAGGAATACATTATAGTTACATTTACACATAAATTCTAAACAAAAAACATTTGACCCACTTTTTTTTGATCTGTTGTGCTTTTGCGTGGCAAATCGAACTTATTATTGATATTTCACATTGGGATTAATTGCCAAACTGCTCTGATTTTTCAAGTGCTGGAATTGGCAATATAGATTTCATCCCACTTCTTTATATCTGCATATGCTAAATTCTGAGTTTCCTCTGAACTTAGTTCCAAATATGAAAATGTTCTTGCTAAATGAAATGGTTGATAAAATTTTTGAACTTCTGATTCTGGTTCAAGAATGTGGAATTTCCTCTTTTTTTCGTTAGCGGAGAGCTTGGATTGATGGGTACGTGGCTTCCTTGGCTTATTCGAGGTCTCATGTGAAACAAACATGTGTTTTCTTTTACAACTTTTTTTTCTCCATATTTTTGTGAGCAGCTCAGGTGTTGAGTTCAGGTAATTATTTGGACCATGTGAAATAAACTTTCCAACTTTTTTTGCATATAGACCATGTGTTGAGTTCAGGTGAAGGTAAATTTTCGTCTCAATAAAATTCATTTAATACAAGTCACTCTTGCTTTCAGTTGATTGAAAAGGCTCCGGAAGAATCTGGAAATGATTTGGATTCAGCAATAAAGAGTTTGCTTAATCTACATTTGGAATCTGTTGAAAATAATGGTGACCCTGCATGCGAGCCCCCCAATCAAATAACCACTGAGGTTCAGGTGTCTGTTGAAGGTATTGTTTCAAATAGACTCTCTGATCATATGTAAGATATTGACTATAATATTTGTTTTGTCATTTCCTTCAACTGAGTTTGATATATTTTACTGGTCTTGTAGGTAAACTTGCCAAGATTAAAGTTTCTCTTCACACTTATTACACAGCATTTTTCTTTTGGATGGTTGACACTTAATAAGCCGGAATCCTCATGGCTTTTATTGATATACGAAAAATGCCACCACTTATCGTAGTATCTGTCCAAGCTATATTCAATTACATTGCTCTCTTAGTCTCTTTATATTCAGTGCACTCTTAACAAAAACTGCTTGAGCTATTTGTATGATCTCTGAAGCTGATAATCTACACATATAGTGCCGTGGCAATCTTGCCATAGCTTAGATGAAATTGTCTCTCTTTTAGAAGAATGAAGCGTGTTTTCAGGTGATCATCTGCTTACATATGTGTGTTCTGTTTATTGTACAGTAATAACATATAGTGCTCTGTGGATCTTACTTTTGCTAGCTTAGATGAAGCTGTGTATATCTCTTTTGGAAGAAAGATGCATGTTTCCTTGTGTCCATCTGCTTACATATCTTTTTTCTGTTTATTGCACAGTAGTAACATTTAGTGCTACGTGAATCTTACTTTTCCTAGCTTAGATGAAATTGTGCATCTCTTTTAGAAAAAAGATGGATGTTTTCTGGTATGCATCTGCTTACGTGTGTTATTGTTGTTTATTGTGCAGTAGTTGTACAGCTTATGTCCTGTGAGAAGTGTCCAATAAAAAAAATCTGTCATTTATACTACACATGCTATTGCCTCATTTCCTGCTGCGTCATATTTTGCTGTAGTGCTCTGACTAATACTGAGGCATAGTAGAGATCATGACTTCATCACACTCCTTGAAACTCTATAGTCAATACTATATCTATTAGATCTTGTGCTCAGCCAAAAAGAAAAGAAAAAAAAACACAAATGACAAGAATGTGCAGGCATGAGTTCAGGCTAAGCCAAATAAAAAAAACACATGAGAACATAAAGGGAAATCCTTGATGTATGATTTTTGCTGATGATATGGTGATAATTGATGAGAGTAGGGTAGGTGTTAATAGGAAACTAGAGTTGTGGAGGAAGATAGTTGAAGGGCGTTGGACTTAGTAAGACTAAAACGGAGTATATTAGGTATATTTTTAGTGGTGATGTGGCAGGTTATGGAGATGTTAGTCTAACGGGAAAGTAGTGTCCAGAAAGGAAACTTTTCGATATTTGAGATCGATACTATAGTGACGACGAGATTGAAGATGTGACCCACATGATACGAGTGGGGTGGGTGGAATGGCATCAAACATCTGGTGTCCTATAGTACGACGTTGATATCTGCGAAATTGTAGAGCAGAATGTTGGGTGATAAAAAGACAACATGTTCAAAAAATGAGCGTAGCAAAGATGTGGATGATGCGGTGGATCTGTGGTCATTCAAGGATGGATGGAATCCACAATGATGATATACATGATAAGGTTGGGGTAGCACCAATTGAAGAAAAGCTTGTCCAACATTGTTTGTCATGTGAGGCCTTTCTTATAGCCAGCGCAACAGGCATGGCATGGCAGCTGCACCGGCTAAGGGAGTAGTAGCAACTGCTGCCCCGCTAGTTAGTTAAGTTGTTTTATCCATTTGTTAAGTTGTTAGATAAGATTGTTAGCCAAATCTTCATGGTTATAAGGAGATTAACAACTCTGGAATAAAGTTAAGAAAAGAATTATCTCCGATATCTCCCTCTTCTGTCTCTCCTCTGCCTCTACGCACCCCTGGAATAAAGTTAAGAAAAGAATTATCTCCAATCTCCCTCTCTGGCTCTCCTCTGCCCCTGCGCACCCCTGCCATCTTGCGCACTGCTATACCTTCTCCCTCAAACTCCATTACTACTACCTCAAGTCACGGCATCCAGGAGGGAGCTGGGATCTAAACCCCCTCAAGCACATCGTTATTGGTTACGATCCTCAGGTCGTGACAACTTGGTATCAGAGCCAGGCACTGCACACTCCGCTGCAATGGACAGCAGCGAAAGGTTCGATACCATGGCCGATCAGCTAGCAGCCATCATGACGAAACTCGATCACATGAACACCAAGATCAACTCCACCGTTGCCTAATATTATTCATCATAGTCGGGTTTGTCCTTCTCAACCTGCTGTGCTCAAAGCACGTCGTCGATGGGATGTTTGGGAAATTCTTGTTCATTGGGTCAATCAAGCAGCTTCAGAAGCCTCTTGGGATTGTCTCACTGATTTTTGTGCTCGCTATCCATCATTCCAGCTCGAGGATGAGCTGTTTGAGAAGGCGGGGAGAGATTTCATGTGGGCCTTTCCTATAGCCGACGCAGCTGGCATGGCATGGCAGCTGCGCCGGCTAAAGGAGCAGCAGCAACAGCTGCCCCATTAGTTAGTTAAGTTGTTTTATCCTTTTGTTAAGTTGTTAGATAAGGTTATTAGCTAAATCTTCATGGTTATAAGGAAATTAACAACTTTGGAATAAAGTTAAGAAAAGAATTGTCTCCAATCTCTCCCTCTCCAGCCTCTCCTCGCACCCCTGCTCTCTTGCGCACTGCTTTGCCTTCTCCCTCAAACTTCATTACTGCTACCTCAAGCCACGGCATCCAGAAGGGAACCGGGATCTAAACCTTCTCAAGCTCATCGTTATTTGTTATGATCCTCAGGTCGTGACAGTTTGAGATTGGTTGGGCATCTCCAACGGAGGCTTCCTGAGGCACTGATGTGTAGTAGAATTTTAAGTCATCTCGAAAACATAAGAAGAGGCATAAGTCGACCAAGACTGATGTGGGAAGAAGCGGTTAAAAGAGAGCGCGTTAGATAGGAGTGTGTGGAAGTTAGCAATCCATGTACCGGGACTATGACCTAAGATCGAAGATTTACTGATTTAGTGATTTTATTGATTTTGATTGTCACTACAAGAAAAGTGATTTTTAATGACGGTCCAAACTCGTCATCATTAGTCCCGAAATTGTCATTGTAGGTTTTTTATGACAACTTTATGACAAATTCAACTTGTCATAGAAAGTGCGTCATAGAAAGTTTTCAATGACGTGAATTGGGTTCCACGGTCAGACACAATGACCTTGGGAACACCATGCAGTTGGACGATGTGGTTCAGGTAAAGTTCTGCAAGCTTGGCTCCACTATAAGTGGTGTGGACCGGGATGAAATGAGCTAAGACAGACGATCCACGATCACCCAAATGGATTCATGGCCGTTCGATGATCTCGGCAAACCACTGATGAAATCCATACCAACTTCATCCCACTTCCACTCCGTAATCTTCAAAGGCTGGAGCAATCCCGCAGGACGCTGGTGCTTCGCTTTGACTCGCTGACATACGTCGCATGTGGCGACGAATGCGGCAATATCCTTCTTCATACCAGGCCACCAGAAACTTTCTCGGAGATCCTGGTACATTTTAGTGCTTCTGGGGTGGATCGATAGAAGAGTTTCGTGAGCTTCCCTCAGAATCAATTGCTTGATCTCCTGGTCGTTCGTGACGTAAACTTGCCGTCCACGCAGGACCATTCCATCGGCTCTTTCTGAAAACTCCGAGGATGCGCTTTGTTTCAACTCGCGCTTAATCTCACCCATTCTCTCATCATTGAGCTGTGCGGCTTTGATTTGGGACTCAAGAGTGGGTTGTAGGGTTAGAGCTGCAACAAACCCTTCAACCACTTCCAAATTGAGTCTCCGGAACGCATCCAGCAACTGAGGTTGATTGACGAGAGTCAAGGCATTAACGGTGTGCGGTTTGCGACTTACGGCATCTGCAACTACGTTAGCTTTGCCTGGATGATAGTGAATTCCCAGATCGTAATCCTTGATCAGCTCTAGCCATCTGCGCTGCCTCAGGTTTAGATCTGGTTGAGTGAAGAAGTACTTCAGGCTCTTGTGGTCAGTATATATCTCACATCGGTTTCCGATGAGATAGTGACGCCACAATTTTAGAGCGTGAACTACTGCCGCCAATTCCAAATCTTGAGTCGGATAATTGGCTTCGTGAGGCTTCAGTTGACGCGAAGCATAAGCTACGACCTTGCCCTCTTGCATCAATACACAACCGAGACCCTGACACGAAGCGTCGCAAAACACGTCAAAGCTCTTGTGTATATCCGACAAGACAAGGATTGGGGCAGACGCAAGTCTCCACTTTAACTCTTGAAAGCTTGCCTCATAGGCTGCTAACCACTCAAATTTCTTTTCCTTCTTGAGCAGTTCAGTCAGTGGCTTTGCAACCTTGGATAAATTCTCAATGAATCGCCGATAATAACCGGCAAGACCGAGAAAACTCTGAATCTCATGAACAGTCTAAGGCTGCTCCCAAGCGAGCACATCTTGCACCTTGCTCGGATCGACAGCAACACCTCCAGAAAGAACATGTCCTAGGAATGCGACTTCTTTGAGCTAGAACTCGCATTTGCTGAACTTTGCGTATAGCTGATGCTCGCGGAGCTTCTCGAGCACCTTGCGCAAATGGAACTCATGTTCTAGCTCACTTCTGGAGTAGATGAGAATGTCGTCAATGAACACTACCATGAATTTATCCAGGTATTCCATAAGTACCTTTTTCATGAGGTTCATGAACGTGGCAGGGGCATTGGTAAGACCAAACGAAACCACGGTGTACTCGTACAATCCGTATCGAGTAGTGAACGCAGTTTTCTAAATATCCTTCGGCCAGATCTTTAGTTGGAAATAACCAAGCCTCAGGTCGATCTTGGAGAAGACTTGAGCTCCACTCAATTGATCAAATAATCGTCAATCCGCAGAAGAGGATACTTGTTCTTGATAGTGACTTCGTTCAACGAACGGTAGTCGATGCACATACGAAGATCGTCATCCTTCTTGACGAAGAGCACTGGACTTCCCCACGGTGAAGAGCTAGGACGGATAAAACCTTTCGCTAGCTGTTCCTTAAAGTTGCTTCTTGAGGTCGAGCAACTCATCCGAGGGCATGCGATAAGGTCGCTTGGAAATTGGTGCGGTTCTAGGTAACAAATCGATAATGAACTCCAGGTCTCTGTCTGGAGGTAATCCCGGCAATTCTTCAGGGAAGACATGGTGGTACTTACAGACTATTGGCACTTGACTCATCTCTGGAACAGAAAGAGAATGAAGAGAAGGTTTCCGCACGGTTGACGAACTGGAGTTAAATCGAACTTGAATGCCGTCTGGATTCAACAAAGAAATCGAACGATTGGCACAATCGATGCGTCCTTGGTTCTTGGATAGCCAATACATTCCCAGGATTACATCGAGTCCAGGTGTGTCAATCTGAATTAAATCTCCACTGAACTTTACTCCTTCAATTTCGATCAGGACTCCCAGGCAAATACGTTGAGCTCGATGAACTGAGCCAGGAGAATGGACTAGCATATACCTGCCTAGCAAACTAGTCTCGATCCCTTGGTCCTTAACGAATTTCGAAGACACAAAGGAATGAGAAGCTCCCGAATCGAACAAAACCATAGTAGGAGCTGAATGCACGAGAAACGTACCAAGAACCACATCCGGTGCATTGTTCACTTCTTCAGCAGTCACCAAGTTGAGTTGGCCTTGACCAGGACTCTAAGCTGAGCAAGGACATGATCGACCTGCTTGATGACCGCCACCCCCACTTGCTGGAGCTTGAGGACGAACCGGAGTGCTTTGAGCTGAAGGACGAGTCGGTAGGGGTCGACGATGCGGGCAAACATTGGCGAAGTGCCCCACCTGATCGCATGCAAAGCACGAAAGCGGCGTCGTCCTATAAGATTGAACCGCAGACTGAGGGGCACGAGGAACTGGTCGCTGAGGCCTTGGCGGCGGCGAAGTGACTGACTGGGCACTGACTGCCTTTCTAGGGCGAGACCTTGACGGGCCCACACTGGCTGCTTTCTGAGACTGCCACTTACGCTTCCGGCTGTCTGCGACTACCTTAGCGCTGTCCTCCACTCGGATCGCCTTGTCAACCAACACTTGGAGGTTAGGGAAGTTGAGCTGCGAGTGAATGCTTAATTTCTTCATTAAGATGTTCCCAGAACAAAGCTGTTCTCCGGGCCTTACTCGGAACCTCGTCAGCAACATAGCGAGCCAAGTGCTTAAATTTGTGAAGGTAATCCATGACTGACATGGATCCCTGCTTGAGGTTATAGAATTCCCTCTTTTTGATTTCCATCAGACTCAAGGGGATGTGGACTGCACGAAAAGCTTCCTTGAAGCCTTCCCAGGTTGTGAATTGATCAGGGGGACGAATTGCCTTGTAGCTGTCCCACCATGCTGCAGCTGCTCCTTGGAGGTAATAGGCAGCGTACTGCACTTTCTCCTCCTCGGTGCACCTCGCAAGATCGAGCTTGCACTTGACATCGTGAAGCCAGTCATCAGCATCTAGGGGATCCGTTGCTGATGAGAAATTGGGTGGGCGAGCCCGTTGGAACTCGGCCAATCGTGACTGGGGCTGCAAGGCTGCCATACCACCGTAGGCGGCGGCACGGAAATTCTCTGAATTCTGCACCAGTCTCTCAAGTAGGTGAGTCTACATCACCAGTACTTGGGCCATCGATGGAGGAGGAGGCAGCTCCTCACTCTGAGCGCCATGGTGACTGTTCGATGCTTCCATTCCACCCACTGGTGCGTTGGAGTGTTGGGACCCATGGTTGTGGGATCTCGGCAACGGTGGGTCAGGGAGTACCGGATTAGGCGTTGCTCTGGGTGGATTCTGCCTGACCTGAGCTGCACCACCAGTCAGAAGGGTACGAACTGCCCGTCGTCTCTTCGGCATCCTGTTTGACATAGAAGCTCAGCGACATGTACAACAGGTGCAACTCAAATAATGAGACGACACAGCGAGAACATCACGGGGATTCGGATGCATTCATCAATACATAGCAACATAATTCACAAGCATGCATCACTACGAAAGGATTGCAATTGCGATAGAATTAAGGATGACAATTCAGCACGTCTCTTTTGAAGGGTTTCGTAGCATGGAAAACAAAAATTTTTCCTACGATTGCAACCAAACACCAAGATCATATCTAGGAGATGCAAGTAAACGGTTTCAGAAGGACTCACCCTACCTAAAGCGGAATAACGCGTTCCCGCAAACAAGCGTGGTTGATGTGAAGGTACACTCCCGACTTCAAAGTCGCGAAGATGGCGCCACAAGCGGCGGCGCCTAAGTACTTGGTCACACGTGCGGATCAGCGATGACCTCCAATCCCTCGTTCCGGCGTAGAAGTAGTGGATCCCGGAAAACTCCAACAGCAACACTGACAGTGGTGGTGGTGGTGAAGAAATAATTTCAGCGGCTTACGGCAAGCCATACGGCTGAAAAAGCGGATCGGCGGGAGGAGGAGAATGGACCAACCAAGGGTCATGGATGAACACCAAGAGAGGAGCTCCTCCTCCCTTTTATAGGAGGGAGGAGGAGGCATGCCAAGGGTGGGGTGGCCGGCGCATGGGGGGCTGCCCCTTGCCCTCCCTCTCTTCATGTGAGTGATCTCTCCGCTCCAAATTAACCACTTTGATTTCCATTAAAACCCCACTCAAGAAAATGAAGGTTTTCTCCATAAACATTTTTATTTCAGATTTAATATTTGTTAATTCTTTTAATTAACAAACATTAACATATACCCCCTTTAACTATTCCGATATCCGAAACTATTCGATACTAAAGCTTGATCCACTGTCTTGTCCATATTTTTCTCCTGTTTCAGTATCCACTCCAAATGCATCGATGAACCTTAAGTGTGTCACCCTCACGGTTCGTGAATAAAATGGACATGATTGAGACTCCTCTCGTGATCAATAATCATCGCCGGGATCAAAGTCCATAATGACTCCCATTCACTCCAGCGATGAACTAGTGATCGGCGTAAACGACATAACCAATTCCTTTTGTCTCACGATATTTTACTTGTCAGGGATCCGATCATCGGTATCAACTATACCTAGTTCGATCCGTTCGCAAGGCAAGTACTCTTTACTCGTTCAGTGATATAATTCTTGTGACCTAGTCACATGCTTGCAAGCGATGTCAATGTGATATCAAGAGGGCCGAGTATATCTCTCCGTCATCACGGATGGACAAATCCCACTCTTGATGCATGAGCCTCAACTAATACTTTCATAGTACCCAAATCCATCTTTATAGTCACCGTGTTCTGAGTGACGTTTGATGTCATCAAAGTACTCTTAGGAATTAGTGATTGACATCATCTCATGGTCTAAGGAAAAGAGCTATTCGAATGTGTTTGTCTGACAACAAACTAAATGACTTGATCGTATTTGCTATACCAACTTGGGTGTGTGTTCATCACATCATTCTTCTAATGACATGACCGTTATTAATAACATCCAATGTTCATGATCGTGAAACCTGATCATCAGTTAATCAACGAGCTAGTTTAAAAGAGGCTTTACTAGGAACCTTTTTGTTTATTAAACACACATGTATTAACGTTACGATTAATACAATTTTAGCATGAGAAATAAACATCTATTATAAACATGGAATATGATAATAAACAATTTATTATTGCCTCTCGGGCATATTCCTTGAGTCTCCACTTGCACTAGAGTCAATAATCTAGATTACATTGTGATGATTCTAACACCCATTGAGTTCGTGTTGATCATGTTTTGCCCTTGGGAAACTTTAGTCACGAAGTGCCACACATTGGATCCGTGTGCACTTTGCAAATCTTTATATCGCCATCCTTGACATGTTCACGGATGGAGTGAAACCGACGCTTAATATGTTTGGAATTCTTGTGTGACCTTGGTTCTTTAGCATTGGCTATGGCACCATTGTTGTCACAATAGATAACCATCAGTCCAACGCACTCCGGAACCACACCTAGTTAGGATATGAACATCTTCATCCAAACACCGCTTCCTACTGGCCTTACAGGCGACAATATATTCGCCTCTGTTGAAGATCCTGCCACCACCAGTTGCTTGGAACTTCTCCGACTCACTTTGCTCCTCCATTCATTTCAAAAAATGTACCGGATTGAGACTTAGAGTCATCAGGATCGATTGTCAAAGCTAGCGTCGGCGTAACACTGCGACGAGCTCTTCTTCACCACCATATATGAGAAACATATCCTTAGTTCTTCTTAAGTACTTAAAGATATTCTTGACCACATGATCCAGTGTTCAAAACTGGATCGAGGTACTGCTTGCTTAGTCAAACTAATAGCATGTGCCAAGCATAGGAATCTTATTCATTACTTCTCTATCTTACTGCTGTAGTCGACTCAGTCTTACTCAACGTCTTGCCTTGCATCATAGGTAAGAACCCTTTCTTACTTTCGTCCATTCTAAACTTCTTTAGAATCTTGTCAAGATATGTACTTTGTGATAGCCCAATTAGCGTCTCGATCTATCTCTATAGATTTTGATGCCTAAAATATATGCCGCTTCACCAAGGTCCTTCATTGAAAACTTCTTGTTTAAGTAATCTTTTACACTTTTCAAAAGTTCTATATCATTTCCTATCAACAATATGTCATCCACATATAATATCGAAAATGCTATAGAGCTCCCACTCACTTTCTTGTAAACACAAGATTCTCCGTAAGTTTGGACAAATCCAAAACCTTTGATTACCTCATCAAAACGGAGATTCCAACCGTGATGCTTGCTTCAGTCCATAAATGGATCGCTGAAGTTTGCATACCTTATTAGCATCCTTAGGATCAACAAAACCTTTGGGTTGTATCATATACAACTCTTCCTCAATGTTTCCATTAAAGGACGCTTGATTTTGACATCCATGCATGATTTCATAATCGAAAAATGCAGCAATTGCTAACATAATCTAACTATGACTTTAGCATCGCTACGGGTGAAAGTCTCATAAGTAGTCAACTCCTTGAATTTGTCGAAAACCCTTTGCGACAAGTCGAGAGCTTTATAGGCAGTCATTACCATCGGCGTCTATTTTCTTTTTGAAAATCCATTTGTTCTCAACGGCCTTACGGTCATTGGGTAGGTCCACCAAAGTCATACTTGGTTTTCATACATGGATCCCATTTTGGATTTCATGGCCTCAAGCCATTTCATGGAATCTGGGCTCATCATCGCTTCATCATCGTCGCAGGGTCATTATTCTCAACTACCATGGCATTCATAGTAGGAACATAAAAGTCGGGAGCATTATCGCTCTTGTTGACTGCGAGTGCTGTAGTGTTCTCTTTGAGTTTCATGATCCTTATCATTAGTTCCCTCTTCATTTGGTGAAGTCAACTCGAAACAACTTCCGCGACTGCTGCACTTGCCATTCCATGAAGAGAAGGTTCAACAACCTCGTCGAGTTCTACCTTCCTACTACTCACACCTTCGAGAGAAACTCTTTTTCCAAAAAGGATCCATTCTTGGCAACGAAAACCTTGCCCTCGGATGCGTGATAGAAGGTGTACCCAATTGTTTCTTTAGGGTATCCTATGAAGCGCATTTTTCCAGCTTTGGAGTTCGAGTTTATCAGGTTGAAGTTTCTTCACATAAACATCGCATCCCCAAACTTTTAGAAATGACATGACTTAGGTTTGTTGCCAAACCATAATTCATACGGTGTCATTTCAAGCAGTTTAGATGGTGCCCTATTTAAAGTGAATGCAGCTGTTTCTAGTGCATGACCCCAAAATGAAAGTAGCAAATCTGTAAGGGACATCATAGATCGAACCATATCCAATAAAGTGCGATTACGGCTCGGATACACCATTCTGTTGTGGTGTTCCAGCGAGGAGTGAGTTGTGAAACTATTCACATTGTTTCATGTGTGTGCCAAACTCAGAACTAAGATACTCTCCTCCACGATCAGATTAGAAATTTGATCTTTTTGTTACGATGATTTTCTATTTCACTCTGAAATTCTTTGAACTTTTCAAATGTTTCAGACTTGTGTTTCATTAAGTAAATATATCCATATCTACTCAAATCATCCGTGAAAGTAATGAAGTAACGATATCCACCACGCGCTGACACACTCATTGGACCCACACACATCGGTATGTATGATTTCCAATAAGTCGTTGCACGCTCCATTGTACCGGAAAACGGGGTTCTAGTCATCTTGCCCATGAGGCATGGTTCACATGTCTCAAATGATTCATAATCAAGTGATTCTAGTAGTCCATCAGAATGGAGCTTCTTCATGCGTTTAACACCAATATGACATAAGCGGCAATGCCACATATATGCACAATATCATCATTCAACTTAATTCTTTTGGCATTCACATTATGAACATGTACTATTATCAAGATTCAAAATAAACAAACCATTCTTTTAGTGCATGACCATAAAGATATTATTCATATAAATTGAACAACCATTGTTCTCGGACTTGAATGAATAACCTCTCGCATTAAACAAGATCCGGATATGATGTTCATGCTCAGCGCAGGCACTAAATAACAATTATTTAGGTTTATAACTAATCGATGGTAATTGGATAGGTAGCGTCCAAGCGGCGATCACATCAACTTTTGATCCATTGCGACGCGCATCATTACCTCATCCCTTGCTAGTTGTCGCTATTCCTTAGCTCTCTGTTTGAGTTACATATGTTAGCAACGAACCGGTATCAAATACCAGGCACTCTTTCAGGTACTAGTAAGATACACATCAATAACATGTATATCATATATACCTTTGCTCACTTTCCGTCCTTCTTATCACGGATATTTTGGCGATTCTTCGTGCCAGTGCCCTTGCAATAAAAACATTGATGTCGACTTAGGGCCAGCCTTGGTCTTCTTCGGATGTAGCAACAGACTTGCCCTTCTTCTTGAGATTTCCCTTAGACTTACCTTTCTTCTTGGCGATAGTCTTTTGGACCATCAACACTTGATGTTCCTTCTTGATCTCCACTTCAGCGGTTTTAGCATTGTGAAGTTCGGAGAGACTTCTTCATGCCCTGCATGTTGTAGTTCATCATAAAGCTCTTGTAGCTTGGTGGCGCAGGAAGCCCGGAGAATACGATGAATTCCTAGCTCAATGGGGATCGTTATTCCCAAAGCTATGAGTTTATCAGCGTACCCAGACATTTTGAGTACGTGCGTCTACTAACTTGAGCTGTTTTCCTCCATCATGCAGCTAAAGAACTTTTGCGAAGCTTCATAACTCTCTCTGCGGCATGGGTGTCGAAGATCATTTTCAACTCCTCATTGTATCAAGCATTCTTTGTGTACTCAAAGCGTTTTCGCGGCTCAGGCTCAAGGCCATACAAAATGCCGCATTGAACTAAAGCTGTGGTCCTCCTTGCGAGTCAAGAAAACATTTTTCCTCCTCCTGGGGCATCATCGGCCAGGCCGGGTCACCTAGCGGTGCTTCTAGCACATAGCTCCTTTGGCGGCCCGAGGAGAATCCTCAGTTAAGGCCCGATTAGTAAAGTTGCTACCATTGGTGGCTAGTTTCTCTTTCTCCATGAGCAGTTGAAATTGAAAATAGGGGGTGCCATCTACAACATATTTGCAAAAGTTATTTAGACTAAGTTCATAATAGATTAAGTTCAATGTTAATTCAAAATTAATACGAACTCCACTCAAAAAACAACATCCCTCTAGTCATCTTTAGTGATTACATGAACCAAATTCACTATACCGAAACCGATCATCACGTGAGGCGGCATAGTTTCAAAGCGCGAACATCAATATGTTCATCATATCATCCATATGACTCATGCTTTACCTTTCGGTTAGTGGTTCGAGGCCATGTCCATGCATGCTAGGCTGCGGCAAGTAGAACCAAAGTATTTGCATGTGTAAATCGGCTTACACCGTGTATCTTGACGTAGAGTCTATCACACCCCGATCATCACGTGGTGCTTGAGAACAACGAACTTTCTTAACGGTGCATACTATGGAAGAACACATTATTATCTTGATATTAATTTGGAGGATCATCTTATAGTGCTATCGACGTGATCATAATCAAGCAAAATAAGATGCATAAAAGGATTAACATCACATGCATGAATAAAGTGATATGATATGGTCCTTTCGGCACTTGATCTCCATCTTGTGCGACATGGTATGATCTCCATCATTCCACTGCATGGCACCAAGGTCCATGATCTTGCCATCTTGATTGTCTTCCTCCATTACAATATATCACATGGACATATATTTGCTTACGAGCCATAAAGAAAAACAACCAAATAGCTCTCGCCGGTTGTTTAAATTTACAATAAATTTCATTTCATACAACAATCTTTGTATCAATGACCATATCATCACAAATACTGCAAAAACAAGTTAGAGCGCCTCTAATTTATTTTTGCATATTTTTACGTGGTTTTGGGCTTTCTAGGAAAAACTATTCTTACTCGAACAAGAACCACAAGTGATAAAACATTATTAGCAAACCGTTGTAAATTAGATCATGACTATAGTGGGAGAAATCGACACTGGCAGCCACTTATGCAATACTAGTTGCATGTCGAGCGTGGAACAAGTCTCATGTCTTGAGACATATAAGGTTAGTCCGCACGCTTCAAATCCCACTATGCCACCATGATCCAAAATACACAGTATGCAATAACATGATCATCAACGCCCACATCCACATGTGTTTTAAACCGTGCAAACATCTCGCATAGACACAGCTCGATACTGAAGGGTTTCGTAGCATGGAAAACAAAAATTTTCCTCTGATTGCAACCAAACACCAAGATCATATCTAGGAGATGCAAGTAAGCGGTTTGAAGGACTCACCAGACTCGTAAAGCCGGGAATAACGTTCCCGCAAACAAACGTGGTTGATGTGAAGGTACACTCAGGCTTCAAAGTCGCGAAGATGGCGCCCTGGCGGCGGCGCCTTCAGGTCACACGTGCGGATCAATCGATGACCTCCAATCCCTCGTTCCAGCGAGCGGCAGAAGTAGTGGATCCCCGGAAAACTCCAACAACACTACGACTTAGTGGTGGTGGTGGTGAAGAAATAATTTCAGGCAGCTTAACGGCCAGCCACGGCTCGAAAAAGCGGATCGGCGGGAGGAGGAGAATGGACCAACCAAAGGGTCATGGATGAACACCAAGAGAAGGCTCCTCCCTCCCTTTTATAGGAGGAGGAGGAGGCATGCTGCTAAAGGTGGTGGGTGGCGCGCATGGGGCTGCCCACCCTCCTTCCTCTCTTCATGTGAGTGATCTCTCCACTCACAAATTAACCACTTTGATTTCCATTAAAACCCCACTCAAGAAAATGAAAGGTTTTCTCCCATAAACATTTTATTTCAGATTTAATATTTGTTAATTCTTTTAATTAACAAACATTAACATATACCCTTTAACTATTAAGATATCAAAAACTATTACGTACTCAAAGCTTGATCCTCACTTGTCCATATTTTTCTCCGGTGTTTCGTATCCACTCAAATGCATCGATGAACCTTAAGTGTGTCACCCTACGGTTACGTGAATAAAATGGACATGATTGAGACTCCTCTCGAATCAATAATCATCATCGGGATCGAGATCCATAATGACTCCATTCACTCAACGATGAACTAGTGATCGCGTAAACCGAAACGACATAACCAATTCCTTTTGTCTCACGATATTTTACTTGTCAGGGATCCGATCATCAGTATCAACTATACCTAGTTAGATCCGTTGCACGCAAGTACTCTTTACTCTTAAAGTGATATAACATTCTTGTGACCTAGTCACATGCTTGCAGCGATGTCAATGTGATATCACCGAGACGAGTATATCTCTCCGTCATCTGGATGGACAAATCCCACTCTTGATGCATGAGCCTCAACTAATACTTTCATAGTACCCAAATCCATCTTTATAGTCACTGTTACTGGAGTGACGCGTTTGATGTCATCAAAGTACTCTTAGGAATTAGTGATTGACATCATCTCGCATGGTCTAAGGAAAAGAGCTATTTTAATGTGTTTGATACACAACAAACTAAATGACTTGATCGTATTTGCTATACCAACTTGGGTGTGTGTTCATCACATCATTCTTCTAATGACATGACCCCGTTATTAATAACATCCAATGTTCATGATCAGGAAACCTTGATCATCAGTTAATCAACGAGCTAGTTTAAAAAGAGGCTTTACTAGGAACCTTTTTGTTTATTAAACACACATGTATTAACGTTTCTGATTAATACAATTTTAGCATGAGAAATAAACATCTATTATAAACATGGAATATGATAATAAACAATTTATTATTGCCTCTCGGGCATATTCCCTTCATCTTTCGCGCTACAGCGGGGTTATATTACATTGTCATCACCACTATCGCAAGTTCCCACACAGATTCTGTACAACAAAAGTACATCACTAGCCAGCTCGTATCTACGACAAAAGTGAGCTTCAGTACCAACTATTATACAGAAGACTAGGCATCTCCACCATTCTCGGCAGGAGTGCCAGAAGTGCCTGGGGCTGTAGGTGGAGTAGTCGGTTCGGTCGGGTACATCAGCTTGTACTCACGACCGCCAAAGACGAGATTCTGCCTCGGCGCTGCGCTCGAGGAGGCACTAGGGCGCACAGCTGAGACGCGGCGACGGCTGCCTCGAACCGACATCCTGGCGCGGCTGGATACTCGGCGATAGGATCCGTACGGGTGAGGAAGCTCCTTAGTCGGCTCAAGCTCATCGTGCTCCCCGTACACTATCTCAGTGGTGAAGAAGCCATGGTTGACGAACGGTGCCATGTGGCTTTCCAGCTCATTTGCGACGGGCAAGCAGCAACCCATCCCGAAGACGCAGAAGGTAGCGGTCGAGGGATTGTACAAGCCCAAGGTGCCAGGTCAATGCAGGACCCGCCGATTCATCTGCTGCCACGTAGGCGTTCACCTGACTGTCTAGCTCACGTGAGGGACAGGTGGGGAACAGCTGGGCCATCTTCGGAAGGTCGAAACGAAGTCGGAGGATCGCGATATACGCCCCATCCAGCAAAGCTGCGAGTGGACTCGGGCCTGTGCCATGGTAGAGGCGAATCTGCTCCATTGTGGCGACCGCAGATAGAGACCTCCGCCACGTAGAGAGGAAGCTGGGCTGAGTCCGGCATGCGAGATTAGATACCCCGGCTGCTCAGAGAAGCTAGCATGGCGCATCATGTCCCAAAGGGTCGCCTGGATAGTGCCCTCCAGGATAGCACGCGTGAAGTAGCAGGGCTCCCAGCGTCCCGACATCTAAGATCAAGGAGAGTAACTGGTTAGCAAAGACCTTAAATGGACAGGGACCAAATTAGGTGGGGAAAATGCAACCAGCAACCAAACCAAGCAAAGAATCACAACTTAGGGCCTTACCCTACCATTACTCGGTACATAACTAGCTTTTGGAATGGGCTAAGGAAGATAGAATAACCCTATTTTCTCGCTTCACTCTTACCCGGAAAATCCAAAGTTGAAGACTGGGGTAAGATGAAGTTCATTTTGAAAGTTCGCAATCGGAGAAGGTGCTATAGAAGGGAAAGGGTAGCACTCTACACTTCGCAAATAGGGATGTACATTTGAAATAAGTTTTTAGGAAAAAGACTCTTCCTAGTCCTATCGATTAACTAACTACGATTTCCTTTCAGTCATGCATAGCTCTGATACCACCTCTTGTGGGGGCTCCGGAATCAGATTAGCGAACCGGGTCATTACTGTTGCATCGGATTGGTAATTAATGCAACCCGTAACAACTTCCGACCGCTAAGCTAAATCCGTACTCGGATTTGTTAAGGATATATTGTCTGTTATAGATAAGATATTGTCTGTTATAGATAAGTCCCTCATGTACTCTATATATTGTGGCCATTGGCCTCATATTGAATACAAGTCCTATTCATAACATGGTATCAGAGCCTAGGTTCAAACCCTAGCCTCAATCCTTTTCCGCTGCCGCTGTGCCCGGGAGAAGCAATCTGCTATCCCGGGCAGGCACCAATTTGCACGGCGACCACCACGCCATCTCCGGCGCACGCGTGTTCTGTGGTTGTCTTGTTCACGCGAGGGTCCCAGTCTCCGCCGCGCTCGGCCGCTCCGGCCAACCTCGTCCTTCCCGGCGACTGCCCTGCCTCATTTACTATCTTCATCGCACATCGTTGCCAACAACCGTCGACTCGTCGTCGGCCTTGCGCGCCGTCAACCGATCTCGGACGCGCCGCCTCCTCGTCCGGTGTTGATCTCTGCAACCACCGCAACAAATCCATCAAAACCGGTGTTGATCTCTGCCATCTTCCGCACCCTCGTTCGCTTCAGCCATTCGCCGTCTTCAGCGCCGCCGGCCCACGCTCGATCCGGCCAACTCAAGCCTCGACGTGCCCTGGTTTCGTGCACGCCGCCGCCTGAGAGATCTCATCGATCGCCTCCTTTTGGATCTGCGCCGACACCGCCCAGGGCAACCGGCTGCTCCACGATCATCCACGCGAATCTCCAGTCGCGCCCTGCGAACGCTTCTGCGCTCTCGCATGTTTCGGCCATCACCGACGCTGGCTTTGCTTTGGCTCTCAGTCCCGATCGGGACTTAATCCATCACGTGCAGGAGCTTTGGCCAGTATGTGTCCATGAGAATGAAGGAACTACTTGATTACAAAGAAGGAACTGGTCCGTGAAGCTAATAGTACGTGAACTCAAGTTGATTTCAAGTCACGTGAGGTAGTACGTGAAGTCTTATGGTTCAAGTTTGCAGTACTTCAACTCCATCTTCTAGTTTTTCACTTGGCTTATCGGCTTCGGCTTCTTGGATCAGCTATAGCTCCTGGTCTTCTACATGGTTGGCTTGGCTCCAGTTCGGTCGGATCGGCTTCGGTTCTTTTCAGCTAGGCTCGGCTCATTTCAGCATGGCTCTGCTGTCTTGGCTCTTTCGTTGGTTTGATGGCTTTCAGACTACTGCTTTTTAGTGTTGCGGCTAGTAATTCCTAATATTTTCTTTAGTCTTTCGTTGCGTCCATCCAAGTCTTTAGCATCTTGATTCTGTCGTCGCTCGGCTCTTTTATCGGCTTGTCTCTTTCTGTCAACTCTTATTACCTCGGCTCGGCTCGTTTTGTCGGCTTCGTCGGTTCTTCTTCGTCGACTCAGCTCTACTGTCGGCTCTTCTTCGTCGACTCGGCTCTACCTTCGACTTCTGTTCGTCGATTTGGCTTCTTCGTCGACTTTTCTCCATCGACTCGGTTCTTCGTTGGCTGTTCTTTGCCAGCTCGATTTTTCAAGAGTTACATGCTACGACGTCTACTTCAAGACTATGACTTTGGATTTTCTCTATTTTAGTTCATCCCTTTCAAATGCAATGCTATTGCATACGCCTTGCATTTGTGGGGGGGTGTTAAGGATATATTGTCTGTTATAGATAAGATATTGTCTGTTATAGATAAGTCCCTCATGTACTCTATATATTGTGGCCATTGGCCTCATATTGAATACAAGTCCTATTCATAACAGGATTGAGGTCAATTGATCGGCGACACCCGACACGAGTGCACGTGCCAACCGATTGAACACGACCCGAGCTTCCCGCAATCGTGTCTAGTACTGGTTCCCTGGATCAGTAGCCCAACACCCACACGTTGTCATACAAGACAGGTCACAACTATGCAAGAGTAAATATATTACATTCGAAAGGTAAAGTTGTTACAACTAGTTAATATTACAGGTTAAGGCAACATGGCCTGCACAAGTCCAAAAGACAGAATAAAACACAATAGAAAATCCAAAAGAAAGGTGCAGTGTGCCATTCCCCTCAGGCAACTGACTGGAAGGAATCCAGTTAGCCCTCAACGAAATCGTCGAACTCCACAGCGAACTGCGACTCGTCGAGGTTGCCTTCATTACCTTCTTCCTCCTCTGACCAAAATCCGTTAGAGCAAACGGTGAGTACATGTATGTACTTGTAAGACTTTAGTGTATGGAAATATTAATATAGATGCAGGTTATAACAAAGGATACAAGTTTCTACACTAAGTCTGTCTTGAGCACAAAGCAAGATTTATTTGCAATAACATAATAGATTCGAAACATTCGCAATTTGTAAAGCAATTGTAAATAGATTGTTTTAATGAGAACAATAAACATAAACATTTGCTCATAAACTAAAATTTCCAACCATTCCCTTCCTACAAACCGACAACCGAACTAACCCACCAAACCAAATCCATTTTCCAATCAACTTCCGACCAAGCCCATTAACCAATCTAGCTCCCATCCAAGTTCCAACCGAAACCATTCCCGAGACCGAACCAAGACCAGACCAGCACCAACACCAGAAATTATATACTTGACAGTACTTTCCAAGCTGCTCATGACCGTGTGCACGGCTATCGATTAGTTTATTTATATCTCTGCAGAGATTGTACACTTTACCCACATGACACATTCTAGCAATCATGTCAACCATGCCACGCGATACTCAACGTACCCATTTTGCTAGACTGTGACGAGACCTTTCGATAGGTTGGAATTTAAACCTTGCACCAGCCCGGTAATGTGCATCCCTAGCTACGGTCCCAAGAGGATGTCGATTAGTGGTCTCTACGGGCTCCCACTAGCTTTACTGGTCCATACCTCCCCATAATAGGCATTACCATTGTATTGGGCAAACTCCCCCTCGATGCCTCGACGAGGGAGTCCCTAGAACACACCGACACGGCAGGTGTGTTCAACTCTCCCGCCTCCTAATGATGCAAGACCAAAATCCTTTCCAATTTACTAGGCCAAGGCCATCCCATACTGGCACATGTGGTTGTACTGTTTGACCCAGTAATAGCATTAAGTTCAGTCCTTAGGGTGACTCAGGCGAGATCTTCCATACCACTTGCTATGGCCACAGAGGATGGCACTAGTGGTCCCTACGGGCTCCCACTAGCCCATAACCTCCCCATAGAAGGAACCAAACCAAAACCAAGCCTCAGGCTTGCCATCCAATCCGATAACCATTCCAAACCAATCAGACCAACCAAACCAAATTCTGAACCACCAATCACCAAACATCTCGCCCGTGTCTAAATACCCCTTTTCCATTTTCCAACAACACCAATCCAACCATTTCCCAAACCAACACCCGACTCCGAACCATCGACCAAATCCAACCAAACCGACCATTTCCAAGAAGAATTGAAATTGATCGAGTTGTAACGTCATACAATACATTCTACAGCATAACTAAGCATATGCAGATACTCATTATTACCCATCTGACATTTTTATGTCTAGGTCTTTAGCCTATGGTTCAACAAGGTTCACAGATCAATTATGATTAAGGAAATCCACCAATTCGGGTCTAACTACCAAGTTTTCCCACAACTAGCATCTTTATTGAACATCCGATAATAGTTTTGACAATTCAACATAGAATTTGCAATTACAGGATCAAAATGGTCAAATGAGGTGCTTGCCTGTTTGCTCTTCAACAAAATCGGACTCCGGAACGAAGTCAGGGTCGGCGGCGGCGTTCGACACGTCAACGCCTACGCGAAAAGCAATAGAGCCAACAATATCTATCAAAGCAGGGAAAGGAGAGATCAAATACCAATAAGAACCGAAATCGGAAAGCAAGAACTCAACGGAACAAAAGAAATCAGAGTTTCACCCTGAGCCCGACAGTACTGGCTACTGTTGGGCGGTAGTACCGCTCTGAGGCCGGCAGTACCGACCTGCAAGCCCGGTAGTGCCGCTGGCCGGATTCGAAAAAGGGTTCTCTGGAAAAAAGGTACCGGGGTTATCTCCGGTACTACTGTGAGGGCGGCAGTACCGGCCTCACGGCCCGGTAGTGCCGGTCTCCAGAGTTCGAAAAGGGGACCTCTCTGGAAATTAACCGCCGACGTTATGTGAGCAGTACTGCCGGCGAGGGCGGCAGTACCGGCCTCACGTCGGTAGTGCCGGCCACTGGGGAGAGTTTTTCCAAAAAGTTGAATTTCGCGCAATCGAGTCCAGAACTTTGCGGCAAGGGCATGGATTGGTTCCTAGCGATGCTAGGGACTTATTCACGTTGGCCACGATGAGTTTCAAGCTCAATTGCCCGAATTTGCCCTTTTTGAACCTAACGGAGGGCGAATACGACGGAAAATCGGATTTTAACTCGAGAGGAGTCCAAATTCAATTTTTGTCGCGGCAATGGGACATCTACGGCATTAGGTACCCATACGCATCGGACTCGAGGATTTTGGGACTTCGGAACGCGAAATTGCTCCGAATGCCCAAAATGCATCTTTTCGCAAATCTGCCGAAACAGCGGGTTTGTACACGTATTGATTCCGATAGCGCACTAAGGTCCCACGTGACCGAGAGCTCAACTACGATCTCGGTGCACGACGATCGAACTCCTGAAACTCAAAAACCCTAATAAGTCCTGAATTTGATTCCGGACCCGAATCGAGTTCAAACTCGATTCTTCCGCGAGAATCGACCTTCGAGTCGTGGGATATATTCGCGAGTCATTTTCTTGACTTTTCAAAGCTAAGGCTTCAAAAGGGAAGTCTTCGAAAATTCGAGAAACGATATCCTGAGGCGAATGAACCCAACGAGAGGTAGATCGGGGTTTCCGGAACGAATCGATCGCGCAAAATAATTCTTCTAACCCTAATCTAGGTCTAGCAACTCGAGGAATCGATGATCTACCACTAGAACTAGGTTCTCTAGGGTTTAACCAAAAGGAAAAGAAAAGGAACAAAAGAGATGAAGCTAGGGTTTGAGATTAAACATAGGGATTGAGCTCAAACCTTGAATCTATCACTTGTGAGGCTTGCTAGGGACTCGGGGATGCTTCTTCACACCTCAGGGCTTGCTCATCTTGCACCTTGGAAGCTCCACCGGCTGGCAATGGAGGGGAAGAAGGGGGAAGAGCAAGAGAGGAAGGGAGGAGGAAATGGGAGAGGGAGAGTGGGAGGGGGGGCTCTCCCTTGGTTTTGGACGAAAAAGAGAGGGAGCAAGTCGACGTGCGCCTCGCCCGCGTTGGAAAAAGTGGAGCCCGATAGTACCGCCCGGGACGGCCGGTACTGCCGCTCGGCCGGCAGTACCGGGCTCACGCCCGCAGTACTGCCGCTCCAGGGCTGGGAGTTCTGGAACTACATGGCTTTTGCTCCGGCGATTGGTCAATCGACTTGGGGTCTTTTGGGATGGGTTCGGGGTATCCTAACGAAGATTTTCGAGTGAAGGTTTGAACTCTAGCTACGACAGTTTGGAGTCTTTACCGCAATCGAAACTCGGGCTACGAACGGGGAAAACGAACGAACGGAACGGCAAAAAGAGATTCGAACACGAATAACTCCAAAATAAGGATCGAAAACAGATCAGAGCACTAATTAACACTTCATTAGCTTCATTAAGCTTAAATACAGAAACTGGGATGTTATAGTATATAACCACCATCTTAGATTAATTTTTCTCTGGTGTTTATAAACGCCAAGATACATTCTAATAACGGTGACCAAAGTTCCTCGGCGTATATACATGGCGATGTATCTCGGCATTTATAAATGCCCTAAATTATTCTAGATAGGATGGCGCATAGATATGCCATAGAAAAATCTGTCTGCGCATATATATGCCATAAAAATTAAATGCCCCGAATATCATTAAACGCCGGCTTAGACTTGTTTTGGGGGCGTTTAGACTATACACTGGGTTAAATTTAAACGCCGTTAAATCCAAGATATCTTATAGTGGAAGAATGAGATTACCAACACATCAACTTGCTGGTCTAGCCTTTTGGGCCGTGGGGAGATCATCGAACGGCTGTCGCTGTTCGCCTCCTAGGATCAGCTGATCTGATGTGCGTACTTGTAATTAGTGGTAGGGCGTGCCGGTTTATTACAGCGCCTTTATTTTTCTGAAAAACTCACCAGGGAAAAAACGATCGCTTCCCAACGAGAGAAAAAACATCATTAATTTTCTATGACGATTTGTATTATGGTTTCATGACGAAATTTTATGTTTCATCACAAAAGTACATGGGGCGATGGCGCTTGATACAATTAATGACGAACATAAAAAAGTCGTCACAGAAAATAGATTTTCCATGACAAAAGATGACAACGTCACGACGTTTTCGTCACGGATAATCACTTTTCTTGTAGTTTGTTTGTGGTAATATTCATTACTACCCCAAGAGTTTAATTCAACTATCGTATTTATCATAATTTTAGTTTACACCATTGTTGTACAAGTTGCCTGGTTGTAGATTTAGGGCAAATGTTTTTACTAGCACTAGAAATGTGATTTACTTCGTGTGCTGTTTGTGCTGCAAGTACTGCTGTCATGTACGGGTTTATCAGATCCCAATGTGGTTTTGTGCTGTGAACCATGGTAACTCTGGCATGTATGCACACTTTGTTTTGCCAATTGTGCACCTAGTATGTTTGCACTTGTGTTATTTCCATTTATCTTTTACCTAAGTATTTCAGTTCAGCGCATCACCATGAAATTGCATGACTTATATTGTGCTGGCAGGGATTTCAGATGGTGCCAGGCTTAGTGCACCTTCAGATAGTGTCTCTTGTCCTGAGAACCTTCCATCAGATGGCTCAGAATGGGTTGAGCTTCTTGTGAATGAGATGGCAAGCTCTTCTAATATGGATGATGCAAAGGCTCGTGCCTCCAGAGCACTGGAGGTTTTTGAGAAGGCGGTGATATCTCGTGCCAATGCACAGGCACCACATGGCTATCAGAAGGTAGTTGGAATCTCTTCCTGCAGGTCTTCCATGATTCGGTCAATTCATATCATAAATCATAGCTATCATATATGTGTTTTTAATTAATAGATATGATTTAGGTGATAGGCTCATTACATTAGATAAATGTTATTTTCTTATTCATTTAAACCACTTTAGTAATATTCGTTTATCTCTCTGTCTTCCTGACATAATGTGGCTGTCAAACAGGAAAATACAGTGCTCAAGGAGCAACTGGATTCACTTATAAGAGAGAACGCCATCCTGAAGAGAGCATTCACGATACAGCATGAGCGACAAAAGGACTATGATGAGAAGAATCAAGAACTCCAGCAAATGAAGCAGCTTGTTGCTCAGTACCAAGAACAAGTTAGGAACCTCGAGGTTTGGCAGATTACTTACCTTTGTTCTGTTGTTACATTTTCAGTTCCTCTATTGGTTGGAATTGAGTGTGAGTGATGTTTGTTTTATTTAAAGCTTCTGGTAGAATGCAAACGATAATAAATAAATGTGTTGTTTTGTGCATGAAATGACAACTAGTACTTATCGCCTGAAAGGCTTGTAATTTGTATACATACATTGGGCTTGAGTGTCTAAAACATTTGCCACGTTACTTGGAGAGGAATACTAGAAACTTTCTGAAAACTCACAGTTTCTGAGGTTTCTGGATGACTACCTGAAGTCATCGTTATTCTTTGAAAAGACTATGCTTTGTCCTGAATTCCATAGCCTATATATAGGTGCTTAGGTTTTGAATTGTAATGTTTACCTTAAGGTTGTGACAAATTATTACATCTAGAAACAAGAGTCTTACTCTTTTTCCTAATTTTCAAGTAAAGTTTGCACTGAAGTTGGATTGTACATGTCTTTCACGTGCATGTAGAATTCAACTATAAGATGAATTATACCTAAAGAATGTGAGTATATAACACCCTTTATACTTGTGGAATTGTGCAAGCTCATGATTTTAGTACACCTGATACACACTGGCCTAGTTCATAATGCTGGTAAATTTTCTTACCATTTGACACCGTTCATGCACGTGCAAATTAAAGAAACAGGAAGAATTAACAGCCTGTCAATTTTTGTTGACGACGTGAAAAGTTTTAAGAAAATTACTATTCAATATTGATGCATCTTTTTTATGGTTTTGCAGGTAAATAACTACGCGTTGAGCATGCACCTTAGGCAAGCTCAGCAGGGCAGCTCAATTCCAGGGCGCTTCAACCCGGATGTTTTTTAAGCAAGCAAGTGGAAACTCTTCACCGTGCATTTCCTTGCCTTGTGTAGAGGAGTCAAGCAGCCGAGGCTTGGTCCTTTGGTCCCAGGACCGGCAAATCTCAAGCTTAAATTTTGTTGGAGATGTGTAAATTTATTTTCAACGCTGTGCAATGACGTGGTGTTTTAGACGTGTAAATTTATATTCTCCGCTGTGCGATGACGTCGTTTTTTACATGCGACACTGACGTATAATTTATGGTAATACTCAATAGTAGTTTTCATTTTCTTTCCTGTGGCATTTCTTGTTATATCTCCAATCCAATTTCAATGAACGTTCTATATATTCATCTCGTCAACTGGCATTTACCTTTGTATTAGGTGTATTGAAGGAAAAGGTATCGAGGATGTCGAAAGAAAACAGCATTGATGAAGCGTGTAACAATTTACGAACTGCGGCTAGTGAATCGGTTAAGTACTTGCATCTACAGCTACCGCGATAATTACGTCTACGTTTTGTAAGTTCGCAATCAATTGTAGAGTATAAGGATAGCTGTTCGTAGTTTTTTTAAAACAAAAAATCTGAAATGCTTATCATTTTGGGGTGCAAGTTAACCATTGCCCTTGATACGTTAAAAACCAATATCTGGAAGCGAAGTCCGCCATAAAATTCATTTCACCTTAGTAACAACCATGAAAAATAACAAGTGTTCACCACATTTTAACTAGTAACAAGTGGAATAACAGCTTAATCATAAAATGAAATTGTATGTGTTACAATGAATTGCAGCTAGTTTGTTTTGAGGATGAAAATTGTGACATATGGGCGCCTTGCTTGTGTTAGCAAGTCTGGAGCACAAAATTAACAGGTATATGGCTCGGGGGGAACAAGTCAACTATAGTCAATCAAAACCACACAACGCTAATTATATGAAGCATCATCGGGGACAAGCCACATTGTTGATGTATTTTTTTATCCTATTTCGCCACTTCTTCAAAATAAGAGCAAGTTCGATGGCATTTTTACACTTTCGAGCTTTCCTTTCCGTTGCAGTTAATTACCACAATCTAGTTTGGTTGGAAGAACCACGTCGTCCTAGGCCAGGATGAGTCTTCCAATTTTTCTACTGTCCTTGTGCTTGTCAGGGATGAACGGACGATAGACCAACTTGTTCGATCCACCAAACCAGACAAACCTGAGGAATGAGTTGGTGCTAAGACCACTCCATCCTCAAACACCCTATTAGTCTCCAACCATGACTCCGTTCAGTTGCACATAGTACATAAAAAAAAGTAGGAATAAGAGAGATTTTATATGAAAATGTCTTTCGGGAAAATCACGGATGCGCAAAGGAAATATCACTATATAAAGAGATGTTTATAATGAGACTCATGACTCTTCTTTTCTTCTTTCATTGCTCTATCTTATGAACAACAAGTACATATTTAAATGAATACATAAAAAACTCTCCATGTAAGAGTAAAACTTTGAGTTGGAGCAGGAAACGAATACATCATACATAACTCGACAATCTCTACCTTAAGATGAATTCCTCTTATAGCCAAAATAAAGCATGAATATCCTCGAAATAGAATAGCACAAAAGTCTTGTGTGCCGAAAGTCAAAAGGGCTAGTGAGTGATACTAACTACTACCTCCATTCCGGAATAGATGATATTTTAGCATTTTAGACTCCAACCAAGGAAAGTGTGCAAAAGAAGAGATTACCATCTTTTATTATGCCACTTATTACCATTAGATAGTGTTATCTCTAGTCCATAGCATTAAATGATCTTGGAAATAGCCAAGGAAAGGAGTATATAAGGAAAAGAGGATAACAAGTTATCTTGAAATTGTAAAATGAAATGTATTTAGGAATAAAATTTAAAAGCTAGAATGATATGTATTCATGAATGGAGGGAGTAAGTCTTAGCAAATATCAAACTTGGTGGTAGAAACTAGCTTTGTCAACATATTAGCTTGATTATCAATGAGTACTTATCTTGCTAATTTTAATGTCACCTTGAGCAATGATACTTTGAATGTAGTGATATCTAACATTAATATGCTTCATTCTCTCGTAGAATGTCCGATCCTTTGTAAGGCAAATAGCACTATGACTGTCACATAGTATTGTAGTGAAAGACATATTTCTACAAATGGCAGTAAACAAACCTCTTAGCCAAATGGCTTCTTTTTAAGCATGGCCATACATACTCAACTATTGTAGTAGACAAGTTAGTGGTAGCTTGCAGACTTGCCTTCCAGCTAATGGTACATAATTCAACAGTGAATATATAACCAGTAAGTGATCTTATCTTATCCAAATCTTTAGCAAAATCTGAATCTACATAACCAACGAGTCTATTTCTTGTTTTTCCAAACTGTAAACAAGCAATAGAAGTGCCTCACAAATATCTAAAAATCCATTGGACTACTAACAACGCTCAATGACTGATTAAGCTAAGTCAAGAAAGGAACATACCATGGCATACATATGTGAACCAACTGAACTAGCATATGGAACTCTAGATATGTACTCAACTCCATCATCTGATTGTGGATGTGATGCTTACGGAAGTCCGAAATGTGTAGCTAATGACGTACTCTTCGATTTGGCCTAATGCATGTTGAAATGATGAAGAACTTTATCAATATTCTATTTCTAACTTAGGTATAATTTTCCAAACCGTCTCTCTAGTAATTTCCATACAAAGAATCTTCTTTGCTGCACCAAGATCGTTAATCTTAAATTCATTATTCAACTGTGCCTTCAACTTTAAAATTTATGCCTTATCTTTTGCAGCAACCAGCATATCATCAACATATAGGAGCAAGTAAATACCTAAACTATTAACGGTCTTCAAATAAATACTTCTATCATAATTAGATCTTTTGAAAGTTTGAGAGATCCTAAAGGAGTCAAATCTCTTTTATCACTATCAAGGTGATTGTTTTAAACCATAGAGAGATTTCTTTAACTTACAAGCAAAATTCTCCTTTTTCGAAATGACAAAACCTTCTAGCTGCTCTATATAAATGTATTCTTCTAGCTCCCCATATAAGAATACAGATGTCCAATTGCCCAAGCTCATAATCATGCATATCCACGATGCTGAAAAAAGTACAAATAGAACTATAATTCACAACTAGGGAAATGGACATTTGTGAAATCGATACTTAGAATTTGGTTGTTTCCTTTAGCAATAAACCTTACATTGTACCTGAAAAGACCTAGGATATTAATTAGATAGATAATAGTATTAGATACTAATTAGACTATTAATTAGCGTATTTTGCTGTTTTAAAAATTTAAAATTTGCGAATAGAACGAATAAAATTAAAAAGGGGATTGCCATCAGACCCGCAGGCGAGGTATTGATACCGAGATACCAAACCCGTTGGGGCTGAGTCGGCACCTCTCCCTAGATCGGTTCATCATCCGACAGTCGTTCTTACCTGGTTGGATTGCGAGTATCCATAGCATTTAGGGCCAAATAGTAAACCATTTGGTAACTTGATAAAGGAGGTGAGGTAACTTGGTAGCTTTGACCTTTCAACCAAGCTTTGAACCAGCCATCAAGCCACACCAAGGTGCAAACCCCTTGGGCATGCTCGGCAATCAAGGCAACTTGCCCGTTTTTAACCAAGAGAGAGACCAAGGCAAATCATTCTTTTACTCCCTTCCCAGCCAAGGCAACAAAGCAAACCACAGCACCCATTTACTACATTCCAACCAAAGCAAGGCAGCAAGCCACTATCCATCTCCTTCTCAGCCTCACCAACCATCCATTCCCAAAGAGCAACCAGAGAGGAGCAACCGAAAGCCATCAGGAGCAAGAGGAAGATCCAGCAGGGGCAAGGAGAAGCCCCCAAGCAGGATCTAAACCGCAACGAGGAGAACGAGCAGGAGCCAGAAGGGAAGCCAGACCAGACGAGGATTGAGAAGAACGGAGGAGCCGGAACCAAGCCGTACCTCGACCACCCCGTCACCTTCATCCCCAAACCCCAACCGAACCACCGACCTCCAGGTGCACGGCTTTCCTTATTCATCCAAGTAGCAGTAGCAGTACTACTTGATCGTGCATAGAGGGGGTAGATCGGAAGGGAATGGTAGTCTCAGTAGAGATTCTAGGGTTGCTTAGACTGTAGTCTTGCCGTACCCGCTAGAACTCTTGCATCATAGACCAAGATTGCAAATCAAAGGTAGAAGTAAAAGCAAACGGTAAAATTAGACAATGCAAGAAGATCGAGTAGTATCTATTCTTTCCTTCCTACCATTAGAGAAGAGGAGAAAGGGGGAGGATTCGGCAGTAGTGAGAGAGTAGAGGGGAGCAGAGGCAGTCGGCTGGGAGTAGAGGGAGTAGAGCAGAGAAGAGAGGGAGGAGAGGGGAGAGTAGAGGAAGGGAACCGGCGGGGGGGGGAGTCGCGACAGCGCCGCTGAGGTGTCGACCTACGGCGGTCAGCCAAAGGGGCAGCGAGGGCGTTGGCGTTGGTGGTTGGCGCGGAGAAGAGGGGGAGAACCGAAGGGAGGAGTCGCCAGGAGAAAGAACCGAGGAAGCCAGAAGGCTTCAGCCAGGGGAGAGGAAAAGAAAAGAAGGAGAGAAGAGAAAAAGAAAAGGAAAGAAGAGAAAAAGGAAAAAAAAAGGAGGAGAAAAAGAAAGAATATAAGAAGAGTAGGAAAAATAGGAAATTTCTGTCTTCCGTGCAATCCGCGTAGGTTAAATCACCGTATTCGGATCATAGGAAAATTTTAATTAGTTTCTAAAAAGCCGCGATTAGATAGAAAGTAAGTTTATAAAATTTTAGTGGGTATTGATTAATTGTTGTATTGATTGTTACTAAATTAGTTAAAATGCGAGTCAATTAGCAGGTTAGTTAAAAGGGTCTATCTGTAGAAGGTCGAACGCTGTAGCATGTTTGGTTAATCGAATGACCGTAGTTAATATTTTATATTTGTCAGGGCCTAAGTCGAATCTCTCAAGAGACCACCTTCAGATTCCGGTTGTGGTCGAGTATTATAATCCTAATTCAGGCAAGTTTTCTTGTCCATATTTTTGAAATCATTTTTAAATGTTTCTCAGAAATTATCACTGCATGGGAAAAATATCTTTTAAAGTAAAACTCTAAATCAGAAGTTGTTGGAAAGATGGTTAATTGTGAGTTGCTGTGGCAGAAAGTTGATTATTGTTAAATTGGTTTGTTGGTGCACTGCTGCGGTAGTGGTTGGAGATTGTTATATTGAATTGGCTCGAACGAATGAAGCCGGTATGGTTTATATATGAGGTGGGTAGAGGGTACCGTGGATTGAGAAATTGCCGGAGGGACCCTCTACATAGGCTATGATATAAGGATAAACACACTACACTCGGGCAATGAGCCGTATTACATCGTATCAACCATAGTGTGTGGAAACGACCAGGAAAGGTTGTCATATGAAGATATTTGATCTCCACATTGGGTAAGTAGATAACTAGGGGTGTGAAGCTGGGATATGCCGAAGGCCCAGTGAGGGACACAGAATCAACTATGAATGACCTGGCGCTATATTAAACGCCATGAGATGAGTATTCCGTGGTTAGTCGGAATACAATACTACGTTGTTAGTCAGAGTGATGTACTTTGTAAACAGACGAAGTATAATACTGCGTTATTAGTCAGAGTACTGTACTACGTGTTAGTCGTAGTATAGTACTGCTTTGTTAGTCGGAGTACTGTACTGCGTAATAGTCGGAGTATAGTACTACGTTTTTAGTCGGAGTACTATACTGCGTATTTAGTCGGAATACAACTGGTATGTTGACAGTAGGTGGGAAACAATCGAGGACACCACTACTCGTTCGCTACCAGGGTT
This sequence comes from Rhipidocladum racemiflorum, assembly GCA_036346355.1. Lineage (NCBI taxonomy): Eukaryota > Viridiplantae > Streptophyta > Magnoliopsida > Poales > Poaceae > Rhipidocladum > Rhipidocladum racemiflorum. The sequence continues at coordinate 23,666,500 of CM070584.1, read as the reverse complement.
GGAGATCAAATATTGATTAGTGATAAACATTATGGGTTCCCAGCTGCGATTGGGTTCGCTATGGGTAAAGTGGTACAAACCTGCGCAGGGTCAAATCATGAATTCATGCCTGTCTCCTGGATTGGAGGCTACGGAAGATAAGTCTGCCTCATATACGAGTGCTAGTAGCCTTTTGGATAAATTAAAATAAACACAACCTTCCTATTAAAATTTTAATTTTGGAAAAAATTGATTTGATGAAAGGTTACGTCAGATGATTATGGTAAAGGACTTGAGATGGATGTGGGAGGAAAATTCATCTATTGCATTCTGCTATTACTGCTTGCTGAGTACTTCTGTACACACTCTTGCATAACTCCCCCTTTGGTTAGAAAACTACTTCGATGATCAATCGTCTGGACCAGTCTACGAGGCTCGGGTGAGGGTCACTGTCGGGACCCGAATTTGCAAATCCGGACCCTCTGTGTATTCAGCACTAGTCCAGGATCACGCTAGTGCACACAGTCTCAACATTGGTAAATATCACAATCATACACATCGATAATAATAAAGTACTTTAATTATGATAACCAAACTGGTTGCTCGACCTTATGGTCAAGTTACAAGAGTACGCCTCGCAGGGCTAAGACTTATTCAAATAAAATCTGCAGCGGAATATATAAAGAAAACGCGTGGTGCCAACCAATATGCCACAGGCAACTGACTGAACTCGATCCCTAGTTAGACGATTCCTCTTGGAGCTCCTCCTCCAAAGCTGGTGTAGACTCTTCCTCAACTGGTGTTATATTGTGGCAAGGGTAAGTACTTGGTACTCGGCAAGTCATGCACAGAATGCAGCTAATATACTACATGCATGGCTTAATACAAAGGAATAGCTCAAGGTAAATTTGCAGTAAACCGCATTTAACAAGTATCATAAGTAGATTCGAAAGCAGTAGAAACAAGTATGACATCAATAACTTTTCCAGGAGTTAAATAAACATCTTTCCTATTCCTAGTCCACATTTCCATCAACATCATCTATTAACCAAACCAAACCTTCCAAGTCCAAATTGTTTTCACGAAAGTCTAACCCTTGACTGTAATCCCCAAGCAATGTCCAATACCGCGGACTCGGCTATTCGAATAGATTTTTCACTCTGTATAGGTTATGCACTTTACCCACAAGATACAGTCAAACACCACAAAGGCGAGTGATCGTAACAAAGCCTTTCGGAAATGGCTAACTACGCAAGTGAACCTTTCCGGTTTTTGCCCTACACCATCCCTTCCCTTATCAAAGGCGAAGTATGGGACAGACATACCGTTGGACGGGTACCATGCCTCAGCCCTGGTACGCTCCCCTTTCAAGCTACACAAAAGGTGTAGTTGACACCCGAGGTATCACATGCAAGTTATTAGTAACTTACTCAACTAGGACCGTCCCATTCCGGTCATGTGGTTGTACGATTAACTCAGTTCAAAGGCTTGCAATGTTAAGTCCTTATGTTGACCAGGGCAAGACTACCCGAAGAACCAAACCATCACTCCCGATGCCACAGCTGGCCCACCTGATCATTTCTTGCCACATGCCCCGGTCGAAAAACTATTTATCAAACCCCCAGTTGATTACCATGCACCACGTGCCATCAACATCACAACACATGATACCTTTCCAAAACAGGTTCAATATATCATTAAGTCAATATTGACATTTGATTGTTCAAAATCCTGTCATGAGCACGTAGCAGGTCTAAGCAATATACTACATCGATCTAAATTCCCATGTTGGCAATTTAATAATGTCCAACTATTTAATCCTCAACTAGGGTGACAAGGGGTTCATGGCATACAATTCTTTATGTCAAGGTGGCATACGGCAACTAGGCAATTAATTAATCTCCCAAAATTAATCAAAGCATTTTCAAATTGAACTAGCATGCAATAATTTAAATCAAATCAATTTCAAAATGGGATCAACATGGTCAAAGCACAACTTGCCTTCAAAAAGCACTTGATCTTGGTCCTGAGCTGGCTCCTGGGTCAACACTTCACCTTCGAAGCCTTCGGGCACTCCAACGTCTACTCGTAACGCGTGCAAATAGCAATAAATAAATGAAACATTAGACTAAAAGTGTCCAAACATCCAAATGAAGTCCATAAACAGAGAGAGCATAATTTTGTGAATTTTTAGGAATTTGAATCGGCGAAATCGGAGTTAAAACGCAAAAGTTACAAGGGTTTAAAGTTTAAATAATCAATTTAATAATATTACAGAGAGAAACTTTTGCCTAAAAATTAAATAAAATTCACCATTAGGTAGATCTCAATTTTATACAAATTTAGAAATTTGAATCACTCAAATCGGAGTTAAATTGCAAAAGTTATAAGCATTTGAAGTTTGAATCCATTTTTGAAATCAATAAACCGAATTAATAAATCATTTTCTTTTTCGGAAAAAATTATTGCGTCATGGGTGACACATGTCAGCATCCCATTGGTCCATGTGGACCTGCTAACGTCAGCGCCGGCCGAACCCCATGATGATGTCATCACGCCACGTGGCACCACCCGGTGCTGCCACGTGTCCCGGTCCATGGACCCGGTCTATGGGCTAGGCGGGTCTACGGTGCGCTCGGCGCACGCCACAGTCGCTGACATGCGGGCCCCGCATGTCAGTGGCGTGCTCACATGCGCACGGTGCGGCGGCTGGGCTACGTGGCACGATCTCGTGCGTTGGATCTAAATCCAACGGCTGAGATTGGATCTAGATGCCGCAACGTGGATTTCGTTGAGGTGACGTGGGCTAACGTGGGCCGTTGGATCTTGATCCAACGGTCCAGATCTAATCTGGTTCATTACTGCTATGGCTTCGTGGCGAGATATAAACCGTTAGATCTAGATCTAACGGCGGAGATTAGATCTAGGAAATCAAACGTGGGAAAATACCTCCGTGCGACGTGGACGGGTTAGGCGCGTTGGATGGCGATCGGACGGCTGAGGGAGCTCGCGAGCGGCGATGGTGACGCGGCGGCGTTGGCAGACCGGAGCTGGTGAAGGCGACACGGGCGACGGCGTTTATGGGCTTCTCCGGCGAGGTGAGATATCTCCACGGACGCGGCTCGACCTGGGAGTTTCGGATCTGGGCTCCGACGCGGCGGAGGACGGCAGACGACGGCGGGGCGAAGCAAAAACCGTGGCGGTGCTTCACGCAACTACGGCGAGCAATCCCGGCGAATCTATGGCGGTTGGACCTCCGTGGGCTAGGGCAATACGTGCGCACGAAAAAGGGCAACCTCGGGCGATGACCCACGCCTTAAATAACCCCGGGAGGCGCGCTAAAATCGGAACCCTAACGGAACGCGGCGGCGATGCGGCGGAGGAATCCGACCCGGACTCGGGCGGAGACGAAGGCGGACAGCCGTCCACGTGGCGCGATCAACGGCCATGATGGCGCGGGCGAGATCGGATCCAGGCCGGATCCGGCCGAATCGGTACGGCTGATCCTGACCGTTGGATCTCGATCCAACGGTTCGCGCGGAATAGGGTTTGGTCCGGCTCGGCTCGGGTGCGGTCTGGTCCGAGTCAGACTCAAGTCTGGTTCGGTTCCGGCTCGGTCGGGTGACTAGTACAAACCGATTCGACATTTTCCTGCGATTTAATTATTCAATAATTCATAGAAAATTCAAATAAATCCAGAAAAATAGTAAAATACTCAGAAAAATTCCAGAAAAATTATGGAAAATATTTGGAAACATTTTGGACCCAAATAAAATATTTCCCACAAAACTTTATTTGAAATTTTTATCTCTTTAATTATTTCAATATAGAATAAATTCAAATTAATTCCAAATAAATTCCAGAAAATTCCAAAAATTCACCAGAGTGTAAAATAACATCTAATTTCATGAAAAGCAAAAATTGGGGTGTTACAGTCACCCGCAGAACCAGATCTTTAAGGAGGGGGACTACCAAAAGGGATAGAGTGTTGAGTATCCGTGTTTTAACTTCATTCGTCATTTGTGTAATTAGTACATTTGTGTCATCTTTTTGTTGTACTTGGATCTTATGTATAATTATGTTCTAGACATGTAGCCTGCGTGGCATGGTTTGTAATAAAGTACATTCAGTCTCTAATTATTGTTCTGTTGCAACACTCTGAATACGGTGTACTAATTGATAAAATATCGGGTATGCTCGATGTTTGATTAATTAGTATACTGAGATTCGTGTAATTAATTCGACGTAATGAAAGTGAAGCTGTTAATTACCAAGGCTAATTCCCGGGTCGCCACAACACCTAACCTTTTTGCTTGGTAAAATGCGTTTTTTTCTTAAAGATGCATTTACAGCTAATAAGTCTTCTTCTCAATTGGCAACTTGACCAGCTCTCAAATTATATTCTTCTCAAGAGATTGCATCTTATCATGCATAGCAGTCATCCATCTTTCTGAAACACCAGAAGAGATTACCTGAATAAGTTCAAGGTTCTACAACAACTTTCAATATTGCCTTCCACATTCAAACAATAAGGCCCTGTTTGGCAGAGCTTTAGCTCTATCAAATCCATAGATCTGGTGGAGCTGGGTATTCCTAACTCCATCAAGTCTGTGAAACTGGAGCTGTGCACATATTAAGAGTGTTTAGGAGGTCATCTTGTTTACATTTTAGAATAAAAATATAAACTTAATGCACTTTATTTTAACGTACAAATTTTAGATCTGAGGTGGAGCTGGGATCTGGAGCTCTGCTGAACAGGGCCTAAGCCACAATATTGGCTTCTTCAATCAATCTTTTAGGAGCTTGAATATTCCTCTTAGATTTGTCGGATGCAATAAAATGTCGTGACGACTACATAACAATAGGAACATCATGTATGTTTTCTTTTTGGCTTCTAGTGTAGATCCTGAATTAATAACATGATCCACCTGCATGCTTGTTTCTGTAGCTTCTCAATGAGAACATCAATATATGGTTTATCATGCAACATAGCAGATTCATCAAAGCTAACATTCTGCTAATAACCACCTTTCTAGTTTCTAGACTCCACAATTTATATAACATTTCACAATAGGGTTGTAACCAAGAAAAATGCACTTAATGCCTCTAGGCTCTAATTTACCATTGTTAACATGAGCATAACCAGGATAGCCAAATATTCTCAAATTTGAATAATCTAGTGGAGAACCAAATCATACCTCAATTAGAGTCTTCTTATCAATTGCCAGGTTTGGTGACAGATTGATCAAATAACAAGTAGTAGAAGCGACTTCAATCTAATAACTCCTATATAAGCCAGAGTTAGATAATTTGCAACCTACCTTCACCATGATGGTTCTGTTCATGCATTCGGTAACACCATTTTGTTAAGGAGTACTAGGGATGACGTAATGTCTCACAATATCATCTGATCTACATAAAGCTTCAAACTCTCTAGAACAGAACTCCAAGTCATTTGTCGGTACATAATTTCTTGGCATGCTTGCCGGTTTGTTTCTCAATCATGATCTTCCACTCATTGAATGGCTTGAGCACATCTGGTTTATGCTTTTACAAAATATGGCCAAACTATTCTCAAGTAATCATCAATGATGACAATATGTAGCTAGCACCTCCAAACGATGAAGCATGGGACTATCCCTATAAATTAGAGTGAACATAATCAAATATGCCTTTTGTAGAGTGAGTTGTAATATTGAATTTCAACCTCTTTTGCTTGCAAAGACAGTGTTCATAAAACTTCAACTTGTCGATACTTTGACCATCAAAAAGTCCTCTTTTGCATAACTCTATGAAGCCAATTTAACTCATGCCTCAGACGCATATGCCAAAGACTAGTAACGTCATAATCAGATTATTTGTTGGAGGTAACAGTAGCATTATCATAAATTATAGTGCCTCGTAGATGATATAGGTTGGCAGCTACCAGGACCCGATTATGCAAATCCGGACCCTCTGTGTATTCCACACTAGTCTAAGATCACGCTAGTGCACACAGTCTCAACATAGATGAAATATCACAATCATACACGGTGATAAAGACTTCATCTATTAATATAACATGTCTAACCACCCTTATGGTCAGCTTACAATAATACGCCTCGCAGGGCAGAGACTCAAATATAAAGAAAATTACAGCAGAAAAATAAAGACTCGCAGTGACCAATCAATATGCCACAAGCAACTGACTGGGCTCGCACCCTAACTCGACAGCTCCTCTTGGAATTCCTCCTCCAAAGCTGGTGTTAATTCCTCCTCAACTGGTGTTGTATTGTTGCAAGGGGGTGATTATATAAAGCACTCAGGAAGTCATGCACAGAATGCAAGTCTAATAACTACATGCATAACTTATTCCAAATGAATGGCTATGTGGTTGTTTTGCAAAGCATTGTTGTCAGCAGGAATTTGTGTTACCATCGGGAGGTTAGTAGCCATCTGTGGTATGCTATGAGGAATTGTATGCCCTCCACCGGTAGCAATACATGTATACTGGTTTGACACAAATGAATGTCCACTTCCTAGAGTTCCAAACAAAGGTATTGCCGGAGTTGATAACCTCACATTTGATTGACCCATATGCTCCCTTTCACCATCCATATTAGCTATATAACTATCCACTTCTTCTTGCCCCTGATTTTTCCTCCAAAATCTTGAGCATCTCCATAACTTGATCAATCTTGGTAGAGTTACCTTGTATTTGTTTTTGGAAGTGATCCATCTATTCTTGAACCAACGCTGAGTTCTCACCTATCTGATGTTGTAGGCGATTCATGTACCTCTTCATCTCTTCTACTTCTCCAACCAATGATGATCCAGCCTCCTCATCTAGAACCCTTCCTCCTTTCGGCATAGCGACTGATTTTACGAAGGAAACAAGTTCCCCAACCTTCGCTACTCTAGATCAATTGGGCTGTTTGGTTGCCTTCTCAGCTCAGCCAAGCTGCATAAGCTCAGCCAGGCTAGTGGGAGTCAGGCTGAGTGGATACAAAGAGATGTTGTTTGGTTGGTCGTATGAGGTTGGACAGGCTGCACAGAGATGTTGTTTGGTTGGCTGCACTAGAATGAAAGTGTGATAGGCAAATTCAAGAGAGGGATGAAATAAATTTTAAAAATACTAGAAAATCAATAATTTCACAAACGAAAATAAAAAGTTTTAAAATATATTCTAGAAAATCAATAAATTGAAAAATTAAAATTTTAATCTTTTGAAATTTATATAGCAAGTATGGTCTAGTTTTGTTCGAAAAAATATCAGGAACACATACGTGAAATCGGTTCGTTAATCGGAGATGTTAATCAAAAGATATAGCAAAGAAAAGAAGAAAATTAGATAGTAAATGTTGATGTCAGCATGCATGTATGGCTCAGCAGAGCCTGACTCTGGGAAACGGTGGATTTTCTCGTTTCCCTGGAGCCAGGATGAAATGGGTGTTTTGCATCTGTAAAGCCAGGCTGAGTTGAATGAGAAGACAACCAAACACCAATCTTTTGCATCTGCAGATGCAAATATCTTTAGATGCAGCTAACCAAACAGATGAGAAGACAACCAAATACTAATCTTTTGCATCTGCAGATGCAAATCTCTTTAAATGCAGCTAACCAAACAGCTCATAACAGATATATTATGACCGAGGATCAGGCTTGCTCTGATACCATATTTGTCATACCCCAAAGAACTCAATCCGAATCAGAACAGAGAATATTAGATAAATGCAAAATACGAAGGGAACAACAGCGGTAAGGGAAAGATAGTATTAGAAACTGAATTGATTCTTCAAAAGATACTTCTCAGTACAATGGAAGATGCCTATATAGCGTGCATAACCAGCTCTCCTAACTGAAAATTAACATCACGGCAAACAGCAACAATGAAATTATTCTAACTGTGAACAGTAATTACACTTGAAAATCTCTACTATTGAATTACAATTGAAAAGTTCTCCATTGATCCCGGCCACTAGATCTTCATAACCTTCCAGAGTAACTCCTGACCTTCAGATCTAACAATCCACACCGTCCAATCTCTAAACTGAAATCCCCTTCACTCCTTTTTCGATTCAAGTTCTTCGCGTTGTCACTTAGGGTTTGGCGGCCGGCGCGCACGCGGAGAAAAAGTGGCGGCGGCGAGGCACAGGCCGGATTTAGCATGAGTCGAGTGCGAGCGGGGCATCACCAAGGTTTTGAATATCGTTTTGGAGTTAATTTTCGAGCAGGCCTCGGTAGCGAAAATCGTCGAATTTCGCTCGAAATTTGAAAAAAATCGAATGATTACCGAATTCAAACGTATTTGAAAACTGGTCAAACACATAAGCAAATTTCCATCAAAAAGCTCGAAATTCGATCGAAAAGCTCGAAATTTCGACGACAGATTAAAAACAATTAAGAAAAATATAAAAAATGAGAAAAAAATACAAAAAATGTTGTAAAATTTGTAAAATGCAATTCACATATTAAAACTTGTCACATATCAATACAAGTGCAAAAATAGGCATGCACGTAATTAAAATATTAAAATATACCCTATCAAGATAACACTAATATATTAAAAAAATACCATACATTTGCTATATTTTAAATAATTGAAAGTTGTCACATACCAATACAAGAAAATTTTTCAATATTAGATAACATTAACATATTAAAATATACTTCTATTTTTTTTTTTTTTGCCTTTTCTATTATCTACAATTTGATTGGCTCAAAAAATCCTTAATTTAATTTTTTTCAAAAATTATTCACACCAGAGGTCATAAAAATATTAATACTTATTTTAGAGAGTTTTTGGTTAATTTTTCTCAAATGTTTAAATTTTTTTGAATTTAAATTTGAATTCGCTCGGTTTTGAATTTTGGTTCGGCTTGAAATACCGAATTTCGTTCGAAATTCGAGAAAACCGATCGGCATTTGGAACCTGGGCATCACGCCACATGGAGACAGGGTGGGGAATGTGGCGGCCTGGTGTGTTGTTCGCATGTGAGGGCAAGGCCAATAAGTTAGGCTGCGGGGCGAAGCAGCTGTGCGGGTGACAGAGATATTCGATCCATGAAGGTTTTAGAATTTAGGCCCCGTTTGGTAGGATTTTAGATTCTAGTAGAAACAGAAACGGTTTCAGATTTTTGGTAGAAACGTTTTAGGTAGAATCAGAATCATTGTCTAGAAACCGTTTGGCTAACTGTCTGGATTCAGATTCTGGAGAGAGGATGAAATGATGAAAATGACTAAAGTGCCCTTCGTATTTGTGATGGATTTGTAGTACATTTTAATGTAAGAAATGACGATGAAATACATGCATCTATAATAAAATTGTAGATCAGATAATAATATAATAATATGATAGATTCTTAAAAAAAACCCTGTTAGATTCTTAAAAAAAACTCTCTGCACGCTCTAGATGCGTGGAGTTTTTTTTCTTTTTTTTTTCTCGGCCGGACGGACGTGCTGCTCCTTCAAAAACCGGACTTGAACTTGTGGATGTGAAACCGAACAAAAGCTCTTCTCTTCTTCACGTGACGTGAGTCAAGTCCTCGGGAGGAGTGCTCTTCACTTCTTCCGATCGGAAGGAGTGCTCGAGCCAGCCGATGGTCGGTGCAGTGGCGCCGAAAGAGAGCGGCAGTCAGAATCCGTGCTCGGGCCTTGGCGGCTGGCGTCGCTCGGAGGAGTCAGAAACGGGTCAACGCGCGGAGGCTGATTCCGTGCGGACGACGTGCGGAAGTCGCCGGAGTCGAGGTGCGGCGGCGGGATGAATTCAGGCGGTGGGTTCCCGGCAAAGGCAGGAGGCGGCCGAGTTCTCCTTCGATGCAATGGATCCGAGTGGTGCGACGAAGGGCAGGGGGTAAAAAGATCGCAAGAATCAGGAGGAACAGGTCTCAGGCCGATTCGGCTTTTGCATGGAAAAGGAAGAATCGATCCGAGCAGAAACGTTTTAAGTCTTGTACCGTTTGGCTGAGTTTGCTCTAGATTCTACTAGAAACTGGCTGGTTCCAAGTTGCCAAACGCGCCCTTAGATTTATATTTGAATTAAAAAATCCAATAAATTCAAATGAGCTCAAATAAATAGCAAATGAACTAAAAAAAACATAAATTCCATGCAACACAAGGAACCCAGCTAAAATTGATTTTGTTTTAATTGAAGTGTACATTATTAAAATGAAATCTTTTTAATTTTAGAAATTCCTAGTCAAGCAGGCTGACTTCATTTCAGCTTCTATATTATGGAAAACCTGCTTCTGATTGTAAGATAATCGAGCCGGGCTGGCTGCGACTTCTAGATTTCGGACCGAACCAGTAAAAATTAGCAAGAATCAACGAGAATCATGTTCCAGTCGAATTCCAATTCTATGTACAGGGTAGCTTCTGATTGTCAAAGAAGCTATCCAAAACCTCCCATTCAGCAAATAATTTTTTTTAAAAAAGAAACTGTGTAGAAACTAAAACGAGCAGGGTCTTAAGCAGTGAGAAAAATTGGTGAGAATTTTCAGGGACCTACATTACACAAAAGAATTTTTAAAGAGAGAAAATTAGGATGTTACAACTTCCCTCGGAAAGTTTGGCGCGACAAATGTTAGACTGACAGACTTGCATCAAAGCAAATGCCAAACCTTATTGTTGTTGAGAACTGAGGTATCAGGATGTCAACTTAAAGTCAGCGTTCATCCGTGTAACAGAATGAAAAGCATAGGCATCTCACCTTGGTTTCGAGTTGTCATCTCCTTATCGTAAATTTTGGAGTTAATACTGCCCCCAGGATTTGAACAGTTACACTCCGGCTAATTTTGGCAGACATGAGATAATCTGTATATTCTATATGGTAGATAGCTTCGACTTTAGACTTCAAGCAAACAATCGGTAACCAACCACATGTCCTTTAATTGTGTGTCCGGTATAACTGAATCTAGTGAAAACAGCAACAATACATAAATCATATTGCACTAGCTGTTGGTGCTTGATGGCACTATATAGATCTTCTCCTGGGGGGATACTACAGCTGAACTTGCGCAGCATATAAACATGGCGAAGTTCACTAATCCCTGCAACAATGGCATGAGTTCAATTGCCTACTAGAAATATGTTCAATTCCCAAATGTAGTAACCTCCAAATGCCTCCAAAAGGATCATCTACAGTATCCACTTCAAAGACTCCCTTCAACCTTTTTCTTAATCTCAAGGGCAGCTCTGACGACATTCCCTCTTGTAATGATCCCAACCTTCCAAATAGAAATTTTCAAGACATCTGAACTAAAGCAAGAGAACCAAAATGAAAAATAGGAAGGTTTGGCCCACTCACCAATTTGCCTGAACTGTCAACTACTGGCAGCCTGCGGTATTTAGTTACGAGGAGTAACCTGCGGAATAAAATATCACCTTATTCATTGAGTACGAACGGAAGTTCTGTACTAGGAATAAGTCATAAATAAATTGATGGCATTTAATCTCAGAAAATCATATGCAGTGTTCTAAACATACCTTGCAGCATCTTCAAGGTTAGTAGTTTCACGCACCACAAGAGGTGCAGAGGTCATAACATCACCAATGACTTTCCCATTGGTTTTGCTCAAGAGCCTCTGTATCTCACGGAATGTCTACAGAGCATCCATTAGAGTATAATCAGAAACAGATAAGCAGAAAAACAAGAAACAATCTACCGATAAAAGAAATCAAGAATGTTGGATACACATGTTTGGAGAACCCGTCACATTCTGCTTTGCAACGCCATTTACTCATTTTCTAACTAGTTATCAGTGAACAGCGATATTCAATCAGCTGCTGTGCTGGATACTATTGTATACTTTTCCTCCACAAAAGGAGATACCGTTGCACAAAAGTGGCATCTAGCAAATCAACCTAACCGCATACAAATTGCCAGTAGTCAGATGGTTTTGGTAAGTTTACTGCAAAAATTAGGTCAGACTGAGTATGAAAAATTATCCCTTCCATTTGCTTTCCAAATAATATGGAACTCTGTGTTTACATGCAAGAATAACATGAAACCTGGTCCAAATTCCACATAAATCATATGCACCAGCATAAAAAGTTCAAGCTAAGCATAACATAAATCGGCCAGTTGACCAATCCAACTCTTTGTCAGAGGATATGGGTGGTAACCGACCGGACAAACAGTTAAGTAATTCATTAAAATGTAGTAACAGATTAACTTGAGGATATCATCTCAACATGGAAATGACCTAAATCACAGAAACTACTTTGTTAAGAACCAAAACATGACTCTGCAACACCTGAGCTGGACAAAAACTGAAATCAACATAATAGATGCATAAACATGTGACATAATTAACTCAATGAGCATTCCAAGCCTTTCACAAAGTACCTTCCAAGTACTATCCACCTCAGGAAATATGTCTGCTTCAGCCAGTCCATTTCCTAAAGGAGAAGAAATTCAAAACACTAAGCAATTCAATGTATGTGATAACATGGCTAAGGTACTGTATAGCAAGTTTATCTGATAACATTCTGTAAATTAGAAGTGCATATAAGTTGTCTTATGTTGCAAATAGAAGAAATTTCAACTATCCAATAATGAATGTCAGCACCAATAACAAGAATACCTGATATTGAGTCCAGTGCTAATAGATCATAGTCTGAGACAACGCCAACCTGCAGGTCGGACATAAGTTACAGGGCAAATTAATATTGTTCTTAAAGCCTTAAGAAACTGTGTATAACAACAATATGTGCAATGACATCATGATATAAAAGGTCTAAAATATCTAAAGATTAATAACAGGGAAAAGGCATGGTCAAGTCAATACGATGTGCATGCTTTCATAGTTTAATTCTTATTCAACATAACAGGAAAGTTAGCATCTAAAGGTCAACAAGACATTTTCTGGATAAATGTAGCCTACTGAATACAAATATTTAGAACCTTCTAAAACCTTCTCATACATCTACCAAAAGTTCAAAGTCAGAACCCAACATAAAGCCAGAAAATATTGATCTTCTGAAAGTTCCAAAAGGAAAAGGATGAGCATAGCTGAAATATTATCAAAGAACTTTGTTATGTTACTGCAACATCCCTAGAAGTAACTAGCAATAAAATGAAATGTGGCAACATAAAAGGAGCCAACATAGAAGAAAATGAATTTTAATTTTCTAAATGCTCCCTTCTGTAAGTATTATTCCTTTTCTTTGGAGCACAACAGTCTCTAGTAAATTTCAAAAGAAATGCTACAATAAAATAATCACATTACCTACCAAATTCCAGTCATCATCAATAACAGGAAAGCCAGTTATCCTATGCTCCACCAGCTTCTCAAGAGCTGCTCAAAAAACAAAATAAGTTCGTAATTGTCTTATGACAGGAACCAGGGCACATCATAGAAGCAAATAAAGCACCTTCATCAACTGAAGTGGTTGGTTTCACAACATGGAGTTCTCCCCTTTTAGTCATAAAATCACCAACAGTGTAAATTCCACTGTTTTGCTGAACAACAAGATTCCAGAGCTCAATAAACAATTACACAACAATACAGATAAATACTTCCATCTGAGAAATGGAAAATTGAATAGTTATGCCCAAGCTAGACAAGAACTTTTTAATCATTCAAATTTGAAAGCCAAGTTGATTGCAGGGAAGGTTATTCTAAAACCTGCAAATATCATCATGCAAAATATATTTTGTGAAACATTTCCCAGAACAATTAATGTGATGTTTTGTGTTCTCTGAATAAACTCTGCAAACACCAGATCCCTCAGCTTAATTTCTTTGTCATGCATAGTAACACAAGAACATCAAAATATAAAAGGTAGATGAATATTAACAGGACCAATACTCGCCAAAAATAGTTAAAGAACTTTGGATAAGACTTATCAGAACTTAAGCAAAACTTGTGAGTCATGACACTATATCAGATGTGTTAATGAGAAATTATATAAAGCTCCCATGCACATAGTACTTTCTCAAACAAAAACAATCCACAGTGATTTTGCCTCCCAACTGTGCAAGTGGGGCGTGCCTGTCCGCTAAGCCACTAGCCTGCTCCGCAAAAACAGCCCACATATCTGCCCGCAAAAGCCCACCAACCTGCTAGCATTTTAAAGCAAGCCAACCCACATAGCCTGTGGGCCGCACCGCACCACAAAAACCTACCAAGCCTACGCGTTGCACGGTCGCACCTCGCATCTTCACGTGGTCGATTCACTCTGAACCGTAGCCGCCTCCTTTGCCGTCACCCCATTGTCAGCGCGGGCATGCCGCCTCCTCCTCAATCATTGACCCCATTGTCGGCGTCCAACCCCAAAGGCAGCAGGTCCAAGTCCAGGTTTAGGTCTCTCTCTCCCCTTCCCCTTCCCCTTCCGTACTCACCTCCCATCTCTATGCTGAAATCCCAAAGCCCTAACCTCCCGAGCGTTGCACGAGCAAGCCAATCCCCAATGGCAGGGACCTGTTCGCGGTGGTCGACTTCCATGCGCTGCTTGCTGGCAGCAGCAAGCTGCCTGCAGGGATTGGGAGGTGCGATTGCGCCAGGTTCGACCGGTCCATGTTCTGCTTCTTGGACTGGACGTCTAATTGCAGAGCTCTCCCTTTACTACTCTATTCTACTCTTTGATGATTCATGGTACAATGTTTTGAACTTATCTTCTGGGGATCGAATGGTCATCAAGGTCTCGGGACATGGTGCCCTTGGTGGTGAATGCTTCTTGGCTGTAGCAGAATCTTTCTTCCTACTCCATGTTTTGGTCAATTTATTGGTTAATTGTTCTTTCTGAACATTTCTTTTTAAAAAAAATTGGCCAGGAGCTTTGGCATTCACCACAGAAGAAAGAGCAACAGTTGAGCTACAAACGCGCACACACCAACACATGCACTCTACACACGCCACACACACACGCTGCACCCAACCCTCATGCGCACGCGTGTCGGGCCAAAGCCTCGAACTCGGGCAAGCGGGGACGCGCGCCGGCGTCTCCACCAACAGAGCTAGGCTCAGTTCGCCTTTCTAAACATTTCTATTGGGACCATTTGTACTCCAGTGGATTTTTCACAAAACATGCCTACGTTGTCTCGAAGATGAGTGGTGGAATAATGTTATATTATTTCCTGAAATCTAGGGAAGTCCTCTTCAGAAATTTGGTGAACTCTGTCTCACTTTCTTTTTTGCCCTCTTATTATCTACAGGACATATGCTACACTTGAATTATTATGTCAGATAAATTCTTTTAGGTGAGTATATATTAGGAAGATTGTACGATTGACAGATCATATTGTTGAGCAATTTTATTACAATTAAACTAAAAACTTGCCTAAATTTAGATAAAAACGTCACAGCATGCAATGCAGTTCAATCATAATGCCATTACACTCGTACATTTGAGATATATCAGCCTTCTAAGCATGTTAAGTCAATTTCTTGTATGGTTAAGCTTGTACATGTTCTTGACTATTTAATTGCCTAAAGTGTTTATTCCCAGCTGGTAGCTTTTCTTACATCACTAGCAATTTGACTTACTAAACTAACCTAACATAAATTTTAACTGGGTCTTTGTAGGTTAATAATAGAAATCAGTGGTAAGGAGATGATAAACAGAGATGATTAATGTCCATATTTGTTGAAGGGCTGTACTGTACATTTTGTTCATGTACTGTTTAGTTGTTTAGCTTCCTTTTGAAAGACACAAAAGAGTATGCCATTTTGTTGCAAAATCTTAATTAGTTCAAACACACAGGCATGTTTATCCTAGGCGTTAGGCGCTAGGCAGGCCGCCTAGGAGGGTGAATAGCAGCAGCAGCAGCAGCAAGCATCAGTAGGCGGCGGCGGCACCACCACCAAGCAGCAATAGCAGCAGCAGCAGCAAGCCAACACCCAACAATAGCAGCAGCAGCAGCATCACCGTTCACCAAGCAGCAGCAGCAGCATCACCGTTCACCAAGCAGCAGCAGCAGCATGCATCAACATTCAACAAACAGCACCAGCAGCATCACATCACCAAGCAGCAGCATCAACAAGCAGCAGCAATGCAGCATCACAAAGCACCATGCACAAAGCAGCAAGCCAAGCAGCAGCATCACCAAGCACTCAAGCAGCAGCAATGCATGTGATAGCACATAGGAGCAAGGAGCAAGGAGCAGCATCACCAAGCACTCAAGCATCACCAAGCACATAGCAAAATAGCAGAGCACATAGCAGCGGTGCCGGAGCAGCAAAGGCCAGAGGCGCCGGAGTAGCAGAGGAGGGAGCAGTGGAGGCTGGACCGGCGGGAGGTTGAATCGAGCTGGGAAGAAGAGGTAGCGGCCAGCGGCAGGGTCGATCCGCCGGCAGCAGGGTCGATCTGGCCGGCGTTGATGTCGATCCGGCTGGCGGCAGGGTAGATCCAGCATGGCGCGCAAGGGGATTCGGCGGCAGCTTCCCAAAACCAACCGAGAAGCGCCGCGCCTAGCTCTGCCTTGTTGCCAGGACTGCTGACGACCGCCTAGGCGCTGCACCCACCTATCCATCCGACTAGAGCTCAATGGGGGCAGAGGCCAGCCGCCAAGCGCCTAGGCGAACACTGCACACAGGTGAATTGCTGATGCTAACTTGTGCTCTAGGTGTATACCTTCCTTTCGAACCAAAGGAGTATACCGTATGGATTGTATTATTACACTATGACACATAATATTATTGCTGATTTCAGTACAAAGCCTTTGAGCCTTCTAGGAATGTTCTTGTTTTTATGCAGGTGAGGTGACATAACAGGGAATATTCTTGTTTCTCTGAAGGACTTGATCAAGTTACTTTGAAGGCCATATTCAAAGCATCAGTTTTCAGGTTCTAGACATTAAACCCTTTATTTGGTTAAGCAATGCTAATCTAGATATTGGCTTCTTTACTCTGCTAATATTCTTGTTAGACTTGTCCTGTATTAGATGGCCATTGGTAAACTAGTATTCATAGATAGGACTTGTCCTGTATTTGTTAATTTAGGGGTTAAGTATAGTTCTTGGACTAGATATGGATAATTCTTTGTTATGGAACTTCTGTTGACCATATGTGTGTAATTATAGCTTATCAAGAGTTGATTTTGCATGCACATGTAGACATTGAAAATGTGAATTTCTATGATGTGTAAGCATATGTATGGCAAGTTGTAATGTGTGATTCATTAAAACACCTTGTATGTACTATTTTATTTTAATCTTGTTATTTGTCGCTCTTCAGACAACACTGGTCCAATTATTGATAAAAATGACAACTCTAAAGTGTTCTCCTGATGAAGTTCAACTTCCAACTCTTTGATGCCAAGTTTGGAAGCTCAGACCCAACTCATTGATACCAAATTCTAAAGTTCAGCTCCCACCCCTCTAGGCAAATGTTGTAATTCAAAAGACAATTCTTAATATATGTAAGATGGAGGAGTACAAATGATGTAATAACTTCAAATGCTGAAGCAAAATGTTGTTTTGGCTTCTTTCAATTTTTTAGATTTTTTGTATTTTTTGGGATTTTTCCGAAGCATTTTACTCAATTAATCAGCACTAGTATTGCTTACTGCTTAGCACATTAACTGGACAGTGCCTAGCTTGGCGAGCTCAGCCGCCAAGCCCACCAACCACGCATGCATTTTGCCCTGCGGGGTAGTAGCAACCGCAGTAGCCTGCAAAAAGACTAAGCGACCAGTGCGGGTGGATGCAGGCTATCTGCAACCCGCCCAAACTTGAACTCCTACTCCCAACTGGTATTAGATGAAGCAACAACTAATTGTTTTTGTAACATAGAAGGACATGCAAAAAAAAAAAAAGCTAAAGCTTTATTAACAGTATGTGAATGCTTCAAGTGCCATATGTGCACCAAATGACAGCCATAATCCATCATAAGGATCAATTCAGTCCTGAGTGAACTATCTCCAAAGAAAAAGAAATATTTTACTTAATAGAAACGCGAATATTCTAAATGACACCAAAGCAGTTGCAAATTGCAAACCTGGTGGGCACAATATATTGATGCAGCGCAAGTGCAGGTGGTCAAAATGGATAAATTGGCATATATTGATGCAGATTGACATGCAAGGACATCAACATCTCCCCAATCTAACCGTAATTAAACATGCATATACATAAACATAGTAGCTAAAAGAAGTGGTGAAGGAAATAAAACAAGTGAGATAAGTCCTATCAACGAAGATCCAAAATTTGGCCCAAAAATTCACAGCTTCTCCCTAGTAACTTTGACAAACTCCGGCAGATATTAAGATCTTGCGGCAAGCTAAAAACCAAACTATATCTACGACAAATTTTGAAACCTACAATCCCAATATGCCCACATCCACCCTCTGACTTGTGTATTGTACGAAAATCGATGCCCCCCCCCCCCCCCCCCCGTTTTCAGAAACTATCCACACCCAATTACGAACACGAACAAACAGCTAACAACAAGAACCAAGAAACGGAGATGGACTCACCCCGGCCACAGAGGCGTGGTGAGGCAGGCCGCGGGCGGCCGGGGCTGCGGCCGCGGCGTACGAGCGGACGGTGGAGGCCCGGAGACGCGCGCGGGGACCAGCGGAAGCCAGACGTGGTCCCACAGGCAGAGGAGGCCGCTGCCCGCCGGCGACGGCAGGGCAATCGGCGGACAGGAGTAGCAGCGTGGCGTCCATGGCACCAGGCCCCCCTTCTCTCTCCCTCACGCCTCACTCGCGTCGAGTTTCTCCGTGGGTGGAACGAGAGGGTGAGGACAGGTAGAGGAGGAACCTGTGGGCTGTGGCTCGACCTGCGCCTCTGGATGGAAGGGAGGGACAGAGGCGGAGGGGGCCGGCGATTTGTAACCAGAAAAGGAAAAAGATCGGTGGGAGAAAGAGTAGGGTGAAAAGACAGGAAATATCCGTCCGATCCGGTCCTGAATCCGTTTAAAATCTGTACCGATGTTGTAACCTCTTGAAATTTGTAATTAAGTTTAACTAGGCTTAATTAAGCTAATTGAGTGTTTAATGGTGCTTTGATTTGATTTTTGGATCTTAATTTGGAGTTATTTGTTTTCGGATTGTTTTTGTCGATTCGCTCGAGCCGTTTCGATTGATTTTGACCTGAAACCCTGAGTTTCGAGTCCGGTCGAAATCCTCTGAAGTTGCTAGTAAGCTTAACCCCAAAACTTCTCTTTGAGATCCTAAACCCTTTCCCTTGAACCCCTGGAGGTTGATTCCGTGGGAGAAGTCCGCGGAAGAACCTTGAGTTGTCTTTGCAGAGCGGCGTCTGCATCACGGCTAGGGGGCTTGTCGCTGGCCGGTCGGCACTACCGCTCGAGGAGCGACTGCCGGCCGAGCGACGGTGTAGGGGTTGTTGACCAATCTCCTTCCTCCACGTCGCCTCGGCCCTCCTCTCTCAGATTTATCCAGAGGGGAGAGTCTCCTCTCTCCCTGACTCTCTCGTTTGCTCTCTCTCACTCTCTCTCTTGTTCTTCCTCTCCAACCCGAGCTCCTCCTCTCCTTCCTTCTATGATGGCCGGTGGAGCTCCCAAGGAGCAAGAAGAGCAAGTCTTGAGGAGTGGTGAAGCATCCTCAAGCCTCCAAGAAGTCTCTCAACCGATGGATTCGAAGTTTGAGCTCAAACCCTAAGGTTTGATGCAAACCCTAGCCTCCACCCTCTTTTTCTCTTTTCTTTTCTCTCTCGTTAACCCAAGAGAACCTAGATCGGGTAGCAATTCCGTGTTTTGTCGGGTTGCTAGACCTGGGTTAGGGTTAGAAGGATTCTTTTGCGTGATTGATTCGTTCCGAAAACCCTAATCTACTCCTTGTTGGGTTTATTCGCATCAAGAAGCCGTTCCTCGAATTTCCGGAAACCTCCCATTGAAGCCCTAGCTCCGGAAATGTCGAGAGGGCGACTCACGAATATGTTCCATACCACGAAGGTCGATTCTCGCAGAAGAATCGAGTTTGAACCCGATTCGGGTCCAGAATCGATATTCGGGATTAATTAGGGTTTTCAAGTTCTAGAAGTTTGATCATCGTGCAAACGAATTCGTAGGCGAGCTTTTGGTCGTTTGGGATCAGATGGTGCTATTGGATTCAATACGCAAGTTGCGAATTAGCCGCTTGACTCGATTCGCAAAAATGTGCATTTTGGGTATTCGTGACAAATTCGTGTTTCAAGTTCCAAAATCCACAAAGCTAGCGAGTATTGGTCCATGAAGCCGTAGAGGTCCCATCGCCGATGAAAACCGGATTTGGACTCTTCTCGAGTCGAAACCGATTTCGTGTCGCTTTAGGTTCGCAGTCAAAAGTGTGAAATTGAGCAAACGAGCTCGAAATGGACGGAACCTGCGTGAATGGGTCCCTAGTGTCCCTAGGAACCTATTCATGCATTCGCGTTAAAGTCCCGAACTCATTTGCACGAAATTCCACTTTTGCAAAAAGTCTCTGGAAAGTCGGCACTACCGACGGTGTGAGGCCAAGATTACCGCCCTTGTCGGCACTACCGCCCGCACACCGGCGATTAAAATCCAGAGGCTCCCTTCTCGTTCTCCTGGCCCGGCACTCTGGGCCGTGAGGATCTTGCCGCCCGAGCGGCGATCTGGGAGTTAGGCGTCATTGTTAATTTCGAGAGCACCCCATTTCGATCCCGAGCGGCACTACGGACCTTGTAGCCAGATCGCTGGTTTAATGGCGGCACTATCACGGTCTACCGCCGATCGCCGGCTTAGGAAGAAAGTTAGATTTCCTTTGCTCGTTGAGTTCTCGTTTTCTGGTTTCGTGTTAGGTCTTTTCTGTCCCCATTTGGATTATTTTCATTGGTTCTTTTCTTTGAAAACCGTTTTAGGGTTTCGTTCGAGCTCGGAATCGGAAAGTGGTAAATCGATCAAACGAGCTTAGAACTAGTTGGTACCAGGTTAGTTGTGTTCTGGCGCTGTTAGGACCGTGACACAGCGCTCGTACTGAGTTCCAATCCCGTTTGAGCGAGCCCCTTTCTCGCATTCCGGCCCTTTCGAATACGGCGCTATCTGCCGTGATAGTCTTAGTACCGCCTCGAGCAGTAGTACTATGACTATAACGCCGATAGTTGTTTTCAGTGAGTCGTTTCCACTTTGAGCCGCTAAGGCCGATGCTTGGATCCTAGATACCACCCATTTGGTATTCTTGTGTGAAACAAGCCGGTAGCTATATTCCAAAGTGTCTTGATCTCGGCCTTTGAATTTCGATGCTGGCGATGTATGGGGCTGAATGCATTTGCTTGGCGGCGAAATCGTGGGCAACGCATAAGGCGATATCTTCCGAAAAGTATTCTATTTTAGTTTTCACCGTCGACATTATCGTCCGATGGTACGGTAGTACCGGATCGGCGATCGCCGTAAGGTCGGTCTTCTTGATTGAACGATACTCTTTGGGACTTGTGTGTCGATATTGCCGATGAGAGCTGAGAAGTTTAAAACCTCTTTTTCAAGCTCTTTTGATCTTAGCCTCTCGGATTTGATTCGCTTTTGTATTTGGTTCTTATTCGTCTGGTTTGATTCGCCGTTGATCGTTTCTATTGCTTTACGTCAGGCGTTGACGGCTCGATGAGCAGCGATTCCGACTTCGTTCGAGTTGGATCTTGTTAAAAGAGCAAACAGGCAAGCACCTCCTTTGATCATTTTTGACCCTATATTTGCAAATGCTATTTTCAATTGTCAAAACTATTATGCATGCGTGTATGTTCAGTAAAGATGCTAGTTGTGGGAAAAATTTGGTAGATAGACCTAATTTGATGGATTTCCTTAATCTTAATTGAGTCGTGAACCTTGTTGAACCTTAGGCTAAGAACTTAGACATAAAAATAAATGTCAAATGGGTATCAAAGAGTAATACTGCACACGCTTAGTCATCTTTGTAGAATGTATCAGATATCTTTGTCCGACACAATCAATTACAATTCTTCTTGGATTTGGTCGGTTTGGTTGGATTGGTTTTTGGATCGGAAGGATGGATAATGGCTTAGAAGTTTTGGATCTGGTTTTATCGGTTGGGGAAATGGTTGGATTGGTGTTGTTGGAAAAATGGAAAAGGAGTATTTAGACCGGGCGAGATGTTGGTGATTGGTGATTTGGAATTCGGTTTGGTTTGGTTGTTTCAGATGGATGGTTGGAATGGAATGGATCACAAGCCAGGGGCTTGTTTGGAATGTTTATGGATTGGATGGCAAGCCGGAGGCTTGGTTTGGTTTGGTTTGGTCCCTTGCTATGGGGAGGTATGGGCCAGTAAAGCTAGTGGGAGCCCGTTGGGACCACTAGTGGACATCCTCTATGGCCATAGCAAGTGGGTTTGGAAGATCTCGCCTGGGTCACCCTAAGGACTGAACTTGATGCTATTACTGGGTCAAACAGTACAGCCACATGTGCCAGTATGGGATGGCCCTGGCCTAGTACATTGGAAGGGATTTGAGTCTTGCATCATTAGGCGGCGGAAGAGTTGGACACATCTGTCGTGTCGGTGTGTTCTAGGGGCTCCTCTTCGGGCATCGAGGGAGTTTGCCCAATACAACGGTAATGCTTACTATGGGGAGGCATGGGCCAGTAAAGCTAGTGGGTGCTGTAAAGACCACTAGTGGACATCCTCTTGGGACCGTAGCAAGGATGCACATTAGGCCGGGTGCAAGGTTTAAATCCTAACCTATCGAAAGGTCTCGCACGATCTAGCAAAACGGGTATGTGAGTATCGCGTGGCATGGTTGACATGATTGCTAGAATGTGTCATGTGGGTAAAGTGTACAATCTCTGCAGAGATATATATTAAACTAATCGATTAGCCGTGCTCACAGTCATGAGCAGCTTGGGAAGTACTGTCAAGTATAGAATTTCTGGAGTTGGTTCTGGTCTAGTCTTGGTTCGGATGGAACTTGGTTGGGAGTTGGAGTGGTTAATGGGTTGGTGTCGGGACCCCGAATTTGCAAATTCGGACCCTCTGTGTATTCAGCACTAGTCCAGGAACACGCTAGTGCACACAGTCTTAACATCGGTAAATATCACAATCATACCACTCGATACTAATAAAGTACTTTATTTAAATAGTCAAACTGGTTACTCGACCTTATGGTCAAGTTACAAATGTATGCCTCGCAGGGCGAAACTTATTAAGAGAGAAATAGTAGCAGCGGAAAATCAAATAACTTCGTGGCGCCATCCAAGATACCACGAACAGCCCGGGCTCGCTTCCCTAAGTAGACGGTTCCTCTTGGAGCTCCTCCTCCAAAGCCGGTGTAGTCTCCTCTTCAACTGGTGTTGTATTGTGGCAAGGGTGAGTACTTGGTACTCGGCAAGTCATGCAATGTAATGCAAACTAATATACTATATGCATGGCTTGGTACAAAGGAATAGCTCAAGGTATTTTTGCGATGTGACATTTAACAAGTATCATAAGTAGATTCGAGCGGTAGAAACAAGTAAAGCATAAATAACTTTTCAAGGAGTTTAATAAACATCTTTCCCATCCTAATCCACATTTCCATCAACATCATTATTAATCCAACCCAACCTTTCGGATCCAAGTTATTTTTGAGAAAATCTAACCCTTGGTAGTAATTCCGAGCGATGTCCAATACCGCGGACACGGCTATTCGAATAGATTCTACACTCTGCAGAGGTTATGCACTTTACCCACAAGATACAATCAAACACCACAAAGGCGAGTTCAGTAACAAAGTCTTTCGGAAACTTCTAACAATACAAGTGGTCCTCCCCAGGTTATTGCACACTAACCCTTCCCTTAGCTAAGGCGAAGTTTAGGCCAATCAACCGTTAGATGGGTACCGGCCTCGGCCCCTGCGCTCCCCGTACAACTTACACAAAGGGTGTAGTTGACCTCCCGAGGTCCCACAAGTGCGTTATTAGCAACTTAGTCAACTAGGTCCGTCCCATTACGAGACATGTGGTTGCCACGTTAGACCCAGTTCAAAGGCTTGCAAGGTTAAGTCCTTAGGGTGACCAGGGCAAGACTACCCAAGAACCAAATCAACATCCCCAATGCCACAAGCGGCCCACTGATTATTCTTGCCACATGCCCCGGTCGAAAAACTATTTATCAAACCCCGCTTGATTACCATGCACCACGTGCCATCAACATCACATGATACCTTTCCAAAACAGGTTCAATATATCATTAAGTCAATATTAACATTTGTTTGTCCAAAATCATGTCATGAGCACGTAGCGTGTCTAAGCGATTTACTACAACGGTCTAAAACCCATGTTGGCAAGTTAATAATGTCCAACTAGTAAACCACAACTAGGGTGACAAGGGGCCATGGCACATATTTAAGTAATCAAGGTGTCATACAGCAAATTGGTATTTATCTAATTCCCCAAATTTAAATAAAGTATTTTCTAATTGAACTAGCATGCAATAGGTTAAATCAAAATAGATTTCGAAATAGGATCAACATGGTCAAAGCACAACTTGCCTTCAAAAAGTACTTGTTCTTGGTCTTGAGTTGGATCCTGAGTCAATACTTCTCCTTCAAATCCTTCCGGCACTTCAACGTCTACTCGTAAAGCATGCAAATAGCAAATACACGAATAAACAATAGGAAAAAAGTATCCAATCATCCAAATAAAATCCATAAACAGAGAGAACATAATTTTATGAATTTTTAGAAATTGGAATTGTCAAATTTGGAGTTAAAACGCAAAAGTTATGATTATTTAAAGTTTAAATAATCAATTAAATAATTTTACAGAGAAAAACTTTAGTCCAAAAATTAAATAAAATTCATATTTAGGTAGGTCTCAATTTTATACAAATTTAGAAATTTGAATCACTCAAATCGGAGTTGAAACGCAAAAGTTATAAGCGTTTGAAGTTTGAAACAAAATCTGAAATCATTATTTCGAATTAATAAATCATTTTCTTTTTCGAAAATTAATTATTGCGTCAGCCTGGACACGTGGCAACCGCTGATTGGTTGGCTGATGTCAACCGGTCCATGGACTTGGTCCACGCTCGGCTCGGGTCTACCGTGGACTCGGTCCACGGCTCCTTGTGTCACTGACAGGTGGGTCCCCCTCGGGTGACGTCATCTTGGCGTCGGCCGGGCTCGGCCACAATGAGCCAGGTGGGACCAGTGGCGTCATTCTTGGCGTCGGCGCTCGGTGGGAACGGCCGTGACATCTTGAGCCGCCATGGCGTCGGTGTGACGTCATGGTGCGAGTGCTGGGCGGCCCGACATGCGGGCCCAGCGTGTCGGCGTCACGCTGCCTGTAGCGTGGGCGGCCGACGCGGCGGTCGCCTTCCAGGCAGCGTGGCGCAATCTCGGCCGTTGATTTGAAAATCAACGGCCCGGATTAGATCTGGCTCTCACGCGTTTGGGTTAACGCGTTTGATCTGAACCGTTGGATCTAGATCCTACGGTCGAGATTGAATCTGAGGATTTGGATTGGGATCTCACCGTGAGATGACATGGCGTGATCTGGGGCGTTGGATCTTGATCGGACGGTGAAGCTTCGGCGACGGCGATGGCGTCTTGGCGGAGCTGGCCGGGCGAGCCGGGACGGCGACACGCAACGGCGTTGGCTCCTCCGGCGAGGTGAGTGGTCCTTCGGGTGCGTCTTGTCGCGGTGAGTCCGGTGCAGGGGTCAACGGCGCGGGGACGGCGACGGCGGCGAAGCAAAACCGCGGCGGAGAAGTGCTACAACTCCGGCGAGCGATTGCGGCGTCGAGTACCGCTGCGGCGGCGGCTAGGAACAGCAGCTGCGCAAGGTCAAGGTGGTCCTCGGGGTGTGATCCGGCATTAAATAGCCTCGGCTTCGCGCGAACGGAAACCTAATCCCTCACGGCGGCGGGCGCGGCGGCGAGTCCGGCCGGACTCGGCGGAGAACGACGGAGGACCGCCCACGTGGCGCGATCAACGGCCCACGATTGGCTCGGCGCGCGGATCCGGATCGGATCCGATCGAGCGATCGGCGCGGATCCTGGCCGTTGGATCTTGATCAAGCGGTCCCTGATAATTAGGAGTTTGGGCCAGCGGTTCGGCCAGAATCACGTGGCTCGGTCGGACTCGAGTTCGACTCGAGTTCGACTTCGGTCGGATGAACGACTTGACCCGACTCGATTTTCCAGCGAATTAATATTTAAAATAATTTCCAGTAATTCATTTAATTCATTAAAAATAGCAAAATACTCAGAAAAATTCCAGAAAAATTCTAGAAAATATTTTAGGGTATTTGGGACTCAAATAAAATATTTCCAACAAAATTTTATTTGCAAAATTAAATTCTTTAATTATTTTAAAATGGAATAAATTCCAATAAATTCCAAATAAATCCAAATAAATTCCAGAAAATTCCAAAAATTCACCAAAGTACCAAATCACACATGGATTTAAGAAAAGCAAAATTTTGGGGTGTTACAGTTGGTCAGAAGTTGGTTTTGGCAAGGGAATTGGTTTGGTGGGTTGGTTCGGTCGTCGGTTTGTAGGAAGGGAATGGTTGGAAAATTTTGGGTTATGGATCAATTATTTAATGCTTGATTAAAACAATCTCTTTTCGATTGCTTTACAAATTGCGAATGTTTAGAATCTATTATGTTATTGCAAATAAATCCTGCTTTGTGCTCAAAACAGACTTAGTGTAGAAACTTATATTCTTTGTTGTAGCCTGCATTTATGTTAATATTTCCATACACTAAAGTCTTGCGAGTACATACGTGTACTCACCGTTTGCTCTATATTAACAACATGCATAGAAGATGGCGTCAAAGGCAGTGAAGAGGTGTCGTACGTCGAGTTCAGCGGGTGTCGAGTTTGCGCGGTTATCTGGGACTTTCGCCCCCAGTCGGTTGCCTCTGGGTATGGGAAGGCATATTGCTACCGTTCTGGCCAGCTTTATCTTTTGTTCCGTTGTTTAGCTTGATTGGCTATGTTTTATTCTTGTAAACCAAATAGTTGTAATCTAACCAGTATTAATACAACTATTACTTTAAGCTTGATCCTTGATGCAACTTATTGTGGAAATATGTGGGTGCTAGGCTACGGATCCAGGGAACTAGCACTAGACACATATCTTGGGGAAGCTCGGGTTGGAATCAATCATTTGGCATATGACCACGAGCTGAGTGTGTCGTGCCGATTGATTGGCCTCAATCCGGGCACGGTTTGTAATGAGTGATTGGATTACTGACGGGTTGCGTTAATTCCAGTTCGACGCAACAGTAAGTATCCTAGTCACTGTTACAAAGACCGGAGCCCCCACAGATGTTATCCGTATTCGTATCCGGAAATCCGATGTAATATGGGTTAGGATATGGGAAGAGTAATATCCGATCCGTATCCGAAAAATCTCATGTAATATGGGTTAATATATGGGAAGAGCAATATCCGACCCGATATCCGGTAAATATCCGACCTGATATCCGGATAAAATCAGTTATTCTTTCATTAATTTGGTTTATTATTGGATAGATAGAATAGTTGTTTGATACTAGCACTAAAAAATACTAATTTGTTATTAAGCGTGAACTTCAACAAATCTATCAACAAACAAATAAGTATTTAATATCTCCATTTTCCAACAAACAAACAAACAAATCAGAATGTCCATTTTCCAAGTAATCCTCATTATGAGAGAAGTCTATTTTCAGTTTGTCAGAATGTGACAATTCAACACTATTTAATATCTCCAGGAATTTATTCCGTAAGGTTAAGTTTGATGGAAGAGCTCCCCTTGTTCTCTGTTTTCTTTATGTCTCGATCTCTCTCTTTGTATCCGACCCATTTGCACCTCTAACTATACTACTATCCTACGTTGAAATAATTATGACTTGAAGCTAATGTTGTAAGGTTAATGCTTCATTCTTTCTTTTATGTACACAATTATGTATTATTCTACTATCCGATTATGATATTCGATCCCGATCCGAATCCGTCAGGTATCCACTCCGTATCCGAATCCCGAATAATCCGAATTCGTATCCGTATCCGGGACATCCGTATCCGACTCCGAATCCGGAAAAAAAATATGGGTTAGGATACGGGACGAGCAATATCCGCCCGTATCCGACCCGGTTTCACCCCTAAGAAAGAGAAATGACGATGAGATTTTTCTTCGCCCTCTCAGAGCATGGTGCCGTGCCGGGTTGGTTCGGTACGAATTTATTGTGCTTCATGTTTGAATTATGCCGGGTCGTAATGGCTCGTCGTGTCGTACCATGCCGGTCCGGCTCGCCTTCGTGAGCTCAAGCACGGTCTATTTGCGTTTCGTATCTGCCTCGTGTCGTGTTAGCCCATATCCAGCCCATTTATACTATTGCGACGAGAGAAAAGAAGACGGAGATACACAATGCTCAATCTCTTTTAGTTCTCTCTCGCTCGTTGCTCCCTCTCTCCTCTCTCTCTCATCCATCTCTCTCAATCTCTCTCACCCGTTGCTCCCTCTCTCCCTCTCTATTGACCGTCTCTCTCAATCTCTATCTCGCCTGTTGCCTCCCTCTCTCTCTCGCTCATTGGCCGACGAGAGAACGAGAGATGATCATCTGTAGAAAGCCCAATAGTACTTGTTCTCTCCAAATAGATCATCAAACTCATAACATCGACAGTAGTAGAAATCTAGTAAAATAAAACCGTTGTAGATAAGTGACATAATATAGCCATCAACAACAATGAAGTGTGACAGTAGATCTGTGGATGTTGAATCGGATCTAGACTATAAATAGCACATACTTGACACTACAAATGGCCGCACCGTGGCGTGCCTATGCCTTCGCAGTGCTACCCGTGCCTCCGCCGTGCTGTACCGGCATGGGCCCGACCCAAACAGCCGTGCCGGGCTGTGCCGCCCATCGTGCCCTGGTCTCAGGCCTGGCACGGCCCACCTCCGTGCCATGGCGGGCTTTGGACCGGACTGAACCATTGTGCCTCGGGCCGGCTCAAGTGCCCACCTCTACCTCTCACCCTTTTCTTTGTGGGCCTTTTATTTCAAGCTGTGAATTTTGCTCATCTTTTCTCATACTAGTTTAAGACGTGCTATGGTTAAAAAATTCATATTATCCAGTATGTCAACCTCAGCTTCGCCACCGTGATTCAGCTCTCGCCTTCACTAGTGGTGGGCGTCGTGCCGTGCCGTATCGGCCCCGCCCAGGCCCATCGTGCTTCGGGCCGAAACCGTGCCGTGCCACGCCGGCCCGGCGTGCCCACTGTGCCTGGCTGTGCCGCTCGCTCGCTCGCTTTTGACGAGCCCAAGCCCGGCCCATTTGCGCTTCGTGCTAGCTTCGTGCTGTGCTGGCCCAGGCCAAACCCAATTGCACTATTGCGATGAGGAAAAAAGAACCCAGAGACGCACGGAGTGAAGGCAATGAAGACAAATATTGGAGGAAATATTAATTTTTATTCAATCATGAACATGTACAAAGTTACTGCCTCGTTAAAAACCTTACACCCCGGTATGGGGTACCCCTGGTAAGGAAAAAAAGTACAGTAACTACGTAAACATACATTAATACATAAACTACCCGATGTTGAGATTGTCAAAGTCAGCAATCGCCTCCGTAATATCCGGATCCTCAGGCTCCTGTTGTGTCCTGTCTTCTGCACGCTCCCAGTCCTTTAGGCATGTAATTGCCTCAACCAACTCAAGCCGAAGAGATGACCTCCTCGGCTCAAGTACCCTTCCCACCAAACTAAACCCAATTGCACTATTGCGATGAGGAAAAAAGAACCCAGAGACGCACGGAGTGAAGGCAATGAAGACAAATATTGGAGGAAATATTAATTTTTATTCAATCATGAACATGTACAAAGTTACTGCCTCATTAAAAACCTTACACCCCGGTATGGGGTACCCCTGGTAAGGAAAAAAAGTACAGTAACTACGTAAACATACATTAATACATAAACTACCCGATGTTGAGATTGTCAAAGTCAGCAATCGCCTCCGTAATATCCGGATCCTCAGGCTCCTGTTGTGTCCTGTCTTCTGCACGCTCCCAGTCCTTTAGGCATGTAATTGCCTCAACCAACTCAAGCCGAAGAGATGACCTCCTCGGCTCAAGTACCCTTCCCACCAAACTAAAAGTGGCTTCCGACGAGACAGTGGACATCGGAACCGTAAGTACATCCCGTGCAAAATGGGATAGCACGGGGTAAATACGCTCGTTATTCTTCCACCACAAGAGCAAGTTAAGCTGATTTTTCTCGTCCACGTCAAGGTCGGTCTCCACGAAAGGTGTGTCGAGGTAGTGGTTGAGTTCTACTCGTGGATTCCATGTCGACCTGCTCGGCGATTGGGAAGAATCGGACGCATTGCTTTTTAGCTTCTTCCAAATATTTGAAGCGGTTGAACTACCTCGTGCTTGTTGCGTTATTGAAGTAGATCTTCTTGCTTCACTTCTAGTGCCAAACTTGTCGTAATATTTGTCAAAAACTCTGAAAAACTCATTATAAACATGACTATAGGCCTCGGAGAAATCAAGATCGAATGCCTCACCTATTCCGTGGAAGGCGCCTTGCAAGCCAGATAATTTTCTCTGAGGATACAAAATAGTAGCAAAGTAGTAAAGATGCGGAATAGCTTGAAAATATTTTAAATATTTTTCCTCCATTGGTTCTATAATGGGATGTAAAATATAGTTATCTCTTTTTTCTTTAAAAGAATTAGCAATAGTCCAAAGCCACTCGATAACTAAGGAAGAAGTTGGGTAGTACACACCGGATAAATCTTTGGTTGCATTGTAAAAAGTTTGTAAAAAATCACGAAAATGACCAGCAATTTGCCAATCCAATTCAGTAACCAACGACTCACCATTATTGCAGTTGACGAAGACAGTGATAATATGTTCATTGCCTTTGCACTGCTCCAGCATAATAATCGTCGAGTTCCACCTAACCTTCATATCAAGGTTAAATTTTCTTGGGTCCTTACTGTTGGCCCTACAATACTCTGAGAACTATGCAAACCTTACGGGCGAATCATTAATAAATTGGATAGATTTGCGTATATTTTCCAAACTAGTTCTCATTACAGTCAAACCCGTCTGCACAATGAGATTAATAATATGGCATATGCATCTCTGATGGAGTACAAAACCTCCAACATACGTTTCTAGATGCGGTGAGAGATGCTCCATAGCCGTCGTGCTAGCCGATGCATTATCAAGAGTGATGAAAATAATTCTACCTTCTATTTTAAGGTCGGTAATAATCTCAAGTATATGGTTAGCGATAGCCTCTCCGGTGTGTGACTCGAAGATTGGCTTAAACCCTATGACTCTTTTTTTTAGTAAGTAGTTCTCGTCTAAGTAATGCGCAACAACACTAATATAAGCTATTCTTTCATGTTGATAAGTCCATATATCCGATGTTAAGGCAAAAGAATAACTAGTTACCAAGAAAGTCTGTTTTAACATTTTTAGTTTTTTTGTAAACATTTTATAAATATCACGTGTAGTTGTTCTTCTACTAACATGTTGGTATTGTGGACAAAAACCGCGTTGCACCATTCTTTCAAAACTAGAGCTCTCGCCCATTCTAAGTGGAAGATCCTCTGTAACTATGTATCGTGCAATTTCGTCTCTAGCTACATCGGCGTTGTATACTGTAACACCCCAATTTTTGCTTTTCATAAATTCAAATGTTATTTTGCACTTTTGAGATTTTTTGGATTTTTCTAGAATTTATCTGGATTTATTTGTATTTAGTTTGAATTTATTCCCTTTTCAAAAAATTAAAGAATTAAAAGTTTTAAATAAATTTTTGTTGAAAATATTTTATTTGAGTCCCAAATGCCCTAAAATATTTTCTAGAATTTTTCTGAAATTTTTCCGAGTATTTTGCTATTTTTTTCGAATTAAAATGAATTTCTACGAATTAAATCAATTATTTAATCGCTGGAAGACCCTAACGGGTTAGTACTATTCCTCTGACTGAGCCCGAGTCGGACTCGAGTTCGAGTCCGACCCGAACCGCGATCGAGCCGAACCAAGTCGGCCGAACCCTAACCCTCTCGACCGTTGGACGGTCGAGATCCAGCCGCGTCGCCTGAGCCCGACTCTGACCGAGCCAGCCAAGTCACCGAGCCGGACCCGAGCCCAAACCCCGCGACCGTTGGATCTTGATCCAACGGTCGAGATTGCGCCACATCACCCTCTCCGTGTTGCCGCCGGACTCCGCCGCCACCCGCGTGTGGGGCCTCGTTTTTCGCGCGTATCATGGACGTTGAGGGTCTATTTAATGCGCCGCCACCCGTGTCAGGACCCCCTCTACTGTGCGCACCCGTAGCCCTAACTCACCGAGCCCGAGCCACCGCCGTTCGCCCGCGGGAGCTCACCAAAGTTGGAGAAGGCTTCCGCCGCAGTTTTCCGCTGTTTGCCGCCGTCTCCGCCGCCGTTGAGCCCAGATCCGGAACCGTTGCGTCAAGCCACGCCTGGGAGTACCACTCACCTCGCTGGGATCGCGCCCAAACGCCGTCGGGCGTGTCTTCATCTTCGCCTCCGGCCACCGAAGCCCCGCCGCGTCGCCATCGTTGCCTCGAGCTCGGACAACCGTCCGATCAGGATCAAATGGCCACGGTGAGTCCACACGATTCCTAAACCCGTAGAAACCAGATCAGATCTGGACCATTGGATCAAGATCCAACGGCCCACGTTCGTCCACGTCACCGCAACGGAATCCACGTTGCGGTATTTCGATCCAATCTCAGCCGTTGGATTTAGATCCAACGAGTTAGATTGAGCCACGTAGCCGTAACCGCACCGTGCGTTGGTTAGATTCCAGCCATTCGATCGAGATCGAACAGCGTAGGGTACGCCACGCGTCGTGCGCCGGGTCATGCCGCGTCATCCCCAGCGACGGTGAAACTCGATCGAATCTGGACCGTCCGATTCGAATCGTACGGTCCAGATCAACCGCGTTATTCCTTAACGCGTTAGGTTGGATCCAATCTGGACCGTTGATTTTGAAATCAACGGCCCCGATCGAGCCACGTGGCCGGAAGCCCGACCGTTGCGGTCAGCGCGGGCGACGCCCAGTCGCCGCTGATGTCACGCGTAACGTCAGCGTGGGGCCTGCGAGTCAACGGCCGTCCCAACGGCTCGATGACATCATCTGTGACGTCATGCTGACGTCACGGTGAGGCCCGCGTGTCAGAACCGTGCGGCCGGGCTGTGCTGAGTCATGCTGACGTCAGCAGGGGTCCCACATGTCAGAGGCACACGTGCTTGTGGACCGGGTCCACGGTAGACCGAGCCGAGCCGTGCGCCGGGTCCATGGACCTGAGGCGACGTGGCGGCTCCTGATTGGTCCACGTGTCATGCTGACGTAATAAATCTTTTTCCGAAAAAAAAATTATTTATTTAATTCGGTTTATTGATTTTAAATATAGTTTCAAACTTCAAACGCTTATAATTTTTGCGTTTCAACTCCGATTTGATTGATTCAAATTTCTAAATTTTCATAAAATTGAGACCTACTCAAATATGAATTTTAATTAATTTTTTATTATGAATATTTCTCTGTTTATATTTAATTAATGGTTTCTTTAAACTTTAAACGATTATAACTTTTGCATTTTAACTCCGATTTGGACGATTCCAGTTTCTAAAAATTTATAAAAATATGCTCTCTCTCTGTTTATGAAGTTTATTTGAACTTTTGAACACTTTTGTGTACTATTTTACTTATTGATTGCTATTTGCACGCGTTACGAGTAGACATTGAAGTGCCCGAAGGCTTCGAAGGTGAAGTATTGACCCAGGAGCCAGCTCAAGACCAAGAACAAGTACTTTTTGAAGGCAAGTTGTGCTTTGACCATGTTGATTCCATTTTGAAATTAATTTGATTTAAGTTATTGCATGCTAGTTTAATTAGAAAATGCTTTAATTAATTTTGGGAAATTAGTTAAATGCCAGCTTTGCACTATGACACCTTGATTATTAATTATGTGCCATAACCCCTTGTCACCCTAGATGTGGATTATTAGTTGGACAATATTAAATTGCCAACATGGGTAGTTAGACCGATGTAGTATGCTTAGCCTTTGCCACGTGACATGTTTATGACAATTACATGATAACATTGACTTAATGAGATATGGAACCTGTTTTGAGAAGTGTCATGTGTTATTGATGATGATATTGATGGCACGTGGTGCATGGTAATCAACTGGGGGTTTGATAAATAGTTTTCGACCGGGGCATGTGGCAAGAATGATCGGGTGGGCCAGTTGTGGCATCGGGAAGGATGATTTGGTTCTTCGGGTAGTCTTGCCCTAGTCAACCTAAGGACTTAACCTTGCAAGCCTTTGAACTGAGTCAATCGTTCAACCACATGACCGGAGTGGGACGGTCCTAGTTGAGTAAGTTACTAATAACTTGCATGTGATACCTCGGGTGTCAACTACACCTTTTGTGTAGCTTGAATGGGGAGCGTACCAAGGCCATAGCATGGTACCCGTCCAACGGTATGTCGGTCCCATACTTCACCTCTGTTAAGGGAAGGGATGGTGTATGGCAAAAACCGGGAAGGTTCACTTGTGTAGTTAGCAGTTGCCAAAAGGCTTTGTTACAATCACTTGCCTTTGTGGTGTTTGGCTGTACCTTGTGGGTAAAGTGCATAACCTCTGCAGAGTGTAAAATCTATTCGAATAGCCGTGTCCGCGGCATTGGACATTGCTCGGGAATTACAGTCAAGGGTTAGACTTTCCTGAAAACAGCTTGGACTTGAAAAGTTTGGTTGGGTTTAATGTTGACGTTGATGGAAATGTGGACTAGGAATGGGAAAGATGTTTATTTAACTCCTGAAAAAGTTATTGATAATATAATGTTTCTATTGCTTTCAAACCTACTTATGTTACTTGTTAAATGCTGATTATTGCAAATGAACCCTGAAACATTCCTTGTACTAAGCCATGCATGTAGAATATTAGTTTGCATTCTATGCATGACTTGCTGAGTACCAAGTACTCACCCTTGCCACACTACAACATCAGTTGAAGAAGAGGCGACGCCAGCTTTGGAGGTGGAGTATCTGGAGGAGCCGTCTAACTAGGGAGCGAGCCCAGTCAGTTGCCTGTGGTATACTGGATGGCGCCACAAAGTTATCTTATTTTCTGTTGCTGTTATTTCTCTTTTAATAAGTTTTCGCCCTGCGTGGCGTATATTTGTAACTTGACCTTATGGTTGAGCAACCAGTTTGGCTAACTAATTAAAGTACTTTATTATTTCGTTGAGTATGATTGTGATATTTACCAATGTTGAGACTGTGTGCACTAGCGTGATCCTGGACTAGTGCTGAATACACAGAGGGTCCGGATTTCCAAATTCGGGTCCCGACATATACCCACGTAATTACCGAACCGTCGGTGTTGAAGTTGAGCTGCGTCTGGACGCCCTCGCCCGGCCACTGTCCTTCTGATATCTTCTTCAAGCATGCCTCCTCGTGTCTCTTCAGATGACATGTTCCAGCACATGCACGTGTAGATAATTTAGTTTGATAGTATTTGCAAATGGCATACACTACCTCACTTCCGTCTACAATTTCGACGGTTCTGTCCGTATGTTGCCAGAACCATGCCTGTCGAGTGCCAGATATGGACGCCCGTCCCGGTTGCGTCGATGTCGCGGCATCCGAGCTCGGTGCCGATACTGACGCCTGTCCCGGATACACCTATGCGGCGGCATTAGAATTCGGTGCACCCGGAATGTACGAGGCATCCTCGATGCCATGCGTACCGTCCAGATGATGATCATCCATGCTGTAGTCGCCCATGCTGGGGGAGAGTTGGCGCGGATCAATCTCTTCATCCCTACGAGAGGGACTTGGAGAGCGAGGGCGTGCTCTCCTGCTCTTGCTCTTGCGAAACATTTTGTTTCGTGGAGGAAGAACAAAAATAGAGAACGAGCGGGATGTTTTGATAGTGCAAGCGGAATGTTTTGAGCAAAAACAGAAAGTGAGTGGGATGTTGAAATGAGTCGTGTGTGCAGATTTTATAGTGATTAAGAAGCTGCACACTCAAATTTGAAATGCAGACGTTGCACGGGAATCATGTCTCTTTATGTCGTGGCACCCTATCCATCCCTGCCCCCCCGACTCCCCGTGGCCTCGTGTGCCCGTGTCCCTCTCCCAGTCTCCCTCAGTCCCTAGACTGCCTACTCCCTACTCCCTCATCTCCCACGCCCTGGACTCCCTCGTCTCCCACACCCGGACGCGGCCACGCCTAGCCGGACCTGCCCCTCGTCTACCACGCCCAGCGCCCCAGCCGGACCCGCCCCCTCGTCTCCCCGTGGATCCCATCTCGTACTCTCGTCTTCTCTGCCTCCGGTTCTCCTGGTCTCCCTGCGTGGCCCTGCGCCTACCCTGTGGGGAGCCACCCAGACCGTCCTCGGGTTATTAGAAGGTTTTGTCGTCCTAATCAGATTTGGAGGCTAACAGCGGACCACCAAGGGCGCTCGCGGTGTTAGCACCCAAGCCCAACCGAGACAACGGTGAGACCCTTCGAATAACTCGACAACAATCCCGGTATTCCCCCGGTACGCGACCCGAAACACGCCCAGGATCCCCGCATACCGGTTTACAACCTTGTATCACATCAATTTGCATAAAGGGGGCAACGAACTCGAAGACCCTACAACCAAACACGCGCGGAAACAAAACCAACCAAACAAACCGACGAACCCCGACACAAAGACAAAACCCCACGACCCCAACTCGCAACAACAACAGCAAGGCACGAAGGCCGACAACGACAGGAGTAGAACGAAAGGATAAGGTGGGCAAGCCATACAACCAAGGTCAACTTCAAAAGAAATCAAGTACTCCATACAAATAAGACATCGTTTAAACTAGCTATACAACAAAAGAGTACACATCTATTAGACTAGACCCAAAAGTAAAACATCTCCGGAAGTGTTCTGCCTCTAAACATTCCCGGGCGTGTAAGACAACGGTAGCCTCTACTCGGTGCCCCGCCCGATCACCGATAGGTAGTAGGGGCAGAACTCACACCCCACTGGATCCTCACCTGCAAAACCACAAAAGCAGAAGCCTGAGTACGGAAGGTACTTGCAAGTCTTACCCGTGGTCCATATATGACCAACTCAAAAAGGAGTATGCATTTGGAAGTAGCAAGGAATTCAGCTGAAGTTAAAAGTGCGGAAAGCTTAACTTTGTTGATTGTTCAGTATCGCTATTCAATTCACAGTTTAGAGCAGTTGTAACGGCACCTACTTCTAGAGTGAAGTTCAACATTTAACATCAACGGAGCAAGTGATCTCATAACATTTTCGAGCTCAAGCCCAAAGGCGAACTTCAGTTCAAGTTGTTACTACGTGTAGTAACAGATAACCAAGCGTGCTCATGTCCGAGAGCGCGGTAATTCGAATCGCTTAATTAACCCTACAGGGAAGCATTGACCACACGACATGTGCCCCGAAGGAACCTCATGTCAACCCTCCTCCCACCCATACCAATTCGTTGGGGCATCTTCATGCGGCCCGAAAACCTAGCACCCCCTCGAGCGGCCCAAGCCCGGCTTGGCCCTCGAGAGTCGGCCTAAGCCTCGCCCTCGACCACGCCCAACCGCATGAGGTCATGGCCCATCGAACAGCATGCGATGAAAGAAAAGCTTTACCGGCCCATTTCCGGCTTGCAATCAACCAATTTGTGCTTGGCCACAGTTAAACATCGGATCGGTCCTTAGCTAACTCAGGCAGGACTACCACATTTGAGTTTCCTTACCCAAATGTCCATTTCTCCTGCCCGGTCTCCAATTATACCTTTTTCCACAACACAACCATAACCAAACCTATTCATGGAATGTAAAGTGGAAGTCCTCAAGCAGTGGAACCATCCACCACTTGGCCCAAACCCGGCCTCTAAGCATACTAAGCACGACACAATTAATACCCATAATCTAGCTCCAACGGAGGGGTTCAACAAGTAACAATGATGGTACATGCAGCAAATAGGATCTAGCCTATCCCACATTTCAATTCCTAATGCAACACTTAATCATCCAATAAGCAGTTAATTCACAAAAGTAGATTACACATATGGTTCAAGATGCTTAGGTGCTTGCCTTGTGCTTCTGCTTGCGGATCGATGACAAGTTGCTCGTCGGCAATTGTAACACCCCAAAATTTTGCTTTTCTTGAATTCATGTGTGATTTGGCACTTTGGTGAATTTTTGGAATTTTCTGGAATTTATTTGGAATTTATTTGAATTTATTCCATTTTGAAATAATTAAAGAATTTAATTTTGCAAATAAAATTTTGTTGGAAATATTTTATTTGAGTCCAAAATGATCCAAAATATTTTCCGTAATTTTTCGAATTTTTTCCGAGTCTTTTGCTATTTTTAATGAATTAAAATGAATTATCGGGAATTATTTTAAATATTAATTACCTGAAATTCAACTCGGTCAAGTACTATTCCTCCGAATCGAAGTCAACCCGAGTCGACTCAGTCCACCCGAGCCACCGACTTGACCAACCACGCTGAACCTAATCTGACGGACCGCTTCGACGAGATCCAACGGCCATGATCGATCGACTCACCCGAGCCGTGTCCGGACACCTGCTCACGCTAAGCCATCGCGGGTCGCGATCGCGCTTAATGGATTCGGGCCGCGATTTCGCTGCCCTCGCCGGACCGGCCGAGACCTCCGCCGCCGATCGGTCAACCTCGGCTTCGCTTACACTAGCCGAGGCCCCCTTTAAATACGCCGCCGCCATCGGGAAGCGCATAACCGCCTGGCACTGAGCCCTTCTCACCTCGCCCGAAAGCCGCCGCCTTCCGCTTATTGCTCACGGAGTAGAGGAGGTCTTCCGCCGCGTTCTTCGTTGATCCTCGCAGCATCCGCCTGCCTTCCGACGACACCAAACCTGGGACCGAGATCGCCTGTCGCGCCGCCGCCTCGGGAGTGCCACACGCCTGAGTTGCACGGAACGCCGCACGGAGGTCGCCGCTTTCGCCTCCTGGCCAAGCCAACGCCGCTGCCGACATCAACTCGCGAGCTCGGACAAACCGTCTCGATCCATCCGACCGCCACTGAGATCACGCCTAGATCTCTGATCGATCCTGTACCGCTGGATCTAGATCCAACGGTCCAGATTGGCCACGCTTCACCCCGTGGAACGCGTATACCCGATCGACCTGGGCCGCTGATTTTCAATCAACTACGAGATTGTGCCACGCCGCCCCGAAGGTCGATTGCCGCCACAAGTACCAGAACCAAGACACACGCTGCAGTCGCCGACATCGGGCGGGCCCGCGCCACGACGACCGAACCACCATGACGCCATCGGGCCGACGTCACTTGGGGCCGCTTGTCGCCACTGCCCCAAAGAGCAGGCCGACGCCGCGAATGACGCCATCTCGTAGGCCCCACCCCGCCGATCGTGAGTTGTGGACCGAGTCCACTGTGAGACTCTGAGCCAAGCATGGACCAAGTCCATGGATCACCGACGCCACCACCAATCAGAGCCGACACGTGTCCATGCTGACGATTTATTAATTTCCGAAAAGAAAATGATTTATTAATTCAATAATGATTTGATTTGTTCCAAATTTCAAACGCTATAACTTTTATGCTTTCAACTCCGACATTTGAGTGATTCAAATTTCTAAATTTGTATAAAATTGAGATCTACTTAAATATAAATTTTATTTAATTTTTGGACTAAAGTTTTTCTCTGTAATATTATTTAATTGATTATTTAAACTTTAATAAATCATAACTTTTATGCTTTAACTCCAAATTTGATTTATCTCCAGCTTCTAAAAATCCATTAAATTATGTTCTTTTTTGTTTGTGGATTTTATTTGGAGTTTTGGGATGTTTTTGCCTAGTGTTTATTTGTGTATTTGCTATTTGCACGCTTTTACGAGTAGACGCTGAAGTGCCTAAGGATTCAAGGAGAAGTGTTGACTCAGATCCAACTCAAGACCAAGAGCAAGTACTTTTGAAGGCAAGTTGTGATTTTACAATGTTGATCCTATTTCGAAAATCTATTTTGATTTCAACTATTTAATGATAGGTCTATTAGAAAAATACTTTGTTTAAACATGGGGGTTAGATAAATACCAATTTGCTATATGACACCTTGATTACTTAAGTATGTGCCATGACCCTTGTCACCCTAGTTGTAGTTTACTAGTTGGACATTATTAAATTGCCAACATGGGTTTAGACCGCTAGTATAACGCTTAGACCTCACGTGCTCATGACATGATTTTGGACAATCAAATGTTAATATTGACTTAACGATATATTGAACCTGCTTTGGGAAAAGTATCATGTGATGTTGATGGCACGCGGTGCATGGTAATCAACTGGGTTTGATAAACAGCTGACCGGGCATGTGGCAAGAGTAATCAAAGGGCCAGCCAGTGGCATTGGGAGTGTTGATTTGGTTTTTCTAGTAGTCTTGCCCTCGTCACTCTAAGGACTTAACCTTGCAAGCCTTTGAACCGGGTCATACTTTGCAACCACATGGTATCGGAATGGGACGGCCCTAGTTGACTAAGTCGCTTAAGGACTCACTTGTGGAGCCTCAGTGTCAATTACACCGCTTGTGTGATTGTATCGGGGAGCGATCGTGGCGTGGCCGATACCCATCTAACGGTGTGTTGGTCCCATACTTCGCCTTTGGCTAAGGGAAGGATGGTGTAGAGCACCTAACCGAGAGGACCACCTCGTGTTGTTTGAGGCTTCCGAAAGGCTTTGTTACGGAACTCGCCTTTGTGGTGTTTGACTGCATCTTGTGGGTAAAGTGCATAACCTCTGGCAGAGTTTAGAATCTATTTAAATAGCCGAGTCCACTGCATCGACATCGCCGAATTACAAATAAGGGTTAGACTTCTTCTGAAAATAACTTGGATTTGAAAGGTTGGTTTGGTTTAAGAATAAAGATGATGGTAATGTGGTTTAGGATGGGGAAAAAAATGTTTATTAAACTTCGAAAAGTTATTTTACGCTTTTACTTATTTCTACCGCTTTCAATCTACTTATATTACTTTTCGAATGTCAAGCATCGCAAATATACCTTGAGCTATTCCTTTGTACCAAGCCATGCATATAGTATATTAGTCGCATTCGCATGACTTGTCGAGTACCAAGTACTCACCCTTGCCTCAATACAACACTACCAAGAGGAGACTGACACGCCTTTGGAGGAGGAACTCCAAGAAGATCCGCTTCACTTAGGGATGCGAGCCTGGGCCACTGCCTGTAGAGCATCTGGATGGCGCCAATGGGTTATTTGATTTTCCGCTGCTAGTATTTTTCTCTCAATAAGTTTCTACTTTGAGAGGCATACATTTGTAACTTCTGACCATAAGGTCAAGTAACCGCTTGGCTATTTAAATAAAGTACTTTATTGGTATCGAGTGGTATGATTGTGATATTTACCGATGTTAAGACTGTGTGCACTAGCGCGTTCCTGGACTAGTGCTGAATACACAGAGGGTCCGGATTTGCAAATTCGGGGTCCCGACAGCAATCCCCTCAACCACGGTCACGTCAGTCACCACGGTCTCGTTCTCTACATGGATATAATGCACGAATAAGATGCATGCAATGCAAATGAAATGAAACACAATTACAAACCCCACCGAACAGACCAGGCAAACCCAGACAGTCCGTGTTTAATATCCGGACAGTCCGGCTAACCCGAACATTCCGGACCTGGCGCTTTTCATCCTATGACTCAACGGATCGAGGTGCCGCCAAGTCCTACGACACCGCGGGGACCCGATCTACCACTTTCCTACACATGACTAGGCTGGAGAAGCTCTAAGCTAACCCAAACCACGACGAAACGAGGCACATTTGGGTAGCTCACGGCCCAAACTCAATCCAATGCTTAGAACGGCATCATCCAACCCCGATCTACAACCCTAACACCCAACATTGCCTAAACCACCAAAAAACCCAACCACCCACCAAAAACCCTAACACTCCCAAAGTTTACCCCCAACCCCAAATCTACGCACCAAGTCCCAAATCTACTCCCATGGATGCCCTACGACCAATAAACAAATCCAAGAAGAGGTCTCACCTTCAAGGAGGATGAAGAGGAGGAAGGAGAAGCCGGGTTGAGGAAGGGAAACGCCGGCTTGGGGAGGAACTTGAGGTCACCGGGATGGAAGGAGTCGCCGGGGAGGAGCCACGGGAGGTCGCCGGAGTGGGGAGCTCACCGGGGACGAGGTTGGGGTGGAGGAGAGCACACGGGCAAGGTGGAGAGCACAAATGGGAGGTGGGTTGAGTGAAGAGCCACGAAATGGAATTTTATACCTAAGTCCCGCAAGGTCCGGATACTCCGGACGTTCAACCCGGAGACTCCGGGTTGGGGTCTTCGGTAGGACTAACTCGGACACTTCGGACAATTAGTCCGGATACTCCGGGTTGGGGTGCTCGGGCGAGCTAATCCGGATACTCCAGACACTCAATCCGGACATTCCGGGTTATATCCGGATATTCCGGACGTTTCATCCGGATACTCCGGATCTCCCAGAATTTTTTGAAAGTGGGGCCTTGACAAACCCTCTCGGCTCCCATGGTCCCGTCGTGCTTTCGGCCTCCTCGTGCTCTCGATCTCCCGGCGCCGGCCTCCACCACCGTCCCCCGCCGGCCTCCACCGCCATCGCCTGCCCGCCTCCCTGCTCCGGCCTCCTTTGCCCCCCTGTGCATGCCCGCCGCCCCGCATCCCTCTCCTCCCCGACTCCGGCCTCCGCCACCCCGTCTCTCCCTCCCTGCGTCGCGCGCCGCGCGCCCCTCCTTCTCCCTCGACGGCGACCTACACGGTGAGTCCGTGACACGGGGAGGCGGCTCCTCCATGGCAACACAAGGTTGACGATGACCCGTTCCCGACCCCAAGCTTCCCGAGGCGGCTTCTCTACGACGACGGGCGAGCGGAGGTGAGTGCCCAATTTTTAAGCCCAGCATGGCCCGGTCAACAGTGTCAGGCCAGCCTGGCATAGCCCACTCCGTGTTGTGCCGGGTCTTGGACCGGGTCGGGCCGCTGTGCTTCGGGCCGACCCACAGGGGGCACAGCCCAGATGCCCAGGTCTAGCCTTCACTGCACACCCAGCTTGCATCATTTATCACGTCACTTTGAAGGGTTTGACATTTCGTTTTTGAATGACATCTTGGGCGACTAAAATTCCAAATATCGGCAAAATTCTAAAACTTCAGCTAAATCCTGCTGAAATTAAAAAAAAATCAATCTCGGCATTTTTTAGGTACTCTAAATCGAAATTTAGGCAGAATTGATCGAAAATTCGATGATTTTGTGCTCCCACTAGAGTCAGCAGTGGTGTAGCAGGTGTGCGGGGAGCACGAGCGGCATATTAGGCAGAGGCGCAATAGGTCGGAAGGCGTCGGTGGAGAAGCCAGAGGGTGATGAGGTGGAGGCACGAGTGCGGACGAGGGCGGCGATAAGGCGTAGCAGCCGAAGCCGAACAAACGTCGGCATGGCAGAAGCCTCCTTGGGGACATCGCCGCAGTTGAAGTAAAGCGGATGGGCAGGATGGGGAGGACGCATATGGGGAGAATGAGGAGGACGGAGACGAGGAGGATGGGGAGGACAGGGAAGCCAATTGGATGGGGATGAGGAATAGGTTAGGGCGTGGGAGGCGAAGAGGATGAGAATAGGGACAAGATGGGGATGGGGATAAGGACAAGGCAGGTGCAGTGAGAATAGGGATGAACATGCGCCAAAATTTCGAT
Source organism: Rhipidocladum racemiflorum (assembly GCA_036346355.1). Lineage (NCBI taxonomy): Eukaryota > Viridiplantae > Streptophyta > Magnoliopsida > Poales > Poaceae > Rhipidocladum > Rhipidocladum racemiflorum. Next base: position 23,622,913 of record CM070584.1, on the reverse strand, counting down.
GAAATTGACCGAATTTATTGTAGCAATTTTAATTTTTTAATTTTTTTTATCTCGCTGAGATTTAGAATCTCGAGGGGTAGGGGCGAAATCCAAAATTTTAGCCGAGATTTCCAAAATCTTGGTAAGATTTTGAACTATGTGCAGCACCCCGCAGCCAAATTGGACCACACTAGCGCTGGTAGACATGCTCTCACTCGACCTCGTTGAACAAGATGACCTAGCCAGGGTTTTAAATTTCGTTTCGTGAACATTTTTCGAGCAGGCGTCGGTACCGAATTTCGTCGAATTTCGTTCGAAATTCGAAAAAAATCGAACTATTTCAGAATTCAAACGTATTTGAAAACTGGTCAAATAGCCAATCGAATTTTGAAGGAAAACACCGAATTTCGACCGAAAAGTAACAAATTTCGATCAAAATTTTTGATGACCTCGAAAATCAGTAACAGGTTAAAGAAAAATTGGAAAAATGTTTGAAAAAATGGAAAAAAACTGTGAAATTTGTAAAAGGCCATTAAAGTCCCAATAAAAAAGTAAAAAAATGTAAACACATAAAAAAATTTCGGCATGATGTTTTGTAAATATGAAAAAAAAATGGCATGACCTTTGCTATATTTAAGATAATTGCAAGTTGTCACATATCAAATACCATTGACATATCAATACCATTCACATAATGACATAAAAATACCGTTGACATGCAAATACCATTGACATATCAATACCATTCACATGCAAATACCATTGGCATATTGATACCATTCACATATCAATACCATTTACATATTAATACCATTCACATAGGCTTACCATTTAAAGTTGTAAATTAGGCATAGCTTCGTCGTTCTTCCAAGTTAGACCTACATGAAAAGAATGTTAGTAATTTAATCAAGTTGCAATAAAATGATAGATGGAAATGAAACATTACCTTCGGAGCTACCGGTAAGGATGGTACATGTAGACTTGGTTGGCCATGTTGTATTCTTCGATGGACATCAAGGCCAATCCTCGGGTAGCGAGCAACTCTACCCTGTAATCGTGCCAGCTTTGCCCCGTCCATGCACTTGTCGTTTGCCATTGTTGGTACAGTATGGCATAAAACTCAGGGTCGTGCCACTCATATGCCCATTGCGTGGGAGGTTGTGCATGAGCATCGGGGATGGAGTAGTCATAGCCGCCATATGAGCCATAGCTCTCTTGAGTCTCGGCGACACTATAGGAACTACATCCAACCTGTGGTGTGTCATTTCCCTTCCCTCTAGTAGTCGTCCTCTGTGATTGGGGAGTGCAATAGTCTTTGTCCTGTGTTGCATGAGTGAACTACGACTCCCCTATAAATTCAATGAGACGTTGCTTTTCTGATTGGTGCGTGACAGGGATGGAGGCATCGCCACCAGAATCACCGCCATCTGTGTCTGTCTTGGAGTTGCTATCATTGGACTCTTCATACGGTGGGCTCCGACGGTCCATACTCTCAGTGGAGTCATCACTACCTACATTATGCACCTCATCTGCGGCATGCTTCCCTTTTCATTTGTAGGATGCTCTCCTTTTTCCTATATCCTTTTTTGACACTAATTGGCCCAAAAAGTTAGATATGAATCATTGTGCAATTAAACGAACATTTTAAAGCTCACTTACCGTATTTTTGTGTTTCCCTCACGGCGTTAACAAAGTATTGATTATCTGCTTTCCATCCCGCGATACCAGTAGTGTGAAAAATTTTGGCCCACGCAAGACCCAATCGCCTGCTTCGCACTCTTACCCTTCTGTGTCTACTGATGGATGTCAATCCTTGATTGCACGGGGCCACGGTACCTACTAACATTGTAATCCTCCATCGGCTGTGGTCCTTGCTGTTGCGAGGAGCTTCGAAACATCCTCGGCAACAGACCGCTGCCCCCTCCTCTATCCCCCCTAGAGGTGCCACTACCACCACCGTGCTCATACCTACCACCTGCTCGACTCCTATATTATGCCTCCGCCCTAGAGGCAGCCATAGCATGTTGGAGTTGTTCCTCCTCATCAACATCACCTGTGTACTCTGAATATACACTTCTCCTAGGTAGAGAATCTCCAGCTGTTAATTCTTTCCTCAGCCTCTCCTCTTCTTCTCCTTCTTCTTGTCCTTCATCTTGTCTAGTTCACGCTGAAAGTACTCACGAACTTCCACAGGAACTTTACTACAATGAATGACGTTTGTACCATGCCCTGCCAAGTGCTGCTTTAGTCGGGTTGCATCGCCTTCTTTCCCCTCTTTCAAACAATGCTTGCATCGATATCCACCCTCAACTTCTCCCCGTGCTCCCACACCACATTAGCATGGTCTGCCATTTGCTAGAACAAATATTGCTAACAAATTTTGATACCTCACATAGTTAAACAAGTATTGTTACTAAAAATATTGCTACTTCACATGCTACTAATAAAAATATTGCTACTTCACATGCTTGAATATAGAACAAATTGCCATTAGTAATCACTTCCAAAGATTGAACTCCATGTCGGTTCATCAATGTCAGTCACTTCTAAAAAAAGATTGAACAAATTGGAGTGAGAAAAAACCATGCAAAAAGCTAGAAGAAATCTAGTCCATCATTGTCAGTTAATGATCAAGCTGCTTCCACCAAATATATGCCATCAAGTCTATTTCATTTCTAAAATATGCTATCGACTCCATCACTGCAATCGCGCATACAATGGTGATGATGAGATCTGTTTACCCAGCTAACTTTCCAGCTCTTCTATGGAGATATTATAATTCGTCAGACATGTGACAACTCAAGTAATCATCACCATTCAAAAAACAATAATCCATGCAAAGACATACAAAGAAGCTAAGTTCCATTATATTTTCCAAGCTGGTAATGATTAATCTGTATTGGGTAAAGCTACGAAAATAAATGGAAGAGGGTTCAGGCTATGGACTACCATACAAGTACTACATACATTTGCCCTATCAAAAGACTAATACAAACGAAATTTCACGCAGATAGCTGTACTAGCACACAGGGAGGTCTGCCACTGAAATCATAAAGCGCATGAAAGTTCTATCTGCAACTTGGGCTCATGTATTTACAGCAAAAATATTGGAGGAACATTACTCTATCGAACATCAACTTTACCGATCAAATTTCGAGATTTACTGTCGAAAATCGCTGCGAGTCGTCGAAAGTAGGTAAGACGATGGAAAATCGCAGCAGGGATCGATTTTCAATTAGATTCTTCGGTTTTCGATGCTTACCAATTGAAACTTGAGGCTTCTCCGATGAAAAGGTGCCGAGATGCGGCCGGTGACAACCGGAGGCGACGGGGATTGGTTCGGAGCTGAATGGGGAATCAAGTGAAGTGAATGATTGACTGTCTGGGCCTCTAGTGAGCAGCTCCCGGCTGGGCCGACTTGGGTCGCTGCTACAGGAGCTCGGCCTGTGGTCTTAAATCCTGCAAGCTAGCCTTTTATTTTATTTTATTTTGCTTTTTCAATATTTTTCACAATTTGAACTCCTCAAAAATGCCTTCAAATTTCATTTTTTTCAAAATTTATTTGCACCATTGGTCATAAGGCTATTAATACTAATTATACAAAAATTTTGGTTAAATTTTTTAAATTTTTTCATTTTTTGAATTTGAATTCCGGCAGTATACCGATCGAAATTGTTTTTCGTCACCGATCAGTAAGCCCGATTTTCTTGAAATTCGATCGAATTTCGACAAAATTTAAAACCCTGGACCTAGCAGCTAAAAGATTTCATGCAGTCTCATTTGTTGGTGGCGACTAGAAAGTTGAGATAACAAGGAGGGAACAATAGACCTATAGAAATGAATTTGTGAGAAGGAGGAGGAGGTTGTTGGGATAAATATTCCTCATCTTTCATGTGAGAAATCGTGCACTGATGGATAGGCTTTTTCACCCAATATCTTTTCATGCTCTTATAAAAAGCTCATATTCAACCAATCACCTTCACGTAGATTGCTTAAACACGTCTTAATAGACTCTCTTCTGTAACACCCCAAAATTTTGCTTTTCTTAAATTCATGTGTGATTTGGCACTTTGGTGAATTTTTGGAATTTTCTGGAATTTATTTGGATTTATTTGGAATTTATTTGAATTTATTCCATTTTGAAATAATTAAAGAATTAAACTTTGCAAATAAAATTTTGTTGGAAATATTTTATTTGAGTCCCAAATACCCTAAAATATTTTCCGTAATTTTTCCGAATTTTTACGATTCTTTTGCTATTTTTAATGAATTAAATGAATTACTGGGAATTATTTTAAATATTAAATCGCTGGAAATTCAACTCGGGTCGAGTACTGTTCATCCGACCGAGTCGGAACCCGAGTCGGACTCGAGTCCGACCCGAGCCAGTCGACTCGACCAAACCCACTCCTAACCTTGATCGATCCCGGCCGTTGGATCGGGATCCAACGGTCCGGATTGGACCGCGCGCTCGAGCCCGAGTCCGGTCGGATCTGTTCACAGCGTGAGCAATCGTAGCCGCTCATCGCGACACGTGGGCGATCGCCGCGACCATCGTCTCCGTTCGAATCCCGGTAGGAGAGCTCCGCCGTGACCAAAGCGGGACACGATTAGGGTTCCGATTTGCGCGCCACGTCGAGGCGATATTTAAGGCGTGGACCCGTCCCGAGAATCGCTGCTCGATGCCGCCCCTTTTTCCCCAAGCCACACCGCGAGCCGCCGTCTTGGCCGAGGAATTGCTCGCCGTAGTAGGGTTAGGGCTTCGCCAATTCGTCGCCTGCCGCCGCCAAGCCGTCTCCGCCGTGTTGAAGCCCGGATCTGGAACCGCAAGAGCAAGGCGCATCGGACCGCACCATCCACCTCGCCGAGACCCTCGGAACGCCGCACGGAAGGTTGCCGTCCTCGTCTCCGTGCTTCGAGCCCCGCCGCCGCCATCACCGATCGAAAGCTTACGGGCCGTCCGATTCGATCGAGCGGTAGCGGTGAAGTCACGTGCTTCCAAACTCCGATTGGATCTGGACCGTTGGATCAAGATCCAACGGCCCACGATCACCTCAGGCCGTAGCAGTGTTATCGTAGGGTTAGATCTGGACCGTCCGATCTAGATCGAACGGCCCACGATCATCGAGTAGTTTTCAACGTGTTAACCACTGGATCTAATCGCGGCGTTGATTTCCAAATCAACGGACACGATCTTGCCACGTAAGCGCGCGCGCGTGCAAGCGCGCCGTGGGCGGCCCGACATGCGGGCCCGCATGTCACCGCACCAAGCCGTCGCGCCGATCCACCGTGGACCGTCGCGCGTGGACCCGATCCATGGGCCGGACACGTAGCGACACCTGAGTGGTGCCGCGTGGCATGATGACGTCATCGCCGACGTCATCATGGAGGCCGTTCGGTCTTGGCGTCGGCCAGTCACTGTGGACCAATCACAGGATGACACGTGTCCAGGCTGACGCAATAATTAATTTCGAAAAGAAAATGATTTATTAATTCGAAATAATGATTTGATTTTGATTCAAACTTCAAACGCTTATAACTTTTGCGTTTCAACTCAGATTTGAGTGATTCAAATTTCTAAATTTGTATAAAATTGAGATCTACCTAAATATGAATTTTATTTAATTTTTGGACTAAAGTTTTTCTCTGTAAAATTATTTAATTGATTATTTAAACTTTAAATAATCATAACTTTTATGCTTTAACTCCAAATTTGACGATTCCAGTTTCTAAAAATTCATAAAATTATGTTCTCTCTGTTTATGGATTTTATTTGGATGTTTGGACACTTTTTGCCTATTGTTTATTTGTGTATTTGCTATTTGCACGCTTTACGAGTAGACGTTGAAGTGCTTGGGAAGGATTCGAAGGAGAAGTATTGACTCAGATCCAACTCAAGACCAAGAACAAGTACTTTTTGAAGGCAAGTTGTGCTTTGACCATGTTGATCCTATTTTGAAATCTATTTTGATTTAACCTATTGCATGCTAAGTTCAAATAGAAAAATACTTTATTTAAAAATGGGAATTAGATAAGTACCAATTTCTTTGTATGACACCTTGATTATTTAAGTATGTGCCATGACCCCTTGTCACCCTAGTTGTGGATTACTAGTTGGACATTATTAAATTGCCAACATGGGTTTAGACCGTTGTAGTATCTTTGCTTAGACACACCGTGCTCATGACATGATTTTGGATAATCAAATGTTAATATTGACTTAATGACATATTGAACCTGTTTTGGAAAAGTATCATGTGATGTTGATGGCACGTGGTGCATGGTAATCAAGCGGGGTTTGATAAACGATTTCGGCCAGGGCATGTGGCAAGAGTAATGTCAGGTGGGCAGTTGTGGCATTGGGGATGTTGATTTGGTTCTTCGGGTAGTCTTGCCCTGGTCACCCTAAGGACTTAACCTTGCAAGCCTTTGAACTGGGTCTAACGTGCAACCACATGTCTGTAATGGGACGGACCTAGTTGACTAAGTTGCTAATAACGTGCACTGTGGGACCTCGGAGGTCAACTACACCCTTTGTGTAAGTTGTATGCGGGGAGCGTCTGGCCGAGGCCAGTACCCATCTAACGGTTGATTGGCCTAAACTTCGCCTTAGCTAAGGGAAGGGTTAGTGTGCAATAACCGGGAGGACCACTTGTATTGTTAGAGGTTTCCGAAAGACTTTGTTACTGAACTCGCCTTTGTGGTGTTTTTTGTATCTTGTGGGTAAAGTGCATAACCTCTGCAAAGTATAGAATCTATTCGAATAGCCGTGTCCGCGGTATTGGACATCGCTCGGGAATTACAGTCAAGGGTTAGTTTTTCTCAAAGATAACTTGGGTTTGAAAGGTTGGGTTGGATTAATAATGATGTTGATGGAAATGTGGATTAGGATGGGAAAGATGTTTATTAAACTCCTTGAAAAGTTATTTATGCTATACTTGTTTCTACTGCTTTTGAATCTACTTATGTTACTTGTCAAATGCTGTTTACTGCAAATATACCTTGAGTTATTCCTTTGTACCAAGCCATGCATATAGTATATTAGCCTGCATTCTCGTGCATGACTTGTCGAGTACCAAGTACTCACCCTTGCCTCAACACAACACCAGTTGAAGAGGAGACTACGCCCGGCTTTGGAGGAGGAGCTCCAAGAGGATCCGTCACGTAGGGAAGCGAGCCCGGTCGGTTGCCTGTGGTATCTTTGGATGGCGCCACGATGTTACCTTCTTTGATTTTCCATTGCTACTATTTCTCTCTTAATAAGTATCGCCTGTAATCGTGCATTTGTGACTTGGCCATAAGGTCAAGTAACGATTGCTTAATTAAATAAAAGTACTTTATTAGTATCGAATGGTATGATTGTGATATTTACCGATGTTAAGACTGTGTGCACTAGCGCGTTCCTGGACTAGTGTTGAATACACAGAGGGTCCGGATTTGCAAATTCGGGGTCCCGACAGAGGTGGTATCGAGCCATCTTATTTGTAGGCTCAACCCTAGCTAGAATGGTCGTAGTGAGGATAAAACCTATTTTCTAAAAGCTAAAAATTTGTCAAGATAAGAAATGACATCTCGACTTATCCCCTTCTCTCTTATCTTGTCTCTTGCTGAAATTTTTCCTTACCTTGTCACAATTTAAAAATTCCGAGTTCTTACGTAAGCACTCTTGTGACAGATGGAGGAAGAGTTCAACTACGTTGATCTGGGAATTGGTCACGCCGCGGAACTTTGGCATATGCTACAAACTCTCGGAGATTTTGAGAAGCCGCAATACCAAGTAGAAGTGATCAGACAAGCGGGATTGATCAAGGCTTGTGACGTAAAGATTGAGGTACTGCTAGGAAGAAGGGCCAGGCAATCGCTCGATACACCGCTTTGCCGGGAGGTCTACAATGCAGATGGGTATCCAAGAAGTATCACGACGAGCAATGCGGCACATTACCCGTATCTACGCCAGAGAGTTGGAGAGCACGGTGTTCCGTTATCACCCGCGCAGCAATAACCTTCTTGACCCGAAGGCAATTCAGGATGAGGATGCCACTGTTACACGCTTGGCACGATTTGTTGTCGCCAGGAGGATGTACTAGATGATACAAGCAAGGAGCTATAGAAGGCCCGCAAGGAGATCACGGCGAGAGAAGAACAGATGGCGGGAAGCTCAAGAGTATGTGGCACACCTTCTGCGAAGGATTGACGAGTTGGAGATGACTTTGTACGGACCGGACCCAGAGCCAAGATTTTCGAGCTACACGAGCGAGATCCGGAGGAGTCGATCTCGATGAGGACCTTTGCTTCTTCGACTACCACAGAGGACACGATTCTTTGGACATGGCAATCGTTTCGGCGCCTATGCCACGGCACCGTACCCAGGCCGTGGAGGTTTTCTCGATGAGTGAGCATAGGTTCTATAGTGAGACTCCTTCGCCGAGTCGCGTCATAGAATAAAGAGTCACCCTTTAGGCGTTAGACTCCAGAGTTAGTTTGATTTGGATTTTCATTGGTTCTTGAGTGTGCAGATGTGTTGCAAGGCCCTTAGGCATTGTAAGCAGCCATACCAAGTTATTAATAATAAAGTAGGACCTTAAAATTACACCTTTAAGCCCGCATAAGTTCCATATTACTTGTCTATTCTTGTTTCCCTCTCATCTCTAAAACTTAGAGCAAATCGGCGAGATGGTGAACACCATGAAACTTTGGAAGCAATGGGAGTGGTTCTCGCCACAGAAAACCCTAATGATGGAGCACCAGCACCGCCACTGGATGTGCAGAATTTTGGAGCATTTCTTGCTGCTCAGACTCAGTTGATGCATGCTATGATGCAACAAATGCAACACGTCACTGCTCAGGCCACTGCTAATCAAGTTAATCATGGATAACGCCAGAATACAAGACTATCAGAGTTCATGAGGACTCACCCACCCACTTTCTCTGGGAATGCCAATCCATTGGAGGCCGACGATTGGCTAAGATCAATCGAGAGGAAGCTACACATAGCTCAATGCGTAGGAAATGAGAAGGTACTCTCGCTTCTCATCACCGAAGGAACAAATTACCGAATGGTGGGAGAACTTCGTGCCACGCAAGAGAACCCTCAAGATATCACTTGGGAAGAGTTCACCATTGCATTCGTTATCACGTGCCTGAAGGAATCATGGACCTTAAGAAGGAGGAGTTCAGAGCATCAAGCAAGGTAATCACCAGGTGGCCGACTACCGAACAAGTTCACACAGCTAGCACGCTACGCACTGAGGATGTAGCGACAGATAAAGCCAGGCAGTCTCGTTTTATGAAGGGACTTAACTCAGATTACAAGTAGGATTGATCACCCACACCTTTCCAGATTTCCAAGAGTTGGTGAATAAGGCACTTATTCTTGAGGACAAGCGCAAGGAACCGGATGAGAACAGAAGCGCAGATGCAACGGCAAGGATCACGCCAGGAACGCATAGCGCTGAGAGTTGCACCAAATCAATTCTTGATTCCAGCCACAAAATGCAACAAGGACACCGTCACCGGCACCAAGACACATCAATCGTAACTACTGCACCCAGCCCCGCTAGAAACACTACTCGAGGCGATCGGCAAGGAATAGTGAGACGCCGCTACAAGCGCAACGAGCCAGGACACTTTGCCAACAGCTTGTCCAAAGAAGACAAAGCAGGAGTGACCCGATTCGCTTCAATCTAGGAACCACCCCAGCTAGGACGCCCGACCAGAGCCACACCCTGCACGTGGTGAGAGGCCGAGTCAACCATGTCACCGCAGATGCACTGCAGAATGCTACGGACGTCGTCTTGGGTAAGTTACTTGTTAACTCGACTGCACCATGATTTTGTTTGACTCGAGCTTAGCATTCGTTTGTTTCGCAAGGCTTTGCTACTAGAAATGATTTGAGGATTGCAAGACTTAGATGCATGCTTTTAGTTCAAACCCACAGTTCGAACTCCGAGCGAAAGTAGGATGTTCCGGGTGAGAATACTAATAGATGGAATAGAATTCCTAGCAAACCTTATTATTTTGGAAACCTGCACCTTAGACGTTATATTGGGAATGGATTGGTTATCCAAGCACAAGGCCGTATTGGATTGTGGACGAAGGACTATCTCGATTGAGAGCCCGTGTGGGAAGAAAGTGGAATTTCAAGCCACAGCGATTAGAGATGGACAGCTTGATGGTTAACAGACCAAGGCAATCAACATAGAGGATGTCTCCGTAGTGAACGAGTACCCGGATGTTTTTCTGAAGATCTACCTGGTATGCCGCCAGACAGGACATAGAGTTTGTGATAGAGCTTGTACACAGTACAAGACCGATAGCAAAGAGACCCTATCGGATGTCCACCGAGGAGTTGGTTGAGATGAAGAAAGAGCTAGAAGAGTTAATGGAGAAAGGATTTATCGAGGCCAGGAGCTCGTCGCCGTGGGGAGCACCAGTTTTGTTTGTCAAGAAAAAGGATGGGAGTTTCGTGGATGTGCATTGACTACCGTGCACTCAATGAAGTCACCGTGAAGAATAAGTATCCGCTACCCAGGATTGATGATTTGATTGATCGGTGAGAGGAGCCGAGTTTTCTCCAAGATTGATCTCGAGATCGGGATACCATCGATTGAAGATCCGATCGTAAGATATTCAAGACTGCATTCTCGTCAAGATATGGACATTACGAGTTCTGATTATGTCCTTTGGGTAACGAATGCGCCCGGCTTATTTCATGAATATGATGAATAAGGTGTTCATGGAATATTTGGACAAGTTTGTCGTCGTGTTCATAGATGATATCCTAATCTACTCCAAGACAGAGGATGAACATGCCGAACACTTAAGGCGAGTTTTGGAAAAGCCGAGGAGCAATGACTTTTCGCCAAGTTCAGCAAGTGTGATTTTTGGAAGGACAAGGTGGAGTTTCTTGGACATGTAATGACCGCAGAAGGAGTCGCCAGAGACCCAAGCAAAGTAGAAGCCGTGTTACATTGGGAGCGTAGAAGACTGTGACCCGGTCGGAGTTTCCTTGGAATGGCAGGATACTACCGCCGTTTCATCGAAGGCTTCGACAATTGCGAAACCTCTTACGCAATTCTTTGAAGAAGGAAAAGAAGTTTGCATGGACGCCAGAATGTGAGAAAGGATTTCAGGAGTCAAGAAGCGATTGACATCGGCAGGTGTTAGTTCTACCAGATGTTGCTCAAAGCTTTGATATTTATTGTGACGCATCGCGCCAAGGACTCGGATGTGTCTTGTCACGATGCGGAAAGGTCGCCGCTTATGCATCAAGGCGATTGAGGCCGCATGAGGAAAATTATCCGACACATGACCTAGAGTTAGGCTGCCGTAGTGCATGCCTTGAAGATATGGCGTCACTATCGATTGGAAACAGATGTGAAGTATATACGGATCATAAGAGCCTTAAGTACATATTCACCCGATCGGATCTGAATATGAGGCAAAGGAGATGGTTAGAGTTGATTAAGGACTACAATGTTGGAATCCATTACCATCCGGGAAGGCCAACGTAGTAGCCGATGCTCTGAGTCGGAAAAGCCATACCGTGAGTACGATGCTAGCCACAAGTCGGGATGAGTTATGTGAGGATTTTCAGTAAAATGAAGATTGAGGTGGTACCTAGCGGATTCTTGGCGCATTAGAAGTAAAGCCTACTCTAGAGGACCAGATCCGAGAAGAGGCGTAGGATGATGACAAGATCCGCAGGATTAAGTCCATCAAGGAGGAAGGCAAGGCGAGAGGACTTCAAGTTGGATGAGCAAGGCACGTTGTGGATGAAGGATCGCATTTGTGTGCCTAACAAAAGGAGTTAAAGCAACTGATTTTGGAAGAAGCCCATGACTCCAAGTACTCAATTCATCCTGGAAGCGCCAAGATGTATCGGGATCTGAAGGAGAGATTCGTGGCCGAGTATGAAGCGTGAAGTTGCCGAGCATGTTGCATTGTGCGACATATGCCGAAAGTCAAGGCAATGCATCGAGAGACCAGCGGGATTGCTACTGATGAAAATACCTGAGTGGAAGTGGGAGGAAATCGAATGGATTTCATTACCGGTTTGCCTAAGACTCAAGGAGGTTATGACTCCATATGGGTTATAGTGGATCGCTTGACTAAAGTAGCCCATTTTATCCCGTGAAGACCACTTACTCGGGAGATAAATTAGCGTAATTGTACATGATCGAGATTGTCTGTTTGCACGGAGTGCCAAAAAGGATTGTATCGGATAGAGGTACCCAATTTACCTCAAGGTTACGGAATAAGTTGCATGAAGCCATGGGAACCCGTTTGAACTTTAGTACACCCTATCATCCACAGACGGATGGGACAGACCGAAAGAGTCAACCGGTTCTGGAGGATATGTTAAGAGCTTGTGCATTGGCTTATGCTACCTCTTGGGATAAGAGTTTGCCGTATGCCGAGTTCGATTACAACAATAGTTACCAGGCTAGTTTACGATGTCAACTTTTGAGGCCTTTGTATGGTCGACTGTCGGACACCATTGAATTGGAATGAGACAATTGAACGATGTGTCTTTGGGCTGTATTCTTCAAAAGGTGAAGAGCGATTGCCGTGATTAGGGAAAGGTTGAAGATAGCCCAATCACGACAGAAGAGTTATCTTGACAACCGTCGCCGAGACTTGAGTTTTGAGCAGGAAGATTTTGTATACCTCGAGTTACGCCTCTTAGGGGAGTTAAGAGGTTCCATGCCAAAGGGAAACTCGCACCCGTTATGTTGGACCATTTAAGATTTTGAGCCGCAGAGGCGGTTGCCTATCATTTGGAGTTGCCCACGATCGTTAGCGAGGAGTACATGACGTATTCCATGTGTCCCAGTTGAAGAAGTGTCTCTGAGTACCTGAGGAACATACATCGCTAGAGTCAATTGAGTTGCAAGAGGATTTGACTTATAAGGAGCATCCCGTGAAGATTTTAGACACAATGGATCGAGAAACTAGAAACAAGTCAACCTGCTTAGAGAGTGCGATGGAGCAACCATGCAGAGCGAAGCGACTTGGGAGTCACAAGAGGATTTGAAGAAAGAGTTTCCAAACCTATTCTGTAGTAAGCCCTGAATCTCGGGGACGAGATTCTATTAAGGGGGGGAGGTTTGTAACACCCCAAAATTTTGCTTTTCTTAAATTCATGTGTGATTTGGCACTTTGGTGAATTTTGGAATTTTCTGGAATTTATTTGGATTTATTTGGAATTTATTTGAATTTATTCCATTTTGAAATAATTAAAGAATTAAACTTTGCAAATAAAATTTTGTTGGAAATATTTTATTTGAGTCCCAAATACCCTAAAATATTTTCCAGAATTTTTCTAGAATTTTTCTGAGTCTTTTGCTATTTTTAATGAATTAAATGAATTACTGGGAATTATTTTAAATATTAAATCGCTGGAAATTCAACTCGGGTCGAGTACTGTTCATCCGATCGAAGTCGAACCGAGTCGGACTCGAGTCCGACCGAGCGATCGACTCGACCAAACCCACTCCTAACTCCATCGATACCGACCGGTTGGATCGGGATCCAACGGTCCGGATTGGACCGCGACCGGCCGAGCCCGAGTCCTGGTCGGATCCGTCGCTGCGTGAGCAATCGTAGCCGCTCATCGCGACACGTGGACGGTCCCCGACCATCGTCTCCGTTCGAATCCCAAATGAGAGCTCCGCCGTGACCAAAGCGGGACACGGTTAGGGTTCCGATTCTTGGCACGCCGTCGGCGAGATTTAAAGGCGTGGACCCGTCCCCGAGAATCGTCGTTCGACGCCGCCCCTTTTTCCCCAAGCCACACCGCCGAGCCGCCGTCTTGGCCGAGGAATTGCTCGCCGTAGTAGGGTTAGGGCTTCGCCAGTTCGTGCGCCACGCCGCCGTCAAGCCGTATCCGTAGTGTTGAAGCCCAGATCTGGAAACGCAAGAGCAAGGCGCATCAGACAGCACCATCCACCTCGCCGAGATCCTCGGAAACGCCGCATGGAAGGTCGCCGTCCTCGTCTCCGGTAGCCCGAGCCCCGCCGCGCCGCCATCACCAGTGCGAAGCTTCTGGACCGTCCGATTCCGATCGAACGGTAGCGGTGAGTCACGTGCTTCCAAACCCGATTGGATCTGGACCGTTGGATCAAGATCCAACGGCCCACGATCACCTCAGGCCGTAGCAGTGTTATCGTAGGGTTAGATCTGGACCGTCCGATCTAGATCGAACGGCCCACGATCATCGAGTAGTTTTCAACGTGTTAACCCTGGATCTAATCGCGGCCGTTGATTTCCAAATCAACGGACACGATCTTGCCACGTAGCCTAGGCGCGCCGCAAGCAAGCGCCGTGGGCGGCCGACATGCGGGCCCGCATGTCACCGCGCACCAAGCCGTCGCGCCACCCACCGTGGACCGTGTCGCCGTGGACCCGATCCATGGGCCGGACACGTGGCGACCCTGAGTGGTGCCGCGTGGCATGATGACGTCATCCGGCGTCATCATGGAGGCCGTTCGGTGCTGACGTCAGCAGGTCACTGTGGACCAATCACAGGATGACACGTGTCCTTGCTGACGCAATAATTAATTTCCGAAAAAAGAAAATGATTTATTAATTCGAAATAATGATTTCAGATTTTGATTCAAACTTCAAACGCTTATAACTTTTGCGTTTCAACTCCGATTTGAGTGATTCAAATTTCTAAATTTGTATAAAATTGAGATCTACCTAAATATGAATTTTATTTAATTTTTGGACTAAAGTTTTTCTCTGTAAAATTATTTAATTGATTATTTAAACTTTAAATAATCATAACTTTTGCGTTTTAACTCCAAATTTGACGATTCCAGTTTCTAAAAATTCATAAAATTATGTTCTCTCTGTTTATGGATTTTATTTGGATGTTTGGACACTTTTTGCCTATTGTTTATTTGTGTATTTGCTATTTGCACGCTTTACGAGTAGACGTTGAAGTGCCGGAAGGATTCGAAGGAGAAGTATTGACTCAGGATCCAACTCAAGACCAAGAACAAGTACTTTTTGAAGGCAAGTTGTGCTTTGACCATGTTGATCCTATTTTGAAATCTATTTTGATTTAACCTATTGCATGCTAAGTTCAAATAGAAAAATACTTTATTTAAAAATGGGGAATTAGATAAGTACCAATTTCTTTGTATGACACCTTGATTATTTAAGTATGTGCCATGACCCTTGTCACCCTAGTTGTGGATTACTAGTTGGACATTATTAAATTGCCAACATGGGTTTAGACCGTTGTAGTATCTTTGCTTAGACACACTTTACGTGCTCATGACATGATTTTGGATAATCAAATGTTAATATTGACTTAATGACATATTGAACCTGTTTTGGAAAAGTATCATGTGATGTTGATGGCACGTGGTGCATGGTAATCAAGCGGGGTTTGATAAGCGATTTTCGACCGGGGCATGTGGCAAGAGTAATCAGGTGGGCCAGTTGTGGCATTGGGGATGTTGATTTGGTTCTTCGGGTAGTCTTGCCCTGGTCACCCTAAGGACTTATGTGAAATCATGTGCTGAAAAATTGGCTTTGAACTGAAAAATTAACTTAGATTTGAATTTGCAAAATGTGTTTGTTCATGTGTTTTGACAATTGACAAGAAACAGTAAGTTTTGCCTTGGCGCCGGACCAATCCTAAAGAAAACAGTAAGTTTCCCATCTGCGACGGACAGTGTTTTTGGGTCTGTTGTGAACATGTTTTTGAGCCCATGACCGAAGTCATTTTCACATGTACAACTGATGATTTTCTTGGTCCGTTGTGAACAAGCTTTTTCGGTTTGGATAATTTCTTGGAACCAAGATTTTCACATGTACAACGGACTAATTCTTTTTGTCCGTCGTGAATGGACTTTTTCTAGGGTTTTACTTTTGTGAAACCGAGCGTGTGCGTTCGCGTAGGACAAGCTTCGGGGTCCGTTGTGAACTTGTTTTGAGCTCATGGCCAAAGCCATTTTTGCATGTACAACGGACCAACTTTGTTTGTCCGTTGTGAACGTGTTTTTCGCGTTTGGTTGGCTTCTTGGAACAGAAACTTTTCCTTATACAACGGACCAACTTTGTTTGTCCGTCGTGAATCGTTTTTCGCTCAATTAGGGTTTTGAGCGATTTGGCTTTGAATTTTGACTGTGACTTTGAAATTTGTAATGATTTCATGATGCTTCTTTTGAAGTGGACTTTATGCAATACTCATGTGAGTAGTTGCATGGATTGACATTGAGTCACGTCGTGGACTTGTGCTCGGAGGTGTTTTGTGGTTTGTGCATGTGCGGTATTGCTCGAAGGCGAATGTGGTCGATGACGGGACCTAACTAGGTTCATGGAGGAACCGAGGTTCGGGACTAGGTTCGGGAGGAACCGAGGTCTTGGTGGTCAAGGATGTCATGCGGGGCGTTCGGGCTAAGAGAATGGTGCACATGAAGAATGGTTAGTCACGTGAGAATGGCGAGGAGGTCATTCGCGTGCAAAGTGTTAGTCACGTGAGTATGGCGGTGGCCATCTGGCGTGCAAAGTGTTAGTCACGTGAGTATGGTAGGGTTGCCATACGGCGTGCAAGAGTTGTACTCGGCCTGGTTGGGCCAAGTAGAGTTGAGTTGAATCACGGATTCCTTCTAGGGAATAGGAATCGTATTCGTAACTCCTTGTGGGTTGGTGCTTTAAATAGGTGGGGGTCTCTGTTGAAAGGCACCAAGGAGAGCTGGCGCATCAAGCTTTGAGCTTGGTTTTAGGGTTTGTACTCTTTTGATGAGAGTATTTTAGACAAGAAATAAAGATCAATTCTTCCAAGATTTTTGCGTGCTACGATAACCTCGTAAACTCTGATATTTTCTGTTTTGGTTCTTGTTTGCATGTTTGTTCTAGTTCTAGATTGGTTTTGTTCTTCAAGTTTTATCTTGATTTGATCCATCAAAAACCTCTCTAGGATATTGATCTAGTGTTTCTCAAAGTCTAGTTGATCAATCTTTTGTCGTTCTTGTTTAATCTTGAAGTTTTGATTAGATTGATTCTCGTCAAGTTCTGGATCAGCAAGCTTGCGAAGCTCATAACTTTGATCCGTAAGTCCGATCGAGCTGATTCTTTTTGGGTTCGATTCGTATTGGAATCTAGTTTCTTGTGTCCAAATTTCAGATCGTTTCGACGGTTGGATCTCCGGGAATTCTCGTTTTACCAAACCTCTGTCATTCTGTTTTTGTCGAAAACGAGGCAATTATTTGGTTCTGTTTTGGGGTGAACTTTTAATAGGTCAAGAATTTGGTTTTAGCTTCCGCACAATCATTCACCCCCTCTGATTGCTATATTCGTATACTTGATCCTACAAGTGGTATCGAGCAAGGCTCTACTAATCCATCTTAACAGGTGATTAGTAAGCGGTAAGTTATGGCAACAGAGAAATACTCGAACAAACCGCCAATCTTCGATGGCACAGACTTCCCAAGCGGATCCGGATGATTGCATATCTTCAAGCTCAAGGTACGCGATTTGGCGCAAGGTAAAAATTTAGCTTCCTTCTAATGATGATATTGATAAAATCGAGTTTGAAAAAGATGTTGAAAACAATAATAGAGCTAGAAACATATTGCTTCAAGGACTTGCTAGAAAAGAATTCGATAGAGTCATCATTTACTCACTGCTCATGAAATTTGGAAATCTCTTCAAGATTATCATGAAGTCTTGACTCTGTAAAAGAAGCTAGGCAAGATCAATTTAAAAGGAATATACTAGATTTGAAATGAACTCTGGAGAATCTCTAGATGATTGTTTTGCTCGCTTTATGAGAATCTTAAACAATCTTAGAATTTGTAGATGTAAAGTACATCGACTCTGAAAATGCTAGACATTTCCTATCATCTCTTGATCTTAAAATCGGCAAATGAAAGTGGCTGCTTTTAGGGAAGCTCACAAGATGAGTGAAATGACTTTGGATAAACTTTATTCTAGTCTCAAGACTTTTGAAATAGACATTGTTTCAAGAACTTCCAATGATAACTCTATGGCTCTTAATGCTAATTCTTCATATGATAATGCTACTAGTTCTTCATCATCATATTCCATTCTGCCTTGAGTGCTCTTAGTGATGAACAGCTAGATCAAATACCGGAAGATACACTTGCTCTTCTTTCCAAGCGTGTCAATGCAGCGTACATGAGATCAAGGAGAGAAGAGGAGCCTCCATCCACTTTGCTACAAGCTAGCGGCAAGGCGGGGCACATCCGTGCTAAGCTGTTTCAAGAACAAAGATAGAGAGGAGAAGGAGCAAAGCAACTCCTCCAAGTCCTTCCACCAAGAGAGAGCAAGGATAAAAATAAACAACGAACAAAGAAGATGCTCAACAAAGTCTTGAGGCAATTGGTCGCTTAGACTTAGCGACATTGATGACTCAATGAAGATGAGAAGGAAGCGAAGCAAACGAAGCTGAATGAGAAGGATCTCACCGGACTATGCTTCATGGCAAAGGGAACACTAGTGATTCTAGTGACAACGGCGGCACCTCGGCGGTGATGAGGTAATACCTTCATACGATGAGCTTTGTGAAGTTTTAGTCATATTGAGAAAATCTTTAAGAAAATCTTCACTCAAAAATAAAAGCTTAGAAAAAGATCTATCCATGCTAAAATCTGAAAACTTTGATCTTAGAAATTCAAATTCGGAAAATATTTGTGATACTTGCTTAGATCTCAAATTTGAAATTAAGTCACTAAAAGAGGAACATGTGATTAAACTAGAACAAGTTTATGCAACAATTGAAAAATGAAAAACTTGTGAAAAATATTGGTTGCTCTCTTGATAGTTTACATGATCAAATTGCTTGCTCTAAATGTTCTATTCTTGAGTTGAAATTAAAAGATGCAAATTGTAGAGTTATCCAATTAACAAATGACATGTTCACTCATGAAATTAACTCGTGTTCAAATTGCCGAAGCAAGCTAAAATTGACACTCCTTGTGATAATTGTTTAAATCTTGCTAAAAGGTTGACTACTTGCAAGATTCTCTTTCTAGGTTCACTAAAGGGAAGAAAAATTTGAACATGATTTTAGATCAATCTAAAGTGAGCTTCAACAAACAGGGTTTAGGTTTTAACTCTCATGCTTCTACTAAACCTGTTGAGAGCAAAAATGTGAAAATTGATAATGAGTCTAAAAGAACTTTGATTAAATCTGGCGGCACTCTATCTCCCACTATTTCAAGTGCAAAAGTTACTTTTAATGCCAAACCATATGTTAAGTACAATTGCACTCATTGTGGGAAAGATGGTCATTTGGTGAATTTCTGCTTTAGACTAGCCAAACAACAAAAGAAAGAAAGAACTAAGGCTAGGTCTAATTTGAGACAGGCACGTTTCATTTCTCATTATGTGCCTAGGGTGAAACAAACACCTTTTGATGCTAAAAACACGGGAAAAGGCAAATCTGATTTTGTGCATAAGAATACTCGTGTTGTGCCTACTATTGTGCGTCGTGTGTCTCAGTACTGGATTCCTAAACATCTTATTTCTAACTTGATGCCGAGACCTCGACACTTTCTGCTTCTATGTAGGCTTCTCACGAGGAGGAGAACATGTGGCTAGTGAATTTCGGATGCTCACTTCATATGTTCGATGATAAGATTTGGTTCTCCTTCACTCGTGCATCTCATGCTGAAAGTGTTGCCTTTGGAGATGCTTCTTCCACTTCTGTTTTACTTAAAGGCACTAGTTCAAATGATGCGGTACAAGTGCATATGTTCGAGGGAGAGTGTCTTTGTTCATAAAGATGATGATAATCTTTGTTGAGGGCGAGATAATTAGAGGTTTACATGAGAGACTCTTCCCACGTGCTTGTGTGTGCTTGTTTTCAAGCTTCCCACGTCGTCACATCGACAAGCTATCAAAAGGATTTTCGGGTATCTTCATAGAACTCAAGATTTTGGCATTTGGCTTTCTGCTTCCTCATGGATTAGTTTAAGAGCTTTTTCTGATGTTGACTTTGGAGGATGTTGATTTGATTTGGTTCGTGCCACCTCTTGAGTAATCCCTTTTCTTGAGCATATTGATATTGGATTTCACTTTCTTAAAGATCATGTTGAAAAAGAAAAAATTGTGCTTCACCATGTGGATACTGAACATCAATTGGCAGACATTTTCACAAAACCTTTGTCTTCTTCGTTTTGCTTTTATTCGGGAGAACTTGGAATTGTTCATCCAATGGGATTGTTTTGAGGGGGAGTTTCTTTGCCAAGTTCTTTCACTTAATGAGCTCACTTTATCATATTTCTTTATATGTTATGTAATTGAGCTAATATATGATAATCTAATTGTTTCACTTGAACTAAAAAATGACATTGCGGAATTCCCTGGACTAATTGCCTATAGCTAAATACTCTGTGATATCTTACTCTTCTAGGCTTGATATTGAATCCTCTTGACAAGTTTGGGCTATGAAGCAAGTGTGTTTTCAACTTTACTCTTTCATAAGACCTTTAATCACTTTTGCATGTTTACAATCAAAGAAAAGGGAATCAATATAAAAAAGGGAGCTGTTAAAAGCAAAAGCTTCAAGTTATGTGCTTCAGGCTTGCTTTCCCTAAAAAGATAAGATGTATGCTTCAAGCATGCCATTCCCTCAAAGATAAGATGTATGCTTCAAGCATGCCACTCCTAGAAAATAAAGAAGTATGCTTCAAGCATGCCACATGCGATTCTTGTTTAAAGCTTAAATTGGTCCACTAGATTGGAGTTGAAACTACTTGCTCATACTGATTTGTTATTTGCTTCAACTTTGAGTCTTTGTTCTTCTACTAAGGTCTTGCTTAGTACTTGGCTATAGTTAGTGAATTGAGGTTGAGATGCATGTCATTCCATAACTTGTTAAAATCACTTCAAGATCATGTATTTTGCATATTATGTGATATATAAGGTTATATGATCGAATGAGCTCATTTTCTCCTATCTTGGCACTCCTTGTTTCTTAATTGTGAATCATTGTTTGAGAAAAATTTTGAACATGTTCTCTCTTTTGTACTCTTGATGAATCCATTGTCAAAGGGGAGAAATTTGGAAATCGTTGAAAAGTTTAAGGAAAAGAGGAGAAGAATAAGGGAGTTGTTTTTGGAAATTGGAGTTGTTTTTGGAATTGGAGTTGTTTTTGGAAATTTGAGAAGTTTGGAGAATTTTGAAATTTTTGGGCGCATTGCACATTCACACATTTTCATTCTCGGGGAGATTTGTTTTGCATTTTGGTCAAAGAGGGATTCTGTGTTTTCTTACTTTGGTCTTTGATCCTTTGGATTTCAAAATCTTTGGTAAAGTGAATGCCAAATGATCAATTCTAAGTGGTGTTGCCAATGTTTTCATCAAGGAGATTGTGAAATCATGTCTGCTGAAAAATTGGCTTTGAACTGAAAAATTAACTTAGATTTGAATTTGCAAAATGTGTTTGTTCATGTGTTTTGACAATTGACAAGAAGCGAGTAAGTTTTGCCTTGTGGCGCGGACCAATCCTAAAGAAAGCATAAAGTTTCCCATCTGCGACAGACTGGTGTTTTTGGGTCTGTTGTGAACATGTTTTTGAGCCCATGACCGAAGTCATTTTCACATGTACAGCGAGACAGTTTTTCTTGGTCCGTTGTGAACAAGCTTTTCGGTTTGGATAATTTCTTGGAACCAAGATTTTCACATGTACAACGGACTAATTCTTTTTGTCCGTCGTGAATGGACTTTTCTAGGGTTTTACTTTTGTGAAACCAGCGTATGCACGCTTGCGCCGGACAAGCTTAAAGTCCGTTGTGAACTTGTTTTGAGCTCATGACCGAAGCCATTTTGCATGTACAGCGGACCAACTTTGTTTGTCCGTTGTGAACGTGTTTTTCAGCGTTTGGTTGGCTTCTTGGAGCGAAACTTTTCCTTATACAACGGACCAACTTTGTTTGTCCGTCGTAGATCGTTTTCGCTCAATTAGGGTTTTGAGCGATTTGGATTTGAATTTTGAATGTGAATTTGAAATTTGTAATGATTTCATGATGCTTCTTTTGAAGTGGACTTTATGCAATACTCATGTGAGTAGTTGCATGGATTGACATTGAGTCAAGTCGTGGACTTGTGCTCGGATGTGTTTTGTGGTTTGTTCATGTGCAGGTATTGCTCGAAGACGAATGTGGTCGATGACGGGACCGGAACTAGGTTCATGGAGGAACTGAGGTTCGACTAGGTTCGGAGAGGCCCGAGGTCTTGGTGGTCAAGGATGTCATGCGGGGACGTTCGGGCTAAGAGAATGGTGCACATGAAGAATGGTTAGTCACGTGAGAATGGCGGGGAGGTCATTCGGCGTGCAAAGTGTTAGTCACGTGAGTATGGCAGGTGGCCATACGCGTGCAAAGTGTTAGTCACGTGAGTATGGTAGGGTTGCCATACGGCGTGCAAGAGTTGTACTCGGCCTGGTTGGGCCAAGTAGAGTTGAGTTGGATCACAGATTCCTTCTAGGAATAGGAATCGTATTCAACTCCTTGTGGGTTGGTGCTTTAAATAGGTGGGGGTCTCTGTTGAAAGGCACCAAGGAGAGCTGAGCGCATCAAGCTTTGAGCTTGGTTTTAGGGTTTGTACTCTTTTGATGAGAGTATTTTAGACAAGAAATAAAGATCAATTCTTCCAAGATTTTTTGCGTACTCTGATAACCTCGTCGCTACTGATATTTTCTGTTTTGGTTCTTGTTTGCATGTTTGTTCTAGTTCTAGATTGGTTTTGTTCTTCAAGTTTTATCTTGATTTGATCCATCAAAAACCTCTCTAGGATATTGATCTAGTGTTTCTCAAAGTCTAGTTGATCAATCTTTTGTCGTTCTTGTTTAATCTTGAAGTTTTGATTAGATTGATTCTCGTCAAGTTCTGGATCAGCAAGCTTGCGAAGCTCATAACTTTTGATCCGTAAGTCCGATCGAGCTGATTCTTTTTGGGTTCGATTCGTATTGGAATCTAGTTTCTTGTGTCCAAATTTCAGATCGTTTCGACGGTTGGATCTCCGGGAATTCTCGTTTTACCAAACCTCTGTCATTCTGTTTTTGTCGAAAACGAGGCAATTATTTGGTTCTGTTTTGGGGTGAACTTTTAATAGGTCAAGAATTTGGTTTTAGCTTCCGCACAATCATTCACCCCCCCTCTGATTGCTATATTCGTATACTTCGATCCTACAACTTAACCTTGCAAGCCTTTGAACTGGGTCTAACGTGCAACCACATGTCTGTAATGGGACGGACCTAGTTGACTAAGTTGCTAATAACGTACCTGTGGGACCTCAGGAGGTCAACTACACCCTTTGTGTAAGTTGTGCGGGGAGCGCATCGGGCCGAGGCCAGTACCCATCTAACGGTTGATTGGCCTAAACTTCGCCTTAGCTAAGGGAAGGGTTAGTGTGCAATAACCGGGAGGACCACTTGTATTGTTAGAGGTTTCGAAAGACTTTGTTACTGAACTCGCCTTTGTGGTGTTTTGACTGTATCTTGTGGGTAAAGTGCATAACCTCTGCAGAGTGTAGAATCTATTCGAATAGCCGTGTCCGCGGTATGGGACATCGCTCGGGAATTACAGTCAATGGTTAGTTTTTCTCAAAGATAACTTGGGATTGAAAGGTTGGGTTGGATTAATAATGATGTTGATGGAAATATGGATTAGGATGGGAAAGATGTTTATTAAACTCCTTGAAAAGTTATTTATGCTATACTTGTTTCTCTGCTTTTGAATCTACTTATATTACTTGTCCAATGCTATTTCTTTGCAAATATACCTTGAGTTATTCCTTTGTACCAAGCCATGCATATAGTATATTAGCCTGCATTCTCGTGCATGACTTGCTTTGAGTACCAAGTACTCACCCTTGCCTCAACACAACACCGCTTGAAGAGGAGACTACGCCCGACTTTGGAGGAGGAGCTCCAAGAGGATCCGTCACGTAGGGAGCGAGCCGGTCGGTTACTGTGGTATCTTTGGATGGCGCCACGATGTTACCTTCTTTGATTTTCCGCTGCTACTATTTCTCTCTTAATAAGTATCGCCTGTAATCGTGCATTTGTGACTTGGCCATAAGGTCAAGTAACCAGTTTGCTTAATTAAATAAAAATACTTTATTAGTATCGAATGGTATGATTGTGATATTTACCGATGTTAAGACTGTGTGCACTAGCGCATTCCTAGACTAGTGTTGAATACACAGAGGGTCCGGATTTGCAAATTCGGGGTCCCGACATCTTCCCTCTCGCACTTTTTCCCACCTTCGTCAATTCAACCTCATAGTGCCATTATCACCACCGCCCTTGCCCGCCCTATCATGGTTGTGTCATATGCACTCATGGTGATCACAAACGAAAGAGTTTTATGTGCAAATAATGGGAAAATATGAAATAGATTTAATATATCTTTACTACTTATAAATATAAATTGATGGTGGTCGGTTATTCTCTCCTCCCTTTCTGTCTCTGACTTTAGTCTACTTTACCTGTTAGAAATAGCTAAAACGGTTGAGATGGACCGTATCATCGGTTGGCGGTTGCTCAATCACCCGAAGCCCTCCCACCAACTACGACCCACGTTTTCATCCTTCTTCTTCCCCAATCCCTACTTCTCCTTTCTCTTTCTTCGATCGTGTCATTGCCCACCACCGCTGCGCATGGTGCTACAAATATGGGAAATATTTGTATTTGATACAATATATGACTCGTATTCACGAAACATTACAATACTTTTACAAATTTACAGAAAACACACTTATACCCGGATTTTGATATCTCATTTTTGAATACCAGGAATTTCAAAACTCGATTTTTGTGTATTTGGAATTTGAAAATCCGGGTATGCCATACCCGGTTTTTGAAGAATCGGTTAAGCCATACTCAGATTTTGAAAATCCGGGTATGGGACACTGTGGGGGGCAGGCTTTTGCCGATGCTTTCGGCGCGCAGCGTGGGAGGCATGGCGTGGCTGCATACGGCGATGGGATGACAGCTTTGTTCCCTAGTGAATTTAGCTAGTGAGTGAAGAAGGGAGGCTAGCCATTGCTCTGGCTATAAGAAGGGAGGGAGGTGAGAATGAAGGCAAAACACAGAAGGGGAAGAAGAAAGTTGAGTGTAGTCTGAGAATTTCATTCGTGCATTGAGGAGAAGATAGTAACAATCTGCAATGCGGGTATTTGTTGGCCGTTGACTACATAGAAGGTATGTATTTCATATAATTATTTTAGCACGGTAGCTGTATTTCATATAATTATTTTAGCATGGTAGATGTATTTTGTATGATTATTTTAGCACAGTAGTTGTATTTTGCATAATTATTTTAGCACGGTAGCTGTATTTCGTATAATTATTTTAGCATGGTAAATGTATGCATTGAGGAGAAGATGGTATGACATTTGATAGGTTAGAGCTATATGTGTTTGATATATAAAATTAGGCACTGTGATTACATTTGAGAACTGTAATATAATTACGACAGATTTAGGCAAAATGAGATGGTACCATAGAATTAAATGGCATTAGAGTAATGATGCTCTTTGTGACGGTAGGGGAATTTAATTCATGTAGTTAAACCGTGGAAAAATGTTATTACAATAGTAATTAGACCAGGGAATTTAATACATGTAAGTACAAACTATGGAAAATTTTGTTGTCACAGTTTAATTTGGATGATATGTTACAATGAAAATTACAGGACATATACGTAAGTATGTTACATACCGTGATCTTGTATAATAAAAATGACATGTGTATGATAAAATATTGAGACTCTATGAAAGTAAAGTAGAACTACATGTGTAAGATGAAAAATATTAATGAGGGAAAATAGTAATATTGTGTAATGACGTAATGTAATATTCAATTCACTATTGAAGAAGAACATTAATTATGTGAAATGACTGGAAGGTTTACATGTGTGCAACAGATGGACACATTTTTGAAAATATATTTTGGAGAACGGCTCTTTGTTTTGCATGGAAAAGTGGTGACCATGGACAACTACGGGCACTTAGACAGCACAATAGTCATCCCGAATGAATTGGGGCAGCTAAAATCACATGTTGTTGCTCTATTGGGTGTGAACCATGATACACAAAGGGTTCGTCTAGAAGGGGTTCTTCCACGATACGATCCAAACAGTTCTATGGTTGTGCACACACTCTTCCAGTTAAGAAATAATAGTGGGTGGGATTTGTAAGTCCGCAAAGCGAATGAAGAGAATTTCGAGTTAGGAGTGTATGTCGAGATATTGCCATGACACCAATCTGGGAGGCCGGATCTACTTCTGAAGTAGTACAACATGATATGTCACATGGACCACATGAACCACCAACTGCGGAGGAGTGGACCTCGGGGCAAGGCGAAGAACAAGTTGATGCGGCGGAGGTTGATGAAGGTGGCGGTAGTGAGGATGAAGAAGTGGCGGATGATGATGACCCATTATTTGCTATACAGTACTTTCAAGCCATGGGTCTCCTGGATTGTACCCTTGCGGATTACAGTACCATGTCCGCATGGGGGTACACCCAGAACGACGTCCAAACTGGGCAACGGTTCCGTAACAACCTGGAGGCCATGCACTTCCTAAGCAACCACGCCATGACGACAAGACGGGAGCACACTCGTATTCGGTTGAAGCCCTCCTCGTACAAGGTTAGGTGCATGAAGTATCCCGATTGTCCCTTCTTTGCATGAGTTCACAAACCAAAACACGAGGATTACTTTGTGGTTAGTAGAAATAGGCCTCATACGTGCACCGAGGAATCCGTAAGGAACATGAGCCGTATTGTGGATGTGAGGTTCGTAGCATAGATCCTCGTGACTATCGTTCGAACCGACATCGAGATGACCCCCCGTAAAATTATGGAGGAGGTACAAACAAAAACCAGGATGGTAATCACGTACAGTACGGCCTGGAGAGCAAAGCAGAAGGCATTGAAGATGCTTTTGGGGGGATTCGAGGAGTCCTTCAACTTTGCTCCTAAGTTATTACAGAAGATAGCCAAGATGAACCCAGGCACTCAGTTTGTAGTGGCAGAAGAGCATGTAAGGATGGAGGACGGGTCCATGAGCTTGGTGGACCGGTACCTCGTCAGGCTATTCTGGTCATTTGGACAATGCATCAAAGCTTTTAGGTATCGCAGACCAGTTATATGTGTCAATGAGACATTCCTGAGTGAGACCAGTTATATGTGTCAATGAGACATTCCGGAGTGGAAAGTTTCGTGGGACGTTGCTAACTGCACTTACTGCAGATGCAAATAACCAAATCCTCCCATTGGCATTTGCCCTCGTGCAGAGTGAGAACAATGATAGTTGGTTGTGGTTCTTGACCCTGCTTAAGAGCGGGTCGTGGGTGCGAGGGATCGTGTTTGCGTTGTGTCCGACAACAACAAAGGCCTTCTCCACGCGTTGGATGTCATGCATGACAGCACATGCTCCTCGATGAACTACCCTAATGTGGAGAGAAGATGGTGCATGTGACACCTAGGTGTGAACTTGTATTCAAGGTATAAGAACAAGGCACTAGTGAAGAGGTTCAAAGATATATGCCTTCAAAACCAACCTCACAAGTTCAACACGATATGGACACAGCTGAACGACACCGCACGGAAGATGATGGAAGACAACCAACCACAGGAATAGCAACTACGTTCTCAAGTGGTCGAAGGCCAGACTTTGGTTAGTCGCACACAGCATACCTTTAGCCTGTGGATTGCGGAGAAGCCAGCTGAGCGGTTGGCGCTACTCCATGACACGAACAGAGCGAGGTATAGACGAACCATTGGTTCATGGTAATTACCGCAGTGATTGTGTTAATTCCCATTCAATCTAACATAAATCATTGTAGGTACAACGTCATGACCACGAACACAGTGGGGGCTTTCAACAATGTACTGAAGGGTGTTCGTGCCCTTCCATTGTGTTCAATCATTGAGCTCACCTTCTACCGTGCGACTGATTACTTTCGCGATCATGGGAATGCGGCCGAGGTGTGTATCACTATGTACGCACCAAGAGTGGAGAAGATGCTCGAATTGAGAAGGAAGAAGGCGCACTTCCACCGCACAAGGATTTATGACTTGGGCACGAATAAATTCGAGGTCATGTGCAAGCGCAAATATCCATCTGGGTATCTCGCGGTAGACACTGTGCAGCAATGCCAGCTAGGGGTGGAGGAGGTTACATGCACATGTAACAAGCCGAAGCTACAGCACACCCGTGCACCCATGTGTTGGTCGCATGTTGCGATATGGGTGGGAACGATGCATCACAGTTCATCTCACCGTACTACACCGTACATGCTTTGAAGAACACTTGGCATCCAAAGATGAGTTCATTCACAATTGAAGCGATACAAGGTGCTGGAAGGCCCTACTTGGAAACCATACCCCGTGAGTAGACGTACACAGCATAGAAGGCCAAGGGGCACCAGATTGAAAGGTGACATGCATGCAGTTGATGCGGTAGATGGTTTGCGAAAGTGCAAATTATGCAAACAACCTAGACATGACCGTAGGAGGTGCCCCAATCCACCCAGTATTTAGTAGTGTGTACTTTCATATTGTAGCTAGCACGCTTATAATTTTGATGTATGAAATGCACTTATCATGTCTTGCTCGTTATGCCCCTTAGTACATACATTGAGATAATCAACTTGGCATGTATTCCTTGTACTGCGCATTGACATTGAAGGCAAATGCGGGCATTGTACTTCCAGAGCTACTCTGTGAGTCAGTTGACGCAAAACACCGTGCGAGGGCAATTTGTTCAGAAACTGAGGTATGACACAATTGTATATTACATGTTATGTAATATTTGTGATGCCTCTAACCACAATTTGGTTCATATTTCAGTTGCCCCCTTTGTGCTCCCGGTCGTTGCACAAAACAAAAAGGTTAGACTTCTGTTTCCATATTCCACTTGTCCGTGCAGCTCTACTACCGTTCGCGCTTCTCATGGACGGGGCTATGTTGGAAGGAGGCATGACCACACCGATGTCGGCCATCGATCGGGCACTTCTTACTGGTCTAGTTGACTGATGGTGACTGGAGACGCACACTTTTCACTTTTCGTTCGGTGAGATGTCCATCACTCTAAAGGATGTAGCCATGCTCACCAGCCTACCCATTAGGGGATAACCTGTGGTTCTAGCTCGGCCCAGTAGAGCCCAGTGGCAGCAGTACATGACGGCCAGGTATTTTGTGTATTCATTATGTCATGTTCAAAAGGATAACGATAAGATGTACTTCCTTAACACGGAGTACCTGAAGGTTTATTGTGCCTTACACACAGAAGGATAATGGAGTTTCGATGACTTGACTACGGGCATTGCAAGAGTACCATCCTGAAGGGAATATGCCCGAGAGGCAATAATAAATTGTTTATTATCTTATTCCATGTTTATAATAGATGTTTATTTCTCATGCTAAAATTGTATTAACCGGAAACGTTGATACATGTGTGTTTAATAAACAAAAAGGTTCCTAGTAAAGCCTCTCTTTTAAACTAGCTCGTTGATTAACTGATGATCAAGGTTTCCTGATCATGAACATTGGATGTTGTTAATAACGGGGTCACATTATTAGAAGAATGATGTGATGAACACACACCCAAGTTGGTATAGCAAATTCGATCAAGTCATTAAAGTTTGTTGCTTTGTCTTGAACATATACAAAATAGCTATTTTCCTTAGACCATGAGATGATGTCAATCACTAACTCCGGAAGAGAACTTTGATGACATCAAACGTCACTCCGTAACACGGTGACTATAAAGATGGATTTGGGTACTATGAAAGTATTAGTTGAGGCTCATGCATCAAGAGTGGGATTTGTCCATCCAGATGACGGAGAGATATACTCTGGGCCCTCTCAGTGATATCACATTGACATCGCTTGCAAGCACGTGACTAGGTCACAAGAATGTCATATCACGAAACGAGTAAAGAGTACTTGTCGGTAACATGATCGAACTAGGTATAGTTGATACCAATGATCGGATCCCGGATAAGTAATATATCGCGAGACAAAAGGAATTGGTTATGTTGTTTTTGGTTCACACGATCACTAGTTCATCGTTGAGTAAGTGGGAGTCATTATGGATCTCCGGATCCAGATGATTATTGATCAGAGAGGTGTCTTGATCATGTCCATTTTATTCACGAACCGTAGGGTGACACACTTAAGGTTCATCGACGCTTTTGAGTGGGTACGGAACACCGGAGAAAAGTTTGGACAGCACCGGAATAGTTTCGGGATATCGGAATAGTTCAAGGGGGTATGTGTTAATTTTTGTTAATTAAAAGAATTAACAAATATTAAAATAACAGAAATAAAATTGTTTATTTATTTAATGGAGAGTCCATTCACATGAAGAGAATGGAGAGTCCATTCACATGAAGAGAATGGAGAGTCCATTCACATGAAGAGAATGGAGAGTCCACTCACTCCTATAAAAGGGAGAGTGGAGCTCCTCTCTCAGGGACTAATCTCCATAACCCTTTGGTTGGTCTTTTCTCCCTCCTCCTGCTGTTCCACCTTTCAAGCAGTAGCTTAAGCGAAGCGCTGCTGAAATAGTTTCTCCACCACCACCACTAAGTCGTAGTGTTGTTGAAGTTTCCCGTGGATCCTCTACTTCACGCCCGCTGGATCGAGGGATTGGAGGTCGTCGTTGTTCCGTACGTGTGACCAGAAATGCGGCGCTGCCGTTTGTGGCGCTCATCTTCGCGACTTTGAAGTCGGGCGTGTACCTCTACTTCAACCACGTTTGTTTGCGGGAACGTTATTCCCGCTTTCGGTCTACGAGGGTGAGTCCTTCTGAAACCGTTTGCATGTATCTCCTAGATATGATCTTGGTGTTTGGTTGCATTCGTAGGAAAAATTTTGTTTTCCATGCTTAGAACCCATCACATCCATGCCCACAACATGTGGACGGAGCTACCCTACAGCGGCATTACGAAGTGTACCTGTATTACTTGCTAGGTGGTGTGATGTTCACGACCACGACCGGCGACATCATCTTCCCACACATCATTTGGATAGCTCATGAGTTGGCCGTAAACCCTGAGGAGATGACGTCATACAGCTGGGCATCTGCGGTCCTTGCTGACACATACAGTGGGTTGTGCGATGCATGCATACGACATACACATAGGAGGCACAATTACTGGATGCTTGCATCTCCTGCAGATGTGGAGTTGGGAGTACCTTCCGATATCTCAGCCTACAGTCACTAGAAGGTACTACCCTATCGTTATCGATGATGACATACCAGAGGCCACTCGCCCTATAATGGGCCGCCGTTGGATGCACGCACGGCTTAGATGGTCACCGCTAGGTGACCACGCGAGCTACAGGCGTGTCATCACTTATATGGACCTACTAAACACTAACCATGTGACATGGGATCCATGGACTGTGCAACGAGCCAAAGAAATTACCAGTGATAGACTCATCTCTACTTGTTGCACGGTGGACATGCTATTATGGATGACTACATGCTTTGTCATTTACATGAACGCGGTTGAGGTCTATTCGCCCGAATGTATCCAGCGACAATTCGGATACCGACAGCTACTCCTGGTTTCACCACCACAGGACGTCGGGAGGTCCCACGGGTATGTATTTCATTATTTTATATTTTTTCATCTGCATTCTAAATTTACCATTCTTTGTCGTAACCATAATAGGAGAAGCACTAAGGGCATTGGGGCAGCTGTCGACTGGACCCTCATCAACGGTACACACATCATGCAATGGGTCGAGTCAGCATTGCAGGCGTCGTTCATCCCTCTGGCCCATACGACCCCTCCGAGTAAGATGACTACCTTACATGGTACCACTCCCGCACATGTGCCATGTTACTAAACCAGGAGGTCGAACCGCTAACCATGATGTACCCAGAGGATCGATTGCGTCACGTCCATATTTTAGTACTCCCAAGATAGTACTAATGTTTATCGTAAATTTTGTATCCCAATTCCTAATACGCACATAGTGCAATGCAAGCCCAGAAGGCACCGGATCTATTTACCCTGGTGGATCAAAAGGCGGCCCATCCTCCGGGGACCTCTAGCTCGACGTCATCAAACAATCAGATGAGATGGTACATCGCGTATAGGGGTCAGATTATTCTCGGCGATCCATGCTCTTGGAGGCTGTGCATGACCTCCCCCACGCAACTACAACTCACCTTTCATGGATCCAGGTCGTACCTGTGAAATCATGTGCTGAAAAATTGGCTTAGAATTGAATTTACAAAATGTGTTTATGCATGTGTTTGATAAATTGACAAGGAACAGAGGGTTTCACTTTTGTGCCGAACCTTTTGCGCCGGACCAAATAGTTGATCCGTCGTGAACTTGTCTTGGCACCGGACTAAACCTGTCAAGAAACAATAAGTTTCACTTTTGTGCCGGACCAAATCATTGGTCTGTGGTAAACACATTTTTGAGTGTCATTTTTAGCGCGTACGCCGGACCAAACTTTTGGTCCGCCGTGAACGTGCATTTGGGGACTTTTGCATCGGACTAAGTTTTGAAAAACAGTAAGTTTCTATGTTACGCCAAACCATGCACGCTGGATCAAATTTTTGGTCCATCGTGAACGTGTTTTTGAACATGTTTGCGTTGACTTGAACCGAGAGAATTGCGTGTACGCCAGACCAATTATTTGGTCCGTCGTGAGCTACGCCGGACCGATGTTTGGTCCGGCGTGAATGGGTTTTTCTTGGGTTTTGCTCTGTCTACGCCGGATCAATGTTTGGTCCGTCGTGAACGTGATATGCTCAGGTTGAGTTGATTTTGTATGCAATACTCGTGTGAGTAGTTGCAAGCACAAATGTTGAGTCAAGTCGCGTACTTGTGCTCGGAGAATTTTGTGTTTTGTTCATGTGCATGTATTGCTCGAAGGCGAACGTGGTCGATGACGGGACCGGAACTAGGTTCATGAGGGAACTGAGGTTCGAGACTAGGTTCAGGGAGGAACTAAGGTCTTGGTGGTCAAGGATGTCATGCGGGACATTCGGGCTAAGAGAATGGTGCACATGAGGAGTTGTTAGTAGTCACGTGAGTATGGTAGGTGGGTCATACGCGTGCAGAGTTGTAATCGTTTGGGGTAGCTTACATGTATTGGGCTAGGTTGGGCCAAGTGGACATGTATGCGTACTCCTTGTGTTTTGCTCCTTTAAATAGGAGGGGTTGTCTCCTGTTGAAGGGCATCAGTTAGAGCTTTAGGGTTTGTACTCTTTTGATTTGAGTACTTTAGACAAAAAGAAATAAAGATCAATTCTTCTAGATCCTTTGCGTATTACAGTAATCGCGAAGCTACAATGCACGTGTTGCTATAGTGTTTTATGTTTTGGTTCTTGTTTGCATTCTTGTTCTGGTTCTAGATTGATTTTTGTTCTTTGAGTTTCATCTAGATTTGATCCATCAAAAATCTTTCTAGGGTATTGATTTAGAGTTCCTCAAAGTTTAGTTGATTAATCTTTTACCGTTCTTTATTAATCTACAAGTTTTGATTAGACTAGTTTTCGTCAAGTTCTGTCACAGCAAGCTTACGAGGCTCATAACTTTTGATCCATAAGTCCGATCGAGCTGATTCTTTTTGGGTTTTATTCGTATTGGAATCTAGTTTCTTGTGTCTAAATGTCAGATCGATCCGATAGTTGGATCTCCAGTAATTCGTGTTTTACCAAACATCTGTCAATCTGTTTTTGTCGAATACGAGGCAATTATTTGGTTTCGTTTTGGGGTGAATTTTTAATAGATCAAAAATTTGGTTTTAGCTTTCACACAATCATTCACCCCCCCCATCTAATTGCTATATTCGTATACTTCGATACTACAAGTGGTATAAGAGCAAGGTTTTTCTAATCCATCTTAACAGGTGATTAGATTAATGGATCGTTATTCGATAAAACCGTGTGTGTTCGATGGTGTTGATTTTCAGTTTTGGAAGGCCAAGATGGAGGCGTTCATCCAAGCGCAGGGCTTCGCAATTTGGGAGAACTTTTACAAGCCATATCAAGTCCCTGAGAACGACAACGTCAATGACGCAAATCGTGCACATGTTGAAGCAAATAGCAAGGCGCACAACTTAATCATCCAAGGCTTGGGACGCAGCGACTTTGACCGTGTGATCCATCTCAAATCCGCATATGAGGTATGGAAATCTCTTTGTGATTACCATGAGGGTTCTAACACTATCAAAGTGGTTCGTCAAGATCTTTACAAAAAGGAATACATGCGATGTGAGATGAAGCCTAGTGAGTCGCTAGATGATTTCTTTCCACGCTTTAATAAAATTCTTAGCAATTTGCGTGCTATTGGAGTTAGCTTTGATGCTGCTGCTAATGTTAGACAATTGCTTGGTGCATTAGACATGTCTATTTGGGAGATGAAAGTTACATCCATTAGAGAATCTACTGTCATGAGTATACTTATATTAGATGTTCTTTATTCCAAGTTGAAAACTCATGAATTAGATGTTCTTGCTAGAAAGAATGATCATAAATCAATTGCTTTGACACCTCAATCTAGCATATCTCATAATGGTGCTGCTTCAAGTTTTGCTCTATCTTTCTTGTCTTCACTAACCGATGAACAGATTGAGCAATTCCCAGAAGAAGACTTGTCACTACTGTCTTCTCGCTTAACAAAGCTTTGCAGAATGTGAGAATCAGGAAGAGAGGTAGTGGTGGTCCCCCAAGATGCTATGAGTGTGGAGATCTCGACCATATTCGTCCAAATTGTCCTAGACTTGCAGGTAAAGCATTAAAGGAGGAGAAGGACAATGATAAAAGAAAAGAGAAGAAGAAGTTCTCATCAAATGATAAAAAGAAAAAGAGCTTCATCAACAGTAAAGTTGTCCACCGAGTTCTTTTGACTCTTGAACAAGTCAATTTGAGCGATGTGGATTCGGAGAACAGCGAGGACGATGCAACTCCAAGCAAGCATGAGTTGATGGGATTGTGTCTCATGGCAAGCAGCAAGGATAGCTTCACCGAGAACAGCAACGACAGCGACTTCAATGAGGTAGATCCTTCTTATGATGAATTAGCCAATGCTGTTGCCTGTCTTGGAAAATTGCTTGACAAACGTGATAGAAAAATTAAGAAACATGATATTCTTGTGGAGTCATTGAATGCTGAAATTGCTAGACTTAAGACCTTGATTCCTGATGATGATACTTGCAAATCATGTGACTTAATTTACAATGAGCTCACCTTGCTTAGGAAAGAACATGCTCTTCTATTATATCTAAATGAGAAAAATGAGAAACATGTTAAAAATGCTAGCTGTTCCACTGATGAATTGCATGGTTCAACTTCCTGTTCTAAATGGTCAACTCTTGGATTGAAGTTAAAAGATGCAAATGCTAGGGTTTCTCAAATGACTGATAATTTGCTCACACATGAGGTTTTTTCATGCTCTACTTGTCGTAAGCAAAAAGGGAATGTTGATATTCCTTGCAATAATTGTTTAACTCTTGCTAAGAAAGTTGAACATGATTTTGGATCAATCTAAGGTTAGCTCAAACAAGAAAGGTTTAGGTTTTGATCTTCATGCTTCATATGAAACTAAACCTCACACTGATGACTCCTTGCAAAATTGAGTTTCCTAATGAGCCTAAGAAAATTGCTTTTCAATCTGCTGGTTTTTTATCTTCTACTATGATGAATGCAAAATGTGCTTCTACTGTTAAAGCTAAACATCATGTCAAGTACACTTCCACTCATTGTGGTAGAGATGGACACTTAATAGATTTTTGCTTTAAACTAGTCAAACAGCAAAAGAAGGAAAGGACTAAGGCTAGGTCAAATTTCAACAAAGCACATTTTACTTCTCATGCGCCTAGAGTGATGAAAACACCTTCTGTTCCTAGAAACACGGGAAAAAGCAAATCTGATTTTGTGCATAAAAATGCTCGTGTTGTGCCTACTGTTGTGCGTCGTGTGTCTCAGTACTGGATTCCTAAACATCTTATTTCTAACCTCAGTACTGAGACCTCGACACTTTCTGCTTCTATGTAGGCTTCTCACGCGAGGAAGGAGAACATATGGCTAGTGAATTTTGGATGCTCACGTCACATGTTCGGTGATAAGAATTGGTTCTCCTCCCTCACTTGTGCATCTCGTGCTGAAAGTGTTACTTTTGGAGATGCTTCTTCCTCTTCTGTTGTGCCAAAAGGTACAGTAAAGGTGAGTGACAAGTTTATGTTCAAAGATGTGGCTCTTGTTGAAAATTTGAAGTATAACTTGCTTTCTGTCTCACAAATGCTTGATGAAGATCTTGAAATAAGCTTTAAGAAAAATGAATGCAAAGTGTTAGATGCTTCAGGTGACTTTTTTTTCAAGATCTCACGCTTTGGAAGAGTATTTAAAGCTAATTTTGATGCATCACCTTCTTCTAAGCATAGGTGTCTAGTTGCCAATGTTTCTAAAGATTTATTCTTTTGGCATCGTAGACTTGGTCATGTTGGTTTTAATCATCTTACTCGTGTAAGTGGTTTAGATCTCATACATGGCTTGCCTAAGCTTAAGGATGATAGCAATTTAGTATGCTCTTATTGTAGACATGGTAAGATGATTGCAGGTTCACATCCACCTCTTACCATGGTGATGACAGACGCTCCAGGACAGCTACTACACCTTGACACGGTTGGACCATCTCGAGTTCAATCTTTTGGAGGCAAATGGTATGTTCTTGTTATTGTTGACTTTATGGCATCTAAGGATGAGGCTTTTAGTCATTTTAGAAGTCTTGTGCTTAGGCTTTCTGTTGATCATCCAGGAGCTCTTAGAGCTATTCGAAGTGATAATGAAACTGAGTTTAAATTTTTTTCTTTTGATCACTTTTGTGCTAAAAAAGGAATTGATCATCAATTTTCATCACCTAGAATGCCTCAACAAAATGGTGTAGTTGAAAGGAAAAACAGAACATTGGTTGAGATGGCTAGAACCTTGCTAGATGAACATCATACTCCTAGGAAATTTTGGGCTGAAGCAATTTCAACTGCATTCTATGTTTCAAACCGTGTGTTTTTGTGATCAAAACTGGGTAAAACTCCTTATGAACTTCGGTTTGTACATAGGCCTACTGTTTCTCACTTTCGAGTTTTTGGATGCAAATGCTTTGTCTTGAAATATGGAAATCTTGATAAATTTGAAGCTAGATCAATGGATGGCATTTTTCTTGGATATCCTACTCATACTTGTGGCTATCGTGTGCTTGTTTCGGAGACTAACAAAATTGTGGAAACTTATGAAGTTACTTTTGATGAGGCTAGTCCAGGCACTAGTCCAAGTGATGCAGATACAGGCGCATATGTTCAGGGGGAGAAAATCTTTGAAGACAATGATGATGTTGATGTTGAAGATGAGGTCTTGACTCTTCCTAATGCACAACAAGCTGTAGCACCTTTGGCACCTACTACTACATCACCTACAGCTAACCATCCTCAAGCTACAACATCATCTGTACATGCTGAAAATGAAGAAGGAGAAGGAGAAGTTTCAAAAGCCAAAGCTCCCTTGCACATTCAGAAAATGCATCCATCTGAACAAATGATTGGAGACCTAAATGAGAGAATCACCCGATCCAGGTTTATTCATTCTAATACTTATGCTCATTCTGCTTTAGTTGCTTCTTTTGAACCCAAAGATATATCTCATGCATTATGTGATGAATCTTGGATCAATGCCATGCATGAAGAATTAGAGAATTTTGAACGAAATAAAGTTTGGAAACTAGTCTCACCACCTCCTGATTTTAATGTTATTGGAACTAGATGGGTTTTCAAAAATAAACAAAGTGAGGATGGTGTTGTTGTTAGAAACAAGGCTAGATTGGTTCCTCAAGGTTTTACCCAAATTGAAGGCCTAGATTTTGATGAAACCTTTGCTCCTGTTGCTAGAATTGAAGCCATTAGAATCCTTTTAGCATTTGCTGCATCTAAAGGTTTTAGATTGTATCAAATGGATGTGAAAAGTGCTTTTCTTAATGACTACATAAATGAGGAGGTTTATGTCAAGCAACCACCTGGTTTTGAAAATCCAAAGTTTCCAGATCATGTGTTCAAATTGTCAAAAGCTTTGTATGGTTTGAAACAAGCCCCTAGAGCATGGTATGATAGGCTAAAAACCTTTTTACCTGAAAAGGAGTTTTCAGTGGGAAAAGTTGACAAAACTCTCTTTTTACTCAAGCAAGGCAATGATCAACTGTTCGTTCTGATTTATGTTGATGATATTATCTTTGGTGATTCCTCTCATATTTTAGTGTCTAAGTTTTCAGAAACCATGAGGAACGATTTTGAGATGAGTATGATGGGTGAGTACTGCAAATCAAGCAAACAAAGGATGGTACTTTTGTACATCAAAGCAAATGCACAAGAGACTTGTTGCATCATTTTGGGATGGAAAACAGCAAGCCAATCATGACTCCCATGGAAAGCACTTGCACACTTGATCCGGATGAAGATGGTGAGCCAGTTGATCAAAAGGAATATAGAAGTATGATAGGTTCACTTTTGTACCTCACTGCATCAAGGCCGGATATACAATTTGTTGTGTGCTTGTGTGCTCGTTTTAAAGCTTCCCCACGTGCTTCACATCGACAAGCTGTCAAGCGAATTTTCAGGTATCTCCATGGTACTCAAGATTTTGGCATTTGGCCTTCTACTTCCTCAGGCATTAGTTTAAGAGCTTTCTCTCAAGCTGATTTTGGGGGATGTAGAATTGATAGAAAAAGTACATCTGGTACATGTCATTTCTTGGGCAATTCTCTTATTGCATGGTCATCTAGAAAACAATCTTCTGTTGCACAATCAACTGCTGAATCTTAATATGTAGCTGTTGCTAGTTGTTGTTCTCAAATTCTTTGGATAGTAGCTACACTTAAAGATTATGGGGTTAATCTGGATAGTGTTCCTCTCTTTTGTGATAACACTAGTGCAATTTGCATTGCTAAAAACCCTGTGTAACATTCAAGGACAAAACATATTGACATCAGATTTCACTTTCTTAGAGATCATGTTGAAAAAGGGAATATTGTGCTTCATCATGTGGATACTAACATCAATTGGCAGACATTTTCACAAAACATTTGTCTTCTTCTCGTCTTGTTTTTATTCGGGGAGAACTTGGGATTGTTCATCCAATGAGTTTATTTTGAGGGGGAGTTTTCCTTGCCAAGTTCTTTCACTTGATAAGCTTACTTTATCATATTTCTATATACATTATGTAATTAAGCTAATATATGATAATCCAAATTGTCTCACTTGAACTAAAAATGACATTACGGAATTCCTTGGACTGATTGCCTATAGCTAAATACTCTGTGATATCTTACGCTTCTAGGCTTTATATTGAATCTTCTTGACAAATTTGGGCTATGGAGCAAGTGTGTTTTCAGCTTTACTCTTTCGAAAGACCTTTTAATCACTTTTGCAAGTTTACAATCAAAGAGAAAAAAAGGGAATCAGTAAAAAAAAGGGGTTGTTAAAAGCAAAAGCCTTAAGTTATGTGCTTCAGGCATGCTTTCCCTAAAAAGTTTAAGATGTATGCTTCAAGCATGCCATTCCCTCAAAGACAAGATGTATGCTTCAAGCATGCCACTCCAAGGAAATAAAAGAAGTATGCTTCAAGCATGCCACTCCAAGGAAATAAAAGAAGTATGCTTCAAGCATGCCACATGCAATTTATTGTTTAAAGATTAAATTGGTCTACTAGATTGGAGTTGAAACTACTTGCTCGCCATGAGTTGTTAGCTGCTTCAGTTTTGAGCTTTGCTTTTCTGCTGAGATCTTGCTTAGTACTTGGCTATAGTTGACTGAATTGAGGTTGAGATGCATGCCATTCCCTAACTTGTTAAAATCACATCAAATTCATGTATTTTGCATATTATGTGATATATAAGGTATGATCGAATGAGCTCATCTTTTCTTATCTTGGCACTCTTTTGTTTCTCCTTGTGAAATCATTGCTATAGGGAAAATTTTGAACATGTTGTTCTCTCTTTTGTATTCTTGATGAATCCATTGTTAAAGGGGGAGAAGTTTAAGGAAAAAGGGGGAGAAATTTTTGGAATTTTGAGAATTTTGGGAGAAGTTTGGAGAACTTTGGAATTTTGGGGCACATTGCACATTCACACACATTTTCCTTCTCAGGGGAAGATTTTTCGTATTTTCACCCAGGGAGAGTTTTTACTTTGCATTTTGGTCAAAGGGGGAGTTTATGTGTTTTCTCACTTTGGTCTTTGATTTTAATCCTTTGGATTTCAAAATCTTTTGTGAAGTGAATGTCAAATGTTCAATTCTAAGTGGTGTTGCAAATGTTTTCAACAGGGGGAGATTGTGAAATCATGTGTTGAAAAATTGGCTTAGAATTGAATTTGCAAAATGTGTTTATGCATGTGTTTGATAAATTGACAAGGAACATAGTGTTTCACTTTTATGCCGAACCTTTTGCGCCGGACCAAATTGTTGATCCGTCGTGAACTTGTCTTGGCGCCGGACTAAACCTGTCAAGAAACAGTAAGTTTCACTTTTGCGTCGAACCATTGCGCCGGATCAAATCATTGGTCCGTGGTAAACGCATTTTTGAGTGTCGTTTTTAGCGCGTACGCCGGACCAAACTTTTGGTCCGCCGTGAACGTGCATTTGGGGACTTTTGCGTAAGACTAAGTTTTGAAAAACAGTATGTTTCTATGTTACGCCGGACCATGCACGCCGGACCAAATTTTTGGTCCGTCACGAACGTGTTTTTGAACATGTTTGCATTGACTTGAACCGAGAGAATTGCGTGTACGCCAGACCAATTATTTGGTCCGTCGTGAGCTGCACTGGACCGATGTTTGGTCCGGCGTGAATGGTTTTTCTAGGGTTTTGCTCTGTGTACGCCGGATCAATGTTTGGTCCATCGTGAACGTGATATGCTCAGGTTGAGTTGATTTTGTATGCAATACTCGTGTGAGTAGTTGCATGGACAAATGTTGAGTCAAGTCGCAGACTTGTGCTCGGAGAATTTTGTGTTTTGTTCCTGTGCAGGTATTGCTCGAAGGAGAACGTGGTCGATGACGGGACCGAAACTAGGTTCATGAGGGAACTGAGGTTCAGGACTAGGTTCAGGGAGGAACTGAGGTCTTGGTGGTCAAGGATGTCATGCGGGACGTTCGGGCTAAGAGAATTATGCACATGAGGAGTTGCTAGTCGCGTGAGTATGGCAGGTGGGTCATACGCATGCAGAGTTGTAATCGTTTGGGGTAGCTTACATGTATTGGGCTAGGTTGGGCCATGTGGACATGTATGCGTACTCCTTGTGTTTTGCTCCTTTAAATAGGAGGGGTTGTCTCCTGTTGAAGGGCATCAGTTAGAGCTTTAGGGTGTGTACTCGTTTGATTGGAGTACTTTAGACAAAAAGAAATAAAGATCATTTCTTCCAGATCTTTTGCGTGCTACAGTAATCGCGAAGCTACAGTGCACGCGTTGCTACAGTGTTTTATGTTTTGGTTCTTGTTTGCATGCTTGTTCTGGTTCTAGATTGGTTTTTGTTCTTTGAGTTTCGTCTTAATTTGATCCATCAAAAACCTTTCTAGGGTATTGATTTAGAGTTCCTTAAAGTTTAGTTGATTAATCTTTTATCGTTCTTGATTAATCTTCAAGCTTTGATTAGATCAGTTTTCGTCAAGTTCTGTCATAGAAAGATTGCAAGGCTCATAACTTTTGATCCATAAGTCCGATCTAGCTGATTCTTTTTGGGTTCGATTCGTATTGGAATCTAGTTTCTTGTGTCCAAATTTCAGATCGATCCGATGGTTGGATCTCCAGTAATTCGTGTTTTACCGAACATTTGTCAATCTATTTTTGTCGAATACGAGGCAATTATTGGGTTCCGTTTTGGGGTGAATTTTTAATAGATCAAAAATTTGGTTTTAGCTTCCGCACAATCATTCACCCCCCTTTGATTACTATATTCGTATACTTTGATCCTACAGTACCTCACACACCAGGCGGTCCGTCAGCAACCGTCCCTCCAGTGCCGAACAACAAGACGCCACAGGATGTGCGTCTACGTCCTACGAGAGAAGCCATTCATCGCAACATCATTCCTTTCCCCCATGTTGAAGTCCCAACTGTAGCGTGCCCACAACGTGATGACAGACCTGGTACGTCCGCCCCACCACTTCCACCAGAAGTGCCATTATTCTCACACTCCTACGGGACAGATGACAGTCACACACAACAGTGGAGCGAACCGAGACTTTCGACTTCGACTTCATGTCCGCACCTACCTTTACTAGTCTACTAGGCGGGCAGGTGGGCACCTTGCAACCCACGGCTGACATATTGCATACAGCTTCCCTACATATGGATGATCCTAGTGCGTGGTACATTCGTATCCACTAAAGCGAAGAACGATACATCTTTCAATCGGATGTACCTCCCCAAGAGGATGATTTGGACATCCCGCTAGCTATGAGTAGGCATGGGCCATCACAAGCCACAAGACGAAGGCCCACACATCCCCCAGATGCCTACACCCCAAAGGACTTCATGAGAAGGCAAGGTGGACAGCGCCAGGGGGGCCACTAAGCGATGCTTCTATGTTGATCTGCCTCTCGTGTAATTATTAATTATACCTACTAGTGATGTCAAATCACTTATGTGTTGTCCATTTTTCATATAGTATACTGTGTTGTCAACTTTCTCTAATGTTGCCTGTGTTGTCTAATCTGTTCAGAGTTGTATGTGTTGTCTACTTTACTAAACACTGCAAGTGCTATCAAATCGCATAGCGAATCCAAGGCCACGACGTGCCTACAAAAGGGGAAGCCAGGGGGCACAAAACCAGGAATATCGAAGCCATCCCAAATAACTTCCTCATCCCCTCCATGTTGCTTTCTTCATTCGTTCGACACGGTTGTTAGTATGGCGGAGCCCTCGAGCTCAAGTTCTTCTTCCCGACGCAGGCGGACCACGGGGCTACCTTTGATTGATTGCTCCAACTACAAGGGCCCAATCATGGAGCGAAGGTCCAACACTGTGAAGAACCCAGGACGTTTCTTTTTCAAGTGCACCAAGAATAATGAGGTCAGTTCTCCGTTATCTTCCCTACATTTCCTGTGTCGCCGCTTTGCTGACATGTCTTCCATAGACTCTATAGGAAAATGGGCTATACAAATGTAGTTTTTGGGATTGGGAAGATGGGTACAGAACACAACTCCTACGTGTTGGGACCATTACGCCTACCGGACTATCTTGGGCAATATATGGACCTGGTAGCTCTGCGACCACTCCTAGTCCGCACTACCCAATCACAACAAAGGAGTACTACCAGTGCCACCACTCATTGCTAGAGGGGTTTGATGTCCTGCATACCTTGGCCACAATGCACTCACAAAGTCAACGCCATGGTCCAAGTGTTCCATGAGACAGAGGAAAATTTCGGGGGCCACAGGTTCTACTGATGCCCTCTATATGAGGTAATAACCACGTTACTTTCATACACTCATACAATGTTGTTCTCATTTTTTACGCACTCAAATCTCTATTCATGTATGCAGACATCTGATTGTGGTTCGACGATGTGGATGGACCCCCACTCCCAATGGCAGCGAACGGGTACATTTCGGACCTCCATGATAGAGTTCAAATGTTGGAAAATCAGGTCGAGGCCTTCACAACCGCTCTACGGGAACCTCCCCCTACGCTGCCCCCTGCTCCTGACTATTCTACACTTCGAAATGATGATTACTTAGACCAATTGTACGTGCCAAAGCTAGGATGTGATCATCCCCAATGCATATGTTCATGTCACTACCCACAAGGGCCAAACAAGGTCGTGCGTGTCGCAGGCACCAAGAAGAAGTCAGAGAAGGAGGTTTCTTAGAAAACCTGACTTACAAAACAACTAAGTGTTGTTTGTTTCGGTATTGCAAATGTCTATGCCACTATCCAAACTACTCACAGTTTTAATATGATTGCCTTTTATAACGGTCTTTCTGACAATTGTACATGAAATAACGAGACCTTTCATATTTCACATGAAATAACATGCTAAAAAATGCATAAATTCATCTCAGCTGTACGTTCTTTAACATGAAATAACAGTTACTCAAGTAGATAAAATCATCTGAAATCTACTTTCTATAACACGAAATAACAGTTACTCAACCGGACTAAATCATCTAAAATAACCGGATGAATTATCAAATGACTCAATGGAAGGAATTGCCATCCACATACTGCCTACAACCCATACCCGGATTTTGAAAAAATCCAAATACACAAAAATTGAGTTTTCAAATTCAAGGTATGGCGAAATCGGGTTCTGAAATTCCAGGTATTAAAAAATGTAATATCAAATCCCGGGTATCACTGTGTTTTTTGTAAATACACAAAAGTATTGTATCATTTCGTGAATATGAGTTATATATTGTATTAAATACAAAAATTTGCTACAAATATGGTTCGCAGGAGACGCAACTTCAATGGTCGGATCTGGCCAGATCGACGGTGGACAAGTTGGAAAAAGTCGAGGCGGTGGTGAGCTTGGCGAAGGCCGTGT
The DNA here is from genome assembly GCA_036346355.1 of Rhipidocladum racemiflorum. NCBI lineage: Eukaryota > Viridiplantae > Streptophyta > Magnoliopsida > Poales > Poaceae > Rhipidocladum > Rhipidocladum racemiflorum. Next base: position 23,578,377 of record CM070584.1, on the reverse strand, counting down.
CGGTGGCAGAGGAGGACACAATAATGATAGAGAGGGCGATGATCAGTGGTGGGGAGTGATGAGGACATCACTGCTATGGATACGACCACTGCCCCTCATTCACTGACATCCATTCCTACCACGACGACCGTTTCTACTTCAACCACGACTTCGTTGATGTTCGGAGGCCTAAATCCAGAAGTTTGTCCTTTCAAGCCTTCCTCAATAGTCCAGCACCACAAGTCCAAGACTCATGAGGCCGCGACGCACCAAGGATGGCCCAACTTGAAGCCCAAGTCATCCCCACGTCCATCTCGGCCATCCAGCAGAAGCCCGACTTCAAACAGACGCCCCGGCCACATTCGAAGTTCGTTTTCGACGTGCGACCACTTGTTGGAAAGCTTAGGAGATAATCTTTCTAATGGATCTAGTCCCATGGCCAGATTCATTCAGGATCAATGGGAATATGCAAAAAAACCATCACGGGCCAGAAACTCAGGGTGCTGCATCACCGTATTTTTGGGCCTATGGCCCATGTATCCTTTTGGTTTGGTGGTGGCCGACCCTAGCTTGGGCGCCCTTCCCCTGGCCGCCCCTCTATATATAGCCGCCACCTCCATGCTTTATTCTTTAGGTTTTGTTGTGTTTTGGTAGACCCCTTGTGTGTCCCTCCTCGTGCTTGCACGTGTCGATTAGACCGCCCGAGACGAGAAACAGAACCTCACCTTTGTGTTCGAGAGTTTTATTGGTATCAAAATTTTAGATTGCTTCCTCACTTTGTTCTTGCAAGTTTCTCGATTGCTAGCAAGGATAAGGATCCATCGTGTCTAAGCGTGGTTGACTGTCTTGCGTTGGTGGCATTGTGATTGCTGGTTTCCTTTCCTCGTTGGTTGGAAGCCAAGAACACGAGTTCATCAACACCCCAAATCGACGTATTGTTCTCATCAGAAGATCGGGAACCCCCGTGTGCGCATCAAGTGGTATTAGAGCATCGATTGCCTGGTGAGAACACATCTATCCTAGTTGTTAGCTCTGTTTTGTTCATCCTAGAGTCCAGAAAATAGCCATACAAAAAAATTATCATGTGATTTCCTTTTTTGACCCTAGCCTGTTTAGCCTCTACTATTTCTGTCTAGTTCATATACTTGTTGAATTTTCGTTGCATCGTTGAGTCGTTGCTGGTCTTAGTGTTTAGTCATTTAGAGTTTCGAGTTCTTGTCACATAGCCGTCAAAGTGTTCTTCGTGTTCATCGTATTTTTCCTTTGTTCAACCGCCTCGATCCAAACCGACCAACCATATGTCCAACCATATTTGCTCGCCCCTGAAAGTAGTAGATAGTCTACCATATTTGCCTTCCTATGTCCGTTTCGTTTTCGACAAGAAAGAGATCAGTTCAGACCTTTCCAAACTCGGTTCGGGCCTCTCTGAACTTGGTTGATAAAAAAGGCCGGTGCAATTAAAAAAGCCACACCAAATCAAAGAGGGAAAAGGCAGGTGCAAATTCAAAAGCCGTACAAAAAATTTTTGCAAGTCAAAGTTTAAAGAGAGAGAGAGAGTATCTTTTTTTTACCAGAATACTCCAGGTAAAAAAAAGAAGTGTGTGTGGTGAGTGTTGTCAGGAGTCATTTTGAGTCTGTTGTTCAGTTTTAGGGCTCCCTCAAAAGAGAGAGAGAGGAGCCATAGGTGCTTGCTTTGTGTTGAGGATGTTCTCATTGCGTTCTTGTGGCATCGTTGGTGATTAGTGAAGGACTGATATGGCGATCAGAGGGGGGTGAATGATCCTAAATAAAAAAAATTCCCCATTCAAAGTACTCCAAACTATCCCGCAATGAAAATCCGAAACACCCAAAGATTTTCCTTCAAACTGGTGCTCCTCAGATTCGCAAAACCCGCAAAAACCAGAACGACTAGACAACTATGTGTACCCCTAGTTTGCATGGTGAGAGCCATGAAACATGTGAGGGATTTTTCAATAACAATCATGGTTGTCATGTGTCCAAACAAAAATAAATCAATTCAAATACTTCTTTTCTAAAAGAGATCAAGCCAAATTACAAAAGTCTCTTTTAGAAAAGCAAAAGCAGATTTTTCAGGAATTATCCTCAATTGGAAAAGGTGGTTGGTGGTTTTTTATTACTTTATAATTTTTGGGAATTTTTATCCCTATGAGAAAATGAGTCTTAAAACACTCCACCAAAAATCACCTCAAAAATCCTCGTAGAAAAAATCAGTAAAAATCAAGAACCACAGATAGTCAGGAACTTCGAGCAGAAAGTTTAGAGCTCGGTTTTCACCTCATAGCACCCAAACGATGCAACAAGTGGACTCCAAAATTTTTTCACAGATGGATATATGATTCATGCACCTTCTCCAACAAGAATCACTCAAAAAATGATTTTTTTTTATATTTTTCTAAAAATTGAAGACTAACTATTGTGCGAAGAACAAGTTTAGAACATATTTGCAATCTTGATATAAACTTGATCTCTAGTCTATCCTAGGGTGCAAGAGAGATGTAAAACCAAATGAGCACCCTCAAGATGTCCTTGATCAACAGCATTTAGAAGGAGGAGAGGCAAATCCAAACCGCGAGAAAATAAATTGTGGGAATTTAAATGCGGGAAAGTAAATGATGAATTTAAATTGCGTAAAGTAAAGACATAATGTAAATGCGCAATTTAAATTCACAAGGATAGTAAATAAAATCTTTGTATTTTCTGGTTGAAAGGTTTACAAAGCTTCACTTCATTTGGGAAAAGCTCAAAGGAGCAACTCAAACCTTCAAGTAAGGGAGGGCACCCCTCCCCCTCTATTTATACTACTCTTTGGCCACCTACCACCCTTGGATGAGTCCCTCAACCCTAGAGCACTCCACCAAGGGCTAGGATTAACCCATTCACACAACCATACAAGGGCAACCCAAAACCCACACACATAATGGGTTTTCTTGCACGGTTCTTAAAGCATACTACCTAGACTAGCTATCCTATCAACATCGATCCTCGTGGCATCTAGATAGTATCTGTTAGTGTTATGCCCTTGAGGCAGTCATATAGATGATTGTAACATGACTATGTTTATTAATAATAATATGATTATTGGTCCAATGAATGTATATCATTATATTGATCAACAAGTATGTGACTTGCTTATGAAACTCTTTATTTATTGATATAATTCTGTAAGTATCTCTGATCGGATATCATCGTAGTGGACGACGATGAATAGATCAGCACATGTACCGATCGATGATCATGTTTCATAGATCATGGGATATGGAGATATCATCAATACATTGTGAACACATGTTGAAGAACATGGGTTAGGTAGACCCACAATGAGACACTGCGAGAATGTTACATTCTTATGTGTCATCAGTGTATCTCATACATAGTAGATGTATGATCCTTTGACCTGAGACTGTCATATTTCCTACATGTGTAATAGTTTACCTTGGGGTTACCAAACACTATTTCCTAACCAGATAGTTATAAAGGTAGCTTTCATGTTCACTATGAAACATGCAGAGGGGAGTGAGCGATCAAGATGGGATTTGCCACTCCGGTGTAACGGAGATATATGTCTAGTCCACTCGTGTGATATTATTAAGGAAGTGCATGGCCATGCCGTGATTGAGGAGTCAATCACAGCTTATTAATATATCATGGATACGAGAGATGGATTGAACTGTCAAAGGATGACATGCTTCTCGCCTTGAGTTCGATCTTCATATAGTTTGGCAAAGGGATTATTACATCAGTACTTTGATCATATGCGTTTGGGAGTTGGCATGCTCTGCAAGGAGCCGCTACCAACTATTGGATTAGAAAAGGTTTTCCGAATCTATGTCCAAATGCACATGAACCTACAGGGTCACACACTTAACGGGCTGGGACGCATTAATTCGGATTGGATTCATAATTAATGGACCTCGTGGGCTTAACTCGCTGATGGGTCCTGGCTAAGGGTTTCGTCGCGTGGCTATATATGGAGAGGAGAAGGGTGGGCGTCATATACCTCTGTTGTCCAGAACCCTAGCCTCCACCTCTCGCTGCCCCAGCCGTGCGACACGGTGCTTGCACGCCGACGCACGACGTTCCATCCCTGGACGTGTGGACTGTTGTGGTGACGCTGCTACTACTGCGGCATGGAGAGGACAATTCGCAGCGAGGACAATCCGAGGCGAGAACGATCCACAGCGAGGACGATCCGCGAGGAGGACGATCCACGCCGAGCACGATCCACCACATCAACGCGCGAAGGATTTCGCAACTGCACGTCTAGTGGTAATTTATCTATGATCCCCTTCTTGTGAGTAGCTTTTCTGGTTTTGTGGTAGAAATTTTAATTTGTGCTAGAGTAGCAACCGTGTTCCCCAACAGTATCATCGTTTTTTCTTGTCTTCTTGACTTGCTCGGACTCCATCTTCGATCATCTTCTGGTGATCTTTGACCGTTTGGACCTCCAACACACCTCGCTTAGTCCCGGTCAGACTCTGCCACACCATGACCTAGCATCGTCGTCCTGCAACCATCAATGACAAGGAAAACCCATCACATAGCAACAATAATATGCAATAATCATTTCTCATTCATCAGTTGGTTCTACCGCCAGACACAGTCCGGTAGTACACAAGAAGCTAACATAACTCAAATTGCTTCCTTTTGAAATCCAACTTAAATCAAACTCAACATGAGCACACCTTACTCAAATAAAGTCAAATACTCATCAAAAACACGGATGGACCTCCACATGGTCCTTCAATTAGGCTCACGTCTCTAGCACAGTCTAGCCTAGGACCAGCACAATACCACCATTGAACATTTATTCAACTTGTTTTGGATAGTGCAGTTCTAGTTTTCCTTTGCTACAAAGAACATACCTGTCCAAGCTCCACCTCTACTAACCATATAGGAACAGGGACTTGCAATCACATTGACACCTTCTGCGTACAGATTACCACAAGCCAGACATTGATTGTATCGTTCCTAGCTGCAGGGTAAGAATTTGAAAGAACTTGGTGGAAGCTTGAAAGTGAGAGAGTTGCCACTTGCTATAACCTAGTAGTTCATAGGAGCTTTCATATCTGTGTGAAGTCTCTTTTGTTTCTACTAACTATGGCAAGAAACACAAGCAATCATGGGAGCAATGCTGACGGAGATTATGAGGACCCCCTCTCTCCGAGAGAACGACGTTGGGTCAACCATTTTCAAGGACAGTACAATCGGCATGAGCTCAACACTCAAACCGCTTTGGATGACATTCGTGCACAACTAGTGCAAGTGATGGAGCTTCTTCGTGTTGCCCCAAACAACGCAGCACCAATAGTGCCCTTCCCACCTGCTACCGTCGTTCCATTTGAACATAACAACTATGTGGCTGATTCGGAGTCTGAAGAAGGAAATAAAGATCGACAACACCGACGGCTCCGCCACAATAGGCAAGGAATGATAAGAAATCAGTGTGCCGCCCGAGAGGTATGTGATGATTCAATTTCAAAAATGAAATTTGTGATGCCTATGTTTGTTGGTAAATATGATCATGATGCTTATCTTGATTGGGAGATAGCGGTAGACCAGAAATTTGCTTGCTATGATTTCTCTGAAGGTCGAAGGGTTCAAGCTGCTACTAGTGAATTTACTGATTTTGCATCCATTTGTTAGCAAGAGATTTGTAGAAATCAAAGAGATGTGCCTATGACATGGGATGCGTTAAAAAGATTAATGCGTGCTAGATTTGTTCCTACATATTATGCACATGACATGCTTAACAAATTGCAATGTTTCAATCAGGGTAGTAAATCTGTTGAAGAATATTATCAGGAAATGCAAATTGGCATGTTACGTTGTGGGTTAGAAGTGGGTGAAGATTCTAAAATGGCTAGATTTTTGGGTGGGTTTAATCGAGAAATTCAGGACATACTTGAGTATAAAGAATACAATTCTATCACTCGTTTATTTCATCTTGCTTTGAAAGCAGAAAGGGAAGTGCAGGGCCGTCAACCCAAGACAAGAAGCAATTTTGGAGGCTCTTCTTCATCACGAACGGTAGAGAACCATACCAAGGCATCATCTTACACTCCAGGACGTGATCCTTCACCTACTGCCCATACTTCCTCTACACCGCTACACGCTACGGAGTCAAGCAAATCGGCTATAAAACAAACTCCGGCAAAGAGTACTTCCTATGTCACCTCCACTGGTTGTACGAGAGAAGTACAATATTTTCGATGCAAGGGACATGGCCATGTGATGCGCGATTGTCCAAACCAACGTGCTCTAATAATACGAGAAAATGGTGAGTACTCCAGTGCTAGTGACATTGACGAAAATGAATATGCTCTTGTTGTCACTAACACTACAGAACAAGAAGAAGAGATTTGCGATGCTGCCTTGGTAGAGAAATATCCAGCTCTTGTTGTCACACGTGTACTGCATGCACAACCAATACGTGCTGAATCAAATCAGCGCCATACCATCTTTCAAACAAAGTTTGTTGTTAATGAAAGAGCGGTGCGTGTTATTGTTGATGGTGGTAGTTGGAATAATTTTGCTAGTGTGGACATGATTGCGAAGCTTGGCTTAGCCACAAGTCCACTACAATAATCGTATGAAATTGAATGGCTCAATTCTACTGGTAATGTTTAGGTAACAAAAACTGTTCAAGTACCTATTGCTATTGGTTCTTATCAAGATGTTGTTGTTTGCGATGTTGTACCCATGGATGCTTGTTCTCTTTTATTGGATAGACCTTGGATATATGATATAGATGCCATACATCATGGTAGGACCAATCAGTACACCTTTACTTTCAAGGGAAAGAAATTTATTTTGGAACCCATGTCTCCCATAGAATTGAGAAAAATTGATGTAAAGAGAGCATAACAAGAGAAACAAGAAAGTGAACACAAAAGTGTAGCTAAAGAAGTACCCATGCCTAAAGAAACTGTTGCGCAAAAACTTGATCTTAAATTGAAGGGTAAAGTTTTATTAGCTACAAAAGTTCTCTCACGTAATGACATGCCTAGCCTAGAATCAAGGCAATATCTATTGCTTTGCCTCCTGTTGCCACTAAACTTTTGAAGGATCATGACAAGGAGTCGAGGACGACTCCAATTCAAGAAGGGGAGGATGATGAGAACATCACCGCTATGGATATGACCATTGCCCCTCATTCACTGACGTCCATTCCTGCCACGACGACTGTTTCTACTTCAACCACGACTTCGTCGATGTTCAGAGGCCTAAATCTAGAAGCTCGTCCTTTCAAGCCTTCCTCAATAGTCCAACGCCACAAGTCCAAGACCCGTGAGGCCGCAACGCACCAAGGACGGCCCAACTAAAAGCCCAAGTCGTCCCCACGTCCATCTCGGCCATCCAGCAGCTGCCCGACTTCAAACGGACGCCTCGGCCACATCCGAAGTCCATTTTTGACATGCGACCACTCGTTGGAAAGCTTAGGAGATAGGCTTTCTAATGGATCCAATCCCATGGCCAGATTTATTCAGGATCAACAGGAATATGCAGAAAACCATCACGGGCCAGAAACTCAGGGTATTGCGTCCCTGTATTTTTTGGCCTAAGGCCCATGTATCTTTAGGTTTTGATGGCGGCCGACCCTAGCTTGGGTGCCCTTCCCCTAGACACCCCTCTATATATGGCCGCCACCTCCATGCTTTGTTCTTTAGGTTTTGTTGTGTTTTGGTAGACCCCTTGTGTGTCCCTCCTCGTTCTTGCGCGTGTCGACTAGACCGCCTGAGACGAGAAACAGAACCTCACCTTTGTGTTCGAGAGTTTTATTGGTATCAAAATTTCAGATTGCTTCCTTACTTTGTTCTTGCAAGTTTCTCGATTGCTAGTAGGGATATAAGGATCCATCGCGTCTAAGCATGGTTGATCGTCTTGCGTTGGTGGCATTGTGATTGTTGGTTTCCTTTTCTCGCTTGTTGGAAGCCAAGAACACGAGTTCATCAACTCCCCAAATCAATGTATCATTCTCATCAGAAGATCAGGAACCCCCGTGGGGAGGGAGGGAGAGGCTGACGACAGGTGATGGGGTGCACAACAACTAGTTCCCATAGAGAAGGGAGTCAGTTCCCTAGGTAGACGATGGAGGACCCATCCCTCACTGACCTCCTCTTCCACCACGCGGACGCCTACCCCTCCACGCTCTTGCTAGTTGACGCGACTAACCCCCTTCTTGTAAGTTTCGGCTAGTGTGTGATGCCATCTTCATGGAGTACCCATCACCGTAGCACTTCGTGACAGAACCCAAGGGAATCTTTGTTTGTGGCTGCGGAAGTGATGGATTCAACCGCTATTAAGCCCCGAGGAGGTCGTCGCTTACAAGAGAAGCGAGGCCAAGCAGGCGAGGTTCCAGTCCATGCTCTCCGCCCTCCTCGATGACCCCATACTCATGATGTCCTATGAAGTCTTCCCTCGCCGACGTCGACACGCTGATCAACCTCGAGCTCGGCAAAGCCATGAGGATAACAATCGTCAAGCTAGACAACACCTCGTTTGGTATTTGTCGCTCTTCAAGTCTCTCTTTAAACAATGGCGTGCTTCTAATTGTTTTCTGTTGTGGATGATGTCTTCTAACAAATCATGTGTCCATGGCATCTACTTTGTCTCTTGCTAACCTGAGTTGTTTTAATTACTAAATGTTCTTCGATATGCTGCCAATGAATCTTTGCAATTTAGTATCTCCCACAATGAGCACTCATCCATAATCGATCGACGCAAAGGTACTATATAGATGGATGTGATGATGTAAATATGATGAGGGTCACAAGATACTCCTATATGAGATTGATTTGAATTGTGACTTAGCTCGAGACATTAAGAATCCAAGTTGTAGTTTATTTCAATTTTGAGTTTGTTTTTGCACTGAGCTTGACCTGTTTAGTCTTGAATAGTTGAATGTGTGTACATAAGGTTAGGCAAGCCCATTTGAATTGAGTTTCCTATCTTACTCTTTCAATTGAGACTAAGGAAATATAATATTTGAAGATTGTATTCTAGAAGTAGTTTGTTGTTGGAATAGTCCCACATTTGTTGTGGGGAGGGCTTGAGCATGGTTTATAAGGGTGAGGGAGCACCCCCTCATTGAGCTAGCTTTTTGGAGGGAGATGGCCCAACAGACCTTGGCCCGCTGCTCGGGTTGGGCCTGACCTGGGATTCGGACGCGCTAGATGTGGTGGTCCGGCTAACAAGTGGTATCAGAGCCCAGGGGGAGCCCAGGTGGGCCTAGGGGGAGCCCAGGTGTGGCCCAGAGGTGGCCCCAGGTGCAGCCAAGGGGAGCGCAGGTGTGGCCCAGGTTAGCCCAGATGGTTCCTAGATAATATCGGCCCAATGTGTGAGAGGGGAGATTGTTGGAATAGTCCCACATTTGTTGTGGGGAGGGCTTGAGCATGGTTTATAAGGGTGAGGGAGCACCCCCTCATTGAGCTAGCTTTTTGGGGGGAGATGGCCCAACAGACCTTGGCCCGCTGCTCGGGTTGGGCCTGACCTGGGATTCGGACGCGCTAGATGTGGCGGTCCGGCTAACAAGTGTTATAAAATCGGGTTTGCGGAAGCGATAATAGATCTAACCGAGATAACAATGCGCAATCACACACGGCACCGGAGGCACGATATTTGTTAACGAGGTTCGGCCGAAGCCTACATCCCCGGGGCATGACTACGGGCGCTCCTCCCCAATATTGGTAGCTATGCTGGTATCCGGGCGCTACCGCGGCCAAGCCGCCGCCCAAACCGAGCTACCTAGTCGCCGTAATCTTACAACAGGGGTTGGCCTCATATTTAAGGCCCCTAGGTACAGAGTTGGACTACGACTCCACCCTAGCCCCTAATACAACTCCAAGTCTAGATGTACACATATTCGACACATATTCAACAAACTCCACCTTGGCGAATATGCCTGCCACCTTGAAGCCGTTATGCGCGAACCTCCGTGTACCGATTTGGAGTTGTCTTCTTTCACCGCTCACTTTGAACGGCCTGGTGAGGCTGATCCCACAGCCTCACCAACCTCAGGACAGAACATCGACACCGTTGCATTGCCATCCATGACTCCACCTTCAACAACGCTCCCTTTCAGCTTGTATTGGTGTGCTATGGAATTCTCACCAATCATGATCGTCTTGCCTCCATGCATGACTCTCAAGGTATTATCAGGTGTAGTCTGATATAACCAGCCTTCTTTATGCAATAGCCCAAGTGAAATCAGATTCCTTGTTAGCCCCGGCACATGCCTCACACCTTTGAGTATCACCTCTTGCCCACCACACATCTTGAACTTGATGTCGCCCACTCTAATGACTTAATAACACGAGCCATCGCCCAAGTAAGCAAAACCACCGTTGTCCTTTTCAGTGTATGACAAGAACCACTCTTTATTTGGTGTTGCATGAAACGAGCTAGCTGAATCCAACAACCATGCTTCACAAGACTTTTCAGTTGAAACTGTGAGAAGATCTCCGTCACTATCCGAGTCATCCTTCTTATTGGCAACCATAGCACTCGCGGTTCCTCCACCCTTCTTCAGTAATGGACAGTCTCTCTTTATATGTCCATGATTAAAGCACTTGTAATATGTCGGCCCCTTCTTCTTTTTCTTGCTCTTCTTCTCATCCGAGCCATGATCACTCCTGATATGTAAAGCATCACCTGAAAGCTCCCCAGTTGCATTGTTCTTCCTCCTTTGATCATGAGCAAGCAACGCCGCAACAATGTCTTCCACCTTGATGTTTTCCTTGCCATATGTCAGAGTAGTAATCAAATGCTCATAAGAACTTGGCAATGAACACAGAAGAATAATTGCTTGGTCTTCATTCTCAATTGTCACCTCCACCTTCACGAGATCAGCGATCAATTGCTTGAAGATATTGATGTGCTCAGCAAGATCTGACCCCTCATGCATCTTCAAGCTAAAAAGCTTCTGCTTCAAGTACAACTTCTGGGTCGACGTCTTGGACATAAACTGACTGGCCAAATTATCCCAAATTTTCTTTGGCGAAGTTTCCTCCATGACGTGGTACATGATCTGATCAGAGATGCAAAACCTAATGATAGCACATGCATGTGCCTTCATCTCCTCCCACTTATCATCATCCACCTTTGCCGGCTTCTGGTCGCTGAGAGTCTTCAAGATCCCCTATTGCGCCAACAGATTCTTCACTCTCGTCTGCCACAACCCAAAATTCCCGATCCCGTCAAACTTCGTCACATCAAATTTGGACGCCATTGACTTCCACTTGAACGCCTTCCTTCAGAACACGCACAACCACCTTGTCCTGAACACCGCGCTCAAACCTTTCACCAAGTCGCAGATCTGAGCTCCCTTTAGGCACCTGGATCTCTCTTCTGCTTGCTTGGATTGATTTCCCTTTGGCTTCGTTGGCTTTGTATATATACTGCAGCCCTCCTCCATCTTAACCACGGTGTCCAAATCAGAAACCGTAGCAAAAAACTTTCCCGTCTCCGATTATCAACCGTGTCTAACACTGTCTTGTCTCCCGAGTTGAAACCAGTCCGGCTCTGTTGGACGCCTTGGCCTCTACGCCGTTTTCGCTGGTCCGAACGGCGCCTGGGCAAACTCCACCTCGGCTCGTGTCCAACCTGCGTCCAAAACCCAGCCGTGTCCAACATGGACACTGCAAGCTCTAAGGCTATTCCCAGTGCAAAATATCATACTCCAATATCCAAGAATGCCACATAAGATGAAAAGTATGATACTGCATTGAAGAAACACTCTCTACAATGCATAGTATCATACTTATATGGTTAAAATAATTAATTGATGTGATGTTGTGTCTATGAAAGTGAGCCCAATGCGTTAAATTCTGTGCCACAGCCTAAGATATCGTGCCAAAGCAGTATCTTGCTCAAGATACAGCTTTCTTCTCCCTCCTATTTAATGCTTTGCCACATCAGCAAAAAATCCTACGTGATATCTATTTAATGAGAATGATACTACCCATTGGGAATAGCTTAACAGCGCCAACCGGCCAGGCATCAAGTGCCTTGCGCCCATGCCCTGCATGCATGCAGCCTTCCTTGCATGACCTGCATGCATGCAGCCGAGTGCCTGTCCGAGTCAGAAAAAAAAACTGCTACCTTCCTTGCATACCCTGCATGCGTGATGCCTTCCTTTCATGCATGCATCACGTGTGCCTTGCATGCCCTGCAGCATGACTCGGCAACGTTCCTGCTCGCGCCTCGCCGCGCATGCTAGCGCTGGCGCCGCCGCGTTTTGCCGACCTGCACGCCGGCCGCCATGTTGCCTGTGAAGCGCGCCGTCCGGCCGGCGCCGCCGCCTTGCCCGACCAGGCCCTGCTCCCCACGCTCGCCTTCTTCTTTTTTTCCCCACTGGATCCACACGCTGCCTGTCCAAAAAGAAGAACACATACAAGCAATTGCACAGCTTGTGCACCCAATTGCTTCCAAGAGAATATTGCTGCGCGAAAAACCTTGCCAATTCTTCCGCCAAAAAATTCATGTCACACCTGCGCAACATCCATGGCACAAAAATACTCGCCGTGTCACGATGTTAATCCCGTGTAACATCAGGACGCACCACTGCTCCCACCTGCTTCGATCTTGCATCTGATCGAGAGTGCCGAAGTCATCGCCTATAACGACCTCGCCAGCCACGTCGTTGGCCTGATTACCACTTCTGATCAATCTTTCACCAACTGTAGCCCATCGAACGGTTCAAGCCTCCTGCCTGAAGTGATCGACTCCACCGACCGAAACGTCGATCGCCGCCATGCTCCACCTCGCACCAAAACGAGTATTTTTCCTGGCGCCCGTCGAGCATGAACCTTGTACCTCCACGTGATTCTCCGCACCTATCTCGAGATCCAACCTAACCACGGCTCTGATACCACTTGTTATAAAATCGGGTTTGCGGAAGCGATAATAGATCTAACCGAGATAACAATGCGCAATCACAGACGGCACCGGAGGCACGATATTTGTTAACGAGGTTCGGCCGAAGCCTACATCCCCGGGGCATGACTACGGGCGCTCCTCCCCAATATTTGTAGCTATGCTGGTATCCGGGCGCTACCGCGGCCAAGCCGTCGCCCAAACCGAGCTACCTAGTCGCTGTAATCTTACAACAGGGGTTGGCCTCATATTTAAGGCCCCTAGGTACAGAGTTGGACTACGACTCCACCCTAGCCCCTAATACAACTCCAAGTCTAGATGTACACATATTCGACACATATTCAACAGAGCTCAATATATATAAAGAAATTGTTGGCCAAAATTTGCCTTACGATTATTTAGAAGTGCATGAGCCAATTCTTTGTACATTGTTTACTGTTTACAACTTATGATCATGCTATTGCTATCCTTCTCTCGAAGAATATTTAGGAGTATTATAAAGTGTGATCCTATTACCTTGATTCCACGAAGCTTCAATTATATGCTTATAAGCTTGTATAGGACAATACATCGTCTGTCTGTCTGATATGTGATAACACTTACCTAACAATATAGATAGTAGTACTCACCTGAAAGAGTTCCTGACATTAGTATTTATAGTACCCACTACTCTGTCAGAAAGTGCGGTGGCTATTTGTTGGTGAAAGGTTACTCTATAGTATGAGGATTGTAGTGTTGTTATGATAAACTATAGATTTTTATAGGCTTAACTTTTTTGTTGCTGCACAAACATAAGCTTATTGGATGCTGCAAAAAAAAAAGGATTTCTTGATATGTTTATGCTTTTGCGACTGTTAAGTTGAGGGTGCGACTATATGCACTACACTAATAATATGCACTACAATACTCTTTTATGTGATTTGGAATTTGCCTTTCTGATCTTTTTTTTCCCCATCATTTACACTCCTTTTGAAGAAGGAACATCACACAAAAACTTACAAATATGTAGGGTATAGAATCAAGTACATTTTCTTATGAAAAAGTTCAGGTACATTTCGATATGTTTTTGTGATAGCATACATCACAAAACATTGGAATTTTGATGGCATTAGCTTTTCTGCTGTATGTTGGCTGACTTCACTATTAATGTGACACTACGGTATGGTGTGACATTATAGAATGTGAAATTAGAGTATAAAACCTTTCGGCTTGAGGTTTACTCGCGTTTTTGGGCCGTTTGAAGTGATGTGTCACCACGGAGTGTCATAACCTTTTAAATGGTGCATGTTAAGGTCAAAAACTTTATGAAATATGGTATGGCAGGTTAAAACCATAAGGTATGGAGGTTAATAACGTTTTCGGGCCGTTTTCGGGGTTTTGGGCCTTCCCGGGGGAGTTTGGGCCTTAAGTGGGCTTTGGTGGGATGGAGTAGGTCTCCGTAACGGACTAGGATTGGGTGTGGGGGCTGGTAAAAGGGCTCCCCACCAGCCCTTGGGCGTTCACCCCTGCCCCTTGTGCGCCCTTCCCCCCACTTGCCCTTGCCCTAGCCGCCTCCCTCCTCCCTTGGCCGTGCGCCTTCCCCTCCCTTGCCCCATTGCTCCCCACCTCTCCACCACCTCTCCTCCACCCCTTGCTGCTCTAGGGTGGCCTCCCCACCCCTGCATCCTCATGGATCCATCCGAGGAGCGAGGAGCGAGGAGCGAGGTGCGAGGAGCGAGGAGCGAGGTGCGAGGAGCGAGGAGCGAAGAGCGAGGAGATCTATTGGAGTTTTCGTGCGTCGGGCAAAGGTATGACCATGGGAACCCTGGGGATTGATCTAGGTACTGTTATTAAGGTGTTTATCAAGTTTTTAGATCAATTGGAGGTGCTGGATTGGAGTAATTTGGGTTAGATCTAGATGTTGCCACGTTTCTGTTTTGGGACAGCATGAGCAGTCGGGCTAGGGTTCGAGTTTTCGTCGATTTAGAATCTGATTCTGTCCGTACGGATGTTGAAGAAGTTGTAGATAATTTAATTATATTTCCGTGGACATAAAGCACGTTAAATTCCGATCAGCCGTTTGAAAGTTATGGCTGTTTTACCGAGCGTGTTAAAATCTGTGACGTAATTGGAACAGATCACGGTAATCTGTAGATTAGACGACTTTAGAGTCCGAAACAGTCTTTCCATATACCTAGATAAAGTTGGGAAATTTCCTAAGCTACACGAGGATGTACTCGTTTAATTGATTCGGAGTCCCAGAACTCAAATTATGCCTTTTGCAAGGCTGCTGTCCCGCCGGGACAGAACCTCTGTTTTTAGGTTTTGCGAGTAGATGGCAATGTCGGGGTACATGAGGGTTTGCGTACTGTTTTGTGGGTATGTTTGTGAGCGTGTGGTACCTATGTGCAGGTGGTGCGACCCCGGGAGTGCCCTCTACTTCCCGCCAATCCGTTGCACGTGGTTGAGGCAAGTGTGTTGTGATGGATAGCGATTTGTAGGTTGCTTGTTGAGAATAGATGGAATTGACTACATGATATATGATCACTTGCCATGCTTTTATGATTGCCAATGATATGATGAGCATGTTTAATATGTTATGATGCCATGTGTTAATATGTGTAACACCCCAAAATTTTGCTTTTCTTAAATTCATGTGTGATTTGGCACTTTGGTGAATTTTTGGAATTTTCTGGAATTTATTTGGATTTATTTGGAATTTATTTGAATTTATTCCATTTTGAAATAATTAAAGAATTTAATTTTGCAAATAAAATTTTGCTGGAAATATTTTATTTGAGTCCAAAATGATCTAAAATATTTTCCAGAATTTTTCTGAGTCATTTGCTATTTTTAATGAATTAAATGAATTACTGGGAATTATTTTAATTATTAAATCGCTGGAAAATCCAACTCGGGTCAATCGTTCATCCGATCGAGTGGACTCGAGTCCGACCGAGCCAGTTGACTCGGCCAACCAACTTGAAAACCTAATTGATCCCAACCGTTGGATCAAGATCCAACGGCCGAGATCCGCCTGTCACCGGATTCGAGCGCGTCGACCGGACCCGATCGCGCGCGGCGATCGTGGCCGTTGATCGTGGACGCGTGGGACGGCTGGGATTGCGTCGTCTTCCGTGACCGAAGCCGGACTCGCCGCCGCATAGCCGCTGTGACCGATTAGGTTTCGCTTTGTGCACGCCGCCGAGGCCATTTAAGGCGTGGGTTATCGCCGAGGATCGCCCGTTCGTGTCTTGGCGCTATTGCCCTAAGTTCCAACGCCCAAGCCGCCGTCGCCTCGCGATTTCGCCGGAGTTTGGGGAGTGCCGCGTGGTTTTCTTCGTTTCGCGCCGTTCGTCATCCTCCGCCGCTTCAAGCTCGGATCGAGAACCTTGCGTCGGCGCACTCTAGGTGCACTCACTTGGCCGAGACGCCCGAAGCCGCCGTTAGGGTGGTCGCCTGCCTCGGCCGGCAACGCCGCGCGAGCCATATCGCCGTCTCGCGGTGCACCGTTGGATCGAGATCCAACGCCGAGTGAGGCCACGTCGCCGAATCGCTTCGCCTCGATTAGGTTTCAACCGTTAGATTTAGATCGCACGGCCGTGGTTAGTTGTGTTGTAGCTTTAGGTTAGATCTGGACCGTCCGATCTAGATCGAACGGCCGGATCGGACCGTGTAGTTTTGAACGAGAGGTCTAGATCCAATCCGACCGTTGATTTTCAAATCAACGGCCGAGATTGTGCCACGCGGTGCTCACCGCGCCACGCCGTGGGAGGCGTGTCTCGACACGCGGGACCGCGAGTCGAGGGCCCACGTGTCGCCCACGATCAGCGTCGTCGTGAAACCCAACCGGCAGCGGTGGGGCCCACATGTCGATGAGGCGTGAGAGAGTCGCGGACCGAGTCCACCGTGGACCCGAGCCAAGCGTGGGACCGAGTCCATGGACCGGCCGACGCCACCAGCCAATCGAGGCCGACACGTGTCCATGCCGACGCAATAATTAATTTCCGAAAAGAAAATGATTTATTAATTCGAAATATTGATTCAAATTTAGATTCAAACTTCAAACGCTTATAACTTTTTGCGTTTCAACTCCGATTTGAGCGATTCAAATTTCTAAATTTGTATAAAATTGAGATCTACCTAAATATGAATTTTATTTAATTGTTGGACTAAAGTTTTTCTCTGTAATATTATTTAATTGATTATTTAAACTTTAATAAATCATAACTTTTGCGTTTTAACTCCAAATTTGATTTATTCCAGTTTCTAAAAATCCAGAAAATTACGTTCTCTCTGTTTATGGATTTTATTTGGAGTTTTGGGATGTTTTTGCCTATTGTTTATTGGGTATTTGCTATTTGCACGCTTTACGAGTAGACGTTGAAGTCTTGGGAAGGATTCGAGGAGAAGTGTTGACTCGGGATCCAACTCAAGACCAAGAGCAAGTACTTTTTGAAGGCAAGTTGTGCTTTGACCATGTTGATCCTATTTCGAAATCTATTTTGATTTAAACTATTGCATGCTAGTTTAATTAGAAAGATACTTTGTTTAAACATGGGGGTTAGATAAATACCAATTTGCTTTATGACACCTTGATTATCTAAGTATGTGCCATGATCCCTCGTCACCCTAGTTGTGGTTTACTAGTTGGACATTATTAAATTGCCAACATGGGTTTAGACCGTAGTAGTATCTTGCTTAGACACGCTCGTGCTCATGACATGATTTTGGACAATCAAATGATAATATGGACTTAATGATATATTGAACCTGTTTTGGAAAAGTATCATGTGATGTTGACGACGTGGTGCATGGTAATCAAGCGGGGTTTGATAAATGATTTCGGCCGGGCATGTGGCAAGAGTAATCAGTGGGCCATGTGGCATTGGGAGTGTTGATTTGGTTTTTCGGGTAGTCTTGCCCTAGTCACTCTAAGGACTTAACCTTGCAAGCCTTTGAACTGGTCATACTTGCAACCACATGGTGGAATGGGACGGCCCTAGTTGACTAAGTCGCTAAGGACTCACTTGTGGAGCCTCGAGGGTGTCGATTACACCGTTTGTGTGATTGTATGCGGGAGCGTATCGTGGCGTGGCCGGATACCCATCTAGCAGTGTGTTGGTCCCATACTTCGCCTTGGCTAAGGGAAGGGATGGTGTAGAGCACTAAACGGAGAGGACCACCTGTGTTGTTTGAGGCTTCCGAAAGGCTTAGTTATGATCGCTAATTCGAATAATTTTGTATGGCGATTCAAGGATGACGTGTTGAGTGGATTGTATCTTGTGGGTAAAGTGCATAACCTCTGCAGAGTGTAGATTCTATTTAAATAGACGAGTCCACTGATCGACAATGCTCGAATTACAAAAGGGTTAGACTTTCAAAATAACTTGGATTTGAAAAGTTGGGTTGGTTTAATAATGAAGATGATGGAAATGTGGTTTAGGATGGGGCAAATGTTTATCAAATTTCTGAAAAGTTATTTATGCTTTACTTATTTCTCTTTGCTTTGAATCTACTTTTGTTACTTGTCAAAGTCAAGCATCGCAAATATACCTCGAGCTATTCCTTTGTACCAAGCCATGCATATAGTATATTAGCTTGCATTCTGCATGACTTCTTTGAGTACCAAGTACTCACCCTTGCCTCAACACAATACCGCTTGAAGAGGAGACTACGCCAGTTTAAGAGGAGTTCCAAGAGGACCCGTCTACTTAGGGATGCGAGCCGGTCATTGCTGTGGTATACTGGATGGCGCCACGAAGTTTATTTGATTTTTCCGCTGCTGTTATTTCTCTTTCAATAAGTTTTGCCTTGCAAGGCATATATTTGTAACTTGGCCATAAGGTCGAGTAACCCTTTGATTATTTAAATAAAGTACTTTGATAGTATCGTTTGGTATGATTGTGATATATACCGATGTTAAGACTGTGTGCACTAGCGCGTTCCTGGACTAGTGCTGAATACACAGAGGGTCCGGATTTGCAAATTCGGGGTCCCGACAGAGGTGGTATCAGAGCCAGGTTGACTGTAGGCTCAACCCTAAGTTAGAATGGTCGTAGTGAGGATAAAACCTATTTTCTAAAAGCTAAAAATTTGTGAAGACAAGAAATGACATCTCGACTTATCCCCTTCTCTCTTTTCTTGTCTCTTGCTGAAATTTTCCCTTACCTTGTCACAATTTAAAAATTCCGGGTTCTTACGTAAAGCACTCTTGTGACAGATGGAGGAAGAGTTCAACTACGTTGATCTGGGAGTTGGTCACGCCGCGGAACTTTGGCATATGCTACAGACTCTCGGAGATTTTGAGAAGCCCCAATACCAAGTGGAAGTGATCAGACAAGCGGGATTGATCAAGGCTTGTGACGTGAGGATTGAGGTACCTGCTAGGAAAAAGGGCCCAGGCAATCGCCCGATACACCAGACCTTGCCAGAGATCTACAATGCAGATGGGTATCCAAGAAGTATCACGACGAGCAATGCGGCACATTACCCGTATCTACGCCAGAGAATTGAGAGTACGGTGTTAAGATTACCATCCGCAGCGATAACCCTCTTGACCCGAAGGAGATTCAGATGAGGATGCCATCAGCATACACGGCACGATTTGTCGTCGCCAGGAGGATGTACTAGATAATACAAGCAAGGAGCTCTGAAGGCCCGCAAGGAGATCACGACAGAGAAGAATAGATGGCGGGAAGCTCAAGAGTATGTGGCACATCTTCTGCGAAGGATTGACGAGCTGGAGATGACTTTGTACGGACCAGACCGAGCCAAGATTGAGCTACACGAGCGGATCCGGAGGAGTCGGATCTCGATGAGGACATCGCTTCTTCGACTACCACAGAGGACATAGTTGCGGACATGGCGATCGTTTCGCCTATGCCACAAAGACCGTACTGTGCCGTGGAGGTTTTCTCGATGAGTGAGCATAGGTTCTATAGTGAGACTCCTTCGCCGAGTCGCGTCATAGAAGAAAGAGTCACCCTTTAGGCGTTAGACTCCAGAGTTAGCTCGATTTGGATTTTCATTGTTTGCTGAGTGTGCAGTATGTGTTGCAAGGCCCTTAGGCATTGTAAGCGACCATACCAAGTTATTAATAATAAAGTTGGACCTTAAAGTTACCCCTTTCGCCCGCATAAGTTCCATATTACTTGTCTATTCTTGTTTCCCTCTCATCTCTAAACCTAGAGCAAATCGACAGATGGTGAACACCCGTGGAAACTTGGGAAGCAATGGGAGTGGATCTCGCCGAGAAAACCCCAATGATGGAGCACCAGCACCACCAGTTGATATGCACGAGTTTTGGAGCCTTTCTTGCTGCCCGGACTCGGTTGATGCATGCTATGATGCAACAAATGCAGACGCATCGCTTTGCTCACTTTGCTAATCAAGTTAATCAGGCCACGCCCGAATACAAGGTCATCGAGTTCATGAGGACTCACCCACCCACTTTCTCCGGGAATGCCAATCCATTGGAGGCCGATGATTGGTTAAGATCAATCGAGAGGAAGTTACACATAGCTCAATGCATAGGAAATGAGAAGGTACTCTACGCTTCTCATCGCTTGGAAGGAACATTAAATGGTGGGAGAACCTGTGCCACGCAGAGAACCCTCAAGATATCACTTGGGAAGAGTTCACATGCATTCCGACAAAGATCACGTGCACTGAAGGAATCATGGACCTTAAGAAGGAGGAGTTCGTAGCATCAAGCAAGGTAATCGGCCAAAGTGGTCGACTACCCGAACAAGTTCACACAAACTAGCACGCCACGCACTGAGGATGTAGCGACGGATAAATCCAGGCAGCCTCGTTTTATGAAGGGACTTAACTCGGGATTGCAAGTAGGGTTGATCACCCACACCTTTCCGCATTTCCAAGAATTGGTGAATAAGGCGCTTATTCTTGAGGACAAGCGCAAGGAACCGGATGAGAACAGAAGCGCAGGATGCAACAAAGAAGGATCACGTCGAGGAGCGCAACGGCGCTGAGAGTTGCACCAAATCAATTCTTCGATTCCAACCACGAATGCGACAAGGACACCATCCCGACCAAGACCTGCCAATCGAACTACCAAACCCCGGCCCCGCTAGAAACGCTACCCCAGCGTCGGCGAACAAGTGAGACCGTTACAATCGCAACGAGCCAGACACTTTGCCATGATTGTCCAAAGAAGACAGCAGAGCGACCCGATTCACTTCAACCTAGGAACCACCCCAGCTAGGGCGCCCGATCGTGAGCCACACCCTGCAGGCCGTGGTGAGAGGCCGAGTCAACCATGTCACCGCAGATGCACTGAATGCTACTGACGCGTCGTCGGGTAAGTTACTTGTTAACTCAAGACTGCACAGCTTTGTTTGACTCGAGCTTCGCATTCGTTTGTTTCGCAAGGCTTTGCTGCTAGGAATGACTTGAGAATTGCATGACTTAAGTGCATGCTTTTAGTTCAAACCCACGGTTCCGAACTCCGAACGGAAGTAGGATGTTCCGGTGAGAATACTAATAGATGGAATAGAGTTCCTAGCAAACCTTATAATTTTGGAGACCCGGACCTTAGATGTTATATTGGGAATGGATTGGTTATCCAAGCACAAGGTCAGTATTGGATTGTGGATTAAGGACTATCTCGATTGAGAGCCCGTGTGGGAAGAAAGTGGAATTTCAAGCCACTGCAGCTTAGAGATGGACAGCTTGATGGTTAACAGTACCAAGGCAATCAGCATAGAGGATGTCCCAAAGAGTGAATGAGTACCCGATGTTTTTCCCGAAGATCTACCTGGTATGCCGCGACAGGGACATAGAGTTTGTGATAGAGCTTGTACTGCACAAAGACCGATAGCAAAGAGACCCTATCGGATGTCTACCGAGGAGTTGGTAGAGATGAAGAAACAGCTAGAAGAGTTAATGGAGAAAGGATTTATCGACCAGGAGTTAGTCGCCGTGGGGAGCACCAGCTTTGTTTGTCAAGAAGAAGGGACGGAGTTTCGTGGATGTGCATTGACTACCGTGCACTCAATGAAGTCACCGTAAAGAATAAGTATCCGCTACCCAGGATTGATGATTTGTTTGATCAGTTAAGAGGAGCCGGAGTTTTCTCCAAGATTGATCTGAGATCGGGATACCATCAGTTGAAGATCCTATCAGAGTATATTCAAGACTCGCATTCGTCAAGATATGGACATTACGAGTTTACTGATTATGTCCTTTGGGTGATTTAATGCGCCACTTATTTCATGAATATGATGAATAAGGTGTTCATGGAATATTTGGACAAGTTTGTCGTCGTGTTCATAGACTATATCCTAATCTACTCCAAGACAGAGGATGAACATGCCGAACACTTAAGGCGAGTTTTGGAAAAGTCGAGGAACGAACTTTTCGCCAAGTTCAGCAAGTGTGATTTTTGGAAGGACAAGGTGGAGTTTCTTGGGCATGTAATGACCGCAGAAGAAGTCGCCGTGGATCCAAGCAAAGTAGAAGCTGTGTTACATTGGGAGCACCAAGATCGTGACCAGTTCGAGTTTCCTTGGAATGGCGGGATACTACCGCCGTTTCATTGAAGGCTTCGACAATTGCGAAACCTCTTACGCAATTGAAGAAGGAAAAGAAGTTTGCATGGCGCGAATGTGAGAAAGGATTTGAGTCGAAGAAGCGATTGACATCAAGACGGTGTTAGTTCTACCTGATGTTGCTCAAAGCTTCGATATTTATTGTGACGATCGCGCCAAGGACTTGGATGTGTCTTTGATGCAGAATGGAAAGGTCGCCGCTATGCATCAAGGCGCTTGAGGCCGCATGAGGAAAATTATCCGACACATGACCTAGAGTTAATGTAGTGCATGCCTTGAAGATATGGCGTCACTATCCGATTGGAAGCAGATGTGAAGTATATACGGATCATAAGAGTTTTAAGTACATATTCACCCAATCGGATCTGAATATGAGGCAGAGGAGATGGTTAGAGTTGATCAAGGACTATAATGTTGGAATCCATTACCATCCCGGAAGGCCAACGTAGTAGCCGATGCTCTGAGTCGGAAAAGCCATACCGTGAGTACGTTGCTAGCCACAAGTCGATGAGTTATGTGAGGATTTTCGTAAGATGAAGATTGAGGTAGTACCTAGCGGATTCTTGGCCGCATTAGAAGTAAAGCCTACCCTAGAGAATCGATCCGAAGGACAGAAGGATGATGACAAGATCCGCAGGATTAAGTCCGTCAAGGAGGAGGGCAAGGCGAGAGGACTTCAAGTTGGATGAGCAAGGCACGCTGTGGATGAAGGATCGTATTTGTGTGCCTAACAAAAAGGAGTTAAAGCAACTGATTCTCGAAGAAGCCCATGACTCTAAGTATTCAATTCATCCCGAAGCGCCAAGATGTATCAGATCCAAGGAGAGATTCTCGTGGCCGAGCATGAAACGTGAAGTTGCCGAGCATGTTGCATTGTGCGACGTATGCCGTAGAGTCAAGGCAATGCATCGAGACCAAAGCAGGATTGCTACAAATTACCGAAGATACCTGAGTGGAAGTGGGAGGAAATCGGAATGGATTTCATTACCGGTTCTGTCAAGACTCAAGGAGGTTATGACTCCATATGGGTTATAGTGGATCGCTTGACCAAAGTAGCCCATTTTATCCCCGTGAAGACCACCTACTCGGGAGATAAGTTAGCGAGTTGTACATGATCAGATTTGTCTGCTTGCACGGAGTGCCAAAGAGGATTGTATCAGACAGAGGTACCCAATTTACCTCAAGGTTCTGAATAAGTTGCATGAAGCCATGGGAACCCGCTTAAACTTCAAGATGTACCTTATCATCCACAGACGGATGGACAGAAAGAGTCAACCGGTTCGAGGATATGTTGAGAGCTTGTGCATTGGCTTATGCTACCTCTTGGGATAAGAGTTTGCCGTATGCCGAGTTCGCCAACAATAGTTATCAGGCTAGTTTACGATGTCACCTTTCGAGGCATCAGTATGGTCGACCACTTCGGACGCCATTGAATTGGAATGAGACCGTGGCCGTGTCTTTGGGCCTGATATTCTTCAAGAGGTCAAGAGCAGATCGCTATGATTAGGGAAAGGTTGAAGATAGCCCAATCTCGACAAAAGAGTTATCTTGACAATCGTCGCCGAGATTTGAGTTTTGAACCGTAAGACTTTGTATACCTCGTAGTTACGCCTCGGGGAGTTAAGAGGTTCCATGCCAAAGGGAAACTCGCACTGCTATGTTGGACCATTTAAGATTTTGAGCCGCAGAGGCGCGGTTGCTTACCACCGAGAGTTGCCACAATAAGCAGGAGTACACGTATTCCATGTGTCCATTGAAGAAATGTCTCCGAGTTCCCGAGGAAACACATCGCTAGAGTCAATCGAGTTGCAAGAGGACTTGACTTATAAGGAACATCCCGTGAGGATTCTCGACACAATGGATCGAGAAACTAGAAACAAGTCAACCCGCTTCAGAGAGTTCAAAGGGAGCAACCATGAAGAAAGTGAAGCGACTTGGGAGCGAGGAGGATTTGAAGAAAGAATTTCCAAACCTATTCCTTTAGTAAGCCCCTAATCTCTGGGACTAGATTCTATTAAGGGGAGGTTTGTAACACCCCAAAATTTTGCTTTTCTTAAATTCATGTGTGATTTGGCACTTTGGTGAATTTTTGGAATTTTTCGAATTTATTTGGATTTATTTGGAATTTATTTGAATTTATTCCATTTTGAAATAATTAAAGAATTTAATTTTGCAAATAAAATTTTGCTGGAAATATTTTATTTGAGTCCAAAATGATCTAAAATATTTTCCAGAATTTTTCTGGAATTTTTCTGAGTCATTTGCTATTTTTAATGAATTAAATGAATTAATGGGAATTATTTTAATTATTAAATCGCTGGAAAATCCAACTCGGTCAAGTACTCGTTTCATCCGATCGAAGTCGACTCGAAGTCCGACCGAGCCGCTTGACTCGACCAACCAACTTGAAAACCTAATTGATCCCAACCGCTGATCAAGATCCAACGCCGAGATCCGCCTGCACGGCTGAGCCGTCTCGATCGACCGATCGCCGCGGCGATCGTGGCCGCTGATCGTGACGCTGCGGATCGGCTGGGATTGCGTCGCTGCTTCCTGCGGATCGAAGCCGACTCGCCGCCGCATAGCCGCTGGTGACCGATTAGGTTTCCGCTGTGCACGCCGCCGAGGCTATTTAAGGCGTGGGTTATCGCCCGAGGATCGCTGTGCGCGCTTATTGCCCTAAGTTCCAACGCCTAAGCCGCCGCCGCCGCGATTTCGCGGAGTTTGGGGAGTGCCGCTGGTTTTTCTTCGCTTCCGGGCCGTTCGTCATCCTCCGCCGCTTCAAGCTTCGGATTCGAGAACCTTGCGCCGAGGCGCACTTACCGGGTGCACTCACTTGGCCGAGACGCCAAGCGCCGTTAGGGTGGTCGCCGCCTCAGCCGGCAACGCCGCCGCGAGCCATCGTCGCGAAGCTCGGTGCACCGTTGGATCGAGATCCAACGCGACGAGGCGAGGCCACGCCGCCGTATCGTTTCGCTCTCGATTAGGTTTCAAACCGTTAGATTTAGATCGCATACCGTGGTTAGTTGTGTTGTAGCTTTAGGTTAGATCTCGACCGCCCGATCTAGATCGAACGGCCCGGACGACCGTAGTTTTGAACGAGAGGTTCTAGATTCAATCCGACCGCTGATTTTCAAATCAACTACGAGATTGTGCCACGGTGTCACGCCACGCCGCTGGGGAGCGTGAAACCGACACGCGGGACCCGCGAGTCGAGGGCCCACGTGTCAGCCAGCCACGCTGCGCGTGAAACCCAACACGCGGTGGGGCCCACATGTCGCTGAGACGTGAGTCGTGGACCGAGTCCACCGTGGACCCGAGCCAAGCGTGACCGAGTCCATGGACCGGCCGACGCCACCAGCCAATCAGAGGTCGACACGTGTCCATGCCGACGCAATAATTAATTTCCTAAAAGAAAATGATTTATTAATTCGAAATATTGATTCAAATTTAGATTCAAACTTCAAACGCTTATAACTTTTATGCTTCAACTCCGATTTGAGCGATTCAAATTTCTAAATTTGTATAAAATTGAGATCTACCTAAATATGAATTTTATTTAATTTTTGGACTAAAGTTTTTCTCTGTAATATTATTTAATTGATTATTTAAACTTTAATAAATCATAACTTTTATGCTTTTAACTCCAAATTTGACGATTCCAGCTTCTAAAAATCCAGAAAATTACGTTTCTCTGTTTATGGATTTTATTTGGAGTTTTGGGATGTTTTTGCCTATTGTTTATTGGGTATTTGCTATTTGCACGCTTTACGAGTAGACGCTGAAGTGCCTAAGGATTCGAGGAGAAGTGTTGACTCAGATCCAACTCAAGACCAAGAGCAAGTACTTTTTGAAGGCAAGTTGTGCTTTGACCATGTTGATCCTATTTCAAATCTATTTTGATTTAAACTATTGCATGCTAGTTTAATTAGAAAGATACTTTGTTTAAACATGGGGGTTAGATAAATACCAATTTGCTTTATGACACCTTGATTATCTAAGTATGTGCCATGATCCTCGTCACCCTAGTTGTGGTTTACTAGTTGGACATTATTAAATTGCCAACATGGGTTTAGACCGCTGTAGTATGTCGCTTAGACTGCTACGTGCTCATGACATGATTTTGGACAATCAAATGATAATATGGACTTAATGATATATTGAACCTGCTTTTGGAAAAGTATCATGTGATGTTGACGGCACGTGGTGCATGGTAATCAATCGGGTTTGATAAAACGCTGACCGGCATGTGGCAAGAGTAATCAAAGGGCCAGTGGCATTGGGAGTGTTGATTTGGTTTTTCGTAGTCTTGCCCTGGTCACTCTAAGGACTTAACCTTGCAAGCCTTTGAACTGGGTCATACTTGCAACCACATGGCTGGAATGGGACGGCCCTAGTTGACTAAGTCGCTAAGGACTCACTTGTGGAGCCTCAGGGTGTCGCTTACACCGCTTGTGTGATTGTATCGGGAGCGATCGTGGTCGTGGGCCGATACCCATCTAACGGTGTGTTGGTCCCATACTTCGCCTTGGCTAAGGGAAGGGATGGTGTAGAGCACGAACCTGAGAGGACCACCTGTGTTGTTTGAGGCTTCCGAAGGCTTTGTTATGATCGTCATTCGCATACTTTTGTATGGCGATTCACTACCGACGTGGTGAGTGGATTGTATCTTGTGGGTAAAGTGCATAACCTCTCGCAGAGTGTAGAATCTATTTGAATAGCCGAGTCCACTGATCGACAATGCTCTGAATTACAATAAGGGTTAGACTTTCCAAAATAACTTGGATTTGAAAAGTTGGGTGGGTTTAATAATGAAGATGATGGAAATGTGGTTTAGGATGGGGCACATGTTTATCAAATTTCCTGAAAAGTTATTTAGGCGTTACTTATTTCTAAGGCTTTCGAATCTACTTTTGTTAGTTGTCAAAAGTCAAGCATCGCAAATATACTCGAGCTATTCCTTTGTACCAAGCCATGCATATAGTATATTAGCTTGCATTCTCAGGCATGACTTGTCGAGTACCAAGTACTCACCCTTGCCTCAACACAATACCAGCTTGAAGAGGAGACTACGCCGCTTTAAGAGGAGTTCCAAGAGGACCCGCCTACTTAGGGATGCGAGCCCCACTGTGGTATAACTGGATGGCGCCACTAAGTTTATTTGATTTTTTCCGCCGTTATTTCTCTCTTTCAATAAGTTTTGCCTTGCAAGGCATATATTTGTAACTTGGCCATAAGGTCGAGTAACCCTTTGATTATTTAAATAAAGTACTTTGATAGTATCGTTTGGTATGATTGTGATATATACCGATGTTAAGACTGTGTGCACTAGCGCGTTCCTGGACTAGTGCTGAATACACAGAGGGTCCGGATTTGCAAATTCGGGGTCCCGACAATATGTGAGTTAAATATGATGTTGGCATAAATGCATACATGGCATGTTACATGGCTCGGGCGGTGAGAAAGTCATAACTAGTCCGGGAAGGTCGGTGAGAAAGTTATGACTAATCTGGAAAGCCATTGAGTAAATCCTACATCGTGATTCCATCCACGTGGTGTTTGGAAGCGAGGAGTAGGCACCCTCCATCTTCGGGATGGAAGGGGGGAGAGGGTGCACACCGACGGGTGTGTACTCAACCATACCGGTATGAGTTTCCAAGGAGATATGAGCATAGCATTGCATTGCATTGCATTACAATCCATATTAAATGATGAGGATGTTGTTATGTGTTAAAGTATGAGATGTTATATGTGACGTGAGGTATTATTGTCTTGTAAATGATCTTGTTGTCCATTGCAATATACTTGCTGAGTTTTCGAACTCACGCTTGTGTTTTATGTTGTTTTTTTAGGTACTTGAGGTCGGCATGCGGGAAAAAGGGGTATAGCTACACTTCTACACGTAGCTCCACCATCATAATCCATAAATACACACTTGGAGACATGATATTAAGAGTTGCGCCTTAAACTTAATGTATGGTTTAATTTAGCATGCTTGTGATTCCTTATTTGCTTCGTTATAGATTATGAAGTGGTTGAGCGTGGTATTAATGGCGTAATTCGATGATATGTCCATTTATGTTGATGTTCTAGATGTCATGTGCTATGATATATCTTGCCATGATTTCGATATTGTGTTAATTCATGGAAAAACAAAGGAGATGCTGCCGAAATATCGGTTTTTAGCATATATCCCTTTGCTGGAATTTATGTTTAAATGTGGCATTTAGATGTTGTTTAGCTTATGTTTGGTAGCATTCGGGCATATTAAATGCCGGGGTGTTACAATTAATTGCAAGAGTGGGTATTCTCTAGGAAGAGGAAGTATGGAACATGCTATGGCAACCCACTCTAATGTCACCTCAATCTGGAAAAGGACAAGATACACTATCGTCCCTTTTTAATGCAAACAAATCAATTTCTCTTTTTGCAAGCATCTAAAACATTTTAAAGTATCCAGCTTGTTTACTGAATTTTTGTAATACCTGCTCTAATGTTACCCAAAGATTTTGTCTGAAGATTCAATAACTCGGCGGAAATAATTTGTTGTTATCGATTCTTATAACTACTACAAGTGCTAATCACACAATGTGCTAAATCACAAGTGATGCAGTTCGATCGCCACATCACACGGTGTGGAAACATGGACTTGCACTTTCTGTAAATTAATATCATCTACCATGTATCATGTCTACAATTTCAATCTAGCTTTGTAATTCTGACTAGGGATGAATGATAATGGGTGCCTAATTGGCACTAGCACAGGTTGTTTTGACCTGCACTATCACAAATTAAGAAAGCCCTTGTATATAGAAGACATTATAACAACCAAACTTGGAAGATGGAACTTGCTCATCATGCTATGTCATCATGTTGCTTCTCTGTTTCAACTCCATTCTTTAACCAGATTTATTCAGTTTTTCGAACAAACTATGTTGTCTTATTGTGTGGTGATTTGAGCAGGGTGGATACAAGGCTCACCTTCTCTTGTTTTTTATGTTGAATTTACTTAGCAAGAAGCTTTGAAGTTTGTATCTTTGAGCAAATCAAGTTTGGCCCGGTAACTCAATTCCGATGGTTCCGTATAACATCTTGCTTCTGCGTAGCATTATTATTTTGTGAAGTGTACTACAAAATTAATGCTGATTATTGAGGGAGGTTATGGTACTTCATGCTTGCAGTTTATCATAGCTTGCATAGATAGCATACATTTTTTCCCCAGAAATTGTTACTTTAGTTAGTAGAAAATGTGCATTTTAGTTATTTCAAAAGAATCTGTGGATTGTCCTTCTGAGCAAGGACAATAATGTCATGTCAATTTCAATTTTTTTAGGAATGCATTTTTATTAAAATTCAATAGATACGACCAAATTCTGCATTATGGATTAAACTGTCTTGCAAGAACTATTGACATGTTTGTGAAGCATTGAAAGTTTCCAGTGCTTAGAGGTATTGATCACTTGTTCTTGATTGCTAATTATAGCATTTCTTTATTAACATCAGTCATCTAATAAATTTTTCCTTGTGTAGCCTCGAAATTCACTCTTTCTCATAAAAAGCAAAACTTTATTTTATTATCCTAAAATCTGGTGTGATGTGTTTGCCTAACCTTTTACAATACTTCCCATCAATTTCGAGATGGTGAAGAGAGGACAGAGAGATCACAAAAAAGATTTGATTGATTAAAAGTTGTCATGTATTGTACTTTGCATGAATGTTGCATACCTGAGTTAAGTGAGTGTATCCATTTTGTCTGGTGTAGAGCACATCATTTTTTTTTTGTGTGAATGCATAATTTCTGTTTTGGATACCGTTGTGTATATGTTAAGGACAATCACTCTGACCTATCGCATCGTTAGCTGGTGCCCTTCTATTTGGTTATGTCAATGGTATGTTATGAGTGATGTACTATCTGAAATTTCCTTTGCTTCGTAGTCCTGTATCTACTTAATTAGTCCTTTCTAGTTACCATAGTTCTATTTGGCCTTTGAATCAGAACATAGCTAGCTTTGTTTGGTTTTTAGGGTTGGTGCTTTTTATGGGCTAGCAAAGTTAATCATGTTCATATGTGGTTTAGAACACGTAAAATGAATTTTTTTAATCGGTTGTATGCATGTAGTTGTTGAAGGATAATCATAGCCAACATAACAACCTAATTGATTATAATATTTAATGGAGGAACTTTCTAGATAAGTCCATTCGAAAAGCTTCATGAATTGGAATTGTGAAACATAATAAGGATGAAATGTCTGCTTGACATCCATTTGCATGCTTCACAGGATGAGTAAACATAACATGAAAATTATTTGGTGCAAAATATGAGTTTTCGTTGCAACGCACAGGTACATGACTAGTAGATTTGATTAATTATGAGATACTAGTAGGGTGCCCATGCATTTGAACGGAATATCATAAAGGGTGATACATATTATTAGACGGATCCTAAGCCATACAATAAAGTACAACTTTCTTTCATACACACATCAAGAAGAGCATATCTCGGCGAGCTAATAAATAAATGAAATTGTAAACAAATGTTTTATGTTGAGTCTCGTCCAACAAGAATACAAATAAAATATCGTTTAGTTGTATATAAGACATCTATGATGTAAGAACTTCGTAGAAGACATTCTTGGTAAACGTCTCATCTGAATTGAAGCACCTATCCTCTCCAAGCTCAGCAAATATATTAAGATTGCTCGTAGAAGTAGCTTGTGACAGTGCCATGTAGAGTTGTCCATGGGAGAACCGGATCAGGGAGATAGAGACCTACATTTAGGATAGTTTGCCCATGTGCCTTGTAGATGATCATAATGATTTGTTTTTTTAAAATCCTTAAAAATTTCTACCAAACACATTTGGCTACACATATTCAGGTTCCCCACAGAAAAAGAAAGAAGTATAATCCACATGGTGACTATTACTTTGATTATTACTTTAAGCTTTATTAGTTTTTGGGCAAAAATCACTTTGAGAAATGTATTATTAACCATCAACCAAAGTAATATATGTATTTTAGGAGGGCAATTAACTTCAAACTTCTTGAATAATGACACCCCTAACACTAAATACGTTCAAACCATTGGAAATGAACTTCCAGACAGATTAATTTTCATCCTTATTTAGCTCCACTGATTTAGCAATTCTCACAATCTCATACCACACATGCATAAGCCTCTCCTCTACGGAAGATATATGAGACAGGCCAAAATATACCTGGCAAACATAACCATCTTTTACCGTTGCCATGGACAGAACCTGTATCATGGTCTACTATACTTCCATGGATAGAACCATGTGTAGAACCATTTTTCATTGTTTGCTTAGTAAATTTTGGAACTGATCTAAGATGTGTTATAAACAGAGTATGAATCAGAAAGCCTGACCTTGCATGTGGGGAACAAGAGCTCATCCCAGTGCTAGTTCCTCCTAGGGATACTCTACCTGCTATTGTAGATTCACCTTAACCACACCAACCAAAGATCAGAATAACACAAGCCCAAGAAGACAAGAAATGTAGAGCCAATTGGCCAACAGAAAACAACCAATTTTCATAAGAACACATCAACTCAAGCTCAATTGGGCTTTTTAGTTGATGTGAGGTGTACTTGTGTTTGGTGCTTTGTGATCTCCCCTCCTCCCTGAATTCTTTTCTTCTTCTACCTTTTCAAAGTTCTACATAAAAAAATGAAGAAATGCATCACCAACTTGAGGAGAATTCTTCTTCTTCTACTCTCTCTCTCTCTCTCTGTGTGTGTGTGTGTCAAATCTGTAATTTTCAAAGTTCTACATAAAAAATGACGAAATGTATCACCAATTCATAACATTTTGTAACTGCGTAATGCAATGAAAATTAGCAACTCTCTTGCTACTTTCCAAAAAAAACATATAAGAAAGTAAGAAATTTGTTTCACTACCTAGAAGAGATCCATGAACTACTACAGAATGGTACAACACTATTGCTTCATCTGTGTCGGCTCTCAACTTTTGAGGAAAAAATCGATTGTGATATGTGTATATAATCTGTAATTTTTGAAAATGGGGTCATCACAATCGGTTCTAGCTTGGAACCGATTGTATCTAGAACCGATTGTAATAACACCCAAGCTAGAACCGATTGTGATGATGGTGTCATTACAATCGGTTCTTGTCAGAGATTAGGTAATTACCATGAAGACTATTGTGCCCCAGCAATCGGTTCCGACCGACCATGCGTACCCTCGGATGAGTTCCTGAGGAAGGCCCTTGCATGATCTAGCTGGCTAGTCCACCCAATCGGACAAAGTTTAGTACTCAGCTACGAGCAGTCATGCTCGTGGCACGAGCATCCATGCTTGGCCACTACCAACTACGCTCGGCCCAAGCTCACCTGTGAAAGGCATGTCGGAAGGTCGTGTTTGGCCCATAACATCCAAATAGTGCTAATTACGCCCACGACGGGAACGTGGCGAGAATCATGGCTTTGGTTACAGCCACGGTTAATGCGGTCAACTGCCCATTTTTCGGCTGCAGTTATGATAGATATTTTGTAAGCTATAAATACCTCCTGGACATATGGATTAAAGGGAGGGCACAAGAACAAATATGCGTGAACACATTTGCAACAATCAGTAATACCAAGATCACTGGAGTAGGGTTATTATCTCCACAGTAAGAGACCCGAACCAGTATAAACCTCTTTTGTCCACATTCTGAGTGTCCTGTGTGTGTTCCCCGAGCATCGCTCAGACGCAAACCCTTCATTGAAAAAGGGGCATGTGTTGATCCCTCATTCAACAGTAAGCTCGGCGGGGACCCATTTCCCAATCGTTGAAAGCTGGCACCGTTCGTGGGTATCCGGTAGTCCTTTCATGAAAAATCCCTAAAGATGCCCAATTCTCAGGACACTCAAGACCTCTGTGCCTTCAGTGACGCCGAGGATGATGACATGTACTACGCCGACAAGGGTGTAGCCGGTGTGACCAACCAGAGGGTCACACCGAACTTGGGAGTCTTTCCCCTGTGGCTACAGCGCGAGAGGAGTTCCTTCGCTCCCAGCGTGATACCCTCACAGATGATGAGGAGTACGACGGACTCTACGATGGTGTAACACCCCAATTTCTACTTTTCATGAATTTAAATGAAATTTGGCACTTTTGGGAATTTTTGGAATTTTCAGGGATTTATTTGGATTTAATTGGAATTTATTGAATTTATTCCCTTTTGAAATAAATAAAGAATTTAATTTTACAAATAAAATTTTGTTGGAAATATTTAATTTGAATCCCAAATGCCCTAAAATATTTTGTAGAATTTTTTCTGGAATTTTTCTGAGTATTTTGCTATTTTTCATGAATTAAATGACTTATGCGAGATTATTTTGAATATTAAATCGCTGGAAAATTTAATCGGTTTGTACCGTTCCACCGACCGAGCCCGAGTCAAACTCGAGTTTGAGTCTGACTCGAGTCCGACCCGCGCCGGTGAAACCCTAACGCGCGTGACCGTCGGATCTCAATCCAACGGTCACGATCGCGCCACGCCGCTTCACGCGGCCGAGCTGCATCCGGACATGCCCGCGGCGATCCCGGCCGCTGGTCGCGCCACATGGACGGGCGTGGATTGCGCCACGCCGCTCGGCCAGAACCGAGCCGGACTCCGCCGCTTCAGCGCTGCGTGATTTCCGCGTCGATTTCGACGTTGGGGCCGGCATTTAAGACCCGGACGCGTGCCCGAGGTTCGCCTTTGCCTCGTGCGTCGTTTGCCCCGCTTGCCCTAGCCCTAGCCGCCGCCGTCTTCCCGCTATTGCTCGTCGTAGTTGCCTAGGGTTTTGCTTTGGTTTTCGCCATCGTCCGCCGTCGTGCGCCGCGTGGGATGTCAGATCCGAGTCCCTCGCGTTGAGCTGCGCTCGTGGAGACCACTCACCTCGCCGGAGGAGCCCCGTAGAGCCGTGCGGAGTGTTGTCGTCCTCAGCGCCAGCAGCCGCAGCCCTGCCGTGAAGCCATCGCCGTCCCCGAGCTCCTCCACCGTCCGCTCGCCATCCAACGCCCCAGATTCGGCCACGTCACCGGGAGGTAATCCGCACGTTGCATTTTTCAGATCTAATCCCTGCCGTTGGATCTAGATCCAACGGTTTAGATTAAGCCACGTAGTCTCAGACTGCACCGTGCTAAGATCCAATGTCAGCCGTTAGATCTAGATCGTACGGTTAGGATTGAACCGCGTCATAGCAATAGATACGATCTCAACCGTTCGATCAAGATCGAACGGTGCTCAGCGTGCCACGTGTCGGCCACAGGACATGCCGCGTCACCCTCACCCGACACGGTGAAACCCAATCGGATCTGGACCGTCCGATCCAAATCGGACGGCCCAGATCAGCCACGTTGCCCGCAACGTGCGCGGCCCAGATCTAATCTGGACCGTTGATTTTCAAATCAACGGTCCGGATCGAGCCACGTGGCCGGAAACTTGACCGTCGCGGTCAGTGCGGTCGCCGCCCAGTCGCCGCTGACGTCACGCGTGACGTCAGCTTGGGACCCACGTGTCAACAACCGTCCCAGCGGCTCAGTGACGCCATCCGTGACGTCAGCGTGACGTCACGGTGGGGTCCGCGTGTCAGAGCCCTCGGCCGAGCCGTGCGCTGACGTCACCCGTGGGGTCCACCTGTCAGAGGCACACGTGCCGTGGACTAGGTCCATGGTGGACCAAGTCGAACCATGCACCGGGTCCATTGACCCGAGGCGACGTGGCGGCCTCTGATTGGTCAAAGTGTCATGCTGACGCAATAAATCTTTTTCCGAAAAAGAAATTATTTATTTCATTCGGTTTATTGATTTTAAATATAGTTTCAAACTTCAAACGCTTATAACTTTTGCGTTTTAACTCCGATTTGAGTGATTCAAATTTCTAAATTTTCGTAAAATTGAGACCTACTCAAATATGAATTTTAATTAATTTTTTATTATGAATATTTCTCTGTTTATATTTAATTAATGGTTTCTTTAAACTTTAAACGATTATAACTTTTGCATTTTAACTCCGATTTGGACGATTCCAGTTTCTAAAAATTTATAAAAATGTGCTCTCTCTGTTTATGTGGTTTATTTGAACTTTTGAACACTTTTGTGTACTATTTTATTTATTGATTGCCATTTGCACGCGTTACGAGTAGACGTTGAAGTGCCAGAACGCTTCGAAAGTGAAGTGTTGACCCAGGAGCCAGCTCAAGACCAAGAGCAAGTACTTTTTGAAGGCAAGTTGTTCTTTGACCATGTTGAACCCATTTTGAAATTAATTTGATTCAAGTTATTGCATGCTAGTTTAATTAGAAAATACTTTAATTAATTTTGGGAAATTAGTTAAATGCCAACTTTGCACTATGACACCTTGATTATTATTTATGTGCCATGACCCCTGGTCACCCTAGTTGTGGATTATTAGTTGGACATTATTAAATTGCCAACATGGGTAGTTAGACCGATGTAGTATGCTTAGCCTTGCCACGTGACATGTTTTTGACAATTACATGATAACATTGACTTAATGAGATATGGAACCTGTTTTGAGAAGTGTCATGTGCTGTTGATGATGATATTGATGGCACGTGGTGCATGGTAATCAACTGGGGGTTTGATAAATAGTTTTCGACCGGGGCATGTGGCAAGAATGATCGGGTGGGCCAGTTGTGGCATCGGGAAAGATGATTTGGTTCTTCGGGTAGTCTTGCCCTAGTCAACCTAAGGACTTAACCTTGCAAGCCTTTGAACTGAGTCAATCGTGCAACCACATGACCGGAGTGGGACGGTCCTAGTTGAGTAAGTTACTAATAACTTGCATGTGATACCTCGGGTGTCAACTACACCTTTTGAGTAGCTTGAATGGGGAGCATACCAAGGCTATGGCATGGTACCCGTCCAACGGTATGCTGGTCCCATACTTCGCCTCCGTTAAGGGAAGGGATGGTGTATGGCAAAAATCGGAAAGGTTCACTTGTGTAGTTAGCAGTTGCCGAAAGGCTTTGTTACAATCACTCGCCTTTGTGGTGTTTGGCTGTATCTTGTGGGTAAAGTGCATAACCTCTGCAGAGTGTAAAATCTATTCGAATAGCCGTGTCCGCGGCATTGGACATTGCTCGGGAATTACAGTCAAGGGTTAGACTTTCCTGAAAACAACTTGGACTTGGATAGTATGGTTTGGTTTAAAGAATGACGTTGATGGAAATGTGGATTAGGAATGGGAAAGATGTTTGTTTAACTCCTGGAAAAGTTATTGATAATATATTGTTTCTATTGCTTTCGAATCTACTTATGTTACTTGTTAAATGCTGTTACTGCAAATGAACCATGAGCTATTCCGTTGTATTAAGCCATGCATGTAGAATATTAGCTTGCATTCTGTGCATGACTTGTTGAGTACCAAGTACTCACCCTTGCCACAATACAACATCAGTTGAAGAAGAGTCTACACCAGCTTTGGAGGAGAAGCTCCAAGAGGAACCGTCTACCTAGGGAGCGAGCCCAGTCAGTTGCCTGTGGTATACTGGATGGCACCACGAAGTTATCTTATTTTCCGTTGCTGTTATTTCTCTTTTAATAAGTTTTCACCCTGCGTGGTATATATTTGTAACTTGACCTTGAGGTTGAGCAACCAGTTTGGCTAACTAAATAAAATACTTTATTATTTCTTGAGTATGATTGTGATATTTACCAATGTTGAGACTGTGTGCACTAGCGTGATCCTGGACTAGTGCTGAATACACAGAGGGTCCGGATTAGCAAATTCGGGTCCCGACAGATGGCTAGGACATTCCGGACCATTTTGAGCTCGATCATGAGACCGTATCGCGAGGGGATAACATGATGTCACCTTCATGGTCCTCGCATTCTCGTGACGTCAACATGGCAGGAGAAGAAGAAAACCTCGGAGTTGAATCCCCGGGGGCTACCCATCATCGCCGCTATAGAGAAGCTAGGAACCACCTGGAGGCATCCCTAAACAGGACCTTGGCGAGCATCCATCGCCAAACTCGTGAAGAACCGAGCTCCAGGACTGAAGCCGATGCTCGTGAGAGTTCCCGCGAGTGTTGCACACCGGAGCATGTGCGCGATCGTCGGCCAAACTCGCCACCACTCGTTCCTCGGAGTGGGGAACGGCCGCAGGCTCTGGCGGCGGTCGTGCGCGATCTTCAGAAGTTCCCCGAACAGGTGGATCTAGAGGCGATGGGCACGGTCACAGCTGATGACCTTGAAAAGCTCACCGCAGACATGAAAATGTCGGAGTCACTTTGTGACAAAGAGACCCAGATTGTTTATCGGGAATATCGCCATCGCACTCCTGTTCGTTCCCATCATGGTGATTCTTGAAGCCCTGCTTGAGAAGACCGAAGGAGGTATGATCGGTACCTTGAGGATACTCGGAGCGATTCCCAAGCAACCTCGCGGGATCAACGATATGCTTAGCATGGTCAAGGACGTACCGAGTATTCCACTTTAGGTTGATCCTCGTCGCGTCAACCTCGAGAAGTCTTCTCTCGACTTGGCCTTCGTGTCGGGAGTCATTACTGTGGTGATCATCGCAATCAAAGAGACCGCCACGATGCACCGGTTTTTGGGTGTCGAGCTTTTGCGGCACCTATTCGTAATGTCTTGTGGCCAAGCAAATTCAAGCCTGGCCACATTAAGAGGTTCAACGGGACTCAGAATCCAAATGAATTTCTCTCCATCTACACCACTACTATCCTAACTACTAGAGATAATGATGGAGTTATGGCAAACTTCATACCTACAGTGCTCGATGGAGCTGCTTGGACTTGGCTCTTCAACCAGAAGGAAGGGTCGATTCGCTCCTGAAGGCAGCTGAGCAACGCACTTAGGGAAAACTTCTAAAGCAGTTATATTCGTCCGGGCAAAGAGTGCGATCTCGAGTTGCAACATCCTCAATTTCGGCTTTCTAGAAAAGTCTAATTTAAATTAATTAAATTCCAAATTTGGTTTTTCCTTGGTGTTTAATTTAACCTGGCATCCTTATCCATCCAAAATCGGAATTCAATTTCCCTTTGTTCGAAAAATCAAATTTCCATATTCCCGTCAGTACCCGAAATTCCGCCCGAGTTCGAAAATACTCCAAAAATCTCGAAACCTATTGCATTAGGTCCCAAATATTCTAAAAACATTTTGGGAATTTTCCCAAGGTTTTTGGATGCTCTCTGGTATTTTACCTCGCGCGGCTTTCGTTTAATGCCCGCTATTCGCCCCAGAATATCATAAATTCCAAATTTCATCCAAATTCCACGAAACCAATTTTTTTGGGTTCCAAATATTCACTAATGGTTCTAGGAATTTTTCCGGAATGTTTAGACCATTTTTGCTAATTTTTCTCTAGGACGTTGCATTCGCGTAATCCTCAGCCAATGAGGGAGTGGCACGTGGCAACACTGTTCATCATCTTCTACCTCACGTTGGAATGGATGACAGGGAATGAACTTCATCTTCCATACTTGGCTCCTCCCATTCAAACCACCATAACTTTCCAATCAATGCTCCAAATCGCGAACGGCCGGATCCGTTGGATTCGTAGTGACGAAACCTTTCCATCCCCCATGATCTTTAGCCCGAACTCTCACCGGAAACGGCTCCATCCTTCCAAAACCGAAAAATCACCTTAATGGCCATAACTCAGCCGTTTCAACTCCAAACGACGCACCACCACCTCTCAAATCTCTGTGTTGGAGTGCTCTTCTCGGTGGTAGCACTCTCCTCTTGCCTCTCTAAGTCGTTCGTCCGCTAGATCGAGAAAACCGACGAGGAAGCCACGTTTTTCGTGTTCTTCGGGTTCATCCTCATATCTTCCTCTCCGGTGAGCCAAATCCAATTCCGATGGTTTCCTTGTGTTCGTATGGATGTCTAGGTTCTAATACATCAATCAATTTTAGGTTTCCCCAAGTGTGGGCGACGAATTTCGGGTTGGAATCATTTCGGCCGAACCCGTGTTCTTCGCCAAATTCGTCTTCTCCGGTGAGCATTTGTTCAATTCCTCGCCATTCTAAGCTCGTGAGGATGTCCTTTAGATGGTTCACAATTAGTTGTGGGGGTCACATTCAAATTTTTGGGAAAATTTCCAATTTTTGGGACTTTTGGCGTCCTCTGTTCTTGGCTCCCATGCGCATGCCGCCCGGCCGCCTGGCCGCCGTCATCGCTTCGCTGCCGGCCACGGCTGCCCCATCAAGCCCTACACTGCTGCGCCGCTTTTCCGACGCCCGAAGCTCACGCCATCAAGGCCGCTTGGCGCTGCGTTCGGCCGACCGGGCCGGCCTTTCCCTGTGGCCCGCCGCCAGCTCCCACTGCGTGCCTCCTCAAGGCCGCCAGGCGCTGCCAAGACTGCCTCCTCGCACCGCCACGGCCGCCGCCTCCTGGCGCATGAACCCAATGCCTCCTCTGTTTTTCCATGGCAAGGAGCTTGGGGAAGAAGCCCCAAGTCTATGGAATGGGAGTCCCACATGTAATAGAGATATTAATTCCAAAAATCAGCCCAAAAAGAAGATTCCCGGAATATTCCTCGAATTTCCATTTTCCAGGATTTTCCAACTTCGGAGGTTCATAACTTTTCCGTCCGAACTCCGATTGACTCCGTTCAAATTCATCTAAATTCAATATCTACCTGCCAGTATAACTTTTATAACTTTTGGATTTTATTTATTTTATTGTCATTTATTTGTTGTACCGTTTTGCGCGTAGCCGAGGATCCCGCCGAGTCCGCTGACCCCGCCGCCGGACTTCAAGAGTACAACCTCCTCGCTGCGACTGAAGGCAAGTCCTTTGACGCATTTTGATCCCATGTTTGCAAATGTGTTTACAATGCTTTGTAAACATGCATCGCTATCTCTTTATCATCGTATGTCAAATATACATGATTAGTTAATCCCAATTGTGATTACCTCCTTGATTGTTGTTATCCATGCTTAATTGTAACCCTAGGACTTTTGCTATGTCATTTCTATCTT
Organism: Rhipidocladum racemiflorum; assembly: GCA_036346355.1. Taxonomy (NCBI): domain Eukaryota; kingdom Viridiplantae; phylum Streptophyta; class Magnoliopsida; order Poales; family Poaceae; genus Rhipidocladum; species Rhipidocladum racemiflorum. Next base: position 23,537,973 of record CM070584.1, on the reverse strand, counting down.
ATATTGTGACATTTGTTGACTAGAACGGTAGATATGCTTAGTACCCGAATTGATGAAAATGACCCATGGGTGGGATTATACAAAAGTCATGATTTAAAGTATGATTTGGAAATTATTATAAAGTATGGGTACTGTTTTTCTAAAATAAAAAGAAAAAGGATTTGTACTTGGGCGGATTGGAATGTCGGGTGGGTGCGGATTGAGCACTAGTTTCCATTGTGCAGGTACCGCCTCAAGACAATTAAGGACCGACGCTTATGACTGTCCATTCTAAGCATAACCGTACTACCACATGTCTAACACGGTACGACCTGGCTAAATAATTTGTAGAAACCTAACTTAGACTCGCCAGTTGGTGGAATGTGGGTGCCGGATAGAGGCAAGTTGTACTCCCTACATGGCGCAAGAGGGGGCTTCTGTACTGGGTAGATAGAACCCTAACAGCGGTGAAACCTCAGCGGGTGAGTCTAGTTAGGCGTATACATTGTAAAGGCCTTGTCATGATCTCTCTGCCGACACACCAAAGGAAGTGTGTTAATTGCATGGCATTAAGAGTTGATCATGTCTTGTGGGTAAAGCTGTACACCTCTGTAGAGTTAAAACTATTCGAATAGCCGTGCCTACGGTCAAGGGCAAAGCAAAGAATGCTTTCATACTGGTAGACTTTGGTTTTGATTTTGAAAATACATGATGTTTTGGGATTCGGGAGTGGTTAGAACTCTCGGATGTTTAAGTGGCGGATTGAGCCAACCAGGTAGATGGAACCTGTTTTCTTGTCATGACGGATAGAGTCATGTGTGGATATCTTGATTTTTTTTAAACTGTGGCGGATAGAGCCCTTATACTAGTGATGGTGGATAGAACCCTCACTGAAATATTACATAATTCAATTATTAAAAAGAATTGCTAAAATATGCTTTATGAAACTTATTATTAAGTATGGTTTGATGAAACTTGGCTTTATGCAAAAGAAACATATTAAGCCTTCCTTGGACAGCCCTACATGTGCATAATTTCCCAGACTTGCTGAGTACTTTTGTACTCACGTACTACATAAACTGTTGTCATTAGAGAACTATCAGGACGCCGTTGAAGACGGTGAGTTCTACGCCGAGGAGTTTGAGGAAGATCGCTAGGAGAACTAGCCGTGTGTCTTGTCGTCGCCTTTGGTGTTCTTCGGGTTTTGCTTCTTATCGTTTTGTTTCCGCTGCCGTGACTCTGGTCGTGTGGCCGAGTGATGTAATAAGTAGCCATGTGGCTAATACTTTATAGTTATGTTACAACTTTGTTATGTTCGGCAATGATGTATCACTGTTGACTGTGTGTACTAGCTACTGATCTGGGACTAGTACAGAAATACACTACACAGGAGATTTCGGATAGCCGATCCGGGGTCTCACACGAGTGCTTGATCTAGATGAAGGGTGAGTCATTGCGACAATTTGTCCAAAGGTTCATCTGGGTGTGAAACTCGATCCCAAATGTTTCAGATGAAGTAGTCGTCCGGGCTTTCAAATTTGGGGTTCGAGATATCCGCTTCACACAAGATCTGGAGATTCATCCTAATCTCACAGCCAGCGAACTGTTCCGCATGGCCGATCGGTACGGCAACGCCGATGAGGCAGTCCAATGGAAGGAGATGCTGGATGAGGGCAAGCTCCCACCTCAACCCGGCTTGGGAGCCACCACGAGCAAGAAGAATGCAAGCTCCATGGAGAAAAAGATCAAGAAAAAGAAAAATAAGTCCTCTGCGCCGAACATGGTCACGGTTGTCGAGCAACATCAGCATCAGGCTCCATAGCACCAGTGTAAGAACTTCGGATGGAGGGGCAGGGGTCGACCACCCTAGCGTCACAACGACCAAGGTCGCGACGATTGAGGCGCTCCGCCCAATAACCACTTCTGCCTGCTCCATCAAGCGTACGGGCATCACCTCGCAATTGCCGAACCTGTACTTTTCATTTGGAATAGTCCTATAACGGCAAGGGTCCCATGCCTATGCTCTTGGAGTAGGGCGAGAGTAGTAAGGGCAAACAACCCGTCGATGATGAAGACGATATGGATAACCAGGAGCCTCGCAACCACATCGCGATAATATTCGGGGTCTCCTCAGCCTACAGGTCTCGTCGAGATCTAAAAAAGGCAGCACAGGAGGTGCATCACGTCACTCAGGGCAAGCCCCCCGTGAAGCAGCTCAAGTGGTTTGAGCTGCCCATTTCTTTCTCCAAGGATGATTGTCCCCTTGGAATTGTTAGTGTTATGCCCTTGAGGCAATCATATGGATGATTGTAACATGACTATATTTATGAATAATAATATGATTATTAGTCCAATGAATGTATATCATTGTTTTGATCAACAAGTGTGTGACTTGTTTATGAAGCTCTTTACTTATTGATATAATTCGATAAATATATATGATCAGATATCATTGTATAGGACAACGATGAATAGATCAACACATGTATTGTTCGATGATCATGTTTCATAGATCATGGGATATGGAGATATCATCAATACATTGTGGACGCATGTTGAAGAACATGTGTTAGATAGACCCACAATGGGACACTGCGAGAATGTTACATTCTTATGTGTCATCAGTGTATCTCATACATAGTAGATGTATGATCCTTAGACCTGAGATTGTCATATTCCCTACATGTGTAATAGTTTACCTTGGGGTTACCAAACGCTATTTCCTAACCGGATAGTTATAAAGGTAGCTTTCATGTTTACTATGAAACATGCAGAGGGAAGTGATCAGTCAAGATGGAATTTGCCACAACAATGTAACGGAGATATATGTGTAACACCCTAATTTTTGCTTTTCATGAAATTAGATGTTATTTTACACTCTGGTGAATTTTTGGAATTTTTTGGAATTTATTTGGATTTATTTGGAATTAATTTGAATCTATTCTATATTGAAATAATTAAAGAAATAAAAATTTCAAATAAATTTTGTGGAAAATATTTTATTTGGGTCCAAAATGTTTCAAAATATTTTCCATAATTTTTCTGGATTTTTTCTGAGTATTTTGCTATTTTTCTGGATTTAATTGAATTTTCTATGAATTATTGAATAATTAAATCGCTGGAAAATCGAGTTGGTTTTACTGTTCACCCGATCAAGTCTGAGTCAGACTCGAGTTTGAGTCCGACCCGAGCCACGTGATCGAGCCAAACCCGCTCGGCCGAACCATAACCGCGTGACCGTTGGATCTTGATCCAACGGCCACGATTGAGCCACGTCACCCGGACCCGAGCCCGACCGAGCCAGCCAGCTCACCGAGTCGGACCCGAGTCCAACTCACGCGACCGTTGGATCTTGATCCGACGGCTCTCGTTGAGCCACGTCACCCAATCCGAGTTGGAGTCGGATTCCGCCGCCGCAACCGGGTGAACATCGGTCTCCGCGCGATTCACGGAAGACGAGGCCCCTATTTAATGCGCCGCCACCCGTGTCATGAAGCCCACTTCATTGCGCACCTGTAGCCCTAGCTCGCTTCGCCTGAGCCACCGCCATTCGCTCGCGCGAGCTCGCCGGAGTTGGAAGCCCGTTCCGCCGCGTTCTTTTGCCGATTCCGCCGCCGTCCGTCGTCCATCGCCGCCGTTGACCCCAGATCCGGACTCCCCGCGTCGAGCCGCACCCGTGGGAATCTCTCACTTCGCCGGAGCACGCCCCAGACGCCGTCCGAGTGGTCGTCGTCCCCCGCGCCGGTGACCTCGCTCCGCCGCACGCCATCGCCGGACCTCGAGCTCTGCCAGCCGTCCGATCAGGATCCGAGGGCCCGGATTGCGCCACGTCACTCACGGTGAGATCCACGTGCTAAACCCCAGATCCAATCTCAGCCGTTAGATCTAGATCGTACGGTTAGCGTTAGCCGCGTTAGATTGGATCTCGACCGTTCGATCGAGATCCAACGGTCCGGATTGACCGCGTTTACCCCAAACACGTGAAACCAGATCCAATCTGGGCCGTTGATTTTCAAATCAACGGCCGAGATCAAGCCACGTGGCCGGGATGCCGATCGCGCTGGCCAGCGGTCGGCGCCGCTGCGATGGTACGTGTCTCTAACACGCCGGGCCCGTGTGTCAGTGGGGCCTGGTCGGGCCGCGCCGCTACCGGGCGTGAGCCCGGGCCGCTGACAGGACGGGCCCACATGTCAGTGACATGTGGAGGCGTGCGCCGGATCCACCGTGGACCCGAGCCGTGCGTGGGCCGTGTCCATGGACCAGGACACGTGGCAGCACCCGGGTGGTGCCACGTGGCCGATGACGTCATGCTGACGTCATCGGTGGGTTCGGCCGACGCTGACGTCAGCCAGTCCACGTGGACCAATCCGGTGCTGACACGTCTCACTGCTGACGCAATAAATCATTTTCCGAAAAAGAAATAATTTATTTAATCCGGTTTAATGAATTCAAATATGATTTCAAACTTCAAACGCTTATAACTTTTGCAATTTAACTCCGATTTGAGTTATTCAAATTTCTAAATTTGTATAAAATTGAGATCTACCCAATGGAAAATTTTATTTAATTTTTAGACCAAAGTTTTTCTCTGTAATATTATTTAATTGATTATTTAAAACTTTAAACGCTTGTAACTTTTGCGTTTTAACTTCGATTTCGCCGATTCAAATTCCTAAAAATTCACAAAATTATGCTCTCTCTGTTTATGGACTTCATTTGGGTGTTTGGACAATTTTGTTACTGTTTTATTTATTTATTGCTATTTGCACGCGTTACAAGTAGACGTTGAAGTGCCCGAAGGCTTCGAAGGTGAAGTGTTGACCCAGGAGCCAGCTCAGGACCAAGATCAAGTGCTTTTTGAAGGCAAGTTGTCCTATGACCATGTTGATCCTATTTCAAAATTAGTTTGATTTAAATTATTGCATGCTAGTTCAATTATAAAATGCTTTAATTAATTTTCGGAGATTAGTTAATTACCTAATTGTTGTATGCCACCTTGACATAGATAATTGAATGCCATGAACCCCTTGTCACCCTAGTTGAGGATTAAATAGTTGGACATTATTAGATTGCCAACATGGGGATTTAGATCGTTGTAGTATATTGCTTAGACCTGCTACGTGCTCACGACATGATTTTGGACAATCAAATGTTAATATTGACTTAATGATATATTGAACCTGATTTGGGAAGGTATCATGTGTTGTGATGTTGATGGCACGTGGTGTACGGTAATCAACTGGGGGTTTGATAAATAGTTTTCGACCGGGGCATGTGGCAAGAAATGATCGGGTGGGCCAGTTGTGGCATCGGGAGCGATGGTTTGGTTCTTCGGGTAGTCTTGCCTTGGTCAACATAAGGACTTAACCTTGCAAGCCTTTGAACTGAGTTAATCGTGCAACCACATGATCGGAATGGGACGGTCCTAGTTGAGTAAGTTACTAATAACTTGCATGTGATACCTCGGGTGTCAACTACACCCTTTGTGTAGCTTGAAGGGGGAGCGTACCGATGCGATGGCATGGTACCCGTCCAACGGTATGTCGGTCCCATACTTCGCCTTTGTTAAGGGAAGGGATGGTGTAGGGCAAAAACCGGAAAGGTTCACTTGCGTAGTTAGCCGTTTCCGAAAAATTTTGTTACGATCACTCGCCTTTTTGGTGTTTGGCTGTATCTTGTGGGTAAAGTGCATAACCTCTGCAGAGTGAAAAATCTATTCGAATAGCCGTGTCCGCGGTATTGGACATTGCTCGGGGATTACAGTCAAGGGTTAGACTTTCGTGAAAACAACTTGACTTGGAAGGTTTGGTTTGGTTAATAGATGATGTTGATGGAAATGTGGACTAGGAATGGGGAAGATGTTTATTTAACTCCTGGAAAAGTTATTGATGTTATACTTGTTTCTACTGCTTTCCAATCTACTTATGATACTTGTTAAATGCTGTTTACTTCAAATATACCTTGAGCTATTCCTTTGTATTAAGCCATGCATGTAGTATATTAGATGCATTCTGTGCATGACTTGCTGAGTACCAAGTACTCACCCTTGCCACAATACAACACCAGTTGAGGAAGAGTCCACACCAATGTTGGAGGAGGAGCTCCAAGAGGAACCGTCTAACTAGGGAGCGAGCCCAGTCAGTTGCCTGTGGTATACTGGATGGCGCCACGATGTTATCTTATTTTTTTCCGCTGCTATTATTTCTCTTTTAATAAGTTTCGCCCTGCGAGGCGTATATTTGTAACTTGACCTTAAGGTCAAGCAACCAGTTTGATTATCTAATTAAAGTACTTTATTATTATCGAGTGGTATGATTGTGATATTTACCAATGTTGAGACTGTGTGCACTAGCGTGATCCTGGACTAGTGCCGAATACACAGAGGGTCCGGATTTGCAAATTCGGGTCTCGACAATATGTCTAGGCCACTAGTGTGATATGATTAAGGAAATGCATGGCCATGCCGTGATTGAGAAGTCAATCACAACTTATTAATATATCACGGATACGAAAGATGGATTGAACTGTCAAAGGATGACATTCTTCTCGCCTTGAGTTCGATCTTCATATAGTTTGGCAAAGGGATTATTACATTAGTACTTTAATCATATGCGTTTGGGAGTTGGCATGCTCTGCAAGGAGCCGCTATCGACTATTGGATTAGAAAAAGGGTTTTCCAAATCCATGTCCAAATGCGCATGAACCTACAGGGTCACACACTTAACGGGCTAGGACGCATTAATTCATATTGGATCCGTAATTAATGGACCTCGTGGGCTTAGCGCGTAGATGGGCCCTGACTGCCTAGGGTTTCACCTCGTGGCTATATAAGGAGGGAAGGAGGCTAGACGCAGAATACACTTTCGTGCGGTTTAGAGGTGTTTCGCCAGAAACCCTAGCCACCTCCTCTCGTTGCCCCTGCCGAGCAACCCGGTGCTTGCACACCGACGCACAGTGTTCCATCCCAGGACGTGTGGACTGTTGTGGTGACACTGCTACTACTGCGGCGTGGAGAGGACGATCCGCGGCGAGGACGATCCGTGGCGAGGATGATCCGCGGTGAGGATGATCCACGCCGAGAACGATCCACTACAACGGCGTGCGAAGGATTCCGCAACTGCGCGTCTAGTGGTAATAGATCTATGATCCCCTTCTTGCGAGTAGCTTTTCTGGTTTGCGGTAGAAATTTTAATTTGTGCTAATGTAGGATACCGTGTTCCCCAACAGGAATGACCAAGCCCCAGAGGCTTCCGATGGTCGTGAACCCGACTATCAGCAACACTACGCTAGGATGGGTGCTCATCAATTGCGGAAGTTCTCTGGATCTCATACGCACCAAGGTCTTGGACGAGATGCAAGTTCCTCATTCCAAGATCAAGAGCATAGTGGTCCCCTTCTACGGGATCGCCCCGGGAACCTCGACCAAGCCTCTTGGTCAGATCATTCTGCCCGTGACATTTGGAAGTCCAAGCAACTTCCGGACCGAGATGATCAACTTCAAGGTGGTCAACTTTGAGTCGACCTACAATGCCATCCTTGGCAGGCCGACCCTCGCCAAGTTCATGGCTGCTACTCATCATGGGTACCAATGCCTAAAGATTTTCGGTCCAAGCGGTGTAATCATCGTGAAAGAAAACCAAAAAGCAGCCATGAATTGTGATAATAGAGCATTAGACATGGTCGGGCAACTACCTCATCGTGGACTCGACCAAGAGTCGAAGAATTCCCAGCCAAAAGTTGCCCTCCAACCCGGAGGAGAGACCAAGGCGGTATCGCTAAGCGAGGCGAAACCAACCAAGGTCGTGTGTTTAGGATATTCCTTAGATCCTAAATAGGAACTCGAGCTCGTGACTTTCCTCCAGCAAAATGCGGATGTGTTCGCTTGGGAACCATCCGAAATGCCCGAAGTCCCAAGGGAAGTCATTGAGCATAGGCTAGCAGTTCGGCCTGACAAGAAACTAGTGCAGTAAAAGCTCAGGCGCTTCTCCTGGGAAAAGCAAGTTATTATTTGGGAAGAACTCGACAAGCTCCTCAATGCCAGCTTCATTTGAGAAGTTGAGCATTCGGAATGGCTAGCTGTCGGGACCCGAATCTGCAAATCCAGACCCTCTGTGTATTCAGCACTAGTCCAGGAACGCGCTAGTGCACACAGTCTCAACATTGGTAAATATCACAATCATACCACTCGATACTAATAAAGTACTTTAATTAGATAAACAAACTGGTTGCTTGACCTTAGGGTCAAGTTACAAATATACACCTCGCAGGGCGAAACTTATTAAAAGAGAAATAATAGCAGCGGAAAATAAGATAACATCGTGGCGCCATCCAGTATACCACAGGCAACTGACTGGGCTCGCTCCCTAGGTAGACAGTTCCTCTTGGAGCTCCTCCTCCAAAGCTGGTGTAGTTTCCTCTTCAACTGGTGTTGTATTGCGGCAAGGGTGAGTACTTGGTACTCAAAGAAGTCATGCAATGTAATGCAAGCTAATATACTATATGCATGGCTTGATACAAAGGAATAGCTCAAGGTATATTTGCAGTAAAGAGCATTTAACAAATAACATAAGTAGATTCGAAAGCAGTAGAAACAAGTATATCATTAATAACTTTTCCGGGAGTTAAATAAACATCTTTCCCAATCCTAATCCATATTTCCATCAACATCATTATTAAACCAATCCCAACCTTTAAAGTCCAAGTTATTTTTGAGAAAGTCTAACCCTTGATCAGAATTCCGAGCGATGTCCAATACCGCGGACACGGCTATTCGAATAGATTTTACACTCTGCAGAGGTTATGCACTTTACCCATAAGATACAATCAAACACCACAAAGGCGAAGCTCAGAATAAAGTCTTTCGGAAACCTCTAACAGTACAAGTGGTCCTCTCCGGTGTTGCACACTAACCCTTCCCTTAGCGAAGGAGAAGTTTAGGCCAAACCACCGTTAGATGGGTACCTGGCCGCAGCCTCGGTACGCTCCCCCGTACAACTACACAAAAGGTATAGTTGACACCCAGAGATCCCACAGGTACGTTATTAGCAACTTAATCAACTAGGTCCGTCCCATTACAGACATATGGTTGCACGTTTGACCCAGTTCAAAGGCTTGCAAGGTTAAGTCCTTAGGGTGACCAGGGCAAGACTACCCGAAGAACCAAAACAACGTTCCCGGTGCCACAACCGCCCACCCGATCATTCTTGCCACATGCCCCGGTCGAAAACTATTTATCAAACCCCAGTTGATTACCATGCACCACGTGCCATCAATATCACATGATACCTTTCCAAAACAGGTTCAATATATCATTAAGTCAATATTAACATTTGATTGTCCAAAATCATGTCATGAGCACGTAGCAGGTCTAAGCAATATACTACAACGGTCTAAATTCCCATGTTGGCAATTTAATAATGTCCAACTAGTAAACCACAACTAGGATAACAAGGGTCATGGCACATATTTAAATAAGCAAGGTGTCATACAGCAATTTGGCATTTAACTAGTTTCCCCAAATTTAAATAAAGTATTTTTCTAGTTAAACTAGCATGCAATAGTTTCAATCGAATTAATTTGAAATTGGGATCAACATGGTCAAAGCACAACTTGCCTTCAAAAAATACTTGCTCTTGGTCCTGAGCTGGCTCCTGGGTCAACACTTCTCCCTCGAAGCCTTCGGGCACTTCAACGTCTACTCGTAAAGCGTGCATATAGCAATAAATAAATGAACAGCAGACAAAAGGTGTCCAAACATCCAAATAAAGTTCACAAACAGAGAGAGCATAATTTTATGAATTTTTAGAAACTGGAATCGTCAAATTCGGAGTTGAATTGCAAAAGTTATAAGTATTTAAAGTTTAATTAATCAATTAAATAATATTACAGAGAAAAACTTTAGTCCAAAAATTAAATAAAATTCATCATTAGGTATATCTCAAATTTATACAAATTTAGAAATTTGAATCACTTAAATCGGAGTTCAAACGCAAAAGTTATAAGCGTTTGAAGTTTGAATCAAAATCTGAAATCAATAATTCGAATTAATAAATCATTTTCTTTTTCGAAAATTCATTTATTGCGTCAGCGAGGACACGTGTCAAGACTGATTGGGTGGTGGCGTCGGCTGATCACGCGGGCTCGGCCACGGCTCGGCTCGGGTCACCGTTGACCCGGTCCACGGCTCACGTGTGGATCGACAGTGGGACCCACGGGGTAGCGTCATTCTTTGGCGTCGG